>CM046000.1:17824719-19074719 GCA_025175895.1 Wurfbainia villosa | reverse complement strand
ACCATATTAATGGAAGGTGTAGGCTTTAATATTGTTTAAGGGTTTTTATGTCTCATCCTCTTTGCATGCAAATAACTATTATCTACATGGCATGGAATACATGACATACATCTACATGTCACGACACGCATGGCATAATGTTATGCATCTAATGCAATTACATGGCATACAATTATGTCATGTATATATTTCCTTATATGTCATAACTATTTATGGAAATAAAATATGTTTAAGATTTGATTCTCCAAATCAAATCATAATTAAATTAGGAAATAAATTTCCAAATCTAATCACATATTTTATTCATGGAATTATTTGATTAAGGAAAATCTATTTAGGAAACCAATTTCCTAAATCATTAAAACTACTTATGGAAATAAAATATTTTAAGATTTGATTTCCCAAATCAAATCATGATTAAATTAGGAAACAAATTTCCAGGATCTAATCAAATATTTTATTTATGGAAAATATCAATTTCCATAAATACTTCCAACTTTCCAAAAGTGGAAGATTTCCATAAATACTTCTAGACTTTCCAAAATTGAAAATTTTCCATAAATACTTCTAAATTTCCAAAATTAGAAAATTTCCAGAAATACATTATGACTATCGCAAAACCATTTTTATGATTATGCCGAAACACAACCTGGGCTCTGATACCACTGTTGGGTTTCCGGCACCGCGGCGTGTGTGTGTTCGATCATGTTTCGTAAACATGAACACAGCGGAAGCAATAAAAATAATAAATACTCCTATTTATTACAACACACGCATGCATATTACAACAAGTGTAGACATAACCGTAAATTTAAATTTGCAATAAAAGGAAATTTATCTACGTTATATCTTTCGTATGACGTGTAGCGGGAACGGCATCAACCGGAACGATCCTCGCTAGAATCGTCTCTATCCGTATCCACGCCGAGTTCCTCGGGATGACTTCGCTAAGCCACAAGCTTCGTCTTCGTACGGGTTACTAGCCTCGTGTTGAAGACGACGTGATCGAGAGATGATCACGGTCCGAATCCAAATTCGGATACAAAACGAGTCCTCAAAACTCGCTTCTCCAGAGAGGTATTCGTCAACCGATTGACGAATCCTTCGTCCTCCACCTCAGAGGATTACCGGAGATCGAATCCCCAGTAAGTTATCCGCTGTCGGAGCTCTAACCGTCGTCCAAACGACGCTCCGACGAGAGGAGAAGAAGCTGTCCAGAAAACTGGACAGCTTGGTGGAGGAGTAGGTGCCGGGCAAAACAAGGAAGCCAAGTGCTCACCTTTTCACCGAGGCCTAGGAAGATCACCGGAGGGTCACCGGAGGGTTCACCGGCTGATGCTTGGACGCCGACAAGGAGATGAAGGCGGCACAACAAGCTGGGCGGCAGCCTAGGGTTGGCGCCGAGCAACTCCAAGGGTGGGCGGCAACTCAAAGGCTAGGGTTTTTGGATTAGGGCTTAATTATCCATTAAGCCCTCTTTTATAGAGAACTAATTCTCTTAATGGTTAATGGATCATATCCATAAAGACCGTTAACCCGCTCCATTAAGATAAGTTAAAATAAACCAAACCATGATGGTTTATTTTAAGTTAAAACGAACCGAACCAACTTTTGTTTCATTCGTTTAAAATAAACCAAACCCCTGTTGGGTTTCCGGCACCGCGGCGTGTGTGTGTTCAATCATGTTTCGTAAACATGAGCACAGCGGAAGCAATAAAAATAATAAATATTCCTATTTATTACAACACACACAACACACGCATGCTTTTACAACAAGTGTAGATATAACCGTAAATTAAAATTGCAATAAAAGGAAATTAAATTACGTTATACCTTCCGTATGACGTGTAGCGGGAACGGCATCAACCGGAACGATTCTCGTAAGAATCGTCTCTATCCGTATCCACGCCGAGCTCCTCGGGATGACTTCGCCAAGCCACGAGCTTCGTCTTCGTACGGGTTACTAGCCTCGTGTTGAAGACGACGTGATCGAGAGATGATCACGGTCCGAATCCAAATTCGGACCTAAAAACAAGTCCTCAAGACTTGCTTCTCCGGAGAGGTATTCGTCAACCAATTGACGAATCCTTCGTCCTCCACCTCAGAGGATTACCGGAGATCAAATCCCCGGTATGTTAGCCGCTGTCGGAGCACTAACCGTCGTCCAAACGACGCTCCGACGAGAGGAGAAGAAGCTGTCCAGAAAACTGGACAGCTTGGTGGAGGAGATAGGCGCCGGCTAAAGAAGAGATGGAGGCTCACCTTTACACCGAACCCAAGGGAGATCACCGGAGGGTCGCCGGAGGTTCACCGGCTGGAGCTTGGACGCCGACAACGACTTGGACGGCTGCACACAAGCTGGGCGGTGGCTGCTCTTTGAGTTGGCGCCGAAAACCTTCAACAAGGGTGGGCGGCAACTTCTTGATGTTGGGCGGCCACAATTAGATTAGGTTTAGGGTTAGGGCTTAATCCCTATTTTATAGAGAACTAATTCTCTTAATGGTTAATGGATCATATCCATTAAAGCCCGTTAACCCGCTCCATTAAGATAAGTTAAAATAAACCAAACCATGATGGTTTATTTTAAGTTAAAACGAACCGAACCAACCTTTGGTTCATTCGTTTAATATAAACCAAACCATTTGGTTTATTCTCATCCATTGGATTAGAACCAAACCATTTTGGTCCATCCATTATGTCTTCATAAGACACTGCCCATCCACGCTTCCATTGCGACTGAAACAATTTCATGCTCGCTTTATGTTTGGTCCAACCAAACATAGTTTCTCTCGGTCTGAGAATCCCATTCTCAAGCTCGTTTTAAATCCTTTGGATTACACTCGTTGTGCGTGTGACCAAATAGGTTCTCGGTTTATGTTGGCCGTCTATAATTAACAATTAATTATAGAACGATCATGAGTGGCACCTAGTAGTACATCATGATCCCCAATTAACCGAAAAGATCAACGGTTGATCCAGAACTATTTCTGAAACCCTTCAGTAGCTCGAATGAATCGTGCACCATTCCCTTCACTCATCTTATACCCACTTGGTTCAGGACATGGTCTATTGTGTCAGTCCCCACTAGGCTGACTACGTCACACCTAGCCCAAGTATCATTTCCTCGTCCTACAGATTCTAGTTACTCCACATGTATCGAAGAGTACCTTACTCTAAACATGTATTGCTTTGGCCAAAGACTTTAGTAACAATCCGACGAGAGGCCATGGGTATACATCTCCTCGCAAGGAGTGGTGAATCCTTTATAGGCTATTCAAACACCTTCGATCACTTCGACTTATACCCAATCATCCCGGGTCCACATCTCCTTAGAGATGTTTGCTTAAGATGTCAAAGCATAAGTCTCCATGATCAAGATGACTTGAATACCGCAAGTCAAAGGAACATCGCACTTAAGCTACAGTAAGAACTTCATTGACATATCTATATATGCAGAGAACCATATGAAGTCTTACGACTGGTCACTCGATGAACTAGTTACCATAACTAGCATCCACGATCAACTCGGACATCACTATGTCTCGGCCCGGTGAGAATCAATTGCTTGGATACACCAAGGAGTATACCTCGTGCTAGTCTCGGCGAATTGATGGTGTCCAAATCCATCAATTCATCGACTAGGATAATTAGATACATCACAATTACACATGTAGAGATACTCACTAGTTGTGATCCAATCACAAATTCTCTCATGCTGTGAATCGTATCGTGGACATTCAGTAAATGAGTTTAAGATCCAATCAAATACATTAAATATGTATACTCAAATAGTGAATCTTCATTTATCATATAAATGGTTCATACATAAGGCGATTGCCTTAGGACATCTCTCATATATTACTAACAGACTCCCACTTGGCCTAATGCCAATCGCTACGGTATCCAATACCATAAGCACCAACATGACCCTCAAACTTACTTTGAGGTAATGCTTTAGTCAAAGGATCCGCTAAGTTCCTTTCAGTGGGAATTTTCTCGATTTGTATTTCATTCCTACTGATGATCTCTCTGATAAGATGATAGCGGCGAAGCACATGTTTGGATCATTGATGAGACCACATCAAGTTCATAGATGAACTTCTTGATCCAAACCGCTTCCTTTGCTTCCTAAAGTCGCGACGTATTACGCAGTGGCGAGAATCCGCTATAGTGTCAAGCTTGGAACCTTTCCAACTTATTGCGCCTCCATTCTAGGTGAATACATACCTACTAAGACATGGAATCATCCTTGTGCATGCGGATCCATCCGTATACCCACGTATCACCATGTACCCTTCTCCATATATTAGGAACACATCCTTAGTTCTTCTTAAGTACTTAAGGATCGTCTTAACACCACCAATGATCCATTCTGGATCGGGGTATCATCTGCCGTGACACTCGTGAGCATATGATACATCGGGCCTCGTACATAACATAGCATACATGATAGATCCTATTGCGGATGCATAGGGAATCTTACTCATGCAAATCCTCTCGTCTTCTGTGCGCGGACACATAGACTTCGAAAGGTGTACCCCATGCCTGATGGGTAGGAAACCTTTCTTGGATTCCGACATGCTAAACCTCTTTAGCACTCGGTCTATATATGTAGACTGCGAAAGACCAAGCACCCGTTTCGATCTATCTCTATAGATCTTAATCCCAAGGATGTAGGTTGCTTCTCCCAGGTCTTTCATGGAGAATGTCTTGGATAACCAAACCTTCAGATCAGAAGATTGACACATCGTTTCCTATAAGTAATATGTCATCGACATACAATACTAGGAATACGACTGCCCTCCCACTAACCTTCTTGTACACACAAGGTTCGTCTGGATTTTGTGAGAAATCAAACTTTTGATCGTCTCATCAAAACGGATATTCCGACTCTGGATGCTTGCTTCAATCCATAAATGGATCGTCGCAACTTGCATACCTTGGTTTTATCAACCGATGTGAAACCCTCGGTGTATCATACACGTCCTCGAGCAAGTTTCCATTAAGGAAAGCTGTTTTCACATCCATCTGCCATATCTCATAATCATAATGAGCCGCTATGGCCAGGAGCATCCGAATGGATTTAAGCATAGCTACAGGCGAATAGGTTTCGTCATAATCAACACCGTGTTTTTGACGATATCCTTTCGCCACCAATCTAGCCTTATAGGTAATCACATTACCATCCATGTCGGTTTTCTTCTTGAAAACCCACTTGCACCCTATAGGCTTTATGCCTTCAGGTGGGTCAACCAAGTTCCAAACTTGGTTTTCATACACGGAATCCATTTCGACTTCATGGCACCAAGCCACTTATCCCTTTCTGAACTTGTCGCACTTCTTCATAACATCATCAATGAGTAACACGTCGTTCGATTCACTTACAGAAATCCATATCTCTCGTGAATATTCGTGTTCTACCGGATCTACGAAGATGTGGTGTTACAATAGGTCCAAAGATTGCTCATCACTATGAGTTGCCTGTTGTGCTCACCGTATCTCATCAATGTCTATTTGAGTCTCTCGAGCCTCCTCAAGCTCGACGCACTCCCTTGCTTTCTTGCAAGAGAAACTCTTTCTCTAGAAACACATGCCTTGAAACAAACACCTTTTGTTCCACAGGATGATAGAATTGGTAACCCCTTGTTTCCTTAGGGTATCCAATAAATAGACATTTATCGGACTTAGCATCCAATTTATGCGTCTGATCAGCTTCACATAAGCAGGACAACCCCATATCTTCAAGTAAGATACATGAGGTTTCTTACTATTCCATATCTCATATGGAGTAGTTGAGACTACCTTGGTAGGCATTCTGTTTAACAAGTAAACAACTGTCTGAAGTGCATAGCCCCAAAAGGACTTGGGAAGAGTTGCATGATTCATCATTGACCTGACCATGTCCAACAAGGTCCGGTTACGCCTCTCAGATACACCATTATGCTGTGGTGTATAGGGTGGAGTCCATTGAGACAATATGCCATTGTCTCTTAGCTAATCAAGAAACTCTTGACTTAAGTATTCACCACCTCGATCCGATCGAAGTATTTTTATACTCTTGCCATGTTGTTTCTCTACTTCATTTCTGAATTCTTTGAACCTTTCAAAGGCTTCAGACTTGTGTTTCATCAAGAACACATACCCAAACCGTGAGTGATCATCGGTGAAGGTAATGAAGTAGCTATAGCCTCCTAAAGCTTGAGTTGACATAGGTCCACATACATCAGTATGTATTAGACCTAGTAACTCTCCCACTCGTTCACCTTTTCCCGTAAAAGGTAACTTAGTCATCTTGCCTTTTAAGCATGATTCGCATGTATCGTATGAATCCAATTCAAACGATTCCAGAATTCCACATCGGTGTAATTCGGACATGCGTTTCTTGCTTACATGGCCAAGACGACAATGCCACATGTAGGAGTCTATTTGATTATCCTTTCGAGCACTCTTGTTGCTCGCTTCGATATTGCAAATGTCACTGGATACGTCCAACGTATAAACACCATTGCTTAAAGTTCCAGTCCCATAAAGAACCCCATTCAAAGTTATGTAACAACAATTGTTACTAAACGTCAAATGGAAACCATTTCTATTTAAACAAGAAATAGAAATGATGTTCTTTATCAACAAAGAAATATAAAAGCAATTGTCCAGTTCTAAGACAAGTCCTGTAGGGAGTTTCAACAAATACGTTCCGATGGCGAGTGTAGCAACCTTTGCTTCATTCCCAACACGTAAATTTGACTCTCCCTTGACGAGTCTTCTTCTATTCCTTAGCCCATGTATGTCATTACATATATGTGAGTCACACCCAGTATCATATACCCAAGTGTCTGAGGAAATAGAATGACAATCAATAATGAAGATTTCTGAAGAAGATTGGGCATCCGATGCCTTATCCTTCTTCACGGACTCAAGATAAATCTTGCATTTTCTTCACAAATGGCTCTCCTTGCCATAATGATGGCAAGTTTCCTTTTGTGCTAGTTCTACCTTCTTAGCCCTTCTCTTCTTTCCCTTCTGCTGTTCCTTTGACTTCCTCTTAGAACCTTTCTTCGAGGAATCAACTAACAGCACCGTCCCCTGCTCATGCTTCTCAGAAGACTCCACAGTCTTCAGCATATTGAGCAGTACCACAGATGAACCTCCTAGCATCTCAGAGGTGAAGAGGAGCTTTGAGACTTCGAACCTTTCGAATCTCACTTGCTCATCAACCAACTCACAAAGATGAAGGACTACGATATGAGCATCCATATGCTCATGCTGCTTTCGTAGCTTGGGTTCCATCGTGGCTAGCATGATGCAACTCATTTGTTCAGAATCACTCACATGTTTCTGATAGGCCAACAATTGGTCCAGAGTTGCATCGCCACTAGGACGGGCGAGAAGAGGTGCTTCGAGGACATTTGCAAGTTTTTCAACCTTGAGAACAATTCTCAAGCTTCTATGCTAGTCCATGAAGCTCGGCCCAGTCAATTTATTCGAATCCAAAATGGAACGCAAATTCAAACACATCATGATCAATATATTAACTTAGAAATACAAAACGAGCATATATGAGAAAGATGATTTTAAAATGCATCAATATACATTTATAAATCCCATTCATTTTTCAAATTTCAAAAACCTCAAAATCACTTCGGGAGATTGTAGGTTCATCTCCGAATGGGTTGATATCCATCATAGTTATGAATAACCTTGGAGAGAGTCCAACAAGCCATTCATAGCTACGACGGTAGGTATCATCTATACCGATTGCATATCACGTATATGCAACTATCACAATGTGCTATCAACTAATTGAATGTTCACACATACATTGGGTTGTTAACACATTAACAAGTATGCATCTTATGCATAGCACCCAACTTCACCTCCCTTAACATCGACCTTGGAGAGAGTCCAACAAGCCGATGCTCCAGGTTAAAGCCAACCCATTAATCAAGAATAGTTTTAATATGGTTAGAGCGCATTCAACCAATTAGCCCAGCTTGGAGAGAGTCCAACAACCAAAGCTAACGATTGACCTCTGACTCTTACCATATTAGTATTAAACTATTCCATGGTTTGAACATGTTCGGGTTCGAGCCGGGCTTGGAGAGAGTCCAACAACCCAAACAAGAAACGGAACTCTGGTTTAAACCATATTAATGGAAGGTGTAGGCTTTAATATTGTTTAAAGGTTTTTATGTCTCATACTCTTTGCATGCAAATAACTATTATCTACATGGCATGGCATACATGGCATACATCTACATGTCACGACACGCATGGCATTATGTTATGCATCTAATGCAACTACATGTCATACAATTATGTCATGTACAATATTTCCTTATATGTCATAACTATTTATGGAAATAAAATATGTTTAAGATTTGATTCTCCAAATCAAATCATAATTAAATTAGGAAACAAATTTCCAAATCTAATCACATATTTTATTCATGGAATTATTTGATTAAGGAAAATCTATTTAGGAAACCAATTTCCTAAATCTTCAAAACTACTTATGGAAATAAAATATTTTAAAGATTTGATTTCCCAAATCAAATCAAGATTAAATTAGGAAACAAATTTCCAGAATCTAATCAAATATTTTATTTATGGAAAATATCAATTTCCATAAATACTTCCAACTTTCCAAAAGTGGAAGATTTCCATAAATACTTCTAGACTTTCCAAAATTGAAAAATTTCCATAAATACTTCTAAATTTCCAAAATTAGAAAATTTCCAGAAATACATTATGACTATCGCAAAACCAATTTTACGATTATGTCGAAACACAACCTGGGCTCTGATACCACTGTTGGGTTTCCGGCACCGCGGCGTGTGTGTGTTCGATCATGTTTCGTAAACATGAGCACAGCGGAAGCAATAAAAATAATAAATACTCCTATTTATTACAACACACACAACACACGCATGCTATTACAACAAGTGTAGACATAACCGTAAATTAAAATTGCGATAAAAGGAAATTTAAACTACGTTATACCTTCCGTATGACGTGTAGCGGGAACGGCATCAACCGGAACGATTCTCGTAAGAATCGTCTCTATCCGTATCCACGCCGAGCTCCTCGGGATGACTTCGCCAAGCCACGAGCTTCGTCTTCGTACGGGTTACTAGCCTCGTGTTGAAGACGACGTGATCGAGAGATGATCACGGTCCGAATCCAAATTCGGACCTAAAAACAAGTCCTCAAGACTTGCTTCTCCGGAGAGGTATTCGTCAACCAATTGTGCGAATCGCCCGTCCTCCACCTCAGAGGATTACGAGATCAAATCCCGGTATGTTAGCGCTGTCGAGCACTAACCGTCGTCCAAACGACGCTCCGGCGAGAGAAGAAGCTGTCAGAAAACTGGACAGCTTGGTGGAGGAGATAGGCGCCGGCTAAAGAAGAGATGGAGGCTCACCTTTACACCGAACCCAAGGGAGATCACCGGAGGGTCGCCGGAGGTTCACCGGCTGGAGCTTGGACGCCGACAACGACTTGGACGGCTGCACACAAGCTGGGCGGTGGCTGCTCTTTGAGTTGGCGCCGAAAACCTTCAACAAGGGTGGGCGGCAACTTCTTGATGTTGGCGCCACAATTAGATTAGGTTTAGGTTAGGGCTTAATCCTATTTTATAGAGAACTAATTCTCTTAATGGTTAATGGATCATATCCATTAAAGCCCGTTAACCCGCTCCATTAAGATAAGTTAAAATAAACCAAACCATGATGGTTTATTTTAAGTTAAAACGAACCGAACCAACCTTTGGTTCATTCGTTTAATATAAACCAAACCATTTGGTTTATTCTCATCCATTGGATTAGAACCAAACCATTTTGGTCCATCCATTATGTCTTCATAAGACACTGCCCATCCACGCTTCCATTGCGACTGAAACAATTTCATGCTCGCTTTCTGTTTGGTCCAACCAAACATAGTTTCTCTCGGTCTGAGAATCCCATTCTCAAGCTCGTTTTAAATCCTTTGGATTACACTCGTTGTGCGTGTGACCAAATAGGTTCTCGGTTTATGTTGGCCGTCTATAATTAACCATTAATTATAGCGATCATGAGTGGCACCTAGTAGTACATCATGATCCCCAATTAACCGAAAAGATCAGCGGTTGATCGGAACTATTTACGAAACCCTTGATGCTTCGAATGAATCGTGCCCCATTCCCTTCACTCATCTTATACCCACTTGGTTCAGGACATGGTCTATTGTGTCAGTCCCCACTAGGCTGACTACGTCACACCTAGCCCAAGTATCATTTCCTCGACCTACGGATTCTAGTTACTCCACATGTATCGAAGAGTACCTTACTCTAAACATGTATTGCTTTGGCCAAAGACTTTAGTAACAATCCGACGAGAGGCCATGGGTATACATCTCCTCGCAAGGAGTGGTGAATCCTTTATAGGCTATTCAAACACCTTCGATCACTTCGACTTATACCCAATCATCCCGGGTCCACATCTCCTTAGAGATGTTTGCTTAAGATGTCAAAGCATAAGTCTCCATGATCAAGATGACTTGAATACCGCAAGTCAAAGGAACATCGCACTTAAGCCACAGTAAGAACTTCATTGACATATCTATATATGCAGAGAACCATATGAAGTCTTACGGCTGGTCACTCCAATGAACTAGTTACCATAACTAGCATCCACGATCAACTCCGGACATCACTATGTCTCCAGCCAGTGAGAATCAGCTGCTTGGATACACCAAGGAGTATACCTCGTGCTAGTCTCGACAGAATTGATGGTGTCCAAATCCATCAATTCATCGACTAGGGATAATTCGATACATCACAATTACACATGTAGAGATACTCACTAGTTGTGATCCAATCACAAATTCTCTCATCTTTGTGAATCGTATCGTGGACATTCAGTAAATGAGTTTAAGATCCAATCAAATACATTAAACATGTATACTCAAATAGTGAATCTTCATTTATCATATAAATGGTTCATACATAAGGCGATTGCCTTAGGACATCTCTCATATATTACTAACAACCCCTTTGGTTTATTCTCATCCATTGGATTAGAACCAAACCATTTTGGTTCATCCATTATGTCTTCATAAGACACGACCCATCCACGCTTCCATTGCGACTAAAATGATTTCATGCTCGCTTTATGTTTGGTCCAACCAAACCTAGTTTCTCTCGGTCTGAGAATCCCATTCTCAAGCTCGTTTTAAATCCTTTGGATTACGCTCGTTGTGCGTGTGACCAAATAGGTTCTCGGTTTATGTTGGCCGTCTATAATTAACCATTAATTATAGAACGATCATGAGTGGCACCTAGTAGTAAAGCATGATCCCCAATTAATCGAAAAGATCAACGGTTGATCCAGAACTATTTCTGAAACCCTTCAGTAGCTAGAATGATTCGTGCCCCATTCCCTTCACTCATCTTATACCCACTTGGTTCAAGACATGGTCTATTGTGTCAGTCCCCACTAGGCTGACTACGTCACACCTAGCCCAAGTATCATTTCCTCGTCCTACGGATTCTAGTTACTGCACATGTATCGAAGAGTACTTTACTCTAAACATGTAATGCTTTGGCCAAAGACTTTAGTAACAATCCGACGAGAGGCCATGGGTATACATCTCCTCGCAAGGAGTAGTGAATCCTTTATAGGCTATTCAAACACCTTCGATCACTTCGACTTATACCCAATCATCCCGGGTCCACATCTCCTTAGAGATGTTTGCTTAAGATGTCAAAGCATAAGTCTCCATGATCAAGATGACTTGAATACCGCAAGTCAAAAGAACATCGCACTTAAGCCACAGTAAGAACTTCATTGACATATCTATATATGCAGAGAACCATATGAAGTCTTACGGCTGGTCACTCCAATGAACTAGTTACCATAACTAGCATCCACGATTAACCTCGACATCACTATGTCTCCCAAAGGAGAATCACCGCTTGATACACCAAGGAGTATACTGTAAGAATCTCGACAGAATTGATGGTGTCTAAATTCATCAATTCATCGACTAGGGATAATTCCGATACATCACAATTACACATGTAGAGATACTCACTAGTTGTGATCCAATCACAAATTCTCATGCTGTGAATCGTATCGTGGACATTCAGTAAATGAGTTTAAGATCCAATCAAATACATAAAACATGTATACTCAAATAGTGAATCTTCATTTATCATATAAATGGTTCATACATAAGGCGATTGCCTTAGGACATCTCTCATATATTACTAAAAATTTATACAATTAACTTAATCAAATCCTCAGCCAAATGTCTTATGACACAGGAAGAGGAATCATGGTTGTGGCACCGATGACTCGGTCACTCGCACCCAAGACTCGTCCACAAGATGAGTCAGAGTGGCCTAGTCAGAGGCTTACCCAACCTTAACAATTTGGTTAATAAAATCTGTAATGCTTGTCAACAAGGAAAACAACCTAGGACACAACACAAGTTAACTAACCAAGAACGAACCTCAAATGTACTTGAGCTCCTGCATATGGATCTATTCGATTCACATGGAGCCAAGTCACTCAATAAAAGTCAATATTGCTTAGTCATAATTGACGACTACTCCAGGTTTACCTGGGTTAGGTTCATCAAACATAAAAATGATACCCTAGATCAATTAATCAATTTATTCAAATTAATCGAGAATCAAAAAAACCTTAAGGTTAAAGGAATTAGAAGCGATCATGGTGGTGAATTCGAAAATCAAAGGTTCACCGACTTCTGTAACCTAAACGGATACCACCATGAATTCTCTTGCCCTAGGACCCCTCAACAAAATGGCCTAGTGGAGCAGAAAAACCGAACTCTACAAGAAGTCGCTAGGACCATGTTGAACGAATATGACCTACCCGATAGGTTTTGGGCAGAAGCCGTGAGTACGACATGCTATGTCCAAAATAGAATCCTTATGGTAAAGAGGCACCTTAAGACCTCATACGAGATTTATCACGATAAAATACCTAACATCAAGTACTTTAGGGTATTTGGGTGTAAGGTACATATCCTAAACACTAAGGATTACCTAGGGAAATTTACATCCAAGACCACGACCGGAATCTTTCTAGGATACTCGACTACAAGTCGAGCTTATAGAGTATATAACCACGACACCCTTAGAGTCGAGGAGACTATCAATGTAGTATTTGATGAACGACATGAACCTACAAAACCCCCGGCAACCCCAATTAGCGAGCCGATTCATACTAGACCTAACTCTGATCCGGAGATCAGGTCTAGTGTTAATCCTAACCTAAGTCAACCAAGTCACTCTATTGATCAAGTGATAGATGACTCCAACCAAACTAATGTTCAACCAAGTCACCCCATTGATCAAGCATTAGGTGACACAAACCCAACCCAATCTAGGATTTAAACTAACCACTCTATCGATCAAGTGATAGGAGATCCTAATCTAGGAGTTCGAACTAGAGCATCCTATAGGAACCTTAGTCAAATTTCCTTAATTTCAAAGATAGAACCCAAATCAATTGAACAAGCTCTTCTTGATCCCGATTGGATTATTGCAATGCAAGAAGAGCTAGCTCAATTTACTAGGAATGAAGTATGGGAATTAGTACCACCACCTAAAGACAAAACGATAATTGGAACAAGGTGGGTGTTTCGAAATAAGCTTGATGATAAAGGTGAAGTAGTTAGAAACAAGGCTAGGTTAGTCGCCAAAGGGTTTAGTCAAGTCGAAGGCTTAGATTACGACGAAACCTATGCCCCAGTAGCTAGACTCGAATCCATTCGAATGTTGCTAGCTTATGCCGCACATCGAGGATTTAAGCTGTTTCAAATGGATGTTAAGTCGGCATTCTTAAATGGATACATTAAAGAAGAAGTTTATGTTAGCCAACCCCCCGGATTCGAAAATCTAGATAAACCCGACCATGTTCTAAAACTTAAGAAAGCTCTCTATGGACTTAAACAAGCTCCTCGAGCTTGGTAGGAGAGACTTTCAATCCATCTTAAGTCAAAAGGGTTCAACCAAGGCTTAGTTGACCCAACTCTCTTCGTAAAAACCTTAGGTAAAGAAATATTCATAGCTCAAATTTACGTAGACGATATAATTTTTGGAACCTCTAACTCAGCCTTACTAAACGAGTTCGTTTCACTCATGGAAAGTGAGTTTGAAATGAACTTGGTAGGCGAGTTAAGTTTCTTTTTAAGTCTACAAATTAAACAAACTAAGGATGGTATATACCTATATCAACAAAAATACACTAAGGAGTTAATTAAAAGATTTGGAATGCAAGACGCTAAGATAATAAACACCCCAATGGCGATTAATGTTAACATAGGAGAAGACCTAGAAAGTAAGTCCATTGACTTAAAGTACTATAGGAGCGCGATAGGAAGTCTCCTATACTTAACTGCGAGTCGACCCGACATCCTATTTGCAGTAAGTATGTGTGCCAGGTTTCAAACCTGTGCTAAGGAGTCTCACCTAACCCTAGTTAAGCATATCCTTAGATATCTTAAGGGTACACTTAACGTTGGTATTTGGTACCCTAGATCTACGGAGTTCGAACTAATCGGCTACTCCGATTCGGATTATGCCGATAGTAAACTCGATAGAAAGAGCAAGAGTAGTTGTTGTCAATTACTCAGCTCAAGTCTAGTGAGTTGGTGCAGTAGGAAGCAACATTGTGTTGCCTTATCTACCACCGAAGTCGAATACGTTGCGATGGGTGAGTGTGTAACTCAGCTTCTTTGGATGAAGCACACTCTCCGAGACTTTAGGTTGGACTTCACCAAAACTAAAATTTTTGTAGACAACATAAGTTCGATAAATCTAACTAAGAACCCTATATGCCATTCAAGGACAAAGCATATAGAGGTAAAACATCATTTCATTCGAGAACATGTAGCCAACGGCTCCATACAACTTGAATATGTTGACTCGAAGTCTAACCTAGCAGACATATTTACTAAACCACTACCCGAAGCCGAATTTAGTCTCTTGAGACGAAGATTAGGCATGTGCGTAATAGAATAGGAACTTGCAAATTATATTTTCTTACTACTATTTCTTACTTTTTTTTCATGGAACTAGCATAGGACATACCTTAGATATCATGCACCTATAGATTTAAGGAGCCAATACATCTCACAACACATAGGACTAATGTGTTTGTGTACTTAGCCACGTAGATGGGCGTGAGATGTTAGGACCTTACTCCTGGTTCCAGATGTAGAGCTAGTGCATCGCTATGAACCACGGAGTATAATCATACCGACTCTGACCAGGACTGGTTGATCCTTCATATCAATCAAGCCAAATATGAGTCGAACATTTTATAGATGAACTTATTTTCAGTATATTATTTTAAAAAATAAAAATGTGGAACATGCTTGGACTTTAAATTTAACATTTATTTTGTTTTCCACACACCCCTTACTCTTTTCGATATACGGCAAAAGGGGGAGAAAAAGGACAAAAGTTAAGGGGTCAAAAAATTTTTTTTGATAACTTAACTCTTACTTCATAATTAAACCAAAAGTTAACTTTAAGTTTTGAAAACTTATTTAACTTTTAACAAAAGGCCAAGGTTAAGAAATCATTTGGTTTCTTAACTTAAAACTTATTTTAAACACTATGGTCAATATTAAGTAATTTCGGTTACTTAATTCTTTTTCTTAGTAGCACATATCAAGGGGGAGAGTTAAAACCCTTTCTCAAGTACTCACCCTCGGTCAAGGGGGAGGATTCCTCAAGGGGGAGCACTTGAAAAAGAATTTTTATATACTCCTACTCATTCATGCATAATCTCATACTTATTTTTGTCTTAACTAAGTATGTGAGTTTGCCATAAATCAAAAAGGGCGAGATTGTTGGTGCAGTGGGCACCTAAGTCAAACCTAAGTTTTGATTATAACAAACGATATAAAGTTAAGCTTATATTGTTATCTCACGAGCTAAATCAAGTGTTCTGAAAAGTCTCAATGCTGGAGCTGAAGGCTAGCGATACCCGGAGGAAGCCGCGGTGGTCGGGCGACACTCGAGTTACTTCGGAGGGAGCCGAAGGAATCGAGTGGAAGGCCGGAAGCAAAAGCGACACGTAAGTATCGAGGTAAGCTCGTGTGTGCGAGCGTAAGTGAGGTCGTATCCTCTTTACGGGGATGATCTTAGGCGACGATCCGACCCAAGACTTCCCATGGAAGGTCTATGTTGATATCGGACGGCAAGTGGCCGTCGAATCCACTTATATTTTGAGCTAACTCTTTATTGTAGTCAAAAATCCTGGCCATCAGTTCAACCGGCCAGTTCAACCGGTGGTCAAAAATTAGCCTCGAGGAGTCAAGCTTTATCACCATTTTTCAAGGAGTTTTGTGCACATTTGTGATTGGTTGAAGACCCATTCGTTGAGGGGCTTAAAGGCTATAAAAGGAGGGCCAAACCTAGGGTTTCATCCTCAATTCTAAGTGCTCAAAAGCCTCCGTTACGCTGCAACTCTCCGACGACTCTACAACAACGAAGTGCTGCCAACAACCCTAGCTTAAAGTTTCTTTTGTTTAGTTGTTGGTATAATCTTAATTTGTTATTGCTTTCAATATTGCAATTCTTTTTAATCGAGGCATTTCGTTGCATTTTACTTTAATAGAAGAGAGGGTTTGTCTCTCTATCTTTTTGCTTCGAAGGCTTTTGTAATCGTAAAACTCCTACCTCCAACGAGGAGGAGTGTTTTAGTGAATTGCCCTCCGTACACGGTCTAGGACCGTTAGGGCCTTGGAGTAGTAGCCGAAGGCTACGAACCAAGTAAAAAAACTATTTGTCTCATTTAGTTTTTATTTACATTTCCGCTGCGTTTAATTGTCTATCGAACGATTTAAAAGAAAAGTTTTTATCGCTATTCACCCCCCCTCTAGCGATCCGCTTCGATCCAACAATTGGTATCAGAGCCGGGGGTTGCTAAGATTTGGTGAAACCACCAATCTAGCCATTTTTCACATATTTATTTTTCTTTTATTTCTGTTTATTTCTAATTTATTTCGCTTTGTTAAATTTACTTCCGCACTACTAATCCAAGACGTGAGTCTTGGTACTTTGTTTTGTGTTTTTGTCGTTGCTAGTTTCTTCGTCTTCGTCCCTTTTTGTCTTTTGTTCTAATGGCCCATCTCGAGGGTTTTAGCACCGTCCGACCTCCGTTTTACAACGGAGATGACTTCCGTTATTGGAAGGGTCGGATGGAATGCTTTCTCAAAACCCAAATCGAGATGTGGATCATAATCCAAACGGGTTTCACACTTCCGACTAATGAAGTTGGTGACTCCTTGGATTATGATCAATGAACCATTGCGACAAAACGACAAGTCGAAGCCGACGCCAAGGCAACACAAATCCTCCAATGCGGCTTGTCCAAGGAGGAGTTAAATCACGTCGGCCCCTTCATTAGCGCAAAGGACCTTTGGACAAAGCTGATCGAGTTACACGAAGGATCGGATCAAGCTAAGGTTTGCAAACGTGATTTGTTGTTCAATAAATTGTACACACTAAAAATGCAGGAACACGAGTCCGCGACGCAACTCCACGCCCGTGTCCAAGACATAGTCAACAACCTACACGCAATCGGGCAAAAGGTCGAAAACCGCGACCTTATAAGGTATGTTCTAAACTCTTTTCCGAGGACTACCTTGTGGGCATCCATGGTCGATGCCTACAAGGTCTCCAAGGACCTTTCTAAACTTAGATTAGATGAACTCTTTTCGGATTTTAAATTACATGAGCAGTCCAACTCGGAACCCGAGAGGGGTATAGCCTTGTTTGCAGGTTCAAAGAAGAAGAAATTCACAAGCAAGCCACACCAACCGAGGAGGAAGATGAGTCCGAAGAAGAAGTTGACCCAGAATTGATTGCCGAACTAATGAACCTAGCTCAAAGGATAGCCAAGGGACGAAAGCGAACCACAACTCGACCCAACCAAGGTAAGCCTAAAAGTTCTAATATTAGGTGTTATGAGTGTAACAGGTTTGGACATATAAAGTCCGAGTGCCCCAAGCTAAACCACCAAGCACCTAAGCACAAGAAGGCCCTCAATGCGACATGGGAAGAAGCGTCATCCGAAGAAGACGAAGACCACGTCTTCATGGCGAAATCGATTGAGTCTGACACGGAGACCGAACCTGAACTTGAGTCAGAACCTGAGGATGACTCGGACTACGAAGCTACCTTCAAGTCAAGCCACGGATACGCATTCGGTTCAAAAGATACCCTTAAGGTGAGTCAAACCTTATTTAATACTTTACATAATACGGTTAGGTTTTTGTCTAGGAAGTTAGCTAAGTCCGAGTCCAAGGTCGAGACGCTGGTTGAGGAAGTTAGACTCCTCAAACACGAGGTCTCCCTAACCTCTTCGACTAGTCGAGTTCAAGAGAAGGACTCAACTCGGGTTGAAAAACTCAAAGTTGAGAACTCACTCTTGAAAAGTCAAGTTGAAGATCTTAGGAATACGTTGGAAAGGTTTACTTTGGGATCCAAAGGACTTGACCTCCTACTTGGATCGCAAAGGGCCGTGTACAACAAGGTCGGACTAGGGTTTAGCTCAAACACGACCAATAAGTTGTATATGTCAATCGTAAGTAGACATAAAAAATGTGTCCAAGCATGGGTCCCTAAGACCACTTTGATTTCAACTCTAGGATCCAACTCGTACTGGGTTCCCAAGGACCAAATCCACTATGTGGATAGACCGAACCGATTCAACGGTCTAGGGGGAGCCAATACAAAACATGTTTGTGTTTTAACTTAGAAATTGCATGCTTAGATTTATTTTTGTTTTTTTTCTTTCGTGAACTCACTTAGAACACGTAAATAACCAACTAAAATCCTTCGAAAAGATTGAGCCTCGGGGAGCCTCTTTTCAAATAATCAACTAAAATTCTTCGAAAAGATTGAGCCTCGGGGAGCCTCTTTTCAAAAATAACTAGTTAGACGAGGAAATAATTTTAGGTGAGTCAAGTCATCATTTTCTTGAAAATGGCTTTGTCTAAGGAAGTGGTCGATGATCCGATAAAAGAAGGCCCCTGTGCCTCGCCACGACCTGGAAGTCATGATCTTGAAAAGGTAAACTTGACAAGTCTAGGGTCAAATCCAAATCTAACATTACTTAAACATAAATGCA
Source organism: Wurfbainia villosa (assembly GCA_025175895.1). Taxonomy (NCBI): domain Eukaryota; kingdom Viridiplantae; phylum Streptophyta; class Magnoliopsida; order Zingiberales; family Zingiberaceae; genus Wurfbainia; species Wurfbainia villosa. Next base: position 19,055,568 of record CM046000.1, on the reverse strand, counting down.
CTTAATCAACTTAATTGGAAGTCATCTCACAAAGAACACATAAGTATAACATGCTTGATCATATAGACTCCGGTGAGATGACCTAGGTTTAACAACTTACAACCAATTTTTTTTTAAAAAAAATATAATAATCTAACATCCAATCCAACCACCTTATGTGTAGGATCAATGGATGTTAGACAGCTGTTGCTCCCGACACATGACCGGGGATCAACTCAAATTCGCGAAGCTTCGATTCAAACAACAAGGATCGGTAGCCTTTGGGAATAACGACAAGCTCAAAATCATCGGATCAGGTGATATCGAGCTTAACTCAAATTTTGTTATTAAAAATGTATTACTTGTAGAGAATTTTGAATATAACCTGCTTAGCGTAAGCCAATTATGTGACAATAATTATAAGGTCGTATTTTTAGAAAATGAATGTGCAATTAAAACAAATGAAACAGCTAAAACAATACTCAAAGGAACTAGGACAAATAACATTTATGTTGGGTTTCCGGCACCGCGGCGTGTGTGTGTTCGATCATGTTTCGTAAACATGAACACAGCGGAAGCAATAAAAATAATAAATACTCCTATTTATTACAACACACACAACACACACATGCATATTACAACAAGTGTAGACATAACCATAAATTTAAATTTGCAATAAAAGGAAATTTATCTACGTTATACCTTTCGTATGACGTGTAGCGGGAACGGCATCAACCGGAACGATCCTCGCTAGAATCGTCTCTATCCGTATCCACGCCGAGTTCCTCGGGATTACTTCGCTAAGCCACGAGCTTCGTCTTTGTACGGGTTACTAGCCTCATGTTGAAGACGACGTGATCGAGAGATGATCACGATCCGAATCCAAATTCGGAAACAAAACGAGTCCTCAAAACTCGCTTCTCCGGAGAGGTATTCGTCAACCGATTGACGAATCCTTCGTCCTCCACCTCAGAGGATTACTGGAGATCGAATCCCCGGTAAGTTATCCGCTGTCAGAGCTCTAACCGTCGTCCAAACGACGCTCCGACGAGAGGAGAAGAAGCTGTCCAGAAATCTGGACAGCTTGGTGGAGGAGTAGGCGCCGGCCAAAACAAGGAAGCCAAGTGCTCACCTTTTCACCGAGGCCTAGGAAGATCACCGGAGGGTCGCCGGAGGGTTCACCGGCTGAAGCTTGGACGCCGACAAGGAGATGAAGGCGGCACAACAAGCTGGGCGGCAGCCTAGGGTTGGCGCCGAGCAACTCCAAGGGTGGGCGGCTGTTGGGTTTCCGGCACCGCGGCGTGTGTGTGTTCGATCATGTTTCGTAAACATGAGCACAGCGGAAGCAATTAAAAATAATAAATCTATATTTATTATAACACACACAACACACGCATGCTATTACAACAAGTGTAGACATAACCGTAAATTAAAATTTGCAATAAAAGAAATTATCTACGTTATACCTTTCGTATGACGTGTAGCGGGAACGGCATCAACCGGAACGATCCTCGTAAGAATCGTCTCTATCCGTATCCACGTCGAGCTCCTCGGGATGACTTCGCTAAGTCACGAGCTTCATCTTCGTACGGGTTACTAGCCTCGTGTTGAAGACGACGTGATTGAGAGATGATCACGATCCGAATCCAAATTCGGATCCTAAAACGAGTTCTCAAAACTCGCTTCTCCGGAGAGGTATTCGTCAACCGTTTGACGAATCCTTCGTCCCCCACCTCAGAGGATTACCGAAGATCAAATCCCCGGTAAGTTAGCCGCTGTCGGAGCACTAACCGTCGTCCAAACGACGCTCCGACGAGAGGAGGAGAAGCTGTCCAGAAAACTGGACAGCTTGGTGGAGGATATAGGCGCCGGCCAACCAAGGAAAGAAAAGGCTCACCTTGATGCCAAACCTATAGGAGATCACTGGAGGGTCGCCGGAGGTTCACCGGCTGAAGCTTGGTCGCCGGCAACAAGTTGGACGGCGGTACTCTAGGGTTGGCACCGAAAACCTTCTTCAAGGGGTGGGCGGCAACTCCAAGGGCTAGGGTTTGGATTAGGGCTTAATTATCCATTAAGCCCTCTTTTATAGAGAACTAATTCTCTTAATGGTTAATGGATCATATCCATAAAGCCCGTTAACCCGCTCCATTAAGATAAGTTAAAATAAACCAAACCATGATGGTTTATTTTAAGTTAAAATGAACCGAACCAACCTTTGGTTCATTCGTTTAATATAAACCAAACCCTTTGGTTTATTCTCATCCATTGGATTAGAACCAAACCATTTTGGTCCATCCATTATGTCTTCATAAGACACGGCCCATCCACGCTTCCATTGCGACTGAAACAATTTCATGCTCGCTTTATGTTTGGTCTAACCAAACATTGTTTCTCTCGGTCTGAGAATCTCATTCTCAAGCTCGTTTTAAATCCTTTGGATTACACTCGTTGTGCGTGTGACCAAATAGGTTCTCGGTTTATGTTGGCCGTCTATAATTAACCATTAATTATAGAACGATCATGAGTGGCACCTAGTAGTACATCATGATCCCCAATTAACCGAAAAGATCAACGGTTGATCCAGAACTATTTCTGAAACCCTTCAGTAGCTCGAATGAATTGTGCCCCATTCCCTTCACTCATCTTATACCCACTTGGTTCAGGGCATGGTCTATTGTGTCAGTCCCCACTAGGCTTACTACGTCACACCTAGCCCAAGTATCATTTCCTCGTCCTACGGATTCTAGTTACTCCACATGTATCTAAGAGTACCTTACTCTAAACATGTAATGCTTTGGCCAAAGACTTTAGTAACAATCCGACGAGAGGCCATGGGTATACATCTCCTCGCAAGGAGTAGTGAATCCTTTATAGGCTATTCAAACACCTTCGATCACTTCGACTTATACCCAATCATCCCGGGTCCACATCTCCTTAGAGATGTTTGCTTAAGATGTCAAAGCATAAGTCTCCATGATCAAGATGACTTGAATACCGCAAGTCAAAGGAACATCGCACTTAAGCCACAGTAAGAACTTCATTGACATATCTATATATGCAGAGAACAATATGAAGTCTTACGGCTGGTCACTCCAATGAACTAGTTACCATAACTAGCATCCACGATTAACTCCGGACATCACTATGTCTCCAGCCAGTGAGAATCAGCTGCTTGGATACACCAAGGAGTATACCTCGTGCTAGTCTAGACAGAATTGATGGTGTCCAAATCCATCAATTCATCGACTAGGGATAATTCAGATACATCACAATTACACATGTAGAGATACTCACTAGTTGTGATCCAATCACAAATTCTCTCATGCTGTGAATCGTATCGTGGGCATTCAGTAAATGAGTTTAAGATCCAATCAAATACATAAAACATGTATACTCAAATAGTGAATCTTCATTTATCATATAAATGGTTCATACATAAGGTGATTGCCTTAGGACATCTCTCATATATTACTAACAGACTCCCACTTGGCCTAATGCCAATCGCTACGGTATCCAATACCATAAGCTCTAACATGACCCTCAAACTTACTTTGAGGTAATGCTTTAGTCAAAGGATCCGCTAAGTTCCTTTCAGTGGGAATTTTCTCGATTTGTATTTCGTTCCTACTGATGATCTCTCTGATAAGATGATAGCGGCGAAGCACATGTTTGGATCATTGATGAGACCACATCAAGTTCATAGATGAACTACTTGATCCAAACCGCTTCCTTTGCTGCTTCCAAAGCTGCAACGTATTCTGCCTTAGTGGCAGAATCCGCTATAGTGTCAAGCTTGGAACCTTTCCAACTTATTGCGCCTCCATTCTAGGTGAATACATACCCAGACTAAGACATGGAATCATCCTTCTCTGTCTGGATCTGGCATCCGTATACCCACGTATCACCATGTACCCTTCTCCATATATTAGGAACACATCCTTAGTTCTTCTCAAGTACTTAAGGATCGTCTTAACAGCCGCCCAATGATCCATTCCTGGATCGGACTGGTATCTGCTCGTGACACTCAGAGCATACGATACATCGGGCTTCGTACATAACATAGCATACATGATAGATCCTATTGCGGATGCATAGAGAATCTTACTCATGCAAATCCTCTTGTCTTCTATGCGCGGACACATAGACTTCGAAAGGTGTACCACATGCCTAATGGGTAGGAAACCTTTCTTGGATTCCGACATGCTAAACCTCTTTAGCACTCGGTCTATATATGTAGACTGCGAAAGACCAAGCAACCGTTTCGATCTATCTCTATAGATCTTAATCCCAAGGATGTTGGTTGCTTCTCCCAGGTCTTTCATGGAGAATGTCTTGAATAACCAAACCTTAACTGACTGTAAGATTGACACATCGTTTCCTATAAGTAATATGTCATCGACATACAATACTAGGAACACGACTGCACTCCCACTAACCTTCTTGTACACACAAGGTTTGTCTGGATTTTGTGAGAAATCAAACTTTTTGATCGTCTCATCAAAACAGATATTCCAGCTCCTGGATGCTTGCTTCAATCCTTAAATGGATCGTCGCAATTTGCATACCTTAGTTTTATCAACCGATGTGAAACCCTCAGGTTGTATCATGTACACGTCCTCGAGCAGGTTTCCATTAAGGAAAGCTGTTTTCACATCCATTTGCCATATCTCATAATCATAATGAGCCGCTATGGCCAGGAGCATCCGAATGGATTTAAGCATAGCTACAGGCGAATAGGTTTCGTCATAATCAACACCTTGTTTTTGACGATATCCTTTCGCCACCAATCTAGCCTTATAGGTAATCACATTACCATCCATGTCGGTTTTCTTCTTGAAAACCCACTTGCACACTATAGGCTTTATGCCTTCAGGTGGGTCAACCAAGTTCCAAACTTGGTTTTCGTACATTGAATCCATTTCCGACTTCATGGCACCAAGCCACTTATCCCTTTCTGAACTTGTCAGCACTTCTTCATAACTGGTAGGCTCCTCATCATCAATGAGTAACACGTCGTTCGATTCACTTACGAGAAATCCATATCTCTCAGGAATATAGCGTGTTCTACCAGATCTACGAAGATGTGGTGTTACAATAGGTTCAGCCGATTGCTCATCACTATGAGTTGTCAGTTGTTGTGCTTCACCAGGTATCTCATCAATGTCTATTTGAGTCTCTCGAGCCTCCTCAAGCTCGACGACACTCCCACTGTTTTCTTGCAAGAGAAACTCTTTCTCTAGAAACAGCATGCCTTGAAACAAACACCTTTTGTTCCACAGGATGATAGAATTGGTAACCCCTTGTTTCCTTAGGGTATCCAATAAATAGACATTTATCAGACTTAGCATCCAGTTTATACGTCTGATCACTTCACATAAGCGAGACAACCCCATATCTTCAAGTAAGATACATGGTTTCTTACTAGCCCATATCTCATATGGAGTAGTAGAGACTACCTTGGTCGGATTACATTTAACAAGTACAGCTGGTATAACCCCAAAAGGACTTGGGAAGAGTCGCATGATTCATCATTGATCGACCATGTCCAACAAGGTCCGGTTACGCCTCTCAGATACACCATTATGCTGTGGTGTATAGGGCGGAGTCCATTGAGACAATATGCCATTGTCTCTTAGATAATCAAGAAACTCTTGACTTAAGTATTCACCACCTCGATCCGATCAAAGTATTTTAATACTTTTGTCATGTTGTTTCTCTACTTCATTTCTGAATTCTTTGAACCTTTCAAAGGCTTCAGACTTGTGTTTCATCAAGAACACATACCCAAACCGTGAGTGATCATCGGTGAAGGTAATGAAGTAGCTATAGCTTCCTAAAGCTTGAGTTGACATAGGTCCACATACATCAGTATGTACCAGACCTAGTAACTCTCCCACTCGTTCACCTTTTCCAGTAAAAGGTAACTTAGTCATCTTGCCTTTTAAGCATGATTCGCATGTATCGTATGAATCCAATTCAAACGATTCCAGAATTCCACATTGGTGTAATTCGGACATGCGTTTCTTGCTTATATGGCCAAGATGACAATGCCACATATAGGAGTCTATGTGATTATCCTTTCGAGCACGCGTGTTGCTCGCTTCGATATTAAAAATGTCACTGGATACGTCCAACGTATAAATGCCATTACTCAAAGTTCCAGTTCCATAAAGTACGCCATTCAAAGTTATATAACAACAATTGTTACTAAACGTTAAATGGAAACCATTTCTATTTAAGCAGGAAATAGAAACAATGTTCTTTATTAGAGAAGGAACATAATAGCAATTGTCCAGTTCCAAGACTAGTCCACTAGGGAGCTTCAGCAAATAAGTTCCGATGGCGACCGCAGCAACCTTTGCTCCATTGCCAACTCGCAAATTTGACTCTCCTCTAACAAGTCTTCTTCTATTCCTTAGCCCCTGTATGTCATTACATATATGTGAGCTACACCCAGTATCCAATACCCAAGTGTCTAAGGAAATAGAATGACAATCAATAACGAAGATACCTGAAGAGGATGGGGCATCGGATGCCTTCTTCTTCTTCATGGACTCAAGATAAATCTTGCAATTTCTTCGCTAGTGGCCTTCCTTGCCACAGTGATGGCAAGTGCCCTTTTGCGCTGGTTCCGCCTTCTTTGCCTTTTTCTTTCCTTTCTTCTATTCTTTTGCCTTCCTCTTAGAACCTTTCTTTGAGGAATCAACTAACAGAACCGCCTTCTCCTCATGCTTTACAGAAGGCTCCACAGTCTTCAGCATATTAAGGAGCTCGGGAATGGTGGATTCCAATTTGTTCATCCGATAGTTCATCACAAATTGCGAGAAGCTCTTGGGCAAACAATGCAGAATTAAGTCAATACTTAACTCATGATCCATCACAAAATCGAGGGTAGCTAGCCGCTCGATGTACCCGTTCATCTTTAGCACAAACTGCACTACAGACGAACCTTCTTGCATCTTCGTAGTGAAGAGGAGCCTAGAGACCTCGAACCTTTCGGATCTCGCTTGCTCATCGAACAACTCATGAAGATGGAAGACCATAGTATTAGCATCCATATGCTCATGCTGCTTTTGCAGCTCAGGTACCATCGCCGCTAGCATGATGCAACTCGCCAGCTCAGAATCTGCCACATGTTTCTGATAGACCAACATTTGGTCTGGAGTTGCATCGTCCTTAGGACGGTCAGGAAGAGGCTCTTCAAGGACATATGCAAGCTTTTCCGCTTTGAGAACAATTCTCAGGTTTCTAAGCCAGTCCAGGAAGTTAGGCCCAGTCAGTTTGTTCGAATCCAAAATAGTGCACAAATTCAAAGACGTCATTATCAATTTATTGACCTAGAAATACAAAACGAGCATATATGAGAAAATGATTTTAAAATGCATCAATATACATTTATGAATCCCATTCATTTTTTGAATTTTAAAAAACCCTTAAAATCACTTCGGGAGATCGTAGGTCCATCTCCGAATGGGCTGATATCCATCATAGATAAGATAAACCTTGGAGTGAGTCCAACAAGCCATTCTTAGCTATGATGGTTGGTATCAAGTATACCGATTACATATCATGTATATGTAACTATCACAATGTGCTATCAACTAATTGAATGTTTACACATACATTGGGTTGTTAACACATTAACAAGTATGCATCATATGCATAGCACCCAACTTCACCTCTCTTCACATCGACCTTGGAGTGAGTCCAACAAATCGATGCTCCAAGTTAAAGCCGACCCATTAATCGCGAAATAGTTTTAATATGGTTAGAGCGCATTCAACCAATTAGCTAGGCTTGGAGTGAGTCCAACAACCCAAACTAACGATTGACCTCTGACTCTTACCATATTAGAGTTAAACTATTCCAATGATTTGAACATGTTCAGGTTCGAGCCGGGCTTAGAGTGAGTCCAACAACCCAAACAAGAAACAGAACTCTAGTTCTAACCATATTAATGGAAGGTGTAGGCTTTAATATTGAGTTAGGGTTTTATGTCTCATCCTCTTTGCATGCAAATAACTATTATCTACATGGCATGGCATACATGACATACATCTACATGTCACGACACGCATGGCATAATGTTATGCATCTAATGCAATTACATGGCATACAATTATGTCATGTACATAATTTCCTTATTTGTCATAACTATTTATGGAAATAAAATATGTTTAAGATTTGATTCTCCAAATCAAATCATAATTAAATTAGGAAACAAATTTCCAAATCTAATCACATATTTTATTCATAGAATTATTTGATTAAGGAAAATCTATTTAGGAAACCAATTTCCTAAATCTTTAAAACTACTTATGGAAATAAAATATTTTAAGATTTGATTTCCCAAATCAAATCATGATTAAATTAGGAAACAAATTTTCTGAATCTAATCAAATATTTTATTTATGGAAAATATCAATTTCCATAAATACTTCCAACTTTCCAAAAGTGGAAGATTTCCATAAATACTTCTAGACTTTCCAAAATTGAAAAATTTCCATAAATACTTCTAAATTTCTAAAATTTAGAAAATTTCCAGAAATACATTATGACTATCACAAAACCATTTTTACGATTATGTCGAAACACAACCTGGGCTCTGATACCATTGTTGGGTTTCCGGCACCGCGGCGTGTGTGTGTTCGATCATGTTTCGTAAACATGAGCACAGAGGAAGCAATTAAAAATAATAAATCTATATTTATTACAACACACACAACACACGCATGCTATTACAACAAGTGTAGACATAACCGTAAATTAAAATTTGCAATAAAAGAAATTATCTACGTTATACCTTTCGTATGACGTGTAGCGGGAACGGCATCAACCGGAACGATCCTCGTAAGAATCGTCTCTATCCGTATCCACGCCGAGCTCCTCGGGATGACTTCGCTAAGTCATGAGCTTCGTCTTAAATGCGGGTTACTAGCCTCGTGTTGAAGACGACGTGATCGAGAGATGATCACGATCCGAATCCAAATTCGGATCCTAAAACGAGTTCTCAAAACTCGCTTCTCCGGAGAGGTATTCGTCAACCGTTTGATTAATCCTTCGTCCCCCACCTCAGAGGATTACCGGAGATCAAATCCCCGGTAAGTTAGCTGCTGTCGGAGCACTAACCGTCGTCCAAACGACGCTCCGACGAGAGGAGGAGAAGCTGTCCAGAAAACTGGACAGCTTGGTGGAGGATATAGGCGCCGGCCAACCAAGGAAAGAAAAGGCTCACCTTGATGCCAAACCTATAGGAGATCACCGGAGGGTCGCCGGAGGTTCACCGGCTGAAGCTTGGTCGCCGGCAACAAGTTGGACGGCGGCACAAGAAGTTGGGCGGCGGCACTCTAGGGTTGGCGCCGAAAACCTTCTTCAAGGGGTGGGCGGCAACTCCAAGGGCTAGGGTTTGGATTAGGGCTTAATTATCCATTAAGCCCTCTTTTATAGAGAACTAATTCTCTTAATGGTTAATGGATCATATCCATAAAGCCCGTTAACCCGCTCCATTAAGATAAGTTAAAATAAACCAAACCATGATGGTTTATTTTAAGTTAAAACGAACCGAACCAACCTTTGGTTCATTCGTTTAATATAAACCAAACCCTTTGGTTTATTCTCATCCATTGGATTAGAACCAAACCATTTTGGTCCATCCATTATGTCTTCATAAGACACGGCCCATCCACGCTTCCATTGCATCGAAACAATTTCATGCTCGCTTATGTTTTGGTCCAACCAAACATAGTTTCTCTCGATGCGAGAATCCCATTCTCAAGCTCGTTTTAAATCCTTTGGATTACACTCGTTGTGCGTGTGACCAAATAGGTTCTCGGTTTATGTTGGCCGTCTATAATTAACCATTAATTATAGAATGATCATGAGTGGCACCTAGTAGTACATCATGTCCCCAATTAACCGAAAAGATCAACGGTTGATCCAGAACTATTTCTGAAACCCTTCAGTAGCTCGAATGAATCGTGCCCCATTCCCTTCACTCATCTTATACCCACTTGGTTCAGGACATGGTCTATTGTGTCAGTCCCCACTAGCCTGACTACGTCACACCTAGCCCAAGTATCATTTCCTCGTCCTACGGATTCTAGTTACTCCACATGTATCGAAGAGTACCTTACTCTAAACATGTAATGCTTTGGCCAAAGACTTTAGTAACAATCCGACGAGAGGCCATGGGTATACATCTCCTCGCAAGGAGTGGTGAATCCTTTATAGGCTATTCAAACACCTTCGATCACTTCGACTTATACCCAATCATCCCGGGTCCACATCTCCTTAGAGATGTTTGCTTAAGATGTCAAAGCATAAGTCTCCATGATCAAGATGACTTGAATACCGCAAGTCAAAGGAACATCGCACTTAAGCCACGGTAAGAACTTCATTGACATATCTATATATGCAGAGAACCATATGAAGTCTTACGGCTGGTCACTCCAATGAACTAGTTACCATAACTAGCATCCACGATTAATTCCGGACATCACTATGTCTCCAGCCAATGAGAATCAGCTGCTTGGATACACCAAGGAGTATACCTTGTGCTAGTCTCGACAGAATTGATGGTGTCCAAATCCATCAATTCATCGACTAGGGATAATTTCGATACTTCACAATTACACATGTAGAGATACTCACTAGTTGTGATCCAATCACAAATTCTCTCATGCTGTGAATCGTATCGTGGACATTCAGTAAATGAGTTTAAGATCCAATCAAATACATAAAACATGTATACTCAAATAGTGAATCTTCATTTATCATATAAATGGTTCATACATAAGGCGATTGCCTTAGGACATCTCTCATATATTACTAACAGACTCCCACTTGGCCTAATGCCAATCGCTACGGTATCCAATACCATAAGCTCGAACATGACCCTCAAACTTATTTTGAGGTAATGCCTTAGTCAAGGGATCCGCTAAGTTCCTTTCAGTGGGAATTTTCTCGATTTGTATTTCGTTCCTACTAATGATCTCTCTGATAAGATGATAGAGGCGAAGCACATGTTTGGATCATTGATGAGACCACATCAAGTTCAGAGATGAACTTCTTGATCCAAACTGCTTCCTTTGCTGCTTCCAAAGCTGCAATGTATTCTGCCTTAGTGGCAGAATCCGCTATAGTGTCAAGCTTGGAACCTTTCCAACTTATTGCGCCTCCATTTCAGGTGAATACATACCCAGACAAAGACATGGAATCATCCTTGTCTGTCTGGAGCTGGCATCCGTTTACCCACATATCACCATGTACCCTTCTCCATATATTAGGAACGTCTCCTTAGTTCTTCTTAAGTACTTAAGGATCGTCTTAACAGTCACCCAATGATCCATTCCTGGATCAGACTGGTATCTGCTCATGACACTCAGAGCTTACGATACATCGGGCCTCGTACATAACATAGCATACATGATAGATCCTATTGCGGATGCATAGGGAATCTTACTCATGCAAATCCTCTCGTCTTCTGTGCGCGGACACATAAACTTCGAAAGGTGTACCCCATGCCTGATGGGTAGGAAACCTTTCTTGGATTCCGACATGCTAAACCACTTTAGCACTCGGTCTATATATGTAGACTGCGAAAGACCAAGCAACTGTTTCGATCTATCTCTATAGATCTTAATCCCGAGGATGTAGGTTACTTCTCCCAGGTCTTTCATGGAGAATGTCTTGGATAACCAAATCTTCATTGACTGTAAGATTGAAACATCGTTTCCTATAAGTAGTATGTCATCGACATACAATACTAGGAATACGACTGCACTCCCACTAACCTTCTTGTACACATAAGGTTCGTCTGGATTTTGTGAGAAATCAAACTTTTTGATGGTCTCATCAAAACGGATATTCCAGCTCCTGGATGCTTGCTTCAATCCATAAATGGACCGTCGCAATTTGCATACCTTGGTTTTATCAACCGATGTGAAACCCTCAGGCTGTATCATATACACGTCCTCGAGCAGGTTTCCATTAAGGAAAGCTGTTTTCACATCCATCTGCCATATCTCATAATCATAATGAGCCGCTATGGCCAGGAGCATCTGAATGGATTTAAGCATGGCTACAGGCGAATAGGTTTCGTCACCTTGTTTTTGACGATATCCTTTCGCCACCAATCTAGCCTTATAGGTAATCACATTACCATCCATGTCGGTTTTCTTCTTGAAAACCCACTTGCACCCTATAGGCTTTATCCCTTCAGGTGGGTCAACCAAGTTCTAAACTTGGTTTTCATACATGGAATCCATTTCCGACTTCATGGCACCAAGCCACTTATCCCTTTCTGAACTTGTCAGCACTTCTTTATAACTGGTAGGCTCCTCATCATCAATGAGTAACACATCGTTCGATTCGCTTATGAGAAATCCATATCTCTCAGGAATATTACGTGTTCTACCAGATCTACGAAGATGTGGTGTTACAATAGGTCCAGCCGATTGCTCATCACTATGAGTTGTCGGCTGTTGTGCTTCACCAGGTATCTCATTAATGTCTATTTGAGTCTCTCAAGCCTCCTCAAGCTCGACGACACTCCCACTGTTTTCTTGCAAGAGAAACTCTTTCTCTAGAAACACAGCATGCCTTGAAACAAACACCTTTTGTTCCACAGGATGATAGAATTGGTAACCCCTTGTTTCCTTAGGGTATCCAACAAATAGACATTTATCAGACTTAGCATCCAATTTGTCTGATACAGTCCACTTCACATAAGCAGGACAACCCCATATCTTCAAGTAAGATACATGAGGTTTCTTACTATTCCATATCTCATATGAAGTAGTTGAGACTACCTTGGTAGGCATTCTGTTTAACAAGTAAACAGCTGTCTGAAGTGCATAGCCCCAAAAGGACTTGGGAAGAGTTGCATGATTCATCATTGACCTGACCATGTCCAACAAGGTCCGGTTACGCCTCTCAGATACACCATTATGATGTGGTGTATAGGGCGGAGTCTATTGAGACAATATGCCATTGTCTCTTAGATAATCAAGAAACTCTTGACTTAAGTATTCACCACCTCGATCTGATCGAAGTATTTTAATACTCTTGTCATGTTGTTTCTCTACTTCATTTCTGAATTCTTTGAACCTTTCAAAGGCTTCAGACTTGTGTTTCATCAAGAACACATACCCAAACCGTGAGTGATCATCGATGAAGGTAATGAAGTAGCTATAGCCTCCTAATGCTAGAGTTGACATAGGTCCACATACATCAGTATGTATTAGACCTAGTAACTCTCCCACTCGTTCACCCTTTCCAGTAAAAGGTAACTTAGTCATCTTGCCTTTTAAGCATGATTCGCATGTATCGTATGAATCCAATTCAAACGATTCCAGAATTCCACATCGGTGTAATTCGGACATGCGTTTCTTGCTTATATGGCCAAGACGACAATGCCACATATAGGAGTCTATTTGATTATCCTTTCGAGCACGCTTGTTGCTCGCTTCGATATTGAAAATATCACTGGATACGTCCAACGTATAAACACCATTGCTTAAAGTTCCAGTCCCTTAAAGAACTCCATTCAAAGTTATGTAACAACAATTGTTACTAAAAGTCAAATGGTACCCATTTCTATTTAAACAAGAAATAGAAATGATGTTCTTTATCAACGAAGGAACATAAAAGCAATTGTCCAGTTCTAAGACAAGTCCTACAGGGAGTTCCAACAAATACGTTCCGATGGCGAGTGCAGCAACCGTTGCTCCATTCCCAACACGTAAATTTGACTCTCCCTTTGACGAGTCTTCTTCTATTCCTTAGCCCATGTATGTCATTACATATATGTGAGCCACACCCAGTATCAAATACCCAAGTGTCTGAAGAAATAGAATGACAATCAATAAAGAAGATTTCTGAAGAAGATGGGGCATCCGATGCCTTATCCTTCTTCACGGACTCAAGATAAATCTTGCACTTTCTTCGCAAATGGCTCTCCTTGCCATAATGATGGCAAGTTTCCTTTTGTGCTAGTTCTACCTTCTTAGCCTTTCTCTTCTTTCCCTTCTGCTGCTCCTTTGACTTCCTCTTAGAACCTTTCTTCGAGGAATCAACTAATAGCACTGTCCCCTGCTCACGCTTCTCAGAAGACTCCACAGTCTTCAGCATATTGAGCAGTACCACAGATGAACCTTCTAGCATCTCAGAGGTGAAGAGGAGCTTTGAGACTTCGAACCTTTCGAATCTCACTTGCTCATCAACCAACTCACAAAGATGAAGGACTACGATATGAGCATCCATATGCTCATGCTGCTTTCGTAGCTTGGGTTTCATCGCGGCTAGCATGATGCAACTCATTTGTTCAGAATCACTCACATGTTTCTCATAGGCCAACAATTGGTCCAGAGTTGCATCGTCACCAGGACGGGCGGGAAGAGGTGCTTCGAGGACATTTGCAAGCTTTTCAACCTTGAGAATAATTCTCAAGCTTCTAAGCCAGTCCATGAAACTCGCCTACCAATTTCATTCAATCCAAAATGGAACGAAATTCAAAGACATCATGTTCAATCTTAGAAATACAAAATGAGCATATATGAGAAAATGATTTTAAAATGCATCAATATACATTTATAAATCCCATTCATTTTTCGAATTTCAAAACCCCAAAATCACTTCGGGAGATCGTAGGTCCATCTCCGAATGGGCTGATATCCATCATAGTTATGAACAACCTTGGAGAGAGTCCAACAAGCCATTCATAACTACGACGGTAGGTATCAACTATACCGATTGCATATCACGTATATGCAACTATCACAATGTGCTATCAACTAATTGAATGTTCACACATACATCGGGTTGTTAACACATTAACAAGTATGCATCATATGCATAGCACCCAACTTCACCTCCCTTTACATCGACCTTGGAGAGAGTCCAACAAGCCGATGCTCTGTGTTAAAGCCAACCCATTAATCGACATAGTTTTAATATGGTTAGAGCATTCAACCAATTAGCCCAGCTTGGAGAGAGTCCAACAACCAAAGCTAACGATTGACCTCTGACTCTTACCATATTAGTATTAAACTATTCCATGGTTTGAACATGTTCGGGTTCGAGCCGGGCTTGGAGAGAGTCCAACAACCCAAACAAGTAACGGAACTCTGGTTCTAACCATATTAATGGAAGGTGTAGGCTTTAATATTGTTTAAGGGTTTTTATGTCTCATCCTCTTTGCATGCAAATAACTATTATCTACATGGCATGGCATACATGGCATACATCTACATGTCACGACACGCATGGCATAATGTTATGCATCTAATGCAATTACATGGCATACAATTATGTCATGTATATATTTCCTTATATGTCATAACTATTTATGGAAATAAAATATGTTTAAGATTTGATTCTCCAAATCAAATCATAATTAAATTAGGAAACAAATTTCCAAATCTAATCACATATTTTATTCATGGAATTATTTGATTAAGGAAAATCTATTTAGGAAACCAATTTCCTAAATCATTAAAACTACTTATGGAAATAAAATATTTTAAGATTTGATTTCCCAAATCAAATCATGATTAAATTAGGAAACAAATTTCCAGAATCTAATCAAATATTTTATTTATGGAAAATATCAATTTCCATAAATACTTCCAACTTTCCAAAAGTGGAAGATTTCCATAAATACTTCTAGACTTTCCAAAATTGAAATATTTCCATAAATACTTCTAAATTTCCAAAATTAGAAAATTTCCAGAAATACATTATGACTATCGCAAAACCATTTTTACGATTATGTCGAAACACAACCTGGGCTCTGATACCACTGTTGGGTTTCCGATCACGCAGTGTGTGTTCGATCATGTTTCGTAAACATGAACACAGCGGAAGCAATAAAAATAATAAATACTCCTATTTATTACAACACACACAACACACGCATGCATATTACAACAAGTGTAGACATAACCGTAAATTTAAATTTACAATAAAAGGAAATTTATCTACGTTATATCTTTCCTATGACGTGTAGCGGGAACGGCATCAACCGGAACGATCCTCGCTAGAATCGTCTCTATCCGTATCCACGCCGAGTTCCTCGGGATGACTTCGCTAAGCCACAAGCTTCGTCTTCGTATGGGTTACTAGCCTCGTGTTGAAGACGACGTGATCGAGAGATGATCACGATCCGAATCCAAATTCGGATACAAAACGAGTCCTCAAAACTCGCTTCTCCGGAGAGGTATTCGGCAACCGATTGACGAATCCTTCGTCCTCCACCTCAGAGGATTACCGGAGATCGAATCCCCGGTAAGTTATCCGCTGTCGGAGCTCTAACCGTCGTCCAAACGACGCTCCGACGAGAGGAGAAGAAGCTGTCCAGAAAACTGGACAGCTTGGTGGAGGAGTAGGTGCCGGCCAAAACAAGGAAGCCAAGTGCTCACCTTTTCATCGAGGCCTAGGAAGATCACCGGAGGGTCGCCGGAGGGTTCACCGGCTGAAGCTTGGATGCCGACAAGGAGATGAAGGCGGCACAACAAGCTGGGCGGCAGCCTAGGGTTGGCGCCGAGCAACTCCAAGGGTGGGCGGCAACTCAAAGGCTAGGGTTTTTAGATTAGGGCTTAATTATCCATTAAGCCCTCTTTTATAGAGAACTAATTCTCTTAATGGTTAATGGATCATATCCATAAAGACCGTTAACCCGCTCCATTAAGATAAGTTAAAATAAACCAAACCATGATGGTTTATTTTAAGTTAAAACGAACCGAACCAACTTTTGTTTCATTCGTTTAAAATAAACCAAACCCCTTTGGTTTATTCTCATCCATTGGATTAGAACCAAACCATTTTGGTTCATCCATTATGTCTTCATAAGACACGACCCATCCACGCTTCCATTGCGACTGAAACGATTTCATGCTCGCTTTATGTTTGGTCCAACCAAACCTAGTTTCTCTCGGTCTGAGAATCCCATTCTCAAACTCGTTTTAAATCCTTTGGATTACGCTCGTTGTCCGTGTGACCAAATAGGTTCTCAGTTTATGTTGGCCGTCTATAATTAACCATTAATTATAGAACGATCATGAGTGGCACCTAGTAGTACATCATGATCCCCAATTAACCGAAAAGATCAACGGTTGATCCAGAACTATTTCTGAAACCCTTCAGTAGCTCGAATGATTCGTGCCCCATTTCCTTCACTCATCTTATACCCACTTGGTTCAAGACATGGTCTATTGTGTCAGTCCCCACTAGGCTGACTACGTCACACCTAGCCCAAGTATCATTTCCTCGTCCTACGGATTCTAGTTACTGCACATGTATCGAAGAGTACTTTACTCTAAACATGTAATTCTTTGGCCAAAGACTTTAGTAACAATCCGACGAGAGGCCATGGGTATACATTTCCTCGCAAGGAGTGGTGAATCCTTTATAGGCTATTCAAACACCTTCGATCACTTCGACTTATACCCAATCATCCCGGGTCCACATCTCCTTAGAGATGTTTGCTTATGATGTCAAAGCATAAGTCTCCATGATCAAGATGACTTGAATACCGCAAGTCAAAGGAACATCGCACTTAAGCCACAGTAAGAACTTCATTGACATATCTATATATGCAGAGAACCATATGAAGTCTTACGGCTGGTCACTCCAATGAACTAGTTACCATAACTAGCATCCACGATTAACTCCGGACATCACTATGTCTCCAGCCAGTGAGAATCAGCTGCTTAGATACACCAAGGAGTATACCTCATGCTAGTCTCAACAGAATTGATGGTGTCCAAATCCATCAATTCATCGACTAGGGATAATTCCGATACATCACAATTACACATGTAGAGATACTCACAAATTCTCTTATGCTGTGAATTGTATCGTGGACATTCAGTAAATGAGTTTAAGATCCAATCAAATACATAAAACATGTATACTCAAATAGTGAATCTTCATTTATCATATAAATGGTTCATACATAAGGCGATTGCCTTAGGACATCTCTCATATATTACTAACAATTTATACAATTAACTTAATCAAATCTTCAACCAAATGTCTTATGACACAGGAAGAGGAATCATGGTTGTGGCACCGATGACTCGGTCACTCGCACCCAAGACTCGTCCACAAGATGAGTCAGAGTGGCCTAGTCAGAGGCTTACCCAACCTTAACAATTTGGTTAATAAAATCTGTAATGCTTGTCAACAAGGAAAACAACCTAGGACACAACACAAGTTAACTAACCAAGAACGAACCTCAAATGTACTTGAGCTCCTGCATATGGATCTATTCGATTCACATGGAGCCAAGTCACTCAATAAAAGTCAATATTGCTTAGTCATAATTGACGACTACTCCAGGTTTACCTGGGTTAGGTTCATCAAACATAAAAATGATACCCTAGATCAATTAATCAATTTATTCAAATTAATCGAGAATCAAAAAAACCTTAAGGTTAAAAGAATTAGAAGTGATCATGGTGGTGAATTCGAAAATCAAAGGTTCACCGACTTCTGTAACCTAAACGGATACCACCATGAATTCTCTTGCCCTAGGACCCCTCAACAAAATGGCCTAGTGGAGCGGAAAAACCGAACTCTACAAGAAGCCGCTAGGACCATGTTGAACGAATATGACCTACCCGATAGGTTTTGGGCAGAAGCCGTGAGTACGGCATGCTATGTCCAAAATAGAATCCTTATGGTAAAGAGGCACCTTAAGACCTCATACGAGATTTATCACGATAAAATACCTAACATCAAGTACTTTAGGGTATTTGGGTGTAAGGTACATATCCTAAACACTAAGGATTACCTAGGGAAATTTACATCCAAGACCACGACCGGAATCTTTCTAGGATACTCGACTACAAGTCGAGCTTATAGAGTATATAACCACGACACCCTTAGAGTCGAGGAGACTATCAATGTAGTATTTGATGAACGACATGAACCTACAAAACCCCCGGCAACCCCAATTAGCGAGCTGATTCATACTAGACCTAACTCTGATCCGGATATCAGGTCTAGTGTTAATCCTAACCTAAGTCAACCAAGTCACTCTATTGATCAAGTGATAGATGACTCCAACCAAACTAATGTTCAACCAAGTCACCCCATTGATCAAGCATTAGGTGACACAAACCCAACCCAATCTAGGATTTAGACTAACCACCCTATCGATCAAGTGATAGGAGATCCTAATCTAGGAGTTTGAACTAGAGCATCCTATAGGAACCTTAGTCAAATTTCCTTAATTTCAAAGATAGAACCCAAATCAATTGAACAAGCTCTTCTTGATCCCGATTGGATTATTGCAATGCAAGAAGAGCTAGCTCAATTTACTAGGAATGAAGTATGGGAATTAGTACCACCACCTAAAGACAAAACGATAATTGGAACAAGGTGGGTGTTTCGAAATAAGCTTGATGATAAAGGTGAAGTAGTTAGAAACAAGGCTAGGTTAGTCGCCAAAGGGTTTAGTCAAGTCGAAGGCTTAGATTACGACGAAACCTATGCCCCAGTAGCTAGACTCGAATCCATTCGAATGTTGCTAGCTTATGCCGCACATTGAGGATTTAAGCTGTTTCAAATGGATGTTAAGTCGGCATTCTTAAATAGATACATTAAAGAAGAAGTTTATGTTAGCCAACCCCCCGGATTCGAAAATCTAGATAAACCCGACCATGTTCTAAAACTTAAGAAAGCTCTCTATGGACTTAAACAAGCTCCTCGAGCTTGGTAGGAGAGACTTTCAATCCATCTTAAGTCAAAAGGGTTCAACCAAGGCTTAGTTGACCCAACTCTCTTCGTAAAAATCTTAGGTAAAGAAATATTAATAGCTCAAATTTACGTAGACGATATAATTTTTGGAACCTCTAACTCAGCCTTACTAAACGAGTTCGTTTTACTCATGGAAAGTGAGTTTGAAATGAACTTGGTAGGCAAGTTAAGTTTCTTTTTAAGTCTACAAATTAAACAATCTAAGGATGGTATATACCTATATCAACAAAAATACACTAAGGAGTTAATTAAAAGATTTGGAATGCAAGACGCTAAGATAATAAACACCCCAATGGCGATTAATGTTAACATAGGAGAAGACCTAGAAAGTAAGTCCATTGACTTAAAGTACTATAGGAGCGCGATAGGAAGTCTCCTATACTTAACTGCGAGTCGACCCGACATCCTATTCGCAGTAAGTATGTGTGCCAGGTTTCAAACCTGTGCTAAGGAGTCTCACCTAACCCTAGTTAAGCGTATCCTTAGATATCTTAAGGGTACACTTAACGTTGGTATTTGGTACCCTAGATCTACGGAGTTCGAACTAATCGGCTACTCCGATTCGGATTATGCCGGTAGTAAACTCGATAGAAAGAGCACGAGTAGTTGTTGTCAATTACTCAGCTCAAGTCTAGTGAGTTGGTGCAGTAGGAAGCAACATTGTGTTGCCTTATCTACCACCGAAGCCGAATACGTTGCGATGGGTGAGTGTGTAACTCAGCTTCTTTGGATGAAGCACACTCTCCGAGACTTTAGGTTGGACTTCACCAAAACTAAAATTTTTGTAGACAACATAAGTTCGATAAATCTAACTAAGAACCCTATATGTCATTCAAGGACAAAGCATATAGAGGTAAAACACCATTTCATTCGAGAACATATAGCCAACAGCTCCATACAACTTGAATATGTTGACTCGAAGTCTAACCTAGCAGACATATTTACTAAACCACTACCCGAAGCCGAATTTAGTCTCTTGAGACGAAGATTAGGCATGTGCGTAATAGAATAGGAACTTGCAAATTATATTTTCTTACTACTATTTCTTACTTTTTTTTCATGGAACTAGCATAGGACATACCTTAGATATCATGCACCTATAGATTTAAGGAGCCAATACATCTCACAACACATAGGACTAATGTGTTTGTGTACTTAGCCACGTAGATGGGCGTGAGATGTTAGGACCTTACTCCTGGTTCCAGATGTAGAGCTAGTGCATCGCTATGAACCACGGAGTATAATCATACCGACTCTGACCAGGACTGGTTGATCCTTCATATCAATCAAGCCAAATATGAGTCGAACATTTTATAGATGAACTTATTTTCAGTATATTATTTTAAAAAATAAAAATGTGGAACATGCTTGGACTTTAAATTTAACATTTATTTTGTTTTCCACACACCCCTTATTCTTTTCGATATACGGCAAAAGGGGGAGAAAAGGACAAAAGTTAAGGGGTCAAAAAAAATTTTTTGATAACTTAACTCTTACTTCATAATTAAACCAAAAGTTAACTTTAAGTTTTGAAAACTTATTTAACTTTTAACAAAAGGCCAAGGTTAAGAAATCATTTGGTTTCTTAACTTAAAACTTATTTTAAACACTATGGCCAATATTAAGTAATTTCGGTTACTTAATTCTTTTTCTTAGTAGCACATATCAAGGGGGAGAGTTAAAACCCTTTCTCAAGTACTCACCCTCGGTCAAGGGGGAGGATTCCTCAAGGGGGAGCACTTGAAAAAGAATTTTTATATACTCCTACTCATTCATGCATAATCTCATACTTATTTTTGTCTTAACTTTGTATGTGAGTTTGCCATAAATCAAAAAGGGGGAGATTGTTGGTGCAGTGGGCACCTAAGTCGAACCTAAGTTTTGATTATAGCAAACGATATAAAGTTAAGCTTATATTGTTATCTCACGAGCTAAATCAAGTGTGCAGAAAAGTCTCAATGCTGGAGCTGAAGGCTAGCGACACCCGGAGGAAGTCGCGGTGGTCGGGCGACACTTGAGTTACTTCAGAGGGAGCCGAAGGAATCGAGTGGAAGGCCGGAAGCAAAAGCGACACGTAAGTATCGAGGTAAGCTCGTGTGTGCGAGCGTAAGTGAGGTCGTATCCTCTTTACGGGGATGATCTTAGGCGACGATCCGACCCAAGACTTCCCATGGAAGGTCTATGTTGAGATCGGACGGCAAGTGGTCGTCGAATCCACTTATATTTTGAGCTAACTCTTTATTGTAGTAAAAAATCCTGGCCATCAGTTCAATCAGCCAGTTCAACCGGCGCCAGTTCAACCGGCCAGTTCAACCGGTGGTCAAAAATCAGCCTCGAGGAGTCAAGCTTTATCACCATTTTTCAAGGAGTTTTGTGCCCATTTGTGATTGGTTGAAGACCCATTCGTTGAGGGGCTTAAAGGCTATAAAAGGAGGGCCAAACCTAGGGTTTCATCCTCAATTCTAAGTGCTCAAAAGCCTCCGTTACGCTACAACTCTCCGACGACTCTACAACAACGAAGTGCTGCCAACAACCCTAGCTTAAAGTTTCTTTTGTTTAGTTGTTGGTATAATCTTAATTTGTTATTGCTTTCAATATTGCAATTCTTTTTAATCGAGGCTTTTCGTTGCATTTTACTTTAATAGAAGAGAGGGTTTGTCTCTCTATCTTTTTGCTTCGAAGGCTTTTGTAATCGTAAAACTCCTACCTCCAACGAGGAGGAGTGTTTTAGTGAATTGCCCTCCGTACACGGTCTAGGACCGTTAGGGCCTTGGAGTAGTAGCCGAAGGCTACGAACCAAGTAAAAAAACTATTTGTCTCATTTAGTTTTTATTTACATTTCCGCTGCGTTTAATTGTCTATCAAACGATTTAAAAGAAAAGTTTTTATCGCTATTCACCCCCCCCCCTCTAGCGATCCGCTTCGATCCAACAAATTTGACTCTCCCTTGACGAGTCTTCTTCTATTCCTTAGCCCACGTATGTCATTACATTTATGTGAGCTACACCCAGTATCCAATACCCAAGTGTTTGAGGAAATAGAATGATAATCAATAACGAAGATATCTGAAGAAGATGGGGCATCCAATGCCTTATTCTTCTTCACGGACTCAAGATAAATCTTGCACTTTCTTCGCCAATGGCTCTCCTTGCCATAATGATGGCAAGTTTCCTTTTGTGCTAGTTCTACCTTCTTAGCTCTTCTCTTCTTTCCCTTCTGTTGTTCCTTTGACTTCCTCTTAGAACCTTTCTTCGAGGAATCATCTAATAGTATCGTCCCCTGCTCATGCTTCTCAGAAGGCTCCACAGTCTTCAGCATGTTGAGCAGTACCACAGATGAACCTTCTTGCATCTCAGAGGTGAAGAGGAGCTTGGAGACTTCGAACCTTTCGAATATTACTTGCTCATCAACCATCTCATAAAGATGAAAGACTATGGTATGAGCATCCATATGCTCATGCTGCTTCTGCAGCTCAGGTATCATCGTGGCTAGCATGATGCAACTCACCATTTCAGAATCATTCACATGTTTCTGATAGGCCAACAATTGGTCCAGAGTTGCATTGTCACTAGGACAGGCGGGAAGAGGCGCTTCGAGGACATACGCAAGCTTTTCCACCTTGAGAACAATTCTCAAGTTTCTAAGCCAGTCCAAGAAGTTTGGCCCAGTCAATTTATTCGAATCCAAAATGGAACGCAAATTCAAAGACATCATGATCAATCTTAGAAATACAAAATGAGCATATATGAGAAAGATGATTTAAAATGCATCAACATACATTTATAAATCCCATTCATTTTTTGAATTTCAAAAAACCCCAAAATCACTTCGAGAGATCGTAGGTCCATCTCCGAATGGGCTGATATCCATCATAGATATGAACAACCTTGGAGAGAGTCCAACAAGCCATTCATAACTACGACGGTAGGTATCAACTATACCGATTGCATATCACGTATATGCAACTATCACAATGTGTTATTAACTAATTGAATGTTCACACATACATCAGGTTGTTAACACATTAACAAGTATGCATCATATGCATAACACCCAACTTCACCTTCCTTTACATCGACCTTGGAGAGAGTCCAACAAGCCGATGCTCCAGGTTAAAGCCAACCCATTAATCGAGAAATAGTTTTAATATGGTTAGAGCGCATTCAACCAATTAGCCCGGCTTGGAGAGAGTCCAACAACCAAAGCTAATGATTGACCTCTGACTCTTACCATATTAGTATAAAACTATTCCATGGTTTGAACATATTCGGGTTCGAGCCGGGCTTGGAGAGAGTCCAACAACCCGAACAAGAAATGGAACTCTAGTTCTAACCATATTAATGGAAGGTGTAGGCTTTAATATTGAGTTAGAGTTTTTATGTCTCATCCTCTTTGCATGAAAATAACTATTATCTACATGGCATGGCATACATGGCATACATCTACATGTCACGACACGCATGGCATAATGATATGCATCTAATGCAATTACATGGCATACAATTATGTCATGTACATAATTTCCTTATTTGTCATAACTATTTATGGAAATAAAATATGTTTAAGATTTGATTCTCCAAATCAAATCATGATTAAATTAGGAAATAAATTTCCAAATCTAATCACATTTTATTTATGGAAATAGTTGATTAAGGAAAACCAATTTAGGAAACCAATTTCCTAAATCATCAAAACTACTTATGGAAATAAAATATTTTAAGATTTGATTTCCCAAATCAAATCATGATTAAATTAGGAAACAAATTTCCAGAATCTAATCAAATATTTTATTTATGGAAAATATCAATTTCCATAAATACTTCCAACTTTCCAAAAGTAGAAGATTTCCATAAATACTTCTAGACTTTCCAAAATTGAAAAAATTCCATAAATACTTCTAAATTTCCAAAATTAGAAAATTTCAAGAAATAACATTATGACTATCGCAAAACCATTTTACGATTATGTCGAAACACAACCTGGCTCTAATACCACTGTTGGGTTTCCGACACAGCGGCGAGTGTTTGTTCGAACATGTTTCGTAAACATGTGCACAGCGGAAGAAATAAAAATAATAAATCTACATTTATTACAACACACACATCACACGCATGCATAGTAGAACATGTGTAGACATAACCATAAATTTAAATTTTGCAATAAAGAAAATTTAACTACGTAATACCTTTCGTATCACGTGTAGCGGGAACGGCATCAACCGGAACGATCCTCGCTAGAATCGTCTCTATCCGTATCCACGCCGAGTATCCTTAGGATGACTTCGCTAAGCCACGAGCTTCATCTTCGTACAGGTTACTAGCCTCGTGTTGAAGACGACGTGATCGAGAGATGATCACGATCCGAATCCAAATTCGGATCCAAAGACGAGTCCTCAAAACTCGCTTCTCCGGAGAGGTATTCGTCAACTGTTTGACGAATCCTTCGTCCTCCACCTATGAGGATTACCGGAGATCGAATCCCCGATAAGTTAGGCACTGTCGGAGCTCTAACCGTCGTCCAAACGATGCTCCGACGAGAGAAGAACCAGCTGTCAAGAAAACTGGACAGCTTTGGTGGAGGAGTAGGTGCCGACCAACCAAGGGAAGCCAAGTGCTCACCTTATCGCCGAAGCCTAGGAAGATCACCGGAGGGTCGCCGGAGGATGACCGGCTGAAGCTTGGATGCTGGCAAGGAGTTGGACGGTGGCACAAGGGGTTGGGCGGCAACATAGGGTTGGCGCCGAAAATCCAAGGAGAGGATGTAGAGGTGGGCGGCAACCACAAGCTAGGGTTTTTAGATTAGGGCTTAACAATCCCTTAAGCCCTCTTTTATAGAGAACTAATTCTCTTAATGGTTATTGGATCATAACCATGAGGCCTGTTAACCCGCTCCATTAATATAAGTTAAAATAAACCAAACCATGATGGTTTATTTTAAGTTAAAATGAACCGAACCAACTTTTGGTTCATTCGTTTAAAATAAACCAAACCCTTTGGTTTATTCTCCTCCATTGGATTAGAACCAAACCATTTTGGTTCATCCATTATGTCTTCATAAGACACGACCCATCGACGCTTCCATTGCGACTGAAACGATTTCATGCTCGCTTCTTGTTTGGTCCAACCAAACCTAGTTTCTCTCGGTCTGAGAATCCCATTCTCAAGCTCATTTAAAATCCTTCGGATTATGCTCGTTGTGCGTGTGACCAAATAGGTTCTCGGTTTATGTTGGTCGTCTATAATTAACCATTAATTATAGAATGATCATGAGTGGCACCTAGTAGTACATCATGATCGCCAATTAACCGAAAAGATCAACGGTTGATCCAGAACTATTTCTGAAACCCTTCAGCAGCTCGAATGATTCGTGCCCCATTCCCTTCACTCATCTTATACCCACTTGGTTCAGGACATGGTCTATAGTGTCAGTCCCCACTAGGCTGACTACGTCAAACCTAGCCCAAGTATCATTTCCTCGTCCTACGGATTCTAGTTACTGCACATTTATCGAAGAGTACCTTACTCTAAACATGTAATGCTTTGGCCAAAGACTTTAGTAACAATCCAACGAGAGGCCATGGGTATACATCTCCTCAAAAAAAGTGGTGAATCCTTTATAGCCTATTCAAACACCTTCGATCACTTCGACTTATACCCAATCATCCCGGGTCCACATCTCCTTAGAGATATTTGCTTAAGATGTCAAAGCATAAGTCTCCATGATCAAGATGACTTGAATACCGCAAGTCAAAGGAACATCGCACTTAAGCTACAGTAAGAACTTCATTGACATATCTATATATGCATAGAACCATATGAAGTCTTACGGCTGGTCACTCCAATGAACTAGTTACCATAACTAGTATCCACGATTAACTCTGGACATCACAATGTCTCCAGCCAGTGAGAATCAGCTGCTTGGATACACCAAGGAGTATACCTAGTGCTAGTCTCGACAGAATTGATGGTGTCCAAATCCATCAATTCATCGACTAGGGATAATTCCAATACATCACAATTACACATGTAGAGATACTCACTAGTTGTGATCCAATCACAAATTCTCTCATGCTGTGAATCGTATCGTGGACATTCAGTAAATGAGTTTAAGATCCAATCAAATACATGAAACATGTATACTCAAATAGTGAATCTTCATTTATCATATAAATGGTTCATACATAAGGCGATTGCCTTAGGACATCTCTCATATATTACTAACAGCTTGGGCGGCAAGAAATAGGAGGAGGTTAGGGTTAGGGTTTGGTTCATGGTGTTGGGCGGCAACAAGAAGAAGAAGCCTCTTCTTCTTCTTCCCAATGGTGGCCGACAACCCTTCTTCCTCCTTCCTCCTTGGTTTGGCCGGTGCCCAAGCTTCTCCCTTCCTTCTATGGCTTAGGTTGGATGGCATTAGGATAGCTTCCCTTGGGCGGCAATCAAATCCTAGTTGGGATAGGGTTGGGGTTGGGCGGCTAGGGTTAAGGTTTTGGGATTAGGGTGGGCGACAACAAGAAGATGAAGATCCTTTTCTTCTTCCTTCTAAGTGTTGGCTGGCCACTATCCTTGTTCCCTCTACCTTGGCCGGAGCTCAACCTATTCTCCTTCCCTTCATCCTTGGCCGGAAATTAGGAGAGCTTTGTCTAGGGTTTGGGCGGCAACAAGGAGGAGGATTGTTTTCCTTTCCTTTCTCCAAGTGTTGGTCGGCGTCCATGCCCTTGTTGTTTCTCTTTTGGTTGGTTTCCATACTCCATTTTATCTTCCTTGGCCGGCGGCAACATCGAGTTTATTGACTTGGTGGCCGGTTCTAGAAAGGAAGATGAGTTTTGTTTTAGGACCTTCCTTTGTTCCTAGTGAACAAGGAAAGGAAGATTGGTGATCTAGGAGGCTTCAACATTTGGTAGATCATCGCCCACACGACGTCCAAAAGGAGGGAGGACATACAATAGAAGATCAAGAGGTATAACAAGAGGTATAATCTTGTTTATTTTGATTAATGTTCTTTTGTATTATGTTTATAATTGCTTTTCAATTATATGCATGTTTTGTGTGGATCCTAATCTTATTATGTGTTGATTATACTAGTTTACATTTGTATGTATTTGTATAATCATGGACCCCGAAGATAAACACAAAAACTGGCGATCCGTCCGTCGTCTCTTCCGCAGCTAACCGACTAGAAGAGTTGATTGCTTGAACAACAAGTTTGTTCAAGCGATTGCTCGAGTCGTTAGCACGACAACGAATTGGTTGTGCTTAGGAAACTCATCCCATCCGGATTAGTTTTCATTAGTGAAAATTTTAATCCGGGGACATGGGAGCCAATGAGCCTCCGAAGCGATTACCAACAATTGGTATCAGAGCCACGGTTTCCGGTTTTGTGTGTTTAGGATTCAGTTAATTTTTATGCACTTTTTTATATATTATATGTGCCGAATAATAGTAGGATATGCGTAGTTTAACTCTTTGGTTGCAGGCGTAAGATCCGACTATTATGGCCATATGTGTGTATGTGATTGTATGTGTGTAAATATTTATTATTTGAATCCTCGGGGTTGACGAGGCTAGATTAGTATTTAATTTTTGTAATTAAATACGGCATTGTTTAGCCACTCATTTTAGTTTACTTTCGATCTAGAGTATTTGTACACTCCTTCATGGAGTATAGGATCGATGGATGTCAATTAAAATGATATATCTCGGCTCGGATCTCTTTATGTGGCTTGCGCACGGAAAAGGTGGAGCAAACGAGGTGGCGACACGGCGGGACGCATATTGGAGAACAAAGTCATAATAGTTGGAAAAATTCTGTTTTTTCCATATTTATTGCTGATTTGTTTTATATGCATGTTGTGTGTGCTTGAAAATTCCTCATTTTCAATTAACTAAGTGGGAGAGGGATATTTTAATTAATTCCCGTGGCCTCCATTACAATTTGACGTGTGATGCAACAAACTTGCGCGTCGGCTCTGAGTGCCTTCCTCCCCATCGGATGAGTTTGTTTGCGGATCACTAGGTCAAATAATGGTTATAGGAAATTGTTTAGGAGCGTGTATACTTCCACATCGGTAAGGCACATAATCCGAGATAATTCCCTTAGTCTCGTGTAATGGTGCACACTTAGATGCAAATAAAAAGTATCCTCCCCATCGGAGTCACTGCTTTTATTTGTAGGGACAAAGAGGAACCAACTATTAATTTTATTTATCAAAAAGTAAGGTTGACAAGATAATAAAATTAATGGGTAAAACCTCCTCTTACAAATGTAGAATTCGTATACGTCCATACTATCGTGGCATGTGATATTCTCAGTGTTTTGAGGTGTTGGTTGATTTCAGAATTTTATTGTTTTGAGGAATCAATAATATTTGAAATCTAATATTTTGATCAATGTGATTCTTAGGATTTTTAAAAATGACTTTCAGTCCACTTACTATGATACTAAAGGAAATAAACTTACTGTACCCAAATAATGTTGATTGGAAAAGAATCTAGATAATGTCTTATTTGCTAAGAAGTACAAGTATGCACTCTTCAAAGAGTGTCCTCAAGCCATGGTTGCTCAAAAAGGTTTCTACATCTAAGCCGAAAGGCAAGAGGAAGGAGAAACAAGGTGGAGCAAAGGTGGTGGGAGGATCTCAGGGAGGAGTGAAGAAGCCGAAAGGCAAGTACTTCACTTGCAAGTAGACTGGACATAAGAAGAAGGATTATCCCAATCCGAAGCAAGAACAAATGTATATCCTTTGGTCCAGTTGTTGAAACATGGTTAGAGGCATTATCTACTGGCACCTGGTGTGTAGATACGAGAGCCACTAATCATGTCTGCAACACTTTACAGGGGTTCCAGGAAACCCAACGACTAGCTAAAGGGGAAATTACCATTTACTTGGGCAATGCCATGAAGATGGCGGCTATTGCAGTGGGAGATGTTTTATTTATCTTTTGAGAAAAATAAAGTTTTTGGTTGTTAAGAATTTTCTTTATGTACCTTTATTTAAAAAGAATTGCTTTCAGTTTCTAATTATGGATGGATAATCTATTCCTTTTAATGACAGATTTGTTATAAAAGGAATAGAGACATTATCTATTCAGGTACATAGATAGGAAATTTATAACTTGAACCACAAGCTCCCATGATGCAAATTGAAGTTTACAACTCATCTTCTAATTTCGATAAGAGAAAAGAACCTTCGAAGATGAACCAAACATATCTTTGGGATCTTAGGCTTGGTCATATTAACCTAGGCAGAATTCAAAGGTTGATAGCTGATGGACCTTTAGGTTCATTAGTGGTGGAGGATCTCCCAACCTGCGAATCTTGCTTGGAGGGTAAGATGACCAAGAGGCCTTTCAAGGCCAAGGGGTATAGATCCAAAGATGTGTCAGGAATGGTTCATTCTGATTTGTGTGGTCCTATGACTATCTAGGCAAGAGGTAGTCTCGAATATTTCGTCTCTTTCATAGATGATTATTCAAGATATGGATGACACCACGATCTGATCGTGGTGGTAAGTACCTCTTGGGAGAGTTTAGGAACTACTTATCAGAGGTTGGGATTCAATCCCAATTGTCTGCACCTGGCACACCCCAGCAGAACGGTGTAGCAGGGCGAAGGAATAAGACTCTTATGGAGATGGTTAGATCGATGATGAGTTATTCTGACTTGCCATATTTGTTCTGGGGATATGCTCTAGATACGACGGTGTACATTCTGAACTTGGTTCCATCTAAATCAGTGTCTTCTACTCCCACAGAGTTGTGGACTTGGCGAAAGCCTAGTCTAAGACATATTTGAATATGGGGGAGTCCAGCACATGTGCTGAAGGCTGATGCTGATAAGTTGGAACCTCGTACAGAAGTGCGCTTGTTTGTTGGCTATCCTAGGGGAATGAAGGGTGGTTTGTTTTATAGTCCTAAAGATCAGAGGGTGATCGTTAGTACGAATGCCAGATTTCTAGAGGAGGACTATGTAATGAACCACAAGCCCATGAGTAGGATTGTTCTTGAGGAGTTGATAGGGGAAGTCCCGACTTCAGTACCACCGGTACAAGAGGATATACCACATATCACTGCACCGCGTGTCACAGAGGATACACAGTGATACCTCGTCGTAGTGGGAGGGTTGTGAGACAGCCTGATAGATTCATGTTCTTGTAAGAATCTTCTGATTTGGTCCCTGGCGAACATGAACCTGATCCCTGGACATATGACGAGGCAATCCAAGATAAAGATGCAACATCTTTGCAAAGTGCAATGAATACTGAGATTGAATCTATGGATTCAAATCAGGTCTGGGAGCTCTTATGCATAGCAGCTCATATGGATTATGAGGTGTGGCATATGGATGTCAAGACAGTTTTCCTTGATGGAAGTCTTGAGGAAAACATCTATATGAAGCAACTAGAGGGATTCATTGCTAAAGGCAAAGAGCATCTTGTGTGTAAGCTTAATCGGTCCATTTATGGATTGAAGCGAGCTTCGAGGTCTTGGAACATCCACTTTGATGAGGTAATCCAGTCTTATGGATTTATTCAAAGTCCGAATGAGTCTTGTGTATACAAGAGATGTGATAGAAACATAGTGGTATTTCTTGTACTATACGTAGATGACATTTTGGTGGTTGGCAACAACATCGAAGTGTTATCGGACGTAAGGGTATGGTTGTCCAAATAGTTTGATATGAAGGACTTGGGAGAGGTGAGACACATCCTTGGGATCTAGGGATCGCTGAAAAAGGATGTTGTGCTTATCCCAAGCTTCATACATAGACACGATTATGAAGCGTTTTATCATGCAAAACTCCAAGAAGGGTTTTCTACCTTTCAGGCATGGAGTCCCTTTATCTAATTAGATGTGTCCTAGATCATCTGAGGAGATGGAGGAGATGAAGGCGATTCTTTATGCTTCGGTAGTAGGAAGCCTCATGTATGTGATGCTCTATGCGAGACCAGATATCTACTTTGCCATGGGCATGGGTGATAGATATTAGAGTAATCTAGGACAGGGACATTGGACTGCGGTAAAGCATATATTGTAGTGCCTGAGAAGGACTAGGGATTATATGCTAGTTTACCGGGCAGACCAATTACTCCCTGTGGGTTACACTGATTCTGATTTCCAATCTGATAGGGATAACAGTAAGTCTACCTCAGGTTTTGTGTTTACTTTGGGAGGTGGAGCCATTGTATGGAGGAGTGTCCAGCAGAAATGCGTGGTGGACTCCACCATAGAAGCTGAGTATGTGGTAGCCTCTTAGGCGGCCAAAGAATTTGTGTGACTCAGGAACTTCCTGATGGACTTGGATGTTATTCCTGGTTTACCCAGAAATATCACAATTTATTGTGATAATAATGGTGCAGTTGCAAACTTGAAGGAACCACAAGCCCATAAGGTAAGTAAATGCATAGAGCGCAAGTACCACCTGATACGAGAAATCGTAAAGGAGGTAGAAGTTGTTGTCGCCAAGATTGCATCAGAGGATGACCTGGTAGACCCTTTCACTAAGGTCCTTCTAGCGAGAGCTTTGATAGGCATGTGGAGGGAAGGGGAATCAGATGTATAGCAGTGTGATGACAACATAGTCTTTTAGTATAAGTGGGAGATTGTTGGAATGTATACTGAAAGTTTAGCTCTTTTTGTATGAACTTTTTTATTTTGAAATAAGAATCACATGATCATTGTTTGTACTTTATATTTATTATATGTGTGCATATTGTCTAATATTTTACATTGTAGATAACATGGTGTTTGGTGTGGCACAGAAGATCATGTTATCAGTCCCTTGTAGAATATAAGTAGAGGCTCACAACCAAGATGGTTTTGGACAAACCATTGGCATGGTTGTAGTGTAGCTTGGTATTGGTTTGTCTTGACCATAAAGTTACACTAGTACACTTAGGTGTATTGAGCAGGACCGACATAGAGGTGATTCAATTTATTGTTGACTACATAATTGAATCGGACCTCGGATATTATGTTGTACATGCTCTTAATCCCGATATAATAACGGGCACATGTACTTAGTATTTATTTCTTTGATTTACCAAAGGGTGAGATTTAGATGGATTAAATCAATATGCCCGGTAAGTTGGGAAATGATATTATTTACATGGTGTGTCGTTGATTATAGGAGGAAATCGTGTCCTATATATAGGTTGATGATGTCCCCTTGAGGAGCTCATAAGGTTCATCATGTAAACCATGCAGGTTGACTTAGTCAACATGATGATAAGGTTGAGTGGTACTACTCGAGAAGTTAGATGTTAATTAATTGATGGTCAGTAAATCAATTAATTGACGGACATTCGATATCTTAAACACGAAGAGATGGATGTACAAATAATATATGAAGCCCATATTATTATATGGGGGTTGGTGAGGTAATTCAATGATGATCCTCTAATGGAATGGAACATCATTGATGGATCAAGTTTGTGTGGTTCCGATCCATCGGGTGGCCAAGATCCAACTCCTCCTCATGGTCCCTATTGTAGCCTATTAACACCTCATGAAGTCTAGATCCAATGATGGAAAACAAAACTCTAGATCCGACGGTGGAGATTAAATCCCTAGATCCGATGGTTGGGATTAAATCCCTAGATCCGACGGTTGGGATTAAATCCCTAGATCCGACGGTTGAGATGAAACCCTAGATCTGACGGTTGGGATGAAATCCTAGATCCGACGGTTGGGATGAAACCCTAGATACGACGGTTGGGATGAAACTCTAGATCCGACGGTTGGGATGAAACCCTAGATCCGACGGTTGAGAATAAATTCCTAGAACAAATGGAGGAGATTAAACCAAGGCCTAAACCTAACTCTTTATATATGGGCTTAGGCTTGGGCGGCAAGGATGTATGAAAAAAAAAAGAGAAAAACCTAATTGAGATAAGGTGGCTTGGGCGGCAAGAAATAGGAGGAGGTTAGGGTTAGGGTTTGGTTCATGGTGTTGGGCGGCAACAAGAAGAAGAAGCCTCTTCTTCTTCTTCCCAATGGTTGCCGGCAACCCTTCTTCCTCCTTCCTCCTTGGTTTGGCCGGCGCCCAAGCTTCTCCCTTCCTTTTATGGCTTAGGTTGGATGGCATTAGGATAGCTTCCCTTGGGCGGCAATCAAATCCTAGTTGGGATAGGATTGGGGTTGGGCGGCTAGGGTTAGGGTTTTGGGATTAGGGTGGGCGGCAACAAGAAGATGAAGATCTTTTTCTTCTTCCTTCTAAGTGTTGGCTGGCCACTATCCTTGTTCCCTCTACCTTGGCCGGAGCTCAACCTATTCTCCTTCCCTTCATCCTTGGCCGGAAATTAGGAGAGCTTTGTCTAGGATTTGGGCGGCAACAAGGAGGAGGATTGTTTTCCTTTCCTTTCTCCAAGTGTTGGCCGGCGTCCATGCCCTTGTTGTTTCTCTTTTGGTTGGTTTCCATACTCCATTTTATCTTCCTTGGCCGGTGGCAACATCGAGTTTATTGACTTGGTGGCCGGTTCTAGAAAGAAAGATGAGTTTTGTTTTAGGATCTTCGTTTGTTCCTAGTGAACAAGGAAAGGAAGATTGGTGATCTAGGAGGCTTCAACTTTTGGTAGTTCGTCGCCCACATGACGTCCAAAAGGAGGGAGGACATACAATAGAAGATCAAGAGGTATAACAAGAGGTATAATCTTGTTTATTTTGATTAATGTTCTTTTGTATTATGTTTATAATTGCTTTTCAATTATATGCATGTTTTGTGTGGATCCTAATCTTATTATGTGTTGATTATACTAGTTTACATTTGTATGTATTTGTATAATCATGGACCCCGAAGATAAACACAAAAACCGGCGATCCGTCCGTCGTCTCTTCCGTGGCTAACCGACTAGAAGAGTTGATTGCTTGAACAACAAGTTTGTTCAAGCGATTGCTCGAGTCGTTAGCACGACAACGAATTGGTTGTGCTTAGGAAACTCATCCCATCCGGATTAGTTTTCATTAGTGAAAATTTTAATCCAGGGACATGGGAGCCAATGAGCCTCCGAAGCGATTACCAACAATGATAACACTAATAACGCATAGCCAATGATTATGATGTCATGATATATCAATAAGCTTTTAAAAAGTGATCATGACATCTACAAAAATCCTAATCAACAACATGACATGTTATATGAGAAAACAGAATTAGATGCCATGACATAGCAAGCTTACACAAACAAGCACATTTTAACCAAACATACAATCAGACAACAATAATTTTTAGAAACAAAACATTTCATTAAAAACTTCAAGTTTTTACATCCAAAATGTGAAATGTTCTAACAAAAAGACATCCTATATCGCTAGTCCTCTGCGGAAGGTGGAGACGGAGGTGGATGCTGACTCAAGTGTTGGTGCAGTGGGCACCAAAGTCGAACCGGTATTTTGATTATGGCAAAAGGCTCAATAGTTAAGGGTATATTTGTTATCTTACGAGCTCAATTAAGTGTGCAGAAATGCTAAAGTTGAGCGGAAGGTCTGCGACACCCGGTGGGAACCGAGGTGGTCGGGCAACGCCAGAGGGACTTCGGAGGAAGCCGAGGTACTCGGGTGAAGACCGGAAGCGAGGCTACAAGGTAAGCTCGTGTGAAAGCGAAGCAAGGTCGTTAAGCGTAGATCCGACCCAATACCTCCAATGGAAGGTCTAGGTCGAGATCAGATGGTTAGAACCATCGTACTTTATATTTTAAGCTAACTTGTACTGCAGTCCAAAACCCTTTGACTACAGTCAACTGCTAGTCAAGTTCCAGCCTCGAGAAGAGCTCGAATTTCAAGGGGGTGAATTTGGACTTGACTCGTGTTTTGGTACAAAGGGTGATGTGGCATCAAGGTGGACATCCAAACCATCACCAAGCTTCCTTGTGGTGGACGCCCAAAATAAGGTGAGTTGGCACAAGATGGTTGGCTCCCATGATGTGGCACAAGTTGAATGGCTCCAACAAGTTGGCGCCCAAGGAGGTTGGAGGTGGCACAAGGTGGTTGGATGAAACACCTCATCCTTGAGTTGGCGCACAAGAAGGTTGGAGGTGGCACAAGGTGGTTGGATGAAACACCTCATCCTCAAGTTGGCGCCCAAGGAGGTTGGAGGTGGCACAAGGTGGTTGGATGAAACACCTCATCCTTGAGTTGGCGCACAAGAAGGTTGGAGGTGGCACAAGGTGGTTGGATGAAACACCTCATCCTTGAGTTGGGATAAGAACCTCACCTTGGACACTACCTATGTCTAAATTCATAGATCAATATCCATAAATAGACATGTTCACTCCAAGCAAAAACAAGAATTAAAGAGCTCTCAACACGCCGTCGTAACGCCGCTACTACTACTCACATTTGCTACGACGAAGTGCCGCCGACAACGAAAGCTACATCTTCTACTTATAAGAGTTGTCGGTATATTTATTTAAGTTCTACTTCTTTAAATTGTCTTTGTGCTTTAATCGTAACAAGGAAAGGGGGAGTGTCCCTTTGCCTTGATTTCTTTTTGTAATCGTTGCTCCTACCTCCAACGAGGAGGAGTGGTTTTAGTGAATTGCCCTCCGTACGTGATCAAGGAT
The DNA here is from genome assembly GCA_025175895.1 of Wurfbainia villosa. Taxonomy (NCBI): domain Eukaryota; kingdom Viridiplantae; phylum Streptophyta; class Magnoliopsida; order Zingiberales; family Zingiberaceae; genus Wurfbainia; species Wurfbainia villosa. The sequence goes on along the minus strand of CM046000.1, from coordinate 19,019,273 downwards.
CACTAGGGCCATGGATTAGCAATCGAAAGATTGTGAACCACGTAAAAATATCTTGTCTACTTTATATTTCCGCTGTGCATTCTCTACTTGCTTTTTACTTATTGCAAAAGTTTTTAACGACACCGTATCGCTATTCACCCCCCCCCCTCTAGCGACACTTTCGATCCAACAATTGGTATCAGAGCCGGGGGCGCTAAGATTCGGTGAAACCACCAATCTAGCTTTGTTTTTCTTTTTTTATAGATTTTTTATTTATTTATTTCTGTTTTCGTATAATTATTTCACTTGCTTATCTTCTCCTACATATAGAATTGCATTAGAGGCTTTAGGATCCGGATAAGGTTGTCCTTCGGGTTAGATCCCGAGTAAGGTTGTCCTCCGGAACTTCAACGACATTCGCATTTGATTGTTTATTTCATTTGCAAGTTACATTTTATATATCTTTTTACTTCTCAAGACTACTAATCCAAGGCGAAAGTCTTGGAATATTCTTTCCGTGTGTGTTTTGCAAGATTCTTTTCGTTCTTCTTCTTGTTTTTAAATGGCCCATCTCGAAGGGTTTAGCACAGACCCCCGTTTACAACGGTAATGACTTTCGTTATTGGAAGGGTCGGATGGAATGCTTTCTTAAAACCCAAATCGAGATGTGGATCGTAATCCAAACCGGTTTCACACTTCCTATTAATGAAGATGGTGAATCTTTGGGTTACGATCAATGGTCAAATTCCATGAAAAACAAGTAGAAGCCGATGCCAAGGCAACTCAAATCTTGCAATGTGGGTTGTCCAAGGAAGAGCTCAACCGCGTCGGCCCCTTCATTAGTGCAAAGGACTTATGGACCAAGCTAGTAGAACTACACGAAGGCACCGACACGAAGGTATGTAAAAGAGATTTACTTTTAAATAAATTGTATAACTTGAAAATGCAGGAAAACGAGACCGCAACTCAACTACATGCTCGTATCCAAAACATCGCCAACCAACTCCATGCCATCGGACAAAGGTCGAGAATCGCGACCTTATCGTATTCTCTTAACTCGTTTCCTAGGACCACCTTGTGGGCATCCATGGTCGATGCCTACAAGGTCTCCAAGGACCTTTCTAAAATTAGGTTAGACGAATTGTTTTCGAACTTGAATTACATGAGCAAACTAACGTGGTCGCCGAGAAGAGTATTGCGTTAGTTGCAGTGTTCCAAGAAGAAGAAGCCCGCAAGCAAGCCACCCCGAAGGAAGAAGAAGTCCGAATCGGAAGTAGACTCGAATAGAATCCGAACTAGTCAATCTAGTTAAGATGATCAAGAGACAAAACGACCAACAACTCAAGGTAAGCCTAAACCTAATTCAAATACTTCTAATTTTAGATGCTATGAGTGCAGCGAGTTCGGTCACATCAAGTCCGAGTGCCCAAAGCTAAAGAATAACGCATCAAAGACCAAGAAAGCGCTAAACGCTACTTGGGAGGAGTTGTCGGAGGAAGAAGACGATATCCAAGCTCTAATGGCTAAGCCGACCGAGCACGACTCAAACCGAAGAAGAGTCCGAGTCGAATCCGATGATGAGCTTCCATTCAAGACAAGCCACGGATCCGTATCCGGTTCAAAAGAATCATTAAGGGTAAGTCGGTCGTTACTTAATACTTTGTATGGTGCAATTAAATTTTTAAATAAGAAACTAGCTAAGTCCGAGTCCAAGGTCGAGACCCTAATTGAGGAGGTTAACCTTCTCAAACATGAGGTCTCCCTAACCTCTTCGACTACTCGTATTCAAGAGGAGGACTCAACTCAAGTTGAAAAGCTTGAAGTTGAGAACTCGCTTTTGAAAACACAAGTCGAAGACCTTAGGAACACGTTGGAAAGGTTCACTTTGGGATCCAAGGGACTTGACCTCTTACTTGGATCACAAAGGGCCGTGTACAACAAGGCGGACTCGGGTTTAACTCAAATACAACCAATAAGTCATATATGTCTATAGTAAACCAACATAAGAAAATGTCCAAGCATGGGTCCCTAAGACCACTTTGATTTCAACTTTAGGATCTAACATGTATTGGGTTCCCAAGGACCAAATTCACTATGTGAATAGACCCACTCGATTCAATGGTCCAGGGGGAGCCAATACAAAATGTATTTTTGTTAAGTCTTAGAAATTGCATGCTTAGTTTTTCCTTTATTTTTAGAATGGTTAGATAGGACTCATAACCAACTAAAATCCTCATAAAAGATTGAGCCTCGGGAGCCTCTTTCAAAAATAAACCAACTAAAATCCTATTTAAAAGATTGAGCCTCGGGGAGCCTCTTTTCAAAAATAACTAGTTAGACCAAGACGTAGTCTCAAGTAAGTCGAGTTATCAATTTCTTGAAATTAGCTTTGTCTAAGGAAGTGGTCGTTGTTCCGATCAAAGAAGGCCTCTTTGCCTCGCCACGACCTGGAAGCTAATCTCTTGAAAAGATTACTTGATGAGCTTAGACTAAATCCGAATCTAACCTAATGTTGGTTAATTTAAATTCATTAAAATTAATCAAGTAAAATTGAAAGTCATCTCACAGTAACACATAGGAATAACATGTTTTGATCATGTAGATATTGGTGAGATGATTTAGGTTTAAAAACTTACAAACAACCCTTTAGTAATTCCATTGATCCTACACATAAGAGTCGAAGAAACCATTAATATAGTTTTCGACGAAGGACACGAACCCGTTCAATCCTTAACAAAACCAACTAGCAAATCAACTTATAGCGAACCCGACTCTGATCTTGAACTTGAATCTCGTCCTAACCCAAGTCATCCTATCGACCAAGTGATAGATGACTCTAACCCAAGTCAAACTAGAACTCACCCAAGTCATCCTATCGACCAAGTGATAGATGACCCTAACCCGAGTCACACTAAGACTCAAACAAATCATCCTATCAATCAAGTTATAGGTGATCCAAATTTAGGGGTTCGAACTAGAGCTTCATATCGAAACCTTAGTCAAATCTCGTTAATTTCCAAAATCGAACCCAAAACTAACCCTAGTCAAGCGTAATAGGAAGTCTCCTATACTTAACCGCGAGCCGACCCGACATTTTATTCGCGGTAAGTATGTGCGCAAGGTTACAAACCTGTGCTAAGGAGTCTCACCTAACCCTAGTCAAGCGTATCCTTAGATATCTAAAGGGCACGCTAAACATAGGTATTTGGTACCCTAGATCTACCGAGTTTAATCTAATCGGCTACTCCGACTCCGACTATGCCGGTAGTAAACTCGATAGAAAGAGCACGAGTGGTTGTTGTCAAATCCTCGGCTCGAGTCTAGTGAGTTGGTGCAGTAGGAAGCAAAGATTATGCTGCCTTATCTACCACCGGCGAATACGCTATGCGATGGGTGAGTGTGTCTCTCAGCTCCTGTGGATGAAGCACACTCTCCAAGACTTTAGCTTAATCTTTAACAACATTAAAAGTTAGGTATGTGCATAATAGAGTAGGATTTAAATTTTTCTATATATGTACTCTATTTTTGCTTCTTTTTATGAAATTAGCCTAAGTCTTACCTTAGAAATCATATTGGGAACTTGCTTGGACTTACAAACCCTAAAATATATTTACAAACTTTTTGAGTTAAGGCAAAAGGGGGAGAAAGTCACAAAAGTAAGGAAGAAAGTAAACAAAATTATTACCTTTTATATTAAGTAATTCCGTTTACTTAAGCAACTATTAAGGGGAGTAAAATTATTTTTCAAGAACTCACCTTCATTAAGGGGAGGTTACCTCAAAGGGGAGAACTTGAAACAATAATATTTCTCACTCATACTTAATCATTATGCTAGCTCATTCATATTTAATCATTATGCTAGCTCATTCATATTTAATCTTTATGCTAGCTCATTCATATTTAATCTTTATGCTAGCTCATTCATGCTTAATCATTATGCTAGCTCATTCATATTTAATCTTTATGCTAGCTCATTCATGCTTAATCATTATGCTATCGTTATGTTTAATTTTTCCTTAACTTTTGTGTCGGTTTGCCATGAATCAAAAGGGGAGATTGTTGGTGCGGTGGGCACCAAAGTCGAACCGTATTTTGATTATGGCAAAAGGCTCAATAGTTAAGGGTATATTTGTTATCTTACGAGCTCAATTAAGTGTGCGTAAATGCTAAAGTTGCACCGGTGGGAAACCGAGGTGGTCGGGCAACGCCAGAGGGACTTCGGAGGAAGCCGAGGTACTCGGGTGAAGACCGGAAGCGAGGCTACAAGGTAAGCTCGTGTGAAAGCGAAGCAAGGTCGTTAAGCGTAGATCCGACCCAATACCTCCAATGGAAGGTCTAGGTCGAGATCAGATGGTTAGAACCATCGTACTTTATATTTTAAGCTAACTTGTCCTCAAAACCCTTTGACTACGCCAACTGCTAGTCAAGTTCCCTCGAGAAGAGCTCGAATTTCAAGGGGGTGAATTTGGACTTGACTCGTGTTTTGGTACAAAGGGTGATGTGGCATCAAGGTGGACATCCAAACCATCACCAAGCTTCCTTGTGGTGGACGCCCAAAATAAGGTGAGTTGGCACAAGATGGTTGGCTCCCATGATGTGGCACTAGTTGAATGGCTCCAACAAGTTGGCGCCCAAGGAGGTTGGAGGTGGCACAAGGTGGTTGGATGAAACACCTCATCCTTGAGTTGGCGCACAAGAAGGTTGGAGGTGGCACAAGGTGGTTGGATGAAACACCTCATCCTCAAGTTGGCGCCCAAGGAGGTTGGAGGTGGCACAAGGTGGTTGGATGAAACACCTCATCCTTGAGTTGGCGACAAGAAGGTTGGAGGTGGCACAAGGTGGTTGGATGAAACACCTCATCCTTGAGTTGGGATAAGAACCTCACCTTGGACACTACCTATGTCTAAATTCATAGATCAATATCCATAAATAGACATGTTCACTCCAAGCAAAACAAGAATTAAAGAGCTAGTCAACATGCCGCTACTACTACTCACATTTGCTACGACGAAGTGCCGCCGACAACGAAAGCTACATCTTCTACTTATAAGAGTTGTCGGTATATTTATTTAAGTTCTACTTCTTTAAATTGTCTTTGTGCTTTAATCGTAACAAGGAAAGGGGGAGTGTCCCTTTGCCTTGATTTCTTTTTGTAATCGTTGCTCCTACCTCCAACGAGGAGGAGTGGTTTTAGTGAATTGCCCTCCGTACGTGATCAAGGATCACTAGGGCCATGGATTAGCAATCGAAAGATTGTGAACCACGTAAAAATATCTTGTCTACTTTATATTTCCGCTGTGCATTCTCTACTTGCTTTTTACTTATTGCAAAAGTTTTTAACGACACCGTATCGCTATTCACCCCCCCCCTCTAGCGACACTTTCGATCCAACATCAAGGTCCAGGCTCGCATCATCTCGTACATGTCGAGCTAAGCTTCTCAATGCGGCTCTGTGAATCCTCAATCCAAGTGTGGCGCTCCTCCATCCGAGTGTGGCACTCCTCCATCCGACTGAGGTGCTCACCCATGTAGGATTGCCCTGATATAATCTCTGCTAGTCGGGAGTCCATCATCTGCTGATAATCCTGGAAGCTGGACTCCAACTGGGCAATCCGATCTTAAGGACTTACTGCTGATGCATCTGCTGGCATCTGGTCCTCCTCGTCAGCAGCATCTGGATCCTCATATCCCCCTGTAGCCTCTCTAGGCACTAGAGGTGGCTCCCCACGTGCCCTGGGCAAAGGCCGAGGTATCAGCTCCATCCGCCCATCTCCGGTCCACAACCCCGCCAATGTGAAGTTGCGCATGGATATACAGTCATAAACCTCAGATAGCGACCTTAAGGATCCCCTAGAAATGTTAATGCCTATCGACTCTAACCATGCAGTGATGATATGTCCAAAGGGCATATGAACCTTCCCTTGAACAGGGGATACAAATTGAACAATGCAATGAAACATGTTCAATGCAATGTTTACATCTAATCTATGACGCATGGCATACAGAAGGAAAAGATGGGGAGGTCGAATCTTGGCCAGACCCCGAGTCACAATAGGGAGAAAACACCCGACAATGACTTTGTAAAGCACATTGTCATGGCCAGATAGCTTAGTGATAGAAAATAGGTTCTGAGCTGGTGGGCGAGGATGGCAAAAAATGTCTTCATGCATGGAGTCTAAAGAAATATGATCAAAAGGCTCAGGAAGAGGGGCATCGAAGATAGGATAGAAGATAAAAGTATCATCCGATGGCCTACACTCAAGAAACTCCTGCAATATCGCAGGAGTGAACTCTAAGTCGCATTTTGCAACGTGAGTAGTGTAGGTAGGACTATCATCTACCTTCCTTAAGTTTTGATAGAACTCCTTAAGGAGATCATCATTTATGGCATGAGTACAAAGAGCTACCTTCATGAGCTGATAATACGTTAAAATCTCTATGATATCACTACAGTAATGTGTAAAGAAATCTCTATCAATGTACCTAACCGACATAGGTTCGTACAATCATGATCCAACCTCATTCGGGTCATTCCTACGTGGTCGTCTATATGAATGCAATGCAGTGGAATAAAATGCAAAGACACAAATATACAAATAGATCACAATGAGTTATAATAAAAAATTAGGGTTTTAAAAAAGTAAAAAGTCATACTTTGGCGCGATTGAGGATGATGAAGAGAAGGTACTCAGACACTGCTGAAGAGAGCGTCGGAGAGTTCGCCGGAGCAGAGGTTTCGCCGGAACCCTAATCGCAAAAAAAAATCGTCGAAGAGGAGCAGATTAGGGCTGTGAGATGCTAAAAATGTGAATGGAGCAGTTGGCTGTCAAACCTAGGGCTTAGGTGGCCGGTGCGGTCGGAAGAACTGGTCGGAGAAAGAGGCAACGATCGAAGAAGAGGAAGAAGACGAGAAGTCGAGGCAGATGCAAAGGAGACTAAAATCCTACTAATGAAGAAGGTGAATCCTTGGATTACAATCAGTGGTCCATTGCCACTAAACGACAAGTCGAGGCAGATGCAAAGGAGACTCAAATCCTGCAGTGCGGGCTATCCAAGGAGGAGCTGAACCGAGTCGGACCCTTCATCAGCGCAAGAGATCTCTGGACGAGGCTGATCGAGTTACATGAAGGATCGGATCAAGCTAAGGTTTGCAAACGCGATTTGTTGTTCAATAAATTATACACACTAAAAATGCAGGAACACGAGATGGAAACACAATTGCACGCCCCCTTCCAGGACATCGTCAACAACCTACACGTAATTGGGCAAAAGGTCGAAAACCGCGACCTTATAAGGTATGTTCTAAACTCTTTTCCGAGGACTACCTTGTGGGCATCCATGGTCGACGCCTACAAGGTCTCCAAGGACCTTTCTAAAGTTAGAATAGACGAATTATTCTTAGATTTCAAATTACATGAGCAGTCCAACTCGGAACCCGAGAGGGGTATAGCCTTGTTTGCAGGTTCAAAGAAGAAGAAAATCACAAGCAAGCCACCACCAATCGAGGAGGAAGACGAGTCCGAAGAAGAAGTTGACCCGGAGTTGACTGCCGAACTAATGAACCTAGCTCGAAGGATAGCCAAGGGACGAAAGCGAACCACGACTCGACCCAACCAAGGTAAGCCTAAAAGTTCTAATATTAGGTGTTATGAGTGTAACAGGTTTGGACATATCAAGTCCGAGTGCCCCAAGCTCAACCACCAAGCACCTAAGCACAAGAAGGCCCTCAACGCGACATGGGAAGAAGCGTCATTCGAAGAAGACGAAGACCACGTCTTCATGGTGAAATCGATTGAGTTAGACACGGAGACCGAACCTGAACTTGAGTCAGAACCTGAGGATGACTCGGACTACGAAGCTACCATCAAGTCAAGCCATGGATACGCATCTGGTTCAAAAGATACCCTTAAAGTGAATCAAACTTTATTTAATACTTTACATAATACGGTTAGGTTTTTGTCTAGGAAATTAGTTAAGTCTGAGTCCAAGGTCGAGACCTTGGTTGAGGAGGTCAAACTCCTCAAACACAAGGTCTCCCTAACCTCTTCGACTAGTCAAGTTCGAGAAGAGGACCCAACTCGAGCTGAAAAGCTCGAAGTTGAGAACTCTCTCTTGAAAAGTCAAGTTGAAGATCTTAGGAACACGTTGGAAAGGTTCACTTCGGGATCCAAAGGACTTGACCTCCTACTTGGATCTCAAAGGGCCGTGTACAACAAGGCTGGACTAGGGTTTAACTCAAACACGACTAATAGGTCGTATATGTCGATTGTAAGTCGACATAGGAAACATGTCCAAGCATGGGTCCCTAAGAACTTTTTGATTTTAACTCTAGGATCCAACCCGTACTGGGTTCCCAAGGACCAAATCCACTATGTGGATAGACCGAACCGATTCAACGGTCTAGGGGGAGCCAGTACAAAACATGTTTGTGCTTTAACTTAGAAATTGCATGCTTTTTTTTTTAAACTTGTGAACTCACTTAGAACACGTCAATAACCAACTAAAATCCTTCGAAAAGATTGAGCCTCGGGGAGCCTCTTTTCAAAAATAACCAGTTAGACTAGGAAAGAGTCTTAGGTGAGTCAAGTCATCATTTTCTTGAAAATGGCTTTGTCTAAGGAAGTGGTCGATGATCCGATAAAAGAAGCCCCCTGTGCCTCGCCACGACCTGGAAGCCATGATCTTGAAAAGGTAAACTTGACAAGCCTAGGGTCAAATCCAAATCTAACATAAAATTACTTGAACCTAAATGCACTTAATCAACTTAATTGGAAGTCATCTCACAAAAAACACATAAGTATAACATGCTTGATCATATAGACACAGGTGAGATGACCTAGGTTTAACAACTTACAACCAATTTTTTTTTAAAAAATCTAACATCCAATCCAACCACCTTGTGTGTAGGATCAATGGATGTTGGACAGCAGTTGCTCCCGACACATGACCGGGGATCAACTCAAATTCACGAAGCTTCGATTCAAACGACAAGGATCGGTAGCCTTTGGGAATAACAGCAAGCTCAAAATCATCGGATCAGGTGATATCGAGCTTAACTTGAATTTTGTTATTAATAATATATTACTTGTAGAGAATTTTGAATATAACCTGCTTAGCGTAAGCCAATTATGTGACAATAACTATAAGGTCATATTTTTAGAAAATGAATGTGTAATTAAAACAAATAAAACAGCTAAAACAATACTCAAAGGAACTAGGACAAATAACATTTATACAATTAACTTAATCAAATCCTCAGCCAAATGTCTTATGACACAGGAAGAGGAATCATGGTTGTGGCACTGACGACTCGGTCACTCACACCCAAGACTCGTCCACAAGATGAGTCAGAGTGGCTTAGTCAGAGGCTTACCCAACCTCAACAATTTGGTTAATAAAATCTGTAATGCTTGTCAACAAGGAAAACAACCTAGGACACAACACAAGTTAACTAACCAAGAACGAACCTCAAGTGTACTTGAGCTCCTGCATATGGATCTATTCGATTCACATTGAGCCAAGTCACTCAATAGAAGTCAATATTGCTTAGTCATAATTGATGACTACTCCAGGTTTACCTGGGTTAGGTTCATCAAACATAAAAATGATACCCTAGATCAATTAATCAATCTATTCAAATTAATCGAGAATCAAAAAAACCTTAAGCTTAAAAGACTTAGAAGCGATCATGGTGGTGAATTCGAAAATCAAAGGTTCACCGACTTCTGTAACCTAAACGGATACCACCATGAATTCTCTTGCCCTAGGACCCCTCAACAAAATGGCCTAGTGGAGCGGAAAAACCGAACTCTACAAGAAGCCGCTAGGACCATGTTGAACGAATACGACCTGATAGGTTTTGGGCAGAAGCCGTTAGCACGGCTTGCTATGTCCAGAATAGGATCCTTATGGTAAAGAGGCACCTTAAGACCTCGTACGAGATTTATCACAATAAAGTACCCAACATCAAGTACTTTAGGGTATTTGGATGTAAAGTACATATCTTAAACACTAAGAACCACCTAGGGAAATTCAAATCCAAAACCTCCACCGGAATCTTCTTAGGATACTCAACCATGAGTATGGCCTATAGGGTATATAACCACGATACCCTTAAAGTCGAAGAGACTATTAATGTAGTGTTCGATGAAGTACCCGAACCTACAAAACCCTTAATGACCCCAAGTGTTGAGCCCACTGATACCAAACTCGTCTCCGACCCTGAGATCGAGTCTAATCCACATCAACCAACTTCTCTTGTCGACCAAGTGACAAGTGATCCGAGTTAAACTAGTGTTCAACCAAGTCACCCCATTGATCAAGCATTAGGTGACACAAACCCAACCCAATCTAGGATTCAGACTAACCACCCTATCGATCAAGTGATAGGAGATCCTAATCTAGGAGTTTGAACTAGAGCATCCTATAGGAACCTTAGTCAAATTTCCTTAATTTCAAAGATAGAACCCAAATCAATTGAACAAGCTCTTCTTGATCCCGATTGGATTATTGCAATGCAAGAAGAGCTAGCTCAATTTACTAGGAATGAAGTGTGGGAATTAGTACCACCACCTAAAGACAAAATGATAATTGGAACAAGGTGGGTGTTTCGAAATAAGCTTGATGATAAAGGTGAAGTAGTTAGAAACAAGGCTAGGTTAGTCGCCAAAGGGTTTAGTCAAGTCGAAGGCTTAGATTACGACGAAACCTATGCCCCAGTAGCTAGACTCGAATCCATTCGAATGTTGCTAGCTTATGCCGCACATCGAGGATTTAAGCTATTTCAAATGGATGTTAAGTCGGCATTCCTAAATGGATACATTAAAGAAGAAGTTTATGTTAGCCAACCCCCCGGATTCGAAAATCTAGATAAACCCGACCATGTTCTAAAACTTAAGAAAGCTCTCTATGGACTTAAACAAGCTCCTGGAGCTTGGTACGAGAGACTTTCAATCCATCTTAAGTCAAAAGGGTTTAACCAAGGCTTAGTTGACCCAACTCTCTTCGTAAAAACCTTAGGTAAAGAAATATTCATAGCTCAAATTTACATAGACGATATAATTTTTGGAACCTCTAACTCAGCCTTACTAAACAAGTTCGTTTCGCTCATGGAAAGTGAGTTTGAAATGAACTTGGTAGGCGAGTTAAGTTTCTTTTTAGGTCTACAAATTAAACAAACTAATGATGGTATATACCTATATCAACAAAAATACACTAAGGAGTTAATTAAAAGATTTGGAATGCAAGACGCTAAGGTAATAAACACCCCAATGGCGATTAATGTTAACATAGGAGAAGACCTAGAAAGTAAGTCCATTGACTTAAAGTACTATAGGAGCGCGATAGGAAGTCTCCTATACTTAATCATGGACTGACATCCTATTCACAGTAAGTATGTGCGCCAGGTTTCAAACCTGTGCTAAGGAGTCTCACCTAACCCTAGTTAAGCGTATCCTTAGATATCTAAAGGGTACACTTAATGTCGGTATTTGGTATCCTAGATCTACCGAGTTCGAACTAACCGACTACTCCGATTCAGACTATGCAGGTAGTAAGCTCGATAGAAAGAGCACGAGTGGTTGTTGTCAACTTCTCGGCTCGAGTCTAGTGAGTTGGTGTAGTAGGAAGCAACACTGTGTTGCTTTATCTACCACCGAAGCCGAATACATCGCGATGGGTGAGTGTGTCACGTAGCTTCTTTGGATGAAGCACACTCTTCGCGACTTTAAGTTAGACTTTACGAATACTAAACTTCACGTAGATAACATTAGTTCAATTAATCTTACAAAGAATCCGACATGTCACTCTAGGACCAAACATATAGAGGTCAAACACCATTTCATTCGAGAACATGTGGCCAACGGAGCCATACAACTCGAATACGTCGAATCGAAGTCTAACTTGGCAGACCTATTTACTAAACCCCTACCCGAAGCCGAATTTAGTCTATTAAGATGAAAATTGGGCATGTGCGTAATAGAATAGGTACTTGCAAATTATATGTTCTTACTACTATTTCTTTAATTTCATGGAACTAGCATAGGACATACCTTAGATATCATGCACCTATAGATTTAAGGAGCCAGTACATCTCACAACACATAGGACTAATGTGTTTGTGTACTTAGCCACGTAGATGGGCATGACCGACTCTGACTAGGACTGATTGATCTTCCATATCAATCAAGCCAAATATGAGTCGAACATTTTATAGATGAACTTATTTTCAGTATATTATTTTCAAAATAATGTGGAACATGCTTGGACTTTAAAATTAAAACTTGTTTTTATTCCAGACACACTCTCACTCTTTTCGATATATGGCAAAAGGGGGAGAAAAAGGCCAAAGTTAAGGGATCAATATTTTTTTTAAGGCTTACTCAAACTTTAACACATTTAGTTAACTTGTTAACAGAAAATAATTTACTTAACTTTTAGTTAACTTGTTAACAAAAAGTAATTTACTTAACTTTAAGTTAACTTGTTAACAAAATGGAAGTAAAGGCCAAGGTTAAGAAATCAATTTTTTGATTTCTTAACTTAAAACTTATTTTAAACACTATGGCCAATATTAAGTAATTTCGGTTACTTAATTCTTTTTTAGTAGCAAATATCAAGGGGGAGAGTTAAAACTCTTTCTCAAGTACTCACCCTCGGTCAAGGAGGAGGTTTCCTCAAGGGGGAGCATTTGAAAAAGAGTTTTTATACTCCTACACATTCATGTATATCTCATACTCTTTTTGCTTAATTTATTTTTCTTAACTTTGTATGTGGGTTTGCCATAAATCAAAAAGGGAGAGATTGTTGGTGCAGTAGGCACCTAAGTCGAACCTGAGTTTTGATTATAGCAAAAGATACAAAGTTAAGCTCATGTCATTATCTCACGAGCTGAATCGAGTGTGCAGTAAATTGCTATAGCTGGAGCTGAAGGCTAGCGACACCCGGAGGAAGCCGCGGTGGTCGGGCGACACTCGAGTGACTTCGTAGGGAGCCGAAGGAATCGAGTGGAAGGCCGGAAGCAAAAGCAACATGTAAGTATTGAGGTAAGCTCGTGTGTGAGAGCGTAAGTGAGGTCGTATCTTCGTTATGGGGATGATCTTAAGCATAGATCCGACCAAAGACATCCTATAGATGGTCTAGGTCGAGATCGGACGGTCGACGACTGTCGAAATTATGTTTTTGTTGAGCTAACTTTGACTTGCAAAGAAGCAGCACGATCGCCACTTGGAGGACTCGACCGCCATCAATCACCGACCGTCGAAGGTCAAGACTGATCGATGCCGCCATCACGACTGATGGTCAAAGGATCAGCCTCGAGGAGTCAAGGTTTATCACCAAATTTCAAGGGGAGTGGTGCTCAATTGTGATTGGCTAGGGTTCCTCTCGAAAAGGGGCTCAAAGGCTATAAAAGGAGGGACAAACCTATGGTTTCATCATCAATTCTAAGTGCTCAAAAGCCTCCGCAACGCTACGACTCTCCGACAACTCTACGACAACGAAGTGCTGCCAACAACCCTAGTTTAAGTCCTATCTTCGAGTTGTTGGTATAATCTTGTCTTGTCATTTCTTTTAATCTTGCAATTAGTTTGTTAATCGAGGCTTTCTATCGTTGCATTTTCATTTTAATAGAAGAGAGGGTTTGTCTCTCTATCTTGTGCTTCGAAAGTTTTTTTTGTAATCGTAAACTCCTACCTCCAACGAGGAGGAGTATTTTAGTGAATTGCCCTCCGTACACGGTCTAGGACCGTTAGGGCCTTGGAGTAGTAGTCGAAGGATACGAACCAAGTAAAAAACTATTTGTCTCTTTTAGTTTTTATTTACATTTCTGCTGCGTACATTTGTCTTGAAATGAATTCGAAAGAAAAAGTTTTTTTTTTCGCTATTCACCCCCCCCCCCTCTAGCGAACCGCATCGATCCAACAATATATTATAAAAGTTCACTAAGTTATCTTTTTGTGCATGTGCTAAGTTAATTTCCCTAAGGGATACTCGTTCGACAGTGAGTTAAGTCGACATCTTATAGCTTTCCTAAGGTTTCCGACTTTTAGGAACTTACTTGCCCTAAGTGAGGATCGTTCCCTAGATCTAGCATAAAGTCTCAAAGGCATGCTCGGTATTGAGAGAAATTGGTAAGTGTTTCCCCAGTAATCAACTTAGTTTTAAAGGGGCACCTAACCATTTTCACCCATGACAACTATTTTTTTATCCCTCATAAATTTTCTCCCTCACTCTCTCTCTCTCTCTCTCTCTCTCTCTCTCTCTCTCTTTTCAAAGAACTTTTTCTCCTCTCATGCTCATAAGGATTTCAATTTTTCTAAATGGGCTTACACAATCCGAGCATCTCTAGTAACTAAAATACTAAATCTAGAGTTACCTATGGATTCCAAAGTACTAGACTACTGGGATGAATCATAACTATGTATGTAATAGATTTTCCCTTTCAGAATATTCATAAAGTGTGAGTGAAATATAAAAGCTAACCAGTGCAAGTCTAGAACATTTATTAGAGCAACTAAAACAAATACCAAAAGATAAATGAAGTTAAGCTATCTATTGAAATAATTCGTGAAGAGATCTTAAAAATATTTTTGAGGCAGCTTAAAGATGGCAAAAACTAAGTGCTAAAAGGAAACTAAATAATCTATGCATGGACAAATTATTGGATCGAGTGACTCGCTAGAGGGGGGGGTGAATAGTGAGCAAAAAAACTTCTTTTCTTTTTGCCTAAAACTCGAGTGATGCACAACGGAAAGTAAAAAACTAAAAGAAATAAACACAATTTCTTTTTCATGTTTAACAACCTAACAGTTTCGACTCTAAGGCCTCGAAATCCTAGACCGCGTACGATGGGGCAATCCACTAATAAAGTCTCCTCCTCGTTGAAGGTAGGAGACGATGATTACAAAGAACAAAAGATTGAGGAAGAGGTACAAGTCCACCTCTACTCTTTACAACGAAAATCTCAATAAAAAGAATCTTGAATACAAAGGTAAGACAACTAAAAGAAAAGACTACCGACTTTAGAAGGTTGAAGATCGGTGTGAAGTCGGTGTAGTGCAGTGTAGCGTTTGTCATATACCTTTGGCGTTGTGGGAGCACTTTGAGAGCAATTGAGATGATCCCAAAGGGTGAACCCCCCCCCCCTTCTTTTATAGCCCTCCAAACCCTAGCTCGTTGAGATCTAGATCTAAGTCAAAGGGACACCTCACCCTAAAATAAGGGGATCTTATATTAACCTTCATTGAGTTGGACAGTTTGAATAACAGTCGACTATTCACCCTCAACAGTCGACTGATTCTTGAATTAGTCGACTACCAATAGCCATCCATCGATTGATTCTAGAATCAGTCGACTGCTAATAGCCTTCAGTCAACTATTGTACTATTTTCTCTGTAGGGATGTATACTGAAAAGTCTATCTTTTATATGAACATCTTTATTTTGAAATAATAATCACATGATCATTGTTTGCATTTTTATGGTTATACAATATTGTCTAATACATTACATTGTAGATAACATGGTGTGTGGTGTCACACGGGAGATCATGTTATCGGCTCCTTATAAAGTATAAGTAAAGGCTCACAACCGAGATGGCTTTGGACAAACCATCGGAATGGTTGTAGTGTGATTTGGTATAGGTTTGTCTTGACCATAGAATCACACTAGTGCACTTTGTGTGTATTGAGTAGGACCGACTTAGAGGTGATTCGATTTATTGTTGACTACATAATCGAATTGGACCTCAGATATTATTTTGCACATGCTCTTAATCCCGATATAATAACGGGCATATATACTTAGTATTCATCTCTTTGATTTAGCAATGGGCGAGATTTAAAGATTAAATCGATAGGCTCAGTAAGTTGGGAAATTATATTATTTATATGGTGTGCCATTGATTATAGGAGGAAATCATGTCCTATATATTAGGATGATGATGTCCCCTTGAGGATCTCATAAGGTTCATCATGTAAACCCTGCAGGTGGACTTGGTCCGGCATGATGAAAAGGTTGAGTGGTACTACTCATGGAGTTAGATGTTGATTAATTAATGGTTAGTAAATTAATTAATCGACGGACATTCGAGATCTTAAACACGGGGAGAAAATGTACAAATAATATATAGAGCCCATATTATCTTATGGGGGTTGGTGAGGTAGATCAATGATAATCCTTTAGTGGATTGGATTATCATTAGTGGATCGGACTTTATGTGGGCTTGATCCATGGGTGGCCAAGATCCAACTCCTCCTCATGGTCCCTAATGTAGCCTATTAACACCTCATGAATCTTAGATCCAATGGATAGAAACAAAACTCTAGATCCAAAGGTAGATATTAAATCTCTAAGATTCGACGGTTGAGATTAAATCTCTAGATTCGACGGTTGAGATTAAATCCCTAGAACCAATGGTGGAGATTAAAAGGAGGCTTATCCCTAACTCTATAAAAGGAGGAAAAGGGGTTGGCGTGGAGTTTCAATCAAGGGAAGTTAGGGTTTTGGAGGTTGGCGGCAAGAGATAGGAGCTAGGGTTTGGGCTTGGGCGACACCTAATAAGGAATGATTTCCTTGCCTTCTTCTCCTTCCTCAAGCTGTCAGCTCCCCTCCAGCCCTTTCCAGCCTTTGGCCGGCAACCAAAGACCCTCTTCTCCTTATCCTTTGGTGGTGGAAACAAGATATAGGGCTTTCACTTGGTGTCTTGGCCGTTTCCCACCATAATCTCCTCCTCCTTCTTGGCCGGCGGCAAGCTCCTTCCTTGGAGGTTGTTGGTTGGTTGAAAGAAGAAATATAGCTTTGTTTCTATTCTTCCTCTTGCTCGGAATGAGCAAGGAAGGAAGATTGGCGATCTAGGAGCTTCAACTTTTGGTAGATCATCGCCCACACGACGTCCGAAAGGAAGAAGGTCATACATTAGAAGATCGAGAGGTATACCTATTCTCTATTCTCATTTGTTACTTGCTTGTATTTGTTTTTTCCAATTATTAGCATGATAAATTCTATTTGTGGCTAAATAATACTTGGATCACGAAAATAAATACAAAAACCGGCGATCCGTACATCATCTATTCTGCGGCTACTCGTAGAATAGAGGTTGGTCGCTTGAACAAAGAGTTTGTTCAAGTGACCTCTTTAAACGAACAGCACGACGATGACTTGATTGTTTGGGTAATCCCTTTTGTCTAGGAATAAATTTTTTTAATCCGGGGACATCGATAGGATCACCATGAACAAACAACCAAGGTGAAGTGGGAAACGAAGTTTTCCCTCACATACTCGATAAGCAAAACCCTTCAATTGGTATCAGATCCAAGGTTTCCGATTTTGTGTGTTTAGGATTCGGTTAATTTTATGCACTTTTCATATATTATATGTGCCGGATAATAGTAGGATATGCGTAGTTTAACACTTTGGTTGCAGACATAAGATCCGACTATTATGGCCATATGTGTGTATGTTATTGTATGTGTTTGTTGAATCCTCGGGGTTGACGAGGCTAGTATTTGATTTTTTGTAAATTAGATACGACATTTTTTAGCCACTCTTTATTTTAGTTTACTTTCAATCTAGATTTCATGTACACTCCCTCATGGAGTATAGGATCGATGGATGTAAATTAAAATAGGTTACAGTCTCGGCTCGGATCTCCGGATGGCTTGTACATGGTGTAGGAGGAGCGGACGAGAATGCGTTGCGACGGGAGACATATTGAAGACAAAAGCCATAATAGTTGGAAAATAATTTATTTTTCATTTTTATTGCTTTTTTTTTATATTCATGTCGTAGGCTAGGAAAATTCCTCAATTTTAAATTACTAAGTGGGAGAGAGAAATTTTTATAAATTCCCACAGCCTCCATTACGATTTGACAAGTGATGCAAATAAACTTGCGCGTCAGCTCTGAGTGCCTTCCTTCCCATCGGATGAGTTTATTTGCGGATCACAAGGTCAAATATGGTTATAGGAAATTATTAAGGAGCGTGTGCACTTCCCCATCGGAAGGCACATAACCCGAGATAATTTCCTTGGTACCGAGTAATGATGAACACTTAGATACAAGTATAAGTATTCTCCCCATCGGAGTCACTTCATTTATTTGTAGGGCCAAAGAGGAACCAACTATTAATTTTACTTGTCAAAAAGTTAGGTTG
The DNA here is from genome assembly GCA_025175895.1 of Wurfbainia villosa. Classification (NCBI taxonomy): domain Eukaryota; kingdom Viridiplantae; phylum Streptophyta; class Magnoliopsida; order Zingiberales; family Zingiberaceae; genus Wurfbainia; species Wurfbainia villosa. The sequence continues at coordinate 19,001,144 of CM046000.1, read as the reverse complement.
ACAAGATAGTAAAATTAATCGGTAAAACCTCCTCTTACAAATGTAGAATTCGTATACGTCCACACTATCGTGGCATACGATATTCTCGGTGTTTTGTGGTGTTGGTTGATTTTAAAATTTTATTGTTTGAGGAATCAATAATTTTTTGAAATCTAATGTTTTGATTTATGTGATTCTTAGATTTTCTTTCAAAATGACTTTCAACCCACTTGCTGTGATACTGAAAGAGAACAAACTTACTGGACCCAACTATGTTGATTGGAAGAGGAATCTAGACATTGTCTTGACTGCTGAGGAATACAAATATGTACTCCTCGAAGAGTGCCCTCCTAAGACTGTAGAAGATTCTGGGGAAAAGGAGAGAGAGAGTTATAAGAAGTGGATAAAGGCTGATGAGATGATGCGGTGTTACATTTTGGTATCTATGTCAAATGTACTGCAACATCAGCATCAAGCCATGCCCACAGATTATGACATGATGCTCAATCTCAATGAGCTTTTCGGACACCAGAATCGGGCTGCGAGGCAAAAAGCCATGAGAAACTTGATGACGACCACCATGATCGAGGGAACACCCGTGAGGGATCATGTTCTCAAGATGATGGCTCATTTGAATGAGCTGGAGGTCCTAGGAGCTGAGATCGATGGGGAAACCCAGGTCGATATCATACTCCAGTCTCTACCTAGGAGTTTTGAGCAGTTTTGCCTGAACTACAACATGAACAAGATGTTGTATTCGTTGGCGGAACTTCTGACAGAACTCCAGGCGGCAGAGGGGCTATTTCGTCAGAGTGCTCAGGCACATGCCATGGTGACCCAAAAGGTTTCTACTTCTAAGCCGAAAGGAAAGAAGAAGAAGAAACAAACTGAGGAAAAGGCGGTGGGAGGTACTTAGGGAGGAGTGAAGAAGCCGAAAGGCAAGTGCTTCACTTGTAAGCAGACTGGACACTGGAAGAAGGACTGCCCCAACCTCAAGAATAAAGGTATATCTTTTGGTCTAGTCGTTGAAACATGTTTAGCGTTGTTATCTACCGGCACCTGGTGTGTAGGTATGGGAGCCATTGATAATGTCTGCAATACTTTGCAGGGGTTCCAGGAAACCAGACAACTGGCTGAGGGGGAGATTACCATGTACTTGGGCGATACCTCGAAGGTGGCGGCTGTTGCAGTGGGAGATGTTCATTTATCTTTTGAGAAAAATAAACTTTTGGTTCTTAAGAATTGCCTTTATGTACCCTTATTTAGAAAGAATTTAATTTCGATTTCTAAATTATTTATGGATGGATATTCTATTTCTTTTAATGACAAAGTTGTTATAAGAAGGAATAGGGACATTATCTATTCGGGTGCATTGATAGGAAATTTGTACACACTTGAACCGAAAGCTCCCACAATGCATATTGAAATTAATAACTCATCTTCTAATTCAAATAAGAGAAAACAACCTTCGAAGATGAACCAAACATATCTTTGGCATCTTAGGCTTGGTCATATTAACCTAACTAGAATTCAAAGGTTGATAGCTGATGGACCTTTGGGTTCATTATGTTAGGGCAATATCTTGCCGTGATATGGTTTTGATGTGTGTGGAAAAGGGTTTAAGTTAGGTTGTTATTATGATTTGATATGTGCGTTGGAGTCTTGCAGGACTTAGTAATTCGCACATGGAGCCTTGGCGGGTTCACCACTCATAACCTCATGCTTGAGTCGGAGAAGGAGCATTGCAGAGTCGTGCACTTGATGCTGCCGAGGGACCGCCGGACAAGATGACTTGAAGCGAAGCCAAGGAAGCAGACTTCGGAGGCAAGAGACGTGAAGGAGCATTGCAGAGTCGTGCGCCTGATGCTGCCGAGGGACATGGCCACGAACGAAGAGAGCTTCGGCGAGGGACTTCGAGTGAGATGAGAGAATGAGTGAATTATAAGTAGCTCATTAGGTGAACTTGGCCGAATGGCTAAGTGTCGGATGAGTTTTCCCGACATCAGTCGACTGCCATGGAATGGCAGTCCACTGCTCTGAGTCGAATGGGTTCGACTGGTATCCGATCGAAGTTGTTTGTGCCGCGTGATCGGCCATATGTGGGCGCGATCAGATCAGATCGGCTACGGCGCAATGATCGGGATTAAGAGGGTTTAGCCACAGAACCACTCGTAGCCGACTGGGCAGTCGACTACGGAGGCAGCAGCCGACTGATGGGATCCATCAGTCGCCTGCCAAGTGTTCTGTTGGACTACAACGGTCGGGATCCGACGTGTTCAGAGGCCGTTGAAGTAGCAGCAGTCGACTGCCAAGGGCAGCAGTCGACTGGTGGCGACCAACGGGAAGAAATCAACCCTCTCTATAAAAAGAGAGGGTGTGGGCATTTGGATGGCTAATGCTTATGCTCTAAGTGACCATCTAAGTGCTCTACAAGATTTAAACTCTTTCTCTTAGTTTTTTTTTCACATCTATTGTAAAAGAAGAGTGTCTTTGAGTTGTAAGGGTTACCTCCACCTAGCTTAGTGCAAAGGAGAGACCGATAGTGATTTGGTTGCGGAGTGATTCACCGAGGACGAATCGGGGACCGTGGATTAGCGGTGTAGCCGTGAACCACGTTATATTTCGTGTTAGCATTGTTTTTATTCTTCATTGTTTATTTTCTTGTCTTTATTAGTATTCCTCTTGCGCTAACAATTATGTAGACGAGCAAATTCCACCATCCAACGACAAAGGGCTATTCACCCCCCTCTAGCCGACCGATCGATCCCCTACAAGTGGTATCAAAGCAAAGGAAAGTTTGTCGAGGACTAACCGCCACAACAAGCACATTCAAGAATGGTCGGCTCTAATATTCATCCACCAAAGTTCGAGGGAGAATTCTCTTGATGGAAAAAGAGAATGGAGGTATTTTTCGAAACCGATTTCGAAATTCTTTTGATTATGGAAAACGGTTTCGAATTGCCTAGGAATGAAGAAGGGGAGCTATTGGAGAAATCAAGATGGAGTAAAAGACAAAGAGAGGAGTACTTTGCGAATTCAAAGGCCAAGCACCACCTCTACAATGTACTCCCCCAACAAGAAGTAAATAGGATAGGGGAGTGTGCTAGCGCTAAGGAAATGTGGGAGAAATTAATAGAAATTCATGAAGGCACATCCGAGGCGAAACTAGCAAGGAGAGATGTCCTTCGCTCCCAATTATCCAACATCAAACTCGAAAAGGGAGAGAAGGTAAAATCCCTACACTCTAGATTTAAGGAAATTCTAACCGGCTTGACAAGTGTAGGTGAAAGGCTCTCCAACCGGGATATGGTAATGAAGGCCATAGATGCCTTTCCCCGGTCCTCAAGATGGAGCTCCATGGTGGACTCATTTTACATCTCCAAGAACTTAGAAGTGAGCACCTTGGAGGAGTTCTTCTCAATAATGGAGCTCCACGAAACGAGGCTTGAAGGAATACAAGAAGAGCCAAAGTTTCAACCTTCAAGAGGAGTAGCCTTGATGGCACACAAGGGGAAGAAGAAGATGGAGATCCCCTCCTCCTCCGATGAAGCATCCTCCTCCTCCTCCATGGATAGCACGGAAGAAGCCTACATGGTAAGGAGGGTAAGGCGTGCTTTAAAAGGTTTTCAATTTAATAAATCTAATGATAGGAGGAGAAGACCAAGGGGAAAGGTCATTTGTTACAATTGCCAAGGAGAGGGACACATAAGGGACAATTATCCCCTCTTTAACAAAAGCAAGGAGGAGAAGAGAAAGAAGGAAGTAAAGAAGAAGAAGGGGAGCAAGAAGAAAAAGGAAGAAGAAAAGAAGGCCAAGGAAAAAGGGAAGGCAAAGGCATTAAAAGCAAGGACTTGGGATGACCCATCCTCCTCCTCATCATCATCATCCGAGGAAGAAAATGCTTTTGTCACAAATTTGGCATTGATGGCTTTTGACGACTTGGATTTCTCCTCCTCCGAAAATGAAGCAAGCTCAGGTGAGGAGAGCTCAAGTGAAGGGGGAGCCTCCTTTCCATCCTCATCATCGGAAGAGGATTTGGTAAGTGAGGTAACGAATCTACCCCCTAAGCAAATAATGTCTATGATTTCTAGCCTCACTAAGGATTTGTTTAGGGCAAAGAAAAGAAATAAATGCATGCTTGAGCAAATTAAGGATTTAGAACAAAAATTAGAAAAAGCATGTTTTAATGATGATAATGATGATGCATGCTCACATGAATATATGCGATTTAATGTTAATGATGCATGTATGGATGAAAATAGGGCTCTAAGGAAAAAGGTAGATTACTTGACAAAGACCTTAGAAAAGTTCACTATTGGCTCAAATACATTGAACATGATCATAGGGAGCCAAAGAGCTAGCTTCAATAAGAAAGGCCTAGGCTATAAAGATAAGAAAAATGAAACGGCCTATAAATGCTTAATAGCTAGAGGTCAAGATAAAAAGAAGGTAATAGCTAGAAAATGGATCCCTAAAAAATTTTTAGTGAACCCCATAGGAAAGAACTTATATTGGGTTTCAAAATCCATCCTTAAGGTTTAGGAAAATCCTAGGATAGTCAACCATATGGAATTCACCTATATCATATTTTGGTTGACTTAGGATGGCGGGACAACATTTTTGAAATGGTGTTAGGTGATGATAATGAACCTATAAATAGATAAATCATGCTTTAGGTGATATTTGCTTTATTATCATGATATAATACCTAATGCATGATAACAATTTGATGAATACATGTGTTTCATGATCATAATGTGAAATTAATTCATATACATCTTTATGATCATGTGGAATGATAGGATGATACTTAACCTTGATAGAATTGCATAAAAATAATGGTTAAGTATATACAAATACCTTTAGGATACATCTCACACTCACCATAGGCTACCTTGATAGAAAACTTAGCATGGGTGAGATGTTAGGATGATACAAATGTCCACTAGTGCCTATGGCATTTAGATGGTCATTTAAAGAATCAAAATAGCAATAATAGATCAATCATGGGGAAGGCTTATGTTTAATTCATAGACATATTGCCCAAAGATCATGGTTGGATATTTCATATATTTTCAAAATAATTTCTTACTTTAAAATCTGTGTATTCATGTTTTGAAACAATTCAAAGTAAGACTAGGTGTTAAAATGGATACTAACATGATCAAAACCTAGTGGTTTTTAAAGCTTTTGGATTTTTGGCAAATCTTTGAAAATATAAGTATTTTTCATGAAAAATTATTTTTCATTGATAAAGAACCTTAAAATAAATGTGTTCCCCAAATTTCACTATTTTTAGAATTTTCTGGAATTTATAGTGCGTTTCTGAAATTCGTCCAAAAAATCAGAATTTTGGAATTTATTGTGCCAGTCGACTGCCATACTGATAGCAGTCGACTGCTCGCCTGATAACATGCCCAGTAATCTCGTTTATCCACTTTTAAGGCATGCTTTAGTTTTTGTTTCTTTCTAGACTTGATGCCATGATGTATAAACATTGTTAATTATTTTTGATAGTGTCAAAGGGGGAGAAATATATATATTTAAGTAAGGGGGAATATATTTAGGGGGAGTTTCATGTATTAAAGGGAAGAGTTGCTAATCATGTTATTCACATGCTTTCCTTTCTTAATATTTTATCAAATGTTTTTACCTAACTTAAACGGATTGCCACACATCAAAAAGGGGGAGATTGTTAGGGCAATCTCTTGCCGTGATAGTGTTTTGATGTGTGTGGCAAAGGGTTTAAGTTAGGTTGTTATTATGATTTGATATGTGCGTTGGAGTCTTGCAGGACTTAGTAATTCGCACATGGAACCTTGGCGGTTTCACCACTCATAACCTCGTGCTTGAGTCGGAGAAGGAGCATTGCAGAGTCGTGCGCTTGATGCTGCCGAGGGACCGCCGGACGAGATAACTTGAAGCGATGCCAAGGAAGTAGACTTCGGAGGCAAGAGACGCGAAAGAGAATTGCAGAGACGTGCACCTGATGTTGCTGAGGGATGTGGCCACGAACGAAGAGAGCTTCGGCGAGGAACTTCGAGTGAGATGAGAGAATGAGTGAATTGTAAGTAGCTCATTAGGTGAACTTGGCCGAATGGCTAAGTGTCGGATGAGTTTTCTCGACATCAGTCGACTGCCATGGAATGGCAGTCGACTGCTCTTAGCCGAATGGGTGATAACGAACGATGAATTGTCGTGATACCGTTCCCAAATTATTTACCGAACCCCCTAACTACACTAATGCAGTATAGGACTGACTCGGGTCATCTCCCAACGAACCTAATGGCTGGACGTTTGTTTTTAAACAGAAGTAAACATTGGGGGTTTTCTGAATTTATTAAAATGCAAAATCAAAAGCAAACATGAGAATTAAATATACAAAGAGTAAATCTAACTACCAAATAATGAGTAACAAACAACTATTCTAATGAGCAAAAGTAAGTGATCACGCACCGCACTGTCACTATACGGTACAATGATCAAACAAATGTGAACAATTCAACCAATGCACCGCACTATCACTATACGACACAGTAGTCAGACAGTCACTAAAAACTAAACTAACAGATAAAAAAGGAAGCGACCAAGCATCGCACTGTCACATACGGTACACTGATCAAACAAAGGTGAACAATTCAACCATGCACCGCACTGTCACTATACGGCATAGTGATCAAACAGTCACTAAAAACTGCAATAAATGAAATGCAATAAACGAAAGCAATTCAACCAGGTACCGCACTGTCACTACTATACTAAGAATCGGGTCGAATGTAAAGGAAATCTAACCTAATAATGAAAGCACTCCAACCAAAACACCATACTGTCACTATACGATGCATTGATTGGACAATTTTAATTGATGGGGTTAGTACATCAGCAACAAGAAATTAAACTAACCTACAACTAAATAACGAACACCAATATTAACTCTAATAAAAATGCACAATGAAGAGAATTAAACAACTAAGCATAACAAACCGATAGAAATAACATTGCATGTAAACAAATCAACAATTAACCGAAACAAACATAATCAACTACTAACAATTGCATAACTAACTGGAATAAAATGCATAATGTAAATAACATAAAATCCCGAGTATTTAACACAAACACACTCAGTACTTAATCCAAATAAACTACGATCGATAACCACACGGCGGTCACAACAAACCGAACAGCCACTCCGGCGATGAATGCGAAGCTGTCCAATCGGCACAATAGGAAGGAGGGAAAGATGAATGACTGCGATCACTGCTCCGACGAACTGGATTCACCGGACAGTGAAGTGGAAATCTTCTCCGGCGGTGAAGATGACATTGTCCAATCGGCACAACCTGCGGGTGACTCCGGCGAATCTGGAACGGCCTATCCCAGTCGTCGGAATGAAGGAGAATGCCGGTGAAGGGTGAACTCACCGGAATCCCGCCTCGCCTCGCTTTGGATCAGCTACCCGAATCACGGCATCTGGATCCGCCACCAAGGATTGGATGGGATCATTGCCAGCTGTCGGAGGGAACTCGCCGGAATAGTGCCGGCCTACCGTCGATCGCTCGTGTAGTCGCGGCCGTCGTGACTCGCGAGGAGGAAGACGCTGCTCAAGTTTCACACGCTGCTGTGGCGCAGCTGGGAAGAAGTTGGGTTTATTAAGTGATTTTTCTGAGTCGTCCGATTGTGCCAGATCTGATCTCAGCCGCCGAAATATAGCTAGGTTAAATGAATCCAATTAATCTCCCAAGCATGCTGTGATCCAACGGCTGTGATTAGTCTGATTTCAAATGAACAGATCTGATCCATCTGAGATGATAATTCCGATCAGTCGAATCTGGAGGAAGGGCTCAAATGTTCAGATCAAAATGTACGGACGGGATCTCTCCGAATCTGAATTGATGACTTCAAATCAGCTATATTCATTGGACGGTCCATAATGCTCAGATCTGATCCGGATCTACGGCTGTGATTGCTCCAATTAGATCCTCATTAGATGTTCCTACAAAATCACATGAAATTCATGAAAAATACTGAATTTATAGGAATTAATGTAATTAATCGCAAATAGGCTTAATATGTAAAAACATCCCGAATAACAATAATTATCCCATCAAAGAGCCTAAAAGATCTAATCAACAAGTAAAAATAGCGCAATAAAAAATGCAGCTATCAAATTCCCCCACACTTATTTTTCCTCGTCCCGTGCAATAACAAAAACAAAGACACACTAACTCCCTAACTCATTCCCCTAGCAATACCTAGATCAATAACTCAGAGACAGAAAAAATAAGTTACTTAGGATCACCAAATTTATCAGGATCTAAGGTATTCAAAAGATCCGACTCCTACAACAGTCAACATGTATGTTGATTTACAGTCAAATCAAATAAACCAAGCCTGATACAAAACCTCCCAAATGGATATATGCACTCATGCTCACATAATGATCGTAGGAGTGGGGTACCTTCAAAACATCATGTAATCTTGTCCTACCATATGCTTGCTTATCATCTACTTCTCCACCGCTATCAATACATTCCATACATGAATCAAAAGGATTTATCGAATATCAAAACAAGATCAGATGTAGACTACAAAAAAAACATACCAGAAGATCAAGATATAATGAACAAGCAACAATAGAAGAATTGGAAGAATAAACCTGATTAGTTGCAATTAGGAGTGGTGTGTGGAGGCAGATATTTTAATAACAATCCAAGCAATTAACACTCAACAACATCTCCATTCTACATTCTAAATTTAGGTTTTTATAGTAATCTGGATCAACAACCTCAATGTCATGATAAGTGACTTTTACACCAAGAATGTGTTTGTAAAAAGACCGGGTGAAGTACACTTGTGAATAGGCGATAATGAATTCCCCTAAAACTCTTTGACTTCTTGTGCAGTCACATTGTTATCTGGCTGACCAATGATCTGATTACTTTAAAGCTTTTCACACAAGAGGAAAAAAAAATAAAACTTCTGTATATGGCAGTAGCCTCTGTGCAGCAGGAGGAATCGGTGCTGTAGGAGTGAAAGGACCACCAATTTCTCCTACATCATGTAAAGATGACAAAAAGGATGCTGTCTGTCCTATCTGCAATTCTGCTGCACTCATGCAATAGCCTCTCACCACTGAAACACTACCATGTTCCAGAACATTTGAATTCCTCATAGTCGAGAGCTCAGCAATAGCAGAAGAACTCAAGCAATTGAACTAAATCAGCCAACTCATTTGCAACTGATGCCATTTTCTTCACCACCTCAGCAGTCAGTGAATATACTTTTTCCGAAATTCCTCATCACTTGACTTTTGGTTCTTCTCCAAACTAGGCCTTTCTTTAGAACTCAGATTTTCACTTATGTCATTAGTAGTTCCAGATGCCAACTGTGTTTTAGAAAATCCTGCACCTTGCCCAAAGCATGGTTCACAATCAATTTCTGAGACAGCATTGCTTACCACCACTTGGAGCAAGCACATGACCTATTCAAGATGTGCATTACTGTGCAAAAAATAAAGGTCTATCAAAAAGCTTCAGAAGTAATATTAAAGGTACAACCATTGGCTGAAGTTCGCATGATACCAAGGGGAAAATTCGTTTCAAGAGTCTTCTCTTTACCTTCCTCCCATTGATTTGATGAATACACATTTGAAGCCGGTCCAACAGTTGAAGGATCAAAGTAGAAAAGTGTGCTTGCAAAATGCACATTATTTTTAGCCAGATATGTCAGAATTTCAAGAAGCCTGCGTGACAAATCAATGTGTCGTGTCACCTGGGAAATCCTATCTTCAGATACTGAAGACTTTTCTTTAGCATTGAAAGATTTACAGCAGCATCACATGATTTCTTTAGGTCCTAAATTTTAACTGATATCACTTTTGCGCTCTCAGCATCTCCTCTTAGTATCTTGAAGCAATTTTTTCAAAAGCTATAATAACATCAAAGTTCTTCCACCCAAACAAGGCAAGATTATGGAGATTGTATCCATCGTTCATGACATTGGTTGTTTTATCCTCTAATGATTCAGTTTCTCATACTCCCCATTCTCCAAGCACCTCTGATCAGGCCTCAGCCTTGAATCTGAACCAGTTTGATGGCCTCGACATAAATTATAGGCCTTTAGATTGAAATGGTTGTTGTGTTGGAGCTGACAGCAGCTGCTCAGATTTAAGTAGAGCCCAAATGTCCAATTCTGAAAATTTGATCCTTGAATCCACGTGTAAGCACTGTATTTTAGAACTTGGTTATTCATGCATTACTCCAGAATTTTTTTCAGACTGTAACTAACTACTCTTCCCTTCCACGTGCAACTTCTCCAAGGTTATAATTCTTTGACATTTTGCAGGTTTTAATGCAGTCAACATGCAGGTTATCTCTACAATGGCAGGTGCTGCACTTGGAAAAAAGTATCCACGTGTATGCATATCCTCTTATATCTTTGGTGACTCATGCATTTTTCCAAAATTTGACTAGCTCATTAAAACTTGCACGTTCCGCTTTTGACCTTTTGCAGATTTTTCTGAAGTGAAATTGCAAGCAACTCTAGCTCCAATTGAAGTGCACACGTACACTATCTTCAAATCATAAATTGGTTGCAGATATAAACATCTCCATAAAGATGCAGAAACTCTAAATCAGAACCTTCCATATCACAGCCTCCATCAATTCCTGTTTATTCAGCACATGTCACAAGTTCATTAATTTTCCATCCATCTATAGCTTCACCAGAGCTACACCCATTTCTATTTCTTTATCACTGGAATTGCTGTTTTTCTCCGTTCAAATCAGTAGAAATGTCTACTGGCATTTATCACTTGCATAGCTTTTGCAAAGGGTAACATTGAATCATGGGAGCTCTATGCAGTCCGTTGGGATCAGACCCGATTGAAACGTGATAGCAAGTAGGTGAAACAACCACAATCTAACTTCAACTTCAATCTTGACTGCAACTCTATCTCTTGTGAGTTTACCATCAAAATAAAATTCTGACTCTACTCTACAAATGAGAATAAATTTCTCAGACACTGCTATCCATGGGTAGCAAATATGTCTGTTGGTGGAAGCTGCCGAAACTGGTTTTTTTTTTATGAACAGAAATCTCCTTGAAGTTCTGCAACTCATCACCATGGTTATAGATTGAAGGTTCCGGTAAATTTTTTCAAATGCTCAATCTCCACCTTTCCTTGAGAAATTTTTCTCTTGAGCTTAAACAACTCTTCTGTCTTTACTTGCCAGGCCTGGTCACGCCATCTACTCATGTTTATCATTTCCTTTTTACAGTAAGCTAGTAGCTCCTCCTTGTTCGTGTGCTTCAATCAGCAGATAGATGACTCATGTTCTCCAAGAATTATTCCAGATGGGGGCAACAGAAGTGACATTCATCAATGGGTATTACTTCCAACTGAATCCCAATCTGATTTAGCATATGTCCTATTATTTCTGAAAGTCTGATACAACTTCTGAACAGATGTTTCAGATGCACACAATCTTCGTCAAGGAGACATCCTGCTTAGGTAAAATCTTGACTCACCTTTCTTAATCTGCTGAACCTATTTCTGCTCCCTTTATCATCTTGGTGATGTGATGGAAACCCTTGCAGGAGTAGATGACCACATAGCAGTGCCAACTATTGATCCAAGCATGAGGAAAGTCTTGAAATTCACTCAGAATATGCTTACTTTTTTTTTTCTCTGCTTCAAATTCCCAACTAACCACATTTGTGCTGCAGCCGATGACTTCATAAATTCTGTTGTCAAGTTTTCTGCACCCTTGATTTCTTCAGATTCAAAACTAAGATTCACCAAGCAATCAATTCAATTTCCATAAACTCTGCTGCTGCACCAGATCCCAACTTCTTACTCAAAACAGCAATTCCTGCATCCTTCCAAAGTCTCCAACCGGTCTGAACTGCATCAATTTAATCCATGAATCCGGATGACCATATTGCTCTGCAGTTATCCCTAATTTTCTTAATATCTGGAAGCCTGTGATAGACTTCTGTACAGCAAATGTGATTGACCTTACAATTAGCTCCAAGTCAAATTTTTGTATCTAACTCACAGCTGCCCAATAAAACACTACCTCCTCCCCCACACTTAAGAATTTTTTTTCATCTCGAACAAAGCAACTTATCAAGTTATTCTTCCAATGTGAGAACAAAAGATGGTAGAGGTAATCCACAAGACAATGAAAAATAAATGAATAGGAATGACAAGTATGACAACATGAAAATATCAAGTGGATTAAACAAGCAATTCAAGTAAGGAAAAGATTCAAGAGTGAAATCCTTCATCATATTCATGCAAATAAATGTTCTTGCAATTTTGAAAAGACTCAAAGCAAGTTCTAGAGTAACAAGTATCACACGTGTATCACACCAAAGTGGGTAATTGATTGAAAATGGCTTACAACCTCACTAGGTGAATAAAAATCAAGCTTGGTCTATCAATAAAAAGTTCACCATCATAACAAGTGACCGCATGCAAGTGAAGTTTCCTATCATACACAAAAATTCACAATTTAATGATCAAACTTAACTAATTTTTACCACCTCTGAAATGATACTAAGGTATGCATAGGGGAAATTATTTGACTCGACAACAGACAAACAAACCTAGGTAAACAGGCAAATACCATGCAACTAACAACCAGTTATTTACGAACATGAGAGGAAGGAAGAAAATACAGTAAACAAAAGAACACACTCCCCTGTCATGTCGGAGAAGAAGCATCATCATGTCTGGCCCCACCGTATTCTCTAGAATAGACTTGATCTCTTTGCTCGACACTTCATGAGTCTGTTGCAAAAGTGAGACCCTTGATCGCTAATGATCGCCCTGGGAACTCCAAATCTGCAAAATATGTGAGACCTAACAACATCCACAACAACTAGAGAATCATCAGTCCTGGTGGGGATGGCCTCCACCCATTTGGAAACATAATCATATGCAAAAAAATATATATATATGAAAATACAAAAGATACAGGAAATGGACCTATAAAATCTCACAGAATAAAAAGGATTGGTGAGACATTTCATTTCTACGTCCTATGTTCCCTGTTCGTTGACATCGCTCACAAGATTTGTAAAATTCAGAGGCAACATGAAATAGGGTGGGTCAATACAAATCAGACTCTAAAGCATTCCTAGCAGTCCTTTGGGGTCCAAAATACCACCCACAAGCCAGAGAATAACAAAAGTAAGTACGTATGGAATGAAACTCATAATCAAGTCCACATCATCTAATAATCTGATAACTACAAAATTTTCAATGATAAAGATCATCCCATACATAGTACTTAGCATCACTTTTCAATTTCTAGACTTGTGCACGAGTAAAATGTGAAGGTACAACACGGCAACTAAATAAATAGCAAGATCTGCATACCATGGTGTCTTACCCTACAGGTGAAAAAGTTGCTCATCTAGAAAAGAATCTATGGGGTGGTCGATCTCCTCACAATCTCGTCAAATCAAATACCACCTCCTTCTGCAACAAGTCGGTCAAGGGCAAGGCAATCTTCATCAAGTCTCGATAAAAAGTCCGAGAACCCTCGCATGACTCGTAAAGACGAACTTCCGCAGGAAAGATAAAGAGGATATAATATGAATTGTAGCAGGATCTACTTCAATACCATACACAGAGATAATATAACCTAAGATATCCAATGCTCGACCATGAAATTACACAAACATAGGATGGAAGTGATTCTTGGGGCGTCACCTGAAGCGTGCAAGTCCCTACACCTTCCATATCCTCGGCATACTTGGAAATTTACTAGCTCCTGGAATTCCCTAGCCTTTTCTTTAACAACCCTCTTCCTAGGCTGGGCCTCTGAGGGAAGAAAAAAACTGCTACATAAAACTCAAGTGAATTATCGCCTGAAGACCTAGTCATCTACATAAACAAATACAATGAGAAACAAATAGAAATGATAAGAAAGACAATAATAACAAAAGAAAAAGAAAACAAACAAACAAACTACAGTTTAAAGACAAACGAACCCATTAAAGGTCCCCGGCACCGGCGCCAAAATTTGATAACGAACGATGAATTGTCGTGATACCGTTCCCAAATTATTTACCGAACCCCCTAACTACACTAATGCAGTATAGGACTGACTCGGGTCATCTCCCAACGAATCTAATGGCTGGACATTTGTTTTTAAACAGAAGTAAACATTGGGGGTTTTCTGAATTTATTAAAATGCAAAATCAAAAGCAAACATGAGAATTAAATATATAAAGAGTAAATCTAACTACCAAATAATGAGTAACAAACAACTATTCTAATGAGCAAAAGTAAGTGATCACGCACTGCACTGTCACTATACGGTACAATGATCAAACAAATGTGAACAATTCAACCAATGCACCGCACTGTCACTATACGACATAGTAGTCAAACAGTCACTAAAAACTAAACTAACAGATAGAAAAGGAAGCGACCAAGCACCGCACTGTCACTATACTAAGATAATCGATCAAACAAAGGTGAATAATTAACCATGCACCGTGATCATTACTATACAAGACAAGTTGATCAAATACTACTAAAACTGTAATAAACGAAATGCAATAAACGAAAGCAATTCAACTAGGTACCGCATTGTCACTATACGACAACTGGTCGAATGTAAAGGAAATCTAACCTAATAATGAAAGCACTCCAACCAAAACACCATACTGTCACTATACGATGCATTGATTGGACAATTTTAATTGATGGGGTTAGTACATCAGCAAAAAGAAATTAAACTAACCTACAACTAAATAACGAACACCAATATTAACTCTAATAAAAATGCACAATGAACAGAATTAAACAACTAAGTATAACAAACCGATAGAAATAACATTGCATGTAAACAAATCAACAATTAACCGAAACAAACATAATCAACTACTAACAATTGCATAACTGACTGGAATAAAATGCATAATGTAAATAACATGAAATCCCGAGTGTTTAACACAAACACACTCAGTACTTAATCCAAATAAACTACGATCGATAACCACACGGCGGTCACAACAAACCGAACATCCACTCCGACGGTGAATGCGAAGCTATCCAATCGGCACAACAGGAAGGAGGGAAAGATGGATGACTCCGATCACTGCTCCGACGAACTGGATTCACCGGACAGTGAAGTGGAAATCTTCTCTGGCGGTGAAGATGGGATTGTCCTATCGGCATAACCTGCGGGTGACTCCGACCGAACTGAACCCTATTCTACGGCCAATGAAGGAGAATGCCGGTGAAGGGTGAACTCGCCGAATCCCGCGCGCCGCTGATCACCGCTCAATCACAACATCTGGATCCGCCACCAAGGATTAGATGGGATCGTCGCCACCGGAGGAACTCGCCGAATAGTGTCACCGCCGATCGCCGTAGTCGCCACGCCAAGGCCAGAGAGGAGGAAGACGCTACCGGGTTTCGCGCGCATCTGGCGCAATTTAGGAAGAAGTTGGGTTTATTATGATTTTTTGAGCCGTCCGACAGCCAGATCCGATCTCACCACCAAATATAGCTAGGTTAAATGAATCCAATTAATCTCCCAAGCATGCTGTGATCCAACGGCTGTGATTAGTCTGATTTCAAATGAACAGATCTGATCCATCTGAGATGATAATTCCGATTAGTCGAATCTGGAGGAAGGGCTCAAATGGTCAGATCAAAATGTACGGACGGGATCTCTCCGGATCTGAATAGATGACTTCAAATCAGCTATATTCATTGGACGGTCCATAATGCTCAGATCTGATCCGGATCTACAGCTGCGATTGCTCTAATTAGATCCTCATTAGATGTTCCTACAAAATCACATGAAATTCATGAAAAATACTGAATTTATAGGAATTAATGTAATTAATCACAAATAGGCTCAATTTGTAAAAACATAACGAATAACAATAATTATCCCATCAAAGAGCCTAAAAGATCTAATCAACAAGTAAAAATAGCGCAATAAAAAATGCAGCTATCAATGGGTTCGACTGGTATCCGACTGAGTTGTTTTGGGACCAGCAGTCGACTGTCATATGTGGGCAGTCGACTGCCAAGACCATCAGTCAACTGCTGAAGGCAGGAGTCAACTGATTAAGAGGGTTTGGCCATAGAATCACTAGTAGCCGACTGGCCAGTCGACTGATGGGATCCATCAGTCGACTGCCAAGTGTTCCATTGGACTACAACGGTCGGGATCCGACGTGTTTAGAGGCCGTTAAAGTAGCGACAGTCGACTGCCAAGGGCAGCAGTCGACTGGTGGTGGCCAACGGGAAGAAATCAACCCTCTCTATAAAAAGAGAGGGTGTTGGCTTTTGGATGGCTAATGCTTATGCTCTAAGTGACCATCCTAGTGCTCTACAAGATTCAAATTCCTTCTCTTAGCTTTTTTTTCACATCTATTGTAAAAGAAGGAGTGTCTTTGAGTTGTAAGGGTTACTTCCACCTAGGTTAGTGCAAAGGAGAGACCGATAGTGATTTGGTTGTGGAGTGATTCACCGAGGACGAATCGGGGACCGTGGATTAGCGGCGTAGCCATGAACCACGTTATATTTTGTGTTAACATTGTTTGTATTCTTCATTTTTTATTTTCTTGTCTTTATTAGTATTCCGCTTGCGCTAACAATTGTGTAGACGAGCAAATTCCACCATCCAACGACAAAGGACTATTCACCCCCCTCTAGCCGACCGATCAATCCCCTACACATTAGTGGTGGAGGATCTCCCAACCTGCGAATCCTGCTTGAAAGGTAAGATGACCAAGAGGCCTTTTAAGGCCAAGGGGTATAGAGCCAAAGATGTGTTAGAATTGGTTCATTCTGATTTATGTGGTCCTATGTCTATCCAGGCTAGAAGTGGTTTTGAGTATTTCGTCTCTTTTATAGACGATTACTCAAGATATGGATACATTTACCTGATGCGCCGCAAGTCTGAATGCTTTGACAAGTTCAAAGAATTCAAGGCTGATGTGGAGAAACATCAAGGTAAAAGTATCAAGACACTACGATCTGATCGTGGTGGAGAATACCTCTTGGGAGAGTTTAGGAACTACTTATCAGAGGCTGGGATTCAATCCCAATTGACTACACCTGGCACACCCCAGCAGAATGGTGTAGCAGAGCGAAGGAATAGGACTCTTATGGAGATGGTTAGATCGATGATGAGTTATTCTGAGTTGCCAGATTCGTTCTGGCGATATGCTCTAGATTCGGCGATGTACATTCTGAACTTGGTTCCATCTAAATCAGTGCCTTCTACTCCCACAGAATTGTGGACTGGGCGAAAGCCTAGTCTAAGATATATTTGGATATGGGGGAGTCCAGCACATGTGCTAAAGGCAGATGCTGGTAAGTTGGAACCTCGTATAGAAGTATGCATGTTCGTTGGGTATCCTAGAGGAACGAAGGGTGGTTTGTTTTATAGTCCTAGAGATCAGAGGGTGATCGTTAGCACGAACGCCAGATTTCTAGAGGAAGACTATGTGATGAGCCACAAGCCCAAGAGTAAAATTGTTCTGGAGGAATTAAAAGGGGAAGTCACTTCTTTAGTACCACCGGTACATGTCACTACACCGCGTGTCACAGAGGATACACAGGTGATACCTCATCGTAGTGGGAGGGTTGTGAGACAGCCAGATAGATTCATGTTCTTGGGAGAATCTTCTGATTTGGTCCCTGGTGAACATGAACCTGATCCCTGGATATATGACGAGGCAATCCAAGATAAAGATGGAGTATCTTGGCAAAGTGCAATGAATGCTGAGATTGAATCTATGGATTCAAATTAGGTCTGGGAGCTAGTAGACCCACCCGATGGTGTAAAAACCATTGGATGCAAGTGGATCTACAAAATAAAGAGAAGAATAAATTGGAAGGTTGAGACCTTGAAAGCGAGGCTTGTTGCAAAGGGGAATACTCAGAAAGAGGTAATCGATTATGAGGAGACCTTTTTACCGGTAGTCATGCTTAAGTCTATCCGGATTCTCTTATGCATAGCAGCTCATATGGATTATAAGGTGTGGCAGATGGATGTCAAGACAACTTTCCTTAATGGAAGTCTTGAGGAAAACATCTATATGAAGCAACCAGAGGGATTCATTGCTAAGGGCAAAGAGCATCTTGTATGTAAGCTTAATCGGTCCATTTATGGATTGAAGCAAGCTTCGAGGTCTTGGAACATCCGCTTTGATGAGGTAATCTAGTCTTATGGATTTATTCAAAGTCCGGATGAGTCTTGTGTATACAAGAGATGTGAAAGAAATGTAGTGGTATTTCTTGTACTATACGTAGATGACATTTTGTTGATTGACAACAATATCAAGGTGTTATCGGATGTAAGGGTATGGTTGTCCAAACAGTTTGATATGAAGGACTTGGGAGAGGTGGGACACATCCTTGGGATCAAGATTATAAGGGATCGTAGGAAAAGGATGTTGTGCTTATCCCAAGCTTCATACATAGACATGATTATGGATCATTTTAGCATGCAGAACTCCAAGAAGGGTTTTCTACCTTTCAGGCATGGAGTTCCTTTATTTAAGGAGATGTGTCCTAGATCATCTGAGGAGATAGAGGAGATGAAGGCGGTTCCTTATGCTTCGGCAGTAGGAAGCCTCATGTATGCGATGCTATGTATGAGACCAGATATCTGATATGCCGTCAGCATGGTCAGCAGATATTAGAGTAATCTGGGGCAGGGACATTGGACTATGGTAAAGCATATATTGAAGTAGCTGAGAAGGACTAGGGATTATATGCTGGTTTACCGGGCAGATCAATTAGTCCCTGTGGGTTACACGGATTCTGACTTCCAATCTGATAGGGATAACAATAAGTCTACCTCAGGTTTTGTGTTTACTTTGGGAGGTGGAGCCATTGTATGGAGGAGTGTCAAGCAGAAATGCGTGGCGGACTCCACCATAGAAGCTGAGTATGTGGCAACCTCTGAGGCAGCCAAAGAAGTTGTGTGGCTCAAGAACTTCCTGATGGACTTGGATGTGATTCCTGGTTTGCCCAAAACTATCACAATTTATTGTGATAATAGTGGTGTAGTTGCAAACTCGAAGGAACCATGAGCCCATAAGGCTAGTAAACACATAAAGCACAAGTACCACCTGATACGAGAAATCGTAAAGAGAGAAGAAGTTGTTGTGGCCAAGATTGCATCAGAGGATAACCTGGCAAATCCTTTCACTAAGGCCCTTCCAATGAGAGCTTTTGATAGGCATGTGGAGGGAATGTGGATCAGAAGTATGGCAGTTTGAGGACAGCATAGTCTTTTAGTATAAGTGGGAGATTGTAGGGATGTATACTGAAAAGTCTATCTTTTGTATGAACATCTTTATTTTGAAATAAGAATCACATGATCATTGTTTGTACTTTTATGGTTATGCAATATTGTCTAATACATTACATTGTAGATAACATGGTGTGTGGTGTCACACGGGAGATCATGTTATCGGATCCTTGTACAGTATAAGTAAAGGCTCACAACCGAGATGACTTTGGACAAACCATCGGAATGGTTGTAGTGTGATTTGGTATTGGTTTGTCTTGACCATAGAATCACACTAGTGCACTTTGTGTGTATTGAGTAGGACCGACATAGAGGTGATTCGATTTATTGCTGATTACTTAATCGAATAGGACCTCAGATATTATTTTGTACATTCTCTTAATCCCGATATAATAACGGCCACATATACTTAGTATTCATCTCTTTGATTTACCAATGGGCGAGATTTATAGATTAAATTGATAGGCTCGGTAAGTTAAGAAATGATATTATTTATATGGTGTGTCGTTGATTATAGGAGGAAACCGTGTCCTATATATTAGGATGATGATGTCCCCTTGAGGAGCTCATAAGGTTCATCATGTAAACCCTACATGTGGACTTGGTCCGACATGATGAAAAGGTTGAGTGGTACTACTCATGGAGTTAGATGTTGATTAATTAATGATCAGTAAATTAATTAATCGATGGACATTCGAGATCTTAAACACGGAGAGAAAATATACAAATAATATATGGAGCCCATATTATCTTATGGGGGTTGGTGAGGTAGATCAATGATAATCCTTTAGTGGATTGGATTATCATTAGTGGATTGGACTTTATGTGGGCTTGATCCATGGGTGGCCAAGATCTAACTCCTCCTCATGGTCCCTAATGTAGCCTATTAACACCTCATGAAGCTTAGGTCCAATGGATAGAAACAAAACTCTAGATCCAAAGGTAGAGATTAAATCTCTAAGATCCGACGGTTGAGATTAAATCTTTAGATCCAACGGTTGAGATTAAATCCCTAGACCTAATGGTGGAGATTAAAAGGAGGCTTATCCCTAACTCTATAAAAGGAGGACAAGGGGTTGGCGTGGAGTTTCAATCAAGGGAAGTTAGGGTTTTGGAGGTTGGGGGCAAGAGATAGGAGCTAGGGTTTGGGCTTGGGTGACACCTATTAAGGAAAGATTTTCTTGCCTTCTTCTCCTTCCTCAATCTGTCGGCGCCCCTCCAACCCTTTCCAGCCATTGGCCGACACCCAAAAACCCTCTTCTCCTTCTCCTTAGGTGGTGGAAACAAGATATAAGGCTTTCCCTTGGTGTCTTGGCCGGTTTCCACCATAATCTCCTCCTCATTCTTGGCCTGCGGCAAGATGCTTCCTTGGAGGTTGTTGGTTGGTGAAAGAAGGAATAGAACTTTGTTTCTATTCTTCCTCTTGCTCAGAATGAGTAAAGAAGGAAGATTGGCGATCTAGGAGCTTCAACTTTTGGTATATCATCGCTCACACGACGTCCGAAAGGAGGAAGGTCATACATTAGAAGATCGAGAGGTATACCTATTCTCTATTCTCTTTTGTTACTTGCTTGTATTTGTTTTTTCCAATTATGAGCATGATAAATTCTGTTTGTGGCTAAATAATACTTGGATTCCTAACATAAATACAAAAACCGGTGATCCGTACATCGTCTATTCCGCGGCTACTCATAGAATAGAGGTTGGTCGCTTGAACAACTAGTTTGTTCAAGTGACCTCTCTAATTGAATAGCACGACGATGACTTAATTGTTTGGGAAATCCCTTTTGTCTAGGATTAAATTTTTTTAATCCGAGGACATCGATGGGATCGCCATGAACAAACAACCAAGGTGATGTGGGAAACGAAGTTTCCCCTCACAGACTCGTTAAGCAAAACCCTTCATTCTCAACTTCAAGAAAGAGTTACCACGAAAACACAAGAAATGGTAAATTTGATGACTACTTACCGTACGATCTCGACCTAGACCTTCCACTGGAAGTCTTAGTCAGATCGCCGCCTAAAGTCATCCCCGTACAGAGGACCCGACCTTACCATTACTCACACTCGTGCTTACCTTTGGTCCTTTATGACTTGTCGCTTAGCTTCCGGTCTCCACCTGAGTTCTTCGACTCCATCCGTAGTTCTCCCGATGTCGCCCGACCACCATGGTTTATCGACTTGAGATTCTCCGGGTGTCACTGACCTTCAGCTAAGCTTAAGTACTTCTGCACACTTAACAGTAGCTTATGAGATAAAGATAAGACCTTAACTTTTAGCCTTTACCATGATCAAAACCTAGGTTCAATTATCTGGTGCCCTTGCACCAACAATCTTCCCCTTTTTGATCTATGGAAAACTGACACAAAGTTAAGGAGAAAATTAAGCATAAAACAAAGTAAACAATACGATTAAATGCTTTTTTAAAATCTCCCCCTTGAGGTTACCTCCCCCTTAACCCTAGGTGAGTTTTGAAAAAGATACTTTAAATTTAAATAATTTGTGTTACTCCCCCTTAACTTTCGCTCTTCTCTCCCTTTTGCCATAAATCAAAAAAGTAAAATTTAGGGTTGTATATATAAGATAGGGGTTTTAAAGAAAACATTATAAGTATAACATGCATCTAGAATTTTTAAAGAACGAAATCAAATATGAGTCCAAGCATGTGTCTCTACTTAGTTAAGTAGATTGATTCAAGGTATATCCCTCTGCACCAATGATTGTAAAACTAAAGTAAGTTTTTGAAACATAATTTCGAAATACCATAAGTTCATTTTCAAAAATACTTTAAATGTTTGTAATATAACCCTTAAGGTCAGTTTTCTCCCCCTTAGTCAAATACATAAGGTATAAAAGATTTTGGGGGCGCTAAACTTGGCCTAGAGAGTTATATATTTAGTATTGGCCAAAAATAACTATACGTTAAATGCAACAATCAAGAAAATAAGTAGTTTTGAAAGCATTTCGAAGTAGTTATGTTATTTGTATTTCAATTATCTTTAACATCTCACCCATTCTATTTGTCTCAAAACATTGTCCAGCTTAAATGTTTTGTGAGATGATTTTAACTTGATTGAAGATAGTAAACCTTGGGTTAGATTCGGATTTAGCCTTTAGATCATTAAGTAGACTTTTCAAGAAAAAGACTTCCAGGTCGTGGCGAGGCACAGGGGCCTTCTTTGATTGGAACAACGACCACTTCCTTAGACAAAGTCAATTTAAAGAAAATATTTACTTAACTTAGGGTTAGTTCTGGGTCTAACTAGTTTAGGATACGACAAGGTAGTTTCAGCTAGTTCAACTTAGCCAAGTGCACCAAGCTAGATACTCCTTATCTAGCTCGAATACACAATACCTCGTTTCCCTAATGTACTATCATCTCACCGCATCTTGATACTATGTTATCAAGATTGACTAACTATTGGTCATATCAAGCTATTCTAAAAATTAAAACAAAAATTAACTAAGCATGCAAAACTTTTACTAAGAAAGTGGGTACACTATTTTAGTACTAGCTCCCCCTGGACTATTGAACCGATATGGTCTATCCACATAATGGACTTGATCCTAGGGAATCCAATACATATTGGTCCTTATATCTGAATTCAAAAGAATTTTAGGGACCCATGCTTGGACTCTTTGATGATTACGATTTACAATAGACATGTAAGATTTGTTCGTAGTCATTGACCTAAATCCGAGTCCGAATTTGTTGTACATGACTCTTTGAGTTCAAAAAAATTGGTTAAGATTCTTGGATCCCAACGTGAACCTTTCCAACCTAGCCTCGAGCTCTTGAACTCGTCCTTTCAAGAGAGAATTCTCCTCCTCAAGTTTTTCAACTTGAGTTTAGTTTTCCTCTTGAACTCGACTAGTTGAAGAGGTTAGAGTAGCCTCTTGCTTGAGTATTTCAATCTCCTCAAGCAACGACTCAACTCGAGACTCAAACTTAGTCAATTTCCTATTTAATAACTTAATAGCATGATACAAATTTTCAATTAGTGAACGACTTACCTTAATCTTTTCTTTTGACCTGGCTTTGAGTCTTGTCTCGAATCCATCCTCGAAGTCAGAGTCGGGGTTGGATTCGTAGTCAGCTTCAGACTCAGACTCGGACTCAGACTCGAACTCCGTCGGTTTCTCCATGAAAGCTAAGTCGTCGCCTTTCTCTTCTTCTTCCTCCCACATCGCTTGAAATGCTTGCTTTGGCTGCTTGTGTTTTGGCTTCATTGTTGGGCAGTCTGATTTGTAATGCCCCTTCTTGTCGGACCCATAGCATGTGTAGGTCTGTGGGTGTTTCTTGTTCTTCAATTGTTCCCTTTTCTTTTTTATTATTCTCCGAACTAGATTAACTAGTTTAGCCTCCATCTCCTCTTCGGATTCCGATTTGGATTCGCCTTACGATTTGGATTCTTCTTCTTCGGGAGGTATCTTTCTCCTTTCTCTTCGTCTTTGACCTGCAAAAAATGTCATACCTTTCTCTACCGGGACCACGTTAGTCTATTCATGTAGCTTAAATTCAAAAAAGAATTCGTCTAATCTAATTTTATATAAATCTTTAGATACCTTGTAGACATCAACCATGGATGCTCATAATGTGGTCCTAGGAAATGCATTAAGGCGAAATGCATTAAGGGCGTACCTGATCACATCTTGATTTTTGACTTTCTGTCCAATTGAGTGGAGGCCACTCATAATGTCCTGTATTCTTGCGTGTAATTGTGTAGCGGTCTTGTGTTCCTGCATTTTTAGATTAAAAATATTATTTAAAAGGTCTCTTTTACATACCTTCGTGTCGGCGGTTCCTTCATGAAGCTCGATGAGCTTATTCCAAAGGTCTTTCGTGCTTATGATTGGACCGACGTGGTTGAGCTCCTCCTTGGATAGACCACATTGTAGGATTTGGCTTGCCTTTGCATCGACCTCCACATGACGCTTCATGGTGTTGGTCCACTTGCACAGTCTAGGAACTCATTTGGCTTGCCTTTGCATCGTCTTTGTTGGTAGGTAGCGAGAATCCACTTTGAATCACGATCCACATCTCTACTTGGGTTTTTAAGTAGCACTCCATCTGACCCTTCTAGTAACGGAAGTCATCTTCATTGTAAAATAGAGGTCGGGCGATGCTAAAACCTTCGAGATGGGCCATCAAAAACTAACCTTGCATACAAACAAAAAGGTCATGTAAAAAGGTCGCCAAGACACTATTCTTGGATTAGTAGTGAGAGAAGAGAATTGATGTAAAGCTTAAATTTTAAAGAAAGTACGAAAAGAAAACCAAATAAAAATGCTAGATTGGTGGTTGCACCAAATTATAGAACCCCCGCTCTGATACCAATTGTTGGATCGAGTGACTCTCTAGAGGGGGGGGGGGTGAATAGCGAGTGAAAAATCTTCTTTTCTTTTCGTCTAAAACTTGAGTGATGCACAACGGAAAGTAAAAAACTAAAAGAAATAAAAACAATTTCTTTTTACTTGGTTCACAACCTAACGGTTGCTACTCCAAGGCCCCACGATCCTAGACCGCGTACGATGGGGCAATCCACTAACAAAGTATCCTCCTCGTTGGAGGTAGGAGACGACAATTACAAAGAACAAAAGATTGAGGAAGAGGCACAAGCCCACCTCTCCTCTTTACAACGAAAAGCATGATAAAAAGAAGCTCGAATACAAATGTAAGACAATTAAAAGAAAAGACTACCGACTTTAGAAGGTTGAAGCTCGACGTTAAGTCAACGTAGTGGTGGCATAGAGTTTGTCGTAGACCTTCTGCGTTGTGGGAGCACTTTTAGAGCAATTGAGATGATCCCAAAGGGTGAAACCCCCCTTCTTTTATATCCCTCCAAACCCTAGCTCATTGAGATCTAGATTTGGGTCAAAGGGACACCTTACCCCATGATAAGGGGATCTTATCTTGACCTTCATCGAGCTAGACAGTTTGAATAGCAGTCAACTGATTTTGGGTTCAGTCGACTATTGTTCTATTTTCTCAACTTCAAGAAAAAGTTAGCATGAAAACACAAGTAATAGTAAATTTGATGGCTACTTACCATCCGATCTCGACCTAGACCTTCCATTGGAAGTCTTAGTCGGATCTCCGCCTAAAGTCGTCCCCGTACAGAGGACCCGACCTCACCATTACTCACACTCATGCTTACCTCTGGTCCTTTGTGACTTGTCGCATAGCTTTCGATCTCCACCTGAGTTCTTCGACTCCATTGAAGTTCACCCGGTGTCGCCCGACTACCACGGTTTCTGGACTCAAGATTCTCCGGGTGTCGCTGACCTTCAGCTCAGCAAAAATACTTCTGCACACTTTATAATAGCTTATGAGATAAAGATAACACCTTAACTTTGAGCCTTTTCCATGATCAAAACCTAGGTTCGATTATCTAGTGCCCCTACACCAACACAAATGAATGCAAACTAAAACTAAACCTCAAATGTTAAAAAAGAAGCTACTTCTAGAAACAAAACGTATCAAAATTTAGGGCCTTCCCCCCAGACTTAACCGAAATATTACCTCTAATATGGCGGCCAAGGTGGGAAGTTTGTGTTAGTACAAGGGCACCAGATAATCGAACCTAGGTTTTGATTATGGCAAAGATCCAAAGTTAAGGTCATATTATTATCTTATGAGCTGAATTAAAGTGTGCAGGAAATGGTTAAGCTAAGATAAAGGTCAGCGACACTCGGAGAATCCCTAGTTGGGAAACTGTGGTGGTCGGGCAACACCGGGAAAACTTCGTGGGAGTCGAAGAACCCAGGTGAAGACCGAAAGCAAAGCGACAGGTCATAAAGGACCAGAGGTAAGCACAAGTGCGAGGAGAGATGGTAAGGTTGTGTCCTCTGTACGGGGACAACCATAGGTGACAATCTGACTAAGACTTCTAGTGGAAGGTCTAGGTTGAGATCAGATGGTAAGGAACCATCATATTTACCATTTTCTGTGCTAACCTCTTACTGCTGGGAAGTGGATAGACTGACAGTCGACTGCTGCACATCAGTTGACTGATGAAGGGCATCAGTCGACTGATGGTGACGAATCAATCTTTTATGCTAGGTCAAATAGGATAACGTTTGACGATGTTATTCCAAGACACAAATCTATAAAAGGAGGGGAGGACTCCAACCCAAAGATCATCAATCTTACTCTCAAAGTGCTCCTGCAATGCCAAAGCTCTAACGCCGTCATAACGCCGACGCAACACCAAGTTCAGAATCTCTTCGTCAGTAGCAATAAGTATTAGTTTTTATTTATTGTATTCGTGGTTTTAATCATAACGAGGTGAAGTAGGCTTGTTGCCTCATCCTTGTATTTTTAATTTTTGTGATCGTTGTCTCCTACCTCCAATAAGGAGGATACTTTATAGTGGACTGCCCCTTCGTACGCGGTCAAGGATCGCGGGGCCTTGGATTAGCAACTGTTGGGTTATGAACCAAGTAAAAACAAACTTGTGTTATTTATTTTTTTGCTATGCATCTCTGTGTTTTAATCAAATGAACGAAAAGATTTTACGCTTGCTATTCACTCCCCTCTAGCGACGCTTTCGATCCAACAATTGGTATCAGAGCGGGGGCGCTAAGATTTGGTGAAACCACTAATCTGTTGGAATGTAGGTGGCCGACTACAGGGGGGTGAATAGCCCTCTTTCATCATACGATGGAAGTCGTTCGTTTGTCGCATGCTTGGCTACAATATTCGTTAATACGTAGAGGAATAATAATAAAGAGAAATGAATACACAAGGACACATAATACACAAAGATATACTTGGTTTGGAACCGAATGGTTCCTACTCCACGGGTGAGCTCAATGAGCTCATGTTATGCACACGACACTAACAACAACTCCTCGACAACACATTGGAGGTGGAGAAACCTCGTACAAGCAAATACACAAATGTAATACAAGCAAATACAAATACACAAATGAAATACGTAATGAAAAATTTACAATAATGGATTTGAATGCTTGCTTGTTGCTTGCTTTGAATTGATCTTGAAGGACTGGAATGCAGCAGCAATTCCCCTTTAAAATCTCTCCAAAAGTCTTGGCGAAATCCTCTATCTCGAGCTCCATTTATAACCTGCATCGAGTTGATTCCGCGCCCATCAGTTGACTGATCGTGACCATCAGTCGACTGGTCCTGTAGCCATTGTCTCACAATGACTCGATCCACACTGGCCAAAGGCTAACGGATCCATCATCAGTCGAGTGGTTGCCGCGATCACTCGACTAGAAGACCTTTTGTGGTTGAAAACACCCTGATCAGTCGATTGATCTCCCTCATCAGTCGACTGATGGTGTTGTCACCGATCGTTATCCTCTAGCCGATCGCTTCTACTGACTCGTCACCAAACACCACCAAACCCTAGTCAACTTGGAGCACTCGACTGACACCTATGCCAGTCGACTAATATTCAATAAAACCTCAAACACCAAGTTATTTGAGCATCCGACCATTGGGTAAACCCTCAAACATCACCTTTGAGCCTCCGACACTCAGTCTTATCCCCTTGGCCAAGTCCACCTCATCCTCTCATGGAGTTTTCCACCGAAGCTCTCTTCCCTCGGCCTACGTCTCTCGGATGCGCCAAGCACATGGCTTCGCAGTGCCATCCTTCGCGTCTCTTGCCCTCGAAGTATGCTTCCCTTGAGCCTCACTCTATTCGCTCCCCGTCCGGCGGTCCCTCGGATGCATCAAGCACACGACTTCGCAATGCCATCCTTCACCGACTCAAGGACCCCGAGCCTAGTGAACTTGCCAAGTCCTCAAGACTTCCCACACCAAGCCTCATGCTTGGATTTTCCATGCCAAGCCCCATGCTTGGACTTTCACTGCCAAGCCCCATGCATTTTGTCTAACATCAAAATATAGTTCGAGTCAAACTCGAGACCTGGGTCGATTGCACCAACACAATCTAGAACTTTTTTGGCTTTCTTTTCGAATTTTTTGATTCATGAATTACTCTTATGATTTCTCCCGCACTACTAATCCAAGAAGAAGTCTTGGTAGCCTTTTTTGGTTGTGTATTTGCAAGTATCGATCAAACTATTCACTTTTGGAGTAGCCGGCGGTAAAATAGGTGTAACATTTCATACAAGTGGACCCGCAAAATGTGCTACATACCAAATCAAAGCTCTATCAGAGATCTACACTTCTTACAAAGGTTTACCCTTGTAATAATCTATTTTCATCCCCAAAAAATGATGTTTAGTACCCTTTCGGGGACATCGAAGGTCGTAAGTTCTTAGTTTTTGTTTATTTCTTTTTATTTCCTACATTACTAATCCAAGACAAAGTCTTGGAATTCCTTTTGGTCTTTATTCGTGTTTTGTAAGATAATTAATGGCTCACATTGAGGGGTATAGCACCACCCAACCTCCATTCTTTAACGGAAATGATTTCCTTTATTGGAAAGGTCGGATGGAGTGTTTCTTGAAAAAACAATTCGAGACTTAGATAATAATCCAAACCGACTTTGCTCTACCCACCAATGATCAAGGGGAGCCTTTGGATTTCGACAAATTAAGCAACGCAACCAAGAGGCAAATCGAAGCCGATGCAAAAGTAAACCAAGTGTTGCAATGCAACTTGTCCAAGGAGGAGCTTAACCGAATTGGACCATTCATTAGTGCCAAAGACCTTTGGACTAAGTTAATTGAGCTACACGAAAGGATATCCGATGCCAAGGTATGCAAAAGACATTTACTATTCAATAGATTGTATAATCTATAGATGCAAGACCACAAGACCGCTTCGTAACTCCATGTGCAGATCCAAGACATCTTGAACGGTCTACATGCCATCGGACAAAAGGTACACAATCGGGATATAATAAGGTACACTCTTAATGCTTTTCCTAGGACCACCTTGTGGGCATCCATGGTTGATGCCTACAAGGTATCTAGAGATCTGGTTAGGTTAGATGACCTTTTTTTATAATTTGAGTTACATGAATAAACTAATGCGGCCTCGGTCGAGAAAGATGTAGCGTTGTTTGTAGGACGAAGACAAAAAGCAAAGAGCAAGATACCTCCCAAAGAAGAAGAATCCGAATCGGAATATGAAGAGGAGATGGAGGCCAAACTAGTCAATCTAGTTCGGAGAATCATCAAAAAGAAAAGGGAGCAATTGAAGAGCAAGAAACCTCCACAAACATTCACATGCTATGGATGCAACAAGAAGGGGAATTACAAGTCAGACTTCCCAAAAATGAAGCCAAAACACAAGCAACTCAAGCAAGCTTTTCATGCAACATGGGAGGAGGGAGAAGATCAAAATAATGACTTGGTGTTTATGGCAAAATCGCTAGAGTTCGAGTTCGAGTCTGAAGCTGACTACGAATCCAACTCTGACTCCGAGGATGAATTCGAGTCAAGACTCAAAGCCAGATCAAAAGAAAAGATTAAGGTAAGTTATTTATTAATTACAAACTTATATCATGCAATTAAGTGGCTAAATAGGAAATTGACTATGTCTGAGTCTAGAGTTGAGTCATTACTTGAGGAGGTTGAAACCCTCAAGCAAGAGGCTACTCTAACCTCTTCAACTAGTCAAGTTCAAGAGGGAAACTCAACTCAAGTTGAAAAACTTGAGGAAGAGAATTCTCTCTTGAAAGGACGAGTTCAAGAGGTCGAGGCTAGGTTGGAAAGGTTCACGTGGGATCCAAGAATCTTAACCGACTACTTGCAACTCAAAGAGCCGTGTACAACAAAGCCAGACTCGGATTTAGGACAACGACTATGAACAAATCGTACATGTCTATTGTGAATTGTAGTCATCAAAGAGTCCAAGCATGGGTCCCAAAAGTTTTATTAAATTCACATATAAGGACTAATAAGTATTTGATTCCCCAGGATCAAGTCCACTATGTGGATAGACCAAATTGGTTCAATGGTCCAGGGGGAGCTAGTACTAAAATTGTGTACCCACACTCTTAGAATCTTTGCATGTTTAAATTCTTCTTTTAAATTCTGGGACCAATAGTTAGTCAACCTTGATAACATAGTATCAGGACGCGATGAGATGATAGTATGTTAGGGAAACACCGTCTGGTGTATTCAAGCTAGATAAGGCATATCTAGCTTAGTGCACTTAGCTGAGTTGTACTAGCTGAAGCAACCTCGCCGTATCAAAAACTAATTAGACCAGGAAGTAACCCTAAGTGACTTAAGTGATATTTTCTTGAATTTGGCTTTGTCTAAGGAAGTGGTTGTTGTTCCGATCAAAGTGTTAGGGCAATCAGCCCATAAATGATTTGTTTTGATGTGTGTGGAAAAGATTTAAGTTAGGTTGTTTGTGGATTTAATATGTGTATTGAAGTCGTGCAGGACTTAGTAACTTACACATGGTTAGCTTGACAAAGCATTGGCAAGATCACCATCTCATGACTCAGTTCTTGAGTCAGTGAAGGATAGCATTGCGGAAGCCGTGCGCTTGGTGCATCCGAGGGACCGCCGGACGAGAAGCATTGGAGTGAAGCTAAGGAAGCAGACTTCAGGGCGAGACGCGAAGGATGACATTATGAAGCCGTGTGCTTGGTGCATCCGAGGGACGTGGCCGAACGAAGAGAGCTTCAAGGCGAGGGACTCCAAGGGAGATGAGAGTGAGCAATTGTAACCCGGGACGGGGTAGCTCATAAGTGAACTTGACCGAATGGCTAAGTCAAGTGTTTGATGCTCAACCAAAAGTTGGTTTGAGGTTTTATCCGATGCTATTCGACTGCTATAGGCAGTAGTCAACTGCTCTAGGTTGATTGGACTCAATCGGTGTTCGACTGAACTGGTTCTGGCCAAACAGTCGACTACCAAGGGATGGCAGTCAACTGCCGACACCATCAGTCGACTGATCGAGGTTGTTGGTGCAATTGGCATAGGTCACGATTGACCGAACTCGAGTTTGACTAAAGTGATATTTTGATTTTTGACATGAAGGTTTGACATTAATGTTTGACAGTGATGTCTGATAATGTTTTGGGGACATTGTTGGTGCAATCAACCCGGGTCATGATAGATCGGACTCGAGTTTGACTCTAGGGGGATTTTGATGGTTGACTAGGGTTGACCATGTGATGAAGAAAGTCCAAGCAT
Source organism: Wurfbainia villosa (assembly GCA_025175895.1). Classification (NCBI taxonomy): domain Eukaryota; kingdom Viridiplantae; phylum Streptophyta; class Magnoliopsida; order Zingiberales; family Zingiberaceae; genus Wurfbainia; species Wurfbainia villosa. The sequence continues at coordinate 18,969,762 of CM046000.1, read as the reverse complement.
GGGTCTTGGCATGGAAAGTCCAACAAGGGTTGGCAAGGGAAAGTCCAACCTTGAGTCTTGGCATTTGGAAAGTCTAAGGATGTAGTCTTGGCGGTGAAAGTCCAAGTCATGGGTACTTGGCATTTGAGAAGTCCAAGGGGTTTGATATTGGCGGCGTAAAGTCCAAGGGTGAAGCCTTGGCAGCATAAGTCTAATGGTTGGCAGCGTAAAGTCCAAGCGGAGTCTTGGCAGCATAAGTCCAATGTTCCTTGGCGATGTAGACACCGTTAGCATGACATAGCCGATGGAAGCACCTGAAGGCTAGCGTATGGATGAACAAGTCATGGATGACTTGGAGCGATCCGATAGGCGCGAGGCTGATGGAAGTAACTAGAAGGATTAGGTCTAGGCTAAGGGTGGTCTAGCAAGTATGGGGGCACCATACATGGGTTAAAACCTCATGTTTGAGATTAGCAGTCGACTGGCAATATGGCAGGTTCGACTGCCATGAGTCGACTAGAGTTCGACTGCCAGTTAAGGGTCGAATCAGCCGGCAATGATCGATCATTGATCGGGCCGATCGATGGCGACTCCCAAGGATGGTAGTTGACTGCTTGACTGGGGTTTTCGGCCGTGAGCATAGAACGCTCCGTAGCTGACTGGGCAGTCAGCTACGGGCGCAGACAGTCGATTGCCAATGTTGGTAGTCGACTGCCAAGAGATCCGTTGGAATTTTTTCAGCGTGGATCGAGCCGTTGTCACACGACAACAATGTTGGCAGTCGACTGGGGCCTTATGGCAGTCGACTGCCAGGCGAAAATCTAAGTTGTGCGGAAGGATAAAAGGAGCTCGATGGTAGGGATTTTGGAAGTGATTTCTTGGACATTCTTGAGACGATTTGCTGCTGCAAATCAAGGTCTTCAACCATGGTTCAAGAGATCAACAAGCAAACATTCAAAAGACCATTTGTAAAGTTTTTCTTTGCATAGATTGTTGTATTCCTTTTGTATTTGCTTGTTTTACCTTGTATTACTTAGTGTAATCTTTGTATGAGGTTTCTCCGTCTCCGACGTGTTGTCGAGAAGGAGTTTATTGTTTAGTGATGTATGTGGCATCGTTAGAGCTCTTTAGAGCTCGATCCGTGGAGTAGGAGCCATTCGATTCCGAACCACGTTATATCTTGTGTAGTGTTTGTGATTGTGTATTATGTTATTGTTTTTATTACTATTCCGCTGCGCACTAACACAATTTGTATACGCAATCGTGAACGAATTCCATCATGCATCCAAGATGCTATTCACCCCCCTTCTAGGGTCAACGAATCCTCTACAATTGGTATCAAAGCCCGGGGCTCTTCTACGAACTAACCGCCGGGAGAAAAAGATGCTAGAGGGTGAAGAGGAACAAGATGGAGTTCGAAGGAAAATTAGGATGAGACATCTACACAGCGCCGCCATACAACCAAGAAGATTTTTCTACGTGGAGGGCAAGAATGGAGAACTTCTTGATAATTGATATAGAAGATTGGTTTATCATCATGGAAGGCTTTGAACCTTTGAGGGACAAGAAGGGAGAGGTCCTAAAATTGAAGAAGTGGACCCAAGAGCAATGCCAAAAGTTCAAGACCGAAGTAAAGGTAATAAAACTTTTGGAAGATTTAATCCCTAATGATGTTTTGTGCAAGCTAGGGGATTACATGGATGCCAAGGAGCTATGGAGCAAATTGGCAAGATTCCATGAGGAGCCTCACTCAATTCAAGAAGAAAAGGAAGAGGAGGAAGAGAGCTCATCCTCACAAGCAAGTGAGGAGTTGGAAGTTGAGGAGGAGTCAACTTTCGGATCGGTGGGAGAGGAATTGGAAGAGGTGGAAGAAGCCTCCACCTCTAGGATTGAAGGGGAGGAGAGAATTCCCACACCGAAGCAACCTTAAGAGGAGCCATCTACCTCCGGGAGAGATGAAGAATCCACTCAAACCACCACAATTACCCTAGGTTACTCAAGCAATTTATTTCAAAATAAATTTCATATAATTTGCTTTGAGTGTAGGGAAATCGGGAACTATAAGAGCAAGTTCCGAAAGAGAGTAAGGAAAGCTCCACCGGCGCCTAAAAGTCAAGAAAAGTCAAAGGATGCCGGTGTCCCCATCAAGAAGAGCAAGGAGCACGTGGTGTGCTTCAAATGATGATAACCGGGATACTATAGGAGCCAATGCCCTAGGAGAAAAGGAGAAGTTACACATGTAGGGGGAGCCTCTAAGGTAAACCCTAAGGTAAAATTCAATAATGCTTCTACTTTAATTAATAGGAAAAAGTATGCTAGGAAGTTTAATTCTCTTGCAATTTATCATAAAGAGCATGCTAGAAATAGGGAATATTGTTTAGGAGCTATGAAAGTCAACCTTAGGAATAAGGAGAAATTTGGGACTAATGTCCCTAAAAATATTTTACCTAGGGCAAGCATTAAGAAAATTGAGGACCACCTAGGTTTTAACCCCAAATGGACTAGGCATATGCCTAGGAAGAATCATGCCCAAGGATTAAATCAAAATTCAAAAATTGGGCAATTAGAAAAGGAAAATTATGCCTTGAGGTCAAGGCTTGAGAAAATGGAAAAGGCCCTAGGATTATACAAAACCAAATAAAAGGGTCAAATGGTCAAAGTCAAGGATCTAGGCCAAAGAGTCAACACCTAGGGGTTAGAAAGCAAGGTCCCACCAAGGGCAAGAAAGGTTTGGGTCACAATCCTAAGCTTAAAGAGGCCTATCACAATGGTCCATTTGACTATGGAACTAAACCTAGGTATAGGAAGACCAAGGTCAATAGGGAAGTCATCCCTAAGATTGACCAAGGAATGTGCTTAGTGGCTAGGGTTTCGAAGAAACCTAGGGTGGCCACAAAGAAGGTTACTAGGGAGACAATCCCTAAGGTTAACCTAGTCAAGACCCAAATGACCAAGGCTAACAAGCCTAGAAGGGTCATTAGAAAGGTATCTAGCGAATTCATCCCTAAGGAATACCTAGTAAACCCTAGGAGCTCCAATAGGTTTTGGATTCCTAAGACCATGATTGATTCATGCTAGATGGGTTTAGGTGTGTCAACATTGATTGAAAGGGTAGCTAACCCAACCATAGCAAAGTTGGGACTTTAGGATATTTTCAAGGTTATGGATACCTTGGAAATATATTTGAATTTAAATCCTAAAACATTTTAGGATGTGCCAATACATTTTTGGAATTATAAAAAATCAATTAAATTAGCACAATTTAGGTTTAAAGGTCATAATGTGTCACTTCGGGTTTTTGGCACACTTGGGGGATTAGTAGCAATATGACAAAATATACTTAATAACAACAAATGGAAATTAATATTAAATTTTAGGTATTATTATATCTATACATTTTACTTGCCATGTTTTGTTTTCCATATACCATGTCATGACATCATGTTTACTTTTAATCATTTAATATGTCATGATCATGTTTAGGATTAAGGTTTAATGTCATGTGTTTTTAGATTATATCATATGCCATGACATCATGATCATTGGTCATGCTTCATTATATTATTATTTATGCCATGATCATTCATGCATTTAAAATAATTAAAATCGATTTAAGGACTATGACATGACTTGAAGTTCCATTTATAAGGGAATCAAGTAGGGTCTGTTGGATCGAGAAGCGTCGCTAAAAGGGGGGGTTGAATAGCGAGCATAAATCTTTTCGTTCGTTCGTTCGATATACGAGTACGCACAGCGGAAAGGTAACAAGACACATTTATTTTTACTTGGTTCACAACCCAGTGATTGCTACTCCAAGGCCCTAACAGTCTTAGACCGCGTACGGAGGGCAAAGCACTATAATGTCTCCTCCTCATTGGAGGTAGGAGACAACGAACACAAAATCGAAAGTACGAGGATGAGGCAACAAGCCTACCTCACCTCATTGAGAATAAAAACAAGAATACAATAACAAAATATGTTACTTGTTGCAGCTGCTGATGAAGAAGATAAGAACTTGTCGTCGCATCGGCGTTATGATGGTGTTGGAGCTTTGACGTTGTAGGAGAACTTGAGAATAAACTTGATGATCTTTGGAGTTAGAATCCTCCCCTCCTTTCATAGAGTTTGTCCTCTGAATATGTCTCCTCATCTTTCATAACAAATCACAAAGTTGTACAAATTTTATCGTGAAATGGCCGCGTCAAATGTTATCCGTTTTGACCTAGCACAAAGGCTGATTCGTCACCATCAGTCGACTGATGCCTCCCATCAGTCTACTGATGAGCATCAGTCGACTGGCCAATGTCCAGCAGTCGACTGCCAACCTGGCCACTTCCCTGCAGTAAGAGGTTAGCACAAAAAATGGTAAATGCGACGGTTTCTAACCGTCCGATCTCGACCTAGACCTTCCACAAAAAGTCTTAGTCAGATCGCCGCCTACGGTCGTCCCCGTACAGAGGACACGACCTTACCATCTCTCACTCACACGAGCTTACCTTGATACTTACTATGTCGCTTTTGCTTCCGGCCTTCCACTCGATTCCTTCGGCTCACTCCGAAGTCACTCGAGTGTCACACGACCACCACCGGGTGTCGCTAGCCTTCAGCTCTAGATTTAGTACTTTTCTGCACACTCGATTTAGCTCGTGAGATAACGATGTAAACTTAACTTTGTGTCTTTGCCATAATCAAAACACAGGTTCGATTATCTGGTGCCCCTACACCAACAATCTACCCCTTTTTGATCTATGGCAAACCAACACAAAGTTACGGGAAATTAAAGCATAAAACACGTATAGTAGATGATCAATGTCATTCCCAAAAACTCTCCCTTAACCAAAACTCCCCCTTAACCCTAGGTGAGTTTTGAAAGAGAAATTTTAATTTTCAAAATTAAATTTTGTGTTACTCCCCCTTAACTTTTTTTGTGTTACTCCCCCTTAACTTTTGCTCTTCTCCCCCTTTTGCAATAAATCAAAAAAGAATGTCGGGGTTTTTGTATAAAATAGGGGTTTTAAAAACAATATCGTATATGCATGCATCTAGATAGATCAAATATGAGTCCAAGCATGCGTCTAACAGTAGTTAGATAGATTGGTTCGAGGTGTGTCCCTCTGCACTAATAATCTAAAGGTTTGTAATATAACCCTTAGGGTGCATTTGGTTGGGGGTTTTTGTTGATAACCTTGTTAGGTTATCAACAAAAATCTTTTTTGGTTTAGGTTATAAACAATTACCTGGTAATTGATCATTACCAAGTTATGAACAAAAACCTTTTTAGGGGGAATCGGAAAACCTTAGAGAACCAAGGTTTTTGTTGATTCCCAGGGTTAAGGAAACGTTTTTCCAATATTACCCCAAGCAATATATTAAATGACAATTTGTCAAAACTCAACATCTTGCCGCCGTCGTCGGCCGCCGCCGCCGCCGCTTATCGCCGCCGCTGCGCCGCCACCGCTGCCGCCGCCGTCGCTCGCCATCGCCGGTTCGCCGCCACTGCCGTCGGCCGCTGCCGCCGCCGCTTCGCCGCCCCCTGCCGTCGTCATCCGGCCACTCGCTGGCCGCTGTCGCGGACCGTCGCCGCCGCTCGCCGCCGACCGCCACCCATCGCCGGCTGCCGCCGTCGCCCGTCGCCGACCGATCGGGCACTGTCGTTGCCCATTGTCGGTCGACCGATCGCTGCCATCGTCATTAATATTTCTGTCATTGTTATCGAATTGATTGAGCAAAGACAAAGGATAATTTAGTAAAATGTTAAACTAAGTTATATATTAAAACCTCCAACCAAACAAGGTTTTTATCTAAGGTTATACTTTATTTCAAGGTTATGTTTTATTCTCTGGTAATCACATAACTAAGGTTATGTATGATTACTTGAACCAAACGCACCCTTAGGGTTAGTTTGCTTTCCCCCTTAGTCAAATATATGAAGTATAAGAGATGTAGGGGGCACTAAACTTTGGCCTAAGAGTTGTTAAGTACAATAGTTGAGAAAATAAGTAGTATTTTGAAGAGGTTATATTTCAATTATCCTTAACATCTTACCCATTCTATGTGTCTCAGAATTTGTTCACCTTATATGTTTTGTGAGATGATTTTAAATTAATTAGAGATAGTCAACCTTGGGTTAGATTCAGATTTAACCTTTAGACCTTTAAGTAACTTTTCGAGAAACTGGCTTCCAGGTCGTGGCGAGGTACAGGGGCCTTCTTTGATCGGAACGACGACCACTTCCTTAGACAAATCCAAATTCAAGAAAATATCACTTAAGTCACTTATGGTTAATTCTTGGTCTAACTAGTTTAGGATACAGCGAGGTAGCTTCAGCTAGTTCCACTCGGTCAAGTGCACTAAGCTAAATATGTCTTATCTAACTCGAATACACGAGACTTTGTTTCCCTAACGTACTATCATCTCGCCGCATCCTGATACTATGTTATCAAGAATTGACTAACTAATTTTCCCTATCTAGCCGCTCTAAAAATTAAAGTAAAATATGTAATAATTTTGCTAAGTAAGCGGGTATACTATTTTAGTGTTAGCTCCCCCTGGACCATTGAATCAGTATGGTCTATTCAAATAATGAATTTAATCCTGGGGAATCCAAAACTTATTAGTCCTTATGTGTGAGTTCAGTAAAACCTTTGGGACCCATGGTTGGACTCTTTGATGACTACGATTTACGATAGACATATATGATATATTCGTAGTCTTTGACTTAAATATGAGTCCGACTTTGTTGTGCATGACTCTTTGGGTTCCAAGTAGTCGGTTAAGGTTCTTAGATCCCAACGTGAAACTTTCCAACCTAGTCTCGACCTCTTGAACTCAGTCATTCAAGAGAGAATTCTCCTCCTCAAGTTTTTCAATTTTGGTTGAGTTTCCCTCTTGAACTTGACTAGTTGAAGAGGTTAGAGTAGCCTCTTGCTTGAGGGTTTCAACCTTCTCAAGTAACGACTCAACCCTATACTAGGACTTAGTTAATTTCCTAGTTAGCATTTTAATTGTATTGTAAAGCGTATGAATTAGTGAGCGGCTAACCTTGACTTTCCCTTTTGGTCCGGCTTTGAGTTTCCTCTCGAAGTAGTCTTTGGGATCGGAGTCAGAGTTGTAGTTGGACTCGGTTTCGGATTCTGACTCGGACTCCTCCGGTCTTGCCATGTAAGCTATGTCTTCTTTGTTGTCCCAAGTTGCATGGAAGGCCTTCTTTTGATTTAATTTGAATTGTGCCCTCTTTTGGTTCTTTAGTAGTCTCCTTTCCCTCTAAACGATCTTCCGCACTATGTTCACTATTGCTTTCTCCTCTTCAGATTCAGACTCTGATTTGTCTTCAGGTTCGAGTCCATCTTCTTGCCTGGTAGATGGCTTGCTTCTCTGTTCTGCAAGTAGAGCAATACCTCTCTCAGCCCGGACCATGTTAGTCTGCTCGTGAAGTTTAAACTCGAAAAATAATTCGTCTAACCTAAGCTTCGAAAGGTCCTTAGAGACCTTGTAGGCATCCACCATGGATGCTCACAAGGTAGTCCTAGGGAAAGCATTTAAAGCATACCTTATATGGTCCCGGTTCTCTACGGCTTGCCCGATTGAGTGAAGACCGTTGACGATGTCTTGGATCCGTGCATGTAATTGAGTCCACTTGTGCGAAAAGTTATGACCATTTTACCATCGACTACTCCAAAAGAGAATAATTGCAAACACACAACCAAAAGAAGCGTACCAAGACTTCATCTTGGATTAGTAGTGCGGGAGGAAAAAAACTAAAAAGAACATGACTCGAAAAATACAAAAAGAAAACCAAAAAGTGCTAGATTGGTGGTTTCACCAAATCTTAGCGCCCCCGCTCTGATACCAATTGTTGGATCGAGAAGCGTCGCTAGAGGGGGGAGGGTGAATAGCGAGCGTAAATCTTTTCGTTCGTTCATTTGATATACGAGTATGAATAGTGGAAAGGTAACAAGATATGTTTATTTTTACTTCGTTCACAACTTAGCGGTTGCTACTCCAAGGCCCTAATGGTCCTAGATCGCGTACGAAGGGAAAAGCACTATAACGTATCCTCCTCGTTGGAGGTAGGAGACAATGAACACAAAACCGAAAGTACGAGGATGAGGCAACAAGCCTACCTCACCTCGTTGCGAATAAAAACAAGAATACAATAACAAAATATATTACTTTTTGCTGTTGCCGACGAAGAAGATCAGAACTTATCGTTGCATCGGCGTTATGACGGTGTTGGAGATTTGACGTTGTAGGAGCACTTGAGAATAAACTTGATGATCTTTGGAGTTAAAATCCTCCCCTCCTTTTATAGAGTTTAGCCTCTGAATATGTCTCCTCATCTTTCGTAACAAATCACGAAGTTGTACAAATTTTATCGCGAAGTGGTCGAGTCAAACGTTATCCATTTTGACCTAGCGTAAAGGCTGATTCGTCGGCATCAGTCGACTGATGCCTCCCATTAGTCGACTAATGAGCATCAGTCGATTGCCCAATGTCCAACAGTCAACTGCCAGCCTGGCCACTTCCCTGCAGTAAGAGGTTAGCATGAAAAATGGTAAATGCGATGGTTTCTAACTGTCCGATCTCGACCTAGACCTTCCACAGGAAGTCTTAGTCGGATCGCCGCCTACGGTCGTTCCCGTACAGAGAACACAACCTTACCATATCTTACTCACATGAGCTTACCTCGATACTTACTGTGTCACTTTCGCTTCCGACCTTCCTCTCGATTCCTTTGGCTCACTCCGAAGTCACTCGAGTGTCGCCCGACCACCTCCGGGTGTCGGTAGCCTTCAGCTCCGGCTTTAGTACTTTTCTGCACACTCGATTTAGCTTGTGAGATAATGATATAAACTTAACTTTGTGTCCTTGCCATAATCAAAACACATGTTCGATTATCTAGTACCCCTGCACCAACAAGGTTGCCTTAAAAAAATGCATGAACCCCTAGATTAGGATGAAGAAAACCCACGTCTCACATCACATTGACTTTTGTGTGTTTTATACACCCTATATATATGTGAGATGATAGGATATGAGTTAAGTTCAAGGTGTATAGTTTTTGTATCTAGATGAACTTAAACTCATCTAAAATCATGTGTGGATCATTAAGAAAGCTTGTGTACAAGTCATGTACATTAAGCCCAAGGAATATGATCCAATATTGGTTTTCAAGATCATTTTAAAATCCTTTTGGAAAACCTTGGTGAAGTCTATCTTTTGATAGCAATCACCATTGATGAAGTTGATACAAAGTGGGATCAAACATTGAAATTTTTCTTCACTTTTGAACTTTGTGTCAATTTCACTATTTTATGGGTAAAATATTTTTCCAATATTTTTCACCAATTGTATTGGTCATAAGTATTATACGTATAAAGTTTCACATTTTTTAGAATTACGTATAATTATTTATGAATTTCCGAATTTCATTTCAGATAACTGAAATTCTGATATTTCAGTTTTCAATCGATTACCGCTTGGTGGTAGTCAACTGATAAAGGGTAGTTCGACTAATATCTGTCAGGAGTCAACTGTCAGGCTAATTTCGAGAAAAACAAGGTTGTTTAGCCCATTTTCAGCTAAGTTAAAGTTCCCTAAGCACCCCTAGCCCTAGGATATGCTTTGGGAAGCATTATAAAGGGTGAAAATCCATTGGATATGGATTAGGAGAGGTGTTAGGGTGATGTATCAAATTTAAGGTATAGGAAAGTTCAATGTTGAACTTTAGACTTTATTTTTGATGGTTTAGAGTTCCTATTTGCTTTGGGACTTCTCAAAAATATTGTTGGTGCAATGGTCAAAGGGGAGCAAGCCTTTAGGGGGAGGTATCCATCATGGGATGATGGATGATAATTTTCCTCATGAGGGGAAAAATGGATTTTGTAGATACCCAATTTTGAAATTGGGAGAGTGTATAGGATTGCCTCTCTTGAGTGATATGGGACTTATCACTAGGAAGATTGTATACATACTAGGTATTCTTGGACCAAAGGGGAGATTGTAAGATCTCATTGGGATATGAGACATTGACCTCCTTGGAGAAGACCTTTTTGATGTTAGTCAAAAAGGGGGAGAATGGTTGGGGGTGAATGTTTTGAATATCTAGAGAATTTATGAAATTACCAATTTGGGATAATTGGTAAGGAATTTGAGTTAGTGTTCTAACTCAAAGGTATGTATTTTTGTCAAACATCAAAATGGGGGAGATTGTTGGTGCAATCGGCCCAGGTCACGATTGACCGGACTCGAGTTTGACTCGAGCGATGTTTCGATGTTTGACATGAAGGTTTGACATTGATGTTTGACAATGATGTTTGACAATGATGTCTGATAATGTTTTGGGGAGATTGTTGGTGCAATCGACCCGGGTCATGATAGACCGGACTCGAGTTTGACTCGAGGGGGATTTTAATGGTTGACTAGGGTTGACCATGTGATGAAGAAAGTCCAAGCATGGGTCTTGGCATGGAAAGTCCAACATGGGTTGACAAGAGAAAGTCCAAGCTTGAGTCTTGGCATTTGGAAAGTCCAAGGGTGTAATCTTGGCCACGTAAGTCCAAGGGTGTAGTCTTGGCGGTGAAAGTCTAAGTCATGGGTACTTGGCATTTGAGAAGTCCAAGGGGTTTGATATTGGCGGCGTAAAGTCCAAGGGTGAAGCCTTGGCAGCATAAGTCCAATGGTTGGTAGCGTAAAGTCCAAGCGAAGTCTTGGCAGCGTAAGTCAAATGTGTCTTGGCGATGTAGACACCGTTAGCATAATATAGCCGATGGAAGCACCTGAAGGCTAGCATATGGATGAACAAGTCATGGATGACTTGGTGGGATTCGATAGGCACGAAGCTGATGGAGGTAGCTAGAAGGCTTAGGTCTAGGCTAAGGGTGGTCTAGCAAGTATGGGGGCACTATACTTGGGTTAAAACCTCATGTTTGAGGTTGGCAGTCGACTGGCAATATGGTCGATTCGACTGCCGTTAGTCGACTAAAGTTTGACTGCCAGTTAAGGGTTGAAAATGCCGGACTTGGTTTTTGGTCACATGGCATAACGCGCTCGCTGTAGCCGCGGGCCACCATAGCGCAGGCAGTCGACTGCCAATGTTAGTTGTCGACTACCAAGAGATCCGTTGGAATTTTTTCAGCGTGGATCGAGCCATTGTCTCACGACAATAGTGTTTGCAGTCGACTGGGGCCTTATGGCAGTCCACTGCCAGCGAAAATCTAGGTCGCGGGGAAGGATAAAAACAGCTCGACGGGAGGGATTTTGGTAGCAATTTCTTGGATATTCTTGAGGCGATTTGCTGCTTCAAATCAGGGTCTTCAACCACGGTTCAAACGATCAACAAGGAAGCATTCAAAAGACCATTTGTAAAGTTTTTCTTTGCATAGATTGTTGTATTCCTTTTGTATTTGCTTGTTTTACTTTGTATTACTTAGTGTAATCTTTGTACGAGGTTTCTTTGCCTCCTACGTGTTGTCGAGAAGGAGTTTATTGTTTAGTGGTATTTGTGGCATCGCTAGTGCTCTTTAGAGCTCGATCCGTGGAGTAGGAACCGTTCGGTTCCGAACCACATTATATCTTGTGTAGTGTTTGTGATTATTTATTGTGTTATTGTTTTTATTACTATTCTGTTGCGCACTAACACAATTTGTAGACGTAATCGCGAACGAATTCCATCACGCATCAAAGACGCTATTCACCCCCCTCTAGTGGTCAACGAATCCTCCACAGTTGGTATCAGAGCTCAGGGCTCTTCTATGGACTAACCGCCGGGAGAAAAAGATGCTAGAGGGTGAAGAGAAACAAGATGGAGTTCGAAGGTAAATTAGGATGGGACATCTATACACCGCTGCCATACGACCAAGAAGATTTTCCGGTGTGGAGGGCAAGAATGGAGAACTTCTTGATGATGGACATAGAAGATCGGTTCATCATCCTGGAAGGCTTTGAACCTCCAAGGGACAAGAAGAGAGAGGTCCTAAAATTGAAGAAGTGGACCCAAGAGCAACGCCAAAAGTTCAAGAACGAAGTTAAGGTAACAAAACTTTTGGAAGATTTAATCGCTAATGATGTTTTGTGCAAGCTAGGGGATTACATAGATGCCAAGGAGCTATGTAGCAAATTGACAAGATTCCATGAGGAGCCTCACTCAATTCAAGAAGAAAAGGAAGAGGAGGAAGTGATCTCATCCTCACAAGCAAATGAGGAGTCGGAAGTTGAGGAGGAGTCAACTTTCGGATTGGTGGGAGAGGAATTGGAAGAGGTGGAAGAAGTCTCCCCCTCTAGGATTGAGGGGGAGGAGAGAATTCCCACACCGGAGCAACCTCAAGAGGAGCCATCTACCTCCGGGAGAGATGATGAATCCACTCTGACCACCACAAATGCCCTAGGTGACTCAAGAAATTTATTTCAAAATAAAATTCATATAATTTACTTTGAGTGTAGGGAAATCGGACACTATAAGAGCAAGTGCCCAAAGAGAGTAAGGAAAGCTCCACCGATGCCTAAAAGTCAAGAAAAATCAAAGGATGCCGGTGTCCCCACCAAAAAGAGCAAGGAGCACATGGTGTGCTTCAAATGCAGACAACCGGGACACTATTGGAGCCAATGCCCTAGGAGAAAAGGAGAAGCTACACATGTAGGGGGAGCCTTTAAGGTAAACCCTAAGGTAAAATTCAATAATGTTTCTACTTTAATAAATAAGCAAAAGCATTCTAGGAATTTTAATTCTCTTGTAATTTATCATAAAGATCATGCTAGAAATATGGAATATTGTTTAGGAGCTATGAAAGTCAACCTTAGGAATAAAGAGAAATTTGGGCATAATGTCCCTAAAAATATTTTACCCAGGGCAAGCATTAAGAAAATTGAGGACCACCAAGGTTTTAACCCCAAATGGACTAGACATATGCTTAGGAAGAACCATGCCCAAGGATTAAATCAAAATTCAAAAATTGGGCAATTAGAAAAGGAAAATCAAGCCTTGAGGTTAAGGTTTGAGAAAATGGAAAAGACCCTAGGCTTATGCAAAACCAAATAAAAGGGTCAAATGGTCAAAGTCAAGGATCTAGGTCAAAGAGTCAAAACCTAGGGGTTAGAAAGCAAGGTCCAACCATGGGCAAGAATGGTTTGGGTCACAAACCTAAGCCTAAGAAGGCCTATCACAATGTTCCATTTGACTATGGAACTAAACCTAAGTCTAGGAAGACCAAGGCCAATAGGTAAGTCATCCCTAAGATTGACCAAGGAATGTGCCTAGTGGCTAGGGTTTCGAAGAAACCTAGGGTGGCCACTAAGAAGGTTACTAGGGAGGCAATCCCTAAGGTTAACCTAGTCAAGACCCAAATGGCCAAGGCTAACAAGCCTAGAAGGGTCATTAGGAAGGTATCTAGGGAAGTCATCCCTAAGGAATACCTAGTAAACCCTAGGGGCTCAAATAGGTTTTGTGTTCCTAAGAGCGTGATTGATTCATGCTAGATGGGTTTAGGTGTGTCAACCTCGATAGGAAGGGTAGCTAACCCAACCATAGCAAAGTTGACACTTTAGGATATTTTCAAGGTTATGGATACCTTAGAAATAGATTTGAATTTAAATCCTAAAAGATTTTACGATGTGCCAATACATTTTTGGAATTATGAAAAATCAATTAAATCGGCACAATTTAGGTTTAGAGGTCATAATGTGCCACTTTGGGTTTTGGCACACTTGGGGGATTAGTAGCAATATGGCAAAATATACTTAATAACAATAAATGGCAATTAATATTAAATTTTAGGTATTATTATATCTATACATTTTACATGCCATGTTTTGTTTGCCATATACCATGTCATGACATCATGTTTACTTTTAATCATTTAATTTGTAATGATCATGTTTAAGATTAAGGTTTAATATCATGTGTTTTTAGATTAATCATATGTCATGACATCATGATCATTGACCATTCTTAATTATATTATTATTTATGCCATGATCATTCATGAATTTAAAATCTTTAAAATCAATTTAAGGACTATGGCATGACTTGAAGTCCCATTTATAAGGGAATCAAGTAGGGTTGCCTTAGAAAAATACATGAAACCCTAGATTAGGATGAATAAAACCCACATCTCACATCACATTGACTTTTGTGTGTTTTATACACCCTAGATATATGTGAGATGATAGGATATGAGTTAAGTTCAAGGTGCATAGTTTTTGCATCTAGATGAACTTAAACTCATCTAAAATCATGTGTGGATCATTTGGAAAGCTTGTGTACAAGTCATGTACATTAAGCCCAAGGAATATAATCAAATATAGGTTTTTAAAATCATTTTAAAATTCTTTTGGAAAACCTTGGTGTAGTCTATTTTTTGATAGCAATCATCATTGATGAAGTTGATACAAAGTGGGCTCAAACATTGAAGTTTTTCTTCACTTTTAAACTTTGTTGCAATTTCACTATTTTATGGGTAAAATATTTTTTCAACATTTTTCACCCATTGTATTGGTCATAAGTATTATACATATGAAGTTTAACGATTTTTCGAATTATGTATAATTATTTATGAAATTCATTTCTAATAATTGAAATTCTGATATTTCAGTTATCAGTCGAATAACGCTTGGTGGCAGTCGACTAATGAAGGGCAATTCGACTGATAACTATCAGGAGTTGACTGCCAGGCTGATTTCGAGAAAAACAAGGTTATATAGCCCGTTTTCAGCTACAGTAAAATTCCCTAACCACCCCTAACCCTAGGATATGCTTTGAGAAGCATTATAAAGGGTGAAAATCCATTGGATATGGATTAAGAGTGGTGTTAGGGTGATGTATCAAATTTAAGGTATAGGAAAGTTCAATGTTGAACTTTAGACCTTATTTTTGATGGTTTAGAGTTCTTATTGGCTTAGGGACTTCCCAAGGATAATGTTGGTGCAATGGTCAAGGGGGAGCAAGCCTTTAGGGGGAGGTATCTATCATGGGATGATGGATGGTGGTATTTTTCCTCATGAGAGGGAAAATGAATTTTGGAGATACCCAATTTGTTAATTGGGAGAGTGTATAGGATTGCCTCTCTTGAGTGATATGGTTCTTATCACTAGGAAGATTGTAGGCATCCTAGGTATTCTTGGACCAAAGGGGAGATTGTAATATCTCATTGGGATATGAGACATTGACCTCCTTGGAGAAGACCTTTTTGATGTTAGTCAAAAAGGGGGAGAATGTTGGGAATATCTAGAGAATTTATGAAATTACCAATTTAGGATAATTGGTAAGGGAATTTGAGTTAGTGTTTTAACTCAAAGGTATGTATTTTTGTCAATCATCAAAAAGGGGAAGATTGATGGTGCAATCGGCCCAGGTCACGATTGACCAGACTCGAGATTGACTCGAGCGATGTTTTGATGTTTGACATGAAGGTTTGACAATGATGTTTGACAGTGATGTCTGATAATGTTTTGGGGAGATTATTGGTGCAATCGACTCGGGTCATGATTGACCGGACTCGAGTTTGACTCGAGGGGGATTTTGATGGTTGATTAGGGTTGACCATGTGATAAAGAATGTCCAAGCATGTGTCTTGGAATGGAAAGTCCAACATGGGTTGGAAAGGGAAACTCCAAGCTTGAGTCTTGGTATTTGGAAAGTCCAAGGGTATAGTCTTGACCACGTAAGTCCAAGGGTATAGTTGTGGCGGTGAAAGTCCAAGTCATGGGTACTTGGCATTTGAGAAGTCCAAGGGGTTTGATATTGGCGGTGTAAAGTCCAAGGGTGAAGTCTTGGCAACATAAGTCCAATGGTTGGAAGCGTAAAGTCCAAGCGGAGTCTTGGCAGCATAAGTCCAATGTGCCTTGGCGGTATAGACACCGTTAGCATGACATAGCCGATGGAAGCACCTGAAGGCTAGCGTATGAATGAACAATTCATGGATGACTTGGAGGGATCCGATAGGCACGAGGCAGACGGAGGTAGCTAGAAGGCTTAGGTCTAGGTTAAGGGTAGTCTAGCAAGTATGGGGGCACCATACTTGGGTTAAAACATCATGTTTGAGGTTGGCAGTTGACTAGGAATATGGCTGGTTCGACTGTCGTGAGTTGACTAGAGTTCGACTATCAATTAAGGGCTGAAAATATCTTAGCAGTCGACTGATCATTGGATCAGTCGACTAATGGAAGTCGACGTCTATGTATGGCAGTCCACTGCTGGACTAGGTTTTTCGGCCGCGAGCATAGAATGCTCTATAGCCGACTGGGCAGTCGGCTATAGGCGCAGGCAGTCGACTGCCAATGTTGGCAGTCACCTGTCAAGAGATCTGTTGGAATTTTTCCAATGTGGATCTGTAACGCTCGTAAAATTTCTAGCAATTTTACAAGAATTTTTGCATGATTATAATGAGTTTTATATGGGCTCTTTCAAAAATAAAAGAAATAGAGCCAAAAAGGATGCATGGCCCAGGGATTGAACCCCAAACCTCTAAGTAGATAGCTAAACCTTAAGATGCATCCGATAACCAGAAGCCTTGCAGGGTTGTGCTATTAGAAGGATATGGGAAATGATAGATAAGGGTAAGGGAGGCTAAGGGATACCTTCAAGTGAATAAATAGGGGAATGAGGAGACAAGAGAAACCACATTTGCCATTCTCCACTTCTCTTCTTCTTCCTCACCGAAACCCTAAGCTCCCCCTCTTCCATTTTTCCAAAAACAAACCAAGCAAGAAGAAGGCTCTAGTCTTGGCATCACTGAGGGTGTTTTCCAACTATTAAACAAAGCGAAGGATGTAAGTATCCCCTCACCTGTAGTCAAGTTGCTTCGTTTGATGGTTGTTAAGAAAATTCCTTAGGAAACATTCTGTCAAAACCTCCTCTAAGCTTTCCATGATTGTTCATGCTATATTTTGTAAGAATATGATGATAATAGGTTCTAGATAGGCTTGGGTTAAGTGTTTGAACTGTAGGGGATCGATCGGCCGGCTAGAGGGGGTGAATAGCCCTCTTTAGTTGAATAACGGAATTTGCTCGTTCTCGTTGCGTTGCTTATCTATGATTGTTATTAGCGCAGCGGAATAAAAATAATAATAACAATACTAACAACACATAACAATCACAAGCAATACACAATCATATACATGGTTTGGAACTGAATGGTTCCTACTCCACGGGCGAGCTCACCGAGCTCTAGTTATGCGAACGACACTAACTAAACTCCTTCTCGACTACACGTCGGAGAAGAAGAAACCTCTTACAAGATATTACAACAAGTAATATAAAATACAACAAGAAATACAAAGACAATACAAAAGAAAACTTTTACACAATTATTTTGATTGCTTTCTCGTTGCTTGCTTTTGCTTGCTCTTGAAGGTCCGGAATGCAACAGCAATTCCCCTCCAAAGTCACCTCAAAAGCCTTGGCGAATCCCCCATCTTGAGCTCCATTTATAACCTGCATCAAGCCTGATTTTTCGCCCATCGATCGTGATCGATCGACCATCCGGTCGGTATCGCCCTATTAAGTTATTGTCTCACATAGCGGCCAGATCCACGTTAGATTAAGTTCCAGCGGATCACATCGATCGTGATGGCACCCATCGATCGGTGATCATCCATCGATCAGTGATGTGAGCTCGACTCCATTATGTGCCGTGCCGCGATTCCGTGATCGATCGATACTCCATCCCTCGTGATCGGTAGATGCCCATCGATCGTGCCGCCTCCCCATGCGATCGGCCCGTCAACTTCGAACTCGTTCGATCGAACCTTTGAGTCGAAGCCCATATCGACCTAGAAGCGATCGGCGGCACCTATACCCGATCGGTGATGTCGGCTAAAACCTCAAACATCGATGTTTGAGCATCAACCTCGATCTTAGCCACTTGGCCAAGTCCACACCATCCCTCATGGAGTTCCCCACCAAAGCTCTCTTCTCTCGGCCTACGTCCCTCGGATGCGCCGAGCGCACGACTTCGCAATGCCATCCTTCTTGTCTCAGGCCCTCGAAGTATGCTTCCCTTTGGTCTCACTCCATTCGCTCCCCGTCCGACGGTCCCTCGGATGCACCAAGCGCACGGCTTCGCAATGTCATCCTTCACTGACTCAAGGACCCCGAGACTAGTGAACTTAACAAGTCCTCAAGACATCCCACATGCACCAAGCGCATGACTTCGCAATGCATTTCTCACCAAGCACCAAGCGCACGGCTTCACAATGCTTTAGACTTTTCCCGCACCAAGCTCCATGCTTGGGTTTTCCATGCCAACCCCATGTTGGACTTTCCCATGACAATCCCATGTCATGAGTTTTGTCTATCATCAAAATACTATCAAGGTACTACTCGAGTCAAACTCGAGTCAACCTGGGCCGATTGCACCAACAATCTTACCCTTTTTGATGATTAAAAAAACTACCATCTCAAGTCTACCAATTTTCCCATATTGGCAATTCTCATATCCCAATGAGAATTCCAACGAACCTTTATTGGTAACTTGGTAACTTCTTCCCCTTTTTGACATTACATCAAAAAGGTCCTCCCCAAGGGTATGAATGTCTCATATCCCAATGAGATCTTACAATCTCTCCCTTGAAGGAACACATGCCTACCATCTTTCTAGTGATCCCATATCACTTAAGAGAGGCAACCCATTTTTCCTCCCATGAGGAAATACGCATCCATCTTTCCATGATGGATATCTCCCCCTAGAGGCTTGCTCCCCCTTGACCATTGCACCAACAATATCCTTGGAGAGTGCCTAAGCTAATAGGAACATTAACCAAATCAAAATTAAGGCAAAGTTCAACAATGAACTCTCTTCCACCTTAAAATTGATACTCACCCTCAACCCTTCTCCTAATCCATATCCAATGGATTTCCACCCTCTCTAATGCTCTCCCAAGCATGTCCTAGGGTTAGGAGTGGTTAGGGGACCAAAACATAGCTGAACATGGGCCTAACCATCAAGTTTACCCGAAATCAACTTGCGGTCGACTCATCGGATACGGTCATTGGACATACCATCGATCATTGCCATTATAGGCCGATCGATAACTTACATTTTGCGATTTTTTTCAGAAATAGATTTTTGAAATCCATAAGTAAATATACGTAATTTTAAAAATCTTGAAAATGCATACGTATAATACTTATCCTAAACACTATGGGTGAAAAATATTGGAAATTTATTTTACCCAATAAATTAGGAGATTGATACAAAGTCCAAAATTTAAGAAAAGCTTCAATAAAGAGCCCTCTTTGTATCATCCCATTCAATGGTGATAGCTAACAAAAGATAGACTTCACCAAGGTTTTTCAAAATGTTTTCAAAATGTTTTTAAACCCTTTAATTTCTTTTTCCTAAACATCTCACTTATATCCAAGTCAAGTTTTAGTGAGATGTGGGTTTTTGTTCTTTTAATGGTTTCATGCATATTTCTAGGCAATATTATTTGATTCCCATCAAATCATGCCATAGTCCTTAATTTTATTTTAGTTATATGCATGAAGATGATTATGGCACAAATATGATATAGATAAAAGCATATGCCAAAATAATGATGTCATGACATGTAAGAAACATCTAAGCATACATGACATCTAAAAATAAGTCTAAACATGATCATGACATTTTTATAGATAAAAATGAAAATGATGTCATGGCATGGCAAGGCAAACAAATCATGGCAAGTAAAATATACTAAGGTATGGAATACCTTGTAGGATATTTGAAGCCGCTAGAGGGGGTGAATAGCGTAGTGTTCGTTCCTAGATGGAATTCGATCGTGGTTGTCTCTACAATTTCATTAGCACGCAGAGGAATAGTAATGAAAGCAATAACGAAAAAATTAACAACACGCAAACACAATTGTTTAACGTGGTTCAGAACCGAATGGTTCCTACTCCACGGATCGGGTTCGTACGAACTCTAGCGATGCCAATCACACACCACTATAATAAACACTCCTTCTCGGAACAATCCGGAGGCGGAGAAACCTCGTACAAGATGATTACAACAATAATCAAAAGCTACAAGAAAATACAATGAAATACAAAGCAAGACTAGTAAAGAAAAACACTTTACAAATGCTCTTGAATGCTTGATCGCTAGGTTGATCGAGTAGCACTTGGAGACCCTGAATTGCAGCAGCAACTCGCCCCAAATCGCCTCAAAGAACCATGCCAATTTCCTCCATCACGAGCTCCTTATAAAGCTTCAACCTGTGCTAGAAAAAGTCGATCAGTCGACTGATCGGGACCATCAGTCGACTGATGCCACTGTTGTCGTGAGACAACGGCTAGATCCACACTGGATAAGTCCAACAGATCTACCATCAGTCGACTGATTATACCCATCAGTTGACTGATGGAGTCCTCACTCGACCAGTCGAGTCTCGACTCCATTTTGTGGCCAATTTCTCGAGCACCAGTCGACTGATCACACGATCAGTCGACTGCTCGAGCCATCAGTCAACTTCCCACCTCTGGCAGTCGACTGCTAGGCCACTTCCCGCAGTCAAACCCTAGTTGACTCGGTCCAGTCGACTGCCACATGGCACCAGTCGACTGGCACACCTCAAACATGAGGTTTTAGCCCAAGTATGGTTCCCCCATACTTGCTAGACCACCCTTAGCCTAGACCTAAGCCTTCTTGCCACCTCCATCAGCCTCACGCCTCTCGGATCCCTCCAAGTCATCCATGACTTGTTCATTCATTGCGCTAGCCTTCAGGTGCTTCCATCGGCTATGTCATGCTAACGGTGTCTACACCGCCAAGGCACATTGGACTCCCGCTGCCAAGACTCCCGCTTGGACTTTACGCTGCCAATACCAAACCCCTTGGACTTTTCAAGTGCCAAGACTCAAGCTTGGACTTTTCCTTTCCAACCCATGTTGGACTTTCCATGCCAAGTACCCATGACTTGGACTTTCCTTGCCAAGACCCATGCTTGGACTTTTCCCAAATGCCAAGTGTCCCACTTGGACTTTCCTTGCCAACTCATGTTGGACTTTCCATTGCCAAGACCCATGCTTGGACTTTACCAAATGCCAAGTGTCCCACTTGGACTTTCCATGCCAAGTACCCAAGACTTGGACTTTCCCATGATAATTACATTGTCATATGTTTTTGTCGAACATCAAAATATCACTCGAGTCAAACTCGATAGTCCTGGTCAATTGTGACCTGGGCCGATTTCACCAACAATCTCCCCCTTTTTGATGTTTGACAAAAACCAAACAAAACATTGAGTTAGAACACTAACTCAAATCCCTTACCAATTATCCCAAATTGGTAATCTTAAACATTCTCCAAATGTTCTCCCCCAAACATTCTCCCCCTTTTTGACTTACATCAAAAAGGTCTTCTCGCCAAGGAGGTCAATGTCTCATGTCCCAATGAGATCTTATAATCTCCCTCTTGGTCTAAAAATACCTAGGATGCCTACCATCTTCTTAGTGATAAGTCCCATATCACTCAAGAGAGGCAATCCTATTAACTCTCCAAATTTCCAAATTAGGTATCAAAAACCCATCAATTTTCCCAATTGATGATACTCTCCCAATAACTTCTCCTCTTCAAGGAGAAAAACACATCCATCATCCCAAGATGGATACCTCCCCCTAAAGGCTTGCTTCCCCTTGACCATTGCACCAACAATGTCCTTGTGAAGTCCCTAAGCCATCAAAATTAAGGTTAGAAATTCAACATTGAACTTTCCAACACCTTAAAATTGATACAAACCCTAAACACCTCTCCTAATCCATATCCAATGGATTTTCACCCTTCATCATGCTTCCCAAAGCATATCCTAGGGTTAGGAGTGGTTAGGGACCTTAACCGCAGCTGAAATCGGGTTAAACAACCTTGGTTGCCCCGAAATCAGGCTATCAGTCGAGTGATTTAGAAATCAGTCGACTAACACGCTATCACCGATCGCCACCCGTAAGGGCCGATCGACATCGTTTTCAATTATTAGAAATGAGTTTTGGAAAATCATAACTAATTATACGTATATCGAAAAATCATGAAATTTGATACGTATAATAATTATGACCAATACAATGGGTGAAAAATGTTTGAAAAATATTTTACCCATAAAATAGAAAAATTGATACAAAATCCAAAAGTGACTAAAAACTTTAATGTTTAAGCTCACTTTGTATCAATCTCATCAATGGTGATTGCTATCAAAAGATAGACTTCACCAAGGTTTTTCAAAATGATTTTAAAATATTTTCAAAACCCTATTTTGTATCATATTCCTTGGGCTCTATGTACATGACTTGTATACAAGCTTTCCTAATGATCCACATGTTGAGTTAAGATGAGTTTGGGTTCAACTAGATGCAAAAACTATGCACCTTGAACTTAGCTCATATCCTAACATCTCATATGTATCTAGGGTGTATAAATACACATACATGTCAATTGGATGTGAGATGTGGGTTTTAGTTCATTTAATCTAGGGTTTCATGCATTTCCTAGGCAACCCTACTTGATTCCCTTATAAATGGGACTTCAAGTCATGTCATTGTCCTTAGTTCAATTTTAATCAATTTAATGCATGAAATGATCATGCAATAAAGGTAGCAATAATTAAGCATGACCAATGATCATGATGTCATGGCATATGATAAAATCTAAAAACACATGACATTTAAAACCTTAATCCTAAGACATGAACATGACATATACAATGAATAAAAATAAGCATGATGTCATGACATGTTATATGACAAACAAAGCATGGCATATAAAATATACATGTATAATAATACCTAAATCTTAATATTAATTGCCATTTGATATAATTCATCATATTTTTCCATATTTCTACTTTTCTTCCAAGTGTGCCAAAAACCCAAAATGGCACACCAACCTCTAAACCTAAATTGTGCCAATTTGATTATTTTATCAAACTTCTCAAATAATATTGGCACATCCTAAAATCTTTTAGGATTAAGACTCAAATGTATTTCCAAGGTGACCCTAACCTTGAAAATAACCTAAAGTGCCACCTTTATCATGGTTGAGTTAACTACCCATCCAATCAAGGTTGGCACACCCTAACCCCATCTAGCGTGAATCAATCACGCTCTTAGGAACCCAAAACCTATTTGAGCTCCTAGGGTTAATTAGGTATTCGTTAGGGATAACCTCCCTAGATACCTTCCTAATGACCCTCCTAGGCTTGTTAGCCTTGGTCATTGTGGTCTTACCTAGGTTGATTCTAGGGGTAACTCTCCTTGCAACCTTCTTAGTGGCCACCCTAGGTTTCCTAGAAACCCTAGCCATAGGCACAACCTTTGGTCAACCCTAGGGATGACTTCCCCATTGACCTTGGTCTTCCTAGACCTAGATAGTGTTCCATAATCAAATGGAACACTATGGTAAGCCACCATAGGCTTAGGTTTGTGACCCAAACCTTGCTTGCCCTTGGTTGACTTTTGACTCTTAGGTCCTAGGTGTTGTCTTTGACTTTTGGACCCTTGAAATTGATTTTGGATGTTCCTAAGGGTCTTATCAAGTTTTTCAAGCCTTGACCTAAAGGCTTGATTTTCCAACTCTAATTTCCCAATTTTTGATTTCTCTTTTGGTCCTTGGACATTATCCTTTCTAGGCATATGCCTAGTCCATTTTGGATTAAAACCTAGATGATCCCCTATTTTCTCAATTGATTTCCTAGGTAGACTATTTTTAGGGACATTTGACCTAGATTTTCTCTTAGATAAATTATTTTTAGGGACATTAGTCCCAAATTTCTCCTTACTTTCAAAATGAAGATTCTTAGCTCCTAAGCAAAAGTACTTGTTCCTATTAGCATGATTTTCATAAATTGCAAGAGAATTAAAATTCTTAGCATGCTTTTGACTTTTAAATTTAGAAAAAGCATTACTAAAATATACCTTAGGGTTTGCCTTAGAGGCTCCCCCTACTTGTGAAGCTCTATTTTGAGTCTTTTTGCTCCCCCTAGGACATTGATTCCTATAATGTTCTTTTGAATTGCACTTGAAGCATAAGATGTGCTCCTTGCCTTTAGGTGTTGGGAAACCGACATCCTTGTCTTTTGGTGCCGGTGGAGCTTTCTTAATCTTCTTTGGGCATTTGCTCTTGTAATGCCCATACTCCCTACACTCAAGGCACATTATATGAATTTTATTTGAAATTAAGGTGTTTGAGTTACCTAGGGTGGTGGTAGGAGCCGGAGTTGAATTTTGAGCTTCCTCATCTTGACCGGATATTGAAGGCTCTTCTTGAGGTTGCTCCGGTGTAGATGGTCTCTCCCCCTCAATCACGGAGGTGGATGCTTCTCCCACCTCTTCTACTTCCTTTTCTGATCTGGAAATTGACTCCTCACTTTCTTGTGAGGATGATGAAGCTTTCTCTTCGGTCTCCTCCTCTTCCAAGTCTTCTTGGACCGATTCGAGATTGTCGTAGAACTTGACCAACTTGTTCCACAACTCCTTGTTATCCCTATAGCTTCCTAATCTAGACACAATGTCATTAGGTATCAAATTAACTAACATTTTTGTTACCTTAACGGTTGTCTTGAATTTTTGCCGTTGCTCCTCGGTCCATTGCTTTTTTTTGAGAATTTCGTCGTTCACTCCTCTCGGAGAATCAAAACCTATAATCATGGCAAATCAATTTTCTATATTCGACATTAGAAAATATTCCATCCTACCTTTCCATTACGCGAAATCTTCGCGGTCAAAGGCGGGTGGAGTCGCTATGTCATCGCCCCATCTTTCTTGAAGATCCATCGTCTTCCCTCTAGCCTCTTTAGCTCCCGGTGTTTAATCCATAGAAGAGCCCCGGGCTTTGATACCAATTGTAGGATATTTGAAGCCGCTAGAGGGGGGGGGGGTGAATAGCATTGCGTGATGGAATTCGATCGCGTGTTCATCTCTACAATTTCGTTAGCACGCAGTGGAATAGTAATGAAAGCAATAATGAAACAATTAACAACACGCAAACACAATTGTTTAACGTGGTTCGGAACCGAATAGTTCCTACTCCACGGATCGGGTGCGTACGAACCCTAGCGATGCCAATCACACACACCACTATAATAAACACTCCTTCTCGGAACAATCCGGAGGCGGAGAAACCTCATACAAGATGATTACAACAATAATCAAAAGCTACAAGAAAATACAATGAAATACAAAGCAAGACTAGTAAAGAAAAATACTTTAAAAATGCTCTTGAATGCTTGATCGCTAGGTTGATCGAGTAGCACTTGGAGACCCTGAATTGCAGCAGCAACTCGCCCCAAATTGCCTCAAAGAACCATGCCAATTTCCTCCATCACGAGCTCCTTATAAAGATTCAACCTGTGTTGGAAAAAGTCGATCAGTCGACTGATCGGGACCATCAGTCGACTGATGCCACTGTTGTCGTGAGACAACGGCTAGATCCATGCTGGATAAGTCCAACAGATCTACCATTAGTCGACTGATCATACCCATTAGTCGACTGATGGAGTCCTCACTCGACCAGTCGAATCTCGACTCCATTCTATGGCCGATTTCTCGAGCACCAGTCGACTGATCACACGATCAGTCGACTGCTCGAGCCATCAGTCGACTTCCCACCTTTGGCAGTCGACTGCTAGGCCACTCCCCGCAGTCAAACCCTAGTTGACTCGGTCCAATCGACTGCCACATGGCACCAGTCGACTGGCACACCTTAAACATGTGGTTTTAGCCCAAGTATAGTTCCCCCATACTTGCTAGACCACCCTTAGCCTAGACCTAAGCCTTCTAGCCACCTCCATTAGCCTCATGTCTCTCGGATCACTCCAAGTCATCCATGACTTGTTCATCCATCGCGCTAGCCTTCAGGTGCTTCCATCGGCTATGTCATGATAACGGTGTCTACACCGCCAAGGCACATTGGACTTACGCCGCCAAGACTCCCACTTGGACTTTACACCGCCAATACCAAACCCCTTGGACTTCTCAAGTGCCAAGACTCAAGCTTGGACTTTTCCTTGCCAACCCATGTTGGACTTTCCATGCCAAGTACCCATGACTTAGACTTTTCTTGCCAAAACCCATGCTTGGACTTTTCCCAAATGCCAAGTGTCCCACTTGGACTTTCCTTGCCAACTCATGTTGGACTTTCCATTTTCAAGACCCATGCTTGGACTTTACCAAATGCCAAGTGTCCCACTTGGACTTTCCATGCCATGTACCCAAGACTTGGACTTTCCCATGACAATTACATTGTCATATGTTTTTGTCGAATATCAAAACATCACTCGAGTCAAACTCAAGAGTCCTGGTCGATCGTGACCTGGGCCGATTGCACCAACATACCTAAGTGTTAAATCCAAGTTGCCATTCCTAGGAATTAATTCCATTTTGCCTTAAAGCCATTTTCTCCCAAGTGTGCCATAAACCCAAAATGGCACACCAATACCTCTAAGACCTAATTGTGTCAATTTAATCAATTTTCAACTTCTCAAAGCATATTGGCACATCCTAATGTGTCAACTCACCATGGCTAGGTTAACTACCCATCCACTTAGGGTTGACACACCCTAACCCATTTAGCGTGAATCGATCATGCTCTTAGGAACCCAATATCTATTGGAGCTCCTTGGGTTAACAAGGTATTCTCTAGGGATAACTTCCCTAGATACCTTCCTAATGACCCTTTTTGTCTTTAAAAGCATAGTCTTTTGGGTCTTTCCTAGGTCAATTCTAGAGGTGACTCCTCCTTTGACCTTCCTAGTGGCTACATTTGATTTCTTTGAGGTCTTAGACACTAAGCAAACACCATGGCTAGACTTAGGGATAACTTCCCTATTAGTCTTGGTTTTTCTAGACCTAGATGTTGTTCCATAATTAAATGGAACATTATGGTAGGACATAGGTTTGTGACCCAAACCTTTCTTGCCCTTAGACATTTCTTGTTTCCTAGGTCTTTACTTTTGAACATTAGACCCCTTAACCGAAATTTTGACAATTGCTAGGGTCTTTTCCAATTTTTCTAGCCTTGACCTTAAGGCTTGGTTTTCTAGCTTTAATTTTCCCAATTTTGAATTTTTCATTAGGTTTTTTGGACTTGTTTTTCCTTTTAGGCATATGCCTAGATTTCTTGGGATTAATGCCCAAGTTTTCTTCAATTCTCATAATTGACTCCCTAGGAAGGATTGGTCTAGTATTATTGGTCCTAGGTTTGTCCTTAGAGAAACTAACATGCTTAGCACCTAAGCAATAAACCTTATTGTTTCTCCTAGCATGCTTTTCATTGATAACAACAAGAGAACTAAAATAATTTTTGGCATGCTTTTTGACTTTAGGAATTAAAGGTGCATTAAATAAATTTACCTTAGGGTTAGCTTTACGAGCTCCCCCTACATGAGATACACCTTCTTGCCCTTTCTTCCTCCCCCTAGGGCATTGGCTTCGGTAGTGTCCCTTTTGATTGCATTTAAAACACACAATATGCTCTTTGCTTCTAGTTGTGGAAACTTCGGCATCCTTTGACTTTGGGTTAACTTTTGATACTGGTGTCTTCTTCTTAGACAATTTAGGGCATTTTCTCTCTTAATGCCCTTTCTCCCTACACTCAAAGCATATTATATGATTTTTATTTAAAATAACAACACTTGAGTTACCTAGGGAGGTGGTGGAGGCCTCTTCACTTCTTCCGGAGGTAGAAGCTTCATTTTGATCTTGCTCCGAAATGGAAATCCTTTCCTCCCCCTCAATGCTAGAGGTGAAGGTCTCCACCAAATCATCCACGTCTTCGAATGTGGATGCCAATTCTTCCACGACATTTTCCTCTACTTGTGCCGGTTAGGAATTTTCTTGGAATTTTATTATTTTTTCCCATAATTCCTTTGCATCCATAAAATTACCCAACCTAGACCAAATGTTGTTAGGAATCAAATCACTAAGTGATTCGATTACCTTGCGATTTGTCTCGAAGTCCTTTATTTGGTCTTGAGTCCACTTTGACTTCTCAATTTGCCTATTTCTTTCATCTCTAGGCAATTTGAAACCGTTTTCTAAGATTAGCATAAAATCAAAATCGGTTTCTAGGTATACCTCCATTTTTCTTCTCCACCATAGGAGATCTCCTTTGAATTTTGGTGGTTGGAGGTTGTAGTCGGCCATCTTATAGTGCTCTCGCGGTGGTTAGTCCTTGAAGAGCGACCTCGGCTCTGATACCACTTGTAGGGGATCGATCGACCGGCTAGAGGGGGGTGAATAGCCCTATTAGTTGGAAAATGGAATTTGCTCGTTCTCGTTGCATTGCTTGTCTACGATTGTTGTTAGCGCAGTGGAATAACAATACTAACAACACATAACAATTACAAGCAATACACAAGCATATACGTGGTTCGGAACCGAATGGTTCTTACTCCACGGGCGAGCTCACTGAGCTCTAGTTATGCACATGACACTAACTAAACTCCTTCTCGACTACACGTCGAAGGTGGAGTAACCTCTCACAAGCTATTACAACAAGTAATATAAAATACAACAAGAAATACAATAAGAAATACAATAAGAAATACAAAGACAATACAAAAGAAAACTTTTACATAATTGTTTTGATCGCTTTCTTGTTGCTTGCTTTTGCTTGCTCTTGAAGGTCTAGAATGCAACAACAATTCCCCTCCAAAGTCACCTCAAAAGCCTTGGCAAAATCTCGCATCTTGAGCTCCATTTATAGACTGCATCAAGCTATTTTCTCCCCCATCAGTCGACTGATCGTGACCATCAGTCGACTGGTCCTGTAGTCGCTGTCTCACAACAGCCAGATCCACGTTGGTTAAGTTCCAATGGATCACACATCAATCGACTAATGATACCCATCAGTCGAATGGTCCTCATCAGTTGAGTGCTAGCAAGCTCGACTCCAATTTATGCCCGTGCACAGTTCCATCAGTCGACTGATCTCCCTAATCAGTCGACTATTGACACCATCACCGATCACATCCCTTGTCGGGCCGACCGATCACCGACCATTCAATGAACACCGTCGAACCCATATTTATTTAGAGTACGATCGCACCTATGCTACCGACCGATGTCGGCAAAACCTCAAACATCAAGCTGTTTGAGCATCCGACAACCAGTCTTAGCCACTTGGCCAAGTCCACACCATCCCTCATGGAGTTCCCCACCGAAGCTCTCTTCCCTCGGCCTACATCCCTCGGATGTGCCGAGCGCATGACTTTGCAACACCATCCTTCTCGTCTCATGCCCTCGAAGTATGCTTCCCTTTAGTCTCACTCCATTCGCTCCCCGTCCGATGATCCCTCGGATGCACCAAGCGCACGACTTCGCAATGCCATCCTTCACCGACTCAAGGACCCCGAGCCTAGTGAACTTACCAAGTCCTCAAGACTTCCCACAAGCACCAAGCACACGGCTTCGCAATGCATTTCTCACTAAGCACCAAGCGCACGGCTTCGCAATGCTTTGGACTTTTCCCGCACCAAGCTCCATGCTTGGGTTTTCCATGCCAACCCCATGTTGGACTTTCCCATGACAATCCCATGTCATGAGTTTTGTCTATCATCAAAGTACTATCAAGGTACTGCTCGAGTCAAACTCGAGTCAACCTGGGATGATTGCACCAACATGAACTTCAAACTTCATGAAACTCTCGGCCAAGTACCCTTTTGACCCCTAATGGTTTTCTATGCTATGCTCTATATGTGGTCATGCTATGTTTTGATTGTAGATGAAGATAGTATGTTGATAGTTAAACTAAATTTAAGTGTTTGATCTTCAACTTCATGAAACTCTCGGCCAAGTCCCCTTTTGACCCCTAATGGTTTTCTATGCTATGCTCTATATGTGGTAATGCTATGTTTTGATTGTAGATGAGGATAGTATGTAAATAACTAACTGAATTTAAATGTTTTATCTTAAAAGCTCCATGAAACTTTCGGCCAAGAACCATTTAGGCTCCTAATGGTCTACCATGCTATGATCTATAAGTTATCATGCTATGTTATGAATGTAGATGAAGATAACATGTTGTTAACTAAACTAAATTTGAGTGGTTGATCTTTAAGCTCCTTGAAACTTTCGGCCAAGACCCATTTAGGCTCCTAATGGTCTCTCATGCTATGATCTAAAAGAGTTCATGCTATGTTTTGAATGTAGATGAAGGTAACATGTTGATAGCTAAGCTAGAATTAAGAAATGGATCTTAAGGTTCCTTGAAGCTCTAGGCCAAGACCCATTTAAACTCATAAGGGCCTTCCATGCCATGATCTATATGTGATAGAATTAATATGTCATTAGTTAGATCTTGTACAAGTTGTTTAGGGTTTAAAATTTTGTGAGAACCCATGAAGTTTAGATCACACCATGTTATGCTTGTTCATGATGTTTATGCCATACTCTATATGTGTGTGATGTTAGTATGATGTTAAGTAGACCTTGCACAAGTTGTTTAGCATGTAAACTCTTAAGAACCCTCCCTTAGGGTTTCGGCCAACCTATGTACATGCCCTCTACTAAGTCCTCCATGCCATGCTACATGTAGAAAAAGATGCAAATATGATGTTAGTTAGATTTTATGATAGCATGATTGGTTGATGTCACTACTTTATGTCCATGTTAATTGTATGAATGTATGATAATGTTATGCTCATTGCCATGTTAATTGTATGAGTATATCATATGTCATAAAGAAGGAACATGATATGATATGAAAACAAATATGATATGTTATGAAGAAGAAAACATGATATGTTATAAAGAATGAACATGCTATGTTATGAAAAGAAATATGATATGTTATGAAGAAGGAACACGATATGCTATGAAGAAGAAACATGATATGCCATGATAAGGAACATGATATGTTTATGAAAAGAAATATGATATGGTATGATAAGGAACATGATATGCTATTTTACTTTCTGCATGGCTTGTACCGGACCCTAACAAGGTCCAAGGGATGGGCTCCTACGTGCCCCTAGGTCGACGGTCATAGTACGGACTCAGTACGGGATTGGCTCCCATATGCCCTAGGCCGATGGTCATAAGTACGGGCTTAGGATGGGCTTCTATGTTATGTTGCCCCTAGGCCGACGGACATAGTACGAGCCTAGTACTCTATTGGGTTCGGGATTAGCTACCTCGGGTCTATTAGGGATGCGCGCTACGATGATGATCTATGTGGTACAATGCCGGGCCCAATATGTTGAGATTATGTTTAAGTACCTATAATATATATGTTTTCAAAGAGCATCTTGCATATACCTTTATTTCATGTCTAGATCATTATGATGTTATTATGGTTGTTATACTTATATGTTTCTGAATGCTCATGTCATTTCTTTTATATAAATGCTATGCTTATGTTCTGGTACGTTTATATGCATGTTATGTTTGCTTATGTTCTTGAATGTTTATATGAATGCTATGGTTATGTTCTGGTACGTTTATATGCATGTTATGCTTGCTTATGTTCTTGAATGTTCCTATGAATGCTATGCTTATGTTCTGGTATGTTTATATGCATGCTATGCTTGCTTATATGTTCATGTACATTTATATGAATGTTTTGGTTATATGAGCTTATATGATCATGTCACTACTCTATGCTTAATGCTTGACGTATGGTTTTTGTGAGTAGGACAGGATCTTACTAAGCCTATGTTCTTATAGTTTTATGTTCCCTTGTACTGCAGATAAGGGTAAAGATTGGCTAAACTAAAGGGAACAATAGGAGGGGCAAAGTGTGTGTGGTAGTGGCATGGTGGAGGAGATCTGTTTATGTTTTCCATACTTATGCACGTTATCTTGAAGTTGAATGTCATGAACTGGAACTAAGTATTTATGAAATGATGATGCATGCTTATGTTAAAAAAGTTATAAAAAAAAAGAAGTTTAAAGTCTTCCGCTGTAAGAAGTATATGTAGTCTTCCGCTGTAATGCATGTATGTACGATCGCGTCGCGCCGCCCTTCCAACCCCTAGAAAGGATGGGCGTGACAGGTTGGTATCAGAGTAGATCTGCCTTTCCACTACACACACATCAAGCTCCAAAGCCTGCCGCTCCAAGTAAGAAATTCTATGCCTACTCTATTTTTGTTCATGTATGATAAGAAAGTCTTTTAGCTTAAATATGCATGAAAATATGTATGATAACCTTATGCTAGCCTTAGTTTAAATATACATAGATAGATGAATGATAATCTCATACTAGCCTTATTCTAATATATGAAGATAAACATGGCTGGGAGACGCAGTAGTAGAGTTGATGAGATAGCACCCTCACATGACCTTATGCATGTGGTTACTGAATTCCAGCGTCAAGTCACAGAGCAACAATAAGTGATAAATGCCTTAATGAATTAGTGAGGAAACCCTACCGCCCCACCAGCGGGCCCTAGCTCGATAGTTCGACAGGAAGCTTACCTAATCCAGTGGAAGAGACTAAAGCCGGAAAATTTCTCTAGTACTGGTGAACCATGGGATGCCCAGGCCTGGTTCAAGACAGTGGAAAGCATCGTAGAGCTACTGGACTGGCCCGAATACGAGAAGATTAAGTGCGCGTCATTTTGCCTTTCGGGAGATACCCGAATGTGGTAGGAAAGGGCTAAAGCAAAGAGGCAAGTGAATCAGATGAGATGGACGGACTTCGAGTATGAATTTTTCGAAGAATTCTTCCATATGCGGGTGACAAACAAGCATTACGACGAGTTCACTGGGTTCCAGCAAGGTGACCTATCATTTAGTGAAGCTGTGAAGAGATTCAACCGACTCACATGCCTATGCCCAGAGTTGGTCAGTACAGAAAGAGAAAGGGTCAGACTTATGCTGAAGATGCTCCGACCTGAGATAGCTCTGAACGTGGCCGGCGGAGTTAATAGACCGCAGACCACAGAGGAGTTATTCAATAGTGCCTTGATTACCGAACATTACCTGAACAACATTAACTAGCAAAAGAGGGCACTGAATGAAGGCAGGAGTTAAGCCCAGTCAGGAGGTCAGAGAACCCAGAGTACTTGGAAAGGGAACCACACTGACAAGAGAAAGCAATGGGATGAATCTAAAGGTGGTCCAGCGAACAAGCAACCCAAGATCCCTCTGTGTGCTACATGTGGGAAGATACATCCCGGAGTATGCTACAGGGGCACAAATATATGCTACAACTATGGACGGGAAGGGCATAGAGTCAAGGATCGCTTTATTCAGTTCGTGCACCCCTCAAAGAAGATGCCCGACAATCGCTCCTCCACAGCTACACTAGATGCAGACTGCAATCGAAGGTACCCCGATAAGTCAAGGGAGATTGGAATCCCCACCAGTTATGACAGATGCCAGGGTATTCTCTCTCACCCAAGAAGATGTGGTGAACGCTTCTACGGTTGTCACAGGTCAGATATTTATTTTCTATCAGCATGCTACTGCATTATTTGATACTGGGGCAACACATTCGTTTGTTTCTACACCTTTCATGAAAAAGATGGACATACCACCAAAAGCTTTGGATCACAAGTTCTTAACCACCCTGCCCTCGGGAGAAGTAATGCCCTCTACTCAAATGTTGCGAGCCGCACCCATCAGAATCACAGACAGAGACCTCTACTGTGATCTAATAGTGCTCGACATGCAGGATTATGATATTATATTGGACATGAATTTCTTAAGCAAGTACGATGCTTCGATCGAGTGTCGTAAAAGAAAAGTGGTCTTCCAGTCGGAGGCAGAACCTATGTTTGAATTTATTGGAGAGCCAAGGAAAAGAATCAATAAATTTCTATCAGCTCTACAGGAGCGCAAGATGTTAGACAGTGGATGCACTAGGTTTCTAGCACATGTGGTTGATACAAGTCAAGTCGAGGACCAGAAGCTAGAAGATGTCAGAGTTGTATGCAATTACCCAGAGGTATTCCCAGACGAACTACCAGGGTTAGCCCCAGATAGAGAAATTGAATTTGAGATCAAATTGATTCCTGGTACTAACCCGATCTCTACAGCACCTTACCATATGACACCGGCTGAATTGAAGGAACTCCAGGGACAACTACAGGAGTTACTCAACAAGGGACTCATACGCCCAAGTCGCTCTCCAAGGGGAGCTCCAGTACTATTGGTGAAGAAGAAAGATGGGTCTATGCGAATGTGCATAGACTACCGAGCGCTAAATAATGTGATGATCAAGAACAGGTACCCTTTACCACGGATTAACGACCTGTTCGACCAGCTAAAGCGTGCCACCGTCTTCTCTAAGATTGACCTGAGGTTTGGCTATCATCAAGTGAAAGTGAAACAAGATGATATACCGAAGACGACTTTTAGAACAAGATACCAACATTATGAGTTCGTAGTTATGCCCTTCGGAGTGACGAATGCACCTCTATGTTCATGGATCTGATGAATCGGGTATTCTCGGCATTCCTCGACAAATTTGTAATCATTTTCATCGACGATATACTGATATATTTGAGAACCCAAGAAGAGCATGCAGAACACCTAAGTATGGTATTACAGATTCTTCATGAAAAGCAGCTGTAAGCAAAGTTCTCCAAATGCGAATTCTGGCTCGATCAAGTATCATTTTTAAGTCATGTTATATCCAAGCACAGAGTGATGGTAGACCCAATAAAGATTGAAGCTGTGAGTAACTGGAATAGGCCAAAGAATGCCAGCGAGATCAGAAGCTTTCTTGGGCTAGCAAGCTACTACAGGAAGTTCGTAGAGAACTTCTCTAGAATTGAAGCCCCTATGACAGTTCTCACCAAAAAGAACAAAAAGTATGAATGGACGGACGCCTGAGAGAAAAGTTTCATGGAATTGAAAGAGACTGATCAGCGCTCCAATCCTTGCTCTTTTGAACAGTAACGAAGCCTTCGACATGTACAGCGACGCTTCCAAGTTGGGACTCGGAGTTGTACTCATGCAGAATGGCAAGGTCATTGCCTACGCTTCTAGGCAACTCAAGGAACATGAAAGGAATTATCCCACTCATGATCTAGAGCTAGCGGCCATGGTCTTTGCTCTCAAAACATGGAGGCATTATCTATATGGAGCTCAGTGAAGGATTTATACAGACCACCAGAGTCTGAAACATTTCTTCACACAGAAGGACCTAAACATGAGACAATGCAGATGGCTCGAGCTCATCAAGGATTATGACTGCGAGATCTTCTACCATCCAGGAAAAGCGAACAAGGTGGCCGATGCACTCAGCAGGAAGTCCCGTGCCACCTTGATGTCTCTATCGGTATTATCTCGACCCTTAGAAAAAGAAATTATGCGTTACGGGGTTGAAATCATTTTCGGATGGATTTCTACCATGACGATAGCACCGACGCTGTTCGACGATACACTAGAAAAGCAAACCCACAACCCGAGCATTCGAAGGATCAAGCAAGATGTCCTAGAAGGAAAGGATGATGGATTTCGTATCTCTGACAGTGGAGTACTCTACCTCAGGGATCGCTTGTGTATTCCCGATGATCCAGAATTATGGAAGAAGATATTTGAGGAAGCTCACGGAACCCCTTATGCGATGCATCCTGGAACCACCAAGATGTTCCAAGATCTGAAAAGAAAATTCTGGTGGTTTGGTATGAAAAGAGATGTGGCTCAGTATGTCAGTACCTGCCTGACCTGCTAGAGGGTTAAAGCAGAATACCAGAGACCTGGAGGAACACTGCAGTCGATCCAAATTTTAGAATGGAAATGGGAAGATATTTCTATGGATTTCATCTCAGGACTGCCCAAGACGAAGAATGGATATGACGCTATATGGGTAATTGTGGACAGATTGACGAAGTCTGCCCACTTCTTAGCAATCAAGATAACCTATTCGACGGAGCAATTAGCTCAATTATATGCTAGGGAAATTATCAGATTACATGGGATTCCTAAGACCATCATTTCTGACAGAGATGGTCGCTTTATTTCCCATTTCTGGGAATGTGTTCAGAAGGCCCTTGGCACGAAGCTATTATTCAGTACTGCCTTCCATCCTCAAATGGACGGACAGACCGAAAGGGTGAATCAAGTACTGAAGGATATGTTACGAGCTTGCACCCTGGATTTCAAAGGGAGATGGTGCCGATACTTATGCTTGACAGAATTCGCCTACAATAATAACTACCAAGCTACTATTGGAATGGCACCCTACGAGGATCTATACGGGAGGAAATGTAGATCTCCTATATGCTGGTACGAGGGTGGTGAAAAGAAGGGGATGGGACTTCGGATAGATTTCATTGACGACAACACTCGAGCTATACAGAATATCCACTAAAGAATTGAAACTGCTCAGAGCCGGCAAAAGAGCTATGCAGATATGCGGCGTAGACCGTTAGAATTCGAAGTCGGGGATCTGGTATTCCTCAAAGTGGCCCCTATGAAGGGAGTGATGAGATTTGGAAGGAAGGGTAAGCTGAGTCCGCGCTATGTGGGACCGTATCCGATACTGAAGAGAGTTGGCAAGGTAGCTTACGAGGTAGAGCTGCCTCAAGAGATGTCGGCTATTCACAACGTGTTCCACGTTTCGATGCTCAAGAAGTGCATTCCTAGTGCAGACCAAGTGATCGAGCCACAAATAGTGCAAGTTCAAGAGGACTTGAGTTATGAAAGTCGACCTATCTAGATACTAGACCGAGAAGTCAAAAGACTAAGGAATAAAGAGGTGCCTTAAGTGAAGGTCCTATGGCAAAATCAATGGTACGAAAAAGTCACCTGGGAACGCGAGGAGGACAAGAAACAGAAGTACCTAGAGTTATTCTAAGTTTCGAGGATGAAACTTTTAAAAGGTATGAAGGATTGTAACGCCCATAAAATTTCTAGCAATTTTACAAGAATTTTTGCATGATTATAATGGGATTTATGTGGGCTCTTTCAAAAATAAAAGAAATAGAGCTAAAAAGGATGCATGGCCTAGGGATTGAACCCCAAACCTCTAAGTAGATAGCTAAACCTTAAGATGCATCCAATAACCAGAAGCCCAGCAGGGTTGTGCTATTAGAAGGATATGGGAAATGATAGATAAGGGTAAGGGAGGCTAAGGGACACCTTCAAGTGAATAAATAGGGGAATGAGGAGACAAGAGAAACCACATTTGCCATTCTCCACTTCTCTTCTTCTTCCTCACCGAAACCCTAAGCTCCCCCTCTTCCATTTTTCTGAAAACTAACCAAGAAAGAAGAAGGCTCCAGTCTTGGCATCACTTAGGGTGTTTTCCAACTATTAAACAAAGTGAAGGATGTAAGTATCCCCTCACCTGTAGTCAAGTTGCTTCGTTTGATGGTTGTTAAGAAAATTCCTTAGGAAACATTCGGTCAAAACCTCCTCTAACCTTTCCATGATTGTCCATGCTATGTTTTGTATGAATATGATGACAATAGGTTCTAGATAGGCTTGGGTTAAGTGTTTGAACTTCAAACTTCAAGAAACTCTCGACCAAGTCTCCTTTTGACCCGTAATGGTTTTCTATGCTATGCTCTATATGTGGTCATGCTATGTTTTGATTGTAGATGAAGATAGTATGTTGATAGTTAAACTAAATTTAAGTGTTTGATCTTCAACTTCATGAAACTCTCGGCCAAGTCCCCTTTTGACCCCTAAAGGTTTTCTATGCTATGCTCTATATGTGGTCATGCTATGTTTGTTAGTAATATATATGAGAGATGTCCTAAGGCAATCGCCTTATGTATGAACCATTTATATGATAAATGAAGATTCACTATTTGAGTATACATGTTTCATGTATTTGATTGGATCTTAAACTCATTTACTGAATGTCCACGATACGATTCACAGCATGAGAGAATTTGTGATTGGATCACAACTAGTGAGTATCTCTACATGTGTAATTGTGATGTATCGAAATTATCCCTAGTCGATGAATTGATGGATTTGGACACCATCAATTCTGTCGAGACTAGCACGAGGTATACTCCTTGGTGTATCCAAGCAGCTGATTCTCACTGGCTGGAGACATAGTGATGTCCGGAGTTAATCGTGGATGCTAGTTATGGTAACTAGTTCATTGGAGTGACCAGCCGTAAGACTTCATATGGTTCTCTGCATATATAGATATGTCAATGAAGTTCTTACTGTGGCTTAAGTGCGATGTTCCTTTGACTTGCGGTATTCAAGTCATCTTGATCATGGAGACTTATGCTTTGACATCTTAAGCAAACATCTCCAAGGAGATGTGGACCCGGGATGATTGGGTATAAGTCGAAGTGATCGAAGGTGTTTGAATAGCCTATAAAGGATTCACCACTCCTTGCGAGGAGATGTATACCCAAGGCCTCTCGTCGGATTGTTACTAAAGTCTTTGGCCAAAGCATTACATGTTAAGAGTAAGGTACTCTTCGATACATGTGCAGTAACTAGAATCCGTAGGACGAGGAAATGAAACTTGGGCTAGGTGTGACGTAGTCAGCCTAGTGGGGACTGACACTATAGACCATGTCCTGAACCAAGGGGGTATAAGATGAGTGAAGGGAATGGGGCACAATTCATTCGAGCTGCTGAAGGGTTTCAGAAATAGTTCTGGATCAACCGTTGATCTTTTCGGTTAATTGGGGATCATGATGTACTACTAGGTGCCACTCATGATCGTTCTATAATTAATGGTTAATTATAGACGGCCAACATAAACCGAGAACCTATTTGGTCACACGACAACGAGCGTAATCCAAAGGATTTAAAACGAGCTTGAGAATGGGATTCTCAGACCGAGAGAAACTAGGTTTGGTTGGACCAAACATAAAGCGAGCATGAAATCGTTTCAGTCGCAATGGAAGCGTGGATGGGCGTGTCTTATGAAGACATAATGGATGAACCAAAATGGTTTGGTTCTAATCCAATGGAGGAGAATAAACCAAAGGGTTTGGTTTATTTTAAACGAATGAACCAAAAGTTGGTTCGGTTCGTTTTAACTTAAAATAAACCATCATGGTTTGGTTTATTTTAACTTATCTTATTGGAGCGGGTTAACGGGCTTTATGGATATGATCCATTAACCATTAAGAGAATTAGTTCTCTATAAAAGAGGGCTTAAGGGATTGTTAAGCCCTAACCAATCCAAACCCTAGTTGGAGTTGCCGCCCAACCTAGGTGTGCCGCCCAAGCTCCTTGGCCGCCCATCCCCTTGTGCCGGCGTCCAGCTCCTTGCCGGCGACCAAGCTTCAGCTGGTGATCCTCCGGCGACCCTCCGGTGATCTTCCTAGGCCTCGGTGAAAAGGTGAGCACTTGGCTTCCTTGTTTTGGCCGGCGCCTACTCCTCCACCAAGCTGTCCAGTTTTCTGGACAGCTTCTTCTCCTCTCGTCGGAGCGTCGTTTGGACGACGGTTAGAGCTCCTACAGCGGATAACTTATCGGGGATTCGATCTCTGGTAATCCTCTGAGGTGGAGGACGAAGGATTCGTCAATCGGTTGACGAATACCTCTCCGGAGAAGCGAGTTTTGAGGACTCGTTTTGGATCCGAATTTGGATTCGGATCGTGATCATCTCTCGATCACGTCGTCTTCAACACGAGGCTAGTAACCCATACGAAGACGAAGCTCGTGGCTTAGCGAAGTCATCCCGAGGAACTCGGCGTGGATACGGATAGAGACGATTCTAGCGAGGATCAGTCCGGTTGATGCCGTTCCCGCTACACGTCATACGAAAGGTATAACGTAGATAAATTTTCTTTTATTGCAAATTTAAATTTACGGTTATGTCTACACTTGTTGTAATATGCATGCGTGTGTTGTGTGTGTTGTAATAAATGTAGATTTATTATTTTTATTGCTTCCGCTGTGTTCATGTTTACGAAACGTGATCGAACACACACGCCAGAATGCTAAACCCAACAAAGGGTATCGAGCCTGTGTTGTGTTTCGACATAATCGTAAAATGGTTTTGCGATAGTCATAATGTATTTCTAGAAATTTTCTAATTTTGGAAATTTAGAAGTATTTATGGAAATTTTTTAATTTTGGAAAGTCTAGAAGTATTTATGGAAATCTTCCACTTTTGGAAAGTTGGAAGTATTTATGGAAATTGATATTTTCCATAAATAAAATATTTGATTAGATTCTGGAAATTTGTTTCCTAATTTAATCATGATTTGATTTGGGAAATCAAATCTTAAAATATTTTATTTTCATAAGTAGTTTTAATGATTTAGGAAATTGGTTTCCTAAATAGATTTTCCTTAATCAAATAATTCCATGAATAAAATATGTGATTAGATTTGGAAATTTGTTTCCTAATTTAATTATGATTTGATTTGGAGAATCAAATCTTAAACATATTTTATTTCAATAAATAGTTATGACATATAAGGAAATTATATACATGACATAATTGTATGCCATGTAATTGCATTAGATGCATAACATTATGCCATGCGTGTCGTGACATGTAGATGTATGCCATGTATGCCATGCCATGTAGATAATAGTTATTTGCATGCAAAGAGGATGAGACATAAAACCCTTAAACAATATTAAAGCCTACACCTTCCATTAATATGGTTAGAACCAGAGTTAGTTTCTTGTTTGGGTTGTTGGACTCTCTCAAGCCCAGCTCGAACACGAACATGTTCAAACCATGGAATAGTTTAATACTAATA
This sequence comes from Wurfbainia villosa, assembly GCA_025175895.1. Taxonomy (NCBI): domain Eukaryota; kingdom Viridiplantae; phylum Streptophyta; class Magnoliopsida; order Zingiberales; family Zingiberaceae; genus Wurfbainia; species Wurfbainia villosa. The sequence continues at coordinate 18,929,224 of CM046000.1, read as the reverse complement.
TGGTAAGAGTCGAGAGGTCAATCGTTAGCTTTGGTTGTTGGACTCTCTCAAGCTGGGCTAATTGGTTGAATGCGCTCTAACCATATTAAAACTATGTCGATTAATGGGTTGGCTTTAACAGCATCGGCTTGTTGGACTCTCTCCAAGGTCGATGTAAAGGGAGGTGAAGTTGGGTGCTATGCATATGATGCATACTTGTTAATGTGTTAACAACCCGATGTATGTGTGAACATTCAATTAGTTGATAGCACATTGTGATAGTTGCATATCGTGATATGCAATCGGTATAGATGATACCTACCGTCGTAGTTATGAATGGCTTGTTGGACTCTCTCCAAGGTTGTTCATAACTATGATGGATATCAACCCATTCGGAGATGGACCTCGATCTCGAAGTGATTTTGGGGTTTTGAAATTCAAAAATGAATGGGATTTATAAATGTATATTGATGCATTTTAAAATCATTTTCTCATATATGCTCATTTTGTATTTCTAGGTCAATAAATTGATCATGACGTCTTTGAATTTGCGCACTATTTTGGATTCGAACAAACTGACTGGGCCTAACTTCCTGGACTGGCTTAGAAACCTGAGAATTGTTCTCAAGGTGGAAAAGCTTGCATATGTCCTTGAAGAGCCTCTTCCTGACCGTCCTAAGGACGATGCAACTCCAGACCAAATGTTGGTCTATCAGAAGCATGTGGCGGTTGGCGGCGAGTTGCATCATGCTAGCGGCGATGGTACCCAAACGGTGAGCATATGGATGCTAATACTATGGTCTTCCATCTTCATGAGTTGTTCGATGAGCAAGCGAGATCCGAAAGGTTCGAGGTCTCTAGGCTCCTCTTCACCACGAAGATGCAAGAAGGTTCGTCTGTAGTGCAGTTTGTGCTAAAGATGAACGGGTACATCGAGCGGCTAGCTACCCTCGGTTTTGTGATGGATCATGAGTTAAGTATTGACTTAATTCTACATTGTTTGCCCAAGAGTTTCTCGCAATTTGTGATGAACTATCGGATGAACAAATTGGAATCCACCATTCCCGAGCTCCTCAATATGCTGAAGACTGTGGAGCCTTCTGTGAAGCATGAGGAGAAGGCGGTTCTGTTAGTTGATTCCTCAATGAAAGGTTCTAAGATGAAGGCAAAAGAATAGAAGAAAGGAAAGAACAAAAAGGCAAAGAAGGCGGAACCAGCACAAAAGGGCACTTGCCATCACTGTGGCAAGGAGAGCCATTTGCGAAGAAAGTGCAAGATTTATCTTGAGTCCGTGAAGAAGGATAAGGCATCGGATGCCCCATCTTCTTCAGAAATCTTCTTTATTGATTGTCATTCTATTTCCTCAGACACTTGGGTATTTGATACTGGGTGTGGCTCACATATATGTAATGACATACATGGGCTAAGGAATAGAAGAAGACTCGTCAAGGGAGAGTCAAATTTACGTGTTGGGAATGGAGCAACGGTTGCTGCACTCGCTATCGGAACGTATTTGTTGGAACTCCCTGTAGGACTTGTCTTAGAATTGGACAATTGCTTTTATGTTCCTTCGTTAATAAAGAACATCATTTCTATTTCTTGTTTAAATAGAAATGGGTACCATTTGACTTTTAGTAACAATTGTTGTTACATAACTTTGAATGGAGTTCTTTATGGGATTGGAACTTTAAGCAATGGTGTTTATACGTTGGACGTATCCAGTGATGTTTTCAATATCGAAGAGAGCAACAAGCGTGCTCGAAAAGATAATCAATTAGACTCCTACATGTGGTATTGTCGTCTTGGCCATGTAAGCAAGAAACGCATGTCCGAATTACACCGATGTGGAATTCTAGAATCGTTTGAATTGGATTCATACGATACATGCGAATCATGCTTAAAAGGCAAGATGACTAAGTTACCTTTTACTGGAAAAGGTGAACGAGTGGGAGAGTTACTAGGTCTAATACATACTGATGTATGTGGACCTATGTCAACTCAAGCTTTAGGAGGCTATAGCTACTTCATTACCTTCACCGATGATCACTCACGGTTTGGGTATGTGTTCTTGATGAAACACAAGTCTGAAGCCTTTGAAAGGTTCAAAGAATTCAGAAATGAAGTAGAGAAACAACATGACAAGAGTATTAAAATACTTTGATCGGATCGAGGTGGTGAATACTTAAGTCAAGAGTTTCTTGATTATCTAAGAGACAATGGCATATTGTCTCAATGGACTCCGCCCTATACACCACAGCATAATGGTGTATCTGAGAGGCGTAACCGGACCTTGTTGGACATGGTCAGGTCAATGATGAATCATGCAACTCTTCCCAAGTCCTTTTGGGGCTATGCACTTCAGACAGCTGTTTACTTGTTAAACAGAATGCCTACCAAGGTAGTCTCAACTACTCCATATGAGATATGGAATAGTAAGAAACCTCATGTATCTTACTTGAAGATATGGGGTTGTCCTGCTTATGTGAAGCGGACTGTATCAGACAAATTGGATGCTAAGTCTGATAAATGTCTATTTATTGGATACCCTAAGGAAACAAGGGGTTACCAATTCTATCATCCTGTGGAACAAAAGGTGTTTGTTTCAAGACATGCTGTGTTTCTAGAGAAAGAGTTTCTCTTGCAAGAAAACAGTGGGAGTGTCGTCGAGCTTGAGGAGGCTCGAGAGACTCAAATAGACATTGATGAGATACCTGGTGAGCACAATGAACAACTCATAGTGATGAGCAATCAATTTGGACCTATTGTAACACCACATCTTCGTAGATCTGGTAGAACACGCAATATTCCTGAGAGATATGGATTTCTCATAAGTGAATCGAACGACGTGTTACTCATTGATGATGAGGAGCCTACCAGTTATGAAGAAGTGCTGACAAGTTCAGAAAGGGATAAGGGGCTTGGTGCCATGAAGTCGGAAATGGATTCCATGTATGAAAACCAAGTTTGGAACTTGGTTGACCCACCTGAAGGCATAAAGCCTATAGGGTGCAAGTGGGTTTTCAAGAAGAAAACCGACATGGATGGTAATGTGATTACCTATAAGGCTAGATTGATGGCGAAAGGATATCGTCAAAAGCAAGGTGTTGATTATGACGAAACCTATTACGTAGCTATGCTTAAATCCATTCGGATGCTCCCGCCATAGCGGCTCATTATGATTATGAGATATGGCGGATGGATGTGAAAACGGCTTTCCTTAATGGAAACTCGCCGAGGACGTGTATATGATACAACCTGAGGGTTTCACATCGGTTGATAAAACCAAGGTATGCAAATTGCGACGGTCCATTTATGGATTGAAGCAAGCATCCAGGAGCTGGAGTATCCATTTTGATGAGACAATCAAAAAGTTTGATTTCTCACAAAATCCAGACGAACCTTGTGTGTACAAGAAGGTTAGTGGGAGTGCGTATTCTAGTATTGTATGTCGATGACATACTACTTATAGGAAATGATGTTTCAATCTTACTGATCGGTGAAGGTTTGGTTATCCAAGACATTCTCCATGAAAGACACAGGAGAAGCAACCTACATCCTCGGGATTAAGATCTATAGAGATAGATCGAAACGGTTGCTTGGTCTTTCGCAGTCTACATATATAGACCGAGTGCTAAAGAGGTTTAGCATGTCGGAATCCAAGAAAGGTTTCCTACCCATTAGGCATGGGGTACACCTTTCGAAGTCTATGTGTCCGCGCACAGAAGACGAGAGGATTTGCATGAGTAAGATTCCCTATGCATCCGCAATAGGATCTATCATGTATGCTATGTTATGTACAAGGCCCGACGTATCGTACGCTCTGAGTGTCACGAGCAGATACCAGTCTGATCCAGGAATGGATCATTGGGTGACTGTTAAAACGATTCTTAAGTACTTAAGAAGAACTAAGGATGCGTTCCTAATATATGGAGAATGGTACATGGTGATACGTGGGTATACGGATGCCAGATCCAGACAGACAAGGATGATTCCATGTCTTTGTCTGGGTATGTATTCACCTGGAATGGAGGCGCAATAAGTTGGAAAGGTTCCAAGCTTGACACTATAGCGGATTCTGCCACTAAGGCAGAATACATTGCAGCTTTGGAAGCAGCAAAGGAAGCGGTTTGGATAAAGAAGTTCATCTCTGAACTTGATGTGGTCTCATCAATGATCCAAACATGTGTTTCGCCGCTATCATCTTATCAGAGAGATCATCAGTAGGAACGAAATACAAATCGAGAAAATTCCCACTGAAAGGAACTTAGCGGATCCCTTGACTAAGGCATTACCTCAAAATAAGTTTGAGGGTCATGTTCGAGCTTATGGTATTGGATACCGTAGCGATTGGCATTAGGCCAAGTGGGAGTCTGTTAGTAATATATATGAGAGATGTCCTAAGGCAATCGCCTTATTTATGAACCATTTATATGATAAATGAAGATTCACTATTTGAGTATACATGTTTCATGTATTTGATTGGATCTTAAACTCATTTATTGAATGTCCACGATACGATTCACAGCATGAGAGAATTTGTGATTGGATCACAACTAGTGAGTATCTCTACATGTGTAATTGTGATGTATCGGAATTATCCCTAGTCGATGAGTTGATGGATTTGGACACCATCAATTCTGTCGAGACTAGCACGAGGTATACTCCTTGGTGTATCCAAGCAGCTGATTCTCACTGGCTGGAGACATAGTGATGTCCGGAGTTAATCGTGGATGCTAGTTATGGTAACTAGTTCATTGGAGTGACCAGCCGTAAGACTTCATATGGTTCTCTGCATATATAGATATGTCAATGAAGTTCTTACTGTGGCTTAAGTTCGATGTTCCTTTGACTTGCGGTATTCAAGTCATCTTGATCATGGAGACTTATGCTTTGACATCTTAAGCAAACATCTCCAAGGAGATGTGGACCCGGGATGATTGGGTATAAGTCAAAGTGATCGAAGGTGTTTGAATAGCCTATAAAGGATTCACCACTCCTTGCGAGGAGATGTATACCCAAGGCCTCTCGTCGGATTGTTACTAAAGTCTTTGGCCAAAGCATTACATGTTAAGAGTAAGGTACTCTTCGATACATGTGCAGTAACTAGAATCCGTAGGACGAGGAAATGAAACTTGGGCTAGGTGTGACGTAGTCAGCCTAGTGGGGACTGACACTATAGACCATGTCCTGAACCAAGTGGGTATAAGATGAGTGAAGGGAATGGGATACGATTCATTCGAGCTGCTGAAGGGTTTCAGAAATAGTTCTGGATCAACCGTTGATCTTTTCGGTTAATTGGGGATCATGATGTACTACTAGGTGCCACTCATGATCATTCTATAATTAATGGTTAATTATAGATGGCCAACATAAACCAAGAACCTATTTGGTCACAGGCACAACGAGCGTAATCCAAAGGATTTAAAACGAGCTTGAGAATGGGATTCTCAGACCGAGAGAAACTAGGTTTGGTTGGACCAAACATAAAGCGAGCATGAAATCGTTTCAGTCGCAATGGAAGCGTGGATGGGCCGTGTCTTATGAAGACATAATGGATGAACCAAAATGGTTTGGTTCTATTCCAATGGAGGAGAATAAACCAAAGGGTTTGATTTATTTTAAACGAATGAACCAAAAGTTGGTTCGGTTCGTTTTAACTTAAAATAAACCATCATGGTTTGGTTTATTTTAACTTATCTTAATGGAGCGGGTTAACGGGCTTTATGGATGTGATCCATTAACCATTAAGAGAATTAGTTCTCTATAAAAGAGGGCTTAAGGGATTGTTAAGCCCTAACCAATCCAAACCCTAGTTGGAGTTGCCGCCCAACCTAGTTGTGCCGCCCAACCTAGGTGTGCCGCCCAAGCTCCTTGGCCGCCCATCCCCTTGTGCCGGCGTCCAGCTCCTTGCCGGCGACCAAGCTTCAGCCGGTGATCCTCCGGCGACCCTCCGGTGATCTTCCTAGGCCTCGGTGAAAAGGTGAGCACTTGGCTTCCTTGTTTTGGCCGGCGCCTACTCCTCCACCAAGCTGTCCAGTTTTCTGGACAGCTTCTTCTCCTCTCGTCGGAGCGTCGTTTGGACGACGGTTAGAGCTCCGACAGCGGATAACTTACCGGGGATTCGATCTCCGGTAATCCTCTGAGGTGGAGGACGAAGGATTCGTCAATCGGTTGACGAATACCTCTCCGGAGAAGCGAGTTTTGAGGACTCGTTTTGGATCCGAATTTGGATTCGGATCGTGATCATCTCTCGATCACGTCGTCTTCAACACGAGGCTAGTAACCCATACGAAGACGAAGCTCATGGCTTAGCGAAGTCATCCCGAGGAACTCGGCGTGGATACGGATAGAGACGATTCTAGCGAGGATCGTTCCGGTTGATGCCGTTCCCGCTACACGTCATACGAAAGGTATAACGTAGATAAATTTCCTTTTATTGAAAATTTAAATTTACGGTTATGTCTACACTTGTTGTAATATGCATGCGTGTGTTGTGTGTGTTGTAATAAATGTAGAGCTTATGGTATTGGATACCGTAGCGATTGGCATTAGGCCAAGTGGGAGTTTGTTAGTGATATATAAGAGATGTCCTAAGGCAATCGCCTTATGTTTGAACCATTTATATGATAAATGAAGATTCACTATTTGAGTATACATGTTTTCATGTATTTGATTAGACCTTAAACTCATTTACTGAATGTCCACGATACGATTCACATCATGAGAGAATTTGTGATTGGATCACAACTAGTGAGTATCTCTACATGTGTAATTGTGATGTATCGGAATTATCCCTAGTCGATGAATTGATGGATTTGGACACCATTGATTCTGTTGAGACTAGCACGAGGTATACTCTTTGGTGTATCCAAGCAGCTGATTCTCTCTGACTGGAGACATTGTGATGTCCGGAGTTAATCGTGGATGCTAGTTATGGTAACTAGTTCATTGGAGTGACCAACCGTAAGACTTCATATGGTTCTCTGCATATATAGATATGTCAATGAAGTTCTTACTGCAGCTTAAGTGCGATGTTCCTTTGACTTGCGGTATTCAAGTCATCTTGATCATAAAGACTTATGCTTTGACATCTTAAGCAAGCATCTCTAAGGAGATGTGGACCCGGGATGATTGGGTATAAGTCGAAGTGATCAAAGGTATTTAAATAGCTTATAAAGGATTCACCACTCCTTGGGAGGAGATGTATACCCATGGCCTCTCGTCGGATTGTTACTAAAGTCTTTGGCCAAAGCATTACATGTTTAGAGTAAGGTACTCTTCGATACATGTCCAGTAACTAGAATCCGTAGGACGAGGAAATAATACTCGGGCTAGGTGTGATGTAGTCAGCCTAGTGGGGACTGACACTATAGACCATGTCCTGAACCAAGTGGGTATAAGATGAGTGAAGGGAATGGGGCACGATTCATTCAAGTTGCTGAAGGGTTTCAGAAGTAGTTCTGGATCAACCTTTGATCTTTTCGGTTAATTGGGAATCATGATGTACTACTACGTGCCACTCATGATCGTTCTATAATTAATGGTTAATTATAGATGACCAACATAAACCGAGAACCTATTTGGTCACACGCACAACGAGCGTAATCCGAAGGATTTAAAATGAGCTTGAGAATGAGATTCTCAGACCGAGAGAAACTAGGTTTGGTTGGACCAAACATGGAGCGAGCATGAAATCATTTCAGTCGCAATGGAAGCATGGATGGGCAGTGTCTTATGAAGACATGATGGATGAACCAAATTGGTTTGGTTCTAATCCAATGGAGGATAATAAACCAAAGGGTTTGGTTTGTTTTAAACGAATGAACCAAAGTTGGTTCGGTTCGTTTTAACTTAAAATAAACCATCATGGTTTGGTTTATTTTAACTTAAATTAATGGAGCGGGTTAACGGGCTTTTGGTTATGATCTGATAACCATTAAGAGAATTTGTTCTCTATAAAATAGGGCTTAAGGGTTTTGTTAAACCCTAATCCAAAGTCCAAGCAACCCTAAGTTGCCGCCCCCTCCTTCTCCTTATGAAGTCAGCGCCAACTCTCCTTGCCGCCGCCCACCACCACCTAGCAACCTTGCCGGCATCCAGAAGGTACTGTCCTTCCCCCTTGCCAGCGTCGAGCTGCTGCCGGAGGAGCTCCGGTGATCTCCTTTGGGTTCGGCAATAAGGTGAGCTTCAACCTTCCCTTTTGTCCGGTCCCTGTTCCTCCACCAAAGTTGTCCAGTTTTCTGGATAGCTTGTTTCCTTCTCGTCAGAGTGTCATTTGGATGACGTTTGGAGCTCCGACAGCGGTAGCCTTGCTGGGGATTCGATCTCCGGTAATCCTCATAGGTGGAGGATGAAGGATTCGTCAAACGGTTAACGAATACCACTCCGGAGAAGCGAGTTTTTGAGGACTCATTTTTTATCCGAATTTTGATTCGGATCATGATCTCTCGATCACATCATCTTCAACACGAGGCTAGTAACCCGTACGAAGACAAGGCTCGTGACTTTGTGAAGTCATCCCGAAGATACTTGGTGTGGATACGGTTAGAGACGATTCTAGCGAGAATCATTCCGGTTGATGCCTTTCTTGCTACTCGTGATACGTCAGGTATACGTAGTTCAAGTTTCCTTTTATTGCAAAATTTGAATTTACAGTTATGTCTACACATGTTGTACTATGCATGCGTGTGATGTGTGTGTTGTAATAAATTAGATTTATTATTTTATTCCTTCCGCTGTGCACATGTTTACGAAACCTGTTCGAACACACACTCGCCGTGGTGCCGAAAACCCAACAATGAACTGGAACTAAGTATTTATGAAATGATAATGCATTCTTATGTTTAAAAAGTTATAAAAAAAAATAAGTTTAAAGTCTTCCGCTGTAAGAAGTATATGTAGTCTTCTGCTGTAATGCATGAATGTACGATCGCGTCACGCCGCCCTTCCAACCCCTGGAAAGGGTGGGCATGACAGAATCGAGCTGTTGTCTCATGACAACAGTGTTGGAAGTCGATTGGGGCCTTATGGCAGACGACTGCTAGGCAGAAATCCAAATCGCGTGGAAGGATAAATGGAGCTCGACGAGAGGAATTTTGGCAGCGATTTCTTGGACGTTCTTGAGGCAATTTGATGCTGCAAATCAGGGTCTTCAACCACGGTTCAAGCGATCAACAAGCAAGCATTCAAAAGATCATTTGTAAAGTTTTTCTTTGCATAGATTGTTGTATTTCTTTTGTATTTGCTTGTTTTACCTTGTATTACTTAGTGTAATCTTTCTACGAGGTTTCTCTGCCTCCGACGTGTTGTCGAGAAGGAGTTTATTGTTTAGTGGTATTTGTGGCATCGCTAGAGCTCTTTAGAGCTCGATCCGTAGCGTATGAATCGTTTGGTTTCGAACCACATTATATCTTGTGTAGTGTTTGTGATTGTTTATTGTGTTATTATTTTTATTACTATTCCACTACGCACTAACACAATTTGTAGACGCAATCACGAATGAATTCCATCATGCATCCAAGACGCTATTCACCCCCCCCCTCTAGCAGTCAACGAATCCTCTACAGAGGCAAGTTCGGGCACAGAAGCTTTGGTAATCAAGTGATCTTGTTGACCACTCGATTGATGGCTCCATCAGTCGACTGATGGGAAGATCAGTCGACTGATGTGGGAGCCGTTGGTTGGAATCCAACGTGGATGAAGCCATTACGAGGCAACGACTACAACAACAGTCGACTGATGGCTGCATCAGTTGACTGCTAGGTGCCTAACAAGAAGAATGGCCTCTTCCCTATAAGAAGGGGCCTTGGGTCACTTGGGATAGTTAATGCTTGAACTTCAATCATACATCCAAGTCCCCTAAACATTTTCTTCCCACTTTCTTGGTATTATTTTAATCATATTGTAAAGAGGGAGATTCTTGTAAGAAAGGTTACCTCCACCTAGCTTTGTGCAAAGGAGAGACTAGTGGATTTGAAGGGAGTAATTCGTCATACGAATCGGGTCGTGGATTAGCAGCAAGGGTTGTGAACCATATTACATCCTTAGTTTGCGAATTTCTCTTTGCTTTGTGTTTTCTTCTTAATTGTCTTTAAGTTTTATTATTCTGTTGCGCTATCCCTAATCATAGACAATTAAGACGCCATCGAACTACACCATCAACGAAGAAGGCTATTCATCCCCCTCTGGCCGGCCACCGATCCTCTAACATGTGGTATCAGAGCTAAGGTTGCTTGTCACCAGACTCACCACCGCAACAAGCACGACAACAAAGATGGCCGGCTTAAACATCCATCCACAAAAGTTCGCGGTAGAATTCGCTTGGTGGAAAAAGCGAATGGAGGTATTATTTGAAACCGACTTTGATATTATGTTAATAATGAAAAACGGTTTCGAGATGCCTAGGGATGAAGAAGGGGAGCCACTAGAGAAATCGAGATGGACAAAGAAGCAAAGATAGGAGCACTTGGCGAATTCAAAAGCCAAACATCACCTATACAACATGTTCCCTCAACAAGAGATAAATCGGATAGGAGGATGTGCAAGCGCCAAAGAGATGTGGGAGAAATTGATTGAGCTTCATGAAGGCACCTCTGAAGCAAAGCTTGCAAGAAGGGATCTTCTCCGCTCCCAATTGAACAATATCAAACTCGACAAGGGAGAAAAGGTATTATCACTACACTCTAGATTTAAAGAAATTATTAATGGGTTATAAAGTGTAGGTGAGAAGCTATCGAACCGGGATATGATCATGAAGGCTATTGATGCATTCCCCTAGTGCTCAAAGTGGAGCTCAATGTTGGACTCCTTTTATATTTCGAAAAATCTAGAGGTAAATGTTGGATCGAAAGTGTCGCTAGAGGGGGGGGGTGAATAGCGATACGGTGTCGTTAAAAAACTTTTGCAATAAGTAAAAAGCAAGTAGAGAGTGCACAGCGGAAATATAAAGCAGACAAGATATTTTTACGTGGTTCACAATCTTTCGATTGCTAATCCACGGCCCTAGTGATCCTTGATCACGTACGGAGGGCAATTCACTAAAACCACTCCTCTTCGTTGGAAGTAGGAGCAACGATTACAAAAAGAAATCAAGGCAAAGGGATACTCCCCCTTTCCTTGTTACGATTAAAGCACAAAGACAATTTAAAGAAGTAGAACTTAAATAAATATACCGACAACTCTTATAAGTAGAAGATGTAGCTTTCGTTGTCGGCGGCACTTCGTCGTAGCAAATGTGAGTAGTAGTAGCGGCGTTACGACGGCGTGTTGAGAGCTCTGGATTTCTTGTTATTTGCTTGGCTTGAACATGTCTATTTATGGATATTGATCTATGAATTTAGACATAGGTAGTGTCCAAGGTGAGGTTCTTATCCCCCAAGACTTGTTCATCCAACTCCTTTGCGCCAACTCAAGGATGAGGTGTTTCATCCAACCACCTTGTGCCACCTCCAACCTCCTTGGGCGCCAACTTGTTAGAGCCATCCAACTTGTGCCACATCATGGGAGCCAACCATCTTGTGCCACCTCCAACCTCCTTAGGCGCCAACTTGTTGGAGCCATCCAACTTGTGCCACATCATGGGAGCCAACCATCTTGTGCCAACTCACCTCATTTTGGGCGTCCACCACAAGGAAGCTTGGTGATGGTTTGGATGTCCACCTTGATGCCACATCACCCTTTGTACCAAAACACGAGTCAAGTCCAAATTCACCCCCTTGAAATTCGAGCTCTTCTCGAGGCTGGAACTTGACTAGCAGTTGACTGTAGTCAAAGGGTTTTGGACTGCAGTACAAGTTAGCTTAAAATATAAAGTACGATGGTTCTAACCATCTGATCTCGACCTAGACCTTCCATTGGAGGTATTGGGTCGGATCTACGCTTAACGACCTTGCTTCGCTTTCACACGAGCTTACCTTGTAGCCTCGCTTCCGGTCTTCACCCGAGTACCTCGGCTTCCTCCGAAGTCCCTCTGGCGTTGCCCGACCACCTCGGTTCCCACCGGGTGTCGCAGACCTTCCGCTCAACTTTAGCATTTCTGCACACTTAATTGAGCTCGTAAGATAACAAATATACCCTTAACTATTGAGCCTTTTGCCATAATCAAAATACCGGTTTGACTTTGGTGCCCACTGCACCAACAATCTCCCCCTTTTTGATTCATGGCAAACCGACACAAAAGTTAAGGAAAAATTAAGCATAACAGTAAGCTAGCATAATGATTAAGCATGAATGAGCTAGCATAAAGATTAAATATGAATGAGCTAGCATAAAGATTAAATATGAATGAGCTAGCAAAATGATTAAGTATGAGTGAACAGTAAGCTAGCATAATGATTAAGCATGAATGAGCTAGCATAAAGATTAAATATGAATGAGCTAGCAAAAAGATTAAATATGAATGAGCTAGCAAAATGATTAAGTATGAGTGAACAGTAAGCTAGCATAATGATTAAGCATGAATGAGCTAGCATAAAGATTAAGTATGAGTGAGCTAGCATAATGATTAAGTATGAGTGAGCTAGCATAAAGATTAAATATGAGTGAGAAAAATTATTGTTTCAAGTTCTCCCCTTTGAGGTAACCTCCCCCTTGACCGAAGGTGAGTTCTTGAAAAATAATTTTTACTCCCCCTTAATAGTTGCTTAAGTAATCGGAATTACTTAAAAGGTAATAATTTTGTTTACTTTTTTCCCCTTTAATTTTGGTTAATTTTGGTTACTTTTGTGACTTTCTCCCCCTTTTGCCTTAACTCAAAAAGTTTGTAAATATATTTTAGGGTTTGTAAGTCCAAGCAAGTTCCCAATATATATATATATATATATATATATATATATATTTTTAAATAATAATAAGCTTGAAAATATGTTCATCTAAAATGTACAACTCCGGTTGGACTTGATTGATATAGAATGATCAATAAGTCTTGAAGGAGTTGATTAATTTTAAATAATTATACTCCATGATTCATATCGATGCACTGAATCTACATCTGGAACCAGGAGTAAGGTCCTAACATCTCACGCCTGGCTCATTGGCTAAGTACACAAACACATTAGTCCTATGTGTTGTGAGATGTGTTGGCTCCTTAAATCTATAGGTATATGATCTCTAAGGTAAGACTTAGGCTAATTTCATAAAAAGAAGCAAAAGTAGAGTACATATATAGAAAAATTTAAATCCTACTCTATTACGCACATACCTAACTTTCATCTTAATAAACTAAATTCGGCTTCGGGTAGTGGTTTGGTGAAGATGTCCGCTAGGTTTGATTTGGACTCAACATACTCTAGTTGTATAGTTCCATTAGTTACATGTTCCCTAATGAAGTGGTGTTTAACTTCTATATGTTTTGTCCTAGAATGACATATTGGATTTTTAGTTAAGTTAATTGAACTAATGTTATCTATGTAGGTTTTAATGTTGTTAAAGATTAAGCTAAAGTCTTGGAGAGTGTGCTTCATCCACAGAGCCGAGAGACACACTCACCCATCGCAACGTATTCGCCGGTGGTAGATAAGGCAACGCAAATGTCGCTTCCCTCGCACTAACTCACTAGACTCGAGCCGAGGATTTGACAACCACTCGTGCTCTTTCTATCGAGTTTACTACCGGCATAGTCGGAGTCGAGTAGCCGATTAGATTAAACTCGGTAGATCTAGGGTACCAAATACCTACGTTTAGCGTGCCCTTTAGATATCTAAGGATACGCTTGACTAGGGTTAGGTGAGACTCCTTGGCACAGTTTGTAACCTTGCGCACATACTTTACCGAATAAAATGTCGGGTCGGCTCGCGGTTAAGTATAGGAGACTTCCTATTGCGCTCCTATAGTATTTTAGGTCAACGGGTTTTCCTTCTACATCTTCGTTTATATTAACATTAGTTGCCATAGGTGTATTAATTATTTTAGCATCTTGCATTCCAAATCGATTTATTAAGTCCTTAGTATATTTTTGTTGATGTAAATATATTCCATCTTTAGTTTGTTTAATTTGTAAACCTAAGAAGAAACTTAACTCTCCTACTAAATTCATTTCAAATTCACTTTCCATAAGTGAGATGAATTCGTTTAGCAGTATCGAGTTGGTAGTTCCAAAAATTATATCATCTACATAGATTTGGGCTATAAATATTTCTTTTCCTACGGTTTTTACGAATAAGGTTGGGTCGACTAAACCTTGGTTGAATCCTTTGGACTTAAGATAGATCGAAAGCCTTTCGTACCAAGCTCTTGGGGCTTGTTTGAGTCCATATAGGGCTTTCTTAAGTCTAAGGACATGGTCAGGTTTATCTAGATTTTCGAATCTGGGAGGTTGGTAGCGTAAACTTCTTCCTTAATGTATCCATTCAAAAATGCTGACTTGACATCCATTTGAAACAATTTAAAACCTCGATGTGCGCATATGCTAGCAACATTCGGATGGACTCTAGTCCGGCTCGGGGCGTAGGTCTCATCGTAATCTAAACCTTCGACTTGACTAAACCCTTTTGCGACTAACCTAGCTTTATTTCTAACTACTTCACCTTTATCATCAAGTTTATTTCGAAATACCCACCTTGTTCCAATAATTGATTTTTCTTTAGGTGGTGGTACTAATTCCCAGACTTCATTTCTAGTGAATTGAGCTAGCTCTTCTTGCATAGCAATAATCCAAATGGTCAAGAGATCAAGTGCTTGTTCAATAGTTTTGGGTTCGATTTTGGAAATTAACGAGATTTGACTAAGGTTTCGATATGAAGCTCTAGTTCGAACCCCTAAATTTGGATCACCTATAACTTGATTGATAGGATGATTTGTTTGAGTCTTAGTGTGACTCGGGTTAGGGTCATCTATCACTTGGTCGATAGGATGACTTGGGTGAGTTCTAGTTTGACTTGGGTTAGAGTTGAGCTCAATATCACCTGATCCGATGATTTTGAGCTTGCCGTTATTTCCGAAGGCTACCGATCCTTGTCGTTTGAATCGTAACTTCGAAAATTTGAGTTGATCCCCGGTCATGTGTCGGGAGCAACCACTGTCCAACATCCATTGATCCTACACATAAGGTAGTTGGATCGGATATTGGAATTACTAAAGGGTTGTTTGTAAGTTTTTAAACCTAAATCATCTCACCAATATCTACATGATCAAAACATGTTATTCCTATGTGTTATTGTGAGATGACTTTCAATTTTACTTGATTAATTTTAATGAATTTAAATTAACCAACATTAGGTTAGATTCGGATTTAGTCTAAGCTCATCAAGTAATCTTTTCAAGAGATTAGCTTCCAGGTCGTGGCGAGGCACAGAGGCCTTCTTTGATCGGAACAACGACCACTTCCTTAGACAAAGCTAATTTCAAGAAATTGATAACTCGACTTACTTGAGACTACGTCTTGGTCTAACTAGTTATTTTTGAAAAGAGGCTCCCCGAGGCTCAATCTTTTCGTAGGATTTTAGTTGGTTTATTTTTGAAAAGAGGCTCCCCGAGGCTCAATCTTTTCGCAGGATTTTAGTTGGTTATGAGTCCTATCTAACCATTCTAAAAATAAAGGAAAAACTAAGCATGCAATTTCTAAGACTTAACAAAAATACATTTTGTATTGGCTCCCCCTGGACCATTGAATCGAGTGGGTCTATTCACATAGTGAATTTGGTCCTTGGGAACCCAATACATGTTAGATCCTAAAGTTGAAATCAAAGTGGTCTTAGGGACCCATGCTTGGACATTTTTCTTATGTTGGTTTACTATAGACATATATGACTTATTGGTTGTATTTGAGTTAAACCCGAGTCCGGCCTTGTTGTACACGGCCCTTTGTGATCCAAGTAAGAGGTCAAGTCCCTTGGATCCCAAAGTGAACCTTTCCAACGTGTTCCTAAGGTCTTCGACTTGTGTTTTCAAAAGCGAGTTCTCAACTTCAAGCTTTTCAACTTGAGTTGAGTCCTCCTCTTGAATACGAGTAGTCGAAGAGGTTAGGGAGACCTCATGTTTGAGAAGGTTAACCTCCTCAATTAGGGTCTCGACCTTGGACTCGGACTTAGCTAGTTTCTTATTTAAAAATTTAATTGCACCATACAAAGTATTAAGTAACGACCGACTTACCCTTAATGATTCTTTTGAACCGGATACGGATCCGTGGCTTGTCTTGAATGGAAGCTCATCATCGGATTCGGACTCGGACTCTTCTTCGTCGGAGTCGTGCTCGGTCGGCTTGGCCATTAGAGCTTGGATATCGTCTTCTTCCTCCGACAACTCCTCCCAAGTAGCGTTTAGCGCTTTCTTGGTCTTTGATGCGTTATTCTTTAGCTTTGGGCACTCGGACTTGATGTGACCGACCCTGTTGCACTCATAGCATCTAAAATTAGAAGTATTTGAATTAGGTTTAGGCTTACCTTGAGTTGTTGGTCGTTTAGTCTCTTGATCATCTTAGAACTAGATTGACTAGTTCGGATTCTATTCGAGTCTACTTCCGATTCGGACTTCGTCTTCTTCCTTCGGGGGTGGCTTGCTTGCGGGCTTCTTCTTCTTGGAACTTGCAACTAACGCAATACTCTTCTCGGCCTGGACCACGTTAGTTTGCTCATGTAATTCAAGTTCCGAAAACAATTCGTCTAACCTAATTTTAGAAAGGTCCTTGGAGACCTTGTAGGCATCGACCATGGATGCCCACAAGGTGGTCCTAGGAAACGAGTTAAGAGAATACCTGATAAGGTCGCGATTCTCGACCTTTTGTCCGATGGCATGGAGTTGGTTGACGATGTCTTGGATACGAGCATGTAGTTGAGTTGCGGTCTCGTTTTCCTGCATTTTCAAGTTATACAATTTATTTAAAAGTAAATCTCTTTTACATACCTTCGTGTCGTCGGTGCCTTCGTGTAGTTCCACTAGCTTGGTCCATAAGTCCTTTGCACTAATGAAGGGGCCGACGCGGTTGAGCTCTTCCTTGGACAACCCACATTGCAAGATTTGAGTTGCCATGGCATCGGCTTCTACTTGTTTTTTCATGGAATTTGACCATTGATCGTAACCCAAAGATTCACCATCTTCATTAATAGGAAGTGTGAAACCGGTTTGGATTACGATCCACATCTCGATTTGGGTTTTAAGAAAGCATTCCATCCGACCCTTCCAATAACGAAAGTCATTACCGTTGTAAAACGGGGGTCAAGGTGCTAAACCCTTCGAGATGGGCCATTTAAAAACAAGAAGAAGAACGACGAAAAGAATCTTGCAAAACACACACGGAAAGAATATTCCAAGACTTTCGTCTTGGATTAGTAGTGCGGGAAGTAAAAAAAGATATATAAAATGTAACTTGCAAAAAGAAATAAACAATCAAATGCGAATGTCGTTGAAGTTCCGGAGGACAACCTTACTCGGGATCTAACCCGAAGGACAACCTTATCCGGATCCTAAAGCCTCTAATGCAATTCTATATGTAGGAGAAGATAAGCAAGTGAAATAATTATACGAAAACAGAAATAAATAAATAAAAAATCTGTAAAAAAAGAAAAACAAAGCTAGATTGGTGGTTTCACCGAATCTTAGCGCCCCCGGCTCTGATACCAATTGTTGGATCGAAAGTGTCGCTAGAGGGGGGGGTGAATAGCGATACGGTGTCGTTAAAAACTTTTGCAATAAGTAAAAAGCAAGTAGAGAGTGCACAGCGGAAATATAAAGTAGACAAGATATTTTTACGTGGTTCACAATCTTTCGATTGCTAATCCACGGCCCTAGTGATCCTTGATCACGTACGGAGGGCAATTCACTAAAACCACTCCTCTTCGTTGGAAGTAGGAGCAACGATTACAAAAAGAAATCAAGGCAAAGGGACACTCCCCCTTTCCTTGTTACGATTAAAGCACAAAGACAATTTAAAGAAGTAGAACTTAAATAAATATACCGACAACTCTTATAAGTAGAAGATGTAGCTTTCGTTGTCGGCGGCACTTCGTCGTAGCAAATGTGAGTAGTAGTAGCGGCGTTACGACGGCGTGTTGAGAGCTCTGGATTTCTTGTTATTTGCTTGGCTTGAACATGTCTATTTATGGATATTGATCTATGAATTTAGACATAGGTAGTGTCCAAGGTGAGGTTCTTATCCCCCAAGACTTGTTCATCCAACTCCTTTGCGCCAACTCAAGGATGAGGTGTTTCATCCAACCACCTTGTGCCACCTCCAACCTCCTTGGGCGCCAACTTGTTGGAGCCATCCAACTTGTGCCACATCATGGGAGCCAACCATCTTGTGCCACCTCCAACCTCCTTGGGCGCCAACTTGTTGGAGCCATCCAACTTGTGCCACATCATGGGAGCCAACCATCTTGTGCCAACTCACCTCATTTTGGGCGTCCACCACAAGGAAGCTTGGTGATGGTTTGGATGTCCACCTTGATGCCACATCACCCTTTGTACCAAAACACGAGTCAAGTCCAAATTCACCCCCTTGAAATTCGAGCTCTTCTCGAGGCTGGAACTTGACTAGCAGTTGACTGTAGTCAAAGGGTTTTGGACTGCAGTACAAGTTAGCTTAAAATATAAAGTACGATGGTTCTAACCATCTGATCTCGACCTAGACCTTCCATTGGAGGTATTGGGTCGGATCTACGCTTAACGACCTTGCTTCGCTTTCACACGAGCTTACCTTGTAGCCTCGCTTCCGGTCTTCACCCGAGTACCTCGGCTTCCTCCGAAGTCCCTCTGGCGTTGCCCGACCACCTCGGTTCCCACCGGGTGTCGCAGACCTTCCGCTCAACTTTAGCATTTCTGCACACTTAATTGAGCTCGTAAGATAACAAATATACCCTTAACTATTGAGCCTTTTGCCATAATCAAAATACCGGTTTGACTTTGGTGCCCACTGCACCAACAGTAAACACTCTAGAAGAGTTTTTCTCCACCATGGAGCTTCATGAGACAAGACTTGAGGGTATAGTAGAAGAGCCAATCAAGTCATCAAGGGGAGTGGCACTAGTAGCGGAAAAAGGAAAGAAGAAGAAGGAGACTCCACCACCTTCCTCATCCGATTAATCATCTTCCTCATCAATGGATAGCAATGAGGAAGCTTAGATGGTAAGGAAGGTAAGGTGTGCATTAAAAATCTTTAAATTTAACAAATCTCATGATAGGGGAAGAAGGTCAAGGAGAAAGATCATTTGCTATAATTGCCAAGGAGAGGGACACATAAGGGATGATTGTCCCCTCTTGAACAAAAGCAAGGAAGAAAGAAGAAAGAAAGAAGAGAAGAAGAAGGGGAGCAAGAAGAAGGATGAAGAGAAGAAATCAAAAGAAAAAAAGGAAAGCCAAGCACACAAAGCGACATGGGATGATCCATCCTCATCGGAGGAAGATCAAGCCTTCACAAGCCTTGCACTCATGGCAATAGAAGACTTGGACTCCTCTTCGGAAAAGGAAGAAACAAGTTCAAGTGAGGAGAGCTCAAGTGAAGGGGGAGCTTCATCTTCATCCTCATCGGAATTGGAGAAAGAAGATATGGAAAGTATGGTAACAAATCTTTCCCCTAAAAATATTGTTTCTATGATTTCAAGCCTAACTAGGGATTTGTTTAAGGCTAAGAAGAAAAACAAATAGATGCTTGATCAAATTAAGGCCCTAGAAGAAAAGATAGAAAAAGCATGTTTAAATGTTAATGATAATGCTTCTTCTTCTAGTATTAATAATGCATGCTCACATGATGATTATATTCCTCTTAATGTTAATGATGCATGTATTGAGGAAAATAAGGCCTTAAGGGAAAAGGCAGATTCTCTAACTAAGGCCCTAGAAAAATTTAGAATAGGCTCCAACACCCTAAACATGATTATTGGGAGCCAAAGGGCTAGTTTCAACAATAAGGGCTTAGTCTATAAGGGAAACAAAAATGAGAAGGCCTACCATTGCCTAATTGCTAGGGGTCAAGCCAAAACTACAATGGTAGCTAGAAAATGGATCCCTAAGGAGTATTTGGTGAACCCTATTTGAAAGAACTTGTATTGGGTTCCCAAGTCCATCCTTAAGGGTTAGGAAAACCCTAGGATAGTCAACCATGAGTGGACTTACTTTATATCATATAAAATGGTTGACTTATAAGGATGTGTGTGATGATTTTTGATTTATAGTGTTGGGTAATGATAATGTGATCATAATATGGAATCATGAATATTGTTTGATTTATGATCATGATATGCAATAATTGAAAATATTTGATCATGATTGATAATATGTGATTTTATGATCATGTTGGGTGTTTTAGGATATAGATACTTAACCTTGGTAGAATTGCATGAAAATTGATGGTTAAGTATAATACCTTTAGGTACATCTCACACTCACTATAGGCTAACTTGATTGAAAAACATAGCATGGGTGAGATGTTAGGATGATACAAATGACTCACTTATGATTATAACTTTTTGATGGGTCATTAGATGTATCATGACATAGTAATCATAGACCAACTATGGGGAAAACAAATGTTTAATTCATAGACATATTGCCCAAAGATCATGGTTGGATATTTCAAAAGTTTTAAAACCAATTCATGTTTTATAAACTACAAGTTCATGTTTTAAAACAATTCAAGGCAAAACTAGGCTTTCAAGTTGATAAAAACTTTAGTGATTTTCAAACTTTTGAGTTTTTTTGCCAAATTTTCGAGAATAGGATGAATTTTCATGAAAAATTATTTTTCACTAATAAAGGGACTTATGAGAAATATGTTCCCCAAATTTCATGATTTTTCAAATTTCCTAGATTTTTTAATGCATTTCTGAAATCGGGTTTCGAAATCAGAAAATTCTGAAATCTGGGTGCCAGTCGATTGATGCTCTGATTCAGTCAACTGCTGAACTGTGCACGAGCACAGTAACCTGTTTTATTAGGTTTTGAGTTTGGGTTTGGTATTTCCTTTCCCTAGACTTGATGTCATGCTTATATAACTTATGTTAGATGTTTTTGATGTTGTCAAAGGTGGAGAAATGGTTAAGTTTAAGTTAATCATGCTAGGGAGAGGTTAGCATGTGTTAAGGGGGAGCTTGCATGTATTAAGGGGGAGGTTTGATTTCCATGTTTGAATTACATGCTTATCTTCCTTATGTATTTTGGTTATTGTTTTACCTAACATAAACATAGTTGCCACACATCAAAAAGGGGGAGATTGTTAGGGCAATCAACACATAAATGATGTGTTTTGATGTGTGTGGCAAAGGTTTAAGTTAGGTTGTTTGTGGATTTTATATGCTTGTTGAAGTCGTGCAGAATTTAGTAATTCACACATGGTTAGCTTGACAAAGCATTGGCAAGATCACCATCTCATGACACGGTTCTTGAGTTGGTGAAGGATAGCATTGCGGAAGCCGTGCGCTTGGTGCATTAGAGGGACTGCTGGACGAGAAGCATTGGAGTGAAGCTAAGAAAGTAGACTTCAGGGTGAGACGTGAAGGATGGCATTGTGAAGTCGTGCGCTTGGTGCATCCGAGGGACGTGGCCAGACGAAGAGAGCTTCAAGGTGAGGGACTTCAAGGGAGATGAGAGTGAGCGATTGTAACTCGGGAACTTGGCCGAATGGCTAAGTCAAGTGTCGGATGCTCAACCAAAGGTTGGTTTGAGGTTTTACCCGACACTAGTCGACTTCTATAGGTAGTAGTTGACTTCTCTAGGATGATTGGACTCGACCGGTGTTCGACTGAACTAGTTCTGGCCGAACAGTCGACTGCCAAGGGATGATAGTCGACTGCCGACACCATCAGTCGACTGCTAAGGGACGACAGTCGACTGATCGAGCCAAGTTCAGGCACAGAAGATTTGGCAATCGAGTGATCTCGTTGACCACTCAACTGTTGGTTCCATCAGTCGATTGATGGGAAGATCAGTCGACTGATGTGGGAGTCGTTGGTTGGAATCCAATGTGGATGAAGTCGTTGCAAGGCAACGACTACAACAACAGTCAACTGATGGATGCATCAGTCGACTGCTAAGTGCCCAACAGGAAGAATGACATCTTCCCTATAAGAAGGGGCCTTGGGTCACTTGGGATGGTTAATGCTTGAACTCCAATCATATATCGAAGTGCCCTAAACATTTTCTTCCCTCTTTCTTGCTATTTTTTCAATCATATTGTAAAGAGGGAGATTCTTGTAAGAAAGGTTACCTCCACCTAGCTTTGTGCAAAGGAGAGACTAGTGGGTTTGAAGGGAGTGATTCGCCATACGAATCGGGTTGTGGATTAGCAGCAAGGGGCATGAACCACGTTACATCCTTGAGTTTGCGAATTGCTCTTTGATTTGTGTTTTCTTCTTAATTATCTTTAAGTTTTATTATTCTGTTGCACTAATGCTAATCGTAGACAATTAAGACGCGATCGAACTCCACCATCTACGAAGAAGGCTATTCACCCCCCTTTAGTCGTTCACCGATCCTCCAACACAAAGAAGGCCCTTGTGCCTCGCCACGACCTGGAATCCAGTTTCTCGAAAAGTTACTTAATGATCTAAAGGTTAAATACCAATCTAACCCAAGGTTGACTAACTTTAATCATGTTCAAATCATCTCATAAAACATATAAGGTGAACACATTCTAAGACACATAGAATGGGTGGGATGTTAAGAATAATTGAAATACACTTAACATAACCTTTTCAAAATGATACCTATTTTCTCAACTATTGTACTTAACGAATATTTACAATTCTCTAGGCGAAAGTTTAGTGCCCCTTACATCTCTTATACTTCATATATTTGACTAAGGGGAAGAGCAAACTAACCCTAAGAGTTATATTACAAATCTTTAGATTATTTGTGCAAAGGGACACACCTCGAACCAATCTATCTAACTACTGCTAGACGCATGCTTGTGCTTATAGTTGATTTATCTTTAATAATTCTAGACACATGTTGTTTTTAAACCCCT
Organism: Wurfbainia villosa; assembly: GCA_025175895.1. Lineage (NCBI taxonomy): Eukaryota > Viridiplantae > Streptophyta > Magnoliopsida > Zingiberales > Zingiberaceae > Wurfbainia > Wurfbainia villosa. The sequence continues at coordinate 18,906,354 of CM046000.1, read as the reverse complement.
ATTTTATATAAAAACCCCAACACCTTGTTTGATTTATGACAAAAGGGGGAGAAGAGAGAAAGTTATGGGGGAGTAATAAAAATTTAATTTAAAAAAAAAATTCAAGTTATCTCTTTCAAAACTAACCTAGGGTTAAGAGGGAGTTTTTGAAAGGACGTTTATCATTTACTCTACTTGTTTTATGCTTTAATTTTTCCCTTGACTTTGTGTCATTTTGCGATAGATCAAAAAGGGGGAGATTGTTGGTACACGGGCACCAGATAATCGAACATAGGTTTTGATTATGACAAAGATCCAAAGTTAAGGTCATATTGTTATCTCATGAGCTGAATTAAGTGTGAAGGAAATGGTTAAGCTAAGCCGAAGGTCAGCGACACCCGGAGAATCCCAAGTCGGGAAACCATGGTGGTCGGGCAACACCGGGAGAACTTTGTGGGAGTCGAAGAACCCAGGTGAAGACCGGAAGCAAAGCGATAGATCATAAAGGACCAGAGGTAAGCACGAGTGCGAGGAGAGATAGTAAGATCATGTCATCTGTATAGGGACGACCGTAGCCGGTGATCCGACTAAGACTTCTAGTGGAAGGTCTAGGTCAAGATCGGACGGTAAGGAATCGTCATATTTACAAATTTCCATGCTAACTTCTTACTGCAGGTAAGTGTTGGGTTTCTGGCACCGCGGCGAGTGTGTGTTCGAACATGTTTCGTAAACATGTGCACAAAGGAAGAATTAAAAAGAAATAAATCTAATTTATTAAAACACACACATCACACACATGTATAGTACAACATCTGTAGACATAATTGCAGTTTTAAATTTTTTAATAAAAGGAAATTATGCTAGTTATACCTGACGTATCACGTGCAGCGGGAATGACATCAACCGGAGCAACTCTCGCTAGAATTGCCTCTATCCATATCCATGTTGAGTACCATCGGGATAGCTTCGCCAAGCTACGAGCCTCATTTTCGAAGGAGTCACTAGCCTCGTGTCGAAGACGATATGATCGAGAGAAGATCACAATCCGAATCAAAATTCGGATTTGAAAATGAGTCCCCAAAACACGGTTCTCCGAACAGATATTCGTCAACCGATTGACGAATCCTTGGTTCTCTACCTATGAGGATTACCAGAGATCCAATCCCCGACAATAACATCGCTGTTAGAGCTCCAAAAGCCATCTAAACGATGCTCCGACAAGAAGTAAACAAGCTATCCAAAATTGGACAACTTGGTGGAGGACTTGGCGCCGGCCAAAGGAGATGGCCGGCTAATCCTTGGTCGTCAGAACCAAGGTGGGTCACCGGAGGGTCGCCGAAAGAGTGGCCGGTAGCAGTTGGATGCCGACTGCTAGGGTGGACGGCGGCACAAAAGCTGGGCGACAGCAAGGAGAAGAGAGGGAGAGGAGAGGATGAGAGTTTTCCAAAAATAAAACTTAGGGCTCTCCAAACCTCTAGCCGCGCTTTTATAGAGCGCGTGTTTCTTAACCATTAAGAAACCTCCTCCTTAGAGTTATTCGTTCATAACTAAAATCCGTTAACCCGCTCCAATAACTTAAGTTAAAATAAATCGAACCAAGTTGGTCTATTTTAAGTTAAAACGAACCGAACCAACTTTAGTTCATTCGTTTAAAACAAACCAAGTGCCTTTGGTTTATTCTCCACCATTGGATTAGAACCAAACAAATTTGGTTCATTCATCACATCTTCATAAGACTCGGCCAATCCAAGATTCCATTGCGACTGAAACAATTTCATGCTCGCTCCTTGTTTGGTCCAACCAAACCATATTTCTCTCGATCTGAGAATCTCATTCTCAAGCTCGTTTTAAATCCTTCGGATTACGCTCGTTGTGCGTGTGACCAAATAGGTTCCCAATTTATGTTGGCCGTCTATAATTAATCATTAATTATAGAACAATCATGAGTGACACCTAGTAGTACATCATGATCCTCAATTAACAGGAAAATCAATGGTTAATCTAGAACCATTTCTGAAATCCTTTAGCTGCTACAATGAATCGTGCCCCGTTTCCTTCATGCATCTTATACTCACTTGGTTCAGGACATGGTCTATAGTGTCAGTCCCCACTAGGTCCACTACGTCACACTTAGCCTAAGTATCATTTTCTCGTCCTACGGTTTCTAGTTACTGCACATGTATTTAAGAGTACCTAACTCTAAACATGTAATGCTTTGGCTAAAGACTTTAGTAACAACCCGACAAGAGGCCTTGGGTATACATCTCCTCGCAAGGAGTGGTGAATCTTTTATAGGCTATTCAAACACCTTCGGCCACATCGACTTATACCCAATAATCCCGGGTTTACATCTTCTCAGAGATGCTTGCTTATGGTGTCAAAGAATAAGTCTTCATGACTTGAATACCACAAGTCAAAGGAACATCCCACTTAAGTTGCAGTACGAACTTCATTGATATATCCATATATGCAGAGAACCATATGAAGGCTTATAGTTGGTCGCTCCAATGAACTAGTTACCATAACTAGCATCCACGATTAACTCCGGACATCATAATGTCTCTAGCCAGTGTGAATCAGCTGCTTGGATACACCAAAGAGTATGCCCCATGCTAGTCTCGATAGAATTGATGGTGTCCAAATCCATTAATTCATCGACTAGGGATAATTCTAATACATCACAATTACACATGTAGAGATACTCACTAGTTGTGATTCAATCACAAATTCTTTCATGTTGTGAAACATATCGTGGACGTTCAGTAAATGAGTTTAAGATCTAATCAAATACATGAAAATATGTATACTCAAATAGTGAATCTTTATTTATCATATAAATGGTTTAAACATAAAGCGATTGCCTTAGGACACCTCTCATATATAACTAACAGGAAGTGGCCAGGTTGGCAGTCAACTGCTGGCTATTAGCAGTCGACTGATGAAGGGTATCAGTCGACTAATGGTGATGAATCAACCTTTTGTGCTAGGTTAAACAGGATAACATTTGACGCTGCTACTTCGCGATAAGATAAGGTGCCACCTCGTGATAACTTCCAAAAGATGAGAATCAATCTCGCGCTAGGTCAAACCCCTTTGGTTTATTTTCGACCATTGGATTAGAACCAAACCAATTTGGTTCAACCATCATGTCTTAAAAAGGCTCGACACATCCACTATTCCGATGAGACTGAAACAATTTCACGCTCGCTCCTTGTTTGGTCCAACCAAACCAAATCTCTCGCGATCTGAGAATCCCATTCTAAAGCATGTTTTAAATCCTTCGGGTAACACTCGCAGTGCGTGTGACCAAATAGGTTCCTGGTTTATGTTGGCCATCTATAATTAACTATTAATTATTGAACGATCATGAGTGGCACCTAGTAGTACATCATGATCCCCAATTAACTGGAAAATCAACGGTTGACCCCATAACAACTTCTGAAACTTTTCAACAGCTATAGTGAATTGTGCATCATTCCCTTCACTCATCTTATACCGACTTGGTTCATGACATGGTCTATTATGTCAGTCCTCACTAGGCTGACTACGTCACAACTAGTCTATGTATTACTTCCTCATCCACCGGATTATAGTTACTGCACACGTATCCAAGAGTACCATACTCTAAACATGTAATGCTTTGGCCAAACACTTTAGTAACAATCCGATGAGAGAACATAGGGTATACATCTCCTCGCAAGGAGTGGGGAATCCTCTTTTGGCTATTCAAACACCTTCAGCCACTTCAACTTATAACCAATCATCTCGAGTCCACATCTCTTTGGAGATGCTTGTTTAAGATGTCAAAGCGTAAGTCTTCAAGAGCAAGATGACTTGAATACTGTAAGTCGAAGGAACATTGCACTTAAGCTGCAGTAAGAACATCATTGACATATCCATATATGTAGAGAACCATATAAAGTCTTACAGCTGGTCACTCCGATGAACTAGTTACCATAACTAGCATCCATGGTTAACTCCGGACATGCCAATGTCGCTAGCCAGTGAGAAACAGCTGTTTGGATAAATCAAATAGTATAACTCGTGCCAATCTCAACAGAATTGATGGTGTCCAAATACATCAATTTATCGACTAGGGATAATTCTAATACATCACAATTACACATGTAGAGATACTCACCAGTTGTGATCCAATCACAAATTCTCTCATGCTGTGAATTGTATTGCGGACATTCAGTAAATGAGTTTAAGATCCAATCAAATACATGAAAACATGTATACTCAAATAGTGAATCTTAATTTATCAAATCAATGGTATAATCATAAGGCGATTGCCTTAGGACACCTCTCATATATAACTAACAAACTCCCACTTGGCCTAATGCCAATCGCCACGGTATCCAATACCATAAGCTCTAACATGACCCTCAAACTTACTTTGAGGTAAGGCCTTAGTTAAAGGGTCCGCTAAGTTCCTTTCAGTGGGAATCTTCTCGATTTGTATTTCCTTCCTAGTGATGATCTCTCTGATCAGATGATAGCGTCGAAGCACATGTTTGGATCATTGATGAGACCTTGGCTCTTTTGCCTGTGCAATCGCTCCATTGTTGTCGCAGTAAATAGGTATTGCTTCAATAATGGTTGGAACCACACCAAGTTCAGAGACAAACTTCTTGATCCAAATTGCTTCCTTTGCTGCTTTCAAAGCTACAATGTATTCTTCCTCAGTTGTAGAATCCTTTACAACTTCTTGCTTGGAACTTTTCCAACTTATTGTGCCTCCATTCAAGGTGAATATGTACCTAGACTGAGACATGGAATCATCCTTATCTGCTTGGAAGCTGGCATCCATATATCCACGTATTACCATATCACCTTCTCCAGATATTAGAAACACATCCTTAGTTCTTCTTAAGTACTTAAGAATTGTCTTAACAGCTGCCCATTGATCCATTCCTGGATCAGATTGGTATCTGCTCGTGACACTTAAAGCAAACGCTACATCAGGCCTTGTACATAACATAACATACATGATAGATTTTATTGCGGATGCATAGGGGATCTTACTCATGCAAATCCTCTTGTGTTTTGTGCACAAACACATACACTTCGAAATGTGTATCCAATGCTTGATAGGGAAGGAAACCTTTCTTGGATTTTGACATGCTAAACCTCTTTAGCAGTCGATCTATATATATAGACTGCGAAAGACCAAGCAACCATTTTGATCTATCTCTATAGATCTTAATCTCGAGGATGTAGCTCGCTTCACCCAAGTCTTTCATGGAGAATATTTTGGATAACCAAATTTTGACCGACTGTAAGATAGATATATCGTTTCCTATAAGTAATATGTCATCGACATACAATACTAGGAACACGACTGCACTCCCACTAACTTTCTTGTACACATAGGGTTCGTCTGGATTTTGTGAGAAATCAAACCTTTTGATTGTCTCATCAAAATGAATGTTCCAGCTCCTGGAAGCTTGCTTCAGTCCATATATGGACCATCGAAGTTTACATACCTTGGTTTTATCAACCGATGTGAAACCCTCGGGTTGTATCATATACACGTCCTTGAGTAGGTTTCCATTAAGGAAAGATATTTTCACATCCATCTGTCATATCTCATAGTCATAATGAGTCGCTATGGCCAAGAGCATCCGAATGGATTTAAGCACAACTACTGGTGAATAGGTCTCGTCATAATCAACACCTTGCTTTTGATGATAGGCTTTCACCACTAATCTAGCCTTATAGGTAATAACATTACCATCCATGTTGGTCTTTTTCTTGAAAACCCACTTGCACCCTATAGGCATAATGCCTTCAGGTGGGTCCACCAAGTTCCAAACTTGATTTTCATACATGAAATCCATTTCCGACTTTATGGCTTCAAGCCACTTGTCCCTTTCTGAACTTTTCAGAACTTCTTCATAATTGGTAGGCTCCTCATCATCAATGAGTAACACGTTGTTCGATTCACTTATGACAAATCCATATCTCTCAGGAATGTTGCGTGTTCTACCAGATCTACGAAGATGTGGTGTTACAATAGGTTCAGCCGTTCACTCATCACTATGAGTTATCGGTTGTGGTGCTTGACTAGGTATCTTATCAATGTCATTTGGAGTCTCTTGAACCTCCTTAAGTTCAATGTCACTCCCACTGTTTTCTTACAAGAGAAACTCTTTCTCTAGAAACACAGCATGCCTTGAAACAAACACCTTTTTTCCACAGAGTGATAGAATTGGTAACCCCTCGTTTCCTTATGGTATCCAATAAATAGACATTTATCAGACTTAGCATCCTATTTATCTGATACAGTCTGCTTCACATAAGCAAGAAAATCCCATATCTTCAAGTAAGATAAATAAGGTTTCTTACTATTCCATATCTCATATGGAGTAGTAGAGACTACCTTAGTCGGGACTCTATTTAGCAAGTAAACAATTGTCTGAAGTGCATAGCCCCAAAAAGACTTGGAAAGATTCGCATGATTCATCATCGACTTAACCATGTCCAACAAGGTTCGATTTCACCTCTCAGATACACCATTAAACTGTGGTGTATACGGTAGAGTCCATTGAGACATTATATCATTTTCCCTTAGATAATCTAGAAACTCTTGACTCAAGTATTCACCACCTTGATCAGATCGAAGTATTTTAGTACTTTTGCCAAGTTGTTTTTCTACTTCATTTATGAATTCTTTGAACTTTTCAAAGGCTTTAGACTTGTGTTTCATCAAGAACACATGCCCAAACCGTGAGTGATCATCGATAAAGGTAATGAAGTAACTATAGCCTCCTATAGCATTAGTTGACATAGGTACGCATACATCAGTATGTATTAGACCAAGCAACTATCCCATCGGTTCACCTTTTCTAGTAAAAGGTAACTTAGTCATCTTGCCTTTTAAGCATGATTTACATGTATCAAATGAATCAAATTTAAACGATTCCATAATTCCACATCGGTGTAATTCGGACATGCCTTTCTTACTTATATGGCCAAGACAACAATGCCACATGTAGGAGGCTAATTGATTATCTTTTCGAGCACGCTTGCTTGCTTCAATATTGAAAATGTCACTGAATACGTCTAACGTATATATTCCATTGCATAAGTTCGAGTCCCATAAAGAATGTAATTTATAGTTATGTAACAACAATTGTTACTAAAAGTTAAATGATACCCATTTCTATTTAAGAAGGAAATAGAAACAATGTTCTTTATTAACGAAGGAACATAATAGAAATTGTCCAGTTCTAGGATAAGTCCTGTAGGGAGTTTCAACAAATATGTTCTGATTGAGACCGCAACAACCTTTCCTCCATTGCCAACTCACAAATTTGATTCTCCCTTGATGAGTCTTCATCTATTCCTTAGCCCCTATATGTCATTAAATATATGTGAGCCACACCCAGTATCCAATACCCAAGTGTCTGAGGAAATAGAATGACAATCAATAATGAACATACTTGAAGATGATGGGGCATCTGATCCTTGTTCTTCTTCACAGACTCAAGATAAATCTTGCAATTTCTTCGTCAATGACCCTCCTTGCGACAATGATGACAAGTTCCCTTTTGAGTTTATTCTGTCTTCTGAGCGTTCTTCTTCTTCCCCTTATGTTGTTCCATTGATTTTCTCTTAGAACCTTTCTTTGAGGAATCAACTAGCAGCGTTGTCTTCTCCTCATGCTTCACAGAAGGCTCCAAGTCTTCATTATGTTGAGGAGTTCGGGAATGGTGTTTTCAATTTTGTTCATCTAGTAGTTCATCACAAACTGTGAGAAACTCTTGGGAAAACAATGTAGAATTAAGTCAATACTTAATTCATGATCCATCACAAACCCGAGTGTAGCTAATCGCTCGATGTACCCATTCATCTTTAGCACAAATTGCACTACAGATGGACCTTCTTGCATCTTTGAGGTGAAGAGGAGCTTGGAGACTTCGAACCTTTCAGATCTTGCTTGCTCATCAAACAACTCTTGAAGATGAAAGACTATGGTATTAGGATCCATATGCTCATGCTGCTTCAGAAGCTCGGGTACCATCGCAGCTAGCATGATGCAAATTGCCAGTTCAAAATCATTCACATGTTTCTAATAGGCCAACAATTGGTCCGGAGTTGCACCATCTTTAGGACAGGTGGGAAGAGGCTCTTCGAGGACATATGCAAGATTTTCCTCCTTGTGAACAATTCTCAGGTTTCTAAGCCAGTCGAAGAAGTTCAGCCCAGCCAACTTATTTAAATCCAAAACAGAGTGCAAGTTTATAGACATCATGATCAAGTGATTAACCTAGATATACAAATCGAGCATATATGGGACAGATGATTTAAAATGCATCAACATACATTTATAAGTCCCATTCATTTTCGAATTCGAAAAACCCTTAAAATCAATTCAGGAGATCGTAGGTTCATCTCCGAACGGGCTAATATCCAACATAGATAAGAACAACCTTGGAGAGAGTCCAACAAGTTGTTCATAGCTATGATGGTAGTTATCAAATATACCAATTACATGTCACGTATATGTAACTATCAAATTGTGCTATCAACTAATTGAATGTTCGCACATACATTGGATTGTTAACACATTAACAAGTATGCATCATATGCATAGCGCCCAACTCCACCTCTCTTCACATCGACCTTGGAGAGAGTCCAATAAGCCGATGCTCCAAGTTAAAACTGACCCATTAATCGAGAAATAGTTTTAATATGGTTAGAGTGCATTCAATCATTTAGCCAGGCTTGGAGAGATTCCAACAACCCAAACTAAAGATTGACATCTGACTCTTACCATATTAGTATTAAACTACTTCAATGGTTTGAACATGTTCAGGTTCAAGCCGGGCTTGGAGAGACTCTAAGAACCCAAACAAGAAACGGAACTCCAGTTCTAACAATATTAATGGAAGGTGTAGGCTTTAATATTGTGTAAGGGTTTTGTGGTCTCATCCTCCTTTTCATGCAAATAACTATTATCTACATGACATGACACACATGACATACATATGTGCAACTAATGCATCTACATGTCACGGCACACATGACATAATGATATGCATCTAATGCAATTAAATGACATACAATTATGACATGTTCAAGTAATTTCCTAATTGTCATAATTAATTTTTGAAATAAAATATGTTTGTGATTTGATTTCTCAAATTAAATCTCATCGATTAAATTAGGAAATAAATTTCCATATCTAATCACATACTTTATTTATAGAAATATAAATTAAGAAAATTCAAATTTAATTTAGGAAAAAAATCCTAAATCTAATTTCCTAATCACATTAGGATATTCCTAATTTGAATTTCTTAACTAATTTAAATTTCCATAAATTTTCTAAACTTTCCAAAAATAGAAAATTTCCAAAAATACAATTATGACAAACATTCATCGCAAAATAATTTTACGATTATGTCAGAACACAGTCGGGCTCTGATACCACTGTTGGGATTTTGGGGCACCAACATGGGCATGTATTCGAACATGTTTCGTAAACATGAATAGAGGAAGCAAATAAAAATGGTAATAAAACTATTTTATTACATTACACACACCACATGGATGCAGGATACAACAGTGTAGCATAATCGTGATTTCAAATTTTGCAATAAAGGAAATTACACAAGGTATACCTGACAAATAACTTGCAGCGGAAAGGGCATCAACCTCCCTCGTAAGTTTCGCCTCTATCCGAGTCCACGCTGAGTATCGTCGAGATACCTTCACAAGCTACCAACCCCATCTTGACGAGATATACTAGTCTCACGTAGAAGACGTTGTGATATGAGAGACAATCAGGAAACAAGTTCCACGAACTTGTTTCCTTGGATGTGCCGACCAATCAAATTGGTCGGCTGCAGCAAGGTGGCCGATAGTGGTGCTGCTGGCCAGTGGCTTGGGCTGCTAGGCGGTGGTGGCGGCTGGCCGACGGCTGGAGGGGAGGCGGCCAAGGGTTGGGCGACGACAACCAAGGAGTCAGCACACAAGAGAGGGAGAGGAGAAGAGAAAAATGACTAGGGTTTCACAAAACCTAATTCGTTCCTGAAATATTTCTCAATCCTGTTATTTATAGAGAACGTGTTCCTTAACCATTAACAGACCTTTTCTCAAGGGTTATTGATTCATAACCAAAACTAGTTAACTCGCTCTATTAACTTAAGTTAAAATAAACCAAACCGCGTTGGTCTATTTTAAGTTAAAATAAAACAAATCAATTTTTGTTCATTCAATTAAAATAAAACAAACCAAACTCCCTTGGTTTATTTTCCATCATTGGATTAGAACCAAACCAATTTGGTTCAACCATCATGCCTTCAAAAGACTTGGCCCATCCACTCTTCCGATGCTACTGAAATAATTTCATGGTCGCTCCTTGTTTGGACCAACCAAACCAAGTCTCTCTCGATCTAAGAATCTCATTCTCAAACTCATTTTAAATCCTTTGGATAACACTCATAGTGCATTTGACAAAATAGATTCTCGGTTTATGTTGGCAGTCTATAATTAACCATTAATTATAGAATGATCAAGAGTGACACCTAGTAGTACATCATGATTCCCAATTAATCGGAAAATCAACGGTTGACCCCAGAACAACTTCTGAAACCTTTCAGCAGCTACTGTGAATCGTGTTTTGTTCCTTTCACTCATCTTATACCCACTTGGTTTAGGACATGGTCAATTGTGACAGTCCCCACTAGACTGACTACATCACACCTAGCCCAAGTATTACTTCCTCATCATCCGGATTCTAATTATTGCACACGTATCCAAGAGTACCATACTCTAAACATGTAATGCTTTGGCCAAAAACTTTAGTAACAATCCGACGAGAGGCCATAGGATATACATCTCCTCGCAAGGAGTGATGAATCCTTTGTAGGCTATTCAAACACCTTCGCCCACTTCGACTTATACCCAATCATCCTAGGTCCAAATCTCCTCGGAGATGCTTGCTTAAAATGTCAAAGCATAAGTCATCATGACCAAGATGACTTGGAAACCCCAAGTCGAAGGAACATCGCACTTAAGCTACAATAAGAACTTTATTGACAAATCCATATATGCAGATAACCTTATGAAGTCTTACAGCTTGTCACTGATGGAGATCGAAACGGTCGGCTAGAAGAGGGTGAATAGCCCTTTGTCGTTGGATGTCGGTATTTGCTCGTCTACAAAACTAATTAGCGCAACGGAAACAATAAAGACAATCAAATACAAATACAAGAAAATAAACGCTAACACAATAGTATAACGTGGTTAACGGCTACGCCGCTAATCCACGGTCCCTGATTCGTCCTCGGTGAATCACTCCGCCAAAACCAATCCACTAATGGTCTCTCCTTTGCACCAAGCTAGGTGGAGGTAACCTTTACAATCAAGATCACTCTTCTTACAATAAGAATGAAGTAAAAGCAAGTAAGAAGAGTTTAAAGCTTGTGGGGCACTTGGATGGTCGTTTGGAGTAAGAGCATTAACCATTCAAAAGCCCACACCGTCTCTTTTTATAGAGAGGAAGCTTTTCTTTCCATTGGCCGCCCGATTCTTGCGCCCTTGGCGATCATTGCGCCACTCAGCGGCCTCGAACACGCCGGATCCCGGCCGTTGTAGTCGATGGAACACTTGGCAATCGGACCGATGGACCTCATCGATCATGCTTCGCCCGTGTCGGCCCGATCGGCTCACGAGTGGTTAATGGCCAAACCCTTTCGACCCGATCGACTCGCCGGCATGTTGCTAGCCTCAAAACAACCAGTCGAATACCAGTCGAACCACATTCGACTCAGAGCTGTCGAATGTCGTTCCATGGTAGTCGACTGATGTCGGGAAATCCCATCCGACACTTAGCCAAATGGCCAAGTTTCACCTTAGAGCTACTCCCCCTTCCCGGGATACATTCGCTCACTCTCATCTCTCGGAGTCCCTCGCCTTCGAAGTTATCTTCGTCCTCGGCCACGTCCCTCGGCAGCATCAGGCGCACGGCTCTGCAATGCTCCTTCGCGTCTCTTGCCTCGAAGTCTACTTCCTCCGGCTTCACTCCAAGCTCCCGTCTGGCGGTCCCTCGGATGCTCCAAGCGCACGGCTTCCGCAAAGCCATCCTTCACCGACTCAAGGACCGAGTCATGAGTTGTGAAACTCGCCACGGCTCCATGTGCGAATTACTAAGCCCTGCAAGACTCCAACGCACATATAAAATCACACTAACACCCTAACTTAAACCCTTTGCCACACACATCAAAACCTTATCATGGCAAGAGATTGCCCTAACAATCTCCCCCTTTTTGATGTGTGGCAATCTGTTTAAGTTAGGAAAAAACATTTGATAGAAATTCTAAGGTAAGAAAGCATGTAAACATAAACATGATATAGCAACATGCAACTCCCCCTTAATCCATGAAACTCCCCATACAAATTTCTCCCCCTATCATAATTATCATAATTAACTTAAACATAATCATTTCTCCCCCTTTGACACCATCAAAAAGTTTAACACTAAGTTATAAACTCATGACATCAAATATAATAGAAGGAAAAATACCAAAACTTGATTTAAAACTGGAATTTGGCCTGATTATCACTTCTGTACTACCGATCGGCACGCTATTTTCAGAAATTTTTAATTTTCGGACCGAATTTCAGAAATGCATTAAAAATTTCAGAAAATTCAAAAAATCATGAAACTTGGGGAACATATTACTTTTAAGCATATCTATCAGTGAAAATTAGTTTTTCATGAAAAATCAGCATATTTTCAAGTATTTTCCAAAAAATCCAAAAGCTTTAAAAACCACTAAGTTTTTTATCATGATAGTATCCATTTTAACACCTAGTTCTGGTTTGAATTGTTTCAAAACATGAATACACAGATTTTAAAGTAAGAAATTGTTTTGAAAACATATGAAATATCCAACCATGATCTTTGGGCAATATGTCTATGAATTAAACATAAGCCTTCCCCATGATTGGTCTATTATTGCTATTTTGATACCTTAAATGACCATCTAAATGCCATAGGCATTAGTGGACATTAGTATCATCCTAACATCTCACTCATGCTAAGTTTTCAATCATGGTAGCCTATAGTGAGTGTGAGATGTATCCTAGAGGTATTTGTATATACTTAACCATTATATTCATGCAATTCTATCAAGGTTAAGTATCATCCTAACACTCAACATGATCATAAAGACATATATGACTTAAATTCATATTATGATCATGAAACACATGTATTCATTGAATTGTTATCATGCATTAGGTATTATATCATGATAATAAGCAAAATATCACCTAAGGCATGATTTAAACCCTATTTCTCATGATGATGTGCCAAATTTCAAAATCATAAATCATGATTGCAAATATTCATAGCAATTTCATTAATTATCATGATTTAAGCATTATTATCTATTTATAGGTGCATTATCATCACCTAACACTATTTCAAAATGTTGTCCCAGCATCCTAGGTCAACCACAAAATATGATATAGGTCAAGTCCATATGGTTGACTATCATAGGGTATTTCTAACCCTTAAGAATGGATTTAGGAACCCAAAATAAGTTCTTTCCTATTGGGTTCACTAAATACTCCTTGGGGACCCATTTCCTAGCTATTACCTTCTTCTTATCTTGTCCCCTAGCAATTAGGCATTTATAGGCCTTTTCATTTTTCTTTTCCTTATATCCTAGGCCTTTTTTGTTAAAACTTGCTCTTTGGCTCCCTATGATCATGTTCAAAGTGTTTGAGCCAATAGTGAATTTTTCTAGAGCTTTGGTTAAATAATCTACTTTCTCTCTTAAAGCCCTATTTTCTTCTATACATGCATCACTAACATCCAAAGGCATATAGTTATCATGTGAGCATGCATCATTTAAGCTAGAAGAAATATTATCATCATTTAAGCATGCTTTTTCTAGTTTATTTTCTAAGTCCTTAATTTGCTCAAGCATGCTCTTATTTTTCTTCTTAGCTCTAAATAGGTCCTTAGTGAGGCTAGAAATCATAGAAACTATTTTACTACGTGAAAGATTAGTTACCATAGTTTCCATGTCCTCTTCTTCTTCTTCGGATGAGGATGTAGAGGCTCCCCCTTCACTAGAGCTCCCTCCACTTGAGCTTGATTCTTCATTTTCAGTGGAGGAGCAATCCGAGTCATCAAATGCCATTAGAGCAAGGTTGGTGACGAAAGCGTTCTCCTCTTTCAATGATGATGAAGAGGAAGAGGAAGGGTCATCCCATGTCTTTGCTTTGAATGCCTTGGCCTTCCCCTTTTCCTTTGCCTTCTTCTCCTCTTCCTTTTTCTTCTTGCTCCCTTTTTTCTTCTTCTTTTCTTCTTTCTTTCTCTTCTCCTCCTTACTTTTGTTCAAGAGGGGAAAATTGTCCCTTATATGTCCCTCTCCTTGGCAATTGTAACAAATGATCTTCCCCCTTGGTCTTCTATTCCTATCATTTGATTTGATAAATCTAAAACATTTTAATGCACGCCTTACCCTCCTTACCATATAGGCTTCTTCCGTTCTATCCATGGAGGAGGAGGAGGAAGCTTCAGCATCGGAGGAGGAGGGAATCTCTATCTTCTTCTTCCCCTTGTTTGCCAACAATGCTAGTCCCTTTGAAGGTTGGATTCTAGGCTCTTCTTATATACCTTCAAGCCTTGTTTCATGATGCTCCATGGTTGAGAAGAATTCCTCCAAGGTGCTTACTTCTAAGTTCTTGGAGATATAAAATGAGTTCACAATGGAGCTCCATCTTGAGGACCGGGGAAAGACATCTATGACCTTCATTACCATATCCCGGTTGGAGAGCTTTTCTCCTACCCTTGTTAGCCCAATTAATATTTCTTTAAACCTAGAATGTAATGATGTTACCTTTTCTCCCTTTTCCAATTTGATACTTGATAGTTGGGAGCGGAGGAGGTCTCTCCTTGCAAGTTTGGCTTCCGAAGTGCCTTCATGAAGTTCAACGAATCTCTCCCACATCTCCTTGGCACTTGAGCATTCCCCAATTCGGTTGATCTCTTGTTGGGGGAGCACATTGAAGAGATGGTGCTTGGCTTTTGAGTTTGCAAGGTGCTCTTCCCTTTGCTTTTTGGTCCACCTAGATTTCTCTATTGGCTTCCCTTCTTCATCCCTAGGCAAAACGAAACCGGATTCCATTGTAATCATGATATCAAAATCCGTTTCGAAAAATACCTCCATTCGCTTCTTACACCAAGATAATTCTCCTTCAAACTTCGGTGGATGGATGTTGGAGCCGACCATTTTGAAAGTTGATTGTTGTGGCGGTTAGTCCTTGACAAGCTTTTCTTGGCTCTGATACCACTTGATGGAGATCGAAACGGCTGGCTAGAGAAGGGTGAATAGCCCTTTGTCATTGGATGTCGGTATTTGCTCGTCTACAAAATTAATTAGCTCAACGGAAACAATAAAGACAAGAAAATACAAATACAAGAAAACAAACGCTAACACAATAGTATAACGTGGTTCACGGCTACGCCGCTAATCCACGGTCCCCGATTCATCCTCGGTGAATCACTCCGCCAAAACCAATCCACTAATGGTCTCTCCTTTGCACCAAGCTAGGTGGAGGTAACCTTTACAATCAAGATCACTCTTCTTACAATAAGAATAAAGTAAAAGCAAGTAAGAAGAGTTTAAAGCTTGTGGGGCACTTGGATGGTCGTTTGGAGTACGAGCATTAACCATTCAAAAGCCCACACCCTCTCTTTTTATAGAGCGGAAGCTTTTCTTCCCGTTGGCCACCACCAGTCGACTGCTGCCCTTGGCAGTCGACTGCCGCCACTCCAACGGCCTCCGAACACGTCGGATCCCGACTGTTGTAGTCCAACGGAACACTTGACAGTCGACTGATGGACCTCATCGATCATGCTACCTCGTAGTCGCGCCCGATCGGCCACGAGTGGTTCTGGCCAAACCCTTTCGACCGATCCGCGCTTGGCCGATCGGTCGATGGTCTTGGCGATCATGCCCACATATGGAAATCGACTGCTGGCCTCAAAACAACCAGTCGAATACCAGTCGAACCACGTTCGACTCAGAGCAATCGACTGTCGTTCCATGGCAGTCGACTGATGTCGGGAAATCCCATCCGACACTTAGCCAAATGGCCAAGTTTCACCTTAGAGCTACTACCCCTTCCCGGGTTACATTCGCTCACTCTCATCTCTCGGAGTCCCTCGCCTTCAAAGTTATCTTCGTCCTCGGCCACGTCCCTCGGCAGCATCAGACGCATGGCTCTGCAATGCTCCCTCGCGTGTCTTGCCTCGAAGTCTACTTCCTCCGACTTCACTCCAAGCTCCTCGTCCAGCGGTCCCTCGGATGCTCCAAGCGCACAACTTCCTCAAAGCCATCCTTCACCGACTCAAGGACCGAGTAATGAGTTGTGAAACTCTCCACTGCTCCATGTGCGAATTACTAAGCCCTGCAAGACTCCAACGCACATATCAAATCACACTAACACCCTAACTTAAACCCTTTGCCACACACATCAAAAACTTATCATGGCAAGAGATTGCCCTAACAGTCACTCCAATGAACTTGTTACAATAACTAGCATCCACTATTAACTCCTGACATGCCAATATCTCTAGCCAGTGAGAAGCAACTGTTTGGATAAACCAAAGAGTATAACTCATGCCAATCTCAACAGAATTGATGGTGTTTGAATACATCAATTCATCGACTAGGGATACATCACAATTACACATGTAGAGATACTCACCAGTTGTGATCCAATAATAAATTCTCTCATGTTGTGAATCGTTTTGCGGACATTCAATAAATGAGTTTAAGATCCAATCAAATACATGAAAATATGTATACTCAAATAGTGAATTTCCATTTATCAAATAAATGTTACAAGCAAAAGGCGATTGCCTTAGGATACCTCTGATATATAACTAACAACACTTTGGGAGCAAGAAGAGATGATAAAAATGTTGGGTTTCCCAGGCATCGCGGTGAGTGTATGTTCGAATATGTTTCGTAAACATATGTACAATGGAAGAATTAAAAGCAATAAATCTAATTTATTACAATACACACATGACACGTATACAAGATACAATATATGTAGACATAATCACAATTTCAAATTTTTCAATAAAAGGAAATTATGCTAGTTATACCTGACGTATCACGTGCAACGGCAATGACATCAACCGGAGCAACTCTCGCTAGATTTACCTCTATCCGTATCCACGCCGAGTACCGTCGGGATAGTTTTAACAAGCTACGAGCCTCTTCTTCGTAGGAGTAACTAGCCTCGTGTCAAAGACGATGTGATCGAGAGGAGATCACAATCCGAATCAAAATTCGGATGCAAAATGAGTCCCCAAAAACTTGCTTCTTCGGAGAGGTATTCGTCAATCGATTGATGAATCCTTGGTCCTCCACCTATGAGGATTACCGGAGTTCTAATACCTGGCAAGGAACTCACTGTCAGAGCTCCAAACACCGTCCAAATGACACTCCGACAAGAAGGAAACAAGCTCTCCAAAAACTGGACAGCTTGGTGGTGGACTTGGCGCTGACCAAAGGAGGTAGCCGGCTAATCCTTAGTCACCAGAGCCAAGGTGGATCACCGGAGGGTCATCGGAGGGGTGGCCGGTAGCAGCTGGACGCCGGCGGCACAAAGGGGCAGCGGCTCAAGAGCTGGGCATGACTTCCTTGCGCGGCGGCAAGGAGAAGAGAGGGAGAGGAGAGGATAAGAAGTTTTAAAAAATAAAAACTTAGGGCTCTCCAAACATCTAGTTGGGATTTTATAGAGCACGTGTTTCTTAACCATTAAGAAACCTTCTCTTTAGAGTTATTGGTTCATAACCAAAATCCATTAACTCGCTCCAATAACTTAAGTTAAAATAAACCGAACGGAGTTGGTCTATTTTAAGTTAAAACAAACCGAACCAACTTTGGTTCATTCGTTTAAAACAAACCAAACCACTTTGGTTTATTTTCCACCATTGGATTAGAACCAAACCAATTTGGTTTATCCATCATGTGTTCATAAAACTCGACCCATCAATGCTTCCATTGCGACTGAAATGATTTCATGCTCGCTCCTTCTTTGGTCCAACCAAACCTTGTTTCTCTCAATCTGAGAATCTCATTCTCGATTTATGTTGGCCGTCTATAATTAACCATAAATTATAGAATGATCATGAGTGGCACCTAGTAGTACATCATGATCCCAAATTAACTAGAAAATCAATAGTAGATTTCAGAACCATTTCTGAAACCCTTCAGCAGCTACAATGAATCGTGCCCATTTCCTTTCACTCATCTTATACCCACTTGGTTTAGAACATGGTCTATTGTGTCAGTCCCCACTAGGTTGACTACGTCACACCAAGCCCAAGTATTACTTCCTTGTCCTCCGAATTATAGTTACTGCACATATATCCAAGAGTACCATACTCTAAATATGTAATGTTGTGGATAAAGACTTTAGTAATAATCTGATGAGAGGCCATAGGGTATACATCTCCTCGCAAGGAGCGATGAATCCTCTGTAGGCTATTCAAACACCTTCGGCCACTTCGACTTATACCCAATCATCCCGGGTCCACATCTCCTCAGAGATGATTGCTTAAAATGTCAAAGCATAAGTCTACATGACCAAGATGACTTGAATACCGCAAGTCGAAGGAAGTTGCACTAAGAACTTCATTGACATATCCATATATGCAGAGAACCATATGAAGTCTTACAGATGGTCACTCCAATGAACTAGTTACCATAACTAGCATCCACCATTAACTTCGGAAATCATAATGTCTCTAGCAGTGAGAATCAGATGCTTGGATACACCAAAGAGTATACCTCATGCTAGTCTCGACAAAATTGATGGTGTCCAAATCTATCAATTCATCGACTAGGGATAATTCCAATACATCACAATTAAACATGTAGAGATACTCACTAGTTGTGATCCAATCACAAATTCTCTCATGTTGTGAATCATATTGCGGACATTCAGTAAATGAGTTTAAGATCCAATCAAATACATGAAAACATGTATACTCAAATAGTGAATCTTCATTTATCAAATAAATGGTACAACCATAAGGTGATTACCTTAGGACACCTCTCATATATTACTAGCAAACTCCCACTTGGCCTAATGTCAATCGCCACGATATCCAATACCATAAGCTCTAACATGACCATCAAACTTACTTTGAGGTAAGGCCTTAGTTAAAGGGTCTGCTAAGTTCCTTTCAGTGGGAATCTTTTTGATTTGTATTTCCTTCCTACTGATGATCTCCCTGATCAAATGATAGCGGTGAAGCACATGTTTGGATCATTGATGAGACCAAATGAAGTTCAGAGATGAACTTCTTGATCCAAACCACTTCCTTTGCTGCTTCCAAAGCTGCAATGTATTCTACCTCAGTGGCAGAATCCGCTATAGTGCCTTGCTTAGAACTTTTCCATCTTATTGTACCTCAATTCAAGGTGAACACGTACCCAGACTGAGACCTAAAATCATCCTTGTCTGTCTGGAAGCTGACATCCATATACCCGCATATCACCATGTCCCCTTCTCCATATATTAGGAACACATCCTTAGTTCTTCTCAAGTACTTAAGGATTATCTTAACAACTGCCCAATGATCCATTCCTGGATCAGATTGGTATTTGCTCGTGACACTCAGAGCATACGATACATCAGACCTCATACATAACATAGCATACATGATAGATCCTATTGTGGATGCATAGGGAATCTTATTCATGCAAATCCTCTCGTCTTCTATGCGCGGACACAGACTTTGAAAGGTGTGTCCCATACCTGATGGGTAGGAAACCTTTCTTGGATTCTGATATGTTAAACTTCTTTAGCACTCGGCTATATATGTAGACTGTGAAAGACCAAGCAACCGATTCTATTTATCCCTATAGATCTTAATCCCGAGGATGTAGGTTGCTTCTCCTAGGTCTTTCATGGAGAACATCTTGGACAACCAAATTTTAACTGACTGTAAGACAAAAACATCATTTTCTATAAGTAATATGTCATCGACATATAATACTAGGAACATGACTGCACTCCCACTAACCTTCTTGTACAAACAAGGTTCGTCCGGATTTTGTGAGAAATCAAACCTTTTGATTATCTCATCAAAATGTATATTCCAGCTCCTGGATGCTTGCTTCAGTCCATATATGGACTGTCGCAGTTTGCATACCTTGGTTTTATCAACCGATGTGAAACCCTCAGGTTGTATCATATACACGTCCTCGAGTAGGTTTCCATTAAGGAAAGCTGTTTTCACATCCATCTGTCATATCTTATAATCAAAATGAGCCACTATGGCCAGGAGTATCCGAATGGATTTAAGCATAGCAACAGGTGAATATGTCTCATCATAATCAACACCTTGCTTTTGTTGATACCCTTTTGTCACCAATCTAGACTTATAGGTAATCACATTACCATCCATGTCGGTTTTCTTCTTGAAAACCCACTTGCGCCCTATAGGCTTTATGCCTTCTGGTGGGTCAACCAAGTTCCAAACTTGATTTTCATACATGGAATTCATTTCTAACTTCAAGGCGTTAAGCCATTTATCCCTTTCTAAACTTTTCAGAACTTCTTCATAACTGGTAGGCTCCTCATCATCAATGAGTAACACGTCGTTCGATTCACTTACGAGAAATCCATATCTCTCAGGAATGTTGCGTGTTCTACCAGATCTATGAAGATATGGTGTTACAATAGGTCCAGTCGATGGCTCATCACTATAAGTTATCGGTTGTGGTGCTTCACCAGGTATCTCATCAATGTCTATTGGAGTCTCTTTAGCCTCCTCAAGCTCAACGACACTCCCACTATTTTCTTGCAAGAGAAACTCTTTCTCTAGAAACACAGCATGCCTTGAAATAAACACCTTTTGTTCCACAGGATGATAGAATTGGTAACCCCTCGTTTCCTTAGGGTATCCAATAAATACATATTTATCTGACTTAGCATCCAATTTATCTAATACAGTCTGCTTCACATAAGGAGGACAACCCCATATCTTCAAGTAAGATAAATGAGGTTTCTTACTATTCCATATCTCATATGGAGTAGTAGAGACTACTTTTGTCGGGACTCTGTTTAACAAGTAAACAACAGTCTGAAGTGCATAGCCCCAAAAGGACTTGGAAAGATTCACATGATTCATCATCAACCTAACCATGTCCATCAAGGTTCAGTTTCTCCTCTCATATACACCATTATGCTATGGTGTATACAGCGGAGTCCATTGAGACAATATACCATTGTCCCTTAGATAATCCATAAACTTTTGACTCAAGTATTCACCACCTCGATATGATCGAAGTATTTTAATACTCTTGCCAAATTGTTTCTCTACTTTATTTCTGAATTCTTTGAACCCTTCAAAGCCTTCAGACTTGTGTTTCATCAAGTACACATACCCAAACCGTGAGTGATCATCGGTGAAGGTAATGAAGTAGCTATAGCCTCCTAGAGCTTTAGTTGACATAGGTCTGCATACATCAATATGTATTAGACCAAGCAACTTTCCCACCGGTTCACCTTTTCCCATAAAAGGTAACTTATTCATCTTGCCTTTTAAGCACGATTCACATGTATCGTATGAATCTAATTCAAACGATTCTAGAATTCCACATCAGTGTAATCAAACATGCATTTATTGCTTACATAGCCAAGACGACAATGCCACATGTAGGAGGCTAATAGATTATCTTTTCGAGCACGCTTGTTGCTCGCTTCGATATTGAAAATGTCACTAGATACGTCCAACATATAAATACTATTGCTTAAAGTTCTAGTCCCATAAAGAACGTCATTCAAAGTTATGTAACAACAATTGTTACTAAAAGTTAAATGATACCCATTTCTATTTAAACAAGAAATAGAAATGATGTTATTTATCATCGAAGGAACATAAAAGCAATTGTCCAGTTCTAAGACAAGTCTTGTAGGGAGTTTCAACAAATACATTCTGATGGCGAGTGCAACAACCTTTTCTCCATTCCCAACACGTAAAATTTACTCTCACTTGACGAGTCTTCTTTTATTCCATAGCCCATGTATGTTACTACATATATGTGAACCACACTCGATATCCAAAACCCAAGTGTCTAAGGAAATAGAATGACAATCAATAACGAAGATATCTAAAGAAGCTGGGGCATCTGATACCTTATTCTTCTTCAAAGACTCAAGATAAATCTTGCAATTTCTTCGCCAATGGCCCTCCTTGCCACAATGATGGCAAGTGCCCTTTTGAGCTGGTTCTGTTTTTTAGCATTTTTCTTTTTCCCCTTCTGATATTCCTTTGATTTCCTCTTAGAACCTTTTTTTCGAGGAATCAACTAACAACACCGTCCCCTGCTCATGCTTGACAGAAGGCTCCATAGTCTTCAGCATGTTGAGAAGTACCACAGATGAATCTTCTTGCATCTCAAAGGTGAAGAGGAGCTTGGGGACTCCAAACCTTTCGAATCTCACTTGCTCATTAAACAACTCATAAAGATGAAAGACTATGGTATGACAATTCATATGCTCATGCTGCTTCCGCATCTCGGGTACCATCATGGCTAGCATGATGCAACTCACTTATTCAGAATCACTCACATGTTTCTGATAAGCCAACAATTGGTCCAGAGTTGCGTTATCACTAGAACAGGCGAGAAGAGGCTCTTTGAGGACATATGCAAGCTTTTCCACCTTGAGAACAATTCTCAAGTTTCTAAGCCAGTTCAAGAAGTTCGGCCCAGTCAATTTATTCCAATTCAAAATAGAGCGCAAATTCAAAGACATCATGATCAAGTGATTAACCTAGAAATATAAATCGAGCATATATGAGAAACATAATTTAAAATGCATCCACATACATTTACAAAACCCATATATTTTTTGAATTTTAAAACCCCAAATCACTTCGGGAGATCATAGGTCCATATCCAAATGGGCTGATATCCAACATAGATATTGTTGGATCGAGCGGATCACTAGAGGGGGGCTGGTGAATAGCGATAAAACTTTTTTGTTCGAATTCGTTTCAAGACATAAGTAAATGCAGGGGAAGATAAATGCAAAATAAATGAGACAATAATATTTTTACTTGGTTCGTAGCCTTCGGCTACTAGTCCAAGGCCCTAGTGGTCCTTGACCACGCACGGAGGGAAAATCACTAAAGAACCCCTCCTCGTTTGAGGTAAGAGTTAATCGAATACAAGAAACCACAAAAGCTTGAGGTAAAGGGACACTCCCCCTCTCCTCGTTACGATAAAAAACTCCGAGACAATAATATGAAAAGAGATAAACTAACTTAAAACTTATACCGACGAATAAGAAATGAAAACTTAAGATTAGATTGTCAGAGAAGTAGCACTTCATTGTCGGAGAGTCACAGTGTTGCGGAGGCTTTTGGGAACTTAGAATTGATGAGAAAACCCTAGGAGAGGCCCTCCTTTTATAACCTTTGAGTCCCTTCTCGAGAGGATCTTCAACCAATCAGATTTGAACACCAATCCCCTTAAAATGAGGTGATAAGGCTTGACTCCTCGAAGTTGATCCTTGACCATCAGTCGAGTGCTAATCATTGGCAGTCGACTGATGGACGACAGTCGAGTGCTCCAAGCTAGCAGTCGATTGATGCTAGCTGAAATCAAAAGTTAGCTTAACAAAAACATTATTTCGACGGCTGCCGACCGTCCGATCTCAACCTAGACCATCCATGGGATGTCTTTGGTTGGATCTACGCTTAAGACCATCCCCGTAAGGAGGATACGACCTCTCTTACACTCACACACACGAGCTTACCTCGATACTTACTGTGTCACTTTCGCTTCCATCCTTCCACTCGATTCCTTCGACTTCCTCCGAAGTCACTCGAGTGTCGCTTGACCACCGTGGCTTCCTCCGGGTGTCTCTAGCCTTCAGCTCCAGCGTAAGCACTTTTCTGCACACTCGATTCAACTCATGAGATAACAATATGAGCTTAACTTTGTATCGTTTGCTATAATCAAAACTCAGGTTCGACTTAGGTGCCTACCGCACCAACAATCCCCCCCTTTTTGATCTATGGCAAACCCACATACAAAGTTAAGAAAATAATGTGCATGAAGAGTAATAATATGCATGAGAATAAAAAATAATAAAGATTAAGTTGGAGTAGTAGAGATCTTCTTCCAAGTCTGCCCCTTGAGGAAACCTCCCCCTTAACTGAGGGTGGGTCTTGAAAGAGGATCTCAAACCTCCCCCTTGATGTTTGCTATTTTAGAAAGACTTTAAGTAATTACTTAAAGTTGGCCTTAGTAAAAAAAACTTAAGTTAAGAATACTTCTTAACTTGGCCCTTTCTCCCTTATTAAGTTTAAAAATTAAAGTTAAGTAAAAGAAAACATTTACTTAACCTTTGACCATGAGAATAAGTATGAAGTTTTAAGTTAAGTTATAAAAAAAAATGATCCCTTAACTTTGGCCTTTTTCTCCCCCTTTTGCCATATATCGAAAGGAGTGGGGGGGGGGGGGGTTAAGTTTCATACTTAAGTTTCAAGTCCAAGCATGTTCAATATTATTTTGAAAATAATATACTAAAAATAAGTTCATCTATAAAATGTTCAACTCTCATTTGACTTGATTGATATGAAGGATCACCAAGTCCTAGTCAGAGTCGGTTAATATATATGATTATACTCCGTGGTTTATGGCGATGCACTAGCTCTACATCTGGAACCAGGAGTAAGGTCCTAACATCTCACGTCCATCTACATGGCTAAGTACACAAACACATTAGTTCTATGTGTTGTGAGATGTATTGGCTCCTTAAATCTATAGGTGTATGATGTCGAAGGTATGTCCTATGCTAGTTTCATGAAAATGAAAAGTAAGACATAGTAGTAAGAAAATATAATTTGAAAATTCCTATTCTACTACACACATGCCCAATTTTCGTCTTAAGAGACTGAATTCGGCTTCGGGTAGGGGTTTAGTAAATATGTCTGCCAAGTTGGTCTTTGATTGAACGTATTCGAGTTGTATGACTCCGTTGGCCACATGTTCTCGAATGAAATGGTGCTTGATCTCTATATGTTTGGTCCTAGAATGACATATTGGATTCTTAGTTAGGTTTATTGAACTAATGTTATCTACGTGAATTTTAGTGTTCGTAAAGTCTAACTTAAAATCTCGGAGAGTGTGCTTCATCCAAAGAAGCTGAGTGACACACTCACCCATTGCGATGTATTCAGCTTCGGTGGTAGATAAGGCAACACAATGTTGCTTCCTACTACACCAACTCACTAGACTTGAGCCAAGAAGCTGACAACAACCACTCGTACTCTTTCTATCGAGCTTACTACCGGCATAGTCCGAGTCGGAGTAGCCGGTTAGTTCAAACTCGGTAGACCTAGGGTACCAAATATCGACATTAAGTGTACCCTTTAGATATATAAGGATACGCTTGACTAGAGCTAGGTGAGACTCCTTAGCACAGGTTTGGAACCTTGCGCACATACTTACTGCAAATAAGATATCAGGTCGGCTTGCAGTTAAGTAAAGGAGACTCCCTATTACGCTCCTATAGTATTTTAAGTCAATTGATTTTTTGGTTACATCTTCTTCTACATTTACATTCATTGCCATTGGGGTATTAATAATTTTAGTGTCTTGCATTCCAAAGCATTTAATTAATTTCCTAGTATATTTGCATTGGTGTAGGTATATTTCATCTTTAGTTTGTTTAATTTGTAGACCTAAGAAGAAACTCAACTCACCTACTAAATTCATTTCAAATTCACTTTCCATTAGTGAAATGAATTCGTTTAGTAGGATCGAGTTGGTGGCTCCAAAGATGATATCGTCTACGTAGATTTGGGCTATGAATATGTCTTTACCTACAATTTTTATGAAAAGATTGGGTAAACTAAACCTTAGTTAAATCCTTTGGACTTAAGATAAACCGAAAGCCTCTCGTACCAAGCTCGAGGAGCTTGTTTGAGTCTATAGAGAGCTCTCTTTAATCTAAGAACATTGTCTGGTTTATCTAGACTTTCGAAACCGGGGGGTTGGCTGACATAAACCTCTTCCTTAATATATCCATTTAAGAATGCTGACTTTATATCCATTTGAAACAACTTAAATCCTCGATGTGCACCATATGCTAATAACATTCGAATGGACTCTAATCTAGCTACTGGGGCATAGGTCTCGTCGTAATCTAAACCTTCGACTTGGCTAAAACCTTTGGTGACTAATCTTGCTTTATTTCTAACTAATTCACCTTTATCATCAAGTTTATTTCTAAACACCCACCTTGTTCCAATGATTGTTTTATCTTTAGGTGGTGGTACTAATTCCCATACTTCGTTCCTAGTGAACTGAGCTAGCTCTTCTTGCATTGCAATAAACCAATTGGGATCAAGAAGAGCTTGGTCAATAGTTTTGGGTTCAATTTTGGAAATCAAGGAGATTTGACTAAGGTTTCGGTATGAGTCTCTAGTTCGAACTCCTAGGCTTGGATCACCTATCACTTGGTCGATAGGGTGATTCGTTTGAGTCCTAGTTTGATTTGGGTTAGAGGCATCTATCACTGTGTCGATAGGATCACTAGTTTGAGTCCTAGTTTGATTTGGGTTAGAGTCATATACCACTTGGTCGATAGAATGACTTGGTTGACTTAGGTTAGGATTAACACTAGACTTGATCTCTAGATCGGAGTTGAGTCTGGTATGAGTTGGCTCACTAATTGGAGTTGTCGAGGGTTTTGTCGGTTCGTGTCCTTCATCAAATACTACAGTGATAGTTTTCTCGACTCTAAGGGTGTCCTGGTTATATACTCTATAAGCTCTACTCGTGGTCGAGTATCCTAGAAAGATTCCTGTCAAGGTTTTGGATGTAAATTTCCCTAGGTAATCCTTAGTGTTTAGGATATGTACCTTACACCCAAATACCCTAAAGTACTTGATGTTAGATATTTTATCG
Source organism: Wurfbainia villosa (assembly GCA_025175895.1). Taxonomy (NCBI): domain Eukaryota; kingdom Viridiplantae; phylum Streptophyta; class Magnoliopsida; order Zingiberales; family Zingiberaceae; genus Wurfbainia; species Wurfbainia villosa. The sequence goes on along the minus strand of CM046000.1, from coordinate 18,879,388 downwards.
TGATAAATCTCGTACGAGGTCTTAAGGTGCCTTTTTACAATAAGGATCATATTTTGGACATAGCACACTATACTAACGGCTTCCGCCCAAAACCTATCGGGTAGGTTATACTCATTTAACATTGTCCTAGCAGCTTCTTATAGGGTTCTATTTTTACGTTCTACTAGGCCATTCTGTTGTGGGGTTCTAGGGCATGAGAACTCATGGTGTTGTCCATTTAGGTTACAGAATTCTGTAAACCTGTGGTTCTCGAATTCACCACCATTATCACTCCTAAGTCTTTTGATTTTATGGTTTTGTTGAATTTCTATTAGTTTAAATAGGTTGATTAATTGATCTAGGGTATCACTTTTGTGTTTGATAAACCTAACCCAAGTAAATCTAGAATAGTCATCAATTATGAGTAAGTAGAATTGACTCCCATTAAGTGACTTAGCTCCGTGTGAATCAAATAGATCCATGTGTAGGAGCTCAAGAACACTTTTGGTTCATTCTTGATTAGTTAGTTGATGTTGTGTCCTAGATTGTTTACCTTATTGACAAGCATTACATATTTTATTATCCAAGTTGTTGAGGTTAAGCAAACCTTTGACTAAGTCACTCTGACCCATCTTGTGGATGAGTCTTGGGTGTGAGTGACCGAGTCATCAGTGCCACAACCAAGATTCCTCTTGCGGTGTCATAAGACACTTGATTGATGAGTTAGTTAAATTAATTGTATAAATATTGTTATTTTTGGTTTCTTTAAGAATTATTTTAGAAGTCTCATTTGTATTAATTGTTGGATCGAAGCGGATCGCTAGAGGGGGGGGGGGGTGAATAGCAATAAAAACTTTTCTTTTAAATCGTTCGATAGACAATTAAACGCAGCGGAAATGTAAATAAAAACTAAATGAGACAAATAGTTTTTTTACTTGGTTTGTAGCCTTCGGCTACTACTCCAAGGCCCTAACTATCCTAGACCGTGTACGGAGGGCAATTCACTAAAACACTCCTCCTCGTTGGAGGTAGGAGTTTTACGATTACAAAAGCCTTCAAAGCAAAAAGATAGAGAGACAAACCCTCTCTTCTATTAAAGTAAAATGCAACGAAAAGCCTCGATTAAAAAGAATTGCAATATTGAAAGCAATAACAAATTAAGATTATACCAACAACTAAACAAAAGAAACTTTAAGCTAGGGTTGTTGGCAGCACTTCGTTGTTGTAGAGTCGTCGGAGAGTTGCAGCGTAACGGAGGCTTTTGAGCACTTAGAATTGAGGATGAAACCCTAGGTTTGGCCCTCCTTTTATAGCCTTTAAGCCCCTCAATGAATGGGTCTTCAACAAATCACAAATGGGCACAAAACTCCTTGAAAAATGGTGATAAAGCTTGACTCCTCGAGGCTGATTTTTGACCACCGGTTGAACTGGCCGATTGAACTGGCCGGTTGAACTGATGGCCAGGATTTTTGACTACAATAAAGAGTTAGCTCAAAATATAAGTAGATTCGACGGCCACTTGCCGTCCGATCTCAACATAGACCTTCCATGGGAAGTCTTGGGTCGGATCGTCGCCTAAGATCATCCCCGTAAAGAGGATACGACCTCACTTACGCTCGCACACACGAGCTTACCTCGATACTTACATGTCGCTTTTGCTTCCGGCCTTCCACTCGATTCCTTCGGCTCCCTCCGAAGTAACTCGAGTGTCGCCCGACCACCGCGGCTTCCTCCGGGTGTCGCTAGCCTTCAGCTCCAGCATTGAGACTTTTCTGCACACTTGATTTAGCTCGTGAGATAACAATATAAGCTTAACTTTATATCGTTTGCTATAATCAAAACTTAGGTTCGACTTAGGTGCCCACTGCACCAACAAAATTTACGTGTTGGGAATGGAGCAAAGGTTGCTGCACTCGCCATCGGAACGTATTTGTTGAAACTCCCTACAGAACTTGTCTAAGAACTGGACAATTGCTTTTATGTTCCTTCATTAATAAAGAACATCATTTCTATTTCTTGTTTAAATAGAAATGGGTACCATTTGACTTTTAGTAACAATTGTTGTTACATAACTTTGAATGGAGTTCTTTATGGGACTGGAACTTTAAGCAATGGTGTTTATACGTTAGACGTATCCAGTGACGTTTTCAATATCGAAGCAAGCAACAAGCATGCTCGAAAGGATAATCAATTAGATTCCTACATGTGGCATTGTCGTCTTGGCCATGTAAGCTAGAAACGCATGTTCGAATTACACCGATGTGGAATTCTGGAATCGTTTGAATTGAATTCATACGAAACATGCGAATCATGCTTAAAAGGTGAACGAGTGGGAGAGTTACTAGGTCTAATACATACTGATGTATGTGGACCTATGTTAACTCAAGCTTTAGGAGGCTATAGCTACTTCATTACCTTCACCGATGATCACTCACGGTTTGGGTATGTGTTCTTGATGAAACACAAGTCTGAAGCCTTTGAAAGGTTCAAAGAATTCAGAAATGAAGTAGAGAAACAACATGACAAGAGTATTAAAATACTTCGATCGGATCGAGGTGGTGAATATTTGAGTCAGGAGTTTCTTGATTACCTAAGAGACAATGGTATATTGTCTCAATGGACCCCGTCATATACACCACAGCATAATAGTGTATCTGAGAGGCGTAACCGGACCTTGTTGGACATGGTCAGGTCAATGATGAATCATGCGAATCTTCTCAAGTCCTTTTGGGGCTATGAACTTTAGACAGCTGTTTACTTGTTAAACAGAATGCCTACCAAGGTAGTCTCTACTACTCCATATGAGATATGGAATAGTAAGAAACCTCATGTATCTTACTTGAAGATATGGGGTTGTCCTGCTTATGTGAAGCGGACTGTATTAGACAAATTGAATGCTAAGTCTGATAAATGTCTATTTATTGGATACCCTAAGGAAACAAGGGGATACCAATTCTATCATCCTGTGGAACAAAAGGTGTTTGTTTTAAGGCATGCTGTGTTTCTAGAGAAAGAGTTTCTCTTGCAAGAAAACAGTGGGTTTGTCGTCGAGCTTAAGGAGGCTCGAGAAACTCAAATAGACATTGATGAGATACCTGGTGAAGCACAACAGCCGACAACTCATAGTGATGAGCAATCGGCTGGACCTATTGTAACACCACATCTTCGTAGATCTGGTAGAACACGCAACATTCCTGAGAGATATGGATTTCTCGTAAGTGAATCGAACGACGTGTTACTCATTGATGATGAGGAGCCTACCAGTTATGAAGAAGTGCTGACAAGTTCAGAAAGGGATAAGTGGCTTGATGCCATGAAGTCGGAAATGGATTCCATGTATGAAAACCAAGTTTGGAACTTGGTTGACCCACCTGAAGGCATTAAGCCTATAGGGTGCAAGTGGGTTTTCAAGAAGAAAACCGACATGGATGGTAATGTGATTACCTATAAGGCTAGATTGGTGGCGAAAGGATATCGTCAAAAGCAAGGTGTTGATTATGACGAAACCTATTCGCCTGTAGCTATGCTTAAATCCATTCGGATGCTCCTGGCCATAGCGGCTCATTATGATTATGAGATATGGCAGATGGATGTGAAAATAGCTTTCCTTAATGGAAACCTGCTCGAGGACGTGTATATGATACAGCCTGAGGGTTTCACATCGGTTGATAAAATCAAGGTATGCAAATTGCGACGGTCCATTTATGGATTGAAGCAAGCATCCAGGAGCTGGAATATCCGTTTTGATGAGACAATCAAAAGGTTTGATTTCTCACAAAATCCAGACGAACCTTGTGTGTACAAGAAGGTTAGTGGGAGTGCAGTCGTGTTCCTAGTATTGTATGTCGATGACATATTACTTATAGGAAACGATGTTTCAATCTTACATTCAGTTAAGGTTTGGTTATCTAAGACATTCTCTATGAAAGACCTGGGAGAAGCAACCTACATCCTCGGGATTAAGATCTATAGAGATAGATCGAAACGGTTGCTTGGACTTTCACAGTCTACATATATAGACCGAGTGCTAAAGAGGTTTAGTATGTTGGAATCAAGAAAGGTTTCCTTCCCATCAGGCATGGGGTACACCTTTCGAAGTCTATGTGTCCGCGCACAGAAGACGAGAGGATTTGCATGAGTAAGATTCCCTACGCATTTGCAATAGGATCTATCATGTATGCTATGTTATGTACGAGGCCCGATGTATCGTATGCTCTGAGTGTCACGAGCAGATACCAGTCTGATCCAGGAATAGATCATTGGGTGGCTGTCAAGACGATCCTTAAGTACTTAAGAGGAACTAAGGATGTGTTCCTAATATATGGAGAAGGGGACATGGTGATACGTGGGTATACGGATTCCAGCTTCCAGACAGACAAGGATGATTCCAGGTCTCAGTCCGGATACGTGTTCACCTTGAATGGGGGCGCAGTGAGTTGGAAAAGTTCCAAATAAGACACTGTAGCGGATTCTACCACTGAGGCAGAATACATTGCAGCTTCGAAAGCAGCAAAGTAAGCAGTTTGGATCAAGAAGTTCATTTATGAACTTGGTGTGATTCCGGCCATTGTTGAAGCAATACCGGTCTACTATGACAACAATGGAGCAATTGCACAGGCAAAAGAGCCAAGGTCTCATCAACGATCCAAACATGTGCTTCGCCGCTATCATCTTATCAGAGAGATCATCAGTAGGAACGAAATACAAATCGAGAAAATTCCCACTGAAAGGAACTTAGCGGATCCTTTGACTAAAGCATTACCTCAAAGTAAGTTTGAGGGTCATGTTAGTGCTTATGGTATTGGATACCGTAGCGATTGGCATTAGGCCAAGTGGGAGTCTGTTAGTAATATATGAGAGATGTCCTAAGGCAATCACCTTATGTATGAACCATTTATATGATAAATGAAGATTCACTATTTAAGTATACATGTTTTATGTATTTGATTGGATCTTAAACTCATTTACTGAATGTCCATGATACGATTCACAGCATGAGAGAATTTGTGATTGGATCACAACTAGTGAGTATCTCTACATGTGTAATTGTGATGTATCGGAATTATCCCTAGTCGATGAATTGATGGATTTGGACACCATCAATTCTATCGAGACTAGCACGAGGTATACTCCTTGGTGTATCCAAGCAGCTGATTCTCACTGGCTGGAGACATTGTGATGTCCGGAGTTAATCGTGGATGCTAGTTATGGTAACTAGTTCATTGGAGTGACCAACCGTAAGACTTCATATGGTTCTCTGCATATATAGATATGTCAATGAAGTTCTTATTGTAGCTTAAGTGCGATGTTCCTTTGACTTGCGGTATTCAAGTCATCTTGATCATGGAGACTTATGCTTTGACATCTTAAGCAAACATCTCTAAGGAGATGTGGACCCGGGATGATTGGGTATAAGTCGATGTGATCGAAGGTGTTTGAATAGCCTATAAAGGATTCACCACTCCTTTCGAGGAGATGTATACCCATGGCCTCTCGTCGGATTGTTACTAAAGTCTTTGTCCAAAGCATTACATGTTTAGAGTAAGGTACTCTTCGATACATGTGTAGTAACTAGAATCCGTAGGACGAGGAAATGATACTTGGGCTAGGTGTGACGTAGTCAGCCTAGTGGGGACTGACACTATAGACCATGTCCTGAACCAAGTGGGTATAAGATGAGTGAAGGGAATGGGGCACGAATCATTCGAGCTGCTGAAGGGTTTCAGAAATAGTTCTGGATCAACTGTTGATCTTTTCGGTTAATTGGGGATCATGATGTATTACTAGGTGTCACTCATGATCGTTCTATAATTAATGGTTAATTATAGACGGACAACATAAACTGAGAACCTATTTGGTCACACGCACAACGAGCGTAATCCGAAGGATTTAAAACGAGCTTGAGAATGGGATTCTCAGACCGAGAGAAACTAGGTTTGGTTGGACAAAACAAGAAGCGAGAATGAAATCGTTTCAGTCACAATGGAAGCGTGGATGGGCCGTGTCTTATGAAGACATAATGGATGAACCAAAATGGTTTGGTTCTAATCCAATGGAGGAGAATAAACCAAAGGGTTTGGTTTATTTTAAACGAATGAACCAAAAGTCGGTTCGGTTCGTTTTAACTTAAAATAAACCATCATGGTTTGGTTTATTTTAACTTATATTAATGGAGCGGGTTAACGGGCCTCATGGTTATGATCCAATAACCATTAAGAGAATTAGTTCTCTATAAAAGAGGGCTTAAGGGATTGTTAAGCCCTAATCCAAAAACCCTAGCTTGTGGTTGCCGCCCACCTCTCCATCCTCTCCTTGGATTTTCGGCGCCAACCCTATGTTGCCGCCCAGCCCCTTGTGCCGCCGTCCAACTCCTTGCCGGCATCCTAGCTTCAGCCGGTCATCCTCCGGCGACCCTCCGGTGATCTTCCTAGGCTTCGGCGATAAGGTGAGCACTTGGATTCCCTTGGTTGGCCGGGGCCTACTCCTCCACCAAAGCTGTCCAGTTTTCTGGACAGCTTGTTCTTCTCTCGTCGGAGCGTCGTTTGGACGACGGTTAGAGTTCCGACAGCGCCTAACTTACCGGGGATTCGATCTCTGGTAATCCTCATAGGTGGAGGACGAAGGATTCGTCAAACATTTGACGAATACCTCTCCGGAGAAGCGAGTTTTGAGGACTCGTCTTTGGATCCGAATTTGGATTCGGATCGTGATCATCTCTCGATCACGTCGTCTTCAACACGAGGCTAGTAACCCGTACGAAGACGAAGCTCGTGGCTTAGCGAAGTCATCCTATGGATACTCGCCGTGGATACGGATAGAGACGATTCTAGCGAGGATCGTTCCAGTTGATGCCGTTCCCGCTACACGTGATACGAAAGGTATTACGTAGTTAAATTTCCTTTATTATAAAATTTAAATTTATAGTTATGTCTACACATGTTGTACTATGCATGTGTGTGATGTGTGTGTTGTAATAAATGTAGATTTATTATTTTTATTTCTTCCGCTGTGCACATGTTTACGAAACATGTTCGAACACACACTCGCCGCGGTGCCGGAAACCCAACACAAGCCACCTTATCTCAATTAGGTTTTTCTCTTTTTTTTCATACATCCTTGCCGCCCAAGCCTAAGCCCATATATATAGAGTTAGGTTTAGGCCTTGGTTTAATCTCCTACATTGGTTCTAGGGATTTATTCTCAACCGTCGGATCTAGGGTTTCATCCCAACCGTCGGATCTAGAGTTTCATCCCAACCGTCGGATCTAGGGTTTCATCCCAACCATCAGGTCTAGGGTTTCATCCCAACCATCGGATCTAGGGTTTCATCCCAATCGTCGGATCTAGGGATTTAATCCCAACCGTCGGATCTAGGGATTTAATCCCAACCATCGGATCTAGGGATTTAATCTCCACCGTCGGATCTAGAGTTTTGTTTTCCATCATTGGATCTAGACTTCATGAGGTGTTAATAGGCTACAATAGGGACCATGAGGAGGAGTTGGATCGTGGCCACCCGATGGATCAGAACCACACAAACTTGATCCATCAATGATGTTCCATTCCACTAGAGGATCATCATTGAATTACCTCACCAACCACCATATAATAATATGGGCTCCATATATTATTTGTACATTCATCTCCCCATGTTTAAGATATCGAATGTCCGTCAATTAATTGATTTACTGGCCATCAATTAATTAACATCTAACTCCTCGAGTAGTACCACTCAACCTTTTCATCATGTTGACTAAGTCAACCTGCAGGGTTTACATGATGAACCTTATGAGCTCCTCAAGGGGACATCATCAACCTATATATAGGACACGGTTTCCTCCTATAATCAATGACACACCATGTAAATAATATCATTTACCAACTTACCGGGCATATTGATTTAATCCATCTAAATCTCACCCTTTGGTAAATCAAAGAAATAAATACTAAGTACATGTGCCCATTATTATATCGGGATTAAGAGCATGTACAACATAATATCCGAGGTCCGATTCAATTATGTAGTCAGCAATAAATTGAATCACCTCTATGTCGGTCCTGCTCAATACACCTAAGTGTACTAGTGTAACTCTATGGTCAAGACAAACCAATACCAAGCTACGCTACAACCATGGCAATGGTTTGTCCAAAACCATCTTGGTTGTGAGCCTCTACTTATATTCTACAAGGGACTGATAACATGATCTTCTATGCCACACCAAGCACCATGTTATCTACAATGTAAAATATTAGACAATATGCACACATATAATAAATATAAAGTGCAAACAATGATCATGTGATTCTTATTTCAAAATAAAAATGTTCATACAAAAAGGGCTAGGCTTTCAGTATACATTCCAACAATCATTTATGCCATGATCATTCATGCATTTATCTTGATTAAAATTGATTTAAGGAAAAATGGCATGACTTGGAGTCCCATTTATAAGGGAATCAGGTAGGGTTACCTAGAAAATCACTTTAGAAAACCTTGGTGAAGTCTATCTTTTGATAACAATCATCATTGTAGAAGTTGATACAAAGTAGATCAAAAACTTTAAAGTTTTAATAGTTTTTGAACTTTGTACCAATCTCCTATTTTAATGGTTAAAATATTTTTCCAAGATTTTTCACCGATTGTATCTATGTTAAGTATTATACATGTGAAATTTCATGATTTTTCAAGCTATATATATTTAGTTACGATTTTTCAAAGTTGGAGTTTGATAATTGAAAAGCGAGGTTTTCGGTTATCGATCGCTCCTCTGAGGCGATCGATTGATGGAACCCTAGCGAGCGAGCGCCTGGCGGTATCATTCATTCACTTGATCGTGCGGTCGGTGATGGACACTTCAGTCGACTAGTTTCTGGCTGACTTGACTGATAGCCTGATTTCGGGATAAACAAGATTGTTTAACCCGATTTCAGCTACGGTTAAGGTTCCTAACCACTTCTAACCCTAGGATATGCTTTGGAAAGCATTATAAAGGGTAAAAATCCATTGGATAAGGATTTGAATAGGTGTTAGGTCAAAGTATCAAATTTAAGGGTGGAAGAGTTCATTTTTGAACTTTGAACCTTACTTTTGATTGTTTAAGAGTTCCTATTGGCTTAGGGACTTCCCAAGGACATTGTTGGTGCAATGGTCAAGGGGGAGCAAGCCTTTAGGGGGAGGAATCCATCATGGGATGATCGATAGTAATTTTCCTCATCAGAGGAAAAATGAGATTTTCACATACCCAATTTGGAAATTGGGAGAGAGTATAGGATTGTCTCTCTTGAGTGATATGAGACTTGTCACTAGGAAGATGGTAGGCATCCTAGGTATCTTTGAACCAAGGGAGAGATTGTAAGATCTCATTAGGACATGAGACATTAACCTCCTTGGAGAATACACCTTTTTGATGTATGTCAAAAAGGGGGAGAACATAAGATTACCAATTTATGAAATTGGTAAGGGAATTTGAGTTAGGGGCCTAACTCAAGGTTGTTTTTGTCAGACATCAAAAAGGGAGAGATTGTTGGTGCAATTGGCCCATGTCACGATTGACCAGACTCGAGTTTGACTCGAGTGATATTTTGATGTTTGACAAAATGAGTTGACATTGATGTTTGACATTGATGTCTATTAATATTTTAGAGAGATTGTTTGTACAATCGACCCGGGTTATGATTAACCGGACTCGAGTTTGACTCGAGGGAGACTTTGATGGTTGACTAGGGTTGACCATGTGATTATGGGAAAGTCCAAGCATGGGTCTTGGCAAGGTAAAGTCCAAGCAAGGGTCTTGGCATGGAAAGTCTAACATGGGTTGGCAAAGGAAAGTCCAAGCTTGAGTCTTGACATTTGAGAAGTCCAAGGGGTTTGATATTGGCGGCGTAAAGTCCAAGAAGGTGTCTTGGCAGCATAAGTCCAATGGTTTGCAGCGTAAAGTCCAAGAGGAGTCTTGGCGGCGTAAGTCCAATGTGCCTTGGCGGTGTAGACACCGTTAGCATGACATAGCCGATGGAATCACTTGAAGGCTAGCGCGATGGATGAACAAGTTATGGATGACTTGGAGGGATCCGAGAGGCGTGAGGTTGATGGAGGTGGCTAGAAGGCTTAGGTCTAGGCTAAGGGTGGTCTAGCAAGTATGGGGGCACCATACTTGGGTTAAAACCTCATGTTTGAGGTGTGTCAGTCGATTGGTGCCATGTGGCAGTCGACTAGGATAAGTCAACTAGGGTTTGACTGTGAGAATTGCTCTATCAGTCGACTGCCATAGGTGGTCAGTCGACTGATTGGATGAGCAGTCGACTGATCTTTTGATCAGTCGACTGATGCTCGGATTTTGGGGCACAAAATGGAGTCTCACTTGACCGCTGGGTCGAGTAGTCGAGTGATGGCTTCAACAGTCGACTGATGCTCATGATCAGTCGACTGATGTTCTTGCCGTTGGATTTTTCCAGCGTGGATTACACCATTGTCTCACAGCAACAGTGTGATCAGTCAACTGATGGTCCCAATCAGTCGACTGATCGGCTTTTTCTAGCATAGGTTGAAGATATAAAAGGAGCTCGTGATGGAGGAAAAACCAACCGGTTCTTGAGGGAATTTGGGGCGATTTGCTGTTGTAAATCAAGGTTTCCATGTTCTTTTCAAGCAACCAAGCGATCAAGCATTCAAAGAGCAATTGTAAAGTAGTTTTCTTTACTTGCATTGTATCTCATTATTGTAATTGCTTGTATCTTATTGTTGTAAGAATAGTTTGTAAGAGGTTTCTCCACCTCCGGCTTGTGTCGAGAAGGAGTATTTATGGTTAGTGATTGCATTGGCATCGCTAGAGCTCTTTAGAGCTCGATCCGTGGAGTATGAATCATTTCAGTTCCGAACCACATTAAATATTTGTGTATTGGTGTGTTTAATTGTCTATTTCGCTATTGCTTTTATTATCATTATTCCGCTGCGCTAATGAAATTTGTAGACTCAATCACCAACGAATTCCATCATCGGTACTAGCACGTGCTATTCACCCCCCTCTAGCGTTCCAACGATCCCCTATATAATCATGGTGACAACAACTTCTCCTCGCTTTACGATCTCTCGTATCAGGTGGTACTTATGCTCTATGTGTTTATTTGCCTTATGGGCTCGTGGTTCCTCGAGTTTGCAACTGCACCACTGTTATCACAATAAATTGTGATAGTTCTGGGCAAACCAGGAATCACATCCAAGTCCATCAAGAAGTTCCTGAGGCTTACAGCTTCTTTAGCTGTCTTAGAGGTTGCCACATACTCAGCTTCCATGGTAGAGTCCGCCACGCATTTCTGCTTGACACTCTTCCATATAATGGCTCCACCTCCCAAAGTAAACACAAAACTCAAGGTAGACTTACTGTTATCCCTATCTCATTGGAAGTGAGAATCTGTATAACCCACAGGGAGTAATTGATTTGCCTGGTATACCAGCATATAATCCCTAGTCCTTCTCAGGTACTTCAATATATGCTTTACTGTAGTCCAATGTTCATGTCCAAGATTACTCTGATATCTGCTAACCATGCCCACGACAAAGCAGATATCCAGTCTCGTACATAACATAACATACATGAGGCTTCCTACCACCAAAGCATAAGGAACCGCCTTCATCTCCTCTATCTCCTTTGATGTTCTAGGACACATCTCTTTAGATAAAGGTACTCCATGCTGAAAAAGTAGAAAACCATTTTTGGAGTTCTGCATGCTAAAGCGAGCTAGAATAGTGTCTATGTATGAATCTTGAGATAAGCACAACATCCTTTTCTTTCGATCCCTTATAACCTTGATCCCAAGGATGTGTCCCACTTCTCCCAAGTCCTTCATATCAAATTGTTTGGACAACCATACCCTTAGACACTTTGCCATTGTTGTCAATGAGCAAAATGTCATCTACGTATAGTACAAAAAATACCACTACATTTCTGTCACATCTCTTGTATACACAAGAATCATCCATACTTTGAATAAATCCATATGACTAGATTGCCTCATCAAAGTGGATGTTCCAAGATCTCGAAGCTTACTTCAATCTATAAATGGACCGATTAAGCTTGCACACAAGATGCTCTTTGCCCTTTGCAATGAATCCCTATGGTTGCTCCATATAGATGTTTTCTTCAAGACTTTCATTATGGAAATTTGTATTGATATCCATCTGCCAAACCTCATAATCCATATGAGCAATAATAGACAAGAGAATCCAGATAGACTTAAGCTTGGCTACCGGCAAAAAGGACTCCTCAAAATCGATACCCTTTTTCTGAGTATACCCTTTCGTAACAAGCCTTGCTTTGAAGGTCTCTACCTTCCCGTCTGATCCTCTCTTTCTTTTGTAGATCCACTTGCATCCAATAGCTTTTACACGATTGGGTGGTTCTACTGGCTCCCAGACCTGATTTGAATCCATGGATTCTATCTCAGAATTCATCGCCCTTTGCCAAGATACCGCATCTTTATCTTGGATTGCCTCGTCATATGTCTAGGGATCAGGTTCATGTTCACTATGGACCAAATTAGAAGATTCTCCCAAGAACATAAATCTATCAGGTTGTCTAACAACCTTCCTACTACGACGAGGTATCATTTGTGTATCCTCTGTGACAGCGACGCAGTCACTTGTGGTATGTCTTCTTGTACCATTGGTACTGAAGTAGTGACTTCCCCTCTTAATTCCTCCAGAACAATCTTGCTCATGGGCTTGTGGTTCATCACATAATCTTCCTTTAAAAATCGAGCATTCGTGCTAACGATCACCCTATGATCTCTAGGACTATAGAACAAACCACCTTTCGTTCCTCTAGGATAGCCTACGAACAGGCGCACTTCTGTACGAGATTCCAACTGACTAGCATCTTCCTTCATCACATGTACTGGACTACCCCAAATTTGAATATGTCTCAAACTAGCCTTTCTCCCAGTCCACAATACTGTAGGAGTAGAAGGTACTGATTTAGATGGTACCAAGTTCAAAATATACATTGTTGTTTCTAGAGCATAGCCCCAGAACGAATCTGGTAACTCAAAACAACTCATCATCGATCTAACTATCTCCATAAGAGTCCTATTCCTTCGCTCTGCCACACCATTCTATTGGGGTGTACCAAGTGCTGACAGTTGGGATTGAATCTCAGCCTCTGATAAGTAACTCCTAAACTCTCCAAAGAGGTACTCACCACCACGATTAGTTCATAGTGTCTTGATACTTTTACCTTGATGTTTCTCCACATCAACCTTGAATTCTTTGAACCTTTCAAAGCATTCAGACTTGTGGCGCATCATGTAAATGTATCCATATCTTGAATAATCGTCTATTAAAAAGATAAAATATTCAAAACCACCTCTTGCCTGGATAGACATAGGACAACAAAAATCAAAATGAACCAATTCCAACACATCTTTGGCTCTATACCCCTTGCTCTTAAAAGGTCTCTTGGTCATTTTACCTTCCAAGCATGATTCGCAGCTTGGGAAATCTTCCACCACCAATGAACCCAAAGGTCCATCAGCTATCAACCTTTGAATTCTACTCAGGTTAATATGACCTAACCTTAGATGTCAAAGATATGTTTAGTTCATTTTTGAAGGTTGTTTTCTTTTATTAGACTTAGAATATGAGTTATTTATTTATATTTGCATCGTGGGAGTTTTTGGTTCAAGAGTGTATAAATTTCCTACCAACGCACCAGAATAGATAATCACCCGATTCTTTTTTATAACAACTCTGTCATTAAAAGAAATAGAATACCCATCCATAAACAATTTAAAAACTAAAATCAAATTCTTTCTAAATGAAGATACATAAAGACAATTTCTCAGAACCAAATTTTTATTCCTATCAAAAGATAAATAAACATCTCCCACTGCAATAGCCGCCACCTTTGTAGCATTGCCCATGTAGATGGTAATCTCTCCCTTAGCTAGTCGTCTGGTTTCCTGGAACCCCTACAAAGAGTTGCAGACTTGATCAGTGGCTCCCGTATCTACACACCAGGTACCGGTAGATAACATCGCTAAACATGTTTCAATGACTAAACTAAAAGATATACCTTTGTTCTGTTTGCGGTTGGGACAGTTCGCCTTCCAATGTCCAATCTGCTTGCAAGTGAAGCACTTACCTTTCGGCTTATTCACTCATTCCTGAGATCCTGCCCCTATCTTTGCTACACCTTGTTTCTTCTTCTTCTTGCCTTTCGGCTTAGAAGTGGAAACCTTTTGAGCAACCATAGCCTGAGCACTCTGATGAAAAAGCCCCTCTACCGCCTAGAGTTCTATCAAAAGCTCCGCCAATGATTACAACCTCTTATTCATGTTGTAGTTCAGGCGAAACTGCTCAAAACTTCTAGGTAGAGATTGGAGAATGATATCGACCTGGGTTTCCCCATCGATCTCCGCTCCAAGGACTTCCAGCTCATTCAAATGAGACATCATCTTGAGAATATGATCCCTCACGGGTGTTCCCTCAATCATGGTGGTCATCATAAATTCCTCATAGCTTCTTGCCTAACAGCTCGATTCTGGTATCCGAAAAGTTCCTTGAGATTGAGCATCATGTCATAGGCAGTAGTCATGGCCTGATGCTGATGTTGTAATACATTTGACATAGAAGCCAAAATGTAACACCGCGCCATCTCATCTACCTTGATCCACTTCCTATAACTCTCTTTCTCCTTTTCACCAGAATCATTCGTAGGCTTAGGAGGACATTCTTCGAAGAGTACATATTTGTACTCCTCAGCAGTCAAAACAATATCCAGATTCCATTTCCAATCAACATAGTTAGGTTCAGTAAGTTTGTTTTCTTTTAGAATCACAGCAAGTGGGTTGAAAGCCATTTTGAAAAACCTAAGAATCACAGTGATCAAAATATTAGATTTCAAAAATTTATTGATTCCTCAAATAATAAAATTTTAAAATCAACCAACACCTCAAAACACCGAGAATATTATATGCCACGATAGTGTGGACGTATACAAATTCTACATTTGTAAGAGGAGGTTTTACCCATTAATTTTATTATCCTGTTAACCTTACTTTTTGACAAATAAAATTAATAGTTGGTTCCTTTTGGGCCCTACAAATAAAAGCAATGACTCCGACAGGGAGGATACTTTTATTTGCATCTAAGTGTTTACCATTACCTGGTACTAAGGCAATTATCTCGAATTATGTACCTTCCGATGGGAAAGTACACATGCTCCTAAATAATTTCCTATAACCATATTTGACCTAGTGATCCGCAAAATAAACTCATCCAATATGGAGGAAGACACTCAGAGCCAATGCGCAAGTTTGTTCGCATCACATGTCATTGTAATGGAGGCCGCGAGAATTAAAAAATATCCCTCTCCCACTTAGTAATTTAAAATTGAGGAATTTTCAAACACACACAACATGCAAATCAAACAATAAGCAATAAATATGAAAAACTAAATTTTCCAACTATTATGGCTTTTGTTTTTCAATATGCTTCCCGTCGTGTCGCCACCTCGTCCGCTCCTCCCTTTACCATGCATAAGCCACAAGGAGATCCGAGCCGAGATAAACTATTTTAATTTACATCCATCAATCATATACTCTACGAAGGAGTGTACAACATATCTAGATCGAAAGTAAATTAAAATGAGTGGCTAAAAAGTGTTGTATTTAATTACTAAAATTAAATACTAATTAGCCTCGTCAACCCTGAGGATTCAAACAATTAATTACAATCACACACACACAATCACATACATCCACATAGCCATAATAGTTGAATCTGATGCCTGCAAGCAAAAAGTTAGCCTACGCACATCCTACTATTATCCGGGATAAACAATATATGATAAATGTGTGAAAGTAACCAAATCCAAAACACACAAAACCGGATACCGTAGATCTGATACCACTTAAAGGGAAAGTCGCATTTCACTTTGCTTCGCTTTGGTCGCTTGTGCATGGCAATCCTATCTCGCGTCCTCGGATTAAAATTTTATTAGTTAAAACTAATCCGGATGGAGATGGATTTCCCAAGCAACCGATTCATCATCGTGCTATTCGATTTGAGCGATCGTTTGAACAAACTTGTTGTTCAAGCAACCTAACCCATTTCCTTGATTAGCTGCGGAATAAATGATGTACGGGTCGCCGATTTTTGTGTTTATTATCGGGGTTCATGTCAATAAATAACATACAAATAGAAAAGAACAAGAATCAAAATTAAACAAGATTATACCTCTTGTTTTACCTCTTGATCTTCTAATATATTCCTATCCTCTTCTTGGACGTCGTGAGGGCAACGATCTTCCAAGAATTGAAGCCTCCTAGACCACGTATCTTCCCTTCCTTGCTCGCTCCAAACAAGGGAAGAAAATCCTCCCTTCTTCTCCAATCTTGTTCCGACCACCAAACACCAAGTCCTTGGTGTCCGCAGGCCCTAAGGAGAGGGAGAAGATGTGTGCCGGCCAAAACAAAGGAAGAAGGGGGTCTAGCCTTTGTTGCCGCCGGCCCTAGGAAATGGAGAGGAGATGCCAGCCAAGAGGAAAGGAGAAGCCCTAGCCCTCTTGTTGTCACCGGTCCTTGGAGAAGGAGAAGAGGCGCCGGCAATGGAGAAGGAAAAACCCTAGAACTCCAAATCTTGCCGTCGGCACAAGGAGCAAACCCTAGCACACCCAAGCCTTGCCGCCCAAGCCTCTCCAATGCCAACCCAAAAAAACCTCCTTTTGGTCTAGGCTTCATGAGGTATCTATAATAGGCTACAATATAGACCATGAGAAGGAGTTGGATCTTGGCCATCCAATGGATCCGAACCACTTATAACCCAATCCATTAATGATGATCCATTCCACTAGAGGATCATCATTCATCTACCTCACCAACCCCCATAATTAAATATGGGCTCCACATATTATTTGTACAAAATATCTCCCCGTGTTTAAGATATCGAATGTCCATTAATTAATTAAATTAATGACAATTTAATTAATTAATATCTAACTCCATGAGTAGTACCACTCATCCTTATCATCATGTTGGACCAAGTTCACCTGCAGGATTTACATGATGAACTTTATGAGCTCCTCAAGGGGACATCATCATCCTAGTATATAGGACACGGTTTCTTCCTATAATCAATGGCACACCATTTAAATAATATTATTTCCCAACTTACCAGGTCTATCGATTTAACACATAAATCTCGCCCATTGGTAAATCAAAAAAATAAATACTAAGTATATGTTCCCATTATTATATCGGGATTAAGAGCATGTACACCATAATATCTGAGATATGATTCAATTACATAGTCAGTATAAATTGAATCATCTCTAAATCGGTCCTACTCAATACACACAAACTATACTAGTGTAATTCTATGGTCAAGATAAACCGATACCAAATTACACTATAACCATGCCAATGGTTTGTCCAAAATCATCTTTGTTGTGAGCCTCTACTTATACTCTACAAGAAACTAATAACATGATCTTCTATATGACACCACACACCATGTTATCTACAATGTAAGGTATCAGACAATATGAATAAATATAAAATGCAAACAATGATCATGTGATTCTTATTTCAAAATGAAGATGTTCATACAAAGGCTAGACTTTCAGTATACATCCCAATAGCATTCACAAGGTAGAACAAAGGTGGACATGGTCGGCCATGAGAAATCCACACGGTCGTGTCCAAACTACGAAGACGGCCATCCCAGCGTCCCACACGGCTGGCCGTGTGGAATCCACACGGCTGTGTGGTATTGGGTTGTTTTGACATGGCTAGGAATTTTCATGGGATTTCTGAGGAGCGAGCTTCACATCTATAAATAGAAAGGGACACCCAAACCCTAGGGAGGAGGCCGAATGGCTACGATGGCAAGAAGGTGCCCTAAAAAGCTCTGGAGACTCATACTGGGGAGGAAGGAAGTGACTGGAGGACTAAAATCTGTGCTCCAACGCCAAGGAGAACTACCAAGAGTACTGTAATTTCATTCTTAGATATCTTTACATTGTAATGATGCATTCTATGATGCCTTATGTCTATTCTCTTTCATCTATGGAGTAGATACTTATATTCTAGGATTAGAGAGTAACTTGTGTACATTGGACATGCTAGTTCGAATATATTTTTTATTCTTGAGTTTATGTTTGTAATTGGTGTTTTCTAGATCGATGAAAATTATGTTTTGATTCTTTATCTAGCGCGCATAGCCGATACGAGGGGTGACAAACTTTGTATCAAAGATCTAGGAGAACTAAGGAGGAACCTTCCGATCGTCCTCCCTTCGATAACCGTAAATATTAGAATATGATAGAGTGGGAAACAAAATATGTTCCGACTCTTCATAAGAATTATTAGGACATCCTCGTACCCAATAGCCTATCTTAGCAGAAGGGCCAAAATAGGGGAAATTAAATCTAGAAGAGATAAGGGACCTTAGTGATAGAGGACTCCCAACAATACCAACCCCTTGAGCTCTGATGATCCGAAAGGTCATCTTGGTTAGGAATAGATAGTTCCCGATAGAAGCGAAAGTTCATCGGGCAAATGTATGATGATCCTCCCACAAGATTAATTAGATATTTAGGAAGCATTTAATTGATAGCATGTTCCAATAGCGCACAAGTGAAACTGAAGTCCTAGAATCCTCTTAGGGAACCTTAAACCTACCTTCACTTCCTCCGAGTGACACTGTACTTGAGTTAGGACTGTTGTCGACCTCGCAACCCTCGTCTATAGGACATTCGATCTGAACAACAACATCCACTGGAAAAATGGTACTCGAATCTCAGTCTCTCTGGGATCAATAAATCTTTTATTACTTGACGACATCCGTACACTTGCGGGCATTGAGCGCGAGTGAGCTTTTCGAGTCCTTGACGATTCCGTCGGAGATTTGAGGTCATGCTCGCGTGCATCAAGTTTTTATGGGTCCATTTCGATATCTCACATTTATGGGTCCACAAATGTCAGAATGTACCAACTACATTAGAGTCCCAACTCTCATTGCTTTCCCAAATAGTTTTCTTGTATATTTGCCTACTAGACAAAACTCATGCAAGGGTAACTCGACCTTGGTTAGCTGACTTAACATGCCACATGTTGCTAACCTACTCATTTTCTCTTGTCCTATATGGCCAAGTCTGCTATGTCATACATTCACATCATCCACTACACTATCAGATTGAAAGGAAATAGAAGAAGTAGGATAAAACTCATGAAATAAAATTAAATTAAGTGCATAAAACCCCTCATGAACTATACCAGAACATATTAAAGTATTATCATACAAGATGAAAACTTTGGTGTTTCCAATAGAAACATAGTATCCTAACTGGTCTAGACATCAATCAAAGATGAGATTTCACCTAATCTCTGAAGCATACAGCACATCATAAAAATACAAGACTTGATTAGTTTGCAGCAACAACTTGCGAGTGTCAATCCCACCTCCATAAATTCCCCATTCCCCACATATAGCCTTCTTGCATGTGGATTTAAATGGTGAAATTCTACGTATGCACTCCTATCATGAGCTACATTGTTTGTTGCTCCTGAGTCTACAATCCACAAAGGAGAAGAGTTAGCGAACATTACACTAGACGATACATAACTCAAACCATGTATAGAAGAAGAATATACCTTTCGTTCGCTACACTCGTATGCGAAATGGCCAAGATTACCACATACGTAGCATCGAACATTGCTCTTTACGAGCTTCTTCTTCCTTCTTTTCTATCCTTTTTCATTTGTCTTGATAAATGGCTTCTTCTTGCCTTGACTTTTGGTCTTCTTCTCATGCTTGTGCTACTTTTGCTTTGTTCCCCGAGAACCCTTACTCGACTCCACAAGATTCGCATGACCTGAAGCTGACTTGGTCACTTCCTAGTGCTCCTCCTCGAGCTCACAATGCCTACTCACATTCATGAGAGTACGGATACTTTCAGTGTGTGTGAGATAGGTCTTAACTACATCCCAGAAATCAGACAATGATTGGATCACTCCCAGTACCTAAAGCTCATTCGACATATGCTTCCCCATATTCTTTAGAAAAGTAATCATACTCAACATATGTATTAAATACTACTTCATCGTATGATCGGGTCTCTTCTTATAAGTTATTATCTTATAAGTTAACATGCTCAACTTAGGAGTTGACGGAATACTCTTTGAGAGCATGCCAGATCGAGATAATAGTAGTGTTAGTATTAGCCCTAAGTGTCGATTATGAGATGATTGGTATAGGAACTTGTTGTATCATATTTCATAATAAAGGCAAAGTTTATGGTTATTGTATTTACATCATTGATGTGTCATTTGAATAAATATAATAATATCCTAGGGTACTTGATTCTAGTCTATGACATTTCAAGTTGGTGACTTTATAGTGAAATATTATAGATATATGTTTAGAACACTACTCGTAACTATTCCTAGTCAAGAATTAATATACAAGGATAATATTAATACGTTGAGACTAGCATGTAGGTCAACTGATGACTTAATCTCGCAAGTCATGGATATAGAATATCAAGTCAACACATGGGTATATATTAGAGAATATATATTGAACTGACCCGCCATGAGAATTTTTCATGGATCGTCATATGAGTGTCATAAACATTCTCATAGTGACTATTGGTATGAATAGTCCTTAGACCTGAAATCACTATGGGTCCCTACATAAGAAGTTGTATACTTTGGTATCGATAAATGTCACATGTAACAAGATGGACTAAAAAGTCGATCACTAGGTATGCAATGAATTATGCGAAGGAATGTGAGTGATAGAGATGAAATATATCCCTTCTATATGACGGAAGTGATATCTGTGGGCCCCTTGTTAAAGTAGGACTACTAAAATGCATGGTCATGCTTAAATAAGTCAATATGAGATATTGAGCTCATTTGATTAAGGTAGTCTACTTGGAGATCAAGAAACACAAAGATTGATAAGAGGATGGCATGGTCTATGCCTCATTGATCAATCTACGTATCAAGGATACAAGAATTGAGTCATATAAGGTAAAAGCCACAGAAAGGTTTTGTTGGATCTCGATATTCTTGTCACTTGGGTATTAATGAAGCATTACTAGATGTCACTCATTGCTTTTGTCTCTAAAATAGTTTTAAAAGACATTGCCAACGTTACGAGAACCTTTTGAGTCACACACAAAGAATATGTTGTTTTGGTGATGGGTTCTTTTTTAGTTTGACTAAATGAACCATTAGGCTATTGAATTGGAATTATTGAGTTATACTCATTTAAAGGACTAGATTGAGTTAGACTCATTGCTTGGCTAAAACTTGAGTTCGACTCAAGTTGGTTTAATTTGAGTTAGACTCAAGTTAAACCAATTGAAGAAGATGAATGGATATGGATTCATCATGCATGGTTAATGTGGATTAATCATGCATTGAAGAGATGGATTAATCATTCATTGAAGAGGGAATACCAAAAGCCAAGAGTTCATGACCTTTCATGAAAAACCTCTTCAATGATCTTCTCATCATCATCTTGGCCGAAATTATTCCTCTTGGTTTTGAGAAAAAGCTTGTGTGGGTTGCTAGCACAACTTCGATTCTCCAAAAGTGAGTGTTCGTGTGGATACCATAGAGGTGCGACCAATCTGATCATGCTGAGATCCAAAAGTTGTTGTTGGGATTGCGAAGAGCTATGCATCAAGGGTAATCTCTCAACTAGATGTAGTTGTAAGAACAATTTTTATTATGTATACACATGGATCTCTTGAGGGATCCAATTTTTCATTGCGTTTTGCGATGTATTTTTCGCATAAGGATCCCTACAGTGATATTAGAGTCACTAGTGTATACATAAACATTGTTGTATTGTTATTTTATATGTGATATAAATCTAAATGAACTATTTATTATGAGTGTAAAATTATTTAGATGATTTTGTTCAAAAAACGTGCTTAGCAACAATACTATCTGAACAGCAAGTGTGTTGTCCGATCAACAAGTGTGCTAATTGTCGATGGATGGTTATGTTTGTTGTTGGATGTTTATTGTCCAATCACCAACGGTTGCTAATTTGTCATTAACTGATGCTAATGGTTGGTAAATTTTAGCAACGGTTGGTAACTGTTGATGGACAACAACTTTTACTGATTGATTTGTCGCCAAAATTGCTTGTTGCTTCAAACAACAGCTGAAAGGTTCTCGGGTTTATTATGATGGACTAAGGGCAACAACTCAGTCAATGAGTTAGTGAAAAAAAAATTTCTTCAGAGGCGCTGCCTCCTGCAACCCCCGCAAGGGCCACTACCCCATGACCTCACCCGCTAACCGGCTAGCGAGACTGTCGTAGAGTAGCAGCTCATAAATCGTATTTTGCATCATAATGAATTTTACATATCATAGATCTAAGTGAATGATGTATGCTATGGTGCATGGTTATGGCCCCTTACTCCAATGTGATTGCATATGTGTGCGTGTGCGCGTTGTAATTCATAATACGATTTACATGTCATGCCTTCCACTTATATATTTCCAGATTGTACAATTAGTTTATCCTCGAATGTAACTCGAGATTTCTCCATTGTAATGTACATGTAAACTAGTACTAGTCAACTAGATGAAGATGAGAAAGGAAGATGTAGTCAACAACACACGACAACCGAAGGACACACTTAGAGAAGATGCTATTCCTAGGTTGACCCATCGCTCTTCTCATTGGCTTGAGAAGATCGTAGATTATGGGTCATAACCATGTCACGTTTCTTTTCTGCATATATGTGATATGTGTCATGATAATGCTTGTATGTGATACATGCATAATTAAATTAGTTATCATAATTAGGTCAACAAATATATGTCTACCAAAGTTTAGTACTTACGACTACCTTGATCAATTGTAGTCATGTTTTCCAAAGCGAAGTGACTCGATTTATCTTGGTAGAGTGTGACTTGTTAGTGAAAGCCCTAGAGTCGATCATGTGATGATTGTTGTATGGACTTATTGTATCATATTCCTATATATATTTATAAAGGCATTTCTTTGTGGTTATTATACTTAATTGTATTGGTGTCAAATAACTAAGTATAATAGCATCCTTGAGTAGAAGGTTCTTATCTATATCAATCGATTGGTAGAATTGATAATGAGATGATATAGAGAAACTACTCTTAATCATTCCTAGTCAAGTATTAATATTCAGGGACAATATTAATGTGAAGAGACTAGCATGTAGGTCAACTCAATGACTTGATCTCACAAGTCATGGATATGGGATATCAAGTTGATACATGGGTATGCATTGGAGAATGTATACTGAATGATCCGCCATGAGAAAGTATCATAGATCATTATATGAGTGTCATATACTTTCTCATGTGACTATTAGTATGACTATTAGTCCTTGGACTTGAAGTCACCATGGTTCCCTACATAAGGAGTTGCATACTTTGGCTTCGTCAAACGTCACCCGTAAATGGGTGGACTATAAAGGCAATTACTGGGTATGTAATAAATTATGCGGAGAGATATGAGTGATGTAGATGGGATCTATCTCTCCTATATGATGGGAGTGATATCATGATTCTTGATAGAGTGAGACCACTAAGTGCATGACCATGCCCAAATGAGTCAATATGAGATATTGAGCTCATTTGATTAGAGTGAGTATACTTGGAGTTCAAGATATAGATTGTACAGAGGATGACACGGTCTATGCTTCAATTGTTCAATCTAGATGTCAAGGATAGAGGGACATTGTCACATATTGTGAGAGTCACAATTAGTAGTCACAAAGGTGATGTTGGATCTCAATATTCTTGTAACTTGGGTAGCAATGATGTGTTGCTAGATACCGCTCATTGCTTATGTTTCTAAATCAGTTAAGGAGCATTTCCAACATTACAAGAACCTATAGGGTCACACACAAATGGCAATTAGATCGAGATTAGGTTCATATGATGGACCAAGAGGATTAGGTTCATGTGATGAACCAAATTGGATTAAGAGTAATCCAAATTAGACTAATTGAGTTGGACTCAATTTGATTCAAGTGTTGAATGAATCTAATTTAGATTTGATTCATTGAGTCAATTTAAACTAATGAATAGAGATTCATTAAATCAAATTGACTTGAATCAAAGGTTGGATTTGATCAACCATGGGAGATAAGAGGTCAAGTTTGACTTGACTTGAGAGGGAAGATGAAGGGTCAAGTTTGACTTGACCAAATGTCACTTCATGATGACTTGGAAAAGGGGCCGGCCAATGATGATGTTCCACATCATCATGGGCACATCATGGTGTGCCACCTCATGAGGAAGACCAAGAGCCATGGCTCTTGGTATTACATGGATGTTTATAACCCTCATCAAAGTGGCCGGCCAAAATTGAATGAATGGATTAGTGTGGAATTCAATTCATCTTCTTCCTTCTCCTTGCTTCTTCTCTCCCTCTCCTCCATTGCCGTGACCTCCCAAGGGTGATAACACACTCTAAGTGGTTCTCTCCATCTTTTGTCTGTGTGGATACGTGTAGATGAGTGTACACTTGACACTCTACGAGATCCGTCAATCGTTTGGCCGAGCGGGATAAGAGAAGGGCATCGCTACAAGGGTAACACTCTTTTCATGTAGATCTAGAGTAGATCTAGTGTTTCTTAACATGTACATGAATTTTATTTTATTTATCTTCGCACGGATCCATGGTCGGCTTCCGAAGTTTCCGCAATACAAAAAGCGGTTTTTGGGACTCGGATAATTTAACAGTGGTATCAGAGCCACGTGCAAAGCATGTACATGTTCAAATTTGTAATATTTGTATTAGATACGAAAAGTTACAGATCTGTAAGTTTCTGTAATTTTCTTAATTTTATAGATTTTGTGAGTATTTTTCTCGTAGAGTCGAAGCAACAAGTGTTTTGACACTTGTAGACTTCAACCATCGAGAAAAACTCTCCGAAATGGCAAGGTCTCATTTTTGTCTTTTGGGACAGTGACTTAAGGCATTGTAAAATAAAGATGGGACACTCATGAGATTCATTTTGCGAGAAGGGGCACTTCCCCTAACCCCACAAGGGGCATTGTCCCGCGATCGCGCCCGAAAATCGCTTAGCGGGACCGCTGCGGAGTTGTGACTCATAAAATTGAAAAAAAAAAAAAGGTAGGAAAATTATAGAAATTTATGTAAAATAAATAATTTAAAATTATGTATAATATTGTGATATTCATGGCCATAAAACCCCAATGTGATTGGATAAAATTATGTTATAATTCATAATACGGCTTGCGCACCGCTTTTAGTGTTGTGCATGTTGTATATGATATGCGATCTGCGCGTCGTGCCTCCCTTGTTATATTCCTGTTGTAAATAGATTTTAGACTCAAATGTAACTCGAGTTTTATGTTTGTAATGTACAAAATGAGGCAGTGGAAGGTCCACTCGTAGACAGAGTTACGAGGAGGGTGCCGACGACACATGGCGGTCAAAGAAGGCGCTTGGTGAAGCCGCTAACCCTAGGTTGATCGTCCAATCTTCTCATTGGCTTGAGAAGATCGTAGTAGGGCCATGAACTCATCACAAATTAATTAATTAGTATATATATATATATATATATATATATATATATATTTTTTTTTTTTTTGCTTGTATGTATGTGATGCATGCTAGTATAGGGTAATTAATGCTTTAATGCGTATATGATACACATTCATGATTATATTAGATCTTAATCAAGTCAACTCGAAATGTCTACCAAGTTTTGATATCCATCACTACCTCGATCATTTGTTGTTGTTGAATTTGCCAAAGCAGAGCAACGCATATTATCTTGGTAGGGTGCGGAGGGACAATCTTGGTCCCGCCTATCAAAGCTTGGGTGAGAATAAGCTCAATTAGATTGAGTGAAACTAGTTAACTCAATTGGATCGGGTAAAACTATAGGCATATTCCAACGGTTGGAAAGATAGGTTAAGATCACATTTACACTAAGTCTTGAGTGATTTAGCCAAAGCTAACTTAAGTTTTTTTTGTAAATGTGGATCTTGATCCTATAAAAAAGAGTTGCATAGAGATGTAACTGGTAATTTGTTACCTACCGATCATACTAAGTCTTGGGCGATTTAGCCAAAGCTAACTCAAGGCGTAGTATGATCTGGATCTTATCTCGCGAGAATAATAGCTAGTTGGTATGGATCTAGTAGTGTGGTTTGACCACATCCATGACTCGATTCTACAAAAGTCCTATAATTCAGTGGAAGCATCATTTAATTAAAGGTTTAATTAAATGATAAATGGAATATGATATTTACTTTCTGCATTATTTGCTATCTATCAGTATCCACGTTAGGATCACCTGAGACAACTCCTAGAGCAGCAAGCCTTTGTCTCCAATTGGTGCTAGCCAATCGGCGGAGACAAAGGAAGAGGAGAGAGCAAAGAAGGCTACCAAGGGAAAACCTAAAACGAAAAACCTTTTCCAAAGATTATCAAGGGATATATTTATATATCTCTTGATTAGGTCATCTTATGAGGCTTAAACGGAACATATCTTACCATAATTATCCCATAATTAAGGTAAGAACAACCTAGGAATTTCCATAAAAGAAAATCTCCAAAAATAAGTGGAGACGCGACACGGCCGTGTGGATTCACATGGCCTGGCCGTGTGGATTCACATGGCCTGGTCGTGTGTCTTTCTGGGCGTAGCCCATACTTTGCCAATTTGCAGTCAGAGCCAGGCACGCCCCGTACCTAGTTAGGCACGGCCGTGTGAGGCTTTGTATGGTCTGTTTGACTTTGTTTAAGTGTGATATGGTCGTGCTAAGTCCAACAAAGTCATAAGAGGTTCCATAGCCTTCGTTTCGCACCCCCTTGATCTGGTCCAACTAAACATATCCTCTCTCAATGAGAATCTCATTCTCATACTTGTTTTACATATTGAGATCACCCATAATGCGTGTTACCCAATAGGTTCCCAATTATGTTGATCATTCATAATTAACCCCTTAATTATGAAAATATTATGAGTGACACCTAGTAGTACATCATGACCCCCAATTGACCGGAAAGTCTAAATCGATTTCAGAACATTTTCTGAAACCTTCAGCAGCTCCAGTTGTTCATGCCTTATTCCTTTCACTCATTCTATACCCACTTGGTTCAAGACATGGTCTCTGTGTTCGTCCCCACTAGGCTGACTACGTCACACCTAGCCTAAGTTAGTTTCCTTGTCCTGTGGATTCATGTTACTCCTACATGTTCCCAAGTAGACCATCTTCTTAACATGCTTGCTTTGGCCAGAGACTTCTAAGTACTCCTGACATGAGGCCTAGGGTATACATCTCCTTTATCAAGAGTGGTGAATCCTCTGTGGGTTATTCAAACACCTGCGATCACTTTGGCTTATACCCAATCATCCCGGAGTTACACCTGCTATGTAAATGGCTGCGAAGAAGTCAAAGTATAAGTCGCCATGATCAAGGTCACTTAAATACCTCAAGTCTTAGAAAGCTCGCACTCAAGCTGCAATGAGATCTTCAACGACATATAAAACCATATAAAGTTTCATAGCAGGTCACTCCAATAAACTAGTTACCATAACTAGCATCCACATGTTCACTCTCAGCATCCCTATGCTTCCATTCAGTGAGTACTGAATGCTTGAATAAACCAAGGAGCATAACATGTGCTAGTCTCACAGAATTGATGATTTCCAATCTCATCAATTCATCGACTAGGGATAGTTTCAATACTTGCATATTTACACATGATGAGATACCCACAAATTGTGATCCAATCACAATTTCTCTCATGCTATCCATCGTATTGTGGACTTCAGTATATGAGTTTAACATCCAATCAAATACATAGATAATGTATACTCAAATAGTGAATTTTATTAATAACTTCTAAGGCGATTGCCTTAGGATAACTCTTAATTACATCAAACTCCCACTTGGCCTACAACCAATCACCTTGGTATCTAATACCATAGGCCTATATATACCTCTCGAACTTTTCTTGGGGAAGAGGTTTTGTCAAGAGATCTACTAGATTTCTATCAGTGGGAACTTTCTCTATTTGTATGTATCTTCTACCAATGATCTCTCTGATCAGATGGTAATGACGTAGTATGTGTTTGGATCACTGATGAGATTGTGGTTCCTTCGCCTATGCAATGACATCATTGTTGTCGCAGTAAACCTGTAATGCTTCAATAATGCTCGGAACTACTCCAAGTTCAGTAATGAACTTCTTGATCCAGACCGCCTCCTTTGCTGCTTCAGAAGCTGCAATATACTCTTCCTCCGTAGTAAAATCAACAACGGTATCTTGCTTGGAACTCTTCCAACTCTCAGCACCTCCATTCAAGATGAATATGTATCCAGACTGAGATTTAGAATCATCTTTATCTATCTGGAAGCTGCCATCAGTATACCCGCTTACTACCATATCACCTTCTCCATATACCAAGAACAAATTCTTAGTCCTTCTCAAGTACTTAAGGATTGTCTTGACAACCACCCAATGGTCCATACCAGGATCCGACTGGTATCTACTCATAATGCTCAAAGCGTATGATACATCGGGCCTAGTACATAACATAGCATACATAATCAATCATATACCTGACACATATGGGATCTGACTCATGTGAATCCTCTTACATAGACTTCGAATGGTGAATCCCATGCCTCATGAGAATAAAATCTTTCTTGGATTCTTCCATGCTAAACCGTTTTAGCACTTTGTTTATGTATGTAGACTGCGAAAGACCAAGCAACCGAATCGATCTATCTCTACAGATCTTAATCCCCAAAATTTAGGTTGCTTCTCCCATGTCTTTCATGGAGAACATTTTAGACAACCAGACATTGACTATTTGAAACATAGGAATATCATTTCCTATAATTAATATGTCATCGACATACAATACTAGGAACACGACCGCACTCCCACTAACCTTATTATACACACAAGGCTCTTCAGGATTTTGTGAGAAATCAAATTGTTTGATTGCCTCGTCAAAACAGATATTCCAACTCCTGGATGCTTGCTTCAATTCATAAATGGAACGTTGAAGCTTGCATACTTTGTTCCTATTAATGGATGTGAAACCCTCAGGTTGTATCATATATACATCCTCATACAGGTTTCCATTAAGGAAAGATGTTTTCACATCCATCTGCCATATCTCATAATCAAAATGAGTCACCATGACTAGGAGTATCCGAATGGATTTAAGCATAGCTACTGGTGAAAAGGTTTCATCATAGTCAACACCTTGCCTTTGACGTTGCCACTAATCTAGATTTATAGGTAATAATATTACCATCCAGCTCGGTTTTCTTCTTGAAACCCCACTTGCACCCTATAGGCCTTATGCCTTCGGGTGGGTCTACCAAGTTCCAAATCTGGTTTTCATACATGGAATCCATTTTCGATCTCATGGCTATTAGTCATCTATCCCTGTCTGAACTATTTAGTGACTCTTCATAATTAGTAGGTTCCTCATCATCTATGAGCAACACGTCATTAGATTCACTTATGAGAAATCCATATCTTTCAGGAATCCTACGTGTCCTACTAGATCCACGAGGAGGTGGTGTATTATCAAGTTAAGCTATCACCTCATCAGAATGAGTAATCAGCTATGGTTCTTGACTAGGCATCTCTTCTGTGTCTACCAGAGCCTCTTAAACTACACTTAGTTCAACCTCACTCCCACAATTTTCCTATAAGAGAAACTCCTTCTCTAGGAATACAACATGCCTTGAAACAAACACCTTTCGTTCCAAGGGATGATAGAATTGGTAACCCCTAGTTTCCTTAAAGTGATCAATAAATAGACACTTATCAGACTTAGCCTCCATCTTGTCTGATACTGTCCTCTTCACATAAGCAAGACAACTCCAGATCTTCAAATAAGATAAATGAGATTTTCTACTATTCCACATCTCATATGGAGTAGTAGAGATTGCCTTAGATGAGACTATTTAACAAGTAAACAGTGGTCTCGAGTGCATAACTCCAAAAGGTTTTTGGAAGACATGCATGCTACATCATTGACCAAACCATGTCCAACAAGGTTCGGTTTCACCTTTTAGCCACACCATTATGTTGTGGCGTGTAAGGTGGAGTCCCTTGGGACAAGATGTCATTGTCCCTTAGATAATCTTGAAACTTTTGGCTTAAGTATTCACCATCTAGATCTAATCAAAGTATTTTAATACTTTTACCAAGTTGTTTCTCTACTTCCTTTCTAAAATCTTTAAATCTTTTAAAGACTTCAGACTTGTATATTAACAGATACAAATGCCCATATCGTGAATAATCATTGATAAAGGTAACGAAGTAGCTATAACCTCCTATGGCATGAGTTGACATTGGTCCGCATATATCGGTATGTATAAGGCCCAATACCTTAACTGTTCGTTCACCCTTTCCTCTGAAAGGTAGTTTAGTCATCTTTCTTTTTAAGCATGAAACACATGTGTCTAATGAATTTGATTCATAAGACTCCAAAATGCCAAGCCTCTGCAGTTTGGACATGCATTCTGTGCTTATATTGCCAAGACGACAATGCCATAATTGTGAGATTAATTGATTATCTAACTTAATGTGTTTGCTATTTGATTCGATATTGAATATCTCGTTGGATGTATCTAACATGTAGATTCCATTATTTAATATCCTAGTATCATAAAGAACATCATTTAATGTAATGTAACAATAATTATTACTAAACGTCAAATGATAACCTTTCTTATTCAAACATGAAATAGAAATAATATTCTTTATTAATGTAGGAATATAAAAACAATCATCCAACTCTAAGACTAGTCCTGTAGGAAGTCGCAACATATAAGTACCCTTGGCTACTGCAGCAACTTTTGCTTCATTGCCAACCCTTAGATCTGCTTCTCCCTTAACCAGTTTTCTTCTGTTCCTAAGCCCATGTATGTCATTACATATATGTGAGTCACACCCGGTATCCAATACCCAAGTGCTAGAAGAAACAATATGACATTCAATAATAAATATACCTCAAGTAGATTGGGCATCAGATGCCTTTTTCTACTTCAGTGACTCCAAATACTACTTGCAGTTTCTCTTTCAATGCCCATCCATATGCTCATGTTGCTTTTGTAACTCAAGAGACATCAACGCTAGCATAATGCAACTCGCCATCTCAGAGTCAGCAACATGTTTCTGGTAAGATAACTTTTGGTCACCAGATGCATTGTCTATAGGAGGTTTGGGAAGAACCTCTTCAATGACATAAGCTAGCTTTTCAGCCTTGAGAATAATTCTCAGGTTGCGAAGCCAATCCAAGAAGTTTTGCCCAGTAATTTGTTTTGTCCAAAATTGAACGTAAATTAATGGAGGTTGACATGTTGTTCTAATTAGTACCTAGACATACAAAAAGAGGTGTATAAGAGAAATGAATTTATAGTAATGTAAATAATTTACATTAACAAGAAACTCCCACTACTTTTATCAAATTCAATAGCCCTCACTTTGAATTCGAGAGATGGTAGGTGATCTCCTAGTGGATTGATATCCATTATGACTAAGAATAACCTTGGAGAGAGTCCAACAGTCATTCATAGTCATAATGTTAGGTATCAATAGTACCCATTATATATCAAATATATAACTATCACTTTATGGTATCAACTAATTGAATGTTCACATATACATTAGGTTGTTAACTCATTATCATATATACATCCAATGCATATCACCAAATTGCACCTCTATCCACATTGACTTTGGAGAAAGTCCAACAAATCAATGCTTTCAGTTAGGGTCAACCCATTAATCATGAGATCAAATTTAAATGATTTGAACACATCTAATTTACAAGCTAGGCTTAGAGAGATTCCAACAATCCAAACTTGAAATTGACCTTTGGTCCTTACCATTTAAAATAAACATCGAATCTCATATGAATTGAACATGCTCGATGTCATGCTAGGCTTGGAGAGAGTCCAACAACCCAAACACGAAAAAGAACTCTAGTTCAACCATATTAATGGAAGGTGTTAGCCCTAATATTTGCACAAGGGATTTCAGATTATTATGCGTCTCAGCTATAAAAGGATATAAACCTAAATATGGAAAAACCAAGGTCACATTAGGAAATAAATTTCCCGATGTGAACGTGAGTCTATGCTTAGGCTCTAACGATGCAGCCAACACCTTTGGTGTTTCCATGCGCATCCTCGGTATTTCCTTTTAGGTTACAAACATATCCTATATGTAAAATCAAGCATACTCTAATCTATCATATAGATAATCATGGCACAGCTATATTAAAACATCAAATATGCTTTAAATATTCTCCTACAACATGCAATCTATGCCAAACAAAAAAGGTGGCTCTGATACCACTTGTTGGAGATTTCGAAATTATGCACAGCGGAATAAAGTGAATAAGAATAATTTTTATTACATCCCAGACATCCCTTGGGGGCCAAGAAAACTTGCTTTGGCATAATCACATGAAAACACACTAGGAGAAGAAGAAATTATACCTTCGAGATTCTTTTGAATCTGTCGAAACCACAAGCAAGACCAACATGCCATGCCTCTATCAGTATCCACGTCGAGATCACCTAAGACAACTCCTAGAGCAGCAAGCCTTTGTCTCCAATTGGTGCTAGCTAACCAATGGAGACAAATAAAGAGGACAGAGGAGAGAGGAAAGATGGCTACGAAGAGAAAACCTAAAACGAAAAACCTTTTCCAAAGATTATCAAGGGATATATTTATATATCTCTTGATTAGATCATCTTATGAGGCTTAAATGGAACATATCTTATCATAATTATCCCATAATTAAGGTAAGAACAACCTAGGAAATTTCCATAAAAGAAAATCTCCAAAATCGGCGAGACGCGACACACCCATGTGGATTCACATGGCCTGCCCATATGTCTCTCTGGGCACAGCCCAGACTTTGCCAATTTGTGGCCAGAGCCAAGCACGTCCTGTACCAAGTTAGGCATGGTCATGTGATGCTTTGTATGGTTCGTTTGACTTCATTTAAGTGTGATATGGTCGTGTCAAGTCCAACAAAGTCATAGGAGGTTCCATAGCCTTCGTTTCACACCCCCTTGGTATGGTCCAACCAGGCATATCCTCTCTCAACAAGAATCTCATTCTCAGACTTGTTTTACATCTTGAGATCACCCATAGTGCATGTGACCCAATTGGTTCCCGGTTATGTTGGTCATTCATAATTAACCCCTAGATCATGAGTGGCACCTAGCAATACATCATGACCTCCAATTGATCGAAAAGTCTAAATCAACTTCAGAACATTTTCTGAACCCTTTAGCAGCTCCAGTTGTTCGTGCCTTATTCCTTTCACTCATCCTACACCCACTTCGTTCAGGACATGGTCTCTGTTTTCGTCCCCACTAGGCTGACTACATCACACCTAGCTCAAGTTAGTTTCCTTGTCCTATGGATTCAAGTTACTCCTATATGTGTAACCCCCCCCCCACCTACCTATATGCTCTTTGCTTTTCGGCATCTTAGCGTTGTCGTAGACCTTCGATGTTGTGGGATCACTTTGTAAGCATTTGAGATGACCTAAAGGGGTGAAACCCCCCCCCCCCTTATTTTATAGCCTTGGAAGCTCCCCAACGTTCAGTTCCAGCTCATGGTGAAAGAACCTCATCTCCCCAAGATAAGTGGAGTTTATCTTGAATCTCCTAGAGGTGGGTTGTTTGACTGGCAGTCGACTGTTCACCTTCATCAGTTGATTGATGCCACCGACAGTCGATTGCTAACAGCCATCAGTCGACTGATGGCAAGATTTTTCGACTGTATCAAAGAGTTAGCTCAAAAACATAATAGTAAAGGTAATTCCAACAGCTACTTACCATCCGATCTCGACCTAGACCTTCCACGAGAAGTCTTTGTCGGATCACCGCCTAAAGACGTCCCCGTACAGAGGACCCGTACTAACCTTTACTCACACTCAAGCTTACCTTTGGTCCTTTGTGACTTGTAGCTTAGCTTCCGGTCTTCACCTGGGTTTTTCGACTCCCTCTGAAGTTCTCCAAGTGTCGCCCGACCACCACGATTTCTCGACTCGAGATTCTCCGGGTGTCTCCGACCTTCAGCTCAGCTTAATCATTCATGCACACTTGGTTTAGCTCATTAGACAATAATATGACCATAGCTTTGGGTCTTTGCCATAATCAAAATCTAGATTTGATTATCTGGTGCCTAATGCACCAACAATATATTCCCAAGAAGACCATCTTCTTAACATGCTTGCTTTGGCCAGAGACTTCTGAGTAACAATCCTGACAAGAGGCCTAGGGTATACATCTCCTTTATCAGGAGTGGTGAATCCTCTGTGGGCTATTCAAACACCTTTGATCACTTTAGCTTATAGCCAATTATCCTAGAGTTAAACCAACTATGTAGATGGCTGCAAAGAAGTCAAAGTACAAGTCACCATGATCAAGGTCACTTGAATACCTCAAGTCTAAGGAAGCTCGCACTCAAGCTGCAATAAGATCTTTAACGACATATAGAACCATATGAAGTCTCATAGCAGGCCACTCCAATAAACTAGTTACCATAACTAGCATCCACATGTTTACTCTCAGCATCCCTATGCTTCTATTCAGTGAGTACTGAATACTTGAATAAACCAAGGAGCATAGCATGTGCTAGTCTCACAGAATTAATGATGTCCAATCTCATCAATTCATCGACTAGGGATAGTTTCAATACTTGCATATTTACACATGATGAGATACCCACTAATTGTGATCTAATCATAATTTCTCTCATGATATGCATCGTATTGTGGACTTCAGTATATGAGTTTAAGATCCAATCAAATGCATAGATAATGTACACTCAAATAGTGAATTTTATTAATAACTTCTAAGGTGATTGCCTTAGGATACCTCTCAATTACATCACAACTTGTTCGAGTAGACCATGCTTTGCGCAGATCTAATAGGATACGTCATCAAAATGAGAGATATTATTTTCTCTTGTGTGACCATGGTGATGTAATGCTTATGTATTTCAATGAGCCTATAGCCTATCAAGATGTTGTAATGAGCCTATATTCTGAGAAATGGCTAGAAGCCATGAGGTCCAAAATAGAATCTATATACACTAACCAAGTATGAACTTTGGTTGATTTACCTGAAGGGGTCAAACCCTTTGGGTGTAAGTGGGCCTTTAAAAGAAAGACTAACATGGATGCTCATATACATACCTATAAAGGGCGATTGGTAGCTAAAGGATTCAAGCAGATTCATGGTATAGACTATGATGAAACCTTTTCACCAATTGCTATACTTAAATCTCTTCGAATCATTCTTGCTATTGAACCTTTCCATGACTATGAAATCTAGAAAATGGATGTCAAAACTATATTTCTTAATGGAAATCTACTTGAGGATGTGTACATGACACAACCTAGGGTTTTGTCGATCCAAAGGATACTGCAAAGATATGTAAGTTTCAAAGGTTCATATGGTTTAAAGCAAACTTCTAGAAGTTGAAATCTTCGATTTGATGATTCGATCCAAACGTTTGGTTTCATCAAAAATGAAGATGAACCTTGTGCCAACAAGAGGGTTAGTGGGAGCGCAGTCATTTTTCTCATCTTATATGTAGATGACATACTACTCATTGGAAATGATATCCTTATGCTACAATCTGTAAAGACTTGGCTTGGGAATTGTTTCTCAATGAAAGACTTAGGAGAAGCAACCTATATATTGGGCATCAAGATATATAGAGATAGATCTAAGAGACTGCTTGGCCTAAGTCAGAGTACATATATTGATAAGGTGCTTAATCATTTTGTCATGCAGAATTCCAAGAAGGTATTCCTATTGATGCCACATGGTGTGAACCTTTCAAAGGCTTAATTCCCTTCTTCTAAGGAAAAAAGGAATCACATGGATTAGATTCCTTATGCATCTACTATAGGATCTATCATGTACGCCATGTTATGTACTCTCCTTGACATTTCATATGCGTTAAGCATGACATGCAGATACCAGTCAGATCTAGGTGAAAGTCACTAGACAGCAGTCAAGAATATTCTTAAGTACATAAGAAGAACAAAAGATTATTTCTTGATATTTGGAAGCGATGAGGAGCTCATTGTAAAGGGTTACATTGATGCAAGCTTCCAAACTGACAAGGATGATTCTAGATCGCAATTAGGATTTGTATTTTGCTTAAATGGTGGTGTTGTGAGTTGGAAGAGTTCAAAGTAAGACACAGTAGCTGATTCTACTACAGAGGCCAAGTATATTGTTACTTCAGCTGTAGCAAAAGAGGTTGTTTGGATCAGAAAATTTATTTCTGAGGTTGGTGTTGTTTCTAGTATACTAAGCCCCATAGACCTCTATTGTGATAACAATGAGGTTATAACACAGGCTAAGGAACCTCGCTCTCATTAGTGATCCAAACACATACTACAGTGATTCTATCTCGTTCGAGAGATCATCAATTGAGGCAATGTGAGGATATGCAGAATACCAACCGATGCTAACATTGCGGATCCTTTGACCAAGGCTTTGGCACAAAGGAAGCATAATGGTCACACTAGGTCAATGGGTATTAGATATTTCAGCGATTTGTAGGAACGTTGATGACGTGCTAGAGGAGGGTGAATAGCGGTTTTGGTCGTCACTCAGAATTCGATAATGTTCGTTGTGTTGCTTGTCTACAATTGTCATTAGTACAGCGGAATACAAATACAAATAAAGATGAAACAACAATATAAACACAACACAAATACACAGCGATATAATGTGGTTCGGAACTTAAGGTTCCCACTCTATGGGTCGAGCTCTAGTGATGCACACCACCACTAATAAACTCCTTCTCAGAATAATCTGGAGGTGTAAAAACCTCTTACAAGTTATTACAAAAGTAACACGATAATAAGAACAAGAAACAAGCAATTACAGTAAGAAAATGAATACAAGTAAAGAAAACACTTTATAAATGTGAGCTTTTTTAAGCTTGACCTTTGGTTGTTTTTGGAATGCCTCAATGGTCAGGAATGCAGCAGCAATTCCCCTTCAAATTCCTTAAGAAATGCTGACCAAAATCCTCCTCTTCGTGCTCCTTATAAAGGTGTAACTTGGGTTGATTTTTGCCTAGCAGTTGACTGTAATAAGGCACCAGTCGACTGCCCCTGTAGCCATTATCTCACAACGACTCAATCCATGCTGGAAAAACTCCAATGGATACACTAGCAGTCGACTACCCTTACCAGCAGTCGATTGATCAGTTGACTATCAAAGCTTCTGTGCTAGTGTCCAATTAAATCAGCCGACTGCCCTTCATGGTAGTCAACTATTGTGGACCAGTCGATTACTAAACCCTAGCAGTCGAGTGCCAAGGCCACAAAATAGCAGTCAATCATCAGTCGACTCTGTTGGAATGTATACTGAAAGCCTAGCCCTTCTTGTATGAACATTTTAGTTTGAAATAAGAATCACATGATCATTGTTTGCATTTTATATATTCATTATATATGTGTGCATATTGTCTAATATTTTACATTGTAGATAACATGGTGCTTGGTGTGGCACAGAAGATCATGTTATCAGTCTCTTGTAAAATATAAGTAAAGGCTCACAACCAAGATGGTTCTGGACAAACCATTGGCATGGTTGTAGTGTAGCTTGGTATTGCTTTGTCTTGAACATAGAGTTACACTAGTACACTTGGGTGTATTGAGCAGGACCGACATAGAGGTGATTCAATTTAGTGCTGACTATA
The DNA here is from genome assembly GCA_025175895.1 of Wurfbainia villosa. Classification (NCBI taxonomy): domain Eukaryota; kingdom Viridiplantae; phylum Streptophyta; class Magnoliopsida; order Zingiberales; family Zingiberaceae; genus Wurfbainia; species Wurfbainia villosa. Next base: position 18,841,632 of record CM046000.1, on the reverse strand, counting down.
TAATTGAATCGGACCTCGGATATTATGTTGTACATCCTCTTAATCCCGATATAATAACGGGCATATGTACTTAGTATTTATTTCTTTGATTTACCAAAGGGTGAGATTTAGATGGATTAAATCAATATGCCCGGTAAGTTAGGAAATAATATTATTTACATGGTGTGCCGTTGATTATAGGAGGAAACCGTGTCCTAAATATTAGGTTGATGATGTCCCCTTGAGGAGCTCATAAGGTTCATCATGTAAACCCAGCTGGTTGACTTAGTCAACATGATGATAAGGTTGAGTGGTACTACTCGAGGAGTTAGATGTTAATTAATTGATGGTCAGTAAATCAATAAATTGACGGACATTCGATATCTTAAACACGGGGAGATAAATGTACAAATAATATATGGAGCCCATATTGATTTATGGGGGTTGGTGAGGTAGTTCAATGATGATCCTCTAGTGGAATGGAACATCATTGATGGATCAAGTTTGTGTGGTTCCGATCCATCGGGTGGCCGAGACCCAACTCCTCCTTATGGTCCCTATCGTAGCCTAATCTAATCCTTGTGAAGTCTAGATCCAAGAATGTAAAACAAAACCTAGAACCAACGGTTGGATTAAATCCATAGATCCGATGGTTAGGATGAAACCCTAGAACCAACGGTTGGATTAAATCCATAGATCCGATGGTTGGGATGAAATCCTAGATCCGCTGGGATGAAATCTTAGATCCGACGGTGGAGATTAAATCCTAGAACCGATGGTGGAGATTAAATCCTAGATCCGACGGTGGAGATTAGAGGAAGCTTAAGCCTAAATTAGGCAACAAATCTTAAAGGGGATAAGGTTGGTTGGGCGGCAAGAATATAGGAGTTAGTTCCTATATTTTAGGCTAACCAACTTTCTCCTAAATTCTATAAATATATGGCTTAGGGTTGGGCGGCAAGAGAAAGTTTTTGGAATAGGGATTAGGGTTTGGAAAGAGTTGGGCGGCTAGGGTTTGGAGCTAGGTTGGGCGGCAACCATCTTCTTCCATCATTGTTGCCGGCGCCCAATTCACTCAAGCTTTCCTTGGCCGGCGCCCTTCACCTTAGCCATTCTCTTTTTCCTTTGCCGGCGGTTCTCCTCTCATTGGTGGCCGGCAAGATCATCTTCATCCAATTCCTCTAGGTGGGCCGGCGGCATCATTCCATTGGTGGCCGGCGCATCTTCATCCATTCCTTGGCCGGCGGTTGCATCAAACTTCCTAGCTTGGTGGCCAGTTCTAGATAGGAAAGGTATTTGTGGTTTTTCTCTTTGTTCGCAGCGGACAAGGTAGAGGAGAACTCGATCTAGAAGGCTTCTACTCGTGGAGGATCTTCGTCCACACGTCGTCCACGAGAAGGATAGGACATACGGTAGAAGATCGTAAGGTATAAAGTTATTTTAACTTTATGTACAGATCTGAGCATGTTCTTATTTGTTTTGATTATGCATGTTCGTATATGAATATATGTTGTATAATCATAGACCCCGAAGACAAACACAAAAACCGGCGATCCATCCGTCGTCTCTTCCGTGGCTAATCAACTAGAAGAGTAGAGTTGCTTGAACAACTAGTTTGTTCGAGCGACCACTCGAGTTGTTAGCACGACGACGAAATGGTGTCATTAAGGAAGCTCATCCCATCCATCTTAATCCTTTCATTAGTGAAAATTTTAATCCGGGGACATGGGAGCCAATGAGCCTCCGAAGCGACATCCCATCAATTGGTATCAGAGCCAGGTTTCCGGTTTTGTGTGTTAAGGATTCGGTTATTTTTTTATGCATTTTTCATATATTATATGTGCCGGATAATAGTAGGATATGCGTAGTTTAACTCTTTGGTTGCAGGCATAAGATCCGACTATTATGGCCATGTGTGTGTATGTGAATGGATGTGTGTAAAATTTATTATTTGAATCCTCGGGGTTGACGAGGCTAGATTAGTATTTAATTTTTGTAATTAAATACGGCATTGTTTAGCCGCTCATTTTAGTTTACTTTCGATCTAGATTATTTGTACACTCCTTCGTGGAGTATAGGATCGATGGATGTAAATTAATATGATTTATCTCGGCTCGGAACTCTTTGGTGACTTGCGCACGGGAAAAGATGGAGCGGACGAGGTGGCGACACGACGGGATGCGTATTGGAAAACAATGCCATAATAGTTGGAAAAAATCTGATTTTTCCATATTTATTGCTTATTTGTTTTATATGCATGTTGTGTTTGGTTTTAAAAAATTCCTCGATTTCAATTTACTAAGTGGGAGAGGGACATTTTAAATAATTCCCGCGGCCTCCATTACAATTTGACGTGTGATGCAAACAAACTTGTGTGTTGGCTCTGAGTGCCTTCCTCCCTGCGGACGGGTTTGTTTGCGGATCACTAGGTCAAATAATGGTTATAGGAAATTATTTAGGAGCATGTGTACTTCCACAGCGGTAAGGCACATAATCCGAAATAATTCCCTTAGTATCGTGTAATGGTGCACACTTAGATGCAAATGAAAGTATCCTCCCCATCGGAGTCACTGCTTTTGTTTGTAGGGCCAAAGAGGAACCAACTTTTAATTTTATTTGTCAAAAAGAAAGGTTGACAAGATAATAAAATTAATGGGTAAAACCTCCTCTTACAAATGTAGGTTTCGTATACGTCCACACAGCGTGGCATACGAAATTCTCGGTGATTTGAGGTGTTGGTTGATTTCGGGATTTTATTGTTTTGAGGAATCAATATTATTTGAAATCTGATATTATTTTGATCATTGTGATTTTTAGGATTTTCAAATGGCTTTCAACCCACTTGCTGTGATTTTAAAAGAAAACAAACTTACTGGTCCAAACTACATTGATTGGAAAAGAAACTTGGATATTGTCTTAACTGTGGAGGAGTACAAATTTATACTCTTCGAGGTCTGTCCTCCTAAGCCCACCGATGACTCTGATGAAAAGGAGAAAGAACGTTATAAGAAATGGGTCAAGGCAGATGAGATGGCGCGGTGTTACATTTTGGCATCTATGTCAAATGTGCTGCAGCATCAGCATCAGGCCATGGCTTCCGCTTATGACATGATGTTCAATCTCAAGGAACTTTTCGGACATCAGAGTAGGGCGGCTAGGCAGGAGGCAATGAGAAACTTGATGATGACCTCCATGATCGAGGGAACACCCGTTAGGGATCATGTTCTCAAGATGATGGCTCATCTTAATGAGATGGAAGTCCTCGGAGCTGAGATCGATGGGGAAACCCAGGTCGATATCATTCTCCAGTCTCTGCTTAGGAGTTTTGAGCAGCCTACCAACTACAACATGAACAAGAGGTTGGCGGAGCTTCCGATGTAACTCCAGGCAGAGGGCTTTTTCGAGAGTTCTCAAGCCATGGTCGCGCGTAAGGTTTCTTCCTCTAAACCGAAAGGTAAGAAGAAGAAGAAGCAAGGTGCAGCAAGAAAGTGGCAAAGTGGGACCTGCAGGAGTGAAGAAGCCGAAAGGCAAGTGCTTCACTTGCTGCATCGACATTGGAAGGTGGACTGCCCTCGCCAAAGAACAAAGGTATATCTTCTTGTTTAGTTGTTGAAACATGTTTAGCGGTGTTATCTACCAAAGACTGGTGTGTAGATACAGAGCCACTGATTATGTCCGCAATACTTTGCGGGGTTCCAGAAACCCGACGACTAGCCGAGGAGAGATTACTGCCTACATGGGCAATGCTTCAAAGGTGGCGGCTATTGCATTGGGAGACGATATTTATCTTTTGATAGGAATAAAGTTTTGGTTTTGAGAAATTGTCTTTATGTACCTACCTTTAGTAGAAAAAATTTAATTTCAGTTTCTAAATTGTTTTTGGATGGGTATTGTTTCTTTTAATGAGAGTTGTTATAAAAGGAAATAGGGAGATTATCTGATGCAGTACATTGGATGGCAATTATATACTCTTGAACCAAAAACTCCCACGATCTGAAATAGAAGTAAATAACTCATCTTCTAAATCTAATAAGAGAAAAGAACCATGAATGAACGGACATATCTTTGGCATCTAAGGCTTGGTCATATTAACCTAAGCGAATTCAAGGTTGATAGGTGATGGACCTTTGGGTTCATTAGTGGTGGAGGATCTCCCAACTGTGAATCTTGCTTGGAAGGTAAAATGACCAAGAGGCCTTTCAAGGCCAAGGGTATAGAGCCAGATGTGTTGGAATTGGTTCATTCTGATTTGTGCGGTCCTATGTCTATCGGGCTAGAGGTGGCTTTGAATATTTCGTCTCCTTTATAGGCGATTATTCAAGGTTTGGATACATTTACTTGATGCGCGCAAGTCAGATGCTTTAACAGTTCAAAGAATTCAAGGTGATGTGGAGAACCGTCAAGGTAAAAGTATCAAGACCCTACGATCGATCGTGGTGGTGAGTACCTCTTAGGAGAGTTTAGGAATTACTTATCGGTGAGATTCAATCCCAATTATATCACTTTGGCATACCCAGTAGAATGGTGTAGCGGAGGCGAAGGAATAGGACTCTTATGGAGATGGTCGGATCGATGATGAGTTATTACGAGTTACTGTTTAGTTACGGGGTATGCACTAGATCACGATGTATACATTGAACTTGGTTCCATCAAATCGATTGCCTTCTACCTGTAGAGTTGTGGGTGGGCGAAAGCCTAGTCTAAGGCATATTCGGATATGGGGGAGTCCAGCACATGTGCTGAAGGCTGATGCTGGTAAGTTGGAACCTCGTACAGAAATATGCATGTTTGTTGGCTACCCTAAGGGAACGAAAGGTGGTTTATTCTATAATCCTAGAGATCAGAGGGTGATCGTTAGCACGAACGCCAGATTTCTAGAGGAGGATTATATAATGAACCACAAGCCCATGAGTAGGATTGTTCTTAAGGAGTTGACAGGGGAAGTCCCGACTTCAGTACCACCGGTACAAGAGGAGACACCGCGAGTCACTGCACCGCGTGTCACAGAGCATACACAGGAGGCACCTCGTCGTAGTGGGAGGGTTGTTAGACAACCCGTCAGATTCATGTTTTTGGGAGAGTCTTCGGACTTAGTCCCTGGTGAACATGAACCTGATCCCTGGACATATGATGAGGCACTCCAAGATAGAATCAGTATCTTGGCGAGTGCGATGAATTGAGATAGAATCTATGGATTCTAATCAGGTCTGGGAGCTAGTAGAACCACCCGATGGTGTAAAAGCCATTGGATGCAAGTGGATCTACAAGAGAAAGAGAGGAGTAGACGGGAAGGTTGAGACCTTCAAAGCTAGGCTTGTTGCGAAAGGGTATACTCAGAAAGAGGGTATCGATTATGAGGAGACCTTTTCGCCGGTAGCTATGCTTAAGTCTATCCGGATTCTCTTATCTATAGCGGCTCATATGGATTATGAGATTTGGCAGATGGATGTCAAGGCAGCTTTCCTTAACGGAAGTCTTGAGGAGAACATCTATATGCGGCAACCAGAGGGATTCATTGCTAAAGGCAAAGAACATCTTGTATGTAAGCTTAATCGGTCCATTTATGGATTGAAACAAGCTTCTAGATCTTGGAACATCCGCTTTGATGAGGTAATCCAGTCATATGGATTTATTCAAAGTCCGGATGAGCCTTGTGTATACAAGAGATGTGACGGAAACGTAGTGGTGTTTCTTGTACTATACGTAGATGACATTTTGTTAGTTGGCAACAATATCAAAGTGTTATCAGACGTAAGGGTATGGTTGTCCAAACAGTTTGATATGAAGGACTTGAGAGAAGTTGGACACATCCTTGGGATCAAAGTCATAAGGGATCGCAAGAAAAGGATGTTATGCTTATCTCAAGCTTCATATGTTGACACTATCCTTGCTCGTTTTAGCATGCAGAACTCCAAGAAAGGTTTTCTACCTTTTAGGCATGGAGTTCCTCTATCTAAAGAGATGTGTCCTAAAACATCAAAGGAGATAGAGGAGATGAAGGCGGTTCCTTATGCTTCGGCAGTAGGAAGCCTTATGTATGCTATGCTGTGTACGAGACCGGATATCTGTTTTGCCGTGGGCATGGTTAGCAGATATCAAAGTAATCGACAGGACATTGGGTGTGGTAAAGCATATATTGAAGTACCTGAGAAGGACTAGGGATTATATGCTAGTTTACCGGGCAGATCAATTAGTCCCTGTAGGTTACACGGATTCGGATTTCCAATCAGATAGGGACAAGAGTAAGTCTACCTCGGGGTTTGTGTTTACTTTTGGAGGTGGAGCCATAGTATGGAGGAGTGTCAAGCAGAAATGTGTGGCGGACTCTACCATGGAAGCTGAGTATGTGGCAGCCTCTGAGGCAGCCAAGGAAGCTGTATGGCTCAGGAACTTCTTGATGGACTTAGATGTGATTTCTGGTTTGCCCAGAACTATCACAATTTATTGTGATAACAGTGGTGCAGTTGCAAACTCGAAGGAACCACGAGCCCATAAGGCAAGTAAACACATAGAGCGCAAGTACCACCTCATACGAGAGATCGTTAAGCGAGGAGAAGTTGTTGTCGCCAAGATTGCATCAGAGGATAACCTGGCGGATCCATTCACTAAGGCCCTTCCAGCGAAAGCGTTTGATAGGCATGTGGAGGACATGGGGATCAGATGTATGACATTGTGATGACGGCATAGTCTTTTAGTATAAGTGGGAGATTGTTGGAATAGGGATTAGGGTTTGGAAAGAGTTGGGCGGCTAGGGTTTGGAGCTAGGTTGGGCGGCAACCATCTTCTTCCATCATTGTTGCCGGCGCCCAATTCACTCAAGCTTTCCTTGGCCGGCGCCCTTCACCTAAGCCATATATTTATAGAATTTAGGAGAAAGTTGGTTAGCCTAAAATATAGGAACTAACTCCTATATTCTTGCTCCCCAACCAACCTTATCCCCTTTAAGATTTGTTGCCGCCCAACCAAAGATGAGACAAACCCTAATTCTATAATTTAGGCTTAAGCTTCCTCTAATCTCCACCGTCGGATCTAGGATTTAATCTCCACCGTCGGTTCTAGGGATTTAATCTCCACCGTCGGATCTAAGATTTCATCCCAACCGTCGGATCTAGAATTTCATCCCAACCATCGGATCTATGGATTTAATCCAACCGTTGGTTCTAGGGTTTCATCCTAACCATCGGATCTATGGATTTAATCCAACCGTTGGTTCTAGGTTTTGTTTTACATTCTTGGATCTAGACTTCACAAGGATTATATTAGGCTACGATAGGGACCATAAGGAGGAGTTGGGTCTCGGCCACCCGATGGATCGGAACCACACAAACTTGATCCATCAATGATGTTCCATTCCACTAGAGGATCATCATTGAACTACCTCACCAACCCCCATAAATCAATATGGGCTCCATATATTATTTGTACATTTATCTCCCCGTGTTTAAGATATCGAATGTCCGTCAATTTATTGATTTACTGACCATCAATTAATTAACATCTAACTCCTCGAGTAGTACCACTCAACCTTATCATCATGTTGACTAAGTCAACCAGCTAGGTTTACATGATGAACCTTATGAGCTCCTCAAGGGGACATCATCAATCTAATATTTAGGACACGGTTTCCTCCTATAATCAACGGCACACCATGTAAATAATATTATTTCCCAACTTACCGGGCATATTGATTTAATCCATCTAAATCTCACCCTTTGGTAAATCAAAGAAATAAATACTAAGTACATATGCCCGTTATTATATCGGGATTAAGAGGATGTACAACATAATATCCGAGGTCCGATTATATTATATAGTCAGCACTAAATTGAATCACCTCTATGTCGGTCCTGCTCAATACACCCAAGTGTACTAGTGTAACTCTATGTTCAAGACAAAGCAATACAAAGCTACACTACAACCATGCCAATGGTTTGTCCAGAACCATCTTGGTTATGAGCCTTTACTTATATTTTACAAGAGACTGATAACATGATCTTCTGTGCCACACCAAGCACCATGTTATCTACAATGTAAAATATTAGACAATATGCACACATATATAATGAATATATAAAATGCAAACAATGATCATGTGATTCTTATTTCAAACTAAAATGTTCATACAAGAAGGGCTAGGCTTTCAGTATACATTCCAACAGACTCTTGTCCAGTTGACTGCTCATAACCCCAGTCGAATGATCCAAATTGACTAGGGTGCTAAGTGTCAAACACTCGACTAGTCGACTGATCCATAACCTCAGTCAACTGATAAACTTCAAACATGAGGTTTAACTCAAATATAATCCCTTCATACTTGATAGACCAAGCTTAGCCTAGACCTAAGCCTTCTAGCCACCTCAATCAGCCTCACGCCTATCGGATCCCTCCAAGTCATCCATGACTTGTTTATCCATACATTAGCCTTTAGATGCTTCCATTAGCTATTGTCATGCTAAACGGGTTCACTTTGCCAAGGTACATTTGGACTTACACCACCAAGACAAACGCTTGGACTTTACGCCACCAAACATTAGACTTATGCCGCCAAGACTACAACTTGGACATTACGCCGCCAATATCACACCCTTGGACTTCCCTTGCCAACTCTATATTGAATTTTCCAAATGCCAAGGCCCATGCTTGGACTTTCCTTGCCAAATACCCAAGACTTGGACTTTCCATGCCAAGTACACAAGACTTGGACTTCCCATGCCAACTACATAATGTTGGGATCGAAACGGCCAGCTAGAGGGGGGTGAATAGCCCTCTTACGATGAATTTCGTAAATTGCTCGTCTACAAAAGATTAGCGCAAGCGGAATATACAAATACAAATAGACAATGCAAAAGATAAACAATAAAACAAACGCTAACATGATGGTATAACGTGGTTCACGGCTACGCCGCTAATCCACGGTCCGATTCGTCCAAGGTGAATCACTCCTCCAAAGCCAATCACTATTGGTCTCTCCTTTGCACCAAGCTAGGTGGAGGTAACCTTTACAAACAAGATCACTCTTCTTACAATAAGAATGGAGTAAAAGCAAGTAAGAAGAGTTTAGAGCTTGTGGGGCACTTGGATGGTCGTTTGGAGTAAGAGCATTAGCCCCCCAAAGCTCCACACCCTCTCTTTTTATAGAGAGGAGGCTTTTCTTCCCGTTGGCCGCCACCAGTCGACTGCTGCCCTTGGCAGTCGACTGTCGCCACTACAACGGTCTCCGAACACGTCGGATCCCGACCGTTGTAGTCCAACGGAACACTTGGCAGTCGACTGATGGACCTCATCGGGATCCGATCGTCGCTTTCGAGTCGATGCTACGATCACGAGCGGCCTGCTAAAACCTTCGACTACCGATCGGCCGCTCCGGATCGATGGTCTTCGCTTGATCGCTCACATATGGCGGTCGGCTGCCTCAAACACGATCGAATACTAGTCGAACTACATTCGACTCGGAGCAGTCGACTGCCATTACATGGCAGTCGACTGGTACCGTGTGAAACTCAAACTTAACATAAGTTTGAGCTTCCGACGGTCTGGTAAACCTTAAACCTTGCGGTCAAGTCTCCGACACTCAGCCATTCGGCCAAGTTCACCTAATGAGCTACTTACATTTCACTCATTCTCTCATCTCACTCGAAGTCCCTTACTGAAGCTCTCTTCGTTCGCGGCCACGTCCCTCGGCAGGATCAGGCGCACGGCTCTGCAATGCTCCTTCGCGTCTCTTGCCTCCGAAGTCTGCTTCCTTGGTTTCACTTCAAGTCATCTCGTCCGGCGGTCCCTCGGCAGCATCAAGCGCACGGCTCTGCAATGCTCCTTCTCCGACTCAGGCATGAGGTTGTGAGGGTGAACCCGCCAAGGCTCCATGTGCGAATTACTAAGTCCTGCAAGACTCCAACGCACATATCAAATAATAATACTAACCTAACTTAAACCCTTTGCCACACACATCAAAACCTTATCATGGCAAGAGATTGCCCTAACAATCTCCCCCTTTTTGATGTGTGGCAATCCGTTTAAGTTAGGTAAAAAACATTTGATAGAAATTTCTAAGGTAAGAATGTTAGTAATATATGAGAGATGTCATAAGGCAATCGCCTTATGTATGAACCATTTATATGATAAATGAAGATTCACTATTTGAGTATACATGTTTCATGTATTTGATTGGATCGTAAACTCATTTACTGAATGTCCACGATACGATTCACAGCATGAGAGAATTTGTGATTGGATCACAACTAGTGAGTATCTCTACATGTGTAATTGTGATGTATCGGAATTATCCCTAGTCGATGAATTGATGGATTTGGACACCATCAATTCTGTCGAGACTAGCACGAGGTATACTCCTTGGTGTATCCAAGCAGCTGATTCTCACTGGCTGGAGACTTTGTGATGTCCGGAGTTAATCGTGGATGCTAGTTATGGTAACTAGTTCATTGGAGTGACCAGCCGTAAGACTTCATATGGTTCTCTACATATATAGATATGTCAATGAAGTTCTTACTGTGGCTTAAGTGCGATGTTCCTTTGACTTGCGGTATTCAAGTCATCTTGATCATGGAGACTTATGCTTTGACATCTTAAGCAAACATCTCTAAGGAGATGTGGACCCGGGATGATTGGGTATAAGTCGAGTGATCGAAGGTGTTTGAATAGCCTATAAAGGATTCACCACTCCTTGCGAGGAGATGTATACCCATGGCCTCTCGTCGGATTGTTACTAAAGTCTTTGGCCAAAGCATTACATGTTTAGAGTAAAGTACTCTTCGATACATGTGGAGTAACTAGAATCCGTAGGATGAGGAAATGATACTTGGGCTAGGTGTGACGTAGTCAGCCTAGTGGGGACTGACACAATAGACCATGTCCTGAACCAAGTGGGTATAAGATGAGTGAAGGGAATGGGGCATGATTCATTCGAGCTACTGAAGGGTTTCAGAAATAGTTCTGGATCAACCGTTGATCTTTTCGGTTAATTGGGGATCATGATGTACTACTAGGTGCCACTCATGATCGTTCTATAATTAATGGTTAATTATAGACGGCCAACATAAACCGAGAACCTATTTGGTCACACGCACAATGAGTGTAATCCAAAGGATTTAAAACGAGCTTGAGAATGGGATTCTCAGACCGAGAGAAACTATGTTTGGTTGGACCAAACATAAAGCGAGCATGAAATTGTTTGATCACGCAATGGAAGCGTGGATGGGCAAAGTGTCTTATGAAGACATAATGGATGGACCAAAATGGTTTGGTTCTAATCCAATGGATGAGAATAAACCAAAGGGTTTGGTTTATTTTAAACGAATGAACCAAAAGTTGGTTCGGTTCGTTTTAACTTAAAATAAACCATCATGGTTTGGTTTATTTTAACTTATCCTAATGGAGCGGGTTAACGGGCTTTATGGATATGATCCATTAACCATTAAGAGAATTAGTTCTCTATAAAAGAGGGCTTAAGGGATTGTTAAAACCTAATCTATTTTGGCCGCCCAACCTAGTTGCCGCCCACCCCTTGAAGGAGTATTCGGCGCCAACACCTTCATTGCCGCCGCCGAGCTTTTGTGCCGCCGTCCAAGTCCTTGCCAGCGACCAAGCTTCAGCCGGTGAACACTCCGGTGACCCTCCGGTGATCCCCTATAGGTTTGGCATCAAGGTGAGGCTTTTCTTTCCTTGGTTGGCCGGCGCCTATATCCTCCACCAAGCTGTCCAGTTTTCTGGACAGCTTCCTCCTCGTCGGGCGTCGTTTAGGCGGACGGTTAGTGCTCCGACAGCGGCTAACTTACCGGGGATTTGATCTCCGGTAATCCTCTGAGGTGGAGGACGAAGGATTCGTCAAACGGTTGACGAATACCTCTCCGGAGAAGCGAGTTGTGAGAACTCGTTTTAGGATCCGAATTTGGATTCGGATCGTGATCATCTCTCGATCACGTCGTCTTCAACACGAGGCTAGTAACCCGTACGAAGACGAAGCTCGTGACTTAGCGAAGTCATCCCGAGGAGCTCGGCGTGGATACGAATAGAGACGATTCTTACGAGGATCGTTCCGGTTGATGTCGTTCCCGCTACACGTCATACGAAAGGTATAACGTAGATAATTTCTTTTATTGCAAATTTTAATTTACAGTTATGTCTACACTTGTTGTAATAGCATGCGTGTGTTGTGTGTGATGTAATAAATATAGATTTATTATTTTTAATTGCTTCCGCTGTGCTCATGTTTACGAAACATGATCGAACACACACGCATGCGGTGCGGAAACCCTTGATGGTATCGAGCCCGGGTTGTGTTTCGACATAATCGTAAAAATGGTTTTGCGATAGTCATAATGTATTTCTGGAAATTTTCTAAATTTTGGAAATTTAGAAGTATTTATGGAAATTTTTCAATTTTGGAAAGTCTAGAAGTATTTATGGAAATCTTCCACTTTTGGAAAGTTGGAAGTATTTATGGAAATTGATATTTTCCATAAATAAAATATTTGATTAGATTCTGGAAATTTGTTTCCTAATTTAATCATGATTTTATTTGGGAAATCAAATCTTAAAATATTTTATTTCCATAAGTAGTTTTAATGATTTAGGAAATTGGTTTCCTAAATAGATTTTCCTTAATCAAATAATTCCATGAATAAAATATGTGATTAGATTTGGAAATTTGTTTCCTAATTTAATTATGATTTGATTTGGAGAATCAAATCTTAAACATATTTTATTTCCAAAAATAGTTATGACATATAAGGAAATTATATACATGACATAATTGTATGCCATGTAATTGCATTAGATGCATAACATTATGCCATGCGTGTCGTGACATGTAGATGTATGTCATGTATGTCATGCCATGTAGATAATAGTTATTTGCATGCAAAGAGGATGAGACATAAAAACCCTAACTCAATATTAAAGCCTACACCTTCCATTAATATGGTTAGAACCAGAGTTCTGTTTCTTGTTTGGGTTGTTGGACTCACTCCAAGCCCGGCTCGAACCTGAACATGTTCAAATCATTGGAATAGTTTAACTCTAATATGGTAAGAGTCAGAGGTCAATCGTTAGTTTGGGTTGTTGGACTCACTCCAAGCCTGGCTAATTGGTTGAATGCGCTCTAACCATATTAAAACTATTTCGCGATTAATGGGTCGGCTTTAACTTGGAGCATCGATTTGTTGGACTCACTCCAAGGTCGATGTGAAGAGAGGTGAAGTTGGGTGCTATGCATATGATGCATACTTGTTAATGTGTTAACAACCCAATGTATGTGTAAACATTCAATTAGTTGATAGCACATTGTGATAGTTACATATACATGATATGTAATCGGTATACTTGATACCCACCATCATAGCTAAGAATGGCTTGTTGGACTCACTCCAAGGTTGTTCTTATCTATGATGGATATCAGCCCATTCGGAGATGGACCTACGATCTCCCGAAGTGATTTTAAGGGTTTTTGAAATTCGAAAAATGAATGGGATTTATAAATGTATATTGATGCATTTTAAAATCATCTTTCTCATATATGCTCGTTTTGTATTTCTAAGTTAATATATTGATCATGATGTGTTTGAATTTGCGTTCCATTTTGGATTCAAATAAATTGACTGGGCCAAACTTCTTGGACTAGATTAGAAGCTTGAGAATTGTTCTCAAGGTTGAAAAGCTTGCAAATGTCCTCGAAGCGCCTCTTCCCGCCTGTCCTAGTGACGATGCAACTCTGGACCAATTGTTGGCCTATCAGAAACATGTGAGTGATTCTGAACAAATGAGTTGCATCATGCTAGCCACGATGGAACCCAACTACGAAAGCAGCATGAGCATATGGATGCTCATATCGTAGTCCTTCATCTTTGTGAGTTGGTTGATGAGCAAGTGAGATTCGAAAGGTTTGAAGTCTCAAAGCTCCTCTTCACCTCTGAGATGCTAGGAGGTTCATCTGTGGTACTGCTCAATATGCTGAAGACTGTGGAGTCTTCTAAGATGCATGAGCAGGGGACGGTGCTGTTAGTTGATTCCTCGAAGAAAGGTTCTAAGAGGAAGTCAAAGGAACAGCAGAAGGGAAAGAAGAGAAGGGCTAAGAAGGTAGAACTAGCACAAAAGGAAACTTGCCATCATTATGGCAAGGAGAGCCATTTGCGAAGAAAGTGCAAGATTTATCTTGAGTCCGTGAAGAAGGATAAGGCATCGGATGCCCCATCTTCTTCAGAAATCTTCTTTATTGATTGTCATTCTATTTCCTCAGACACTTGGGTATTTGATCTGTGGCTCACATATATGTAATGACATACATGGGCTAAGGAATAGAAGAAGACTCGTCGAGGAGAGTCAAATTTACGTGTTGGGAATGGAGCAGCGGTTCTTGCACTCGCCATCTAACGATTTGTTGGAACTCCCGTAGGACTTGTCTCAGAATCGACAATTGCTTTTATGTTCCTTCGTTGATAAAGAACATCATTTCTATTTCTTGTCTAAATAGAAATGGGTTCCATTTGACTTTTAGTAACAATTGTTGTTACATAACTTTGAATGGAGTTCTTTATGGGATTGGAACTTTAAGCAATGGTGTTTATACGTTGGACGTATCTAGTTACATTTTCAATATCGAAGCGAGCAACACGCGTGCTCGAAAGGATAATCAAATAGACTCCTATATGTGGCATTGTCGTCTTGGCCATATAAGTAAGAAACGCATGTCCGAATTACACCGATGTGGAATTCTGGGATCGTTTGAATTGGATTCATACGATACATGTGAATCTTGCTTAAAAGGCAAGATGACTAAGTTACCTTTTACTGGAAAAGGTGAACGAGTGGGAGAGTTACTAAGTCTAATACATACTGATGTATGTGGACCTATGTCAACTCAAGCATTAGGAGGCTATAGCTACTTCATTACCTTCACCGATGATCATTCACGGTTTGGGTATGTGTTCTTGATGAAACACAAAGTCTGAAGCCTTTGAAAGGTTCAAAGAATTCAGAAATGAAGTAGAGGAACAACATGACAAGAGTATTAAAATACTTCGATCGGATCGAGGTGGTGAATACTTGAGTCAAGAGTTTCTTGATTATCTAAGAGACAATGGTATATTGTCTCAATGGACTCCGCCATATACACCACAGAATAATGGTGTATCTGAGAGGCGTAACCGGACCTTGTTGGACATGGTCAGGTCAATGATGAATCATGCGACTCTTCCCAAGTCCTTTTGGGGCTATGCACTTCAGACAGCTGTTTACTTGTTAAACAGAATGTCTACCAAGGTAGTCTCAACTACTCCATATGAGATATGGAATGGTAAGAAACCTCATGTATCTTACTTGAAAATATGGGGTTGTCCTGCTTATGTGAAGCGGACTGTATCAGACAAATTGGATGCTAAGTCTGATAAATGTCTATTTATTGGATACCCTAAGGAAACAAGGGGTTACCAATTCTATCATCCTGTGGAACAAAAGGTGTTTGTTTCAAGGCATGCTGTGTTTCTAGAGAAAGAGTTTCTCTTGCAAGAAAACAGTGGGAGTGTCATCGAGCTTGAGGAGGCTCGAGAGACTCAAATAGACATTGATGAGATACCTGGTGAAGCACAACAGCCGACAACTCATAGTGATGATTAATCGGCTGGACCTATTGTAACACCACATCTTCGTAGATCTGGTAGAACACGCAATATTCCTGAGAGATATGGATTTCTCGTAAGCGAATCGAACGACGTGTTACTCATTGATGATGAGGAGACTACCAGTTATGAAGAAGTGCTGACAAGTTCAGAAAGGGATAAGTGGCTTGGTGCCATGAAGTCGGAAATGGATTCCATGTATGAAAACCAAGTTTAGAACTTGGCTGACCCACCTGAAGGGATAAAGCCTATAGGGTGCAAGTGGGTTTTCAAGAAGAAAACCGACATGGATGGTAATGTGATTACCTATAAGGCTAGATTGGTGGTGAAAGGATATCGTCAAAATCAAGGTGTTGATTATGACGAAACCTATTCGCCTGTAGCTATGCTTAAATCCATTCGGATGCTCCTGGCCATAGCGGCTCATTATGATTATGAGATATGGCAGATGGATATGAAAACAGCTTTCCTTAATGGAAACCTGCTCGAGGACGTGTATATGATACAGCCTGAGGGTTTCACATCGGTTGATAAAACCAAGGTATGCAAATTGTGACGGTCCATTTATGGATTGAAGCAAGCATCCAGGAGCTGGAATATCCGTTTTGATGAGACAATCAAAAGGTTTGATTTCTCACAAAATCCAGACGAACCTTGTGTGTACAAGAAGGTTAGTGGGAGTGCAGTCGTGTTCCTAGTATTGTATGTCGATGACATACTACTTATAGGAAACGATGTTTCAATCTTACAGTCAGTGAAGGTTTGGTTATCCAAGACATTCTCCATGAAAGACCTGGGAGAAGCAACCTACATCCTCAGGATTAAGATCTATAGAGATAGATCGAAACGGTTGCTTGGTCTTTCGCAGTCTACATATATAGACCGAGTGCTAAAGAGGTTTAGCATGTCGAAATCCAAGAAAGGTTTCCTACCCATCAGGCATGGGGTACATCTTTCGAAGTCTGTGTCCGCGCACAGAAGATGAGAGGATTTGCATGAGTAAGATTCCCTATGCATCCGCAATAGGATCTATCATGTATGCTATGTTATGTACGAGGCCCGATGTATCGTATGCTCACGAGTGTCACGGCGGATACGATCGATCTAGGAATGGATCATTGGGTGACTGTTAAGACGATCCTTAAGTACTTGAGAAGAACTAAGGATGTGTTCCTAATATATGGAGAAGGGGACATGGTGATACGCGGGTATACGGATGCCAGATCCAGACAGACAAGGATGATTCCATGTCTTAGTCTGGGTATGTATTCACCTAGAATGGAGGCGCAATAAGTTGGAAAGGTTCCAAGCTTGACACTATAGCGGATTCTGCCACTAAGGCAGAATACGTTGCGCGGCAGGCGTGGCGGTTTGGATCAAGTAGTTCATCTATGAACTTGATGTGGTCTCATCAATGATCCAAACATGTGCTTCGCCGCTATCATCTTATCAGAGAGATCATCAGTAGGAACGAAATACAAATCGAGAAAATTCCCACTGAAAGGAACTTAGCGGATCCCTTGACTAAGGCATTACCTCAAAATAAGTTTGAGGGTCATGTTCGAGCTTATGGTATTGGATACCGTAGCGATTGACATTAGGCCAAGTGGGAGTCTGTTAGTAATATATGAGAGATGTCCTAAGGCAATCGCCTTATGTATGACCCATTTATATGATAAATGAAGATTCACTATTTGAGTATACATGTTTTATGTATTTGATTGGATCTTAAACTCATTTACTGAATGTCCACGATACGATTCACAGCATGAGAGAATTTGTGATTGGATCACAACTAGTGAGTATCTCTACATGTGTAATTGTGATGTATCGGAATTATCCCTAGTCGATGAATTGATGGATTTGGACACCATCAGTTCTGTCGAGACTAGCACGAGGTATACTCCTTGGTGTATCCAAGCAGCTGATTCTCACTGGCTGGAGACATTGGGATGTCCGGAGTTAATCGTGGATGCTAGTTATGGTAACTAGTTCATTGGAGTGACCAGCCGTAAGACTTCATATGGTTCTCTACATATATAGATATGTCAATGAAGTTCTTACTGTGGCTTAAGTGCGATGTTCCTTTGACTTGCGGTATTCAAGTCATCTTGATCATGGAGACTTATGCTTTGACATCTTAAGCAAACATCTCTAAGGAGATGTGGACCCGAGATGATTGGGTATAAGTCGAAGTGATCGAAGGTGTTTGAATAGCCTATAAAGGATTCACCACTCCTTGCGAGGAGATGTATACCCATGGCCTCTCGTCGGATTGTTACTAAAGTCTTTGGCCAAAGCATTACATGTTTAGAGTAAAGTACTCTTCGATACATGTGGAGTAACTAGAATCCGTAGGACGAGGAAATGATACTTGGGCTAGGTGTGACGTAGTCAGCCTAGTGGGGACTGACACAATAGACCATGTCCTGAACCAAGTGGGTATAAGATGAGTGAAGGGAATGGGGCACGATTCATTCGAGCTACTGAAGGGTTTCAGAAATAGTTCTGGATCAACCGTTGATCTTTTCGGTTAATTGGGGATCATGATGTACTACTAGGTGTCACTCATGATCGTTCTATAATTAATGGTTAATTATAGACGGCCAACATAAACCGAGAACCTATTTGGTCACACGCACAACGAGTGTAATCCAAAGGATTTAAAACGAGCTTGAGAATGGGATTCTCAGACCGAGAGAAACTATGTTTGGTTGGACCAAACATAAAGCGAGCATGAAATTGTTTCAGTCGCAATGGAAGCGTGGATGGGCAGTGTCTTATGAAGACATAATGGATGGACCAAAATGGTTTGGTTCTAATCCAATGGATGAGAATAAACCAAAGGGTTTGGTTTATATTAAACGAATGAACCAAAGGTTGGTTCGGTTCGTTTTAACTTAAAATAAACCATCATGGTTTGGTTTATTTTAACTTATCCTAATGGAGCGGGTTAACGGGCTTTATGGATATGATCCATTAACCATTAAGAGAATTAGTTCTCTATAAAAGAGGGCTTAAGGGATTGTTAAAACCTAATCTATTTTGGCCGCCCAACCTAGTTGCCGCCCACCCCTTGAAGGAGTATTCGGCGCCAACACCTTCATTGCCGCCGCCCAGCTTTTGTGCCGCCGTCCAAGTCCTTGCCGGCGACCAAGCTTCAGCCGGTGAACACTCCGGCGACCCTCCGGTGATCCCCTATAGGTTTGGCATCAAGGTGAGGCTTTTCTTTCCTTGGTTGGCCGGCGCCTATATCCTCCACCAAGCTGTCCAGTTTTCTGGACAGCTTCTCCTCCTCTCGTCGGAGCGTCGTTTAGACGACGGTTAATGCTCCGACAGCGGCAAACTTACCGGGGATTTGGTCTCCGGTAATCCTCTGAGGTGGAGGACGAAGGATTCGTCAATTGGTTGACGAATACCTCTCCGGAGAAGCGAGTTTTGAGAACTCGTTTTAGGATCCGAATTTGGATTCGGATCGTGATCATCTCTCGATCACGTCATCTTCAACACGAGGCTAGTAACCCGTACGAAGACGAAGCTCGTGACTTAGCGAAGTCATCCCGAGGAGCTCGGCGTGGATACGGATAGAGACGATTCTTACAAGGATCGTTCCGGTTGATGCCGTTCCCGCTACACGTCATACGAAAGGTATAACGTAGATAATTTCTTTTATTGCAAATTTTAATTTACGGTTATGTCTACACTTGTTGTAATAGCATGCGTGTGTTGTGTGTGATGTAATAAATATAGATTTATTATTTTTAATTGCTTCCGCTGTGCTCATGTTTACGAAACATGATCGAACACACACACGCCGCGGTGCCGGAAACCCAACAAAGAAAGCATGTAAACATAAACATGATATAGCAACATGCAACTCCCCCTTAATCCATGAAACTCCCCATACATATTTCTCCCCCTATCATAATTTACTTAAACACAATTATTTCTCCCCCTTTGACACCATCAAAAAGATTAATACTAAGTTATAAACCCATGGCATCAAGTGTAATAGAAAGAAAATACCAAAAAAATGTTTAAAATCTGAAACAAGAAAATATTAGACTATTTTTCAGGTGAGCAGTCGACTGCTATCAGTATGGCAGTCGACTGGCACAATGGTTTCCGAAATTCTGATTTTCTGGGCGAATTTCAGAAATGCATTAAAAATTCTAGAAAATTCAAAAAATAGTGAAATTTGGGGAACACATTTCTTGTAAGTATATCTATCAATGAAAAATAGTTTTTCATGAAAAATCATCATATTTTCACGTATTTTCCAAGAATCCAAAAGCTATAAAAATCACTACGTTTTTGATCATTCTAGTATCAAGTTTAACACCTAGTTTTGCATCCAATTGTTTCAAAACATGAATACATGTATTTTAAGTTAAGAAATTGTTTTGAAAACATATGAAATATCCAACCATGATCTTTAGGCAATATGTCTATGAATTAAACATAAGCCTTCCCCATGATTGGTCTATTATTGCTATTTTGACACTTTAAATGACCATCTAAATGCCATAAGCATTAGTGGACATTTGTATCATCCTAACATCTCACTCATGCTAAGTTTTCAATCAAAGTAGCCTATGGTGAGTGTGAGATGCATCCTAGAGGGTATTTGTATATACTTAACCATTATATTCATACAATTCTATCAAGGTTAAGTATCATCCTAACACTCAACATGATCATAAAGATATATATGGCTTAATTTCACATTATGATCATAAAACTCATGTATTCATAAAATAATAATCATGCATTAGGTATTACATGATGATAATTAGCAATTATCACCTAAGGCATGATTTAAATCCTATTTCTCATGATGATGTGCCAAATTTCAAAATCATAAATCATGATTGCAAACATGTGTAATAATTACATCAATTATCATGATTTAAGCATTATTATCTATTTATAGGCACGTTATCATCACCTAACACTATTCCAAAAATGTTGTCCTGCTATCCTAAGTCAACCAAAGATATGATATAGGTCAATTGCATATGGTTGACTACCCTAGGGTTATCCTAACCCTTAAGGATGGATTTTGGAACCCAAAATAAGTTCTTGCCTATGGGGTTCACTAGATACTCCTTGGGGATCCATTTCCTAGCAATTACCTTCTTCTTATCTTGTCCCCTAGCAATTAGGCATTTATAGGCCTTTTCATTTTTCTTTTCTTTGTATCCTAGGCCTTTCTTATTGAAGCTAGCTCTTTGGCTCCCTATAATCATGTTCAAGGTGTTTGAGCCAATTGTAAACTTTTCTAGGGCTTTGGTTAAATAATCTATTTTCTCTCTTAAAGCCCTATTTTCCTCTATGCATGCATCATTAACATCAAAAGGCATATAGTTATCATGTGAGCATGCATCATTTAAGCTAGAAGAAATATTAGCATTTAAGCATGCTTTTTCTAGCTTATTTTCTAAATCCTTAATTTGATCTAACATGCTCTTATTTTTCTTCTTTGCTCTAAATAAATCCTTAGTTAAGCTAGAAATCATAGAAACTATTTTACTAGGTGAAAGATTGGTTACCATAGTTTCCATGTCCTCTTCTTCTTCGGATGAGGAGGTAGAGGAGTCTCCCCCTTCACTTGAGCTCTCTCCACTTGTGCTTGATTCTTCATTTTCGGTGGAGGAGCAATCCAAGTCATCGAAAGCCATCAATGCAAGGTTGGAGTAGACATGCTCTTCTTCATCGGATGAGGAAGAGGAAGAAGGGTCATCCCATGTCTTGCCCTTGAATGCTTTGGCTTTCCCTTTTCCTTTGCTTTCTTCTCCTCTTCCTTTTTCTTCTTGCTCCCCTTTTTCTTCTTCTTTTCTTCCTTCTTTTTCTTTTCTTCCTTGCCCTTGTTTAGAAGAGGACAATTGTCCCTTATGTGCCCCTCTCCTTGGCAATTATAGCATATGACCTTCCCCCTTGGTCTTCTATTCCTATCATTAGATTTATTAAAATGAAAACCCTTTAAAGCACGACTTACCCTCCTTACCATATACGCTTCTTCCGTGCTATCCATGGAGGAGGAGGAGGATGCTTCATCATCGGAGGAGGAGGGGATCTCTATCTTCTTCTTCCCCTTGTTTGCCATCAAAGCTACTCCTCTTGAAGGTTGGATTTTTGGTTCTTCTTGTATTCCTTCAAGCCTCGTTTCGTGGAGCTCCATTGTTGAGAAAAACTCCTCCAAGGTACTTACTTCCAAGTTCTTGGAGATGTAAAACGAATCCACCATGGAGCTCCATCTTGAGGACCGGGGAAAGGCATCTATGGCCTTCATTACCATATCCCGGTTGGAGAGCTTTTCACCTACACTTGTCAAACCGGTTAGAATTTTCTTAAATCTAGAGTGTAGGGATTTTACCTTCTCTCCCTTTTCGAGTTTGATATTGGACAATTGGGAGTGAATGACGTCTCTTCTTGCTAGCTTCGCCTCGGATGTGCCTTCATGGATCTCTATTAATTTGTCCCACATTTCCTTGGCGCTAGCACACTCCTATCCGGTTGACTTCTTGTTGGGGGAGGACATTGTATAGATGATGCTTGGCCTTTGAATTTGCCAAGTATTCTTCTCTTTGCCTCTTGCTCCACCTTGATTTTTCCAATGGCTCCCCATCTTCGTTCCTAGGCAACTCGAAACCGTTTTCCATTATTAAAAGGATTTCAAAGTCGGTTTCGAAGAATACCTCCATTCGCTTCTTCCACCAAGAGAATTCGCCGTCGAACTTCGGTGGGTGAATGTTTGAGTCGGCCATCTTTTTGTAGTGCTCTCGCGGTGGTTAGTCCTTGAAGAGTGACCTTTGCTCTGATACCACTTGTTGGGATCGAAACGGCCGGCTGGAGGGGGGTGAATAGCCCTCTTACGATGGATTTCGTAAATTGCTCGTCTACAAAAGATTAGCGCAAGCGGAATATACAAATACAAATAGACAAAGCAAAAGATAAACAATAAAACAAACGCTAACACGATGGTATAATATGGTTCACAGCTACGCCGCTAATCCACGGTCCGATTCGTCCAAGGTGAATCACTCCTCCAAAGCCAATCACTATTGGTCTCTCCTTTGCACCAAGCTAGGTGGAGGTAACCTTTACAAACAAGATCACTCTTCTTACAATAAGAATGGAGTAAAAGCAAGTAAGAAGAGTTTAGAGCTTGTGGGGCACTTGGATGGTCGTTTGGAGTAAGAGCATTAGCCCCCCAAAGCTCCACACCCTCTTAGAGAGGAGGCTTTTCTTCCGTTAGCCGCCACCCGATCACGCCTTGGCGATCACGCCACTACAACGGTCTCTCGAACACGTTGGATCTCAATCGCTGTAGTCCAACGGAACACTTGGCGATCGATGGACCTCATCAATCGATCACGCCTCGTGAGTTGATCGCTCGCTTGGTTACGAGCGCTTCTGTGGCTAACCGATCGCCGCCGTCGATGATCGATGGTCTGGCTTGATCGCCCACATATGGCTGATCGGCTGGCCTCAAAATAGCCAGTCGAATACCAGTCGAACTACATTCAACTCGGAGCAGTCGACTGTCATTACATGGCAGTCGACTGGTGTCGTGTGAAACTCAAACTTAACATAAGTTTGAGCTTCCGACGGTCGGGTAAACCTTAACCCTTACGGTAAAGTCTCCGACACTCAGTCATTTGGCCAAGTTCACCTATTGAGCTACTTACATTTCACTCATTCTCTCATCTCACTCGAAGTCCCTCGCCGAAGCTCTCTTCGTTCGCGGTCACGTCCCTCGGCAGCATCAGGCGCACGGCTCTGCAATGCTCCTTCGCGTCTCTTGCCTCCGAAGTCTGCTTCCTTGGCTTCACTTCAAGTTATCTCGTCCAGTGGTCCCTCGGCAGCATCAAGCACACGACTCTGCAATGCTCCTTCTCCGACTCAGGCACGAGGTTGTGAGGGTGAACCCGCCAAGGCTCCATGTGTGAATTACTAAGTCCTGCAAGACTCCAACGCACATATCAAATAACAATACCAATCTAACTTAAACCCTTTGCCACACACATCAAAACCTTATCATGGCAAGAGATTGCCCTAACACATAAGACTTGGACTTTTTATGACAATCACATTGTCATACGTTTTGTCGAACATCAAATACTGCTCAAGTCAAACTTGAGTCTGGTCAATCATGACCAGGGCCGTTTGCACCAACAATCTCCTCCTTTTTGATGTTTGACAAAACCTTTGAGTTAGGCTACTTAACTCAAGCCAATAATTCTCATCAATTCTCCTCCTTTTTGACATACATCAAAAAGTCTCTTTCCAAGGGTATCAATGTCTTATATACCAATGAGATCTTTCATTCTCCCCCTTGGTCTAAAAATATTTAGGATGCCTTCACTCTTCCTAGTGATAAATCACATATCACTAAATGAGAGGCAATCCTCACTATTCTCCAATTCTCCTCTTATAAGGAAATATGTTAGTAATATATGAGAGATGTCCTAAGGCAATCGCCTTATGTATGAACCATTTATATGATAAATGAAGATTCACTATTTGAGTATACATGTTTTATGTATTTGATTGGATCTTAAACTCATTTACTGAATGTCCACAATACGATTCACAGCATGAGAGAATTTGTGATTGGATCACAACTAGTGAGTATCTCTACATGTGTAATTGTGATGTATCAGAATTATCCCTAGTCGATGAATTGATGGATTTGGACACCATCAATTCTGTCGAGACTAGCACGAGGTATACTCCTTGGTGTATCCGAGCAGCTGATTCTCACTGGCTGGAGACATAGTGATGTCCGGAGTTAATCGTGGATGCTAGTTATGGTAACTAGTTCATTGGAGTGACCAGCCATAAGACTTCATATGGTTCTCTGCATATATAGATATGTCAATGAAGTTCTTACTGTGGCTTAAGTGCGATGTTCCTTTGACTTGAGGTATTCAAGTCATCTTGATCATGGAGACTTATGCTTTGACATCTTAAGCAAACATCTCCGAGGAGATGTGGACCCGGGATGATTGGGTATAAGTCGAAGTGATCGAAGGTGTTTGAATAGCCTATAAAGGATTCACCACTCCTTGCGAGGAGATGTATACCCATGGCCTCTCGTCGGATTGTTACTAAAGTCTTTGGCCAAAGCATTACATGTTTAGAGTAAGGTACTCTTCGATACATGTGGAGTAACTAGAATCCGTAGGATGAGGAAATGATACTTGGGCTAGGTGTGAAGTACTCAGCCTAGTGGGGAATGAGACAATAGACCATGTCCTGAACCAAGTGGGTATAAGATGAGTGAAGGGAATGGGGCACGATTCATTCGAGCTACTGAAGGGTTTCAGAAATAGTTCTGGATCAACCGTTGATCTTTTCGGTTAATTGGGGATCATGATGTACTACTAGGTGCCACTCATGATCGTTCTATAATTAATGGTTAATTATAGACGGCCAACATAAACCGAGAACCTATTTGGTCACACGCATAACGAGTGTAATCCAAAGGATTTAAAACGAGCTTGAGAATGGGATTCTCAGACCGAGAGAAACTATGTTTGGTTGGACCAAACATAAAGCGAGCATGAAATTGTTTCAGTCGCAATGGAAGCGTGGATGGGCCGTGTTTTATGAAGACATAATGGATGGACCAAAATGGTTTGGTTCTAATCCAATGGATGAGAATAAACCAAAGGGTTTGGTTATATTAAACGAATGAACCAAAGGTTGGTTCGGTTCGTTTTAACTTAAAATAAACCATCATGGTTTGGTTTATTTTAACTTATCCTAATGGAGCGGGTTAACGGGCTTTATGGATATGATCCATTAACCATTAAGAGAATTAGTTTTCTATAAAATAGGGCTTAAACCCTAATCCAAAACCCGAATCTATTTTTGCCGCCCAACCTAGTTGCCGCCCACCCCTTGTTGGTGTTTTCGGCGCCCAACTACAAGCTGCCGCCGCCCAGCTTTGTGCCGCCGTCCAAGACCCTTTCCGGCGTCCAAGCTCCAGCCGGTGAACCTCCGGCGACCCTCCGGTGATCTCCTATAGGTTTGGCATCAAGGTGAGCCTTTTCTCTCCTTGTTTTGGCCGGCGCCTTCTCCTCCACCAAGCTGTCCAGTTTTCTGGACAGCTTCTTCTCCTCTCGTCGGAGCGTCATTTGGATGACGGTTAGTGATCCGATAGTGGCTAACATACCGGGGATTTGATCTCCGGTAATCCTCTGAGGTGGAGGACGAAGGATTCGTCAATCGGTTGACGAATACCTCTCCGGAGAAGCGAGTCTTGAGGACTTGTTTTAGGTCCGAATTTGGATTCGGATCGTGATCATCTCTCGATCACGTCGTCTTCAACACGAGGCTAGTAACCCGTACGAAGACGAAGCTCGTGGCTTGGCGAAGTCATCCCGAGGAGCTCGGCGTGGATACGGATAGAGATGATTCTTACGAGGATCGTTCCGGTTGATGCCGTTCCCGCTACACGTCATATGAAAGGTATAACGTAGTTTAATTTCCTTTTATTGTAAATTTTAATTTACGGTTATGTCTACACTTGTTGTAATATGCATGCGTGTGTTGTGTGTGTTGTAATAAATATAGATTTATTATTTTTAATTGCTTCCGCTGTGCTCATGTTTACGAAACATGATCGAACACACACACGCCGCGGTGCCGGAAACCCAACAAAATATTCATCCATCATCCCTTAATGGATAACCTCCTCCTAAAGGCTTGCTCCCCCTTGACCATTGCACCAACAATGTTCTTGGAGAGTTCCTAAGCCAATAGAAAACTTAAACCATCAAAATTAAGGGCAAAGATTCAACATTGATCTTTCACCTCCCTTAAAATTCGATTTTCACCTTAAACACTTCTCCTAATTCATTTCTAATGAATTTTTACTCTTCCAATACTTTCCAAAGCATATCCTATGATTAGAAGACGTTAGGATACCTAGGGATGGTTGAAAATAGACTAAAAAAATCTTGTTTATCCTAAATCAACCCAACAGTCGACTTGATCAGCAATTAGTCGACTGCCATACTGAAATAGTCGACTACTAGCTGATTTTAAAAATTCAGATTTTCAAAAATGAATTTGGAAAATGCATAAGTAAAAATATATATATTTTAAAAAAAATCTTGAAAATTCAAACGTACATTACTTACATAAAATACAATGGGTGAAAAATAGTTTTAAAATAAAATACCCATTAAAATGAGAGATTGATACAAAATTTAAAACCATTGAAAATTTCAATGTTTTTGACCTATTTTGTATCAACTCCTTCAATGGTGATTACTATCAAAAGATAGGTTTCACCATGGTTTTCTAAAATGATTTTAAGATGTTTTTGAAAACTTATTTTGAACCATGGACTATGGGCTAGATGTACATGACTTGTACATTATCTTTCCTCATGATTCATCATTATCGTTTAATGAGTTCTAAGTTCAATATGATGTACCAAATAAGCACATGAACTTAACTCATTTCTTAGCATATCACATGTGTCTAATGTGTATGAAAACACACACAAGTCAATTTAATGTTATTGTAAGATGTGGGTTTAGGTTCTTAGGGTTTCATGCATTTCCTAGACAACTCTATTTTATTCTCTTATACTTGGGACTTCAAATCATGTCATTTGTCTTAAATCAATTTGATTAACCAAAAATGCATGAAAGATAATTATCGCATATAAGATAGCATAAATAAAGTATGCGCCAATAATCATGATGTCATGATATAAAGATATTGTTGGATTGAAAGCGTCGCTAGAGGGGGGGGTGAATAGTGAGCGTAAAATCTTTTCGTCTTTTCGTTCATTTGATTAAAACACAGAGATGCACAAAGGAAAAATAAATAACACAAGTTTGTTTTTACTTGGTTCACAACCCAACGGTTACTAATCCAAGGCCCCGCGATCCTTGACTGCATACAAAGGGGCAATCCACTATAGAGTCTCTTCCTCATTAGAGGTAGGAGACAACGATCAAAAAGTCGAAAGCACGAGGATGAGGCAACAAGCCTACCTCACCTCATTAGCAACTGTTATGATGGATAAAACCACGAATAAAATAACTAAATAGAAACAAACTTTGTGATGCCGATGAAGAAGTTGTAAGTTTGGCATTGCATCGGCGTTATGATGGCGTTAGAGCTTTAGCGTTGTAGGAGCACTTGATAATAAGATTGATGCTTTTTGGGTTGGAGTTCTCCCCTCCTTTTATAGACTTGTGCCTTGGAACAAGTCTAGATGAAGATCCTCAACTTTTGGAACTTATCATGCGGTGACACCTTATCTTATCGCGAAGTGGCGATGTCAAACGTTATCCTTTTTGACCTAGCGCACAAGGCTATTCGTCGCAATCATTGGACTGATGCCCTTCATCAGTCGACTGATATGCAGTAGTCGACTACCAATAGCCAACAGTTGACTGTCAGCTTGGCCACTTCCCTGTAGCAAAGAGTTAGCACGGAAAATGGTAAATACGATGGTTTCTTACCGTCAGATCTCGACCTAGACCTTCCACTGGAAGTCTTAGTCGGATCACCGCCTACGGTCGCCCCCATACAAAGGATACTACCTTACCATATCTCTTCGCACTCGTGCTTACCTCTAGTCCTTTATGACCTATTGCTTTGCTTTTGATCTTCACCTGGGTTCTTCGACTCCCACGAAGTTCTTCCGGTGTTGCCCGACTACCACAGTTTCTCGACTCGGGTTTCTCTGGGTGTCGCTGACCTTCAGCTTAGCTTAATCATTTACTGCACACTTAATTCAGCTTATGAGATAACAATATGACCTTAACTTTGGATCTTTTCCATAATCAAAACTTAGGTTCGATTATCTGGTGCCCCTGTACCAACAATCTCCCCCTTTTTTATCTATGGCAAACCGACACAAAGTTAAGGGAAATTTAAAGCATAAAACAAGGAAAGTAAATGATAAATGATATTTCAAAAACTCCCCCTTAACTCTAGGTGAGTTTTGCAAGAGATACTTTAATTTTTAAAATAAATTTTGTGTTACTCCCCCTTAACTTTCGCTCTTCTCCTCCTTTTGCCATAAATAAAAAAAAATGGCGATGTTTATATAAAATAGAAGTTTAAAAACAACATGCGTCTAAAATTATTAAAGATAAATCAACTATGAGCTCAAGCATATATCTAGCAGTAGTTAGATAGATTGGTTCGAGGTGTGTTCCTCTGCACCAATAATTTAAAGGTTTGTAATATAACACTTAGGGTTAGTTTGCTCTCCCCCTTAGTCAAATATATGAAGTATAAGAGATGTAGGGGCGCTAAACTTTGGCCTAGAGAGTTGTAAATATTCGTCAAGTACAATAGTTGAGAAAATAGGTAGCATTTTGAAAAAGTTATGTTAAGTGTATTTCAATTATTCTTAACATATCACCCATTCTATGTGTCTAAAAAAAGTGTTTGCCTTATATGTTTTGTGAGATGATTAAAGTTAGTCAACGTTGGGTTAGATTCGGATTTTACCCTTAATTCGTCAAGTAAACCTTTCAAAAAATTGGCTTCCAGGTCGTGGCGAGGCACAGGGGCCTTCTTTGATCGGAATAACGACCACTTCCTTAGACAAAGCCAAATTCAAGAAATTGATTACTTGAGTCACTTAAGATTACTTCCTGGTCTAACTAGTTTAGGATACGGGGAGGTAGCTTTAGCTAGTTCTATTGGTGCAATCAGGCCCAAATGATGTTTTGATGTTTGACAAGGGGTTAAGTCAAGGTTATAATTATGTGTTATCTCATGTGTTTTGGTTAAGATGTATTTTCAAGAAGTTTCTTGTAGGACAAGGAGTCCTGCCTAGTGAAGACCCAGACGAGGAGTCTTGGAAAGTGAAGACCCAGATGAGGAGTCCTGGCAAGTCAAGACCCGAACGAGGAGTCCTGGCAAGTGAAGACGCGGACGAAGAGTCCTAGCATGAAGACCCAGACAAGGAGTCTTGGCACGAAGTCCCGGAAGCAATTCTTGGCACGGAAGACCTATGAATAGTGGTTCACATGCATTAGGTAAAGGGTACAGAATAGAACTGTTCTTATGCATGGTTTCAACACAAGACAAGTTGAAACGGTAAAGAGTCAATGCAGTGGTCGAGGCGGCACCTCGACTGGGGTAGTTTCTCATAAACAGAAGCAAGCCGCAGTCGATTAGCGTCTCGACTGGGGCCTGTGTGTTCGAAGGAAAAACCTACAGCAGTCGAGGCGGAACCTCGACTAGAGCTTTGGTTCAATTGAACATACGCAAGGGCATGTCGACTGCAAGCTCGACTATTGCTCTGTTCGGTTGAAACAGAAGCCTACCAGTCGAGACGATGGACCAGTGCCTCGACTGGACCAATGTTTCAACGGATAAATAATTCTAATTATGGTGAAAAACTTACTGTTGGAATCGTCATTAAATGCGAGTTAATTCGCCAATCAAGGCGCCAGTCGAGGTGACTCGACTGCACGGGCCGAAAAAGCCCCAATCAGGCTCGATTTAAAAGGTTTACATGGCTGTTTTTCCTTAAGAAAGTTGTTACTGCTCACTATAACCTTGGAAGAGATTACTTGAGCAAGAGTTACTTGATCCTCCAAGTTTTGATCATCCTTAAAGGCAATCAACGATTCTCAAAATAAGAAGTGCTCTAGTTCTCACTGCAACATTTGTAATATGTTCTTCTTCATTTCCTATGGCTGTAAGTTGTGTATAAACTTCTAAAAATCTGTATTAAGAGGTTTCTCTACCTCTGATGTGTCACCGAGAAGGAGAAGTATTATAGTGGTGGTGTGCATCACTAGAGCCGACTAGGGCTCAACCGTGGAGTAGGAACTTGGGTTCCGAACCATGTAAATTCTTTGTGTTGTGCTTGTTGTGGTTTTTGTACTTGTATTCTTGTTTCCGTTACATACTAACAACTGTAGATGAGCACAACGAATCGAAGAGATGATTATCGCTATTCATCCCCCCCTTCTAGTGACTCCAACGGTCCTACAAGTGGTATCAGAGCCTGGTGCTCTTCCCCGGATTCATAACCATAAGAGCAAGCTCTAATGGCGATGCAAGAAGGCTATAGCACAAACAGACCTCCCCTTCTTCTATGGAACCAATTTCCAATACTGGCGAAGCCAAATGGAGTACTATCTCATGACTGAGATAGATATGTGGTTCTCCGTGACCGAAGGCTTCACACCACCGATAGACGCAGAAGGCAGGACACTTGAATCTACAAAGTGGACTGCAGAGCAAAAATGCAAGGCGCAAGCAAATGCCAAGGCCACTATAACACTGAAATGTTGTTTGGCGAAGGACTAGCTCAACAAGATTGGTCCGTTCTGCAGTGCACAAGAGCTCTGGAATAAACTGATTGAACTAAATGAAGGTACAAGGGACTCTAAAATAGCAAAATGAGATCTCTACATGAACTAGATGCAGAATTTTGTTATGAGGGACGGCGAGACTGTTGGTGAACTGCACGGAAGGTTCAAGGAGCTATTAAATGGCCTGTATTCGGTTGGAGAGGAGTTAGAAAACTGAGACACAATCAGGTATGTTCTTAAATCATTTCCCCAAAATGCTTTGTGGTCATCTATGGTAGATGCCTACAAAGTATCAAGGGATTTATCTACAGTAAAATTAGATGAACTATTTTGTGAAATGGAAGTGCATGAGCAAGCTAATAAGGGTCCAAAAGAGAAAGGCATTGCATTTGTTGCAGGTGAGCAATACAAGGAGGACAAGGGTACAGAAAGTAAGAAAAAGGAGAAGAAGAGGGAGTCATCCTCATCCTCATCCGAGACAAGCAGTGATAGTGATGGTGAGTCCTCATCTAGTGAGATAGCAAATTTCGTGAGGAGAATGATGAGGAGAAGCAGGAAATACAACAAGAAGGATGTGAAGAAAATTTTCACAAAAAAGAAGAAGGGTAAGACTTCACATAAGTATAGAGGAAAATCTGATGTTGTTTGTTTTGAATGTAACAGGTGTTGGGTGGATGTCGCTTCGGATGCTCATTGGCTCCCATGTCCCCGGATTAAAATTTTCACTAATGAAAGGATTAATCCGGATGGGATGAGCTTCCTTAGCAACACCATTTCGTCGTCGTGCTAACAACTTGAGTGGTCGCTCGAACAAACTAGTTGTTCAAGCAACTCTACTCTTCTAGTTGATTAGCCAAGGAAGAGACGACGGACGGATCACCGGTTTTTGTGTTTGTCTTCGGGGTCCATGATTATACAATATATATTCATACACACACATGCATAATCAAAACAAATAAGAACATGCTCATATCTGTACATAAAGTTAAAATAACTTTATACCTCACGATCTTCTACCGTATGTCCTATCCTTCTCGTGGACGGCGTGTGGACGAAGATCCTCCACGAGTAGAAGCCTTCTAGATCGAGTTCTCCTCTACCTTGTCCGCTGCGAACAAAGAGAAAAACCAACAATACCTTTCCTATCTAGAACCGGCCACCAAGCTAGAGAGTTTGATGCAACCGCCGGCCAAGGAACAAAAGGATGAAGCGCCGGCCACCAATTCAATGGGAACCGCCGGCCACCTATGGAGAAAGGAGAAGTGTCGGCCACCAAGTCTTGGAGAGCCGCCGGCCACCAAGGAATAAGGGAGGAGGAAGAAGAGAATGGCTTAGAAGATGGGCGCTGGCCAAGTGTGGATGGAGGAATATGGGCACCGACAACAACTAGAAGAAAGGATGTTGCCGCCCAAGCCTTTTCTCCAAAACCCTAGCCGCCCACTAATCTCCAAACCCTAACTCCAATTCCAATCACTTAGTTGCCGCCCAACCCTAAGCCATCTATATATAGAGTAGGGCCTAAACCTCCTTTAATCTCCACCGTCGGATCTAGGGATTTAATCTCCACCGTCGGATCTAGGGTTTTATCCCAACCGTCGGATCTAGGGTTTAATCCCAACCGTCGGATCTAGGATTTCATCCCAACCGTCGGATCTAGGGTTTCATCCCAACCGTTGGATCTAGGATTTTATCCTAACCGTCGGATCTAGGGATTTAATCCTAACCGTCGATTCTAGGGTTTCATCCTAACCATCGGATCTTAGGGATTTAATCCCAACCGTTGGTTCTAGGGTTTCATCCTAACCATCGGATCTTAAGGATTTAATCCCAACCATTGGTTCTAGGTTTTGTTTTACATTCTTGGATCTAGACTTCATAAGGATTATATTAGGCTACGATAGGGACCATAAGGAGGAGTTGGGTCTTGGCCACCCGATGGATCGGAACCACACAAACTTGATCCATCAATGATGTTCCATTCCACTAGAGGATCATCATTGAACTACCTCACCAACCCCCATAAATTAATATGGGCTCCATATATTATTTGTACATTAATCTCTCCGTGTTTAAGATATGGAATGTCCGTCAATTAACTGATTTACTGACCATCAATTAATTAACATCTAATTCCTCGAGTAGTACCACTCAACCTTATCATCATGTTGACTAAGTCAACCAGCTGGGTTTACATGATGAACCTTATGAGCTCCTCAAGGGGACATCATCAACCTAATATATAGGACACGGTTTCCTTCTATAATCAATGGCACACCATGTAAATAATATTATTTCCCAACTTACCGGGCATATTGATTTAATCCATCTAAATCTCACCCACTGGTAAATCAAAGAAATAAATACTAAGTACATGTGCCCGTTATTATATCGGGAATAAGAGCATGTACAACATAATATCCGAGGTCCGATTCAATTATGTAGTCAGTACTAAATTGAATCACCTCTATGTCGGTCCTACTCAATACACCTAAGTGTACTAGTGTAACTCTATGTTCAAGATAAAACAATACCAAGCTACACTACAACCATGCCAATGGTTTGTCCAAAACCATCTTGGTTGTGAGCCTCTACTTATATTTTACAAGGTACTGATAACATGATCTTCTGTGCCACACCAAGCACCATGTTATCTACAATGTAAAATATTAGACAATATGCACACATATATAATGAATATATAAAATGCAAACAATGATCATGTGATTCTTATTTCAAAATAAAATGTTCATACAAAAAGAGCTAGGCTTTCAGTATACATTCCAACAATCTCCCACTTATACTAAAAGACTATGCCGTCATCACTCTGCCATACATCTGATCCCCATGTCCTCCACATGCCTATCAAACGCTTTCGCTGGAAGGGCCTTAGTGAATGGATCCGCCAGGTTATCCTCTGATGCAATCTTGGCGACAGCAACTTCTCCTCGCTTTACGATTTCTCGTATGAGGTGGTACTTGCGCTCTATGTGTTTACTTGCCTTATGGGCTCGTGGTTCCTTCGAGTTTGCAACTGCACCACTGTTATCACAATAAATTGTGATAGTTCTGGGCAAACCAGGAATCACATCTAAGTCCATCAAGAAGTTCCTGAGCCATACAGCTTCCTTGGCTGCCTCAGAGGCTGCCACATACTCAGCTTCCATGGTAGAGTCCGCCACGCATTTCTGCTTGACACTCCTCCATGCTATGGCTCCACCTCCAAAAGTAAACACAAACCCCGAGGTAGACTTACTCTTGTCCCTATCTGATTAGAAATCCGAATCTGTGTAAACCACAGGGACTAATTGATCTGCCCGGTAAACCAGCATATAATCCCTAGTCCTTCTCAGGTACTTCAATATATGCTTTACCGCAGTCCAATGTCCCTGTCCAGGATTACTCTGATATCTGCTAACCATGCCCATGGCAAAGCAGATATCCGGTCTCGTACATAGCATAGCATACATAAGGCTTCCTACTGCCGAAGCATAAGGAACCGCCTTCATGTCCTCTATCTCCTTTGATGTTCTGGGACACATCTCTTT
This sequence comes from Wurfbainia villosa, assembly GCA_025175895.1. Classification (NCBI taxonomy): domain Eukaryota; kingdom Viridiplantae; phylum Streptophyta; class Magnoliopsida; order Zingiberales; family Zingiberaceae; genus Wurfbainia; species Wurfbainia villosa. The sequence goes on along the minus strand of CM046000.1, from coordinate 18,807,162 downwards.
AGATAAAGGAACTCCATGCCTAAAAGGTAAAAAACCTTTCTTGGAGTTTTGCATGCTAAAACGAGCAAGGATAGTGTCAATGTATGAAGCTTGAGACAAGCACAACATCCTTTTCTTGCGATCCCTTATAACTTTGATCCCAAGGATGTGTCCCACTTCTCCCAAGTCCTTCATATCAAACTGTTTGGACAACCATACCCTTACGTCTGATAACACTTTGATATTGTTGCCAACTAACAAAATGTCATCTACGTATAGTACAAGAAACACCACTACGTTTCCGTCACATCTCTTGTATACACAAGGCTCATCCGGACTTTGAATAAATCCATATGATTGGATTACCTCATCAAAGCGGATATTCCAAGATCTAGAAGCTTGCTTCAATCCATAAATGGACCGATTAAGCTTACATACAAGATGCTCTTTGCCTTTAGCAATGAATCCCTCTGGTTGCCGCATGTAGATGTTCTCCTCAAGACTTCCGTTAAGGAAAGCTGTCTTGACATCCATCTGCCAAATCTCATAATCCATATGAGCAGCTATAGATAAAAGAATCCGGATAGACTTAAGCATAGCTACCGGCGAAAAGGTCTCCTCATAATCGATACCCTCTTTCTGAGTATACCCTTTCGCAACAAGCCTAGCTTTGAAGGTTTCAACCTTCCCGTCTACTCCTCTCTTTCTCTTGTAGATCCACTTGCATCCAATGGTTTTTATACCATCGGGTGGCTCTACTAGCTCCCAGACCTGATTAGAATCCATAGATTCTATCTCTGAATTCATCGCTCTTTGCCAAGATACTGCATCTCTATCTTGGATTGCCTCGTCATATGTCCAGGGATCAGGTTCATGTTCACTGTGACTAAGTCCAAGACTCTCCCAAAAACATGAATCTGTCGGGTTGTCTAACAACCTCCCACTATGACGAGGTACCTCCCGTGTATGCTCTGTGACACGCGGCTGACTTGTGGTGTCTCCTCTTGTACTGCAGGTGTCAGTCGGGACTTCCCCTGTCATCTCCTCAAGAACAATCCTACTCGTGGGCTTGTGATTCATCACATAGTCTTCCTCTAGAAATCTGGCATTCGTACTCACGATCACCTTCTGATCTCTAGGACTATAGAATAAACCACCCTTCGTTCCCTTAGGGTAGCCAACAAACAAGCGCACTTTTGTACGAGATTCCAACTTACCAGCATCTCCCTTCAGCACATGTGCTGGACTACCCCAAATCCGAATATGTCTTAGACTAGGTTTTCGCCCAGTCCACAATTCTACAGGGGTAGAAGGTACTGATTTAGATGGAACCAAGTTCAGAGTGTACATTGTTGTATCCAGTGCATACCCCCAGAACGAAACAGGTAACTCAGAATAACTCATCATCGATCTGACCATCTCCATAAGAGTCCTATTCCTTCGCTCCGCTACACCATTCTGCTGGGGTGTGCCAGGTGCAGACAATTGGGATTGAATCGACCTCGATAAGTAACCTAAACTCTCCCAAGAGGTACTCGCCACCACGATCAGATCGTTTTGTCTTGATACTTTTAACTTGACGAGTCTCCACATGAGCCTTTAATTCTTTGAACTTGTCAAAGCATTCAGTCTTGCGGCGCATCAAGTAAATGTATCCATACCTTGAATAATCGTCTATAAATGAGACGAAGTATTCAAAGCCACCTCTTGCCTGGATAGACATAGGACCACACAAATCAGAATGAACCAATTCTAACACATCTTTGGCTCTATACCCCTTTGCCTTAAAAGGCCTCTTGGTCATTTTACCTTCCAAGCAAGATTCGCAGGTTGGGAGATCCTCCACCACTAATGAACCCAAAGGTCCATCAGCTATCAACCTTTGAATTCTGCTTAGGTTAATATGACCAAGCCTTAGATGCCAAAGATATGTTTGGTTCATTGAAGGTTCTTTTCTCTTATTAGACTTAGAAGATGAGTTATTTACTTATTTGCATCGTAGGAGTTTTTTGGTTCAATAGAATATAAATTGCCAACCAATGTACTGTAAAGATAATCTCCCTATTCCTTTTATAACCACCTTGTCATTAAAAAGAAATAATATCCATCCAAAAACAATTTAGAAACAAATTAAATTCTTTCTAAAAGTAGGTACATAGAGACAATTTCTTAAAACCAAAAATAATTTATTCCTATCAGATAAATAGCGTCTCCCCCTTTGATAGCCGCCACCTTTGAAGCATTGCCCATGAAGGCGGTAATCTCTCCCTCGGCTAGTCGTCGGGTTTCTGGAACCCCTGCAAAGTATTGCGGACATGATCGATGGCTCCTGTATCTACACACGAGTCTTGGTAGATAACAGCTAAACATGTTTCAACAACTAAACAAGAAGATATACCTTTGTTCTTTGGCGAGGGCAGCCTTCCAATGTATCGATCTGCAAGTGAAGCACTTGCCTTTGGCTTCTTCACTCCTGCTGAGGTCCTCTGCCACTTTCTTCGCTCCACCTTGCTTCTTCTTCTTCTTACCTTTCGGTTTAGAGGAAGAAACCTTACAGCGACCATGGCTTGAGAACTACGTGAAAAGCCCCTCTGCACGCTGGAGTTACTGTCGAAGCTCCATGTGAATACAACCTCTTGTTCATGTTGTAGTTGGTGGCGCTGCTCAAAACTCCTAAGCGGCGGAGAATGATATCGACACAGGTTTCCCCATCGATCTCGGCTCAGGGACTTCCATCTCATTAAGATGAGCCATCATCTTGAGAACATAGTCCCTAACGGGTGTTCCCTCGACCATGGTGGTCGTCATCAAGTTTCTCATTGCCTCTGCCTAGCCCTACTCGATGTCGAAAAGTTCCTTGAGATTGAACATCATGTCATAAAATTTGTGGCTATGGCACGATCTTGATGTTGCAACACATTTGACATAGATGCCAAAATGTAACACGCGCCATCTCATCTACCTTAACCCATTTCTTATAATGTTCTTTCTCCTTTTCATCGTGAGTCATCGGTGGGCTTAGGATAGGAGACCTCGAGAAATACAAATTTGTACTCCTCATGATTAAGACAATATCGAGTTTCTTTTCCAATCGATATAGTTTGGACCCGATAAGTTTGTTTCTTTTAAAATCACAGCAAGTGGGTTGAAAGCCATTTGAAATTCCTAAAAATCACAATGATCAAAATATTAGATTTCAAATATTATTGATTCCTCAAAACAATAAAATCCGAAATCAACCAACACCTCAAAACAAGAATTTCGTATGCCACGCTGTGTGGACGTATATGAAACCTACATTTGTAAGAGGAGGTTTTACCCATTAATTTTATTATCTTGTCAACCTTACTTTTTGACAAATAAAATTAATAGTTGGTTCCTCTTTGGCCCTACAAATAAAAGCAGTGACTCCGATGGGAGGATACTTTCATTTGCATCTAAGTGTGCACCATTACGATACTAAGGGAATTATTTGGATTATGTGCCTTACAGTGGAAGTACACACGCTCCTAAATAATTTCCTATAACCATTATTTGACCTAGTGATCCGCAAACAAACTCATCCGATGGGGAGGAAGGCACTCAGAGCCGACGCGCAAGTTTGTTGCATCACGTCAAATTGTAATGGGCCATGAGAATTAATTAAAATATCCCTCTCCCACTTAGTAAATTGCAAATAAGGAATTTTAAATCACACACAACATGCATATAAAAAAATAAGCAATAAATATGGAAAAAATAGAATTTTCCAACTATTATAGCATTGTCCTCCAATATGCATCCGTCGTGTAGCCACCTCGTCCGCTCCATCTTTTCCGTGCATAAGTCACCAAGAGTTAAGTAGAGATAAAACATTTTAATTTACATCCATCGATCCTATACTCCACGAAGGTGTACAAATAATCTAGATCGAAAGTAAACTAAAATGGCGGCTAAACAATGTCATATTTAATTACAAAATTAAATACTAATCTAGCCTCAAATCGACCAGAGGATTCAAATAATAAATTTTACACACATCCATTCACATACACACACATAGCCATAATAGTGGATCTTATACTGCAGCAAAGAGTTAAACTATGCATATCCTACTATTATCCGACACATATAATATATGAAAAATGCATAAAAAATTAACCGAATCCAAAACACACAAAACCGGAAACCGTGGCTCTGATACCAATTGTTGGGTGGATGTCACTTCGGATGCTCATTGGCTCCCATGTCCCCGGATTAAAATTTTCACTAATGAAAGGATTAATCCGGATGGGATGAGCTTCCTTAGCAACACCATTTATCGTCGTGCTAACAACTTGAGTGGTCGCTTGAACAAACTAGTTGTTCAAGCAACACAACTCTTCTAGTTGATTAGCCGCGGAAGAGACGACGGACGGATCACCGGTTTTTGTGTTTGTCTTCGGGGTCCATGATTATACAATATATATTCATACACACACATGCATAATCAAAACAAATAAGAACATGCTCAGATCTGTACATAAAGTTAAAATAACTTTATACCTCACGATCTTCTACCGTATGTCCTATCCTTCTCGTGGATGACGTGTGGACGAAGATCCTCCACGAGTAGAAGCCTTCTAGATCGAGTTCTCCTCTACCTTGTCCGCTGCGAACAAAGAGAAAAACCAACAATACCTTTCCTATCTAGAACCGGCCACCAAGCTAGAGAGTTTGATGCAACCGCCGGCCAAGGAACAAAAGGATGAAGCGCCGGCCACCAATTCAATGGGAACCGCCGGCCACCTATGGAGAAAGGAGAAGTGTCGGCCACCAAGTCTTGGAGAGCCGCCGACCACCAAGGAATAAGGGAGGAGGAAGAAGAGAATGGCTTAGAAGATGGGCGTCGGCCAAGTGTGGATGGAGGAATATGGGCACCGGCAACAACTAGAAGAAAGGAAGTTGTCGCCCAAGCCTTTTCTCAAAAACCCTAGCCGCCCACTAATCTCCAAACCCTAACTCCAATTCCAATCACTTAGTTGCCGCCCAACCCTAAGCCATCTATATATAGAGTAGGGCCTAAACCTCCTTTAATCTCCACCGTCGGATCTAGGGTTTTATCCCAACCGTCGGATCTAGGGTTTAATCCCAACCGTCGGATCTAGGATTTCATCCCAACCGTCGGATCTAGGGTTTCATCCCAACCGTTGGATCTAGGGTTTTATCCTAACCGTCGGATCTAGGGATTTAATCCTAACCATCGATTCTAGGGTTTCATCCTAACCATCGGATCTTAGGGATTTAATCCCAACCGTTGGTTCTAGGGTTTCATCCTAACCATCGGATCTTAAGGATTTAATCCCAACCATTGGTTCTAGGTTTTGTTTTACATTCTTGGATCTAGACTTCATAAGGATTATATTAGGCTACGATAGGGACCATAAGGAGGAGTTGGGTCTTGGCCACCCGATGGATCGGAACCACACAAACTTGATCCATCAATGATGTTCCATTCCACTAGAGGATCATCATTGAACTACCTCACCAACCCCCATAAATTAATATGGGCTCCATATATTATTTGTACATTAATCTCTCCGTGTTTAAGATATCGAATGTCCGTCAATTAACTGATTTACTGACCATCAATTAATTAACATCTAATTCCTCGAGTAGTACCACTCAACCTTATCATCATGTTGACTAAGTCAACCAGTTGGGTTTACATGATGAACCTTATGAGCTCCTCAAGGGGACATCATCAACCTAATATATAGGACACGGTTTCCTCCTATAATCAACGGCACACCATGTAAATAATATTATTTCCCAACTTACCGGGCATATTGATTTAATCCATCTAAATCTCACCCACTGGTAAATCAAAGAAATAAATACTAAGTACATGTGCCCGTTATTATATCGGGATTAAGAGCATGTACAACATATTATGTAGTCAGTACTAAATTGAATCACCTCTATGTCGGTCCTACTCAATACACCTAAGTGTACTAGTGTAACTCTATGTTCAAGATAAAACAATACCAAGCTACACTACAACCATGCCAATGGTTTGTCCAAAACCATCTTGGTTGTGAGCCTCTACTTATATTTTACAAGGTACTGATAACATGATCTTCTGTGCCACACCAAGCACCATGTTATCTACAATGTAAAATATTAGACAATATGCACACATATATAATGAATATATAAAATGCAAACAATGATCATGTGATTCTTATTTCAAAATAAAATGTTCATACAAAAAGAGCTAGGCTTTCAGTATACATTCCAACAACAGGAAGGGTCACATTAAAAGTGAGTGTTCTGACCTCACAAAGAAAGAGGACATGCCTAGGAAAAAGAAGGCATTGAGGGCATCATGGGATGAGTCTTCTTCCAGCTCCTCAGAGGACAAAGTCAAGACAAGAAGGACCTAGCACGCTGCACTGATGGCTTTTGACAACTCAGATTCAGAGGAAAATAAAAGTCAGAATGAATCTTCACCTGAGGACACATCATCATCTGATGATGATGAGGTAACATCTCCCAAGTTAGATAAACTGTATGAAACAATAGCATGCTTGACTAATGCTTTGAGTAGATCAAAAATTAAAGTTAAGATGTTGAAATCGGAGGTAGAGGAACTTAGAAATTAGAATTCTATTTCTACAAAACATAGGAATGATACTTCTCAAGTAGAAGAACTTAGAGAAGAGAACACAACATTAAGATCACAAGTTGATGATCTCAAGTGCATACTTGAGAAATTCACAACAAGCTCCAAAACTCTGAACATGATTTTAGATGCTTAAAGGGCAGTCTACAACAAAGCCGGGATAGGCTATAAACCGAAACAAAAGGAATTTAGCTTCATGTCATTAGTTAGTAGAACTCATGTTATTAAGGCAAAAGTAACTAAAGCTTGGTTTCCTAAGAAATATGTTGTGAATGCTAATGGACCCAAAATCTGGGTTCCAAAAGATCTTGTATTTCGTGTTTGATTAGGTACCGGTCGAGGGGGAGTGTCTGATGAAATGGGTTTTGGATAGCGGATGCTCCAAGCACATGACCGGGGATTCTTCAAAGTTTGCAACAATTAAAAACAGGAGTAAAGGTACTATTTTGTTTGGTAATAGTGGTAAACTGAAAGTCATAGGAGTAGGAGATATTGTTATTTCTGAACAATTTACGATTAAGAATGTCCTACTAGTTAAAGGAATGGCTTTCAATTTATTGAGTGTTAGTCAATTATGTGATGAAGGATATAGAGTAGAGTTTTATTCGACTCAATGCTTAATTAAACATAATGAATCCAATACTATCATGCTAGTAGGGACTAGGAAGGAAAATATCTATCAAGTTTAGTTTAGTAGTGCTACTAACATTCGTGTGAAGTGTTTGTTGTCCAAAGAAGATAACTCATGGCTATGGCATCGAAGACTCGCACATGTCAACATGAAGAGTATTAAGAGGTTGGCCAAGGAAGAGCTTGTGCGAGGACTATCATTGCTCAAATATGAAAAGGACAAATTATGTGATGCGTGTCAAAAAGGTAAACAAATAAGAGCTTCACACAAAAGCAAAACCACTGTAAGTACGTCAAGTGTTTTAGATGTATTGCATATGGATTTGTTTGATAGTAGCTCAACTAAATCTTTGAATGGTAGTAGATATTGCTTGGTAGTAGTAGATGACTATACTAGATATACATGGACTTTCTTTCTCAAACATAAGGTCCAAACTTTAGAAATTTTTATTTCCTTTTGTAGAAGAATTGAGAATGAGAAAAATGCAACAATTAAAACAATTAGAAGTGATCATGGAGGAGAATTTGAAAATATGAGGTTTAAGAATTTTTATTTAGAGAAAGGGTATAAACACGAGTTTTCCACTCCTAGGACACCAACAACAAAATGGTGTGATAGAGAGGAAGAATAGAGTTTTACAAGAAGCTATGAGGAGTATGCTAAATGAGTATGCTCTTCCTAGTTACTTATGGGACGAGGCGATTAATACTGCATGCTATGTTCAAAATAGAGTTTTGATACATAGATTCTTAGGAAAAACACCTCATGAACTATGGTTTGGAAAACCACCAACAATCAAACATCTTAGGGTATTTGGTTACAAGGTTTTTATTTTAAACACTAAGGATCATCTAGGAAAATTCACTACAAAAGCATATGAAGGTGTCCTTTTAGGATATTCCCTCACTAGTAAGGCTTATCGAGTCTATAAAAAAAGAACGAATTTGGTTGAGGAATCGTCAAATGTAGTTTTTGAAGAATGTAAAGAGTAAAGTGACTCTAAGGATAAGAGCGATGAAGCTTAGTTCGAACTCAAGAGATTGAGTTTAAATGAGAACACTAAGAACACTAATGTAGGGGGAATAAAATCTGACTCTGAAAATGGAAAATCTAGGTCTGAAGGGTCATCACTTGAGCTTGTGCCAGATTGTGAGGTTCAAGAAACATCTCAAGTACCAAGACCCACTAGAATGGTCACTAGTCATCCCCTAGACCAAGTTGTTGGAGACATTCATCATGGGGTGAGGACAAGATCATACTTTAGGAATGAAGTGAATCAAGTAGCATTAATCTCTGAAATTGAACCAAAAGTAATTGATGAAGCTTTGCTTGATCCAAACTGAATTATAGCAATGCAAGATGAATTGGGACAATTTGAGAGAAGTCAAGTTTGGGACTTAGTCCCAAGACCTGATCAAGCTACCATAATAGGAACCAAATGGGTATTCAAAAATAAAATGAATGATAAGGGAGAAATAGTTAGAAATAAAGCTAGGTTAGTTGCCAAAGGGTACAATCAAGTTGAGGAACTCGATTATAGTGAGACTTATGCACCCGTGGCTAGATTAGAATCTATTAGAATTATGCTAGCATTTGCAGCATATAAAGAATTCAAATTATATCAAATGGATGTGAAGTCAACATTTTTGAACGGTTTTATAAAGGAGGAAGTCTATGTTGAACAACCACCGGGATTTGAAAATTCTACATTTCCAAATCACGTGTATAAGCTTAAGAAGGCTCTTTATGGGCTGAAACAAGCACCTCGTGCTTGGTACGAAATGTTGTCAACTTTTCTAGTTGAGAGGGTTTTAGAAGAGGTTAAATCGATCCCACACTATTTCTGAAAAGAAATGGTGAAGATATATTTGTAGCTCAGATTTATGTTGATGACATAATTTGTGGTTCAAAAAATAGGGATTACCTCCATGAATTCATAGAACACATGGAGAGTGAGTTTGAGATGAGTCTAATAGGAGAATTGACATTTTTTCTTGGACTGCAAATCAAACAAACCAAAGAAGGAATTCATGTCTATCAATCAAAATATGCCATGGAGTTGCTGAAAAGATTCAACATGGAAAATGTTAAGGAGGTTTTCACTCCAATGGCACAAAACACTCATTTAGATAGTGATATAGATGGAAAACCTATTGATTTGAAGCTTTATAGGAGTGACATCGGTAGTCTTTTATACCTTACAGCAAATAGACCTAATATAGTGTTTGCTGTAGGTATGTGTGCACGATATCAATCTTGTGCGAAAGAGTCTCATCGGGTTGCTGTTAAAAGAATTATGAGATATCTTAAAGCAACCATATTAGTTGGATTGTGATATCCCCGAACTGAGTGTTTTGATTTAGTAGGCTATACAGATTCAGATTATGCAGGATGCAAACTAAATAGGAAAAGTACTAGCGGGGGATGTCAATTCTTAGGTTCAGCATTAGTTAGTTGGTCAAGTCGAAAGCAACATTGTGTTGCTCTCTCCACCACTGAGGTTGAGTACATAGCCATGGGAGAGAGTGTGTCACAATTGTTATGGATGACTCACACATTGGAAGATTATGGTTTTTCATATAAGAACGTGCAATTGCTTTGTGATAATATTAGCATGATAAACTTAACAAAAAACTCAATCCATCATTCCAGAACAAAACACATTGAAGTGAGACATCACTTCATTAGGGATCATGTAGTAAGAGGAGATATTATACTCAATTATGTTGAGTCTAAGGCAAATCTTGCTGATATTTTCACAAAATCTCTTCCAGAAAATGAATTTAGCTATTTAAGAAGAGAGTTAGGAATGTGTGTTGTTGAGTGAAAAACTCTCCTTGATCATAAGGACTAATTCTTAAGTACAAAATAAATGGGAAAATAATTTTTGGGATACCTTGGGGAAACATCTCACACAAACCATAGGATTAACTATGCTTGTGTATTGCTAGATAGGGGTGAGATGTTAGGAGCAACCAATTTACTCAAAATGCTTGTTATGATGCATGACTTGAGTAATGAGGTTGAAAATTGCATAAATCATTAAGTTGACCAATTATGGGGAAGACCAATACATAATTCATGTGCATGTGGTTCTAATATCATAATTGGACATTCCAACCAAGTCAAATTGGTTGGACATCCTAAGCAATGATAAAACTCAACTAAAACATCAAAAATATGTCAGAAATTGTCTATTAAGTCTACTGTTACTTGTAAATGGTTTAGGGACTTAAATACAATGGATTTAGGACTTAAAATACCTAATAAAATGAAATTTCAGATTAACAGTCGAGGCATTTCAGTATTTGCCTCGATTGCTAGCTGTTGCGAGCAAACAGAAGCGAGTCACACTCGATCAGAACCTCGACTGGCACCCTCGGTTGCAGCCACCAACGAACATAATCGAGGTGCGCTCGACCAGCATCTCGACTAGACATTTTGACAGGCCTATAGAAATTTCCCAAAGTTCGAAACTGAGTGACTTTAGGAAATCCAGACTAGTTTTGTGCAATTCCAGATAAGTTTTGTGCAATTGCAAACAAGTTTTCACAATTCCATACCAGATTTTTAGAAATCCAGACTAGTTTTCATTAATCCCAAGGCAGTTTAATTCCAGGCCAATTTTATTCTAGGCCGGTTTTAATCCCAGGGTGGTTTAATGCCAGGGTAGTTTAATTCCAGACTGGTTTCAGTCCAGGCTGGTTTAATTCTAGATTGGTTTAATTCCAGGCTGCTTTAAAATTTCAGACTGGTTTAGATTTCAGAGTGGTTTGATTTCAGGATAGTTTAGTTTTTTGGTCATTTTATATTTTAGAGCGGTTAGATTTCAGGACGATTTTAAATTTAGGGCGGTTTAAATTTCAGGGTGGTTTAGAAGTCAGGATGGTTTAAGAAGTCGGGCCAGTTTAAGAAGTCAAGCACAAAATCGAGGTAAACTCGACCCACGTCTCAACTGTATTTTCGGATGAAAGCACAGAAGCAAGGCACACTCGACTGGCGCCTCGACTGATTTATACAGTCGAGGCATTCAACTAATTGACTCGACTGCTCAACTCAGGAATATATAAGGAAACCCATTTTTCGCTTTTCCCAGACCCGATTTTAGCCTCGACTGTTCTCACCGCAATTTCGATCTCATCGCCCTCGCTGTCGCCTCTCTCGTTTCCGGCCAGATCAACGATGACCAAAGCTTAGAGAATCTCCCTTGAACCCTAACCGACCTTTAGTAAGTCCTCCAGCCTCTCATTTCTTCAAACCTAAGTAAAATCCCTAACCCTAATCGCCAGTTTCTCCAAACCTAGGGTTCGTCGGATTTTCTCTCGCCAGAGAAGGTTCCATTGTCTTTCAGATCCCTCAAGATCCCATTCCTGATCAACGAAAATGGCACCTAAGTAAAATTCTAAACCTTTCTCTTTGTTTTCATGATTTTGAAATTACCTGGGTTAACTAATCAGGTGTTCTTCTGTGACACGCATCATACATCATATTGCATTCATCTTGCATTTTGGTCATGATGCTTGCATTCATTAGACAAAAACGTAAGATAGGCGAGACCGGTAGGGGGGAAACAACCCAGGAGAATCCGTCTTCGGATCCCAGATTTCCCTCCATGCACCATCAGCATACTTTCACTGCCCACAAATTTAAGCTGATGCATACTAGGTCATTGGATAAGGATTTCTTTGATAAGTATGCCCAAAATGTCGTACAGATAGTTGACTACTATGGGCTCAATAAACTAGTCAATTGTGATCACGATATCAATGTAGACTTAGTTAGTGAATTCTACAATAACCTACAACCTACAGGTGATAGGCTCATCTATAAGAGTAGAGTGGCCTGAAGGGACATATCATTCACTCCTGATATCCTTAGGGCATTTCTAGTGTCGAGAGTCAAACTCAACCCTTTAATGCTATCCAAGCATTCAAGAACCGCTTGAGGATTACTCAATCAATGTCATTCATGAGTATTTCTTTAAAAAACCACAACAACCAAGTGTTAATCTATTTCCAGCCATGGCACTGGCTGCCCCTGATAATGTTCTATATAAGGTCATAGTAGGTTGCATACTCCCCATTGTCACTAGGGGCAGGCCAAAATAAGGCCACATCATTTACTTACATTACATATCCTTAAGAATCATCTAGATTTTAACATAGCATTGAACATGTTTCTTTGCATCGTTCACTTTACCATACCAGTCCAAAAGAAAATTTACATGCCTTTTGGACATATCATCACATTTTGGCTAGAATCCATAGGTATCAATACAAGCAGGGGCAAAATTAAGCAAATGACTGATTTCGATTTCATAAAGTGGAGAAATTTTTCATTGACCGCCATGTCCCAAGTAGGTAGAAGTGTTGAGTGGGCTGATGGGCACCAGGCTGGTGAGAAGAAGAAGAAGAAGAAGCAAATCTTGCCCTAGCTGAAAAACAGTATTCTTCCGTGTCTGAGCAGCTAGAGGGACTGCGCAGTGACTATGTTGAGTTCGTGGATGAGGTTGATACTAAGTACGAGGATATCTGTATAATGATTGATACTAGATTCGAGGATCTTCAAATCAGAATGGATACACGGTTTTCAGAAATCTCTGCCCAACAGCAGGAGATTCTTACTCTCCTATGTGCCATGATGATGGATTCTTCAGGACCATCGTCGCCAGCCATGTAGTTTTTAGGGACATCATTTTTTTTATATATGTAAACTTTTGAATTCGAGAAACATATATATTAGAATGTTTGGTTAACACTTGAGTTATATGTATAAAATGTTGATTGCATATATGTTGTTATTGAATATGATTGTTCTTTTGTATTTAGATGTGTGTTTAGAAGTTATGAACAGGTTTATCACAACCATTTTTAACGAAAATTTTGCCAAAATTTTTCTGGTTGTCTATACCTTTTAATATATATGCACGATCGTTATCTACTTTGTTAAAATATACAATTGTTGGTGCATTGGATAACTGAGGGTAATGAATTCAGGGGGAGTGATCCTATTGATTGCTCTTTTTGTGTGTTTGCCAAAGGGGGAGAGATGAGTGGGTTTTAATTTTAAGGTGGAAGATAAATGGAATAAGTGGAGTTTAAGCTGAAGTAGGGATCGTTAATCTTTAGCCTTGCTTATATGGAAGTTTTGAAATTCATTGCAAATTTATGTTTGAAATGAAAGTCTTATTACACATCTTGATTTGATGAAGTTCTTAAATACTGAAAATTCTGTACAAATCTAAGAATATTATATTTTGCTATAATTGCATCACCTAAACTTAAACCATGTTGTCAAACATCAAAAAGGGAGAGATTGTTGGTGCAATCAAGCCCAAATGATGTTTTGATGTTTGACAAGGAATTAAGTCAAGGTGATAATTATGTGTTATCTCATGTGTTTTGGTTGAGATGTATTTTCAGGAAGTTTCTTATAGGACGAGGAGTCCTGGCTAGTGAAGACCCGGACGAGGAGTCCTGGCAAGTGAAGACCTGGAAAAGGAGTCCTGGCAAGTGAAGACCCGGACGAGGAGTCCTGGCAAGTGAAGACCCGGACGAGGAGTCTTGGCAAGTGAAGACCCGGACGAGGAGTCCTAGCAAATGAAGACCCAGACGAGGAGTCCTAGCAAGTGAAGACCAGGACGAGGAGTCCTGGCATGAAGACATAGACAAGGAGTCTTGGCACGAAGTCCCGGAAGAAATTCTTGGCACGGAAGACCTATGAACAGTGGTTCACAGGCATCAAGTAAAGGGTATAGGATAGAACCGTTCTTATGTGTGGTTTAAACACTAGACAAGTTGAAACAGTCAAGAGTCAAGGCCGTGGTCGAGGCGGCTCCTTGACTGGGGTTGTTTCTCACGAACAGAAGAAAGTCGTAGTCGATTAGCATCTTGACTGGGCCCTATGTGTTCGAAGGAAAAAACTACAGCAGTCGAGGCAGTGCCTCGATTGGAGCTTTGGTTCAATTGAACAGACACAAGGGCCTGTCGACTGCAAGCTCAACTGTTGCTCTATTTGGTTGAAACAGAAGCCTACCAGTCGAGGCGATGGACCCGCGCCTCGACTAGACTAATGTTTCAACGGATAAATAATTCTAATTATGGTGAAAATCTTACCATTGGAACCGTCATTAAATACGAGTCGAGGCGCCAGTCGAGGCGACTCGACTGCACAGGCCGAGAAAGCCCTAATCAGTCTTGATTTAAAAGGTTTACATGACTGTTTTTCCTTAAGAAAGTTGTTACTGCTCACTACAACCTTGGAAGCGATTACTTGAGCGAGAGTTCCTTGATCCTCCAAGTTTTGATCATCCTTAAAGGCAATCAACGATTCTGAAAGGAAGAAGTTCTCTAGTTCTCACTGCAACGTTTGTAATCTATTCTTCTTCATTTCCTATGACTGTAAGTTGTGTATAAACATATGAAAATCTGTATTAAGAGGTTTCTCCACCTCCGGTGTGTCACCGAGAAGGAGAAGTATTATATTGGTGGTGTGTATCACTAGAGCCGACTAGGGCTCAACCGTGGAGTAGGAACTTGGGTTCCGAACCACATAAATTCTTTGTGTTGTGCTTGTTGTGGTTTTTGTACTTGTATTCTTGTTTCCGCTGCGTACTAACAACTGTAGACGAGCACAACGAATCGAAGAGATGATTATCGCTATTCATCCCCCCCTTCTAGCGACGCCAACGGTCCTACAAGTTCAACTTAGTCGAGTGCACCAAGCTAGATATGCCTTATCTAGTTCGGACACACAAGACTTCATTTCCCTAACATACTATCACCTCGCCTCATCCTGATACTATGTTATCAAGATTGATTAACTATTTTCTTATCTAACTGTTCTAACAATTAAAACAAGGATTAATTAAGCATGCAAAGCTTTAACTAAGAAAGTGGGTACACTATTTTAGTACTAGCTCCCCCTAGACCATTGAACCAACATGGTCTATCAACATAGTGGACTTGATCCTGGGAAATCCAATACTTATTGGTCCTTATATGTGAATTTAATAAAATATTTGGGACTCATGCTTGGACTCTTTGATTATTATGATTCACAATAGACATGTACGATTTGTTCGTAGTCGTTGACCTAAATCTGAGTCCGGCTTTGTTGTACACGACTCTTTGAGTTCCAAGTAGTCGGTTAAGATTCTTGGATCCCAACGTGACCCTTTCCAACTTGACCTCGACCTCTTAAACTCGTCCTTTCAAGAGAAAATTCTCCTCCTCAAGTTTTTCAACTCAAGTTGAGTTTCCCTCTTGAACTTGACTAGTTGAAGAGGTTAGAGTAGCCTCTTGCTTGAGGGTTTAAACCTCCTCAAGTAATGACTCAACTCTAGACTCAGACTTAGTCAATTTCCTATTTGGGAACTTAATTTCATGGTATAAGTTTGCAATTAATGAGTGACTTATCTTAATCTTTTCTTTTGATTCGGCTTTGAGTCTTGACTCGAATTCATCCTTGGAGTTGGAGTCGAAATCGGAGTTGGAGTTGGATTCATAGTCAGCTTCGGACTCAGACTCGAACTCTACCGGCTTTGCCATGAATGCTAAGTCATTGTCTTGATCTTTTTGTTCCTCCCACGTCGCTTGAAATGCTTGCTTTGGTTTCTTGTGTTTTGGCTTCATTTTTGGGCAGTTTGACTTGTAATGCCCCTTCTTGTTGCACCCATAGCATGTGTATATTTGTGGGGGGTTTCTTGCTCTTCAATTGCTCCCTTTTCTTTTTGATGATTCTTCGAACTAGATTGACTAGTTCGCCCTCCATCTCCTCTTCAGATTCTGATTCTGATTCACCTTCTAATTCAAATTCTTCTTCTTCGGGAGGTATCTTGCTCTTTGCTTTTCGTCTTCGTCCTGCAAACAACGCTACACCTTTCTCGACCGAGGCCATATTTGTTTGTTCATGTAACTCAAATTCTGAAAAGAATTCGTCTAACCTAATCTTGAATAAATCTTTAGATACCTTGTAGGCATCAACCATGGATGCACACAAGGTGGTCCTATGAAATGCATTGAGTTCGTACCTTATTGTGTCTCGATTGTCTACCTTTTGTCCGATGGCATGTAGACCGTTCAAGATGTCTTAGATCCACTCATGGAGTTGTGAAGCGATCTTGTGATCCTTCATCTTAAGATTATACAATTTATTAAATAGCAAGTCTCTTTTGAATACCTTAGCATCGGATGTCCCTTCATGTAGCTCGATTAACTTGGTCCAGAGGTCTTTGGCGCTAATGAACGGTCCAATTCGGTTGAGCTCCTCCTTGGACAAGCCGCATTGCAACATTTGGGTTGCTTTTGCATCGGCTTCAATTTGCCTCTTGGTTGCATTGGTCCATTTGTCGAAATCCAAAGGCTCCCCTTGATCATTGGTGGGTAGAGCAAAGCCGGTTTGGATTATTATCCAAGTCTTGACTTGTGTTTTCAAGAAACACTCCATCTGACCTTTCCAATAACGGAAATCATTTCCGTTAAAGAAGGGAGGTCAAGTGGTGTTATACCCCTCAATGTGGGTCATTAATTATCTTGAAAAACACGAATAAAAACCAAAAGGAATTCCAAGACTTTGTCTTGGATTAGTAATGCAGGAAATAAAAAGAAATAAATGAAAAATTAAAAAACTAAACAAAAACTAAGAACTTACGACCTTCGATGTTCCCGAAAGGGTATTAAATGTCATTTTTTGGGGATGAAAATAGATTGGTACGAGGATAAACCTTCATAAGAATGTAAATCTCTAAGAGAGCTTCTATTTGGTGGGTAGCATGTTTTGTGGGTCCACTTGTGTGAAAAGTTATTCCTGTTTTACCGTCGGCTACTCCAAAAGCGAATAGTTCAATTAATACTTGCAAATACACAACCAAAAAAGGGTACCAAGACTTCATCTTAGATTAGTAGTGCAGGAGAAATAATAGGAATAATTCACGAATCAAAAAATACAAAAAGAAAGCCAAAAAGTGCTAGATTGGTGGTTACACCAAATCTTGGCGCCCCTGCTTTGATACCAATTGTTGGATCGAAAGCGTCGCTAGAGGGGGGTAAATAGTGAGCATAAAATCTTTTTGTCTTTTCGTTCGTTCAATTAAAACACAGAGATGCACAGGGAAAAAATAAATAACACAAGTTTATTTTTACTTGGTTCACAATCCAACGGTTGCTAATCCAAGGCCCCGCGATCCTTAACCGCATACGAAGGGGAAATCCACTATAGAGTCTCCTCCTCGTTGAAGGTAGGAGACAACGATCACAAAAACCGAAAGCACGAGGATGAGGCAACAAGCCTACCTCACCTCATTATGATTAAAACCACGAATACAATAACTAAATAGAAACAAACTTGCTACTGCCGATGAAGAAGTTGTAAGCTTGGCGTTGCGTCGGCGTTATGACGGTGTTAGAGATTTTGCATTGTAGGAGCACTTGAAAATAAGATTGATGCCTTTTGGGTTTGAGTCCTCCCCTCCTTTTGTAGACTTGTGTCTTGGAATAAGTCTATATGTAGATCCTCAACTTTTATAACATATCACGAGGTGACACCTTATCTTATCGTGAACTGGCGGCGTCAAACGTTATGCTTTTTTACCTAGCGCACAAGGTTAATTCGTCGCCATCAGTCAACTGATGCCTTTCATCAGTCGACTGATGTGTAGTAGTCGACTGTTGGCCTAGCTACTTCCCTGCAGCAAAGAGTTAGCATGGGAAATGATAAATGTGATGGTTTCTTACCATCCGATCTCGACCTAGACCTTCCACTGGAAGTCTTAGTCGGATCGCCGCCTACGATCGTCCCCATATAGATGACACGACCTTACCATCTCTCTTCGCACTCGTGCTTACCTCTAGTCCTTTATGACCTACCTCTTTGCTTCCGGTCTTCACCTGGGTTCTTCGACACCCATGAAGTTCTCCCGGTGTCGCATGACCACCACGGTTTCCCGACTTGGGATTCTCCAGGTGTCGCTGACCTTCGGCTTAGCTTAATCATTTTCTGCACATTTAATTCAGCTCATGAGATAACAATATGACCTTAACTTTGGATCTTTGTCATAATCAAAACCTAGGTTGGATTATCTGGTGCCCCTGCACCAACAGATATAACCTAAATACAAGCATGACATTAAAATCAACCCTAAGAATTATCATGGCATTTAAAATGATTAAATGAAATATGATGTCATGACATGACATAATAGTAATACATGAACATACACATCAACACATGTAATAAGCACGCATCACACATAATCACAACCAAATAATAGAAGATAAATGACACTTAATTTTGTAAAATAAAATATTTCATTCATCTTAAAAGTCATTCCTACAAGTGAAAGATAGATGTCCAGACCCTCAAACTCACTACGAAAATAAAAGAAAAATACCTAAGGTAGTCCTAACTACCATCCACTGGTATCGTCGGCCGAAGGTAGTGGAGGAGGTGGAGGCTGCGGACTCAGATTCCAGCTCTGCATCATCTCGTACATCTTGAGCTTACGCTGCTCCATCTGACTCAGCTGCTGGGCTATAGAGGACTCCTCTTGCTAAATCGATGACACCTAGTTGGCAATGGAGGACTGCTCTAAGATCAGCTCCTCTAACTGAGTGTCAACCTCCTCGTGAAAGTCCTCGAATCTGGACTCCAGCCGTGCAAAGCACGTTGATAGACCCTCAGTCGGTGCATCTGATAGCATAGGGGCATCCTGCTCCGCTGACCACTTCATCCATCCATAGCCCGTTCGCATCCCAACTAATGCGAAGTGCCTCAGGGTGATGCAGTTGTAGGAGTCAGATAGTGGCCTTAAGGTCCCCATGGAAATGGTTATGCCCCTAGATGCTAACCATGAGGAAATGATATGGCCAAAGGGCATCTGAACCTTCCCTTGGATAGGGGACACAAAATGGACGATGCAATGAAAAATATTTAATGACACATTTAAATCTAATAGGTTACGCATCACATACATCAAAATAGATGAGGAGGTCAAACTATGGCTCGACCCCTAGTGACTATAGGTAAGATGCATGCAACAATGACCTTATAGGGGACATTATCTGGAGCTCATAAGTCATTGATGGAAAATAAGTTTTGACCTAAACGATGGGGACGGTGAAAGAAATGTGAATGCATATGATCCAGAGTAATATGATCAAAAGTGCAAGGGGTGTCGGATCTAGGATAGGATAAAACACAAAAGTGTCATCCGATGGTCAACACTCTAGAAATTCCCATAGGATCTCCGGAGTAAAGTCAAGATTGCATTTTGCAACTCAAGTCTGATACGTCAAACCATCCCTGACTCTTCTAAGATTGAAGTAAAACTTCGTGAGAAGGTCAATATTAATAGGATGCGTGCAAAATACTAGTTTCACTAATTGATAATGCATTATGATTTGTATTACATCTCCATAATAGGACCGAAAGAATGGCTCATCTAAATAATGTATAGCCATGGGCTAATACTGTTGATGCAATCAACCCAGGTCACGATTGACCATACTCGAGTTTGACTCGAGTAGTGATTTGATGTTTAACGATGAGTTGACCATTATTTGACAATGGGTTGACTATATGGTTGACATGGGGTTGACCATATGATGGAGAAGTCCAAGTGGGACACTTGCCATGGAAATTCCAAGTCTTGGGGACTTGGCATGAGAAGTCCAAGTGGGACACATGGAAAGTCCAAGTCTTGAGTACTTGGCATGTAAAGTCCAAGCATGGGTCTTGGCATTTGGAAAGTCCAACATGGAGTTGGCAAGGAATCTCTAAGGGTGTAGTCTTGGCCACGTAAGTCCAAGTGTGTAGTCTTGACGTTGAAAGTCCAAGTCATGAGTACTTAACAATTGGGAAGTCCAAGGGTTGATATTGGTGGCATAAAGTCCAAGGGTGGAGTCTTGGCAGCATAAGTCCAATGGTTGGCGGCGTAAAGTCCAAGCGTGTGTCTTGGCAGTGTAGACTAGCTTAGCATGATAATAGACGATGGAAGCACCTGAAGTCTAGAATATGGATGAACAAGTCATGGATGACTTGGAGGGATCCAATAGGCGTGAGGCTGATGGAGGTATGATGATGTACAAATAAATGCAACAAGCATAGTACAAACAAATGCAACATCATAGTAAGCATATATATAGACTGCATCTATATGTATATTAATCACAACCATCTATATATATATATGTGTGTGTGTGTGTGTGTGTGTGTGTGCGCAAAACGCCATTAAGAACATGACAATGTAGAATGCATGGTCATGTCGGCTCACCCAAAAGCTACCACGACCCCAGTGTGGCATCGATGGCTCGACATGACAACTATCCCAACTCAACACCAACCACTACTCTCGAGTGGCCGAGTGGGCAGTATGGTCAAGTAGCATATAAGCATAAAGAGTTAGCTACACAATGGGGGTCCCTACTGTTGGCCACTCCGACAGTCACTATCCATGAGTGGTCGAGTGCCACACACACAGGACAACTGCACGTAACTCCAACTACTACCGTCTATAGTGATCGAGTGCGGCGCAACAATGCTCTTCCCTCACACTAGTTACCCCTCAATGAGTAACCTAGGAGGCAGAATGACTGATGACCCTCTCAACCACAAGGGAGACAAAGTCGCCAGCATGCATGTAAATGACAAGAATGCATAGTCACACATACAGACATCCATCACAAACTCTCTATTCTACAGGGAGTCATACTAATCTGATCAACATACTCTCTATCCTACAGAGAGTCATCCTTAATTGATCACAACCAAGCTAGGACCACCGGTCCGTAGCGACAAACTATCAATAATCCATATGACCATAAATAAACACATAATTAGAAATGGGTACGCCAAATAAGGATTTATCATCAGATTCAATTCGACATTCAGGACATTACCCCCTTTCCAAGATGACCTTTTTATCCCATTTACAATTCAAGTCTTCATCCATACTCTATTAAATACACCTAACTGAACAACTATAGGCTTACATGCATCACATCTATAATCCATAATCATGATGAAGGAAAAATATGATAACAACAATAGAGTATTTAAAAGGTCAAAGACTAAGTATCAAGCATTAGAAAAATTAGAGTGGAGTCAAGGTCAAAGTGACAATAATATGAAGTTATATACTTCAGGGTTTAGCTACTACCTGACTAGGGTAGGAAATTACCCACCTGCTATGTAGCTCATGTTGATGGACTTCGCATCCAAGATCTCTACCTCGAATCAAATATCTGAAACGGTAGAATCCAATATAATCACATGCTAGCATAATCAAATTGTAGGAATAAGAATCTAAACCAATCTTCATCCATTTCGTAAACCAAATATATACTATAAGTAGAATTTCCTTACAGTATCAAATTAAATCAATTCACACATAAACCTAAATCTAAACTTACCTCACACTGACTCAACCTCCTCTCCTTCTTGATAAGCTAAAGAGGATGCAATCTCCAGTAAATTTGAATCAATCATCCATCACTACACAACGAATAGGAAACTATATCCTCATTACCTGATTATAACCCATCCAGATTAGTTAACTAAACAACTGATATGCAAAAACATATGGATTGATAAACTTCTTAAATCTAAACTCACCTATTCCAGTGGAATTGCCACAACTTCTTGATCCAAGGGTTAAGTCTCAGATCTATCTCCAATGCCAAATTAGAAATAACAGCAACCCAATCTCTCCCTAATCAATCAGCCATAACTCTTCTTTAATACAAAAAGAAATTTGATTTATGATTCTCCATATCAACAACAAAATTAACACATCAGTTCATCAATTAATCAGTGATATACCTTGACAAACATCCAAATTAGGACATACCTCTCACAACCAACCTAATGGCCGATTCACAACTCCAATCCACCAGCCTTTTCCTTGCCAAGAGCAGCCTTCACAGCTCTTTCACAGCGATCACAACACACTCACAGCTAATTCCACCGAAGGAAAATCCACAGCTTGTCCAAGGCAAGAAGAAATCAACCCTTACCTAGTTCCGACGACCACCGGCAGAGCAATCCCTAAAACCCGCAGCAGTTTCCCCCGAATCTAACTTGTTCGCTAGAAAACCCACTGCCAACACATCCGATCACGCTCAACCAAGGCAGATCCATAGCATCGAACTGGACCAAAAAGAATGAGGGGAAATCAAGACATATACCCAAAATTGGAGCTTCATCGACATTACTTCCCTTCCCCTGTTCACCGACTCAAGGTCACTGCCCTACTCCCAAATGCGGAGATCTGGGCTACAATCGAAAAACCACTATCTAAGAGGGATCTCACACGAGATCGAGGAAGAAGGACCAAGCTTCACCTTGCGCCGGCAGAGATCGGGAAGGCAGTTCCCAATCAGAACGCCACTGATTCAAGCTCCCTCTCCACTCGCTCACTGCTCCCACTCATCCGCAGAGATCGTCGAGGGGTCCAATTGTTGCCGCTTGCCATGAGGAGGAAGACGCTGAGAGAGAGAAGGAGAGGGATTGACATCAGTCGATTTCAGAAGAGAAGGGAAGTAAATGAAAAATCACAGCTGAAACACTCGGGAAATTATGCGCAGGAAATGAAAATGGCGAGGAATAAAGGAACGAGTAAAATGGGTCGGCTTAAGCTTTTAAATGGATCCATTTAAAAGCTATTAAACCTAAGTTAGGTTTAATTAATCCCATAAGCTTTAACCTAGGTTAGGTTTGATTTATCCCTAACCATCCATCATTTTTTTTTATAATTATTATCACTCTTTAGCCATTTATTTGCGGTATTTTACACTGAGAGTGAGAGGGACTCGGAGTTTAGGGTTGCAACTTCGGAGAAAATTGTGAGTTGACAATTTCACAAATCGCGATTTTAGATCAAATCGAGGCAAACAATCGACTGCTTATTTACATCAGTCAATTGGGAAAACAGTCGACTGTTTATTTACATCAGTCGACTGCTTCAGTTAAAATCGGTCGATTCGGTTAAACTGAATTTTTTCAGTTCAAACCCGAAACCAAATCAAAAAACCCTAATGAACCAATATTTTTTAGTAAAAAAACTAAATTTTTGATTGGACCGAACTAAACTTTCAAGTTCGGTCAGTTTAACCGACCAATTGCACACTCCTATTTTCTAGGTCGTTTTACACTATACTTCCTCATGCTATGTCAGTGCTACAGTATGTGATTTTAGCCACCTTCTAATGTGATGAGGGGGTTGGTGGTATCACCTACCATTTGAGGAAGTGAACTTGTCTAACACCAGTACATATGACTGATGACCATTCGATCCACCTGGTGATTATTGTGTTAGTGAA
Organism: Wurfbainia villosa; assembly: GCA_025175895.1. Classification (NCBI taxonomy): domain Eukaryota; kingdom Viridiplantae; phylum Streptophyta; class Magnoliopsida; order Zingiberales; family Zingiberaceae; genus Wurfbainia; species Wurfbainia villosa. The sequence goes on along the minus strand of CM046000.1, from coordinate 18,783,593 downwards.
AGCCCTAGAGCCAACCATGTGATGATTGTTGTATGGACTTTAGTGTATCATATTCCTATTTATAAAGGCATGGTTATTATATTTACTTGTATTGGTGCCAAATAACTAAGTATAATAACGTCCTTGAGTAGAAGGTTCTTATCTATATCAATCGATAGGTTGAATCGATAATGAGATGATATAGAAAACACTACTCTTAATCATTCCTAGTCAAGTATTAACATTCAGGGACAATGTTAATGCATAGAGACTAGCATGTAGGTCAACTCGATGACTTGATCTCACAAGTCATGGATATGAGATATCAAGTTGACATATGGATATGCATTGGAGAATATATACTGAATGACCCGCCATGAGAAAGTATCATGGATCGTTATATGAGTGTCATATACTTTCTCATATGACTATTAGTATGACTATTAGTCCTTGGACCTGAAGTCACCATGGTTCCCTACATAAGGAGTTGCATACTTTGGCTTCGTCAAACGTCACCCGTAAATGGGTGGACTATAAAGGTGATTACTGGGAATGTAAAAAATTATGCGGAGGGATGTGAGTGATGTAGATGGGATCTATCCCAACTATATGACGAGAGTGATATCGTTATTCTTGATAGAGTGAGACCACGAAGTGCGTGGTCATGCCCAAATGAGTCAATATGAGATATTGAGCTCATTTGATTAGAGTGAGTCTACTTGGAGTTCAAGATATAGATTGTACCGAGGATGACACAGTCTATGCCTCAATTGGTCAATCTAGATGTCAAGAATAGAGGGACATTGTCACATATTGTGAGAGTCACAATTAGTAGTCACAAAGGTGATGTTGGATATCAATATTCTTGTAACTTGGGTAGCAATGATGTGTTGCTAGATACCGCTCATTGCTTATGTTCCTAAATCGGTTTAGGAGCATTGCCAACATTACAAAAACCTATAGGGTCACACACAAAGGGCAATTAGATGGAGACTAGGTTCATATGATGAACCATGAGGATTAGGTTCATGGGATGAACCAAATTGGATTAAGAGTAATCCAAATTAGACTAATTGAGTTAGACTCAATTTGATTCAAGTGTTGAATGAGTCTAATTTAGATTTGATTCATTGAGTCAATTTAAAATAATGAATAAAAATTCATTAAATCAAATTGACTTGAATCAAGTGGTTAGATTTGATCAACCATAGGAGATAATAGGTCAAGTTTGACTTTACTTGAGTGGGAAGATGAATGGTCAATTTTGACTTGACCAATTGTCATGTCATGGTAACTTGGCATGGAGGCCGGCCAATGATGATGTTCCACATCATCATGGACACATCATGGGGTGCCACGTCATGAGGGAGACCAAAAGCCATTGACTCTTGGAATTACATGCATGCATGTAACCCCCCTCGATGAAGTAGCCAGCCACTTTAGGAGGAGTGAGTGTGAAGTTATTTTGTGTAGTAACTTCATCTTCTTCCTTGGATCTTCTCTCTTCTCAAGCTCTCCATCCTCTCTTCTTTCCGTGGACTTCAAGGAGTGCTAGCACACTCTTAGTTGTCTTTTCTCCAACTATTGCTCGTGTGGATACCAATAGAGGAGTGTACACTTGACACTCTCAAGTTCCGGCAAGCCATTTGGACGAGCGGGATAAGCGAAGGGCATCGCATCGAGGGTAAACTCTTAACATGTAGATCTAGAGTAGATATAAAGTTTTTAAACACATACATGTAGTTTTATTTACCTTCGCATGGATCCGTGGCTGACTTCCGAAGTTTCCGCAACACAAAAAGCGATTTTTGCAGCTCGGACAGTCCAACAGTGGTATAGAGCCACGTGTGAAGTATGTATGTGTTTTTGTTTTGTAGTTCTTGTATTATATATAAAAATTACAGATCTATAAATTTCTGTAAATTTCCTATTTTTATAGATTTTTTGGGTATTTTTCTCGAAGATTCGAAGCAACAAGTGTTGGGACACTTCTAGGCTTCAACCACCGAGAAAAACTCTCCAAAACAGCGAGTTCTCTCTTTAGGTTTTTGAGAAAGCGACTTAACTCGCTGTAAGATCAAGATGGTACACTCACAAAGTTCATTTTGTGAGTAGGGGCACTGCCCCTAAACCCGAAAGGGGCATTGTCCCACGATCGCGCCCAGAAATCGCTTAGCGGGACCGTTACAGAGATGTGACTCATAAATTTGAAAAATAAATATAGGAAAAATTATAGAAATTTCTGTAAAATACATAATTTAGAATTATGTATAATATTGTGATGGTCATGGCCCAATAATCCCAATGTGATTGGATAAATATGTTGTAATTCATAATACGGCTTGCGCGACGTTTTTGTGGTTGTGCATGTTGTATAGGGTATGCGACCTACGCGTCGTACCTCTTCTTTTAAAATTCCAGTTGTAAATAGTTTTAGACTCTAATGTAACTTGAGTTTTATGTTTGTAATATACAAAAATGGAGCGGTGGAAGGTCCACTAGTAGACGGAGTTACGAGGAGGGAGCCGACAACAGATGGCGGTCAAAGGAGGCGCTTGGAGAAGCCGCTAATCCTAGATTGACCGTCCGATCTTCTCATTGGCTTGAGAAGATCGTAGTAGGGCCATGACAACATCACAATTCATTTATATATATATATATATATATATATATATATATATATATATATATATATATATATATATATATATATATATTGTTTTGCTTGTATGTATGTGATGCATGCTTGTAAATTTTGCTTGTATGTATATGATGCATGCTAGGATATTTTGCTTGTATGTATATGATGTATGCTAGTATATTGCTTGTATGTATGTGATGCATGCTAGTGTAGGGTAAAAAAGGCCTTGATGCATATATGATACACATTCACGATTATATTAGATCTTAATCGAATCAACTCATAAAATGCCTACCAAGTTTTGATACCCATCACTACCTCGATTATTTGTTGTTGTTGAATCTGCTAAAGCAGAGCAACGCATATTATCTTGGTAGGGTGCGGAGGGGCAATCTTGGTCCCGCCTATCACAGCTTGGGTGAGAGTAAGCTCAATTAGATTGAGTAAAACTAGTTAACTCAATTGGATCGAGTAAAACTATAGGCATATTCCAACCGTTGAAAAGATAGGATAAGATCGCATTTACACTAAATTTTGGGCGATTTAGCCAAAGTTAACTCAATGTCTTTTGTAAATGTGGATCTTGATCCTATAAACAAGAGTTGCATAGAGATGTAATCGGTAATGTGTTAACTACCGATCATACTAAGTCTTGGGCGATTTAGCCAAAGCTAACTCAAGGCGTAGTATGATGTAGATCTTCTCCCGCAAAGATTATTGCTAGTTTGTACGAATCTAGTAATGTGGTTTGACCACATCTTTAACTCGATTCTACAAAAGTCCTATAATTCAGTGGGAGCATCATTTGATTAAAGGCTTAATTAAATGATAAATGGAATATGATATTAATTTTTTTGCATTGTGTATGTTGTAGATTACCATGTTGACAAACACAAACAATCTCTCCCTGCGTTCTGTCCTTGAGAAGGACAAGCTCAATGGAGCTAATTTCCTAGACTGGTACAGGAATCTGAGAATCGTTCTCACCTAAGAAAGGAAACTGTACATCCTAGAGCAACCCATTCCGGAGGCATCTCCTGCCACTGCCTCGCAAATTGACCGTGATGCTTACAAGAAGCATCAAGACGATGCATTAGATGTATCATGTCTCATGCTCGCGAACATGAACTCTGAGCTTCAGAAGCAACACGAGTTCATTAATTCTTGTGATATGGTTAAACATCTTCGTCAACAATATCAAGGACAAGCAAGGTACGAGAGATATGAGATCTCTAAATCATTGTTTCAGTCCAAGATGCAAGATGGGACTCCCGTAGGTCCATATATACTCAAGATGATTGGGTACATAGAAAACCTACAAAGGTTGGGATTCCCGCTTGGCCAAGAGCTGGCCACTGACTTGATCTTGCAATCTTTGCCACAAAGCTACAATCAATTTGTCATGAATTATAACATTAATGAAATTGATAAGTCACTGCCTGAGATACTCAACATGTTGAGAACTGCTAAGCTCAACCTTAATAAGGGAAAATCTGACTCCATTTTGATGGTGCAAAAAAAGAAAGGCAAGGGCAAGCCTAAAGGTAAGGGAAAGTCCCAAGCCAAGGGCAAAGGCAAGGAACTGAAATCGAAAGGAGGGGTGGCCAAAGAAGGGACTTGCTTCCACTACAAGGAAGCTGGACACTGGAAACGTAACTGCAAAGCATACCTGGAAGATCTTAAGAAGAAGAGAAGTGAAACTTCTACTTCAAGTATAAATGTTATAGAAGTCAATCTATCTATTTCTTCATCATGGGTATTAGATACCGGATGTGTATCTCACATTTGTACCAATGTGCAGGCGCTGAGAAATAGCAAGGCATTGACGAAGGGCTAGGTGGACCTACGAGTAGGCAATGGAGCAAGGGTTGTTGTTGTTGCTGTAGGAACTTATGATCTATCTTTGCCCTCTGGGCTTGTACTAGAACTAGATGAATGTTGTTATGTGTCTGCTTTGACTAAGAACATAATTTCGGTTTCTTGTTTGGACAAGAAAGAATTTTCATTTATAATAAAGAACAAATGTTGTTCAGTTTATTTAAATGATATGTTCTATTATAGTGCACCTCTAATGAATGGACTCTACATTCTAGACTTAGAGAGCCCCATCTATAACATAAGTACCAAAAGGTTCAAGTCAAATGAGTTGAACCAAACTTATCTCTGGCATTGTCGCTTAAGTTACATAAATGAGAGTCGCTTATCCCATCTCCATAGGGATGGGTTGCTGGACTCATTTGATTTTGAATCATATGAGACATGCGAGTCTTGCCTTCTAGGAAAGATGACCAAGACTCCCTTTAGTGGACATAGTGAGAGAGCAACAGACTTGTTAGGACTTATACATAGTGATGTATGCGGCCCTTTCAATGTTGCTACTAGAGGTGGTTACAGGTACTTCATTACATTTACTGATGACTTCAGTAGATATGGTTATGTGTATCTGATGACACATAAATCAGAATCCTTTAAAAAGTTCACAGAATTCAAGAATGAAGTACAAAACCAACTTGGCAAGAGTATTAAGATACTTCGATCAGATCGAGGTGGTGAATATCTTAGCCATAAGTTTCGTGACTATCTAGCTGAGTGTGGGATTCTATCCCAACTCACTCCTCCTGGAACACCACAGTGGAATGGTGTATTCGAAAGGAGGAATTGTACCCTATTAGATATGGTACGATCTATGATGAGTCACACAGATCTTCCTATATCCTTTTTGGGATATGCTCTAGACACAACATCCTTCACACACTTAACCGTGTACCATCTAAGGTTGTGATAAAGACACCATATACGATATGGACAGGTAGAAATCCCAAGATGTCTTTCATGAGGATTTGGGGTTGTGAGGCTTATGTTCAACGTCAAGTCTCAAACAAACTGGGACCCAAATCCGATAAGTGTTATTTTGTTGGATAACCCAAGGAGACGAAGGGATATTACTTCTACATTCCCAGTCAACACAAAGTGTTTGTGACAAAGACTGGGGTATTTCTAGAAAGGTATTTTTTTATAGAAAAACTAGTGGGAGTACGTTCGATCTTGAAGAAATTCAAGATAAAGACCATAGCACTGAGGCCTTGATGGAGGTTGAACAGGAACCACAAAGTGTTGTGGGTGATGAGATTGTTGCACAAAGAGTTGTGGAATAACAACCTGTTCAGGTAGACCTACCTCTTTGCAGGTCTGATAGGGTATGTTGTCAGCCTGAGAGATACTCATTTCTCTTGTCTAACCATGATGACGTTATGCTCATTGAGAATGAGCCTACCGCCTATCAGGAAGCAGTGATGAGCCTAGATTCTGAGAAGTGGCTAGAGGGCATGAGATCCAAGATGAAATCCATGTACACCAACCAAGTATGGACTTTGGTTGATCCACCTGAAGGCGTCAAACCCATTGGGTGTAAGTGAGTCTTTAAGAGAAAGACTGACATGGATGAACTAACGCATACCTATAAGGGGCGATTGGTGGCTAAAGGTTTCAAGAAAATTCATGGTATTGACTATGATGAAACCTTTTCTCCAGTGGCGATGTTTAAATCCATTCGGATCATGCTTGCTATTGCAGCATACCACGATTATGAGATCTGGCAGATGAATATAAAAACCGCATTTCTAAATGGAAACTTGCTCGAGGATGTGTACATGACATAGCCTGAGGGTTTTGTAGATCCACAGCATAATTGGAAAGTATGCAAGTTACAAAGGTCCATTTATTGGCTGAAGCAAGCTTCTCGGAGCTGGAATCTTCAATTCGATGATGCAATCAAACAGTTTGGTTTCATCAAGAATGAAGATGAACCCTGTGTCTACAAGAGGGTTAATGAAAACACAGTTGTCTTCCTTGTATTGTATGTGGATGACATACTACACATTGGGAATGACATCCCTTCGCTACAGTCTATGAAGACTTAGCTTGGGACGTGCTTCTCAATAAAGGACTTAGGTGAAGCAGCCTGTATTCTAGGCATCAAGATCTATAAAGATAGATCTAAGAGATTGCTTAGCCTAAGTCAGAGTACATACATTGACACAGTATTACTATGGTTTGTCATGTAGAATTCTAAGAAGGGACTTATGTCGATGTCACATGGTGTGAGTCTTTCGAAGACTCAAAGTCCCTCTTCTAGAGAGGAGAGAGACAGCATGGATAAGATCCCATATGCATCTGCTATAGGATCTATCATGTACGCCATGCTGTGTACTCGTCCTGATGTCTTGTATGCTTTGAGCATGATGAGTAGATACCAGTAAAATCCAGTTGAGCGTCACTGAATAGCAGTCAAGAATATTCTTAAGTACTTGAGAAAAACTAAATAATATTTCTTGATATTTGAAGGCGATGAGGAGCTTGCTGTAAAAGGTTATAGCGATGCCAGCTTCCAAATTGACCAGGATGATTATAGATCTCAGTTAGGGTTCGTGTTTTGCTTGAATGGTGGCACTGTGAGCTAGAAGAGTTTGAAGCAGGACACAGTTACTGATTCTACAACAGAGGCCGAGTATATCACTGCATCAGAGGCAGCAAAGGAGGATGTTTGGATCCGCAAGTTCATTACTGAGCTTGGGGTGGTTCCTAGCATAGCAGATCCTATAGAGCTCTATTGTACAATAATGGAGCAATTGCGTAGGCTAAGGAACCTCGCTAACACCAGCAGACCAAACACATTCTACGGCGTTTCCATCTCATTCGAGAGATTATCGATAGAGGAGATGTGAAGATTTACAGAGTACCCACAGAGGCTAACATCGTAGATCCCTTGACCAAGGCTTTGGCAAAGAAAAAGCATGATGGTCACACTAGGTCATTGGGTATTAGATACTATGGTGATTGGCATTAGTGCTAGTGGGAGATTGTTAGTGAAAGTCCTAGAGCCAATCATGTGATGATTGTTGTATGGACTTTAGTGTATCATATTCCTATTTATAAAGGCATGATTATTATATTTACTTTTATTAGTGTCAAATAACAAAGTATAATAACGTCCTTGAGTAGAAGGTTCTTATCTATATCAATCGATTGGTTGTTACGTATTGCTATGATGAACCTTATGAGCTCCTCGAGGACATCATCGACCCCTATCCTTGCATAGGACCACAGTTCTCTATAATCAGCAGCACACACCGTATGAAATAATATCATTTCTACAAGTCATGGATATGAGATATCAAGTTGACACATGGGTATGCATTGGAGAATATATACTGAATGACCCGCCATGAGAAAGTATCATGGATCATTATATGAGTGTCATATACTTTCTCATGTGACTATTAGTCCTTGGACCTGAAGTCACCATGGTTCCCTACATAAGGAGTTGCATACTTTGGCTTCGTCAAACGTCACCCGTAAATGGGTGGACTATAAAGGTGAGTACTGGTATGTAACAAATTATGTAGAGGGATATGAGTGATGTAGATGGGATCTATCCCTCCTATATGACGGGAGTGACATTATTATTCTTGATAGACTGAGACCATGAAGTGCATGGCCATGACCAAATGAGTTAATATGAAATATTGAGCTCATTTGATTAGAGTGAGTCTACTTGGAGTTCAAGATATAGATTGTACCGAGGATGACACGGTCTATGCCTCAATTGGTCAATCTAGATGTCAAGGATAGAGGGGCATTGTCACATATTGTGAGAGTCACAATTAGTAGTCATAAAGGTGATGTTGGATCTCAACATTCTTGTAACTTGGGTAGCAATGATGTGTTGCTAGATACCGCTCATTGCTTATGTTCCTAAATCGGTTTAGGAGCATTGCCAACGTTACAAGAACCTATAGGGTCACACACAAAGGGAAATTAGATGGAGACTAGGTTCATATGATGAACCATGAGGATTAGGTTCATGGGATGAACCAAATTGGATTAAGAGTAATCCAAATTAGACTAATTGAGTTAGACTCAATTTGATTCAAGTGTTGAATGAGTATAATTTAGATTTGATTCATTGAGTCAATTTAAAATAATGAATAGAGATTCATTAAATCAAATTGACTTGAATCAAATGGTTAGATTTGATCAACCAAGAGAGATAATAGGTCAAGTTTGACTTGACTTGAGAGGGAAGATGAATGGTCAATTTTAACTTGACCAATTGTCATGTCATGGTGACTTGGCATGGGGGTCGGCCAATGATGATGTTCCACATCATCATGGACACATCATGGAGTGTCACCTCATGAGGAAGACCAAGAGCAATTGACTCTTGGAATTACATGCATGCATGTAACCCCCTCTATGAAGTGGCCTGCCACTTTAGGAGGAGTGAGTGTGAAGTTATTTTGTGTGGTAACTTCATCTTCTTCCTTAGATCTTCTCTCTTCTCAAGCTCTCCATCCTCTCTTCTTGCCGTGGACTTCAAGGAGTGCTAGCACACTCTTAGTTGTCTTTTCTCCACCTATTGCTCGTGTGGATACCAATAGAGGAGTATACACTTAACACTCTCGAGTTCCGACAAGCCATTTGGACGAGCGGGATAAGCGAAGGACGTCGCATCGAGGGTAAACTCTTAACTTGTAGATCTAGAGTAGATCTAAAGTTTTTAAACACATACATGTAGTTTTATTTACCTTCGCACGGATCCGTGGCCGACTTCCGATATTTCCGCAACGTAAAAAGCAGTTTTTGTGGCTCGGACAGTTCAAAATATAGTTGGTCAAATAGGGTGTTTATTTTGCAACAGAATTGGGTTTTGCTCTTTTTTCACCCAGTTGATTGTAGTTGGAGTTGATTATCATTGGTTTGACAAGAACTGTGTTGAAGACTTCACATGTAGGATGATTGTTAGCGGCCATCTCTTATTGAATATTCGTTTTTCTTCACGACAAGGTGAGTCGTGATAGTTATGCAGGACTTAGGCATGGATTTGTCATACTTGTGAGACAATGTGCTATTTAACTTTTCCGAGGAATGCCTCTTTAAGACTCAAGAATTTCATCCGAGAGTTAGTATTGAGAGGCAATGTTTTTTTTTAATCTAGCTTCTAGCAATGCTGGTGGGTGTTACTATAGTTGCAATGGAATGAATAAAAGAAGTCAAATTCGTTCCGCTTAATCCCGTTTTGGTAGATTGAAGATCATTCAATATCTAGTTCTCTTCATATATTTGTAGTACCCTTTCTTTGGACACTTTAAGAGGCATGTGGGGGTAACATGCCCCAAGGCCTCGATCCTAGGTGGTGGCTAATACTTTGTCGTCTCATGTGGTCGAGCAACTATTTTTTGCTAGTGGGTTTTCAAATGTTGAGCCTATATACTTCTCAGTTCGTTTGAGAATTACTTGTGTGCAACGGAAACCAAAAAAATAAACTAGAAATTATGAGAAGAAGAGATTTTAACTAGAAATTAGTTAAAGAATTAGAGTGATACCGCTGTAACCTAGTTTGGAAGAGAGGTATCTAAATAACGACCGTTGAAATGAAGGATGTAGCGTGTAATATATTATCTGGACCGGCCAAACTTGACCAAAGGGAGTAGACCGAGTTGATAGAGTGGTGACATAGGAAAGGATAGAAAAGCCCTGGGACATGAGTCTGGAGGTGACCCGGGAAGTGAGTTGGGAAAGGACTCGGGAAGTTAAGAAATATAAATGAGATGACCTTACGGCCAGAGTGAGTGTATAACTACAAAGGCGATCCATTCACCAATATGTGATTGACCATAGTGAATGTAGCATCCTTTTAAAGCCATTTAAGACATTTATTAAGGTTTGCACTTGTTTTAAGTGATCCAATCAATTTTACTTGGTTGGAATGTCCAACTATGATCTTTGGACCAAGTGCACATGAATTGTGCAATGGTCTTCCCCATAGTTAGTCAAATTAATGATTATTGTCTCGATAACCAACTTCCCCAAGAGATGCAATGAACATTTTGGGTAAGTTGGTTATACCTAAACATCTCACCCCCACCAACTAGAAATACAAAAATAGTTTTGTTAAACCTTATAGTTTGTGTGAGATGCTTCCCAAGGTTCCCTTGATTTCCATTATTCATTCTTGCTAAGGTAAGTTAGTCCTTATGATCATGGAGAGATTCTAATTCCTTACCCAGTAATACACAAGCCCAATTCCCTTCTTAGGTGGCTAAATTCTATTTCTAGAAGGGGTTTAGTGAAGATATATGCTAGATTTGACTTGGACTCAACGTAATTGAGTACAACATCTCCCCTAGCTACATGATCTCTAATGAAGTGATGTCTCACTTCAATATGTTTCGTTCTAGAGTGGTGGATAGGATTTTTTTGTCAGATTGATAATGATCATATTATCACATAGTACTTGCACATTTTTGTATGACAACCCATAGTCCTCCAACATGTGAATCATCCACAACAGTTGTGACACACTCTCTCCCATGGTGATATACACAGCCTCAGTAGTGGAGAGAGCAACACAATGTTGCTTTCGACTCAACCAACTTACTAGCGATGAACCTAAAAACTGACATCCTCCACTTGTGCTCTTTCTGTCTAACTTGCACCCAACATAGTCAGAGTCAATATAGCCAACTAAATCAAATGACTCAGTATGAGGATACCATAACCCAACCTTAATAGTGCCTTTAAGATATCTCATTATCCTTTTCACAACACTTAGGTGAGACTCTTTGGCACATGATTGATACCTAGCACATACCCCCACAGCATATAAAATATCAGGTCGACTTGTTGTGAGATACAGTAAACTACCAATCATACTCCTATAGTATTTTAGATTTACCAATTTTCCTCCATCATCATTCCCTAGATTTGTGCTTTGTGTCATAAGAGTCGATATCTCCTTTGAGTTATGCACATTGAATTTCTTTAGCAGATTCATGGCATACCTAGACTGATGAACATATATACCCTCCTTTGTCTGTTTGATATCAAGTCCGAGGAAGAAGGTCAGTTCTCCCACAAGACTCATCTCAAACTCACTCTCCATATGTCCTATAAACTCGTCCAGATAATCCTTGTTATTCGAGCCACAGATAATGTCATCAACATAGACCTGGGCTAAAAAATATTTTCACCATCTCTTTTCAGAAATAGTGTAGGATCTATCTGACCTCTTTTCAATCCTTTCTCCATTAGAAATGTGGACAACCTTTCGTACCAAGCACGAGGTGCTTGTTTTAGTCCATAAAGGGTTTTTTTCAGTTTACACACGTGGTCTGGAATGTCTATATTTTCAAACTCCGATGGATGTTCAACGTACACTTCTTCCTTAATTACTACATTCAAGAAGGCAGACTTCACATCCATTTGGTATAATTTGAAGTCTTTATATGCAGTAAATGCTAGCATAAACCTTATGGAATCTAGACATTCTACTGGGGCGTACGCCTCTTCATAATCTAATCCTTCAATTTGGTTATAGCCTTTGGCAACTAACCTTGCTTTATTTCTTATGATTTCTCCTTTATTATTCATTTTGTTTCTAAACACCCATTTTGTACCAATTATGGAGACTTCTTCCGGTCTCGAAACTAAGTCCCATACTTAGTTTCTTTCGAATTGTCCTAACTCATCTTACATTGTTAAGATTCAATCGGGATCAAGCAAAGCTTCTTCTACTACTTTGGGTTCTATTTCTAAGATTAGTGCAACTTCAACCCCTTCATTTCTAAAGGATGATTTGGTCCTCACCCCTTGTTGAAGTCCCCCAATAATCTGATCGTGGGGATGACCGATGCTTGTCCTATTGGATCTTGGTGCTTGAGATATTTCAAGTATTTGGTTGTTTGATATATCTTCAAGTAATGACCCTTGTAACTTAGACTTTTCATCATCAGATTCGACTTTAACTCCCCCTACTTCGCTGTTTTCTCTTAATTTGATCTTCTCCATTCCAAATTCAATTTCTTCACTAATTCTTTGGGTATCATTAGATTTATTACCCTCTTCAAACATGACATCAGATGACTCTTCAATTAATTTTGATTTTTTATTATAGACTCTATATGATTTGCTAATAGAAGAGTATTCGACAAGAATACCTTCATTAGCTTTAGCCGTGGATTTTCCTAAATGATCTCTAGTATTTAAAATAAACACCTTGCAGCCAAACACCCTAAGATGCTTAACTGTAGGTTGTTTTCCAGACCAGAGTTCATGAGAGGTTTTTCCTAGAAACCTATGTATTAGCACCTTGTTCTGAACATAACAGGTTGTGCTTATGGCTTCGGCCCACAAGTAGCTTGGAAGAGAATACTCATTGAGCATGCTTCTAGCAGCTTCCTGTAAGGCTCGATTTTTCTTTTCCACAACACCATTCTATTGGAGTGTTCTTGGAATTAAAAATTCATGCCTATACCCTTTTTCTAAACAATAGTCCTTAAATCGGGTGTTTTCAAATTCCCCTCCGTGATCACTCCTAAGGGTTTTAAAGGTTGTGTTTTTCTCATTTTCAATTCTTTTAATAAAAGAGATAAAAATATCAAGAGTTGCATTTTTATGTTTCAAGAAAAACGTCCAAGTATATCTAGTGTAATCATCAATAATTACTAAACAGTATTTGCTACCATTGAGAGATTTAATAGTACTATAATCAAATAGATCTAAATGCAGTAAATCTAAAGCTTTAGAGGTACTCACAATGTTTTTGGGCTTGTGTGAGGCCCTCTTTTGCTTACCTTTTTGACAGGCATCACATAACCTGTCTTTTTGAAACTTGAGCAACGGCAGTCCTCTCACCAGCTCTTTCCCAGCTAGTCTTCTTAGGTTCTTCAGGTTGACGTGTGCGAGCCTTCTGTGCCATCGCCCTGACTCATCTGTTCTAAATACAAAACACTTAGCAGAAAGATTAGTAGCATTATCAAAGAACACTTGATATATGTTTTCCTTTCGAATCCCTACTAACATGGTACTATCTGAGCTGTTGTGTTTCACTAGACATTGAGTTGAATTAAATTCAACTCTATATCCAGCATCACACAACTGACTCACACTTAATAAATTAAATGACATGTTTTTAACTAACAGTACATTTCTAATCATGAAATACTCTTAAACATGAATATCTCCTATACCTACAACTTTTAATCTACTGCTATTTCCAAATGAAACCGTACCTCTACTTTTGTTTTCTAATCTGGAGAATAGCGTTATGTCGCTGGTCATGTGTTTGGAGCATCTACTGTCTACGAACCAGGTCGATGAACACTCCCCCTTAATTGATGCCTGCTATACACGAAAAATAAACGATTTCGGAACCCAAATATTGACGATTTCGAAACCCAAATATTGGGTATATTAGCTTCTAAAACATATTTCCTAGGAATCCATGCCTTAGTTATTTTCTTCTTACCAGGAATTCTAGAGACTAAAGAAATAAAGCTATGTTCTTGCTGCTTAGGTCGATAACCTATTCCATCTTTGTTGTAAACAGTTCACTGAGATTCTAGAATTATGTTTAGCATTAGAGAGCTAGAACTGAACTTCTCAATAGTACATTTGAGATCATTCACTTGTGCTCTCAAGATTCTGTTTTCATCCTTAGTTTTGGAAGTATCATCACTAGATTCTACTGCATGCTCCTTAAGCTTTTTGAGATGTGCTACTTCAGTTTTTAAAGATTTTATTTTACATTTAGATTTATCTAACATATCAGTTAAATAAGCAATGGTTTTATAATAATCTTTCAGTTCTGAGTTTACCTGATCATCATTCGTCGATGATGATTCCTCCTCCAAATTTGAATCTGTCCCGGAGTCCTCTAGCGCCATTAGTGCAGTGTGTCATCCGGCCTTGTCCTCTTTGTCTTCTTCCGATGATTCGAAGGATGACTCATCCCATGTTGCTCTCAGTGCCTTTCATCTTATCCTTTTTTTCTCCTTCTTCTTGAGACGAGGACACTCATTCTTGAAGTGTCCTTTCTTGCTGCATCCATAACACACTATATTAGATTTATCAATTCCATTATCAACTTTCTTACCTTTCTTTATGCTGAATCTCCTGCTTCTCCTCATCATCTTCCTCACGAAGTTGGCCATCTCCCTGGAGGAGGACTCGTCATCTCCATCTGACTCTGTGCCCGAGGATGAAGACAGCTCCTTCTTCTTTTCCTTCTTTTTCTTTCCCTCCTTGCTTTGATTACCTACAAGTAAAGTCATACCCTTCTCTTTTTGACCTTTGTTAGCCTGTTCATGCAATTCCATTTCACAAAACAATTCATCAATTTTGACCGTTGATAGATCCCTTGATACCCTATAGCTATCCACCATTGATGACCATAAGACATTTCTGGGAAATGACTTGAGTACATATCTGATTAGATCATGATTCTCAACACTCTCTCCAATAGAGTGGAGACCATTCAGCAACTCCTTGAATCTCCCATGAAGTTCACTGACAGTCTCAATGTCCTTCATAGTGAAATTTTGGAGTTGACTTAGGAATAAGTCTCTCTTGGCTATACGAGAGTCTCTGGTACCCTCGTGCAGCTCAAGTAGCTTATTCCATAGGTCTTGTGCACTGCTAAAAGGCCCAACTTTATTAAGTTGTTCCTTTGCCAAGCTGCACTATAGTGTTACAGTTGCTTTAGCATTGGCCTGAGCCTTGCACTTTTGCTCAACTGTCTAGAGAGCAGACCCTAACACTTTACCATCTACATATACTGGAGTGATGAAGCCCTCCATGACGGAGAACCACATCTCTATCTCAGTCATGAGATAGTACTCCATCTAACTCTTCCAATACTGAAAATTTATTCCATCATAAAATGGAGGACGAGTTGTGCTATACCCCTCTTGCATGACTATGACTCTTAGGTTGTTAGACCTGGTAAATAGAGCCCTTGCTCTGATACCACTTGTTAGGATCGGTGACTACGCTAGAGGGGGTGAATAGCATTTTGAAAAACAATCTAAATTTATGCAGCGGATATACTAAAAAGACCAGCACAACCAAAACGAACAGAATAAAAAGAAAACAAACACAAGTGACACTACCGATTTTTACTTGGTTCATAGCTCTCTCCTAGAGCTGTTAGTCCAAGGCCTACCTCTATATTTTCTCCTTTTCGAAGAATGCTTCAAAGGTGGAGAAACATCTTAAATCACTTACAGTTTACAGATTCTAAATATATGAATTAAGTATAGGAATCTAAATAAAAAGAACTTTACAAAATTTCTCCTCAAGCTCCTGACAGTATAGATGATGATGAGCATATGTTCAGGTTGCGGAAGAGAGTAGAGAAACTGTTAAGGTTTGAGGAAGCAGGGAAACTGGATGCAGATCGAAGCCTTTAGTGTTCAGTCGCAACAAGCTTGGTTTAGATCGTTGTTTTTCATACATGTGTGTCTGAATTCGTTCAAAATTCCTCTTTTTATAAACCTGCTAAGCTTATCTAGAACCCGCATGTCTCGCCAATCAAACTTGTAGATCCGTGCAGATAAGAATGACTTCTATTCCAGTTTAAATTCAATCCCTGTGGATGACTTCCCTATCCATAAGATTTGGTCATCCTTCCCTGAATAAGTTCTTGCACGATCAGATAAAACCAAGAAAGTCAGAACAGATAAACATTAACAAAAATGCTAACTCATCACACATCAGTCGAAGCGCCAGACAAGCGCACCATGCGTCTGAGCGCTGTTTCTGAACGCCAGTCGAGGCGCCTTCTCAACTTATCCGGTTAAATGTCGAGACTTCCTCTTGTGCGATCGGCGCCCGGTCGAATCTCCTCACGATCGCTGCGCCAGCGATCGATTCAGTGGTGGTTTGACTACTCGATTATCTTGTCGATCGAGTCGCTTATACATCCCTCTAGCCTAGTATCAGTTGAGGTGCCGCCTTGACTGCTCAGTAGGAAGAGCCTTCACTGTACAAGTGTACGATACACTTGCTCTAGTTCTCGGCTCTTCGGGGAAGTGAACATCAGAGTTAATGACCGATGTCTATATACCCTAAGTCGACAACAAAAGGTTTTGTCCGAGAAAAAACACCTTCTCAAAGTTGTGCTCAGAGTTAATAAGTGCGATAAGGGCAACAGTTGAGGTGTCAACTCATTGTGTTGGTGCAGTGGGCACCTAAGTCGAACCTATGTTTTGATTATAGCAAACGATACAAAGTTAAGCTTATATTGTTATCTCACGAGCTAAATCAAGTGTGCAGAAAAGTCTCAATGCTGGAGCTGAAGGCTAGCGACACCCGGAGGAAGCCGCGGTAGTCGGGCGACACTCGAGTTACTTCGGAGGGAGCTGAAGGAATCGAGTGGAAGGCCGGAAGCAAAAGCGACAAGTAAGTATCGAGGTAAGCTCGTGAGTGCAAGCGTAAGTGAGGTCGTGTCCTTTGTACGGGGACGTCCTTAGGCGACGATCCAACCCAAGACTTCCCATGGAAGGTCTATGTTGAGATCGGACGGCAAGTGGCCGTCGAATTCACTTGTATTTTGAGCTAAACTCCTTTTTTAGTCAAAAATCGTGGCTGCGATTCAACGGCCAGTTCAACGTGGCGATTCAACCGGCGATTCAGCCGTGGCGATTCACCGGCCAGTTCAACCGGTGGTCAAAAATCAGCCTCGAGGAGTCAAGCTTTATCACCATTTTTCAAGGAGTTTTGTGCCCATTTGTGATTGGTTGAAGACCCATTCGTTGAGGGGCTTAAAGGCTATAAAAGGAGGGCCAAACCTAGGGTTTTTCATCAATTCAAAAGCTTCCAAGTGCTTCCGATCGCTCCGACTCTCGACATCCCTACGACAGGCTGCCGAGACGACGACTAAAGCTTCAACCTCCAATCCTTGAAGTCATCGGTATAATCTTTAATTTTGTATAAGTTGTCTTTATTTTCAAGCTTTAAATCATATCAAGGAGAGGGGGAGTGTCCCTCTACCTTGAATCTTTATTGAGTTTTTGTATTCGCTTAACTCCTATCTCTATCGAGAAGGAGTTCATTTAATATTTGCCCTCCGTGCGTGGTCAAGGACCATTAGGGCCTTGGAGTAGTAGTCATAGGCTACGAACCAAGTAAAAACCCCTCGTGTTTTTATTTATTTATTGCTATCTTTCCGCTGCGTTTACTCGTGCCAATTCGAACGATTACGAAAAGTTTTTTCTTATCGCTATTCACCCCCCCCCCTCTAGCGCTCAAATCGATCCAACAATTGGTATCAGAGCCGGGGGTTGCTAAGATTTGGTGAAACCACCAATCTAGCTTTTTTTTACAGATTTATTTTCTTTTAATTCTGTTTATTTCTATTTATTTTGTTTGTTAAATTCTCTCCCGCACTACTAATCCAAGACGCGAGTCTTGGTACTTGTTTTTGAGTTTTTGTCTTTGCTAGCTTTTGGTCTTCCTCTTTTTGTCTTTTTGTTTCAATGGCCCATCTTGAGGTTTTAGCAGCACGGACCTCCGTTTATAACGGAGATGACTTCCGTTATTGGAAGGGTCGGATGGAATGCTTTCTCAAAACCCAACTCGAGATGTGGATCATAATCCAAACGGGTTTCACACTTCCGACTAATGAAGTGGGTGACTCCTTGGATTATGATCAATGGACCGTTGCAACAAAATGACAAGTCGAAGCCGACGCCAAGGCAACACAAATCCTCCAATGCGGCCTATCCAAGGAGGAGTTAAATCGCGTCGGCCCCTTCATAAGCGCAAAGGATCTTTGGACTAAACTAATCGAGTTACACGAAGGATCGGATCAAGCCAAGGTATGTAAGCGTGATTTGTTATTCAATAAATTGTACACACTAAAAATGCAGGAACACGAATCCGCGATGCAACTCCACGCCCGTGTCCAGGACATCGTCAACAACTTACACGCAATCGGGCAAAAGGTCGAAAACCGTGACCTTATAAGGTATGTTCTAAACTCTTTTCCGAGGACTACCTTGTGGGCATCCATGGTCGATGCCTACAAGGTCTCCAAGGATCTTTCTAAAATTAGGTTAGATGAACTCTTTTCCGATTTCGAATTACATGAACAATCCAACTCGGAACCCGAGAGGGGTATAGCTTTATTTGCAGGATCAAAGAAGAAAAAAATCGCAAGCAAGCCACCACCAACCGAGGAGGAAGACGAGTCCGAAGAAGAAGTTGACCGAATTATGCCGAACTAATGAACCTAGCTCGAAGAATAGCCAAGGGACGAAAGCGAACCACGACTCGACCCAACCAAGGTAAACCTAAAAGTTCTAATATTAGGTGTTATGAGTGTAACAGGTTTGGACATATCAAGTCCGAGTGCCCCAAGCTCAACCACCAAGGACCTAAGCACAAGAAGGCCCTCAACGCGACATGGGAAGAAGCGTCATCCGAAGAAGGCGAAGACCACGCGTCTTCATGGCGAAATCAATTGAGTCGGAACACGGAGGCCGAACCCGAACTTGAGTCGAGCAGGAGGATGATTGGACTCTGAAGCAACCTTCAAGTCAAGCCGCGGATACGCATCCGGTTCAAAAGATACCCTTAAGGTGAGTCGTACTTTATTTAATACTTTACATAATACGGTTAGGTTTTTGTCTAGGAAGTTAGCTAAGTCCGAGTCCAAGGTCGAGACCCTGGTTGAGGAAGTTAAACTCCTCAAACACGAGGTCTCCCTAACCTCTTCGACTAGTCGAGTTCAAGAGAAGGACTCAACTCGGGTTGAAAAACTCGAAGTTGAGAACTCACTCTTGAAAAGTCAAGTCGAAGATCTTAGGAATACGTTGGAAAGGTTTACTGTGGGATCCAAAGGACTTGACCTCCTACTTGGATCGCAAAGGGCCGTGTACAACAAGGCCGGACTAGGGTTTAGCTCAAACACGACCAATAAGTCGTATATGTCAATCGTAAGTAGACATAAAAAATGTGTCCAAGCATGGGTCCCTAAGACCACTTTGATTTCAACTCTAGGATCTAACTCGTACTGGGTTCCCAAGGACCAAATCCACTATGTGGATAGACCGAACCGATTCAACCGTCTAGGGGGAGCCAGTACAAAACATGTTTGTGCTTTAACTTAGAAATTGCATGCTTAGTTTTTTTTTGTTGTTTTTTTTAACTCACTTGGAATACACAAATAACCAACTAAAAAATCCTTCGAAAAGATTGAGCCTCGGGGAGCCTCTTTTCAAATAACCAACTAAAATCCTTCGAAAAGATTGAGCCTCGGGGAGCCTCTTTTCAAAAATAACTAGTTAGACGAGGAAATAGTCTTAGGTGAGTCAAGTAATCATTTTCTTGAAAATGGCTTTGTCTAAGGAAGTGGTCGATGATCCGATAAAAGAAGGCCCCTGTGCCTCGCCACGACCTGGAAGCCATAATCTTGAAAAGGTAAACTTGACAAGCCTAGGGTCAAATCCAAATCTAACATAAAATTACTTAAACCTAAATCCACTTAATCAATTTAATTGAAAATCATCTCAACATAAAATTACTTGAACCTAAATCCACTTAATCAATTTAATTGGAAATTATCTCAACATAAAATTACTTAATCAATTTAATTGTAAATCATATCAAAAATCTAACATCCAATCCAACCACCTTGTGTGTAGGATCAATGGATGTTAGATGTGATTACTCAGACACATGACCGGGATCAACTCAAATTCACAAAGCCGATTCAAGCGACAAGGATCGGTAGCCTTTGGGAATAACGACAAGCTCAAAATCATCGGATCGGTGATATCGAGGCTTAACTCGAACTTTGTTATTAAAAATGTGTTACTTGTAGAGAATTTTGAATATAACACGCTTAGCGTAAGCCAATTATGTGACAATAACTATAAGGTCGTATTTTTAGAAAATGAATGTGTCATTAAAACAAATGAAACAGCTAAAACAATACTCAAAGGAACTAGGACAAATAACATTTATACAATGAACTTAATCAAATCCTCACCAAATGTCTTATGACACAGAAGAGGAATCATGGTTGTAACCGACGACTCGGTCACTCGCAAGACTCGTCCACAAGATGAGTCGAGTGGCTTAGTCGAGAGGTTTACCCAACCTCAACAACTTGGTTAATAAAATGCGTAATGCTTGTCAACAAGGAAAACAACCTAGGACACAACACAAGTTAACTAACCAAGAACGAACCTCAAGTGTACTTGAGCTCCTGCATATGGATCTATTCGATTCACATGGAGCCAAGTCACTCAATAAAAGTCAATATTGCTTAGTCATAATTGACGACTACTCCAGGTTTACCTGGGTTAGGTTCATCAAACATAAAAATGATACCCTAGATCAATTAATCAATCTATTCAAATTAATCGAGAATCAAAAAGACCTTAAGGTTAAAAGACTTAGAAGCGATCATGGTGGTGAATTCGAAAATCAAAGGTTCACCGACTTATGTAAGCTAAACGGATACCACCATGAATTCTCTTGCCCTAGGACCCCTCAACAAAATGGCCTAGTGGAGCGGAAAAACCGAACTCTACAAGAAGCCGCTAGGACCATGTTAAACGAATATAACCTACCTGATAGGTTTTAAGCGTGAGCACGGCTTGCTATGTCCAGAATAGGATCCTTATGGTAAAGAGGCACCTTAAGACCTCGTATGAGATTTATCACGATAAAATACCTAACATCAAGTACTTTAGGGTATTTGGGTGTAAGGTACATATTCTAAACACTAAGGATTACCTAGGGAAATTTACATCCAAAACCACGACCGGAATATTTCTAGGATACCTGGAGCTGAGCTTATAGAGTATATAACCACGACACCCTTAGAGTCGAGGAGACTATCAATGTAGTATTTGATGAAGGACACGAACCTACAAAACCCCGACAACCCCAATTAGTGAGCCTACTCATACTAGACCTAACTCTGACCCTGAGATCGAGTCTAATCCACATCAACCAACTTCTCTTGTCGACCAAGTGACAAGTGATCCGAGTCAAACTAGTGTTCAACCAAGTCACCCCATTGATCAAGCATTAGGTGACACAAACCCAACCCAATCTAGGATTCAGACTAACCACCCTATCGATCCAGTGATAGGAGATCCTAATCTAGGAGTTCGAACTAGAGCATCCTATATGAACCTTAGTCAAATTTCCTTAATTTCAAAGATAGAACCCAAATCAATTGAACAAGCTCTTCTTGATCCCGATTGGATTATTGCAATGCAAGAAGAGCTAGCTCAATTTACTAGGAATGAAGTGTGGGAATTAGTACCACCACCTAAAGACAAAACGACAATTGGAACAAGGTGGGTGTTTAGAAATAAGCTTGATGATAAAGGTGAAGTAGTTAGAAACAAGGCTAGGTTAGTCGCCAAAGGGTTCAGTCAAGTCGAAGGCTTAGATTACGACGAAACCTATGCCCCAGTAGCTAGACTCGAATCCATTCGAATGTTGCTAGCTTATGCCGCACATCGAGGTTTTAAGCTATTTCAAATGGATGTTAAGTCGGCATTCCTAAATGGATACATTAAAGAAGAAGTTTATGTTAGCCAACCCCCCGGATTCGAAAATCTAGATAAACCCGACCATGTTCTAAAACTTAAGAAAGCTCTCTATGGACTTAAACAAGCTCCTCGAGCTTGGTACGAGAGACTTTCAATCCATCTCAAGTCAAAAGGGTTTAACCAAGGTTTAGTTGACCCAACTCTCTTCGTAAAAACCTTAGGTAAAGAAATATTCGTAGCTCAAATTTACGTAGACGACATAATTTTTGGAACCTCTAACTCAGCCTTACTAAACGAGTTCGTTTCACTCATGGAAAGTGAGTTTGAAATGAACTTAGTAGGCGAGTTAAGTTTCTTTTTAGGTCTACAAATTAAACAAACTAAGGATGGTATATACCTATATCAACAAAAATACACTAAGGAGTTAATTAAAAGATTTGGAATGCAAGACGCTAAGATAATAAACACCCCAATGGCGATTAATGTTAACATAGGAGAAGACCTAGAAAGTAAGTCCATTGACTTAAAGTACTATAGGAGCGCGATAGGAAGTCTCCTATACTTAGCTAGAGTCGACATCCTATTCGCGATGAAGTATATGCGCCTGAGTTTCAAAGCACTGTGCTAAGGAGTCTCACCTAACCCTAGTTAAGCGTATCCTTAGATATCTTAAGGGTACACTTAACGTTGGTATTTGGTACCCTAGATCTACGGAGTTCGAACTAATCGGCTACTCCGATTCGGATTATGCCGGTAGTAAACTTGATAGAAAGAGCACGAGTGGTTGTTGTCAACTACTCGGCTCAAGTCTAGTGAGTTGGTGCAGTAGGAAGCAACATTGTGTTGCCTTATCTACCACCGAAGCCGAATACGTTGCGATGGGTGAGTGTGTAACTCAGCTTCTTTGGATGAAGCACACTCTCTGAGACTTTAGGTTGGACTTCACCAAAACTAAAATTTTTGTAGACAACATAAGTTCGATAAATCTAACTAAGAACCCTATATGCCATTCAAGAACAAAGCATATAGAGGTAAAACACCATTTCATTCGAGAACATGTAGCCAACGGCTCCATACAACTCGAATATGTTGACTCGAAGTCTAACCTAGCAGACATATTTACTAAACCACTACCCGAGCGAAGTTAGTCTCTTGAGACGAAAATTAGGCATGTGCGTAATAGAATAGGTTTTGCAAATTATATTACTACTATTTCTTACTTTTTCATGAAACTAGCATAGGTCATACCTTAGATATCATGCACCTATAGATTTAAGGAGCCAATACATCTCACAACACATAGGACTAATGTGTTTGTGTACTTAGCCACGTAGATGGGCGTGAGATGTTAGGACCTTACTCACAGTTCAGATGTAGAGCTAGTGCATCGCTATGAACCATGGAGTATAATCATACATACTAACCGAATCCTTCATATCAATCAAGCCAAATATGAGTCGAACATTTCATAGATGAGCTTATTTTCAATATACTATTTTTAATAAAAAATGTGGAACATGCTTGGACTTTAAATTTAGCAATTATTTTGATTTCCACACACCCTTACTCTTTTCGATATACGGCAAAAGGGGAGAAAAGGCCAAAGTTAAGGGAAATTTTTTCAAATTTTTGATAACTTAACTCTTACTTCATGTTTAAACCAAAAGTTAACTTTAGGTTTTGAGAACTTATTTAACTTTTGTGAAGGCCAAGTTAAGAGAATTCTTAACTTATTTATGTCGTTAGTGTTTTACTTAAGGGGAGAAAGGGCTTAACTAAAGCGTTTTACTAAAGCTAATTTTAAAACATTTTACTAAAGCTAATTTTAAGTTATGTTAATTACTTAAAGCAACCTCAAGGAGGATTAAGGTCTTTCTTCAAAGACTCACCCTCGGTCGAGGGAGGTTTCCTCAAGAGTACTTGAAGAAAATCCTTACTACTCCAACTTAATCTTCATTTTTTCTCTCATGCACATTATTATTCTTCATGCTTGCTTAACTTTGTATGTGGGTTTGCCATAAATCAAAAGGGGAGATTGTTGGTGCGGTGGGCACCTAAGTCGAACCTATGTTTTGATTATAGCAAGCGATACAAAGTTAAGCTTATATTGTTATCTCACGAGCTAAATCAAGTGTGCGAGAAAAGTCTCAATCTTTGGGTGAAGGCTAGCGACACGGAGGAAGCTGCGGTAGTCAGGCGACACTCGAGTTACTTGGAGGGAGTCAAGGAATCGAGTGGAAGGCCAAAGCAAAAGCGACAAGTAAGTATCGAGGTAAGCTCGTGTGTGCAGCGTAAGTGGTCGTGTCCTTTGCAGGGGCGTCCTTGGCGGCGATCAACCCAAGACTTCCCATGGAAGGTCTATGTTGAGATCGGACGGCAAGTGGCCGTCGAATTCACTTGTATTTTGAGCTAAACTCCTTTTTAGTCAAAAATCGTGGCTGCCATTCAGCGGCCAGTTCAGCCGGCGATTCAGCCAAGCGATTCAGCCGGTGGTCAAAAATCACCTCGAGTCAAGCTTTATCACCATTTTCAAGGAGTTTTGTGCCCATTTGTGATTGGTTGAAGACCCATTCATTGAGGGGCTTAAAGGCTATAAAAGGAGGGCCAAACCTAGGGTTTTTCATCAATTCAAAAGCTTCCAAGTGCTTCCGATACGCTCCGACTCTCCGACATCCCTACGACGAAGCGCTGCCGAGACGACGACTAAAGCTTCAACCTCCAATCCTTGAAGTCGTCGGTATAATCTTTAATTTTGTATAAGTTGTCTTTATTTTCAAGCTTTAAATCATATCAAGGAGAGGGGGAGTGTCCCTCTACCTTGAATCTTTATTGAGTTTTTGTATTCGCTTAACTCCTATCTCTATCGAGAAGGAGTTCGTTTAATATTTGCCCTCCGTGCGTGGTCAAGGACCATTAGGGCCTTGGAGTAGTAGCCGTAGGCTACGAACCAAGTAAAAACCCCTCGTGTTTTTATTTATTTATTGCTATCTTTCCGCTGCGTTTACTCGTGCCAATTCGAACGATTATGAAAAGTTTTTTCTTATCGCTATTCACCCCCCCCCCTCTAGCGCTCAAATCGATCCAACACATTGTTGTCCTTAGACCCAAAGTTTCAATCAACTCTAAGACTGAAACACGCCTAGTAAAGACTCTACCCAGAGACCCCTTACTTTCTAAGACTCCGACCTCCAGCCATTCTTGGAATTTTCACCTTGCCACTTCCGCAAGGAATTTCTGCCTGCCGAGGAATTTCCCTTCTTGGACTTTTCACCAAGGTTCCACCCTTGGATTTCCCATCTGTCAAGGAATTACCCATCTTGGACTTTTCACCAAGGTTCCACCCTTGGATTTCCCATCTGCCAAGGAATTACCCATCTTGGACTTTTCACCAAGGTTCCACCCTTGGATTTCCCATCTGCCAAGGAATTACTCATCTTGGACTTTTCACCAAGGTTCCACACTTGGATTTCTCCTGTTGCCAAGGAATTAAACATCTTGGTCTTTTCAAGGTACTCCTTTTCCCTTTAGTTTACAGCATACTAAAAGGCATTCTATCAATATAGGGATTGTTCGGCAGATTACACCAATTGCTCTGTAAAGAAAACAAAATCGCCCTGGAAGCTCTAGATCAGTGTCAAACTGCCTTGGAACAAAATCGCCCTGGAAGCTCTAGAGCAGTGTCAAACTGCCCTGGAACCAAACCGCCCTGGAAGCTCTAGAGCAGTGTCAAACTACCCTAGAATAAAGTATGAGTTAGATAAACTACTCAGGCACGCTACCAAACTGCCCTGGGCTAAACTACTCTGGAAGCTCTAGAACAGTGTCAAATTGCCCTGGAACAAAGTATGAGTTAGCCAAACTACTCTGGCGCACTACCAAACTGCCCTGGGCTAAACTTAACAGCCCTGGAATGAATCAAACAACACTTCAAACTTTCCTAGCATCTCTCGCTCTTAACTTAAACGACTTGTCAAACACCAAAACATATCTTGGAGAATCAGCTCCAACAGTCATGATGCTATTCACCCCCCTCTAGTGGTCATATGATCCCCAACAAATATGTTCGAGATGGAGCATGGGATCCTTCGCCAAGGTCTACCCTATGTTTTTGTCTACATGAATGCAATGCAATGCAATGCAATGAATGAACATAAAAATCGATTAGATAAAGGTATTTCATAAGAAAATATTTAGGATCATTTTTGCAAGATGATGGAGGGATTGAGAGAGATGTCTTACATAGAATACAAGCAGGATGGTTGAAATGGAGGAAAGCATCGGGTATTTTATGTGATCGTAAAGTGCCTCTAAAACTTAAAGGGAAGTTCTACAAAACGGCAATTAGACCTGCTATGTTATATGGAGCTGAATGTTGGGCTACGACTCGGGCATATGAGCAAAAGATGAGAGTTGCAGAGATGAGGATGTTAAGGTGGATATGCGGACATACGAGGATGGACAGAATAAGAAATGAGAGCATTAGAGAAAAAGTTGGTGTTGCATCTATTGAAGGAAAGCTCCGAGAGACACGTTTAAGGTGGTATGGACATGTACTTAGACGGCCAATAAATGCTCCAGTTAGGCGATGTGAAACGATACCAAATATACACATCAAACGAGGAAGAGGAAGACCAAAAAAGACTTGGTTAGCAACAATAAAACAAGATAAAATTTATTTAAATATAGATGATGATATAGTAGGGGATAGAGTCCAATGGCGTAGAAGGATCCATATAGCCGACCCCACCTAGTGGGATAAGGCTTTGTTGTTGTTGTTGTTGTTGTATAAGAAAAAATAATTAGGGTTTAGGGTTAGAGGTGTTACTTAGATGCCATTTGGATTTGAAGTTATAGGAGTCAGTCGAAATACGCGAATGCTGGAGGAGAATGGTCGGAAATGGTCTCTTGAGCCTAGAACCCTAACTTGGGCGGAATAGACAAAAATAGAGAAGGAAAGAGCCTTGAAGAATACGATAAAATAATTGGCTTGAAGATCTAGGGCTTACCGGGGCTAAAGTCGTCGGCAAAAAGTCGGACGGGAAGAAACCAGATCGTCGGAGGAGAGGAGTGTGCGTGAAAAAGCCAAACTGCTAGGGTTCGGGCTTATAAAATCACAGCGATCAGTCGACTGTTGTCCTAAAGCAGTCGACTGCTCAAGGTTCTGTGACTGGGTTACAACATTAGCAATAGACTTCTAGGGTCCAATAGTCGATTGCTCAACTCTCTGTGTCGTGCTACAGTAATTTCAGTTGACTGCTCAACTGAAGCAGTCGACTGATATCTTATTATTTGGCTAGAATTTCTTTATATTTGATTTGTTCACATAATTTTATTTCATTTGGTGTGTTTATTGTATGTATATCGATTATATAAGTATTATGCTTGTATTTGTGCATTTGTTAATGTGTTTTGATATTTTTATTCTATTTTCATAAGCATTAATATCCAAGGATTTATTCCTAGCATCTCACCCTTTCTAAATGTTAAAATACACAATCAAGGTGTCCCCTATATTCTTGTGAGATGCAATACATCATAAACACACCTTTCATGCAAACATACGATAAGGCAAATGAAGCATAGCAAGTGTATGACATACAAAAGTATATAATACCTAAGTGTTAGACCCAATTGCCATTTTCTAAAATTAAAGTAATTTTTGCCTTAAACCCAATTTTTCCAAGTGTACCAAAAATCTAAAATGTCACATCATGACCTCTAAACCTAATTGTGCCAATTTTGATCAATTTTTCCATACTTCTCAAATTTATTGGCACGTCCTAAAATCCTTTAGGATTATGTTTCAATGTCATTTCCAAAGTATCACATAACTTTGAAAATGCTCTAAAGTGTCAACTTCATTATGGTTAGGTTAACTACCTATTCATTCAAGTTGATACACCCTGATCCATCTAGCATGAGGGAATCACGCTCCTAGGAATTCAAAACCTATTTGAGCTCCTTAGGTTTACTAGGTACTCACTATGGATATCCTCCCTTAGTACCTTCCTAATGAACCTCTTACGCTTAGAAGCCTTGGTCATTTAAGTCTTGTCAAGGTTAACCTTAGGGGTGTCTCCCCTTGTAACCTTCTTAGTGACCTTCCTAAGTTTCTTTGAAACCTTAGTCACTAGACACACATCATGGTCAACTCTAGGGATGACCTCCCTTGTGACCTCGATTTTCCTAGACCTAGACTTGGTTCCATAATCAAATAAAACATTGTGATATGTAGGTTTATCTACCTTGGACCTAGGCTTGTGACTCCAGCCTTTCTTGCCCATAAATGAGCCTTACCTATTAACCCCTAGATTTTGTCCATTAGACCCTAGAATCATATTTTCCATCTTCTTAAGTGTCTTTTCTATTTTCTTAAGCTTTGACCTCAAATCTTGATTTTCCAACTCTAATTGCCCAATTTTTGAATTTTCATTTATTCTTTGGGCATTGTTCTTCCTTTTAAACATATGCCTACCCTTCTTAGAGTTAATGCCTAAATGGTTCTCTACCATCCTAATAGCTTCCTTAGGTAGAATTGTTTTAGAGGTATTTGCTCTAGATTTGTCCTTAACTATATTAGCATGTTTATCTCCTAAGAAATAAAATCTATTTTTAGCATGCTTTTCATGATTATGAACAATAGCAAGAGTATTAAAATTACTCCTAGCATGCTTTTGACTACTAATTGAAGGAGCATACTTAAAAATTACCTTAGGGTTTGCCTTAGCTCCCCCTACATTTGAGACTCCTCTTTTGCCCTTGGTTTGCTTCCTCTCCCTAGGCCATTGAGTCATATAGTTCCCCTTTTGATGGCATTTGAAGCATACTATATGCTCTTTGCTCTTAATGGTTGGGGCTCCGACATCCTTTGACTTGTCCTTGACTTTTGGTGTCAGTTGACTCTTCTTGACTTTCTTTGGACACTTACTTATGTAATGTCCATTTTCCCTACACTCAAAACATACAATATGATTTTTATTTTTAATCAAAATATTTGAGTTGCCTAGGCCGGAAATGAAATTTTGAGCTTGCTCTTCTTCTCTCCCAGAGGTGGATGGCTCATCTTCTTACTCTGGCATTGAGAATGGTCTATCATCCCCCTCAATTCTAGAAGTGGAGCCTTCCTCCAATTCTTCCACCTCTTCTTCTTCCTTGGATGTCGAACATCTCTCAACCTCTGAATCCTCACTCTCTTGAGAGGATGAGCTTTCTTCTTCGGTCTTCTTGTCCAATTGAGTCGATGATGGATCTTCATGATATTGTGTCACATTGCTCCAAAACTCCTTAGCATCCCTATAATCTCCTAATATACTCAAAATATCATTAGAGATTATATTAACTAAAACTTTTGTTACCCTTTCATTTATTTCGAAGACTTGAGCTTGCTCTTCGATCCATCTCTTCTTCTTGAGGTATCCACCTTTTATACCCCTTGGAAATTCAAATCCCTTCATTAGAATGACCCAGTCTTCGAAGTTCATTATGAAGAAATTCTCCATCCATGCCTTCCATTGATCGAAACCTTCTCGTCTATAGAATGTATATGGAATTGAAGTGTTGATGTCCCATCCAAATCTATCGTTGGCCAGCTCCATCCTCTTGAACATGTGCTCTCTTGGCGGTTAGTTCATAGAAGACCCCGATCTTTAATACCAATTGTAGGAATGTTGATAACATGCTAGACGGGGTGAATAGCGGTTTTGCGTGGTCATTCGGAATTCGATCGTGTTCGTCGTGTGGCTTGTCTACAATTGTCGTTAGTGAAACGGAATACAAATACAAATAAATATGATAACAACAATACAAGCACAACAAAAATACATGGCGATATAACGTGGTTCGGGACCAAGGGTTCCTACTACATGGGTTGAGCTCAAGTTGTTAGTGAAAGCCCTAGAGTCAATCATGTGATGATTCTTATATGAACTTTATTGTATCATATTCCTATTTATAAAAGAATGGTTATTATATTTACTTGTATTGGTGCCAAATAACAAAGTATAATAACGTCCTTGAGTAGAAGGTTCTTATCTATATCAATTGATTGGTTAAATCGATAATGAGATGATATAGAGAACACAACTCTTGATCATTCCCAGTCAAGTATTAACATTCAGGGACAATGTTAATGCGTAGAGACTAGCATGTAGGTCAACTCGATGACTTGATCTCACAAGCCATGGATATGAGATATCAAGTTGACACATGGGTATGCATTAGAGAATGTATACTGAATGACCCGTCATGAGAAAGTATCATGGATCGTTATATGAGTGTCATATACTTTCTCATGTGACTATTAGTATGACTATTAGTCCTTGAACCTGAAGTCACCATGGTTCCCTACACAAGAGGTTGCATACTTTGGCTTCGTCAAACTTCATCCGTAAATGGGTGGACTATAAAGGCGATTAATAGGTATGTAACAAATTATGTGGAGGGATGTGAGTGATGTAGATGGGATCTATCCCTCCTATATGATGGGAGTGACATCGTTATTCTTGATAGAGTGAGACCACGAAGTGCATGGCCATGCCCAAATGAGTCAATATGAGATATTGAGCTCATTTGATTAGAGTGAGTCTACTTGGAGTTCAAGATATAGATTGTACCGAGGATGACACGGTCTATATTTCAATTGATCAATCTAGATGTCAAGGATAGAGGGACATTGTCACATATTGTGAGAGTCACAATTAGTAGTCACAAAGGTGATGTTGGAGCTCAATATTCTTGTAACTTAGGTAGCAATGATGTGTTGCTAGATACCGCTCATTGCTTATGTTCCTAAATCGGTTTAGGGACATTGCCAAGATTACAAGAACCTATAGGGTCACACACAAAGGGCAATTAGATGGAGATTAGATTCATATGATGAACCATAAGGATTAGGTTCATGGGATGAACCAAATTGGATTAAAAGTAATCCAAATTAGACTAATTGAGTTAAAATTGACTTGAATCAAGTGGTTAGATTTGATCAACCATGGGAGATAATAGGTCAAGTTTGACTTGACTTGAGAGGGAAGATGAATGGTCAATTTTTTACTTGACCAATTGCCATGTCATGGTGACTTGGCATGGGGGTTGGCCAATGATGATGTTCCACATCATCATGGACTTATCATGGGGTGTCACCTCATGAGGTAGACCAAGAGCCATTGGCTTTTGGAGTTACATGCATGCATGTAACCCTCCAAAGATGTGGCCGACCACTTTAGGAGGAATGATGGTGTGAATTTATTTTTGTGTGTGTAACTTCATCATCTTCTTCCTTGCTCTCCTTCTTACTCTCTCCCAATCCTCCATTACCGAGACTATCAAGGAGTGCTAGCACACTCAATATTGTCTTTTCTCCACCTATTTCTTGTGTGGATAGCAATAAAGGAGTGTACACTTGACACTCTCGAGTTCCGGCAATCCATTTGGACGAGTGGGATAAGCGAAGGGTGTCGCATCAAGGGTAATGCTCTTCTCATGTAGATCTAAGGTAGATCTAAGGTTTTAAACACATACATGTAATTTTGTTATACTTTGCATGGATCTGTGGCCGGGCTTCCGAGATTTTCACAATGTAAAAAGAAGTTTTTGCGGCTAGGAAAGTCCAACAGTGGTATCAGAGCCACGTGTGAAACACGTATGTGTTTTGAATTTTGTAGTTTTTGTATTAGATATAAAAATTACAGATCTTTAAGTTTCTATAAATTTCCTATTTTTATAGATTTTTTGGGCATTTTTCTCGAAGAGTCGATGCAACAAGTGTTAGGACACTTGTAGGCTTCAACCACTAAGAAAAACTCTCCGGAACGGCAAAATCTCGCTTTAGGTTTTTGCGACAGTGACTTAAGTCGCTGTAAGATCAAGATGGGACACTCGCAAAGTTCATTTTGTGAGTAGGGGTGCTGCCCCTAACCCCGAAAGGGGCATTGTCCTGCGATCGCGCCCGGAAACCGCTTAGCAGGACCGTTACGGAGATGTAACTCATAAAATTGAAAAAAAATAGGAAAAATTATAGAAATTTTCTGTAAAATACATAATTTATAATTATGTATAATTCTGTGATGGTCATGGCCCAAGAACCCCAATATGATTGGATGATAAATGTGTTATAATTCATAATACGGCCTGCGTACCGTTTTTGTGGTTGTGCATGTTGTATAGGGTATGCGACCTGCGCGTTGTGCCTCTTCTTTTAAAATTCTAATTGTAAATAGTTTTAGACTCGAATTTAACTCGAGTTTCAAGTTTGTAATGTACAAAATAGAGCGGTGGAAGGTCCACTAGTAGACGGAGTTATGAGGTGGGTGCCGACGACACATGGCGGTCCAAGGAGGTGCTTGGAGAAGCTGCTAACCCTAGGTTGACCGTCCGATCTTCTCATTGGCTTGAGAAGATCGTAGTAGGGCCATTACCTCATCACAATTTATATATATATATATATATATATATATATATATATATATATATATATATATATATATATATATATATATATATATATATATATATATATATATATATATATATGATGATATATATATATATATATATATATTTGTTTTTGCTTGTATGTATGTGATGCATGCTAGTAAATTTTTCTTATATGTATATGATGCATGCTAGTATAATGCTTGTATGTATGTGATGCATGCTAGTGTAGGGTAATAAAGTCCTTGATACGTATATGATACATATTCACAATTAGATTAGATCCTAATCGAATCAACTCAAAAATGCCTACCAAGTCTTGATACCCATCACTACCTCTATCATTTGTAGTAGTTGAATCTGTTAGTGAGAGCCCTA
This sequence comes from Wurfbainia villosa, assembly GCA_025175895.1. Taxonomy (NCBI): domain Eukaryota; kingdom Viridiplantae; phylum Streptophyta; class Magnoliopsida; order Zingiberales; family Zingiberaceae; genus Wurfbainia; species Wurfbainia villosa. The sequence goes on along the minus strand of CM046000.1, from coordinate 18,750,812 downwards.
GAGCCAATCATATGATGATTGTTGTATGGACTTTATTGTATCATATTCCTATTTATAAAGGCATGGTTATTATATTTACTTGTATTGGTGCCAAATAACTAAATATAATAATGTCCTTGAGTAGTAGGTTCTTATCTATATCAATCGATTGGTTGAATCAATAATGAGATGATATAGAGAACACTACTCTTAATCATTCCTAGTCGAGTATTAACATTCAGGGACAATGTTAATGCGTAGAGACTAGCATGTAGGTCAACAAGATGACTTGATCTCACAAGTCATGGATATGAGATATCAATTTGACACATGGGTATGCATTGGAGAATGTATACTGAATGACCCGCCATGAGAAAGTATCATGGATCGTTATATGAGTGTCATATACTTTCTCATGTGGCTATTAGTATGACTATTAGTCCTTAGACCTGAAGTCACCATGGTTCCCTACATAACGAGTTGCATACTTTGGCTTCGTCAAACGTCACCCGTAAATGGGTGGACCATAAAGGCGATTACTGGGTATGTAACAAATTATGCGGAGGGATGTGAGTGATGTAGATGGGATCTATCCCTCCTATATGACGGGGGTGACATCGATATTCTTGATAGAGTGAGACCACGAAGTGCATGGCCATGCCCAAATGAGTCAATATGAGATATTGTGCTCATTTGATTAGAGTGAGTCTACTTGGGGTTCAAGATTTAGATTGTACCGAGGATGACATGGTCTATGCCTCGATTGGTCAATCTAGATGTCAAGGATAGAGGGACATTGTCACATATTGTGAGAGTCACAATTAGTAGTCACAAAGGTGATGTTGGAGCTCAACATTCTTGTAACTTGGGTAGCAATGATGTGTTGCTAGATACAGCTCATTGCTTATGTTCCTAAATCGGTTTAGGGACATTGCCAACGTTACAAGAACCTATAGGGTCACACACATAAGAGCAATTAGATGGAGATTAGGTTCATATGATGAACCATGAGGATTAGGTTCATGGGATGAACCAAATTGGATTAAGAGTAATCCAAATTAGACTAATTGAGTTAGACTCAAGTTGATTCAAGTGTTGAATGAGTCTAATTGAGATTTGATTCATCAAATCAATTTAAATTAATGAATAGAGATTCATTATATTAAATTGACTTGAGTCAAGTGGTTAGATTTGATCAACCATGGGAGATTAGAGGTCAAGTTTGACTTGACTTGAGAGGGAAGATGAAAGGTCAAGTTTGACTTGACCAAATGCCATGTCATGATGATGACTAGGCATGCCCGGCCAATGATGATGCTCCACATCATCATTGACTTGGTCAATTGGTGCCACATCATGAGGGAGACCAAGGGTCATGGGAGTTACATGCATGCATGTAACCCCCCCTCCATGAAGTGGCCGGCCACTTTTTGGGGTTATGGGTGGAGAATTCATTTGGTGAGTTACACACTCTTAACTTCATCTTCTTCCTTGGGAATTTTTCTCTCAAGCTCTCCCTCTCCAACCTCATCTTGCCGAGACACCATAGAGGAGTGCTAGCACACTCAAGTGTCTTTTTCTCCACCTATTGCTTGTGTGGATACCATAGAGGAGTGTGCACTTGACACTCTCGAGTTCCGGCGGACTTTTGGACGAGCGGGATAAGCGAAGGGCGTCGCTACGAGGGTAACGTTCTAACCTCTTAGATCTAAGGTAGATCTAGGATTTTTGTAAGCACATACATGTAATTATAATTTTTATACTTCGCACGGATCCGTGGCCGGGGCTTCCGAGGTTTCCGCAACGCAAAAAGCGGTTTTTGCGGCTCGGAAAGACCCAACAGAATCTGCCAAAGCAGAGCAACACATATTATCTTGGTAGGGTGCGGAGGGACAATCTTGGTCCCACCTATCACGGCTTGGGTTAGAGTAAGCTCAATTAGATTGAGTAAAACTAGTTAACTCAATTTGATCAAGTAGAACTATAGGCATATTCTAACCGTTGGAAAGATAGGATAAGATCGCATTTACACTAAATCTTGGGCGATTTAGCCAAAGCTAACTCAAGGTCTTTTGTAAATGTGGGTCTTGATCCTATAAACAAGAGTTGCATAGAGATGTAATAATGTGTTACCTACCGATCATACTAAGTCTTGGGCAATTTAGTCAAAGCTAACTCAAGCCGTAGTATGATGTGGATCTTGTCCCGCAAGAATTATAGCTAGTTTGTATGAATCTAGTAATGTGGTTTGACCACATCCAAAATGAGATTCTACAAAAGTCCTAAAATTCAGTGGGAGCATCATTTGATTAAAGGCCTAATTAAATGATAATAGGAATATGATATTAATTTTTCTACATTATGTATGTTGTAGATTACCATGTCGACAAACACGAACACTCTCTCCCTGGGTTATGTCCTTGAGAAGGACAAGTTCAATGGAGCAAATTTCCTGGACTGGTACAGAAACCTGAGAATTGTTCTCACCCAAGAAAGAAAACTATAGATCCTAGAGCATCCCATTCTAGAGGCACCTCCTTTCACTACCTCGCAAACTGACAAAGATGCTTACAAGAAGCATCAAGATGATGCATTAGATGTGTCATGTCTCATGCTCGTGACCATGAACTCTGAGCTTCAGAAGCAACACGAGTTCACGAATACTTATGATATGGTTGAACATCTTTGTCAACTATATCAAGGACAAGTAAGGCACGAGAGATATAAGATCTCTAAGGCATTGTTTCAGTCCAAGATGCAAGATGGGACTCCCGTAGGTCCATATGTACTCAAGATGATTGGGTATATAGAAAACCTACAGAGATTGGGATTCCCATTATGCCAAGAGCTGGCCACTGACTTGATCTTGCAATCTTTGCCACAAAGCTACAATCAATATGTCATAAATTACAACATGAATGAAATTGATAAGCCACTGCCTGAGATGCTCAGCATGTTGAGAACTACTGAGCTCAACCTTAAGAAGGGAAAATTTGACTCCATTTTGATGGTGCAAAAGAAGAAAGGCAAGGGCAAGCCTAAAGGTAAGGGAAAGTCCCAAGTCAAGGGCAAAGGCAAAGAACTGAAACCGAAAGGAGGGGTGGCCAAAGAAGGGACTTACTTCCACTGCAAGGAAGATGAACACTGTAAGCGTAACTATAAAGCATACCTGGAAGATCTTAAGAAGAAGAGAAGTGAGACTTCTACTTCAGGTATAAATATTATAGATGTCAATCTATCTATTTCTTCATCATGGGTATTAGATACCGAATGTGCATCTCACATTTGTACCAATGTGCAGGCGGTGAGAAATAGCAAGGCATTGACAAAGGGCGAGGTGAACCTACGAGTAGGCAATGGAGCAAGAGTTGCTATTTTTGCTGTAGGAACTTATGATCTATCTCTGCCCTCTGGGCTTGTACTAGAACTTGATGAGTGTTGTTATGCGCCTGCTTTAATAAAGAACATAATTTTGATTTCTTGTTTGGACAAGAAAAGATTTACATTTATAATAAAGAACAAATGGTGTTCAGTTTATTTAAATGATATGTTCTATTGTAGTGCACCTCTAATGAACGGACTCTACTTTCTAGACTTAGAGAGCCTCATCTATAACATAAGTACCAAAAGGTTCAAGTCAAATGAGTTGAACCAAACCTATCTCTGGCATTGTTGCTTAGGTCACATAAATGAGAGTCGCTTATCTCAGCTCCATAAGGATGGGTTGCTGGACTCATTTGATTTTGAATCATATGAGACATGCGAGTCTGATAGGGTATGTCGTCAGCCTGAGAGATATTCATTTCTCTTGTTTGACCATGATGACGTTATGCTCATTGAGAATGAACCTACCTCCTATCAGGAAGCTATGATGAGCCCAAATTCTGAGAAATGGCTAGAGGCCATGAGATCCGAGATGGAATCCATGTACACCAACCAAGTATGGACTTTGGTTGATCCACCTGAAGGCGTCAAACCCATTGGGTGTAAGTGGGTCTTTAAGAGAAAGATTGACATGGATGGACTCACACATAACTATAAGGGTCGATTGGTGGCTAAAGGTTTCAAGCAAATTCATGGTATTGACTATGATGAAACCTTTTCTCCAGTGGCGATGTTTAAGTCCATTCAGATCATGCTTGCTATTGCAGCATACCACGATTATGAGATCTGATAGATGGATGTCAAAATTGCATTTCTGAATGGAAACTTGCTCGAGGATGTGTACATGACATAGCCTAAGGGTTTTGTGGATCCACAACATACTGGAAAAGTATGCAAGCTGCAAAGGTCCATTTATGGGCTAAAGCAAGCTTCTCGGAGCTGGAATCTTCGATTCGATGATGCGATCAAACAGTTTGATTTTATCAATAATGAAGATGAAACCTGTGTCTACAAGAGGGTTAATGGGAACACAGTTGTCTTCTTTGTATTGTATATGGATGACATACTACTCATTAGGAATGACATCCCTTCGCTACAGTCTGTGAAGACTTGGCTAGGGACGTGCTTCTCAATGAAGGACTTAGGTGAAGCAGCCTGTATTCTAGGCATCAAGATCTATAGAGATAGATCTAAGAGATTGCTTAGCCTAAGTCAAAGTATATATATTGACACGCTATTACTACAATTTGCCATGCAAAATTCCAAGAAGGGACTTCTGTCGTTGTCACATGGTGTGAGTCTTTCGAAGACTCAAAGTCCCTCTTCTAGAGAGGAGAGAGACTGCATGGATAAGATCCCTTATGCATCTGCTATAAGATCTATCATGTACGTCGTGTTGTGTACTCGTCCTGATGTCTCGTATTCTTTGAGCATGATGAGTAGATACCAGTCATATCCAGGTGAGCGTCACTGGATAGCAGTCAAGAATATTCTTAAATACTTGAGAAGGACTAAAGAATATTTCTTGATATTTGGAGGCGATAAGGAGCTAGCTGTAAAGGGTTACAGCGATGCTAGCTTCTAAACTGACCAGGATGATTATAGATCATAGTCAGGGTTCGTGTTTTGCTTGAATGGTGGCGCTGTGAGCTGGAAGAGTTCGAAGCAGAACACAATTGCTGATTCTACAATAGAGGCCGAGTATATCGCTGCATCAGAGGCAGCAAAGGAGGTTGTTTGGATCCGCAAGTTCATTACTGAGCTTGGGGTGGTTCCTAGCATAGAAGATCCTATAGAGCTCTATTGTGACAACAATGGAGTGATTGCGCAGGCTAAGGAACCTCGCTCATGTAGGGGATCGTTGGAACGCTAGAGGGGGGTGAATAGCGTCGTGTTATACATCGATGGAATACGTTCGTGTTCGTCTCTACAAAACTCATTATGCGCAGCGGAATAATAATAAAAGCAATAACAAAATAAGACAAACACGAACACAAGAATATAATGTGGTTCGAAACCGAATGATTCCTACACGGATCGAGCTCTAAAGAGCTCTAGTAATGCACACAAACTTACTAATCACAAATTCTCCTTCTCGACACAAGTCGGAGGTGGAGAAACCTCGTACAAATGATTACAACAATAATACAATAAGAATATAAGAAACTACACTAAAATGCAAGTAAAGAAAACTTTACACCGAGCTTTTGAATGCTTGCTTTCTAGGTTGATCGAGTAGCACTTGGAGACCCTGAATTGCAGCAGCAACTCACCCCAAAACACCTTAAAGCACCTTGGCTTTTTCCTCCTTCATAAGCTCCATTTAAAGCTTCAACCTGTGTTGGAAAACACCAATCAGTCGACTTCTTGAGACCATCAGTCAACTGATGCCACTGTTGTTGTGAAACAACGGCTAGATCCACGCTGGAAAAATCCAACTGATCCATTATCAGTCGATTGATTATGACCATCAGTCGACTGATCAAGCCATCACTCCACCGCTGACCGCAGCGGTCGAGTGAGACTCCATTCTATGCTCCAAAACCCGAGCACCAGTCGACTGATCACACGATCAGTCGACTGCCTTCCTCTGGCAGTCGAGTGCTAGGCCAGTTCCCGCAGTCAAACCCTAGTTGACTCTCACCAGTCGACTGTCATATGGAACCAGTCAACTGGCACACCTCAAACATGAGGTTTTAGCCCAAGTATGGTTCCCCCATACTTGCTAGACCACCCTTAGCCTAGACCTAAGCCTTCTAGCCACCTCCATCAGCCTCATGCCTCTCGGATCCCTCCAAATCATCCATGACTTGTTCATCCATCGCGCTAGCCTTCAGGTGCTTCCATCGGCTATGTCATGCTAACGGTGTCTACACCGCCAAGGCACATTGGACTTACGTTGCCAAGACTCCGCTTGGACTTTACGCCGCCAACCATTGGACTTATGCTGCTAAGACTTCTGCTTGAACTTTACGCCACCAATATCAAACCCCTTTGGACTTCTCAAATGTCAAGACTCAAACTTAGACTTTCCCTTGCCAACCCATGTTGGACTTTTCATGCCAAGACCCATGCTTAGACTTTTCCTTGTCAAGACCCATGCTTGGACTCTACATTCCAAGTACTCAAGACTTGGACTTTCCATGACATGGTCAACTCCAGTCAACCATCAAAGTCTCCCTCGAGTCAAACTCGAGTCCGGTTAAACATAACCCGGGATGATTGTATAAACAATCTCTTCAAAACATCAACAGACATTAATGTCAAACATCAATGTAAACTCACTTTGTCAAACATCAAAATATCACTCGAGTCAAACTCGAGTCCGGTCAATCATGACCTGGGCCGATTGCACCAACAATCTCCCCCTTTTTGATGTTTGACAAAAACATATACCTTTGAGTTAGAACACTAACTCAAATTCCCTTACCAATTATCCCAAATTGGTAAGTTCATATTCTCCCCCCTTTTTTACTAATATCAAAAAGGTTCGCTCCAAGGAGGTCAATGTCTCATGTCCCAATGAGATCTTACAATCTCCCCCTTGGTCCAAAAATACCTAAGATGCCTACCATCTTCCTAGTGATAAGTCTCATATCACTCAAGAGAGGCAATCCTATACACTCTCCCAATTTCCAAATTGGGTATCTTAAAATCTCATTTTTCCTTCCCATGAGGAAAAATATCATCCATCATCCCATGATGGATCTCTCCCTAAAGGCTTGCTCCCCCTTAACCATTGCACCAACAATGTCCTTGGGAAGTCCCTAAGCCAATAGGAACTCTAAACCATCAAAAATAAGGTTCAAAGTTCAAACATGAACTTTCCTATACCTTAAATTTGATACATCGACCTAACACCTCTCCTAATTCATATCCAATGAATTTTCACCCTTTAAAATGCTTCCCAAAGCATATCCTAGGGTTAGAAGTGGTTAGGAACCTTACCGTAGATGAAAATGGGCTAAACAATCTTGTTTTTCCCGAAATCAGCATTGGCAGTCGACTCTCTCAGCTACCAGTCGACTGCCACCCTCATCAGTCGACTGCCACCCAGGGCAGTCGACTGATAACTGAAATATCAGAATTTCAGTTATTAGAAATGAAATTTAGAAAATCATAAATAATTATACGTAATTCAAAAAATCATGAAATTTCATACGTATAATACTTATGATCAATACAATGGGTGAAAAATATTTAAAAATTATTTTACCCATAAAATAATGAGTTTGATACAGAATCCAAAAGTGAATAAAAACTTTAAAGTTTTAGCTCACTTTGTATCAATCTCATCAATGATGATTGCTATCAAAAGATAGACTTCACCAAGGTTTTTCAAAAGGATTTTAAAATATTTTCAAAACCTTATTTTGGATCATATTCCTTGGGCTCAATGTACATGACTTGTACACAAGCTTTCCCAATGATCCACCACATGATTTTACATGAGTTTGAGTTCATCTAGATGCAAAAATTATGCACCTTGAACTTAACTCATATTCTATCATCTCACATGTATCTAGGGTGTATAAATACACATACATGTCAATGTGATGTGAGATGTGGGTTTGTTCATCCTAATCTAGGGTTTTATGCATTCTCTAAGGCAACCCTACTTGATTCCCTTATAAATGGGACTCCAAGTTATGTCAAAGTCCTTAAATCAATTTTCATTAATTTAAATGCATGAAGTATGAACATGGCATAAATAATAGCATAAGTAAACATGGCTAATGATCATGATGTCATGACATATGTTATAATCTAAGCACACATGACATTTAATCTAACCCTAAACATGATCATGACATTTTAAATGATTAAAAAGTAGATATGATGTCATGGCATGTTATATGACAATCAAGACATGGCAAATGAAAAATATAGGTATAAGAATACCTAAATTTCAATATTAGTTGCCATTTAATATAATTAAGTATATTTTGTCATATTGTCAATTATTCTCCTAAGTGTGCCAAAAACCCAAATTGGCACACAACACCTCTAAACCTAATTTGTGTCAATTTAATTGATTTTTTATAATTCTAAAAATGTATTGGCACATCCTAAAATCTTTTAGGATCATAAATCAAATCTATTTCCAAGGTACCCATAACCTTGAAAATTATCCTAAAATGTCACCTTTACCATGGTTGAGTTAACTACTCATCCAATCAAGGTTGGCACAACCTAAACCCATCTAGCGTGAATCAATCACGCTCTTAGGAATCTAAAACCTATTTGAGATCCTAGGGTTTACTAGGTATTCCTTAGGGATAACCTCCCTAGATACCCTCCTAATGACCCTTCTAGGCTTGTTAGCCTTGGTCATTGTGGTCTTACCTTGGTTGACTCTAGGGGTAACTCCCCTTGTAACCTTCTTAGTGGCTTCCCTAGGTTTCCTTGAAACCCTAGCCACTAGGCACATACCATGGTCAACTCTAGGGATGACTTCCCTTGTGACCTTGGCTTTCCTATACCTAATTCATGTTCCATAATCAAATGGAACACTATGATAAGCCACCTTAGGCTTAGTTTTGTGACCCAAACCCTTCTTTCCCTTGGTTGGGACTTTTCTCTCTTTGGCCCTAGGTGTTGACTTTGAGTCCTAGACTCTTGACTTTGACTATTTGATGTTTGAAATTGATTTTGCATCTTCTTGAGGGTCTTTTCTAATTTCTCAAGCCTTGACCTTAAGGCTTGATTTTCTAATTCTAATTGCCCAATTTTTGAATTTTGATTTGGTCTTTGGGCATTATCCTTTCTAGGCATATGGCTAGTCCATTTAGGGTTAAAGCCTAGGTGCTCTTGTATTTTCTTAATAGATTCCCTAGGTAAGGTTTTTCTAGGGATATTAGTCCCAAATTCCTCCTTATTTCCTAAGTGGACACTTTTAGCTCCTAAACAAAAATATTTATCTCTAGCATGGTTTTCATGATGAATTGCAAGATAATTAAAATTCCTAGCATGCTTTTGACTTTCAAATTTAGAAGGTGCATTATTAAAATATACCTTAGGATTAGCCTTAGCTCCCCCTACTTGTGATGCTCCCCTTTGAGTCTTCTTCTCCCCCTTTGGGCATTGATTCTGGTAGTATCCCGGTTGTCGGCATTTGAAGCAAATGACTTTCTCCTTGCTTTTGGTTGTTGGGGGACCGGCATCCTTAACTTTTGGTGCCGGTGGAGCTTTTCTTACTCTCTTTGGGCATTTGCTCTTGTAATGCCCACTTTCCCTACACTCAAAGCAAATTATATAATTTTTATTTAAACCTAAATTGCTTGAGTTACCTAGGGTATTTGTGGTGGTGATCGGAGTGGGTTCCTCATCCCTCCCGGAGGTTGAGGCTTCTCCTTGATTTTGCTCCGGCTCCGGTGTGGATGGTCTCTCCTCCCCTTCAATCCTTGAAATGAAGGCTTCTTCCACTTCTTCCACCGATCCGGAAATTGATTCCCTATCAACTTCCAAATCCTCAGGCTCTTTAGATGATGATGTACTTGCTTGAGCTTGAGAGGGTGAGCACTCCTCTTCTTCTTCTTCTTCTTGGATTAAAGATGAATTTTCATGAAGCTTGGCTAAATCGCTCCATAGCTCCTTGGCATCCATGCACTCGCCTAAGATATACAAGAAGTCATTAGGAATTAAATCAAAAATGAAATTGATTACCTTCTTGTTTTTCTCAAATCTTTGGAGTTGATGTTCACTCCATTTCTTCTTCTTGAGGAAGCCACCCTTTGGTCCTTTTGGATATTCGAATCCTTCCATCAAAATGGACCACTCCTCAAGGTCTCTCATCATCAAAAAGTTTTCAATTCTCGCCTTCCAAGAATTGAAGTCTTCTCGTCCATAGAAGGCATAGAGAATTGGGGTGTTGATATCCGATCCAAATTATTCTTCCAACTCCATCTTCACCCTCTAGCGTGCTCCCTCAGTTGTTAAACTTTGAAGAGCAGCCTCGCTCTGATACCACTTGTAGGAGATTTGAGGCCGCTAGAGGGGGGTGAATAGCGATGTGCTCGTATGATGGAATTCGTTCGCGTTTGCTTGTCTACAATCTTGTTAGTACACAGCGGAATATACAATAAAATACAACAAGAACAAACACAACACGATAGACATGAGATGTAACGTGGCTCGGAATTGAACGGTTCCTACTCCACGGATCGGGCTCTAAAAGCCTTAGCAATCCAAATGTTAGTGAAATCCCTAGAGCCAATCATGTGATGATTATTGTATGGACTTTATTGTATCATATTCCTATTTATAAAGGCATGGTTATTATATTTACTTGTATTGGTGCCAAATAACTAAATATAATAATGTCCTTGAGTAGTAGGTTCTTATCTATATCAATCGATTGGTTGAATTGATATAGAGAACACTACTCTTAAGTATTCCTAGTCGAGTATTAACATTCAGGGACAATGTTAATGCGTAGAGACTAGCATGTAGGTCAACACGATGACTTGATCTCACAAGTCATGGATATGAGATATCAAGTTGACACATGGGTATGTATTGGAGAATGTATACTGAATGACTCGCCATGAGAAAGTATCATGGATCGTTATATGAGTGTCATATATTTTCTCATGTGGCTATTAGTATGACTATTAGTCCTTAGACCAGAAGTCACCATGGCTCCCTACATAAGGAGTTGCATACTTTGGCTTCGTCAAATTTCACCCGTAAATGGGTGGACTATAAAGGTGATTACTGGGTATGTGACAAATTATGCGGAGGGATGTGAGTGATGTAGATGAGATCTATCCCTCCTATATGACGAGGGTGACATCGATATTTTTTATAGAGTGAGACCACGAAGTGCATGACCATGCCCAAATGAGTCAATATGAGATATTGAGCTCATTTGATTAGAGTGAGTCTACTTGAAGTTCAAGATATAGATTGTACCGAGGATGACACGGTCTATGCCTCAATTGGTCAATCTAGATATCAAAGATAGAGGAACATTGTCACATATTGTGAGAGTCACAATTAGTAGTCACAAAGGTGATGTTGGAGCTCAACATTCTTGTAACTTGGGTAGCAATGATGTGTTTCTAGACCAACATTACAAGAACCTATAGGGTCACACACTAAGGGCAATTAGATGGAGATTAGGTTCATATGATGAACCATGAGGATTATGTTCATGGGATGAACCAAATTTGATTAAGAGTAATCCTAATTAGACTAATTGAGTTGGACTCAATTTGATTCAAGTGTTAAATAAGTCTAATTTAGATTTAATTCATCAAATCAATTTAAATTAATGAATAGAGATTCATTAAATTAAATTGACTTGAACCAAATGGTTGGATTTAATCAACCATGGGAGATAAGAGGTCCAGTTTGACTTGACTTGAGAGGGAAGATGAAAGGTCAAGTTTGACTTGACCAAATGTCATATCATGATGATAACTTGGCATGGCCGACCAATGATGATGCTCCACATCATCATAGACTTAGCATATGGTGCCACCTCTTGAGGGAGACCAAGAGCCATTGGCTCTTGGAGGAGTTACATGCATGCATGTAACCCCCCCTTAAGAAAAGTGGTCGGCCACTTGATTGGATTAGATGAAAAATTCATTTTGTCTGAGTTAACACAACTTCATCTTCTTCCTTGGATCACCCTCTCAAGCTCTCCCAACCTCCTTGGCCGAAATTCCTAAAGGGTGCTAGCACACTCTAAGGTATTTTTCTCCACCTATTGCTTGTGTGGATACCAATAGAAGAGTGTGCACTTGACACTCTCGAGTTCCGACGAACCATTTGGACGAGCGGGATTTGCGAAGGGCGTCGTATCGAGGGTAACTTCTTATCATATAGATCTAGAGTAGATCTAAAGGTATTAAACACATACATGTTAGTTTTATATTTTATACTTCACACGGATCCGTAGCCGGGGCTTCCGAGGTTTCCGCAACGCAAAAAAGCAATTTTTGCGGCTCGGAAAACCCAACAGTGGTATCAGAGCCACGTGCGAAGCATGTATGTGTTTCTTTTTTGTGGTTTTTATATTAGGTATAAAAATTACAGAATTTTATGTTTCTGTAAATTTTCTAATTTTATAGAATTTTTGGGTATTTTTCTCGAAGAGTCGAAGCAACGAGTGTTGGGACACTTGTCGGCTTCAACCACCGAGAAAAACTCTCCGAAACGGCGAGTTCTCGCTTTAGGTTTTTGGGATAGCGACTTAAGTCATTGAAAGATCGTAATAGGGACACTCGCAAAGTTTATTTTGTGAGTAGAGGCGCTGCCCCTATCCCTGAAAGGGGCCTTGTCCCGCGATCTCGTCCGGAAACCGCTTAGCGGGACCGTTACAGAGAGGTGACTCATAAAATTGAAAATAAAAATAGGAAAAAATATAGAAATTTTCTGTAAAAATACATAATTTAGAAATATGTATAATTCTGTGATTGTCGTGGTCCAATGACCCCAATTTGATTTGATTATGATGTGTTGTAATTCATAATACGGCATGAGTGTCGTTTTTGTGGTTGTGCGTGTTGTATAGTATATGCAACCTGCGCGTCGTACCTCTTCTTTTGAAATTCTAGTTGTAAATAGTTTTAGACTCGAATGTAACTCGAGTTTCATATTTGTAATGTACAAAATGGAGCGGTGGAAAGTTCACTTGTAGACAAAGTTACGAGAAGGGTGCCAACGACACATGTCGGTCAAAGGAAGCGCTTGGAGAAGCCGCTAGCCTTAGGTTGACCGCCCGATCTTCTCATTGGCTTGAGAAGATCATAGTAGGGCCATGACTACATCACAATTATATATATATATATATATATATAATGCTAGTAGAATAATGCTTGTATATATATGATGCATGCTAGGATATTTTTCTTGTATGTATATGATGCATGCTAGAATAATGCTTGTATGTGTGTGATGCATGCTAATATAGGATAATAAATGCCTTAATGCATATATGATACACATTACGATTAGATTATATCTTAATTGAATCAACTCGTAAATGCCTACCAAGTCCTTGATACCCATCACTACCTCGATCATTTGTAGTTGTTGAATCTGCCAAAGCAGAGCAACGCATATTATCTTGGTAGGGTGCGGAGGGACAATCTTGGTCCCGCCTATCACGGCTTGGGTTAGAGTAAGGTCAATTAGATTGAGTAAAACTAGTTAACTCAATTGGATCGAGTAGAACTATAGGCATATTCCAATCGTTGGAAAGATAGGATAAGATCGCATTTACACTAAATCTTGGGCGATTTTGCCAAAGCTAACTCAAGGTCTTTTGTAAATGTGGGTCTTGATCCTATAAACAAGAGTTGCATAGAGATGTAATTGGTAATGTGTTACCCACCGATCGTACTAAGTCTTGGGCGATTTAGCCAAAGCTAACTCAAGGCTTAGTATAATGTGGATCTTGTCCCGCAAGAATTATAGCTAGTTTGTATGAATCAAGTAATGTGGTTTGACCACATCCATAACTCGATTCTACAAAATTCCTATAATTCAGTGGGAGCATCATTTCATTAAAGGCCTAATTAAATGATAAAAGGAATATGATATTAATTCTCTGCATTGTATGTTGTAGATTACTATGTCGACAAACACGAACACTCTCTCTCTGCGTTCTGTCCTTGAGAAGGACAAGCTCAATGGAGCAAATTTCCTGGACTGGTACAGGAACCTGAGAATTGTTCTCACCCAAGAAAGGAAGTTGTATGTCCTGAAGCAGCCCATTCCGGAGGCACCTCCTGCCACTGCCTCGCGAGCTGACAAAGATTCTTACAAGAAGCATCAAGATGATGCATTAGATGTGTCATGTCTAATGCTCGCGACCATGAACTCTGAGTTTCAGAAGCAACACGAGTTCATGAATGCTTATGATATGGTTAGACATCTTCGTCAACTATATCAAGGACAAGCAAGGCATGAGAGATATGAAGTCTCTAAGGCATTGTTTGGGTCGAAAATGCAAGATGGGACTCCCGTAGGTCCATATATACTCAAGATGATTGGGTACATAGAAGACCTACAAAGGCTGGGATTCCCACTTGGCCAAGAGCTGGCCACTGACCTGATCTTGCAATCTTTGTCATAAGCCTACAATCAATTTGTCATGAATTATAACATTAATGAAATTGATAAGTCACTGCCTGAGATGCTCAGCATGTTGAGAACTGCTGAGCTTAACCTTAAGAAGGGAAAATCTGATACCATTTTGATGGTGCACAAAAGGAAAGGCAAGGGCAAGCCTAAAGGTAAGGGAAAGTCCCAAGCCAAGGGAAAAGGCAAAGAACTTAAACCCAAAGGAGGGGTAGCCAAGGAAGGGGCTTGCTTCCACTGTAAGGAAGCTGGACACTGGAAGCGTAACTGCAAAGCTTACCTGGAAGATCTTAAAAAGAAAAGAAGTGAGACTTCTACTTCAGGTATAAATGTTATAGAAGTCAATCTATCTATTTCTTCATCATGGGTATTAGATACCAGATGTGCATCTCACATTTGTACTGATGTGCAGGCACTGAGAAATAGTAGGGCATTGACAAAGGGCGAGGTGGACCTACGAGTAGGCAATGGAGCAAGGGTTGCTGCTGTTGTTGTAGGAACTTATGATCTATCTCTGCCCTCTAGGCTTGTACTAGAATTAGATGAATGTTGTTATGTGCCTACTTTGACAAAGAATATAATTTCAGTTTCTTGTTTGGACAAGAAAGGATTTATATTTATAATAAAGAACAAATGTTGTTCAGTTTATTTAAATGATATGTTCTATTGTAGTGCACCTCTAATGAACGGACTCTACTTTCTAGACTTAGAGAGCCCTATCTATAACATAAGTACCAAGAGGTTCAAGTCAAATGAGTTGAACCAAACTTATCTCTGGCATTGTTTCTTAGGTCACATAAATGAGAGTCGCTTATCTCAGCTCCATAAGGATGGGCTGCTAGACTCATTTGATTTTGAATCATATGAGACATGCGAGTCTTGCCTTTTAGGCAAGATGACCAAGACTCCCTTTAGTGGACACAGCAAAAGAGCAATAGATTTGTTAGGACTTATACATAGTGATGTATGTGGTCCTTTCAATGTTGCTGCTAGAGGTGGTTACAGGTACTTAATTACATTTACTGATGACTTCAGTAGATATGGTTATGTGTATCTTATGACACATAAATCAAAATCCTTTGAAAAGTTCAAAGAATTCAAGAATGAAGTACAAAACCAGCTTTGCAAGAGTATTAAGATACTTCGATCAGATCGAGGTGGTGAATACCATAGCCATGAGTTTCGTGACTATCTAGATGAGTGTGGGATTCTATCCTAACTCACTCCTCCTGGAACACCACAGTGGAATGGTGTATCCGAAAGGAGGAATCGTACCCTATTAGATATGGTACGATCTATGATGAGTCACACAGATCTTCCTATATCCTTTTGGGGATATACTCTAGACACAGCAGCCTTTACCCTTAACCGTGTACCATCCAAGGTTGTCATAAAGACACCATATACGATATGGACAGGGAGAAATTCCAAGATGTCTTTCATGAGGATTTGGGGTTGTGAGGCATACGTTCGACGTCAAGTCTTAGACAAACTGGGATCCAAATCTGATAGGTGCTATTTTGTTGGATATCCCAAGGATACAAAGGGATATTACTTCTACATTCTCAGTCAGCACAAAGTGTTTGTAGCAAAGACTAGGGTTTTTCTAGAAAGGGATTTTGTTTCTAGAAAAACTAGTGGGAGTATGTTCGATCTTGAAGAAAATCAAGATAAGGACCATAGCACTAAGGCCTTGATGGAGGTTGAACAGGAACCACAAAGTGTTGTGGGTGATGAGATTGTTGTACAAAGAGTTGTGGAACAACCACCTGTTAAGGTAGACCTACCTCTTCGCAGGTCTGATAGGGTACGTCGTCAGCCTGAGAGATACTCATTTCTCTTGTCTGACCATGATGACATTATGCTCATTGAGAATGAGCCTACCTCTATCGGGGAAGGCTGTGATGAGCCAGTTACGAGAAATGGCTAGAGGCCATGAGATCCGAGATGGAATCCATGTACACCAACCAAGTATGGACTTTGGTTGATCCACCTGAAGGGGTCAAACCCATTGGGTGTAAGTGGGTCTTTAGGAGAAAGACTGACATGGATGGACTTACGCATACCTATAAGGGCTGATTGGTGGCTAAAGGTTCAAGCAGATTCATGGTATTGACTATGATGAAACCTTTTCTCCAGTGGCGATGTTTAAGTCCATTCGGATCTTGCTTGCTATTGCAGCATACCACAATTATGAGATCTGACAGATGGATGTCAAAATCGCGTTTCTGAATGGAAACTTACTCGAGGATGTGTACATGACACAACCTGAGGGTTTTGAAGATCCAAAGTATACTAGGAAAGAATGCAAGCTGCAAAGGTCCATTTATGGGCTAAAGCAAGCATCTCGGAGCTGGAATTTTTGATTCGATGATGCGATCAAACAGTTTGGTTTCATCAAGAATGAAGATGAACCCTGTGTCTACAAAAGGGTTAATGGGAATACAGTTGTCTTCCTTGTATTGTATGTGGATAACATACTGCTCATTGGGAATGACATCCCTTCGCTACAGTCTGTCAAGACTTGGCTAGGGACGTGCTTCTCAATGAACAACTTAGGTGAAGCAGCCTGTATTCTAGGCATCAAGATCTATAGAGATTGATCTAAGAGATTGCTTGGCCTAAGTCAGAGTACATACATTGACACGGTATTACTACGGTTTGCCATGCAGAATTCCAAGAAGGGACTTCTGCCGATGTCACATGGTGTGAGTCTTTCGAAGACTCAAAGTACCTCTTCTAGAGAGGAGAGAGACCACATAAATAAGATCCCTTATGCATCTGCTATAGGATCTATCATGTACGTCATATTGTGTACTTGTCCTGATGTCTCGTATGCTTTGAGCATGACGAGTAGACACCAGTCAGATCCAGGTGAGCATCACTGGATATCAGTCAGGAATATTCTTAAGTACTTGAGAAGGACTAAAGAATATTTCTTAATATTTAGAGGCGATGAGGAGCTTGCTGTAAAGGGTTACAGTGATGTCAGCTTCCAAACAGACCAGGATGATTATAAATCGCAATCAGGGTTCGTGTTTTACTTGAATAGTGGCACTGTGAGCTGGAAGAATTCCAAGTAGGACACAGTTGTTGATTCTACAACAGAGGCCGAATATATCGGTGCTTCCATCTCAATCGAGAGATTATTGATAGAGGAGATGTGAAGATTTACAGAGTACCCACAGAGGCTAACATCATCGATCCCTTGACCAAGGCTTTGGCACAGAAAAAACATGATTGTCACACTAGGTCATTGGGTATTAGATACTACGGTGATTGGCACTAGTGCTAGTTGAAGATTGTTAGTGAAAGCCCTAGAGTCAATCATGTGATGATTGTTGTATGGACTTTATTGTATCATATTCCTATTTATAAAGGCATGGTTATTATATTTACTTGTATTGGTGCCAAATAACTAAATATAATAATGTCCTTGAGTAGTAGGTTCTTATCTATATCAATCGATTGGTTGAATCGATAATGAGATGATATAGAGAACACTACTCTTAATCATTCCTAGTCGAGTATTAACATTCAGGGACAATGCTAATGCGTAGAGACTAGCATGTAGGTCAACACGATGACTTGATCTCACAAGTCATGGATATGAGATATCAAGTTGACACATGGGTATGCATTGGAGAATGTATACTGAATGACCCGCCATGAGAAAGTATCATGGATCGTTATATGAGTGTCATATACTTTCTCATGTGGCTATTAGTATGACTATTAGTCCTTAGACCTGAAGTCACCATGGTTCCCTACATAAGGGGTTGCATACTTTGGCTTCGTCAAACGTCACCCGTAAATGGGTGGACTACAAAGGCAATTACTGGGTATGTAACAAATTATGCGGAGGGATGTGAGTGATGTAGATGGGATCTATCCCTCCTATATGACGGGGGTGACATCGATATTCTTGATAGTGTGAGACCACGAAGTGCATGGTCATGCCCAAATGAGTCAATATGAGATATTGAGCTTATTTGATTAGAGTGAGTCTACTTGGAGTTCAAGATATAGATTGTACCGAGGATGACACGGTCTATGCCTCAATTGGTCAATCTAGATGTCAAGGATAGAGGGACATTATCACATATTATGAGAGTCACAATTAGTAGTCACAAAGGTGATGTTGGAGCTCAATATTCTTGTAACTTGGGTAGCAATGACGTGTTGCTAGATACCGCTCATTGCTTATGTTCCTAAATCGGTTTAGGGACATTGTCAACGTTACAAGAACCTATATGGTCACACACTAAGGGCAATTAGATGGAGATTAGGTTCATATGATGAACCATGAGGATTAGGTTCATGGGATGAACCAAATTGGATTAAGAGTAATCCTAATTAGACTAATTGAGTTAAACTCAATTTGATTCAAGTGTTGAATTAGTCTAATTTAGATTTGATTCATCAAATCAATTTAAATTAATGAATAGAGATTCATTAAATTAAATTGACTTGAATCAAATGGTTGAATTTGATCAACCATGAGAGATAAGAGGTCAAGTTTGACTTGACTTGAGAGGGAAGATGAAAGGTCAAGTTTGACTTGACCATATTGTTGGAGATTTGAGGCCGCTAGAGGGGGGGTGAATAGCGTAGATGACCGTACGTAGATGGAAATCGTTCACGTGCTTGTCTACAATTCGTGTTAGCGCAGCGGAATAATAATAAAAGCAATACACGAAATACAATCACACACGAACACGATGATATAACGTGGTTCGGAACCACACGGTTCCTACTCCACGGATTGAGCTCTAACGAGCTCTAGCGATGCCAATGCAATCACTAATCAATAAACTCCTTCTCGACAACAAGTCGGAGGTGGAGAAACCTCGTACACAAGATTACAACAATAATCTAAAGAAATACAAGCAAATACAAAGGAAATGTAAAGAACACTTTACAAACTAGGGTTTGAGCGCTTTGCTTGTTGGTTGCTTGGATGAGGTTGAAGGGCCCTGAGATGCACCTGCAAATCGCCTTCAAATCGCCTCAAGAAAGCTCCCCAAGAACTGATGTCGCAATCTCCACGAACAGCTTCCTTTTATCTCGCGTCGGGCTGGATTTCCACCTGGCAGTCGACTGCCATAAATCACCAGTCGACTGCCAACACTGTAGATGTGAGACAACGGCTCAATCCACGTTGGACAAGTTCCAACGGGACTCTCACCAGTCGACTGCCAACATTGGCGGTGCCGATCGCTAACGCTCGTAGTCGATCGCCCTCGGCTACGGAGCGCTTGCTTCGCAACTCGGCCGTGATCATTGCCATCCCTTAGCGATCATTGCCGTCGACACCGATCGCTCCCATGAGCGATCGACCGCTGTAGCCTTTAAAGCTCTCAAATGGCAGTCGAACTCGAGTCGACTCCCGGCAGTCGAACCGGCCATAATGCCAGTCGACTGCCAACCTCAAGAATGAGGTTTTAACCCAAGTATGGTGCCCCCATACTTGCTAGACCACCCTGAGCCTAGACCTAAGCCTTCTAGCCACCTCCATCAGCCTCACGCCTCTCGGATCCCTCCAAGTCATCCATGACTTGTTCATCCATCGCGCTAGCTTCCAGGTGCTTCCATCGGCTATGTCATGCTAACGGTGTCTACACCGCCAAGGCACATTGGACTTACGCCGCCAAGACTCCGCTTGGACTTTACGCCGCCAATATCAATCCCCTTGAACTTCTCAAATGCCAAGACTCAAGCTTGGACTTTCCCTTGCCAACCCATGTTGGACTTTCCATGCCAAGACCCATGCTTGGACTTCTCATGCCAAGTGCTCAAGACTTGGACTTTCCCAATTGCCAAGTGTCCCACTTGGACTTTCCATGCCAAGTACCCATGACTTGGACTTTCCCTTGCCAAGACCCATGCTTGGACTTTCCCATAATCACATGGTCAACCCTGGTCAACCATCAAGTCACTTATAACCTGGGTCGATTGTATAAACAATCTCCCCAACATATTAATCGACATTAATGTCAAACATCAATGTCAATCCTATGTCTAACATACTTTGTCAAACATACTTTGTCAAACATCAAAACATCACTCGAGTCAAACTCGAGTCTGGTCAATCGTGACCTGGGCCGATTGCACCAACAATCTCCCCCTTTTTGATGTTTGAGAAAAACCAAATAAAGCCATGAGTTAGAACACTAACTCAAATCCCTTACCAATTATCCCAAATTGGTAAACACTCACCAAATGTTCTCCCCCAAACATTTAAGTGAAAATGTAAATCAAATGTTCTCCCCCAAACATTCTCCCCCTTTTTGACTAACATCAAAAAGGTTTTCTCTCCAAGGAGGTCAATGTCTCATGTCCCAATGAGATCTTACAATCTCCCCCTTGATCAAAAATACCTAGGATGCCTACCATCTTCCTAGTGATAAGTCCCATATCACTCAAGAGAGGCACTCCTATCTCACTCTCCCAATTTCCAAATTGGGTATCAAACACCCATCAATTTTCAATTGATAACATTCTCCCCATAAAAAACATCCATCATCCCAAGATGGATACCTCCCCCTAAAGGCTTGCTCCCTCTTGACCATTGCACCAACAATGTCCTTGGACAGCCCCTAGGCCAATAGGAACTCTAAACCATCAAAATTAAGGTTCTAAGTTCAACATAGAACTTTTACTCACCCTAAATTTGATACTTTGACCTAACACAACTCCTAATCCATATCCAATGGATTTTCACCCTTCATAATGCTTCCCAAAGCATATCCTAGGGTTAGAGTGGTTAGGAACCTTACCATGGTGAAAATGGGCTAAACAAACCTTGTTAACCCGAAATCAGACACAGCAATCGACTCCGAAATCACCAGTCGCCATCCATCGATCGCCACCAAGTGGCGGTCGTAGCCTAATTCAATTTTATCGGATCAATTTCAAAATTCATAAATAATTATACGTATATCAAAAAATCACGAAATTTGATCGTATAATACTTATGACTAAAACAATGGGTAAAAAATGTTTGAAAAATATTTTACCCATAAAATAGTGAGTTTGATACAAAACTCAAAACCATTGAAATTTTCAATGTTTTGGCCCTATTTTGTATCAACTTCATCAATGGTGATTGCTATCAAAAGATAGGCTTCACCAAGGTTTTTCAAAATGTTTTTAAAATGTTTTCAAAACCTTATTTTGGATCATATTCCTTGGGCTCTATGTACATGACTTGTACACAAGCTTTCCCAATGATCCACAAGTCATATAAGATGAGTTTTAGTTCATCTAGATGCAAACACTATGCACCTTGAACTTAACTCATATCCTAGCATCTCACATGTATCTAGGGTGTATAAATACACATACATGTCAATTGGATGTGAGATGTGGGTTTTGGTTCATTTAATCTAGGGTTTCATGCATTTTTCTAAGGCAACCCTACTTGATTCCCTTATAAATGGGACTTCAAGTCATGCCATTGTCCTTAAATCAATTTCAATCAAAATATCTTAAGTGCATGAATGATTATGGCATTAGAGATGATATAGATAAACACATGCTCATAATCATGATGTCATGGCATAATATGAAATCTAAAAACACATGACATTTAATCCTTAATCCTAAACATGTACATGACATATAAATGATGAGAATGAAAATGATGTCATGTCATGACATATGGCAAATCAAAGCATGGCAAATAAGATATAAAGGTATGTAATACCTAAATTTTAATATTAATTTCCATTTTATATAATTAGATGTATTTTGCCATATTTCTATTTTTCTCCCAAGTGTGCCAAAAACCCAAAATGGCACACTAACCTCTAAACCTAAATTGTGCCAAAATGATCATTTTATCAAACTTCATAATTAATATTGGCACATCCTAAAATCCTTTTAGGATTAATTCAAATCTATTTCCAAGGTAACCATAATCTTGAAAATATCCTAAAGTGCCACCTTACCATGGTTGAGTTAACTACTCATCCAATCAAGGTTGACACACCCTAAACCCACTTAGCGTGAATCAATCACGCTCTTAGGAACCCAAAATTTATTTGAGCTCCTAGGGTTAATTAGGTATTCTCTAGGGATAACCTCCCTAGATACCTTCCTAATGACCCTCCTAGGCTTATTAGCCTTGGTCATTTGGGTCTCACCTAGGTTGACTCTAGGGGTAACTCCCCTTGCAACCTTCTTAGTGGCCACCCTAGGTTTCCTAGAAACCCTAGCCACTAGGCACACCCTTTGGTCAACTCTAGGGATGACTTCCCTATTGACCTTGGTCTTCCTAGGTTTAGTTCCATAATCAAATGGAACATTGTGATAGGTTTCCTTGGGCTTAGGTTTGCCCTTGGATGACTTTTGTTTCTTAGGTTCTACTTGTTGACTTTGACTTTTGGACCTAGAAGTTTGACCATTAGACCCTTGAAATTGATTTTGTATGTTCCTAAGGGTCTTCTCAAGTTTTTCAAGTCTTGACCTCAAGACTTGATTCTCTAACTCTAATTGCCCAATTTTTGAATTTTGATTTAAATCATGGGCATGGGACTTTCTAGGCATATGCCTAGTCCATTTTGGATTAAAACCTAGATGTTCTTGTATTTTCTTAATAGATTCACTAGGTATGGTTTTTCTAGGGACATTAGTCCCAAATTTCTCCTTATTACTAAAATGGACACTTTTAGCTCCTAAGCAAAAATATTTATTCCTATTAGCATGCTTTTCATAAATTGCAAGAGAATTTAAATTCCTAGCATGCCTTTGCCTATTAACTAAAGAAGGTGCATTAGTGAAATATACCTTGGGGTTTGCCCTAGAGGCTCCCCCTACTTGTGATGCTCCAACTTGTTCCTTCTTCTTCCCCCTAGGACATTGACTCCGGTAATGTCCTTTTGCATTGCATTTGAAGCATATGATGTGCTCCTTGCTCTTGATACTTGGGGAACCGGTATCCTTAACTTTTGGAGCCGGTGGAGCTTTCCTAATCTTCTTTGGGCACTTGCTCTTGTAGTGCCCAAATTCCCTACACTCAAAGCACATGATATTATTTTTATTTGAGATTGATGTGTTTGAGTTACCTAGTTCGGTGGTAGGTGCCGGAGTTGTATTTTGAGCTTCCTCATCTTGAGTGGATGTTGAAGCTTCTTCTTGTTGCTCCGGTATGGAAGTTCTCTCCTCCCCCTCAATCCTTGAGGTGGATGCTTCTTCCACTTCCTCCACCAACCCGGAAATTGACTCCCTATCAACTTCCGATTCTACTTCCTCTTCCTCTTTGGATGTTGATAATCTCTCAACCTCCAAGTCCTCACTTCCTTGTGAAGATGATGCATTAGCCTCTTCGGTCTCTTCCTCTTGGACCATTGATGGGCTTTCATGGAGCTTTGCCAAATCGCTCCATAGCTCCTTAGCATCCATGCATTCACCTAGGCTACACAAGAATTCATTTGGAATTAAATCAAAAATGAATTTGATTACCTTCTTGTTTTTCTCGAATCTTTGGAGTTGATCTTCACTCCATCTCTTCTTCTTGAGGAAACCACCTTTTGGTCCTCTAGGATACTCAAATCCTTCCATTAATAGAGACCATTCCTCAAGTCCTCATCATCAAAAATCTTCAATTCTTCTCTTCCAAGAATCGAAGTCTTCTTGTCCATATAATGAGTACGGGACCGGTGTGTTGATGTCCCAACCTAGCTTGTCTTGAAATTCCATCTTTACCCTCTAGCGTATTGCTCCCGGTTGTTAATCCGTTGAAGAGCCACCAGGCTCTGATACCACTTGTTGGAGATTTGAGGCCGCTAGAGGGGGGGGTGAATAGCGTAGATGACCGTACGTAGATGGAAATCGTTCACGTGCTTGTCTACAATTCGTGTTAGTGCAGCGGAATAATAATAAAAGCAATACACGAAATACAATCACACACGAACACGATGATATAACGTGGTTCGGAACCACACGGTTCCTACTCCACGGATTGAGCTCTAACGAGCTCTAGCGATGCCAATGCAATCACTAATCAATAAACTCCTTCTCGACAACAAGTCGGAGGTGGAGAAACCTCGTACACAAGATTACAACAATAATCTAAA
This sequence comes from Wurfbainia villosa, assembly GCA_025175895.1. Classification (NCBI taxonomy): domain Eukaryota; kingdom Viridiplantae; phylum Streptophyta; class Magnoliopsida; order Zingiberales; family Zingiberaceae; genus Wurfbainia; species Wurfbainia villosa. Next base: position 18,726,276 of record CM046000.1, on the reverse strand, counting down.
GAAATACAAGCAAATACAAAGGAAATGTAAAGAACACTTTACAAACTAGGGTTTGAGCGCTTTGCTTGTTGGTTGCTTGGATGAGGTTGAAGGGCCCTGAGATGCACCTGCAAATCGCCTTCAAATCGCCTCAAGAAAGCTCCCCAAGAACTGATGCCGCAATCTCCACGAACAGCTTCCTTTTATCTCGCATCGGCCGATTTCCACTGGTGCCATAAATCACCCGATCGCTAACACTTTGTAGATGTGAGACAACGGCTCAATCCACGTTGGACAAGTTCCAACGGGACTCTCACCCGATCGCCAACATTGGCGCGATCGCTAACGCCGTAGTCGATCGCCTACCGGCCACGGAGCGCCGTTTGTGTTTCGCACTGACCGGCCGTGATCGCATCCGCGATCGACGTTGCCGATCAGCCGATCGCTTCCCATGAGCAATGACCGCCAGAGCCTTTAAAGTCAAACGGCAATAACTCGAAGTCGACTCGTAGTCGAACCGCCATAATGTCACAACCTCAAGAATGAGGTTTTAACCCAAGTATGGTGCCCCATACTTGCTAGACCACCCTTAGCCTAGACCTAAGCCTTCTAGCCACCTCCATCACCTCACGCCTCAGATCCCTCCAAGTCATCCATGACTTGTTCATCCATCATGCTAGCTTCCGTGCTTCCATCGGCTATATGTCATACTAATCTGTCTACACTGGAGCACATTGGACTTACACTGCCAAGACTCCGCTTGGACTTTATGCCGCCAATATCAATCCCCTTGAACTTCTCAAATGCCAAGACTCAAGCTTGGACTTTCCCTTGCCAACCCATGTTGGACTTTCCATGCCAAGACCCATGCTTGGACTTCTCATGCCAAGTGCTCAAGACTTGGACTTTCCCAATTGCCAAGTGTCCCACTTGGACTTTCCATGCCAAGTACCCATGACTTGGACTTTCCCTTGCCAAGACCCATGCTTGGACTTTCCCATAATCACATGGTCAACCCTGGTCAACCATCAAGTCACTTATAACCTGGGTCGATTGTATAAACAATCTCCCCAACATATTAACCGACATTAATGTCAAACATCAATGTCAATCCTATGTCTAACATACTTTGTCAAACATACTTTGTCAAACATCAAAACATCACTCGAGTCAAACTCGAGTCTGGTCAATCGTGACCTGGGCCGATTGCACCAACACATATGTCATGTCATGATGATGACTTGGCATGGCCAGCCAATGATGATGCTCCACATCATCAATGACTTAGCATGTGGTGCCACCTCATGAGGGAGACCAAGAGCCATTGGCTCTTGGAGGAGTTACATGCATGCATGTAACCCCCCTTAAGAAAAGTGGTCGGCCACTTGATTGGATTAGATGAAAAATTCATTTTGTGTGAGTTAACACAACTTCATCTTATTCCTTGGGTCACCCTCTCAAGCTCTCCCAACCTCCTTGTCCGAAATTCCTAAAGGTTGCTAGCACACTCTAAGGTATTTTTCTCCACCTATTGCTTGTGTGGATACCAATAGATGGGTGTGCACTTGACACTCTCGAGTTTCGGCGAACCTTTTGGACGAGCGGGATTTGCGAAGGGCGTCGCATCGAGGGTAACTTCTTATCATGTAGATCTAGAGTAGATCTAAAGGTATTAAACACATACATGTTAGTTTTATATTTTATACTTCGCACGGATCCGTGACCGGGGCTTCCGAGGTTTCCGCAACGCAAAAAGTGGTTTTTGCGGTTCGGAAAACCCAACAGCAAACACGCACTACTAATCACAATAACTCCTTCTCGACACAAGTCGAAGGTGGAGAAACCTCGTACAAATGATCTTACAACAACAAGAATGAAATACAAGCAATATACAATGCAAATACAAAAGAAAAGTAAAGAAAAACTTTACAACACTTGCTTTTGATTGCTTGAATGCTTGGTTGCTTGACTTGCACTTGGAGACTTGATTTGCAGCAACAAATCGCCCCAAAAGCTCTCAAGAACCGGATGACTTTTTCTCCTCCATGAGCTCCATTTATATCTTCTTCCTGGGCTGGAAAAAGTCATTTAGTCGACTGATCAGTACCATCAGTCGACTGATCACACTGTTGTTGTGAGACAACGGTGTAATCCACGCTGGAAAAATCCAATGGCTAAGACATTAGTCGACTAATTATGACCATCAGTCGACTGTTCAAGCCATCACTCGACTGCTGACCGTAGCGGTCGTGTGAGACTCCATTATATGCTCCAAAACCCGAGCACCAGTCGACTGATCACACGATCAGTAGACTTCTTTGCCGATCAGTCGACTGCCCACCTCTACCAGTCAACTGCTAGGCCAATTCTCGCAGTCAAACTCTAGTTGACTCATCTAGTCGACTGCCACATGACACCAGTCGACTGGCTCACCTCAAACATGAGGTTTTAACCCAAGTATGGTTCCCCCATACTTGCTAGACCACCCTTAGCCTAGACCTAAGCCTTCTAGCCACCTCCATCATTCTCACGCCTCTCGGATCCCTCCAAGTCATCCATGACTTGTTCATCCATCGCGCTAGCCTTCAGGTGCTTCCATCAACTATTTCATGCTAACGGTGTCTATACCGCCAAGGCACATTGGACATACGCCGCCAAGACTCAGCTTGGACTTTACGCCACCAACCATTGGACTTATGCTGCCAAGACTCCCGCTTGGACTTTACGCCGCCAATATCAAACCCCTTGGACTTCTCAAATGCCAAGACTCATGTTTGGACTTTCCCTTGCCAACCCATGTTGGACTTTCCATGCCAAGACCCATACTTGGACATTTCCTTGCCAAGACCCATGTTTGGACTTTACATGCCAAGTACTCAAGACTTGGACTTTCCCAAATGCCAAGTGTCCCACTTGGACTTTCCATGCCAAGTACTCAAGACTTGGACTTTCCCATGACAATCACATTGTCATATGTTTTTGTCGAACATCAAAACATCTCTCGAGTCAAACTCGAGTCCTGGTCAATCCGGTTCTTGAGAGATTTTGGGGCGATTTGTTACTACAAATCAGGTCTCCAAGTGCAAGTCAAGTAACCAAGCATTCAAGCAATCAAAAGCAAGTGTTGTAAAGTTTTTCTTTACTTGTCTTTCGTATTTGCATTGTATATTGCTTGTATTTCATTCTTGTTGTTGTAAGATCATTTGTACGAGGTTTCTCCACCTCCGACTTGTGTCGAGAATGAGTTATTGTGATTAGTAGTGCGTGTTTGCATTGTTAGGGCTTTTAGAGCCCGATCCGTGGAGTAGGAATCGTTCATTTCCGAACCACGTTACATCTTGTGTCGATCGTGTTATGTTTGTTCTTGTTGTATTTTATTGTATATTCTGCTGCATACTAAAAAGATTGTAGACAAGCAAACGCGAACGAATTCCATTGTATGAGCACATTGCTATTCACCCTCCCCCCTCTAGCGGCCTCAAATCTTCTGCAACTCACACTAGCGGACCAAACACATACTACGACGCTTCCATCTCATTCGAGAGATTATCGATAGAGGAGAAGTGAAGATTTGCAGAGTACCCACAGAGGCTAACATCGCAGATCCCTTGACCAAGGCTTTGGCACAGAAAAAGCATGATGGTCACACTAAGTCATTGGGTATTAGATACTACGGTGATTGACACTAGTGCTAGTGGGAGATTATTAGTGAAAGCCCTAGAGTCAATCATGTGATGATTATTGTATGGACTTTATTATATCATATTCCTATTTATAAAGGCATGGTTATTATATTTACTTGTATTGGTGCCAAATAACAAAGTATAATAACGTCCTTGAGTAGAAGGTTCTTATCTATATCAATCGATTTGTTGAATCGATAATGAGATGATATAGAGAACACTACTCTTAATCATTCATAGTCAAATATTAACATTCAGGGATAATATTAATACGTAGAGACTAGCATGTAGGTCAACTCGATGACTTGATCTCACAAGTCATGGATATGAGATATCAAGTTGACACATGGGTATGCATTAGAGAATGTATACTGAATGACCCGCTATGAGAAAGTATCATGGATCGTTATATGAGTGTCATATACTTTCTCATGTGACTATTAGTATGATTATTAGTCCTTGAACCTGAAGTCACCATGCTTTCCTACATAAGGGGTTGCATACTTTGGCTTCGTCAAATATCACCCGTAAATGGGTGGATTATAAAGGCGATTACTGGGTATGTAACAAATTATGCGGAGGGATGTGAGTGATGTAGTTGGGATCTATCCCTCCTATATGACGGGAGTGACATCGTTATTCTTGATAGAGTGAGACCACGAAGTGCATGGCAATGCCCAAATGAGTCAATATGAGATATTGAGCCCATTTGATAAGAGTGAGTCTACTTGGAGTTCAAGATATAAATTGTACCGAGGATGACACGGACTATGCCTAAATTGGTCAATCTAGATGTCAAGGATAGAGGGACATTGTCACATATTGTGAGAGTCACAATTAGTAGTCACAAAAGTGATGTTGGTGCTCAACATTCTTGTAACTTGGGTAGCAATGATGTGTTGCTAGATATCACTCATTGTTTATATTCCTAAATCGATTTAGGGACATTTCCAACGTTACAAGAACCTATAGGGTCACACACAGAGGGCAATTAGATGGAGATTAGGTTCATATGAAGAACCATGAGGATTAGGTTCATGGGATGAACCAAATTGGATTAAGAGTAATTCAAATTAGACTAATTGAGTTAGACTCAATTTGATTCAAGTGTTGAATGAGTCTAATTTAGATTTGATTCATTGAGTCAATTTAAATTAATGAATAGAGATTCATTAAATCAAATTGACTTGAATCAAGTGGTTAGATTTGATCAAAAATGAGAGATAATAGGTCAAGTTATACTTGACTTGAGAGGGAAGATGAATGGTCAATTTTGACTTGACCAATTGTCATGTCATGGTGACTTGGCATGGGGGCCGGCCAATGATGATGTTCCACATCATCATGGACTTATCATGGGGTGCAACCTCATGAGGGAGACCAAGTGTCATTGGCTATTGGAGTTACATGCATGCATATGACCCCCCAAAGAAGTGGTCAGCCACTTTAGGAGGAATGATGGTGTGAATTTATTTTTGTGTGTGTAACTTCATCATCTTCTTCCTTGCTCTCCTTCTTGCTCTCTCCCAATCCTCCATTGTCGAGACTATTAAGGAGTGCTAGCACACTCAAGATTGTCTTTTCTCCACCTATTGCTTGTGTAGATACTAATAGAGGAGTGTACACTTGACACTCTCGAGTTCCGAAAAATCCATTTGGACGAGTGGGATAAGCAAAGGGTGTCGCATCAAGGGTAATGCTCTTCTCATGTAGATCTAAGGTAGATCTAAGGTTTAAACACATACATGTAATTTTGTTATACTTCGCACGGATCCGTGGCCGAGCTTTCGAGATTTTCGCAATGCAAAAAGCGGTTTTTGTGGCTCGGAAAGTCCAACACAAGTGAGATCTAGTGATGCACACCACCATTAATAAACTCCTTCTTGGAACAATCCTGAGGTGGAGAAACCTCTTACAACTGATTACAAAAGTAATACGACAATAATAACAAGATACAATCGATTACACTAAGCAAATGAATACAAGTAAAGAAAACACTTTACAAATGTAAGCTTTTGAATGCTTGATATTTGGTTGCTTTTGAAATGCCTTGAAGGTCTAGAATGCAGTAATTCCCTTTCAAATTCCTCAAGAAACACTGGCCAAAATCCTCCTCTTCGTGCTCCTTATAAAGTTGTAACTCGGGCAGATTTTCGCCTAGTAGTCGACTGTAATAAGGCACTAGTCGATGACCCCTATAGTCGTTGTCTCACAACGACTCAATCCAGACTGGAAAAACTCCAACAGATACTGGCCTGACAATCGACTAATCAGTCGACTACCAAAGTTTTTGTGCTCGTGTCCACTTAAATCAGTCGACTGTCCTTCATGGCAGTCGACTGCTATGGACAAATCGACTGCTAAACCCTAGCAGTCGACTGCCTAGGCCATAGAACAGCAATCGAGCATTAGTCGATGACTACTCATAACCTCAGTCGACTAATCTAAGTTGATTAGGTTGCCAAGTGTCAAACACTCGGCTAGTCGACTGATTCATAACCTCAATCAACTGATAAATCTCAAACATGCAGTTTAACTCAAGTATGATCCCTTCATACTTGATAGACCACTATTATCCTAGACCTAAGCCTTCTAGCCACCACTATCAGCCTCACGCCTATCAAATCCCTCCAAGTCATCTATGACTTGTTCATCCATATATTAGCCTTCAGGTGCTTCCATCGGCTATTATCTTGTTAAATGGGTCTACTTTGCCAAGATACATTTGGACTTACACCGCCAAGACAAACGCTTAGACTTTACGCCACCAAATATTAGACTTATGCCGCCAAGACTACAGCTTACGCCACCAATATCACACCCTTGAACTTCCCTTGCCAACTCCATGTTGGACTTTCCAAATGCCAAGACTCATGCTTGGACTTTCTATACCAAGTACCCAAGGCTTGGACTTTCCATGCCAAATACACAAGACTTGGACTTCCCATGCCAAGTACACAAGACTTGGACTTTCCATGACAATCATATTATCATACGTTTTGTCGAACATCAAAATATTATTCGAGTCAAACTCGAGTCTAGTCAATCATGACCTGGATTGATTGCACTAACATGATTGGCATTAGTGCTAGTGGGAGATTGTTAGTATTAGCCCTAAGTGTCGATTATGAGATGATTGGTATAGGAACTTGTTGTATCATATTTCATAATAAAGGCAAAGTTTATGGTTATTGTATTTACTTCATTGATGTGCAATTTGAATAAATATAATAATATCCTAAGATAGTTGGTTCTAGTCTACGACGTATCAAGTTGGTGACTTGATAGTGGGATACTGTAGATATATGTTTAGAACACTGCTCGTAACTGTTCCCAATCAAATATTAATATACAAGGATAATATTGATACGTTGAGACTAGCATATAGGTCAATTGATGACTTAATCTCACAAGTCATAGATATAAGATATCAAGTTGACACATGGGTATATATTAAAGAATATGTATTGAATTGACCCACCATGATAATGTTTCATGGATCGTCATGAGTATCATAAACATTCTCATAGTGACTATTGGTATGAATAGTCTTTAGACCTAAAATCACTACGGTTCCCTACATAAGAAGTTGTATACTTTGGTATCGATAAACGTCACCTATAACAAGGTTGATTATAAAGTCGATCACTGGTATGCAATGAATTATGCAGAGGGATGTAAGTGATAGAGATGGAATCTATCTCTTCCATATGACGGAAGTGATATCTATGGGCCCCTTGATAAAGTAGGACTACTAAAATGCATGGGCATACTCAAATAAGTAAATATGATATATTGAGCTCATTTGATTAAGATAGTCTACTTGGAGATCAAGAAACACAAAGATTGATAAGAGGATGACACAGTCTATACCTCATTAATCAATTTAGATATCAAAGATAGAAGGATTGAGTCATAATAGCCACAGAAAGGTTTTGTCGGATCTCGACATTCTTGTCACTTGGCTAGCAATAAAGCATTGCTAGATGTCACTCATTGCTTATGTCTCTAAAATAGTTTTTAGGGGCATTGTCAACATTATAAGAACCTATTGAGTCATACACAAGGAATATGTTGTTTTGGTGAGGGTTCATTTTTAATTTGACTAAATGAACTATTAGGATATTGAATTGGAATCATTAAGTTAGGCTCATTGAAAGGACTAGATTGAGTTAGACTCATTGCTTGGCCAAAACTTGAGTTAGACTCTAGTTGATTTAATTTGAGTTTTAAACCAATTGAAGAAGATGAATGGATATGGATTCATCATGCATTGAAGAGGTGGATTATTCATGCATTGAAGAGGGAATATCAAAAGCCAAGAATTTCATGACCTTTCATGAAAAACCTCTTCAAAGATCTTCTCATCATCATCTTGGCTAAAACTATTCCTCTTGGTTTTGAGAAAAAGCTTGTGTGGGTTGCTAGCACAACTTCGATTCTCCAAAAGTGTGTGTTCGTGTGGATACCATAGAGGCATGACCATTCTGATTGTGTTGAGATTCAAAAGTTGTTGTCGGGATTGCGAAGGGTTATGCATCAAGGGTAATCTCTCAACTAGATGTAGTTTTAAGAACGATTTTGATTATGTATACACATGGATCTCTAGAGGAATCCAATTTTCCTCTGCGTTTTGTGATGTGTTTTTCGCATAAGGATCCCTACAAGTAGGATACTGCTTATAAATCGAGATTAGCTCATCGTGCATGCTACTAAGAAGAATTACCCTAGCTTGGTCGTCCTTTTTTTCCCAAGCGCGATATACCTCCCGATCTCATCTCACCTGAGTTGTGGTACCTTCCTTGGGGTCTACATCTCGTGCTTAAGAACCTCCCCGAGTTCTTGTTCCTTGAAGACAAATTGAACCTTTCAATGTCAAATGTCATAGCTGTCACCGTTCAGCTTGTCTCCCTTCATGAGATCCAATATGACATTCTTTATTGTAGTGATGTCTATGTCACACAGAAAAGTGAGATGTAAGTGACAATTGATGTTTAATGTCTCAACTTTGTGTACCCTATTAATCATCAAGACTCAAAATGACTCGAATATAAATTTCAAGACAAGTGTATGAATCAACGGACATTATACACCACAATCTAGAATTACATCTCACCATTCAAATTAAGATGCGATACACAAATAGTCATTTTTAACATAATACCCTTGGTAAGCCTACGTGCCACTTTGAGAGTGTACATGCCACCAAACACCGACAACTCTTTTCATACATTTCAGAATTAGACCTTTTCATCTTCTCCAAGACAATCGGCTTAGGCCTAGTCCGAGTGGATTATTCCCACTCTCTGGGCTAGGTCCAAGTGAATTTTTGGACACTTAGCTTGTTCAGACACTCTCAAAGTCCGAATTGGCGTGTCGAGTCCGAGCAAGGGGCTTACCCACTCAATCCGCTAACTTCTCACTTGGCATGCCTTATTCCTGAGTATTTGTCAACACTTCGGCGCAGGCTTGCGTCAAGCACCTCTTCTCATGTCGAGCACCTCGGCGCTATGCCGAGCACTTCATCGCATGTCGAGTGTTGGTGCAATCGGTCCAACTCACGATTGACCAAACTTGAGTGGGACTCGAGTAGGATTTTGAAGTTTGACAATGGGTTTGACAATGGAATTGTCAATATATTTATCACTATAGTTGGACCATATGTTGACCATATGACAAGTGGATGATTAGGACATCCAAGGTCATATGAGGAAGATTGATATGAGGAGATTGTTGAAGCAATCTACCTCAAATCAAAGGTTGATCAAGCTCGAATGATAATTGAGTAGAAGTCCAAGATTGGATTCTTGGCAATGGAGAAGTCCAAGTATGAATACTTGGCAAAAGAAGTGCAAAATTGGATTCTTGGCAATGGAGAAGTCCAAGTATGGATTCGTGACAAAGGAAAAGTCTAAGGGTATAGTCTTGACCGTTTAAGTCCAAGTGTGTAGTCTTGGTGACGAAAGTCCAAATATGGATATTTGATAAAGGAAAAGTCTAAGGGTATAGTCTTTGTTATGTAAGTTCAAGTGTGTAGTCTTGGCGGTGAAAGTTAAATTATTGAGACTTGGCAATAGAGATGTCGCGGAGGCACAACCTCTTGGAAAAGGTATACCCGATGGCATGACATAGCCGATGGAAGCACTTGAAGGCTAGCGTGAAGGGTGAACAAGTCGTGGAGGACTCAGATGGACCCAGAGGGCGTGAGGCTGTTGGAGGTGACTTGAAGGCTTAAGTCTAGACTAAGGGTGAGTATCAATTATGAGGGGATCATACTTGGTTAAACTTAATGTTTGAGGTTTAGCAGTCGACTAGGGCTTTGGACCAGTCAATTGGTCGAGTGCACATCACTCGAGAGACTTAGTTGACTCGAAGTAATCGATTGGGGTTATGACCTAGTGGACAGGTCGTGTAGTCGACTGAGGCTCGACTACAGACTATAGCTCTAGTAGTCAACTGCTAGGGCTGAGGAATTGACTGGTCACTAGCAGTTGACTATTAGGGTTGAGTAGTCGACTGGTTTCGGTGGACATGGGCACATAATATTTAGCAATTGACTGATTGGCCCTAATCATAGGTGGATTAGTTCATTGTGAGATAACATATATGTGAGCAGTCGACTAGTGGATAAGGCTAGTCAATTGGAAGGCGAAAAATCAACCTGACGCGTGACTTAAAAGGAGCTCAACGAGAAGAAGGAAGGGAGCCAATTATTGAGCATGTTAGGGCAATCAACCCGAGTATGTGTTTGGTTTTGATGCGTGTGGCAAAGAGTTTAAGTTAGGTTGATTATGTGATTTGATATGTGTGTTTAAGTTATACAGGACTTAGTAAATCACACATGGTTTACTTTATGAAGCATTGGCGAGTTCATTATCTCATGGCTCGGGTCCTTGAGTCGGTGAAAGATGGCACGGGGAGAAGTCGTGAGCTTGGTGCATCGGAGGGACCACCGGACGAGAAGCAAAATGGAGTGAAGCCAAAGGAAGCAGACTTCAGGGCAAGACGCGAAGGATGACAAGGGAGAAGTCGTGGGCTTAGTGCATCCGAGAGACGTAGCCGGACGAAGAGAGCTTTGGTGAGGGGCTCCATCGGAGATGAGAGATTGAGCGATTGTAACCCGAGACGGGGTAGCTCAAGTAGGTGAACTTGGCCAAGTGGATAAATCAAGTGTCGGACGCTCAAACATGTGTTTGAGGTTTTACCTGACGATGGGAAGTGTCTGATGCTCAAACATGTGGTTTGAGATTTTACCCGACGGTCGGATGCTCAAACATCTTGATGTTTGAGGTTTTACCCAACAATAGTCGACTGCCAAGTAATGGTAGTCGACTGGTCCGAGTCGACTAGTAGTTGACCAGTGTCAACTAGGGTTTTGTGGTCCAATAGTCGACTACTAAAGGATGGCAGTCGATTGCTCCACTACCAGTCGACTGCTATGGGTGAACGCGAGCACAGAATCGCTCATAGCTAACTGATCAGTCGGCTATGCAGGCAGTAGTCGACTGCCAAGGGTACCATTGGACGGTGACGATGGCAAATCAGAAATCATTGGAAGTCGACCGTTAGAGTGGCAGTCGACTGATGACATGCATCAGCAGTCGACTGATGGCATGCATCAGTCAACTGTTGCATGCCCAATGGGAAGAAACCCTTCTTCTCTATAAAAAGAAGGGTTGGGGGCCTTGGGGAGAAAAATGCATCCACTTCTAAGTGCTCCCCAAGTGTTGTGAACGTCCAAACTCTCCTCTTCCTTGTTTCTATCTCTATTCTATTGTAAGAATGAGAGATTGTGTAAAGAGGTTACCTCCACCTTGTCTTGAACTAAAGGAGAGATTAGTAGATTGATTGTGAGAGTGATTCGCCGAATGAATAGTCGTGGATTAGCGTCAAGGGTCATGAATCACGTTACATCCTTGAGTTTGTGATTGCTCTTTTCTTCTTTACTTTGTTTTAGCTTAATTGTCTTTGTATTTGTATTAGTTTCATTATTACGTTGAGCTAATGATTATTTAGACGACAAGAACGAACGAAGTCCATCGAGCACACGTTTGGCTATTCAATCCCCCCCCCTTCTAACCGAGCCACGATCCTCCAACAAGTGGTATCAGAGTGAGGAGCTCGTCACCAGACTTACTGTCGTGACAAGCAATGAAATAGCCGACATGAATATCCATCCACTAAAATTCGAAGGGGACTTCACATGGTGGAAAAAGCGTATGGAGGTATTTTTCGAAACCGACTTTGAAATGATGTTAATTATGGAAAATGATTTCGAAGTGCCTAGGGATGAAGAAGGGGAGCTATTAGAGAAATCGAGGATCAAGAAGCAAAGAGAGGAGCACTTAGCAAGCTCAAAAGCCAAGCATCATCTTTTCAATGTGCTTTCTCAACAAGAGATCAATTGAATTGGAAAGTGCTCATGCACTAAAGAGATGTGGGAGAAGCTAGTGAAGCTTCATGAAGGCACCTTCGAAGCCAAGCTTGCAAGAAGAGACCTTCTCCGCTCTCAACTCAATAATATCATATTAGATAAGGGGGAAAATGTATTATCTCTACACTCTAAATTTAAGAAAATAATTAACGGTTTATCAAGTGTTGGGGAGAAGCTTTCAAACCAAGACATGATAATGAAAGAAATTGATGCCTTCCCCAGGTCATCAAAGTGGAGCTCAATGATAGATTTATTTTACATTTCAAGAAATCTAGAGGTAAGTACTTTAGAAGAATTTTTCTCTACTATGGAGCTTTACGAAACTAGACTTGAAGGTAAAGTAGAAGAGCCAAAAATTCAATCAAGGGGAGTGACACTAGTGGAGAACAAGGGGAAGAAAAAGGAGACTACACCGCCTTCATCGAATGACGACTCATCTTCCTCCATGAACACCGATGAAGAGGCTTATATGGTAAGAAAGATAAGACGTACATTGAAAAGCTTTAAATTTAATAAGTCTGATGATAGGAGAAGAAGAAGGAAGGTCATTTGCTATAATTTTAAAGGAGAGAGACACATTAGAGATGAATGTCCTCTCTTGAACAAGAAGAAGGAAGAAAGAAAGAAGGATGACAAGAAGAAAGAAAGCAAGAAAAAGGATGAAAAGAAGTCAAAAGAAAAGGAAAAGGGAAAAGTGAACATAAAAGCCACATGGGATGACCCATCATCATTGGAAGAAGAAGAAATTGTCTCCCATTTTGCATTTATGGGAATGAATGATATAGCCTCCACCTCCTCCAAGTAAGAAGAAAGAAGCACAAGTGAGGAGGAGAGCTCAAGCGTAGAGGGAGCATCATCATCATTGGAATCGGAAGGAGATTGGATAAGTGAGGTAAAAAATCTCCCTCCTCAAAAGGTTATTTCTATGATTTCTAGTTTAACTAGGGATTTATTTAGAACTAAGAAGAAAAATAAATGTAGGCAAAATGAAATTAAAAATCTAAAAGAAAAGATAAAAAATGCATATTCATATGATAATGCTTTTTCTTCTAGTGAAAATGATGCATGCTTAGAAGAGAATAGGATTTTAAGGGAAAATGTAGAATTCCTCACTAAGGCTCTTGAGAAATTCACAATTGGCTCAAATACTTTAAATATGATCATTGGGAGCCAAAGAGTGAGCTTTAACAAGAAGGGCTTAGGATATAAGGGATCAAAAAATGAAAAAGCTTACCATTACCTAATTGCTAGAGGACAACCAAAGACAATAATGGTAGCTAGGAAATGGATCTCTAAGGAGTACTTGGTGAATCCTATTGGAAAGAACTTATATTGGGTTTCCAAGTCAATCCTCAAGAGTTAGAGAAACCTAGGATAGTCAACCATAAGTGGACTTATTTTATATCATGATAAATGGTTAACTTATGATCCTTATGAGTATGTTGGGTGATAATATTTGACTAGTGATTTTGCATGATGTTTATCCTCGGGTAGAAATTGCATGAAATTTGGTGGTTAAGTACAAATACCTTAGTCACATCTCACAACCAACCATAAGGCTAACTTAATTGAAAACATAGCAATGGGTGAGATGTTAAGTTGATACAAGTGATTCACTAATGCTTATAGCATTTTGATGAATTATTATATGTATCATGATAGAGTAATCATAGACCAACTATAGGAAAAATATATGTTTAATTCATGGACATATTGCCCATAGATCATAGTTGGATATTTTTAATGATTTAAAACCATTTCATGTTTCAAAAACTTAGAGTTCATGCATTGAAACATTCTAAGGCAAAATTGGTTTTCCAAGTTGATACATCTTTAGACAACTTTGAAGCTTTTGAGTTTTTGCCTAATTTTCGAAAATTGAATGAATTATCATAAAAAAAATCATTTTTCCTTAATAGAGGAACTCATTATAAATGTGTTCTCAAAATTTTATATTTTTTCGAATTTTCTTGATTTTGTAATGCATTTTTGAAGTTGACTTCAGAAATCAGAATTCGAAACTTTCAGATACCAGTCGACTGATGAAGAATGTCAGTCGACTGCTACGTTGAAAAACTATCTTTTTGTGTTTTAAAATATGATTTTTTTGGTGTTTTTACTCCCTTAGAAAGTGATACCAACTTGTATAACATATGTATGATGTTTTTGATGGTGTCAAAGGGGGAGAAATGTTAGAGTTTAAGTTAATCATGCTAGGGAGAATTAACATATGTTAAGGGAGAGTTTGCATGCGTTAAGGGGGAGTTTTGATACTCATGTTATGATTTGCATGCTTACTTTTCTTGTGTATTCTGTTAATGTTTTATCTAACTTAAATATGTTGTCACACATCAAAAAGAGAGAGATTGTTAGAGTAATCAACCCAAGTATGTGTTTGGTTTTGATGTGTGTGGCAAAGGGTTTAAGTTAGGTTGGTTATGTGATTTGATATGTGTATTTAAGTTGTGCAGGACTTAGTAAATCACACATGGTTTACTTGATGAAGCAATGACGAGTTCATCATCTCATGGCTCGGGTCCTTGAGTCGGTGAAGGATGGCACGGAGAGAAGTCGTGAGCTTGGTGCATCCAAGGGACTGCCGGACGAGGAGCAAAATGGAGTGAAGTCAAAGGAATCAGACTTTAGGGAAAGATGTGAAGGATGACACGGGAGAAGTCGCAGACTTAGTGCATTCAAGGGACGTAACTGGACGAAGAGAGCTTCAGTGAGGGACTCCATGGGAGATGAGAGACTGAGTGATTGTAACCTGGGACGGGGTAGCTCAAGTAGGTGAACTTGGTCAAGTGGCTAAGTCAAGTGTTTGAGGTTTTACCCGACGATGGAAAGTGTCAGATGCTCAAACATGTGATTTGAGATTTTACCCGACGGTCGGATGCTCAAACATCTTGATGTTTGAGGTTTTATCCGACAATAGTCGATTGCCAAATAATGGCAGTCAACTGGTCCGAGTCTACTAGTAGTTAACTGATGTCAATTAGGATTTTGTGGCCCAATAGTCGACTACCAAAGGATGGCGATCGTGCTCCTCATCGATCGTAGCGAGATGGTCATGTGCTATATGGCAACGCGAGCATAGAACCGCTAGTAGCTGATTGATCATTTTGGCTATCACGAGCCGATCATTGCGATGATAGCGGATCATCGCCAAAAATGCGTTAGACGGTGACGACAGCAAGTCAGAAGTCGTTGGAAGTCGACCGTTAGAGTGGCAGTCGACTGATGGCATGCATCAGTCGACTGTTGCATATCCAATGAAAAGAAACCCTTCTTCTCTATAAAAAGAAAGGTTAGAGGCCTTGGGGAGAAAAATACTTCCACTCCTAAGTGCTCCCCAAGTGTTGTGAACGTCCAAACTCTCTTCTTCCTTGTTTCTATCTCTATTCTATTGTAAGAGTGAGAGATTGTGTAAAGAGGTTACCTCCACATTGTCTTGAGCTAAAGGAGAGATTAGTGGATTGATTATGAGAGTGATTCACCGAATGAATCGTCGTGGATTAGCGGCAATCGTGAACCATGTTACATCCTTGAGTTTGTGATTGCTATTTTCTTCTTTACTTTGCTTTAGCTTAATTATCTTTGTATTCGTATTAGTTTCATTATACCGCTGCGCTAACGATTATTTATACTACAAGAACAAACGAAGTCCATCGAGCACACGTTTGGCTATTCAACCCCCCTTCTAGCCAGGCCATGATCCTCCAACAGAGCATTTGGGTAGGGTTTTGCTGCTACATTCTAGACCTTCCAAAGCATTCAAAGCAACCAAACAAGCAAGCGATCAAAAGCATTCTCTTGTAAAGTGTTATTTGCATTTCTTTTATTCGCTTTTGTATTTGTTGCTTTTGGTTGTTGTAATTCATATTGTAAGTGGTTTCTCCACCTCCGGTGTGTTGCCGAGAAGGAGACAAGGTTTAGTGGAGTAGACACTAAAGTCCGACCGTGGAGTAGGAACCGTAGATTTCGAACCACATAAAATCTTATTGTTGTGCGTGTGTAATTGACTTAAATATTTGTTTATATTTTATATTTTGCATTTTGTTGTACTATTTTTCTTGTAGACAAGTAATCATGAAACCGATCGAATCGAACAACATTATTCACCCCCTCTAGCGCATCCAAAGGTCCTCAACACCGAGCACCCAAGAATCTCTGCATATGTTTGGCATCCAAAATAAACAATCACCTCAGCTCTTTCCCAAGTACTCACAACTCCTAGGCTCTTCATAAGAATGTCGAGAGAACGTCAAGTCGAGCACTACCGAGTGCATCCGAGCCCTGTCGAGCATTCTCAAGAACTGTCGAGTACTGATGTGAGAAAAACATATAGGGTTTTAGGAGTAGTTTTCGCTCACATCTCATCGCATTTTAGACTTGTTTCATGCATATTTCACTTTGTTTCGCATGCATTTCCTATTTTCTGGTTCGGATATTTGCTCTTTGTACTTTTGTGTGCAGGATAGCATTTCATGGGGAAAACAACGCACTTTTCGGAACAAAAGAAGGGCATTTGGCAGCTGGACACAGAATGAGACACCACCAGGGCATGTGGCTACACACTGTCATATCCAAAGCTCGAGATTGGCCACCACAGCGCCACACATGGCTTGGCCGTGTGGAAGCACACGGTCGTGTGGCACTGGTGCGATTTCGACGTGATTAGGTTTTTTTCGAATTTTGAGAAGATCCGGCCACATATCTATGTAAGGAAAGCTACGCCCAAAACCTAGAGTGGGGCACAATGGTCGGGACGGCACACTGGTGCCTTAAAAAGCATCGGAAACTCACAACGGGGAGAAAAGAAGTCGCTCGAGGATCAAGTTCTGCACTTCAACGCCAGAGAGAAGAGCCACAGTGCATTGTAATTCACGTTCCTTGCGCAATTTACATTGTTTCTATGAATTCAATTATGCTTTGTGTTTCTCTTCTCATATTCATGAAGTAGATTCTCCAATTCTAAGATTATGGAGTAGTTTTTGTGCGTAGAACATGCTATTTCAAATATATTTATGTTCTTGAATTCATATTTGTAATTGATGTTTGTTTAGATCGATGGTTATTCGTTTTGGTTTTCTATCTACTGTGTGTAGCCGATACGAGGGGTGACAACCCTCGTATCAAAGATTTAGGAGAACTAAGGAGGAGCCTAGGGGTTAACCTCTCTCCGGTAACCACGGATAGAAGGGTGTGATAAGTCGGGAATGAGATACGTTCCGATTCGTCACAGAGATTGATTCGGTATCCTCGTACCGTCTACCTCGTCCTAAAGCCAGGGATCAACCTGGTATGACAGAGGTAGTTCCCGATAGATACGAAGACTCATCGGGAAAGTGTATGATGTCCTTTCCACAAGACCGTAGTTAGACGTCTAGACAACACATAATTGATAGCATGTTTTGCGACGCACAAGCGAAACCAAAATCCTAGAATTCCCTCCAAAGACTCGTAGGAACCCTTCTCTTCCTCCGTGTGACACCGTACTAGAGTTAAAATCGTCGCCAATCCTCGTAATCACAACCACTAGAACTAAACTCCGAACAAGAACGTCCACTGAACAATCGATACTCGAATCTCAGTCCTTGTGGGGTCGATAATCTATTTATTACTTGATGACATCCGTGCACTTACGGACATTGAGCGCGAGCGTGCGCTTTGAGTCATCGATGGTTTTCGTCGCGAGATTTGAGGTCGCGTTCGTGTGCATCAAGTTTTTGGCGCCATTATTGGGGACTGTTGATTCGATATCAAATCGAAAGTGGATAGTTTGGATCGGACCTAATTTAGATTTATTTATTTATTTTTCTTTTTTCTTTCCTAGTCTTTATTACTTTCTAGTTTAATTTTGTAATAATTTAGATTTTAGTTTTCTTCTAGCTTTAGTAATTTCTAACAGTTTATTTTTCTAGTCTCTTGCTGTCGCACTGTTGTTCCTTTCCTTATTCATATTCTTTTATAGATAAACATGCATGCTTTTTCTCATGATTATGGTCAAGTTAATGTTATGAGTTTTGATACATTTATTGTGAGCATTGTGGTGAAACATGACATACCATTAATGATTGTCCGGATATATTTGAACCTTCGCGATTTGAACATGAAGATGTCACCTATAATTACAACCAGTTGTCACAAAATGATTTTTATTCATATAGTTAAAACCCTGGCTACTTGAACCCTCACTATTGTTTTCCAAGTGAGAACGAGAGTTATGAATCACCATGCGAATTTTATTTAGAACCAAGTCCCCACTTAGAAGCCTTGCTAGCTAATTTTACTAGGGAATGCGAGGAGCATAGCCGACAATTCGCAGAGCTTATGCAATGAAATATAGTAAGGGAAGAAACCAAACGACGAGAAGGTGGCTTTGATGACTGGATTACACCTAATATGGTGAAGACTTACTTTGAACGAACGGATGAGGAAGACATAGATGACATAGGAAGTGAAGAAGGACAATTCATTCGATCACCACTTGAAGGAGAACTTGAGGATTATATAATTGATACTTTAATCGAGGAGTGTATTGCTTCAATTAAAATACCTCCTAACCTCAAGGACCCAGAAGAGCTCGTCTTAACCCTCACCGAAACTAAAGTTGCCAATAATGAAGGCCTTCTAGTGATTGGTAATGATAAAGTTTCATTTGACATAATAAAAACTACTAATCAATCTGGTGGTGAGGATATTTGTGGAGAGTTACATTATTTACAACATATGGACAAAATGGGATATTATGATCGAACTCCGGATAATTCTTTGAAGATAAACATGTTCAATCTTGAATCAAGAAAAGCAGCTAGTAAATGTCTTACCCCTTCACGAGCAAGATTTAAGAGGTGTGGTGATGAGGAACCACAAGGTAAGAGGGATAAAGAGAGTAAGTATCTGGCCCCTCCATGAGCCAGATTTAAGAGATGTGGTGATAAGGGACCATAAGGGAGGAGGCGTAAAGTGAGTAAACATCTTGCTTCCCCACGAGCAAGATTCAAACACATCAAGAAGGGGAGGAAGAAAAATCTCCTTGGGCCACTAGAGCCAAGATGAGACATAGGAGTACAATCGAGCTAAAGATCTTAAACAAGCACTTCTTGGGAGGTAACCTAAGTTAAATTTTACATGTTTTTAATCTTTCTTCATTCATGTGTATAGTTTAGACTTTAATTTTTGTCCATTAGCATCTTTGCAAGTAGTTTAGGGTCAGAAAGAACTTGCTAGGTAGAAACAAAAATCATTTTGAGCCTACACGGCGAGGCATGTGGGAGAATTCTGACCGTAGTACACTTCGGGAGAGAAACAGGGGGGCACATGGCTAGGTCGTGTGGTTTCACATGATCGTGTCCCAAGCCGACTCATCTCCCAGTGGTACACACAGCCAGAGCATGTGTTTACACATGGTCGTGTCATGCAAGGGATAAAAGGGTCGCACTGTGTGTTTATTTTTTATAGGTATAGGAGCCCACCTAAGTCATGCAGAGAGCCTACACCTACACCACCTTCATTTCCTATTTTTGTGCAGGATGTAAGTACATCCACCTTCGATTTCTCCGAGTTCCTATCGCACCTCGACGACATATACGCCGAGCAACAGACGCAGAGGCAGCGATGGAAGGAGCAAAGCGCCTATACACAGGCGAAGTTTCATGACTTACGGGAGCATTTCCAGCAGGCTAAGGAGTTCTACGACGAGGCCTGTATTTATTTCTAGGAGGCTTCCTGTCGCTAGGAGGAAGTCGTACATCGCCAGGAGGTTCGACATCACATGCGTACCCAGCAGGCATAGTGGGCTCGGGAGAAGGAGCACAGAGCAGCCGCTGTATCTACCAGCTCTCAGATCGACCACATGTACATGTGGCATCAGCGACTGAGCACCAGATTTTCTCAGGAGCCTGACATATCGAAGCTACCAGACTTCTCATCTCGGCCACCATATTAGAGGTATAGTTTCATACAAGTCTGGAGGACCCCACTGGCGACCACAATCACGATCGTTTTCGATCGGAATTTGGCCGGACTCCGGTGTCGGCCGGATCACGGTCGGATTCCAGTCGGACCGCCACCGAATTTCAACCGAATTGGGACCGGAATCCGGCCTTCCGCCGGCGATCGAGGGCGTCGGGCGCTCGATTACTGTGTGTCGCGCACAGTCAAGCAGCGAAACGACGCTCAGCGGATCAACTCTCTCTCTCTCTCTCTCTCTCTCTCTCTCTATCTCTCTCTCTATATATATATATATATATATATATATATATATATATATAATTGGAGATAATAGAGTTAACAATTAATCCATGCCCCAGCGTGGGCATAACCAACACTTGGGAATACCTTAGGCATTTCATCAAACATTATACTGGCCAAAAAAATTAGAGCAAGGGCTACAACATGAATCAGCAAATACACGGAGAGAGGCAGTTTTGCACTTCTCATGGACAATATTGACAATGATAAACTTTTTATCATAAATGTATAGTCCGATTCAATTCGAAGAAACAGAATGAGATCAACTGCAATGTCTGTTGATAAAAACAAGTTATAGACTGTCATCCATACTTGTGCGCCAAAGGGGCGACCTCTTCAATGGAAGGGAAGAGCTAATTCGTACCTCCAATTGCGCCATGAACAGCCCGTTGCTTGGTCTCAGCAATACCGGCAGCGGGAAGACCACGCCCTTCTCCTTGCATGTCCGATGCCTCGGTTTTATCCTATTAGGCAAACTGAAAGAGAAAAACTGGGGAAAGTCTCTCAGCTCCCGGAGCTCTCGTTGCATCTCCGACACCAAATACTCCACCTTTGGCCTAAGATTTTCGTCTATGCTGTAGCAGAAGAGCTGCGGAAACCTCCTGGCCATAGCCCGAGCGTTCCGTGGCGTGAAGCCCACATCTTCGAGGAACTCGAGCCTGGGAAGGAACTTCTCCTCGACGCTGCAGGATAGCAGCGAGGTGTGGCGCGCGATGGGGGCGATGCCGAGCATCTGGAGGAAGTAGAGTGTGGGGCGGAGGTGACCAGCGACGTCAGAGACAAGAAGGCGTGGTCGCCGGAAGATAACGCGGCGAAGGTCCTGGTCTTGGACGCCAGCCTCGCGCAGGAGGAAAGAGACAACGGCGGCGAGGTCGGAAGGGGAGGCTGTCAGAATCTCGGGGCACATGCCGCAGGCGCGGCGAAGCTCTGCGGCGGAGAGGCCGAGGGAGCAGAGGAAGTGCACAGAGGCGCGGAGGTCATAGAGGGAAGCAGCGGCGAGGGTTGGATGGGAGGAGGAGGAGGCCAAGAGGTTGATGCCGACAGAGTCGAGAAAGAGTAGCTTGTCGTGGAAGACAGCGGCCGGGGAGGGGTTGGATGCGAGGCGTAGGATAGGGAAGGATGGGGATATTCGCGGAGGCTTCTCAGGAAGGGGGATGTGAGTGTTCTTGGAAAGATGGGCGCATGCCATGAGGCGACGGCATCGATCAAGAGAGGGGGTTCGTGAGAGAAGGGGTGGCGCAATAGGGGGAACCTGGCGGATGGAGCGGCAGGAACAGAAGGGGAAGATTTCCTCCATGATTAGGTTAAATTTGAGCAGGAAATCATATCGGATGCTTCGTCTACTGCCGATGGTAAGCCCATGGGTGGAGAAAGAGGGAGAGAGAGAGGAGGGATATAGTAGGAGTGGTGTGTGGTGGAGACGCGTCTGGCGGGGCCTTCATGGGATCTTCTTCTAACATTACAATCCATTGTAATTTTATTTAAGTATATAATAATTTTTCAAGTGCTCCATAAAAACAAAATATTTTTTATAATTTATTTTTTATTATAATTATAGAATCAATCGATAGGGATCGTCAGATTGACGAATTTCATCTTTTGTCACAAATATATAATAATTTTTTTATTATTTTCATTAATCATCAAATCCTAAATCCTAAATCTCATTTCAAGTTTAATATGGGAGTTATCCCTGAGCTATGACACAACGATAAGGTGCTCATGCAATCTTCTAGACATTTTCAATTTAATCTTTAGTTATGATGCATTTATAAGATTTTTTTCAAATGAGATGGCAAACCCTAAAATATTGGGTCATCTGCTACGAACACTTCTCGATTTATCGTGACGATCGATGAAAATTTTTCAGGGGACCGAATCAATAGCCCCTAAGATTAGTGGAACCAAAGGTTTGAATACCTAGTATCAACTAAAAAATATTAGAATTACCTCTCTCAAATCCAAAAGTACAGGAACACTAAATTTTCAGTTAACAAAAATGAGTTGGATGCTTCATGTAGATCCGACCACGGGTTGGAATTGACGATTCGACTATTCGGAATCGATAGTTTGATAGTTCATAAAAGGTTGACCTTTAGTCTTAATCGTCTAAGATAGTTACGATTCACAGTTCAAAATCATGGATTCACGGTTTAAAATTATTATTATTTAAAAAAATAAATAGTTAAAAAAAATATATACTTATTTAAGTTACCTACGTATTCCCTTAGGGTATAGATGTTGGATCGAAGCGGATCGCTAGAGGGGGGGGTGAATAGCGATAAAAACTTTTCTTTTAAATCGTTCGATAGACAATTAAATGCAGCGGAAATGTAAATAAAAACTAAATGAGACAAATAGTTTTTTTACTTGGTTCGTAGCCTTCGGCTACTACTCCAAGGCCCTAACGGTCCTAGACTGTGTACGGAGGGCAATTCACTAAAACACTCCTCCTCATTGGAGGTAGGAGTTTTATGATTACAAAAGCCTTCGAAGCAAAAAGATAGAGAGACAAACCCTCTCTTCTATTAAAGTAAAATGCAACGAAAAGCCTCGATTAAAAAGAATTGCAATATTGAAAGCAATAACAAATTAAGATTATACCAACAACTAAACAAAAGAAACTTTAAGCTAGGGTTGTTGGCAGCACTTCGTTGTTGTAGAGTCGTCGGAGAGTTGCAGCGTAACGGAGGCTTTTGAGCACTTAGAATTGAGGATGAAACCCTAGGTTTGTCCCTCCTTTTATAGCCTTTAATCCCCTCAACGAATGGGTCTTCAACCAATCACAAATGGGCACAAAACTCCTTGAAAAATGGTGATAAAGCTTGACTCCTCGAGGCTGATTTTTAACCACCGGTTGAACTGGCCGGTTGAACTGATGGCTAGGATTTTTGACTACAATAAAGAGTTAGCTCAAAATATAAGTGAATTCGACGGCCACTTGCCGTCCGATCTCAACATAGACCTTCCATGGGAAGTCTTGGGTCGGATCGTCGCCTAAGATTATCCCCGTAAAGAGGATACGACCTCACTTACGCTCGCACACACGAGCTTACCTCGATACTTACGTGTCGCTTTTGCTTCCGGCCTTCCACTTGATTCCTTCGGCTCCCTCCGAAGTAACTCGAGTGTCGCCCGACCACCGCGGCTTCCTCCGGGTGTCGCTAGCCTTCAGCTCCAGCATTGAGACTTTTCTGCACACTTGATTTAGCTCGTGAGATAACAATATAAGCTTAACTTTGTATCGTTTGCTATAATCAAAACTTAGGTTCGACTTAGGTGCCCACTGCACCAACAATCTCCCCCTTTTTTATTTATGGCAAACCCACATACAAAGTTAAGACAAAAATAAGTATGAGATTATGCATGAATGAGTAGGAGTATATAAAAATTCTTTTTCAAGTGCTCCCCCTTGAGGAATCCTCCCCCTTGACCGAGGGTGAGTACTTGAGAAAGGGTTTTAACTCTCCCCCTTGATATTTGCTACTAAGAAAAAGAATTAAGTAACCGAAATTACTTAATATTGGCCATAGTGTTTAAAATAAGTTTTAAGTTAAGAAACCAAATGATTTCTTAACCTTGGCCTTTAAAAGTTAAATAAGTTTTCAAAACTTAAAGTTAACTTTTGGTTTAATTATGAAGTAAGAGTTAAGTTAAAAAAAATTTTTCCCCTTAACTTTTGTCCTTTTTCTCCTTTTTCTCCCCCTTTTGCCGTATATCGAAAACAGTAAGGGGTGTGTGGAAAACAAAATAAATGTTAAATTTAAAGTCCAAGCATGTTCCACATTTTTATTTTTAAATATAATATATTGAAAATAAGTTCATCTATAAAATGTTCGACTCATATTTGACTTGATTGATATGAAGGATCAACCAGTCCTGGTCAGAGTCGATTAGTATGTATGATTATACTCCGTGGTTCATAGCGATGCACTAGCTCTACATCTGGAACCAGGAGTAAGGTCCTAACATCTCACGCCCATCTACGTGGCTAAGTACACAAACACATTAGTCCTATGTGTTGTGAGATGTATTGGCTCCTTAAATCTATAGGTGCATGATATCTAAGGTATGTCCTATGCTAGTTCCATGAAAAAAAGTAAGAAATAGTAGTAAGAAAATATAATTTGTAAGTTCCTATTCTATTACGCACATGCCTAATCTTCATCTCAAGAGACTAAATTCGGCTTCGGGTAGTGGTTTAGTAAATATGTCTGCTAGGTTAGACTTCGAGTCAACATATTCGAGTTGTATGGAGCCGTTGGCTACATGTTCTCGAATGAAATGGTGTTTTACCTCTATATGCTTTGTCCTTGAATGACATATAGGGTTCTTAGTTAGATTTATTGAACTTATGTTGTCTACAAAAATTTTAGTTATGGTGAAGTCCAACCTAAAGTCTCGGAGAGTGTGCTTCATCCAAAGAAGCTGAGTTACACACTCACCCATCGCAACGTATTCGGCTTCGGTGGTAGATAAGGCAACACAATGTTGCTTCCTACTGCATCAACTCACTAGACTTGAGCCGAGTAGTTGACAACAACCACTCATGCTCTTTCTATCGAGTTTACTACCGGCATAATCCGAATCGGAGTAGCCGATTAGTTCGAACTCCGTAGATCTAGGGTACCAAATACCAACATTAAGTGTACCCTTAAGATATCTAAGGATACGCTTAACTAGGGTTAGGTGAGACTCCTTAGCACAGGTTTGAAACCTGGCGCACATACTTACTGCAAATAGGATGTCGGGTCGACTCGTAGTTAAGTATAGGAGACTTTCTATCGCGCTCCTATAGTACTTTAAGTCAATGGACTTACTTTCTAGGTCTTCTCCTATGTTAACATTAATCGCCATTGGGGTGTTTATTATCTTAGCGTCTTGCATTCCAAATCTTTTAATTAACTCCTTAGTGTATTTTTGTTGATATAGGTATATACCATCCTTAGTTTGTTTAATTTGTAGACCTAAAAAGAAACTTAACTCGCCTACCAAGTTCATTTCAAACTCACTTTCCATGAGTGAAACGAACTCGTTTAGTAAGGCTGAGTTAGAGGTTCCAAAAATTATATCGTCTACGTAAATTTGAGCTATGAATATTTCTTTACCTAAGGTTTTAACGAAGAGAGTTGGGTCAACTAAGCCTTGGTTAAACCCTTTTGACTTAAGATGGATTGAAAGTCTCTCGTACCAAGCTCGAGGAGCTTGTTTAAGTCCATAGAGAGCTTTCTTAAGTTTTAGAACATGGTCGGGTTTATCTAGATTTTCGAATCCGGGGGGTTGGCTAACATAAACTTCTTCTTTAATGTATCCATTTAAGAATGCCGACTTAACATCCATTTGAAACAGCTTAAATCCTCGATGTGCGGCATAAGCTAGCAACATTCGAATGGATTCGAGTCTAGCTACTGGGGCATAGGTTTCATCGTAATCTAAGCCTTCGACTTGACTAAACCCTTTGGCGACTAACCTAGCCTTGTTTCTAACTACTCCACCTTTATCATCAAGCTTATTTCGAAACACCCACCTTGTTCCAATTATCGTTTTGTCTTTAGGTGGTGGTACTAATTTCCACACTTCATTCCTAGTAAATTGAGCTAGCTCTTCTTGGATTGCAATAATCCAATCGGGATCAAGAAGAGCTTGTTCAATTGATTTGGGTTCTATCTTTGAAATTAAGGAAATTTGACTAAGGTTCCTATAGGATGCTCTAGTTTGAACTCCTAAATTAGGATCTCCTATCACTTGATCGATAGGGTGGTTAGTCTGAATCCTAGATTGGGTTGGGTTTGTGTCACCTAATGCTTGATCAATGGGGTGACTTGGTTGAACATTAGTTTGGTTGGAGTCATCTATCACTTGATCAATAGAGTGACTTGGTTGACTTAGGTTAGGATTAACACTAGACCTGATCTCCGGATCAGAGTTAGGTCTAGTATGAATCGGCTCGCTAATTGGGGTTGCCGGGGGTTTTGTAGGTTCATGTCCTTCATCAAATACTACATTGATAGTCTCTTCGACTCTAAGGGTGTCGTGGTTATATACTCTATAAGCTCAACTTGTAGTCGAGTATCCTAGAAAGATTCCGGTCGTGGTCTTGGATGTAAATTTCCCTAGGTAATCCTTAGTGTTTAGGATATGTACCTTACACCCAAATACCCTAAAGTACTTGTTGTTAGGTATTTTATCGTGATAAATCTCGTATGAGGTCTTAAGGTGCCTCTTTACCATAAGGATTCTATTTTGGACATAGCATGCCGTACTCACGGCTTCTGCCCAAAACCTATCGGGTAGGTCATATTCGTTCAACATGGTCCTAGCGGCTTCTTGTAGAGTTCGGTTTTTCCACTCCACTAGGCCATTTTGTTGAGGGGTCCTAGGGCAAGAGAATTCATGGTGGTATCCGTTTAGGTTACAGAAGTCGGTGAACCTTTGATTTTCGAATTCACCACCATGATCGCTTCTAATTCTTTTAACCTTAAGGTTTTTTTGATTCTCGATTAATTTGAATAAATTGATTAATTGATCTAGGGTATCATTTTTATGTTTGATGAACCTAACCCAGGTAAACCTGGAGTAGTCGTCAATTATGACTAAGCAATATTGACTTTTATTGAGTGACTTGGCTCCATGTGAATCGAATAGATCCATATGCAGGAGCTCAAGTACACTTGAGGTTCGTTCTTGGTTAGTTAACTTGTATTGTGTCCTAGGTTGTTTTCCTTGTTGACAAGCATTACAGATTTTATTAACCAAATTGTTAAGGTTGGGTAAGCCTCTGACTAGGCCACTCTGACTCATCTTGTGGACGAGTCTTGGGTGCGAGTGACCGAGTCGTCGGTGCCACAACCATGATTCCTCTTCCTGTGTCATAAGATATTTGGCTGAGGATTTGATTAAGTTAATTGTATAAATGTTATTTGTCCTAGTTCCTTTGAGTATTGTTTTAGCTGTTTCATTTGTTTTAATTACACATTCATTTTCTAAAAATACGACCTTATAATTATTGTCACATAATTGGCTTACGTTAAGCAGGTTATATTCAAAATTCTCTACAAGTAATACATTTTTAATAACAAAATTCGAGTTAAGCTCGATATCACCTGATCCGATGATTTTGAGCTTGCCGTTATTCCCAAAGGCTACCGATCCTTGTCGTTTGAATCGAAGCTTCGCGAATTTGAGTTGATCCCCGGTCATGTGTCAGGAGCAACCGCTGTCTAACATCCATTGATCCTACACACAAGGTGGTTGGATTGGATGTTAGATTATTATATTTTTTTAAAAAAAAAATTGGTTGTAAGTTGTTAAACCTAGGTCATCTCACCGGAGTCTATATGATCAAGCATGTTATACTTATGTGTTCTTTGTGAGATGACTTCCAATTAAGTTGATTAAGTGGATTTATGTTTAAGTAATGTTAGATTTGGATTTGACCCTAGGCTTGTCAAGTTTACCTTTTCAAGATCATGGCTTCGTGTCGTGGCGAGGCACAGGGCCTTCTTTATCGGATCATCGACCACTTCCTTAGACAAAGCCATTTTCAAGAAAATGATGACTTGACTCACCTAAAATTATTTCCTCGTCTAACTAGTTATTTTTTGAAAAGAGGCTCCCGAGGCTCAATCTTTCAAAGATTTTAGTTGATTATTTGAAAAGAGGCTCCCCGAGGCTCAATCTTTTCGAAGGATTTTAGTTGGTTATTTGAAAAGAGGCTCCCCGAGGCTCAATCTTTTCGAAGGATTTTAGTTGGTTATTTACGTGTTCTAAGTGAGTTCACGAAAGAAAAAAAAAAATAAAAAAAAAATAAATCTAAGCATGCAATTTCTAAGTTAAAACACAAACATGTTTTGTACTGGCTCCCCCTAGACCGTTGAATCGGTTCGGTCTATCCACATAGTGGATTTGGTCCTTGGGAACCCAGTACGAGTTGGATCCTAGAGTTGAAATCAAAGTGGTCTTAGGGACCCATGCTTGGACACATTTTTTATGTCTACTTACGATTGACATATACGACTTATTGGTCGTGTTTGAGCTAAACCCTAGTCCGGCCTTGTTGTACACGGCCCTTTGCGATCCAAGTAGGAGGTCAAGTCCTTTGGATCCCAAAGTAAACCTTTCCAACGTATTCCTAAGATCTTCGACTTGACTTTTCAAGAGTGAGTTCTCAACTTTGAGTTTTTCAACCCGAGTTGAGTCCTTCTCTTGAACTCGACTAGTCGAAGAGGTTAGGGAGACCTCGTGTTTGAGGAGTTTAACTTCCTCAACCAGGGTCTCGACCTTGGACTCGGACTTAGCTAACTTCCTAGACAAAAACCTAACCGTATTATGTAAAGTATTAAATAAGGTTCGACTCACCTTAAGGGTATCTTTTGAACCGGATGCGTATCCGTGGCTTGACTTGAAGGTAGCTTCGTAGTCCGAGTCATCCTCAGGTTCTGACTCAAGTTCAGGTTCGGTCTCCGTGTCGGACTCAATCGATTTCGCCATGAAGACGTGGTCTTCGTCTTCTTCGGATGACGCTTCTTCCCATGTCGCATTGAGGGCCTTCTTGTGCTTAGGTGCTTGGTGGTTGAGCTTGGGGCACTCGGACTTTATATGTCCAAACCTCGCTACACTCATAACACCTAATATTAGAACTTTTAGGCTTACCTTGGTTGGGTCGAGTTGGTTCGCTGTCCCTTGGCTATCCTTCGAGCTAGGTTCATTAGTTCGGCAGTCAATTTCGGGTCAACTTCTTCTTCGGACTCATCTTCCTCCTCAGTTGGTGGTGGCTTGCTTGCGATTTTCTTCTTCTTTGAACCTGCAAACAAGGCTATACTCTCTCGTTCCGGTTGTTGATCGCTCATGTAATTCAAAATCCGAAAAGAGTTCATCTAATCTAAGTTTAGAAAGGTCCTTGGAGACCTTGTAGGCATCGACCATGGATGCCCACAAGGTAGTCCTCGGAAAAGAGTTTA
This sequence comes from Wurfbainia villosa, assembly GCA_025175895.1. Lineage (NCBI taxonomy): Eukaryota > Viridiplantae > Streptophyta > Magnoliopsida > Zingiberales > Zingiberaceae > Wurfbainia > Wurfbainia villosa. Next base: position 18,696,964 of record CM046000.1, on the reverse strand, counting down.
GAACATACCTTATAAGGTCGCAGTTTTCGACCTTTTGCCCGATTGCGTGTAGGTTGTTGACTATGTCTTGGACACGGGCGTGGAGTTGCGTCGCGGACTCGTGTTCCTGCATTTTTAGTGTGTACAATTTATTGAACAACAAATCACATTTGCAAACCTTAGCTTGATCCGATCCTTCGTGTAACTCGATCAGCTTTGTCCAAAGGTCCTTTGCGCTAATAAAGGGGCCGACGCGATTTAACTGCTCCTTGGACAAGCCGCATTGGAGGATTTGTGTTGCCTTGGCGTCGGCTTCGACTTGTCATTTTGTCGCAATGGTCCATTGATCATAATCCAAGGAGTCACCCACTTCATTAGTCGGAAGTGTGAAACCCGTTTGGATTATGATCCACATCTCGATTTGGGTTTTGAGAAAGCATTCCATCCGACCCTTCCAATAACGGAAGTCATCTCCGTTGTAAAACGGAGGTCGGACGGTGCTAAAACCCTCGAGATGGGCCATTATAACAAAAGACAAAAAGGGACGAAGATGAAGAAACTAGCAACGACAAAAACACAAAACAAGGTACCAAGACTCGCGTCTTGGATTAGTAGTGCGGGAGTAAATTTAACAAAGCGAAATAAATCAGAAATAAACAGAAATAAAAGAAAAATAAATCTGTGAAAAATGGCTAGATTGGTGGTTTCACCAAATCTTAGCAACCCCCGGCTCTGATACCAATTGTTGGATCGAAGCGGATCGCTAGAGGGGGGGTGAATAGCGATAAAAACTTTTCTTTTAAATCGTTCGATAGACAATTAAACGCAGCGGAAATGTAAATAAAAACTAAATGAGACAAATAGTTTTTTTACTTGGTTCGTAGCCTTCGGCTACTACTCCAAGGCCCTAACGGTCCTAGACCGTGTACGGAGGGCAATTCACTAAAACACTCCTCCTCGTTGGAGGTAGGAGTTTTACGATTACAAAAGCCTTCGAAGCAAAAAGATAGAGAGACAAACCCTCTCTTCTATTAAAGTAAAATGCAACGAAAAGCCTCGATTAAAAAGAATTGCAATATTGAAAGCAATAACAAATTAAGATTATACCAACAACTAAACAAAAGAAACTTTAAGCTAGGGTTGTTGGCAGCACTTCGTTGTTGTAGATTCGTCGGAGAGTTGCAGCGTAACGGAGGCTTTTGAGCACTTAGAATTGAGGTTGAAACCCTAGGTTTGGACCTCCTTTTATAGCCTTTAAGCCCCTCAACGAATGGGTCTTCAACCAATCACAAATGGGCACAAAACTCCTTGAAAAATGGTGATAAAGCTTGACTCCTCGAGGCTGATTTTTTACCACCGGTTGAACTGGCTAGTGGAACTGGCGCCGGTTGAACTGATGGCCAGGATTTTTGACTACAATAAAGAGTTAGCTCAAAATATAAGTGGATTCGACGGCCACTTGCCGTCCGATCTCAACATAGACCTTCCATGGGAAGTCTTGGGTCGGATTGTCGCCTAAGATCATCCCCGTAAAGAGGATACGACCTCACTTACGCTCGCACACACGAGCTTACCTCGATACTTACGTGTCGCTTTTGCTTCCGGCCTTCCACTCGATTCCTTCGGCTCCCTCCGAAGTAACTCGAGTGTCGCCCGACCACCGCGGCTTCCTCCGGGTGTCGCTAGCCTTCAGCTCTAGCATTGAGACTTTTTTGCACACTTGATTTAGCTCGTGAGATAACAATATAAGCTTAACTTTGTATCGTTTGCTATAATCAAAACTTAGGTTCGACTTAGGTGCCCACTGCACCAACAATAGAGAAATCAAAGCCTACATATTTCTTTTATCTTTTTGCCCTTTTACTTTATGAAGTAATATTGTTACTCATTTCCATTATCTATTCTTGTAGTTATAGTTCCTTCGAAGTTGAACTCTTCTACTTCGTCTTCAGAAATTTACATTCCTTACATTTTTTTCTGCTCTTATCCAATCATCAAGCAATGTTTGTACTTCTAAATAATCTGAGGACAAAGTAGAACATCGTTTATCTAATATGTTCCCTCTGAAATTGAACGTTTGTTCTACAGTGATGGTTGACACCGACCAAACTAATATTTCTTTTTTGATAATGGAGAGGATAGAAAAACTCTAAGTCTTTTATGACCACCATCGTCAAATATCAAAATTGTTATGTTTGAGAGGTGTCCTAAGGTAATTGCTTTATGGTTGTACTATTTAGTTGATAAATAAAGATTCACTATTTGAGTCCACATGACATATGCATTTGATTGAATCTTAAACTCATTTACTGAATGTCCGTGATACGATTCATAGCATGAGAGAACTTGTGATTTAATCACAACTAGTGAGTATATCTACATGTGTAATTATGAATGTATTGAAATAATCCCTAGTCGTTGAATTGATGAGTTCGGACATCATTGATTCTGGGAGACTAGAATAGGTTATACTCTTTGATTTATCCAAGTAGTTACTCCTCACTGGCTTGAGACATTGAGATGTCGAGAGTTAAACGTGGATGCTAGTTATAACAACTAGTTCATTGGAGTGACCTACTATAAGACTTCGCATAGTTCTCTACTTATAAGATATGTCAGTGAAGCTCTTACTGCAGCTCGAGTGTGAGTTTCCTTTGACTTAAGATATTCAAGTCATCTTGGTCATGGAGACTTATATTTTGACATCTTAGTCGATACATCTCTAAGGAAGTGTGGGTACGGGATGAATGAGTATAAGTTGAAGTGCTCGAAGGCGATTGAATAGCCAACAAAGGATTCACCACTCCTTGCGAGGAGATGTATACCCTATGGTTACTCGTCAGGATTTTTACTCAAAGTCTTTGGTCAAAGCATTACATGTCAAGAGTACGGTACTCTTGGATATATGTCGAAGTAATTAGAATCCAATGGACAAGGAAGTAAGACTCGGGCTAGGTGTGACATAGTCAGCCTAGTGGAGACTGACACATAGACCATGTCCTGAACCAAGTGAGTATAAGATGAGTGAAAGGAACGAGGCACGATTCACTGTAGCTACTGAAGGATTCGGAAATAGTTCCGAGATCAATCGTTGATTTTTCAATTAATTGGGGATCATGATGTACTACTAGGTACCACTCATGATTGTTCTATAATTAATGATTAATTATGGATATCCAATATAAATTGAGAACCTATTAGGTCACACACACTATGAATTCTTCGAAGAGACTTAAAATGAGTTTGAGAATTGGATTCTCAAGATCGAGAGAGATCAAGTTTGGTTGGACAAAACACATGACAAATATGAAAATATTTGTCAAGTCAAAAACACAAAAGGAACACGTCTTAAGAAGACGGGTTGAGACTTAAAAAGTTTAATTATAAACCAAAACCATTTGGTTTTAATTAAAAGGGCCCTCTTTTGATTAAGGGCCCAATTAGGGTTTAATGGATGAGATTAAGCCTTAATGGTTATGGGCTTAGGGATTTAATCCACTAACCTACAACCCATTAGGATTAGTGCTTATTTAAAGGGTTATAAAGGCTAAACCTAATGAATAGAAGTCCTTAAGGCCCTCTTTCTCAATTTAGCCAAACTCTCTATCCTCTTCCTTCTTCTTTACTAGCAAGGCTCCCTCTTGTTTAGGTCAAGCCAACTCCTCCCCAAGGAAGTGGTGAACTCTGGCCAAGTCTTCCTCAAGGTGGATTGACCATTCGGCCAAGGCTTGGAATAAAGATTTCTTCCTTTGTGCCCTTGGCCGAACCTAGGAGAATTAGGGTTTGGTGTTCCGCCGGGCATTAAGGAAACAAGGGTTGTTTTCACCACTTTAGAGGTCGACCACTCTAGGTTTTAGAGTTGTTATTGTCTCTTATTGAAACTTAAAAAACAAGGGCTAATTCTGACACGAATTGACAACCTTACGAAGATTGTTCGAGGACTCATTTGTGTTGCAAAATGAGTTGGCGATTGCTCTCTTATCATCCGACCTTCTTGATTCGTCTAGTAGCGAAGAGAAGGTCAAACTCGTGGCTTTGTGAAGTCGTCCCTCCGAAGATTCAGCGTGGATATGAGTAGAGACGAAGCTTCGCGAGCATTAAACAGTTGATGTCCTTTTTGTTGGGTTTTTCGAGCCGCAAAAACCGCTTTTTGCGTTGCGGAAACCTCGGAAGCCCGGCCACGGATCCGTGCGAAGATATAAAAATATAAAACATGTATGTGTTTAAAGATCCTAGGTCTACCTTAAATCTACAAGATAGAGTGTTACCCTCGTAGCGACGCTCTTCGCTTATCCCGCTCGTCCAAAAGCTTCACCGGAACTCAAGAGTGTCAAGTGCACACTCCTCTATTGGCATCCACACAGACAAATGGTGGAGAAAACACAACCTTGAGTGTGCTAGCACCCCTTGGATGGTTCGGCCAAGATAGAGGATTGGGAGAGAGATCTTGAAAGGAAGAAGATCCAAGGAAGAAGAAGATGGAGTTAGCACCAAATGAATTACCTTCATCAAGTGGAGTGGCCGGCCACTTCAATGGGTGGGGGTTACATGCATGCATGTAACTCCAAGAGCCAATGGCACTTGGTCTCCCTCATGAGGTGTCACCACATGATAAGTCAATGATGATGTGGAACACCATCATTGGTCGGCCCCCATGCCATGTCACCATGATATGGCAATTGGTCAAGTCAAAATTGATCATTCATCTTCCTTCTCAAGTCAAGTCAAACTTGACCTCTTATCTCCCATGGTTGATCAAATCTAACCACTTGATTCAAGTCAATTTGATTTAATGAATCTCTATTCATTAATTTAAATTGACTCAATGAATCAAATATAAATTACACTCATTCAACACTTGAATTAAATTGAGTGTAACTCAATTAGTCTAATTTTGATTACACTTAATCCAATTTGGTTCATCCCATGAACCTAATCCTCATGGTTCATCATATGAACCTAATCTCCATCTAATTGCCCTTTGTGTGTGACCCTATAGGTTCTTATAACGTTGGCAATGTCCCTAAACCAATTTAGGAACATAAGCAATGAGCAGTATCTAGCAACACATCATTGCTACCCAAGTTACAAAAATGTTGAGCTCCAACATCACCTTTGTGACTCTCACAATATGTGACAATGTCCCTCTATCCTTGATATCTAGATTGACCAATTGAGGCAAAGACCGTGTCATCCTCAATACAATCTATATCTTGAACTCCAAGTAGACTCACTCTAATCAAATGAGCTCAATATCTCATATTGACTCATTTGGGCATGGCCATGCACTTCGTGGTCTCACTCTATCAAGAATATCGATGTCACCCCCGTCATATAGGAGAGATAGATCCCATCTACATCACTCACATTCCTCTGCATAATTTGTTACATACCCAGTAATCTCCTTTATAGTCCACCCATTTACGGGTGACGTTTGATGAAGCCAAAGTATGCAACTCCTTATGTAGGGAACCATGGTGACTTCAGATCCAAGAACTAATAATCATACTAATAGTCACATGAGAAAGTATATGACACTCATATAACGATCCAAGATACTTTCTCATGGCAGGTCATTCAGTATACATTCTCCAATGCATACTCATGTGTCAACTTGATATCTCATATCCATGACTTGTGAGATCAAGTCATTGTGTTGACCTACATGCTAGTCTCTATGCATTAACATTGTCCCTGAATGTTAATACTTGACTATAAATGATCAAGAGTAGTGTTCTCTATATCATCTCATTATCGATTCAACCAATTGATTGATATAGATAAGAACCTACTACTCAAGGATGTTATTATACTTAGTTATTTGGCACCAATACAAGTAAATATAATAACCATGCCTTTATAAATAGGAATATGATACAATAAAGTCCATACAATAATCATCACATGATTGACTCTAGGGCTTTCACTAACAATCTCCCACTAGCACTAGTATCAATCACCGTAGTATCTAATACCAAATGATCTAGTGTGACCATCATGCTTTTTCTGTGACAAAGCTGTTAGTGATATATGAGAGATGTTCTAAGGCAATTGCCTTATGTCTGAACCATTTTATGATAAATGAAGATTCACTATTTGAGTATACATGTTTTCATGTATTTGATTAGATCTTAAACTCATTTACTGAATGTCCACGATACGATTCACAACATGAGAGAATTTGTGATTGGATCACAACTAGTGAGTATCTCTACATGTGTAATTGTGGTGTATCAGAATTATCCCTAGTCGATGAATTGATGGATTTGGATACCATTGATTCTGTCGAGACTAGCACGAGGTATACTTCTTGGTGTATCCAAGCAGCTGATTCTCACTGGCTGGAGACATTGTGATGTCCGGAGTTAATCGTGGATGCTAGTTATGGTAACTAGTTCATTGGAGTGACCAACCGTAAGACTTCATATGGTTCTCTTCATATATAGATATGTCAATGAAGTTCTTACTGCAGCTTAAGTGCGATGTTCCTTTGACTTGCATATTCAAGTCATCTTGATCATAAACACTTATGCTTTGACATCTTAAGCAAGCATCTCTGAGGAGATGTGGACTCGGGATGATTGGGTATAAGTCGAAGTAATCGAAGGTGTTTGAATAACCTATAAGGGTGCGTTTGGTTCAAGTAATCATACATAACCTTAGTTATGTAATTACCAGAGAATAAAACATAACCTTGGAATAAAGTATAACCTTAGATAAAAACCTTGTTTAGTTGGAGGTTTGAATATATAACTTAGTTTAATATTTTACTAAATTATCCATTATCTTTACTCAATCAATTCGACAACAACGATAGAAAGCGGCGACAATGACGGCAGAAGCGACGGCAGAAAGCGGCGGACGACGGCAGTGGGCGGTGACGGCCGACAAGCGGATAGCGACGGCGGCGATGTAGCCGACGGTAGCGACCGGCGATGAGCGACGACGGCGGTGGCGGTGACGGCGATGGCGGCCGACGACGGCGGTGGCGGCGGCGGCGACGCGGCGACGGCGACTGTGATGGGCGGCGACGGCGGCGGCAAGCGGCGGCGGCGACGGTGAGCGGCGATGGCGCCGGCGATTAGCGGTAGCGGCGACGGCGGCCAAAGACGGGCGGTGACCGACGACGGATGACAAATCGATTGAGTTTTGACAAATTGACATTTAATATATTGCTTGGGGTAATATTGGAAAAAAGTTTCCTTAACCCCGGGAATCAACAAAAACCTTGGTTCTCTAAGGTTTTTCGATTCCCCCTAAAAAGGTTTTTGTTCATAACTTGGTAATGATCAATTACCAGGTAATTGTTTATAACCTAAACCAAACAAGGTTTTTGTTGATAACCTAACAAGGTTATCAATAAAAACCCCCAACCAAACGCACCCTAAAGAATTCACCACTCCTTTGTGAGGAGATGTATACCCATGACCTCTCGTCGGATTGTTACTAAAGTCTTTGGCCAAAACATCATGTTTAGAGTAAGGTACTCTTCGATACATGTGCAGTAACTAGAATCCGTAGGACGAGGAAATGATACTTGGGCTAGGTGTTACGTAGTCAGCCTAGTGGGGACTGACACTATAGACCATGTCCTGAACCAAGTGGGTATAAGATGAGTGAAGGGAATGGTGTTGGGACCTGTGCGCCCGCTAGAGGGGGGTGAATAGCGTGTGATCCGTACGTAGATGGAAATCGTTCGTGATCGCGTTCGTTTTTACAATTTCATTAGTACGCAGCGAAATGATAATAATAAAACAATAATGAAGTTAGATACACACGAACACACCAATACACAAATATTTAACGTGGTTCGGAACCGCAGGTTTCTACTCCACGGATCGAGCTCTAACGAGCTCTAGCGACGCCAATGCAATAACTAATCAATAAACTCCTTCTCGACAACAAGTCAGAGGCGGAGAAACCTCGTACAAATGTTTACAACAATAAAAGAAAGAAATACAAGAAAATACAAAGGAAATGTAAAGAACACTTTACAAAACTAGGGTTTGAGCGCTTTGCTTATTGGTTGCTTAGATGAGGTTGAAGGGCTCTGAAATGCACCTGCAAATCGCCTCAAGAAAGCTCTTCAAGAATTGATAACCGAGCCTTCCACGAATAGCTGCTTTTATCCTCCATCGGGCTAGATTTCCGCTTGGCAGTCGACTGTCATAAGTCACCAGTCGACTGCTAACACTGTAGCTGTGAGATAATGGCTCTATCCACACTGGAAAAATTTCAACGGGACTCTTGGCGCGATCGTTGCCAGCCCGTAACCCGCTAGGTCGGCTCACGGAGTGTTCTGCTCGACATTAGGCAGCGATCGGCGCCGAGCCCTTGGCGATCATTGCCGACTCGGCACCGATCATCGCCCAATGAGCAATGATCGCTAGAGCATTTCGGCTCTAAAGCGTAGTCGAACTCTAGTCGACTCTCGGCGATCAAACCAGCCATAATGCCGGTTGATCGCCAACCTCAAACCTGAGGTTTTAACCCAAGTATGGGTCCCCCATACGTGCTAGACCACCCTTAGCCTAGACCTAAGCCTTCTAGCCACCTCCATCAGCCTCACGCCTCTCGGATCCCTCCAAGTCATCCAGGACTTGTTCATCCATCGCGCTAGCCTTCAGGTGCTTCCATCGGCTATGTCATGCTAACGGTGTCTACACCGCCAAGGCACATTGGACTTACGCCGCCAGACTCCGCTTGGACTTTACGCCACCAATATCCATCCCCTTGGACTTCTCAAATGCCAAGACTCAAGCTTGGACTTTCCCTTGCCAACCCATGTTGGACTTTTCCTTGTGCCAAGTACTCAAGACTTGGACTTTCCCAAATGCCAAGTACCCATGACTTGGACTTTCCATGCCAAGTATCCATGACTTGGACTTTACCTTGCCAAGACCCATGCTTGGACTTTCCCTTAATCACATGGTCAACCCTAGTCAACCATCAAAGTCTCCCTCGAGTCAAACTCGAGTCAAAACATAACCCGGGTCGATTGCTCCAACAATCTCCCCATCAAATTAACCGACATCAATGTCCAACATCAATGTCAAACCACTTTGTCAAACATCCTATGTCAAACATCAAAACATCACTCGAGTCAAACTCGAGTAAGGTCAATCGTGACCTGGGTCGATTGCACCAACAATCTTCCCCTTTTTGATGTTTGACAAAACGAACCTTGAGTTAGGCTCCTAACTCAACTTCCCTTACCAATTTTTCAAATTGGTAATTTAATCTTCTTCCCCTTTTTGACATACATCAAAAAGGTTCTCTCCAAGGAGGTCAATTTCTCATGTCCTAATGAGATCTTACAATCTCCCCCTTGATCCAAAAATAAATACCTAGGATGCCAACCATCTTCCTAGTGATAAGTCCCATATCACTCAAAAGAGGCAATCCTATACTCTCTCCCAATTTCCAAATTGGGTTTCTCAAAATCCCATCAATTTTCCCAATTGATGATACTCTCCCAATAACTTCTCCCCCTTCAAGAAGAGAAACACATCCATCATCCCAAGATGGATAACTCCCCCTAAAGGCTTGGTCCCCCTTGACCATTGCACCAACAATGTCCTTGGGAAGTCCCTAAGCCAATAGAAACTCTAAACCATCAAAATTAAGGTTCTAAGTTTAAACTTGAACTTTCCATACCCTAAATTTGATACTTTGACCTAACACTTCTCCTAATCCATATCCAATGGATTTTCACCCTTTATAATGCTTTCCAAAGCATATCCTAGGGTTAGAAGTGGTTAGGGACCTTTACCATGGCTGAAATTGGCTAAACAAATCTTGTTAAGCTGAAATTAGACCTAGTAGTCGACTCCTATCAGTAACGATCATTGCCATTCTCATCGATCAGGCCACAAAAGGCGGATCGATGATGGTGAAAAATTTAATTTATCAGAATCGAGTTTTGAAAAGTCATAAGTAATTCTACGTATTTTGAAAAATCATGAAACTTGATACGTATATTACTTATAGTCAATACAATGGGTGAAAAATATTTGAAAATTATTTTACCCATAAAATAGTGAGTTTGATACAAAACTCAAAACCATTGAAATTTTTAATGTTTTGGCCCTATTTTGTATCAACTCTATCAATGGTGATTGCTATCAAAAGATAGACTTCACCAAGGTTTTTCAAAATGATTTCAAAATATTTTTGAAATCCTATTTTGGATCACATTCCTTGGGCTCTATGTACATGACTTGTACACAAGCTTTCCCAATGATCCACATGTTGAGTTAAGATGAGTTTGGGTTCAACTAGATGCAAACACTATGCACCTTGAACTTAACTCATATCCTAGCATCTCACATGTATCTAGGGTGTATAAATACACATACATGTCAATTGGGTGTGAGATGTGGGTTTTGGTTCATTTAATCTAGGGTTTCATGCATTTCCTAGGCAACCCTACTTGATTCCCTTATAAATGGGACTTCAAGTCATGCCATTGTCCTTAGTTCAATTTTAATCAATTTAATGCATGAAATGATCATGGCATAAAGATAACAATATTTAAGCATGGCCAATGATCATGATGTCATGGCATATGATAAAATCTAAAAACACATGACATTTAAAAACCTTAATCCTAAAACATGAACATGACATATACAATGAATAAAAGTAAGCATGATGTCATGACATGTTATATGTCATGACATATTGTTGGGGCAATCGACCCAGGTCACGATTGACCTTACTCGAGTTTGACTCGAGTGATGTTTTGATGTTTGACATAGGATGTTTGACAAAGTGGTTTGACATTGATGTCGGTTAATTTGATGGAGAGATTGTTGGAGCAATCGACCCGGGTTATGTTTGACCGGACTCGAGTTTGACTTGAGGGAGACTTTGATGGTTGACTAGGGTTGACCATGTGATTAAGGGAAAGTCCAAGCATGGGTCTTGGCAAGGTAAAGTCCAAGTCATGGATACTTGGAATGGAAAGTCCAAGTCATGGGTACTTGGCATTTGGAAAAGTCCAAGTCTTGAGTACTTGGCACAAGGAAAAGTCCAACATGGGTTGGCAAGGGAAAGTCCAAGCTTGAGTCTTGGCATTTGAGAAGTCCAAGGGGATGGATATTGGCGGCGTAAAGTCCAAGCGGAGTCTTGGCAGCGTAAGTCCAATGTGCCTTGGCGGTGTAGACACCGTTAGCATGACATAGCCGAGGGAAGCACTTGGAGGCTAGCGCGATGGATGAACAAGTCATGGATGACTTGGAGGGATTCGAGAGGCATGAGGCTGATAGAGGTGGCTTGAAGGCTTAGGTCTAGGCTAAGGGTGGTCTAGCAAGTATGGGGGCACCATACTTGGGTTAAAACCTCATTTTTGAGGTTGGCAGTCGACTGGCATTATGGCCGGTTCGACTGCCGAGAGTCGACTAGAGTTCGACTGCCGTTTAGAGATGGAAATGCTCTCGGCGATCATTTGCGATCGAAGCGATCGGTGTCGGCGAAAGCGATTCGCCAAAGGGCCGATAGTTGACCGCCGGTCAATGTCGAGCAAGACGCTGCAATCGGTGGATAGAGCCATTATCTCACAGCTACATTGTTGGCAGTCGACTGCCAGGCAGAAATCCAACCCGATGGAGGATAAAAGCAGCTGTTCATGGAAGGCTCGGTTATCAGTTCTTGGGGAGCTTTCTTGAGGCAATTTGAAGGCGATTTGCACATTTCAGGGCCCTTCAACCTCATCCAAGCAACCAACAAGCAAAGAGCTTAAACCCTAGTTTTGTAAAGTGTTCTTTACATTTCCTTTGTATTTGCTTGTATTTCTTTCGTTTATTGTTGTAAACATTTGTACGAGGTTTCTACGCCTCCGACTTGTTGTTGAGAAGGAGTTTATTGATTAGTGATTGCATTGGCGTCGCTAGAGCTCGTTAGAGCTCGATCCGTGGAGTAGGAACCGTGCAGTTCCAAACCACGTTAAATATTTGTGTATTGGTGTGTTCGTGTGTATCTTACTTCGTTATTGTTTTATTATTATCATTCCGCTGCATACTAATGAAATTGTAGAAACGAACGTGATCACGAACGATTTCCATCTACGTATGGGTCACGCGCTATTCACCCCCCTCTAGCGGGCGCACAGGTTCCAACAAATGGGGCACGATTCATTCGAGCTGCTGAAGGGTTTCATAAATAGTTCTGGATCAACCATTGATCTTTTCGGTTAATTGGGGATCATGATGTACTACTAGGTGTCACTCATGATCGTTCTATAATTAATGGTTAATTATAGACGGCCAACATAAACCAAGAACCTATTTGGTCACATGCACAACGAGCGTAATCCGAAGGATTTAAAACAAGCTTGAGAATGAGATTCTCAGACTGAGAGAAACTAGGTTTGGTTGGACCAAACAAGAAGCGAGCATGAAATCATTTCAGCCGCAATGGAAGCGTGGATAGGCCGTGTCTTATGAAGACATGATGGACGAACCAAAATGGTTTGGTTCTAATCCAACGGAGGAGAATAAACCAAAGGGGTATGGTTTGTTTTAAATGAATGAACCAAAGTTGGTTCGGTTCGTTTTAACTTAAAATAAACCATCATGGTTTGATTTATTTTAACTTAAATTAATGGAGCGGGTTAACGGGCCTTTGGTTATGATCCAATAACAATTAAGAGGATTTGTTCTCTATAAAATAGGGCTTAAGGGTTTTTGTTAAACCCTAATTGAGGCAACCCTAATAGTTTGGCTGCCCACCCTCTCCCTCTAGTCGGCACCAACCCTATTGCCGCCGCCCACCTCCTCCAACCAGCGACCAGCTGCTGCCGTCTTCTCCACTTGCTGGCGTCGAGCTGCTGCCGGAGGAGCTCCGGTGATCATCCTTGGCTCCGGCGACTAGGTGAGCACATTGCTTTCCTTATTTGGCCGGCGCAAGGTCTCCACCAAAGCTGTCCAGTTTTCTGGACAGATTGTTTCCCTCTTGTCGGAGCGCCGTTTGGACGACGTTTGGAGCTCCTACAGTGCCTTAATTACCGGGGATTTGATCTCCGGTAATCCTCATAGGTGGAGGATGAAGGATTCGTCAAACGGTTGACGAATACCTCTCCGGAGAAGCGAGTTTTTGAGGACTCGTTTTGGATCCGAATTTTGATTCGGATCGTGATCTTCTCTCGATCACATCGTCTTCAACACGAGGCTAGTAACCCGTACAAAGACGAGGCTCGTGACTTTGTGAAGTCATCCCAAAGATACTCGGCGTGGATACGGATAGAGACGATTCTAGCGAGAATCGTTCCGGTTGATGTCTTTCCCGCTACACGTGATATGTAAGGTATACGTAATTTAAGTTTTCTTTTATTACAAAATTTAAATTTACGGTTATGTCTACACATGTTATACTATACATGTGTGTGATGTGTGTGTTGTAATAAATTAGATTTATTATTTTATTCCTTCCGCTGTGCACATGTTTACGAAACATGTTCGAACACACACTCGCCGCGGTACCGGAAACCCAACAGTGGTATTAGAGCCCAGGTTGTGTTTCGACATAATCGTAAAATTGTTTTGCGATAGTCATAATGATATTTCTGGAAATTTTCTACTTTTGGAAAGTTAGAAGTATTTATGGAAATTTTTCAATTTTGGAAAGTCTAGAAGTATTTATGGAAATCTTCCACTTTTGGAAAGTTAGAAGTATTTATGGAAATTGATATTTTCCATAAATAAAATATTTGATTAGATTTTGGAAATTTGTTTCCTAATTTAATTATGATTTTATTTGGGAAATCAAATCTTAAAATATTTTATTTTCATAAGTAGTTTTGATGATTTAGGAAATTGGTTTCCTAAATTGACTTTCCTTAATCAACTATTTCCACAAATAAAATATTTGATTATATTTGGAAATTTATTTCCTAATTTAATCATGATTTGATTTGGAGAATCAAATCTTAAACATATTTTATTTCCATAAATAGTTATGACATATAAGGAAATATTGTACATGACATAATTGTATGTCATGTAATTGCATTAGATGCATATCATTATGCCATGAGTGTCGTGACATGTAGATGTATGCCATATATGCCATGCCATGTAGATAATAGTTATTTGCATGCAAAGAGGATGAGACATAAAAACCCTAAATCATTATTAAAGCCTACACCTTCCATTAATATGGTTAGAACCAGAGTTTCGTTTCTTGTTTGGGTTGTTGGACTCTCTCCAAGCCCGACTCGAACCCGAACATGTTCAAACCATGGAATAGTTTAATACTAATATGGTAAGAGTCAGAGGTCAATCGTTAGCTTTGGTTGTTGGACTCTCTCCATGCCAGACTAATTGGTTGAATGCGCTCTAACCATATTAAAACTATTCCTCGATTAATGGGTTGGCTTTAACTTGGAGCATCGACTTGTTGGACTCTCTCCAAGGTCGATGTAAAGGGAGGTGAAGTTGGGTGCTATGCATATGATGCATACTTGTTAATGTGTTAACAACCCGATGTATGTGTGAACATTCAATTAGTTGATAGCACATTGTGATAGTTGCATATACGTGATATGCAATCGGTATATTTGATACCTACCATCATAGTTATGAATGACTTGTTGGACTCTCTCCAAGGTTGTTCATATCTATGATGGATATCAGTCCATTCGGCGATGGATCTACGATCTCCCGAAGTGATTTTGGGGTTTTTGAAATTCGAAAAATGAATGGGATTTATAAATGTATATTGATGCATTTTAAAAATCATTTTCTCATATATGCTCGTTTTGTATTTCTAGGTTAATCGATTGATCATGACGTCTTTGAATTTGTGCACTATTTTGGATTCAAACAAATTGACTGGGCCTAACTTCCTGGACTGGCTTGGAAACCTGAGAATTGTTCTCAAGGCGGAAAAGCTAGCATATGTCCTTGAAGAGCCTCTTCCCAACCGTCCTAAGGACGATGCAACTCCAGACCAAATGTTGGTCTATCAGAAGCATGTGGCAGATTCTGAACTGGCGAGTTACATCATGGTAGATGCGATGGTACCTGAGCTGCAAAAGCAGCATGAGCATATGGATGCTAATACTATGGTCTTCCATCTTCATGAGTTGTTTGATGAGCAAGCGAGATCTGAAAGGTTCGAAGTCTCCAGGCTCCTCTTCACCACGAATATGCAAGAAGGTTCGTCTGTAGTGCAGTTTGTGCTAAAGATGAACGGGTACATCGAGCGGCTAGCCACCCTCGGGTTTGTGATGGATCATGAATTAAGTATTGACTTAATTCTGGATTGTTTTCCCAAGAGTTTCTCACAATTTGTGATGAACTATCGGATGAACAAATTAGAATCCACTATTCCTTAGCTCCTCAATATGCTGAAGATTGTGGAGCCTTCTGTGAAGCATGAGGAGAAGGCGGTTCTGTTAGTTGATTCCTCAAAGAAAGGTTCTAAGAGGAAGGCAAAGGAATAGAAGAAAGGGAAGAACAAGAAGGCAAAGAAGGCAGAACCAGCACAAAAGGGCACTTGCCATCAGTGTGGCAAGGAAGGCTACTGGCGAAGAAACTGCAAGATTTATCTTGAGTCCATGAAGAAGAAGAAGGCATCCGATGCCCCATCCTCTTCAGGTATCTTTGTTATTGATTGTTATTCTATTTCCTTAGACACTTGGGTATTGGATACTGTGTGTGGCTCACATATATGTAATGACATACAGGGGATAAGGAATAGAAGAAGACTCGTCAGAGGGGAGTCAAATTTGCGAGTTGGCAATGGAGCAAAGGTTGCTGCGGTCGCCATCGAAACTTATTTGCTGAAGCTCCCTAGTGGACTAGTCTTGGAACTGGACAATTGCTATTGTGTTCCTTCTCTAATAAAGAACATTGTTTCTATTTCCTGCTTAAATAGAAATGGTTTCTATTTGACGTTTAGTAACAATTATTGTTATATAACTTTGAATGGCGTACTTTATGGAACTGGAACTTTGAGCAATGGCATTTATACGTTGGATGTATCCAGTGACATTTTTAATATCGAAGCGATCAACAAGCGTGCTCAAAAGGATGATTAATTAGACTCTTACATGTGGCATTGTCGTCTTGGCCATGTAAGCAAGAAACGCATGTCCGAATTACACCGATGTGGAATTCTGCAATCGTTTGAATTGGATTCATACGATACATGCGAATCATGCTTAAAAGGCAAGATGACTAAGTTACCTTTTTCAGGAAAAGGTGAACGAGTGGGAGAGTTACTAGGTCTGATACATACTGATGAATGTGGACCTATGTCAACTCAAGCTTTAGAAGGCTATAGCTACTTCATTACCTTCACCGATGATCACTCACGGTTTGGGTATGTGTTTTTGATGAAACACAAGTCTGAAGCCTTTGAAAGGTTCAAAGAATTCAGAAATGAAGTAGAGAAACAACATGACAAGAGTATTAAAATACTTCGATCGGATCGAGGTGGTGAATACTTAAGTCAAGAGTTTCTTGATTATCTAAGAGACAATGGTATATTGTTTCAATGGACTCCACCATATACACCACAGCATAATGGTGTATCTGAGAGGCGTAACCGGACCTTGTTGGACATGGTCAGGTCAATGATGAATCATGCGAATCTTCCCAAGTCCTTTTGGGGCTATGTACTTCAGACAGCTGTTTACTTGTTAAACAGAATGCCAACTAAGGTAGTCTCTACTACTCCATATGAGATATGGAATAGTAAGAAACCTCATGTATCTTACTTGAAGATATGGGGTTGTCCTACTTATGTAAAGTGGACTATATCAGATAAATTGGATGCTAAGTCTGATAAATATCTATTTATTGGATACCCTAAGGAAACAAGGGGTTACCAATTCTATCATCCTGTGGAAAAAAAGGTGTTTGTTTCAAGGCATGCTGTGTTTCTAGAGAAAGAGTTTCTCTTGCAAGAAAACAGTGGGAGTGTCGTCGAGCTTGAGGAGGTTCGAGAGACTCAAATAGACATTGATGAGATACCTGGTGAAGCACAACAGCCGATAACTCATAGTGACGAGCAATTGGATGGACCTACTGTAACACCACATCTTCGTAGATCTGGTAGAACATGCAACATTCCTGAGAGATATGGATTTCTCGTAAGTGAATCGAACGACGTGTTACTCATTGATGATGAGGAGGCTACTAGTTATGAAGAAGTGCTGACAAGTTCAGAAAGGGATAAGTGGCTTGAAGCCATGAAGTCAGAAATGGATTCCATGTATGAAAACCAAGTTTGGAACTTGGTTGACCCACCTGAAGGCATCAAGCCTATAGGGTGCAAGTGGGTTTTTAAGAAGAAAACCGTCATGGATGGTAATGTGATTACCTATAAGGCTAGATTAGTGGTGAAAGGATATCGTCAAAAACAAGGTGTTGATTATGATGAAACTTATTCGCCTGTAGCTATGCTTAAATCCATTCGGATGCTCTTGGCCATAGCGGCTCATTATGATTATGAGATATGATAGATGGATGTGAGAACAGCTTTCCTTAATGGAAACCTGCTCAAGGACGTATATATGATACAGCCTGAGGGTTTCACATCGGTTGATAAAACCAAGGTATGCAAATTGCGATGGTCCATATATGGATTGAAGCAAGCATCCAGGAGCTGGAATATCCGTTTTGATGAGACAATCAAAAAGTTTGATTTCTCACAAAATCCAGATGAACCTTGTGTGTACAAGAAGGTTAGTGGGAGTGTAGTCGTGTTCCTAGTATTGTATGTCGATGACATATTACTTATAGAAGACGATGTTTCAATCTTATAGTCAGTGAATATTTGGTTATCCAAGACATTCTCCATGAAAGACCTGGGAGAAGCAACCTACATGCTCGGGATTAAGATCTATAGAGATAGATCGAAACGGTTTCTTGGTCTTTCGCAGTCTACATATATAGATCGAGTGCTAAAGAGGTTTAGCATGTCGGAATTCAAGAAAGGTTTCCTACCCATCAGGCATGGGGTACACCTTTCGAAGTCTATGTGTCCGCGCACAGAAGATGGAGGATTTGCATGAGTAAGATTCCATATGCGTCCGCAATAGGATCTATCATGTATGCTATGTTATGTACGAGGCCCGATGTATCGTATGCTCTGAGTGTCACGAGTAGATACCAATCTGATCCAGGAATGGATAATTGGGTAGCTGTTAAGACGATCCTTAAGTACTTAAGAAAAACTAAGGATGTGTTCCTAAAATATGGAGAAGGGGACATGGTGATACGCGGGTATACGGATGCCGACTTCTAGACAAACAAGGATGATTCCAGGTCTCAGTCTGGATACGTGTTCACCTTGAATGGGGGCGCAGTGAGTTGGAAAAGTTCCAAACAAGACACTGTAACAGATTCTACCACTGAGGCAGAATACATTGCAGCTTCGGAAGCAGCAAAGGAAGCGGTTAGGATCAAGAAGTTCATTTATGAACTTGGTGTGATTCCAGCCATTGTTGAAGCAATACCGGTCTACTGCGATAACAATGGAGCAATTGCACAGGCGAAAGAGCCAAGGTCTCATCAACAATCTAAACATGTGCTTCGCCGCTATCATCTTATCAGAGAGATCATCAGTAGGAAGAAAATACAAATTGAGAAAATCCTCACTGAAAGGAACTTAGCGGATCCTTTGACTAAGGCATTACCTCAAAGTAAGTTTAAGGGTCATGTTAGAGCTTATGGTATTGGATACTGTAGCGATTGACATTAGGCCAAGTGGGAGTTTGTTAGTGATATATGAGAGATGTCCTAAGGCAATCGCCTTATGTCTGAACCATTTATATGATAAATGAAGATTCACTATTTGAGTATACATGTTTTCATGTATTTGATTAGATCTTAAACTCATTTACTGAATGTCCACGATACGATTCACAACATGAGAGAATTTGTGATTGGATCACAACTAGTGAGTATCTCTACATGTGTAATTGTGATGTATCAGAATTATCCCTAGTCAATGAATTGATGGATTTGGACACCATTGATTCTGTCGAGACTAGCATGAGGTATACCCCTTGGTGTATCCAAGTAGCTGATTCTCACTGGCTGGAGACATTGTGATGTCCGGAGTTAATCGTGGATGCTAGTTATGGTAACTAGTTCATTGGAGTGACCAGCCGTAAGACTTCATATGGTTCTCTGCATATATAGATATGTCAATGAAGTTCTTACTGCAGCTTAAGTGCGATGTTCCTTTGACTTGCGGTATTCAAGTCATCTTGATCATAAAGACTTATGCTTTGACATCTTAAGCAAGCATCTCTGAGGAGATGTGGACCCGGGATGATTGGGTATAAGTCGAAGTGATCGAAGGTGTTTGAATAACCTATAAAGGATTCACCACTCCTTGCGAGGAGATGTATACCCATGGCCTCTCGTCCGATTGTTACTAAAGTCTTTGGCCAAAGCATTACATGTTTAGAATAAGGTACTCTTTGATACATGTGCAGTAACTAGAATCCGTAGGATGAGGAAATGATACTTGGGCTAGGTGTGACATAGTCAGCCTAGTGGGGACTGACACTATAGACCATGTCGTGAACCAAGTGGGTATAAGATGAGTGAAAGAAATGGGGCACGATTCATTCGAGCTGCTGAAGGGTTTCAGAAATAGTTCTGGATCAACCGTTGATCTTTTCGGTTAATTGGGGATCATGATGTACTACTAGGTGCCACTCATGATCGTTCTATAATTAATGGTTAATTATAGATGGCCAACATAAACCGAGAACCTATTTGGTCACACACACAATGAGCGTAATCCGAAAAATTTAAAACGAGCTTGAGAATGAGATTCTCAGACCGAGAGAAACTAGGTTTGGTTGGACCAAACAAGAAGCGAGCATGAAATCGTTTCAGTCAGAATGGAAGCGTGGATAGGCCGTGTCTTATGAAGACATGATGGACGAACCAAAATGGTTTGGTTCTAATCCAACGGAGGAGAATAAACCAAAGGGATTTGGTTTGTTTTAAACGAATGAACCAAAGTTGGTTCGGTTCATTTTAACTTAAAATAAACCATCATGGTTTGGTTTATTTTAACTTAAATTAATGGAGCGGGTTAACGGGCCTTTGGTTATGATCCAATAACCATTAAGAGAATTTGTTCTCTATAAAATAGGGCTTAAGGGTTTTTGTTAAACCCTAATTGAGGCAACCCTAATAGTTTTGCCGCCCACCCTCTCCCTCTAGTCGGCGCCAACCCTATTGCCGCCTCCCACCTCCTCCAACCGGCGACCAGCTGCTGCCGTCTTCTCCACTTTCCGGCGTCAAGCTGCTGCCGGAGGAGCTCCGGTGATCATCCTTGGCTCCGGCGACAAGGTGAGCACATTGCTTTCCTTATTTGGCCGGCGCAAGGTCTCCACCAAAGCTGTCCAGTTTTCTGGACAGCTTGTTTCCCTCTTGTCGAAGCGTCGTTTGGATGACGTTTGGAGCTCCGACAGTGCCTTCCTTACCGGGGATTTGATCTCCGGTAATCCTCATAGGTGGAGGACGAAGGATTCGTCAAACGGTTGACGAATACCTCTCCGGAGAAGCGAGTTTTTGAGGACTCATTTTGGATCCGAATTTTGATTCGGATCGTGATCTTCTCTCGATCACGTCGTCTTCAACACAAGCCTAGTAACCCATACAAAGATGAGGCTCGTGACTTGGTGAAGTCATCCCGAAGATACTCGGCGTGGATACGGATAGAGACAATTCTAGCGAGAATCGTTCCGGTTGATGTCTTTCCCGCTACACTTGATACGTAAGGTATACGTAGTTTAAGTTTCCTTTTATTGCAAAATTTAAATTTACGGTTATATCTACACATGTTGTACTATGCATGCGTGTGATGTGTGTGTTGTAATAAATTAGATTTATTATTTTATTCCTACCGCTGTGCACATGTTTACGAAACATGTTCGAACACACACTCGCCGCGGTGCCGGAAACCCAACAAAAGCCTTGGTCAAGAAATCTGCGATGTTATCCTCTGTAAATCTTCATATCTCCTCTATCGATAATCTCTCAAATGAGATGGAAGCGCCGTAGTATGTGTTTGGTCCGTTGGTGTGAGCGAGGTTCCTTAGCCTGCGCAATCGCTCCATTGTTGTCACAATATAGCTCTATGGGATCTGCTATGCTAGGAACCACCCCAAGCTCAGTAATGAACTTGTGGATCCAAACTGCTTCCTTTCTTTGCCTCGGATGCGGCGATATACTCCTATTGTAGAATCGACAAGCATGTATCTGCTTGAACTCTTCCGACTCCAGCCACCATTCAAGTAAAACACGAACCCTGACTACGATCTATAATCATCCTGGTCAGTTTGGAAGCTGGCATCGTTGTAATCCTTTACAACTAGCTCATCATCGCCTCCAAATATCAAGAAGTATTCTTTAGTCCTTCTCAAGTACTTAAGAATATTCTTGACTGCTATCCAGTGACGCTCACCTGGATCTGACTGGTATCTGCTCGTCATGCTCAAAGCATACGAGACATCAAGACTAGTACATAGCATGACGTACATGATAGATCCTATAGCAGATGCATAAGAGATCTTATCCATGCAGTCTCTCTCCTCTCTAGAAGAGGAACTTTGAGTCTTCGAAAGACTCACACCATGTGACATCGGCAGAAGTCCCTTCTTGGAATTATGCATGGCAAACCATAGTAATACTGTGTCAATGTATGTACTCTGACTTAGGTCAAGCAATCTCTTAGATCTATCTCTATAGATCTTGATGCCTAGAATACAGGCTGCTTCACCTAAGTCCTTCATTGAGAAGCACGTCCCCAGTCAAGTCTTCACATACTGTAGTGAAGGGATGTCATTCCCAATGAGTAGTATGTCATCCATATATAATACAAGGAAGACAATTGTATTCCCATTAACCCTCTTGTAGACACAGGGTTCATCTTCATTCTTGATGAAACCAAACTATTTGATCACATCATCAAATCGAAGATTCCAGCTCTGAGAAGCTTGCTTTAGCCCATAAATGAACCTTTTCAGCTTGCATACTTTCCTAGTATGATGTGGATCTACAAAATCCTCAGGTTGTGTCATGTACACATCTTCGAGCAAGTTTCCATTCAGAAATGCGATTTTGATATCCATCTACTAGATCTCATAGTCGTGGTATGCTACAATAGCAAGCATGATCTGAATGGACTTAAACATCACCACTAGAGAAAATGTTTCATCATAGTCAATACCATGAATTTGCTTGAAATCTTTAGCCACCAACTGACCCTTATAGGTATTCGTATGTCCATCCATGTTAGTCTTTCTCTTAAAGACCCACTTACACCCAATGGGTTTGACCCCTTCAGGTGGATCAACCAAAGTCCATACTTGGTTGGTGTACATAGATTCCATCTTAGATCTCATGGCCTCTAGCCATTTCTCAGAGTCTGGGCTCATTACAGCTTCCTGATAGGAGGTAGGCTCATTCTCAATGAGCATAACGTCATCATGGTCAGACAAGAGAAATGAGTATCTCTCTGGCTGACGACGTACCCTATAAGACCTGCGAAGAGGTAGGTCTACTTGAACAGGTGGTTGTTCCACAACTCTTTGTTCAACAACCTCATCACCCACAACACTTTGTGGTTCCTGTTCAACCTCTATCAAGGCCTCAGTGCTATGGTCCTTATCTTGAATTTCTTCAAGATTGAACGTACTCCCACTAGTTTTTCTAGAAACAAAATCCCTTTCTATAAAAACCCCAGTCTTTGCCACAAACACTTTGTGTTGACTGGGAATGTAGAAGTAATATCCCTTCGTGTCCTTAGGATATCCAACAAAATAGCACTTATTGGATTTGGGTCCCAGTTTGTCTGAGACTTGACGTCGAACGTAAGCCTCACAACCCCAAATCCTCATGAAAGACATCTTGGGAGTTCTCCCTGTCCATATCGTATATGGTGTCTTTATCAAAGCCTTGGATGGTACACGGTTAAGGGTGAAGGCTGCTGTGTCTAGAGCATATCCTCAAAAAGATATAGGAAGATCTGTGTGACTCATCATTGATCGTACCATATCTAATAGGGTACGATTCCTCCTTTCGGATACATCATTCCACTATGGTGTTCCAGGAGGAGTGAGTTGGGATAAAATCCCACACTCAGCTAGATAGTCACAAAACTCATGGCTAAGGTATTCACCATCTCGATCTGATCGAAGTATCTTAATACTCTTGCGAAGCTGGTTTTGTACTTCATTCTTGAATTTTTTAAACTTTTCAAAGGATTCTGATTTATGTGTCATGAGATACACATAACCATATCTACTGAAGTCATCAGCAAATGTAATGAAGTACCTGTAACCACCTCTAGCAGCAACATTGAAAGGGCCACATACATCACTATGTATAAGTCCTAACAAGTCTGTTGCTCTTTCGCTGTGTCCACTAAAGGGAGTCTTGGTCATCTTGCCTAGAAGGCAAGACTCACATGTCTCATATGATTCAAAATCAAATGAGTCCAGCAGCCCATCCTTATGGAGCTGGGATAAACGACTCTCATTTATGTGACCTAAGTGACAACGCCAGAGATAGGTTTGGTTCAACTCATTTGACTCGAATCTTTTGGTACTTATGTTATAGATAGGGCTCTCTAAGTCTAGAAAGTAGAGTCCATTCATTATAGGTGCACTACAATAGAACATATCATTTAAATAAACTGAACAACATTTGTTCTTTATTATAAATGTAAATCCTTTCTTGTCCAAACAAGAAATCAAAATTATGTTCTTAGTTAAAGTAGGCACATAACAACATTTCATCAAGTTCTAGTGCAAGCCCAGTGGGCAGAGATAGATCATAAGTTCCTACAACAACAACATCAACCCTTGCTCCATTGCCTACTCGTAGGTCCACCTCGCCCTTTATCAATGCCCTGCTATTTCTCAGCGCCTGCACAATGGTGCAAATGTTAGATGCACATCCGGTATATAATACCCATGATGAAGAAATAGATAAATTGACTTCTGTAATATTTATACCTGAAGTAGAAGTCTCACTTCTCTTCTTAAGATCTTCTAGGTAAGCTTTGCAGTTACGCTTCCAGTGTCCAGCTTCCTTGCAGTGGAAGCAAGCCCCTTCCTTGGCCACCCCTCCTTTGGGTTTAAGTTCTTTTCCTTTGCCCTTGACTTGGGACTTTCCCTTACCTTTAGGCTTGCCCTTGCCTTCTTCTTTTGCACCATCAAAATGGAGTCAGATTTTCCCTTCTTAAGGTTGAGCTCAGCAGTTCTCAACATGCTGAGCATCTCAGGCAGTGGCTTATCAATTTCATTCATGTTGTAATTCATGACAAATTGATTGTAGCTTTGTGGCAAAGACTGCAAGATCAAGTCAGTGGCCAACTCTTGGCCAAGGGGGAATCCCAATCTTTGTAGGTTTTCTACGTACCCAATCATCTTGAGTACATATGGACCTATGGGAGTCCCATCTTGCATTTTGGACCCAAACAATGCCTTAGAGACTTCATATCTCTCGTGCCTTGCTTGTCCTTGATATAGTTGACGAAGATGTTCAACCATATCATAAGCATTCATGAACTCGTGTTGCTTCTGAAGCTCAGAGTTCATGGTCGCGAGCATTAGACATGACACATCTAATGCATCATCTTGATGCTTCTTGTAAGCATCTTTGTCAGCTCACGAGGCAGTGTCATCCTCAATACAATCTATATCTTGAACTCCAAGTAGACTCACTCTAATCAAATGAGCTCAATATCTCATATTGACTCATTTGGGCATGGCCATGCACTTCGTGGTCTCACTCTATCAAGAATATCGATGTCACCCCCGTCATATAGGAGGGATAGATCTCATCTACATCACTCACATCCCTTTGCATAATTTGTTACATACCCAGTAATCGCCTTTATAGTCCACCCATTTACGGGTGACATTTGACGAAGCCAAAGTATGCAACTCCTTATGTAGGGAACCATGGTGACTTCAGGTCAAAGAACTAATAATCATACTAATAGTCATATGAGAAAGTATATGACACTCATATAACGATCCATGATACTTTCTCATGGCGGGTCATTCAGTATACATTCTCTAATGCATACCCATGTGTCAACTTGATATCTCATATCCATGACTTGTGAGATCAAGTCATTGTGTTGACCTACATGCTAGTATCTATGCATTAACATTGCCCCTGAATTTTAATACTTGACTAGAAATGATTAAGAGTAGTGTTCTCTATATCATCTCATTATCGATTCAACCAATCAATTGATATAGATAAGAACCTACTACCCAAGGACGTTATTATATTTAGTTATTTGGCACCAATACAAGTAAATATAATAACCATGCCTTTATAAATAGGAATATGATACAATAAAGTCCATACAATAATCATCACATGATTGACTCTAGGGCTTTCACTAACACTTTTGGCTCACCATCATCCGAAAGGTATACTTATGGTAAAATTTATTTTAGTATTGTTGTATGTAAAATTTTATTTGACGGATATGTTCACACATGTTGTAATCCTCTATGTGTAGGTGTGAGTGTTATAATAATTTAGGAAATTATTACGTTTTTTTCCACTGTGTTCGTTTATGAAACGACAAAAGCACAACTACACGTCGGCCGTAACCCAACAGTAGTATTAGAGTCTGACCGTGTTTCGACATATTCGTAAAATATATTTTACGAAGTCGTAGTTGGTCGTAGAATTATTTTGAAAAATTTTCTAGTTGAAAAAAATTTCCATTTTTGGAAAGTTTTCTAATTTGTTTGAAAAAAAAAACAGATTTGAAAAATTTAGAAATAATTTAGGAAATTATATTTCTGGAAATTTTTTATCAAATAATATTAATATGGAAAATGTTTCCTAATAATTGGATTTTTTTGATAGATATTTATTTCCTTAAATAAAGTATGTGATTAAATTGGAAATTATTTCCTAATTTAATTATGGAATTTTGATTTATGGAAATCAATATTCTATAACATATTTTATTTCTGAAAAATATTTACCAAATAAAATATGAAATTCAATTCAGAATTTATTCTTTATTTAATTAGAGAATCATGATTTATGGAAATCAAGATTCTAAATCATATTTTATTTCTAATATATTTCCTGGATAAAATATAATATTAAATTCAGATTTAAATCCTTATTTAATTAAATAATCATGATTTATAAAATCTATATTCTAAAATATATTTTATCTTTAATATATTTCCCAAACAAAAGTATGAGATTAAATTTGGAAATTATTTCCTAATTTAATCAAAGAAATTTTGATTTATGAAAATCAAATTCTTAAATATATTTTAATTTCAAAATAATATAATGACAATTATGACATAATCATGTTATATCATATGCCATGATTAGATCTATTTTGTCATGCGTGTGCTGTGACATGTCATCATATATGTCATACGTGCGATGTCATATAGGTAGAACATATGCATGAGGATGAGACCTAAAACCTATATACAAATTTTAAACCTTACACCTACCATTAATATGGTAAGAACAAGAGTCTAATTCCTTGTTTGAGTTGTTGGCCCAAGTAAAGCTCAATCTGAAATTAGATATGTTCGAACCATAGAGATACGATCTCATGATTAATGGGTTGGCTTTAACTTGAAGCATTGGCTTATTGACCTAACGCCAAGGTCAAATGTGGATAGAGGTGAAGTCGGGTGATGTACATTTGGGCTGTGTTTGGTAGGACATAATGTAATCCAAGTTGTAATGTAATCCAAGTTGCAATGGAATGCAATGTAATCCTGATTACATTACTATGTTTGGATACAAATTATATGTAATCTTGGATTACAAAGGTCATTACATTCTTTTGTTTGGTATCTATTACAAAGATGATAGGAATGGATCGACAATGACGCGTAACGCAGCAGCGATGATGGCGCCAACCGAAGATCGACCGGTCGGCCGACAGATCGATGAATGGTCGCCGATCGGTCGGCCATCACATCGTCGTCACCGCCGACATCGGCCGACGATCGATCGGCGTCGGCCGATCACCGTCGATCATCGGCGGCCGAGGCCGATCACATCGATCACGCGCTTCGTCGCCGTCGGCATCGCCGTCGATCGGTCGCCGCTCGATCGATCGCCGCCGGCCACGGCTAACCAGCGCTGCCGTCGCCACGCCGCGATCACCGACCGCCGCCTATCGCCAAACGCAGCCTAAATTCCATTTGCATACAATAAATCACATTTGCATGCATGCAAATGGGAAGCTTGTAATGTAATCTGGATTACATAGGTTTTGCTTTGTAATCCAGATTACAAAACTTTAGTGCCTTTTGTAATCCAGATTACATTACATTACAATTCTAAGACAGTAACAAACAAAGGAATCTGCCTTGTAATGTAATCTGGATTACATTACAAGGTAGATTACAGTATACCAAACGCAACCTTGATGTATACTTGTTAATGTGTTAACAACCCAATATTTATGCGAACATTCAAATAGTTGATAACATAATGTGATAATTACATATACGCGATATGTAATCGGTATACTTGATACCTACTGATAACTGTCATTTTGTCGGATTATTTTGGTCCTTAATATCATTGTTTTTATCCTCTCGAGTGATTAATTATCGATTATTTGCATATTTTATGAGTTGGATATATTTTTGGACCTTATTGTAAATTCTCCTAAATTCTGGACTTATATATAAATTTTGTCTTTATTTGTAGGAGATCGAGATGAGTTGGATCAAATAAGGCTTCATCTAGGGCTGGAAGGACATTTTAAGCTGGAAGAATCTGAGCCCTTCATCAAGATCAGAAGAAATTTAATCAAGGGTTCAGATCTATTTAATCTTGACCGTCTGATGAGATCTGATTGATCTGAGCCATCTATCAAGATTTGGAGCGATCCGGTCCACACATTAAGATCTGGACATCTTGACCGTTCATCCAGATTCGACCGATCATGATTAGCCTTTCAGATTGATTAGATCCGTCCATTCAGAGTTGGAGTGATTTCAGTTGTTGGATGCACAACACATTAAGGGATTAATCAGCTTCATTTAGCCGTAGGTTTAATGGACGGTTGGGATTTGATGTGATTGGATCAGACAGCTACCAAAATGTATTTAATTAAACACCATCTCTTCCGCAAGCTTCACCCGACATTTCACCATTTCTTCTCCACGATTTCCACCCGACACAGCCGCGCTCGCCACCGTCTTCCTCGCCGGTCGCCGGAGAGGAAGGGGATCCCCTCCTTCTCCGGTGACCGTTGTCTCCTCTGCCATCAGCATCCCCTCTTCCACATCTCCACCGACCGAGCTTTGTCACAGCCATCAGCTCCTCCGCCCATTCCTAGCTCCGGCAGAATCGATTCCTTAGCTCCACAGCTCCGGCAGTGCCACTCCACCTTCGATCGGAGGTGCTATCCACGACCGGTAGTCAACTCCAGCAGCCACCGGTGCCGGCAGTTCCATCTTAATTTCCAGCAGCCCTGTTTCCAACATTTTGTCATTTGGATTGCAAGCCTTCCATTGATTTTCCTTGATGCGCTTTGATTGTTTTTTTCATTCGTGGAATGTTTGTAATGAAATGATCTTCCATGTTTAAAATTGTACGTATTTAGTTTAATTTGTTCAATGTCTACGTAGTGTTTGATTAAATGTCTCTTTAGTAATTAGGTTGCAGTTAGTTAGGTTAGATTTAATTTCATACTTTGTTTTACATTTATGTTATTCTGCATGTTTCAATTCCTGCACTTCCTTTATACTTTTGAATGCTTATTTTATGTTTTGTTTAATTTCTTCGCAATCGTAGTTTAGTCAGATTAGAGTTTGATTACGTGCATTGTCTTTTTGTTCAGTATGATTAGTTTTATTTCAATCCAAACCCCTTGTTTACATTTGCAAAACTCCAGTAATAATTAGCGATCCTAAGACTATTGTTCTATCAATTACACTCGTTGGGAGACGATCCGAGTCATCTCTATACTACATTAGTGTAGAAAGGGTTTGGTAATTAATTTGTAATGGTACCATGACAAATACCGTACATCACCTACCACTTTAGCTAAGAATGACTTGTTGGCCTAACATCAAGGTTGTTCTTATCTATAGTGGATATCAACCCACTCGGAGAAAAACCTACGATCTCCCAAATTCAAAGTAAGGGCTCTTGAATTCAAAAAGTGAGTGGGAGCTTAATGTTAGGGCAATCTCTTGCCGTAATATGGTTTTGATGGTGTGGCAAAGGGTTTAAGTTAGTTTGATATGTTAATTTGATATGTGCGTTGAAGTCGTGCAGGACTTAGTAATTCGCACATGGAGCCGTGGCGAGTTTCACATCTCATGACTCGTGCCTTGAGTCGGTGAAGGATAGCTTTGCGGAAGTCGTGCGCTTGGAGCATCCGAGGGACCGCCGGACGAGGAGCTTGGAGTGAAGCCGGAGGAAGTAGACATCGAGGCAAGAGACGCGAAGGAGCATTGCAGAGCCGTGCGCCTGATGCTGCCGAGGGACGTGGCCGCGAACGAAGAGAACTTCGAAGGCGAGGGACTCCGAGGGATGAGAGTGAGCGATTGTAACCCGAGAAGGGTAGCTCTTAGGTGAAACTTGGCCATTTGGCCAAGTGTCGGATGGGTTTTTCCGACACCAGTCGACTGCCATGTCATGGCAGTCGACTGCTCTAAGTCGATGGTTCGATCGACTGGTATAAGACCGGTTTAGTGCTTAGCGATCATTGCCATGGGGCGGTCGATCGATCGGCGGCAACCGATCATTGCCGAGAATGTGATCGGTGGTGATGGCACCGCGAGCACGAGAATGGAGTCGACTCGGTGGGCACTCATTGATCGAGCACCGGTCGGTGATGGTGCCATCGATCGGTGATGCGATCTGGTTGGATGGTATCCAACGTGGAAAGCGGCCGTTATTGGGCAACGGCTACAACACCAGTCGACTAATGGGTGCCATCAGTCGACTGCTCCTGTATCAACGGGAAGAAACCCTCTTCCTCTATAAAAAGGAAGGGGATGAGGCTTTGGGGGGTTAATGCTTATGCTCCAAATTGCTCCCAAAGTGCTCTAAGTGTTCTTCCACTCTTCTTACTAGTTTTATTTCCATTCTATTGTAAGAAGAGAGATTGTAAAGAGGTTACCTCCACCTAGCTTTGTGCAAAGGAGAGATCTAGTGGATAGATTGCGGAGTGATTCACCGTGGACGAATCGAATCGTGGATTAGTGGCATAGCCGTGAACCACGTTACATCCCCGTGTTTGTATTGTCTTTGTTTTATTTATATTTGCTTGTCTTAGTTTATTGCTTCCGCTTGCGCTAACTATTTTGTAGACGAGCAAAATACGACGATAAATGAACGAGGGCTATTCACCCCCTCTAGCCCGCCATTCGATCAATCGATCCGACGCAACAAGTGGTATCAGAGCCAAGGAAAGCTTGTCACCGGACTAACCGCCGCAACAAGCTCTACATCAAAAATGGCCGGCTCAAACATCCACCCACCGAAGTTCGACGGTGAATTCTCTTGGTGGAAAAAGAGAATGGAGGTATTCTTCGAAACCGAATTTGAAATCCTTTTAATAATGGAAAACGGTTTCGAGTTGCCTAGGAACGAGGATGGGGAGCCATTGGAGAAATCGAAGTGGAGCAAAAGGCAAAGAGAAGAATACTTGGCAAATTTAAAGGCCAAGCACCACCTATACAATGTCCTCCCTCAACAAGAAGTCAATAGGATAGGAGAGTGTGCTAGCGCCAAAGAAATGTGGGAGAAACTAATAGAAATCCATGAAGGCACATCCGAGGCAAAGCTAGCAAGGAGAGACGTTCTTCGCTCCCAATTGTCCAATATCAAACTTGAAAAGGGAGAGAAGGTAAAGTCCCTACACTCTAGATTTAAGGAAATTCTAACCGGTTTAACAAGTGTAGGTGAAAAGCTTTCCAACCGGGATATGGTAATGAAGGCCATAGATGCCTTTCCCCGGTCCTCAAAATGGAGCTCCATGGTGGACTCATTTTACATCTCCAAGAACTTGGAAATAAGTACTTTGGAGGAATTTTCTCAACAATGGAGCTTCACGAAACTAGGCTTGAAGGAATACAAGAAGAGCCTAGAATTCAACCCTCAAGAGGAGTAGCTTTGATGGCAAATAAGGGGAAGAAGAAGATAGAGATCCCCTCCTCCTCATCCGATGAAGCCTCTACCTCCTCCATGGATAGCACGGAAGAAGCCTACATGGTAAGGAAGGTAAGACGTGTATTTAAGAATTTTAGATTTGATAAATCTCATGATAGGAATAGAAGACCGAGGGGGAAGGTCATATGCTACAATTGCCAAGGAGAGGGACATATAAGGGATAATTGTCCCCTCCTAAACAAGAGCAAGGAAGAGAAGAAAAAGAAAGAAGAAGGAAGAAGAAGGGGAGCAAGAAAAAGGAAGAAGAAAAGAAGGCAAAAGGAAAAGGGAAGGCCATGGCACTCAAAGCCAAGACATGGGATGACCTTGCCTCTTCATCCTCATCCGAAGAAGAAGAGCATGTCTACTCCAACCTAGCACTAATGGCTCTTCATGACTCGGATTGCTCCTCCTCCTCAAATGAAGGATCAAGCACAAGTGGGGAGAGCTCAAATGAAGGGGGAGCTTCTACATCTTCCTCATCCGAAGAAGAAGAAGAGGATATGGAAACTATGGTAACGAATGCTTCTCCTAAGAAAATAGTTTCCATAATTTATAGTTTAACTAAGGAGTTATTTGGCATGAAAAAGAAAAATAAAAGCATGCTTAATCAAATTAAGGATTTAGAACAAAAACTAGAAAAAGCATGCTTAAATGATAATGTTTCTTCTTGCCATGATGATGCATGCTCACATGACTATATGCTTTTGGATGTTAATGATGCATGCATAGAGGAAAATAGGGCATTAATGGAAAAGGTAGATTATTTAACCAAAGCCCTAGAGAAATTCACAATTGGCTCCAACACATTAAATATGATCATAGGGAGCCAAAGAGCAAGTTTTAACAAAAAAGGCCTAGGATATAAGGAAAAGAAAAATGAAAAGACCTACAAATGCCTAATAGCTAGGGGACAAGATAAGAAGAAAGTAATAGCTAGGAAATGGATCCCCAAGGAGTATCTAGTGAACTCAATAGGCAAGAACTTATTTTGGGTTCCAAAATCCATCCTTAAGGGTTAGAATAACCCTAGGGTAGTCAACCACATGGACCTAGCCTATATCATATTTTGGTTGACTTAGGATGACGGGACAACATTTTTTAGATAGTGTTGGGTGATGATAACGTACCCATAAATAGATAATAATGTTTAAATCATGATGATTGATGTAATTCCTATGTATATTTGCAATCATGATTTATGTTTTTGAAATTTGGCACGTTATCATGAGAAATAGGTTTGAATCATGCTTTAGGTAATACTTGGTTTATTATCATCATATAATACCTAATGCATGACTATTATTTGATGAATACGTGAGTTTCATGATCATAATGTGAAATTAAGTCGTATATGTCATTATGATCATGTAGGATGTTAGGTTGATACTTAGCCATGATAGAATTGCATGAACATATTGGTTAAGTATATACAAATACCCCCTAGGATGCATCTCACACTCACCATAGGCTACCTTGATTGAAAACTTAGCATGAGTGAGATGTTAGGATGATACAAATGTCCACTAATGCCTATGGCATTTAGATGGTCATTTAAAGTATCAAAATAGCAATAATAGACCAATCATGGGGAAGGCTTATGTTTAATTCATAGACATATGACCCAAAGATCATGGTTGGATATTTCATATGTTTTCAAAACAATTTCTTACTTTAAAATACATGTATTCATGTTTTGAAACAATTGGATGCAAGACTAGGTGTTAAAATGGATACTCTTATGATCAAAAACCTAGTAGTTTTTTAAAGCTTTTGGATTTTTGGCAAATACGTGGAAATATAATGATTTTTCAAAACATATTTTTCACTAATAGATATACTTAAAAGAAATGTATTCTCCAAATTTCGTGATTTTTTGAATTTTTTGGAATTTTTAATGCATTTAAAATTCAAAATAAAAATCCAATGACCGTATCCAACTGAACGATCGATGATGGCCTGAATATCGTAATAAAAGGCTGAATTCCGATTTTAAATCAACTTGTGGTATTTTCTTTCTATTAGACTTGATGCCATGTGTTTTTAACTTAGTGATAATCTTTTTGATGGTGTCAAAGGGGGAGAAAATATTATGTTTAAGTTAATCATAAAAAGGGGGGAAATTTATGATAGGGGGAGAAATTTACATAGAGAGTTTCATGGATTAAGGGGAAGTTGCATGTTGCTATATCATGTTTATGTTTACATGCTTTCTTTACCTTAAAATTTATATCAAATGTTTTTACCTAACTTAAACAGATTGCCACACATCAAAAAGGGGGAGATTGTTAGGGCAATCTCTTGCCGTAATATGGTTTTGATGGTGTGGCAAAGGGTTTAAGTTAGTTTGATATGTTAATTTGATATGTGCGTTGAAGTCGTGCAGGACTTAGTAATTCGCACATGGAGCCGTGGCGAGTTTCACATCTCATGACTCGTGCCTTGAGTCGGTGAAGGATAGCTTTGGAGAAGCCGTGCGCTTGGAGCATCCGAGGGACCGCCGGACGAGGAGCTTGGAGTGAAGCCAGAGGAAGTAGACTTCGAGGCAAGAGACACGAAGGAGCATTGCAGAGCCATGCACCGATCGCGAGGGCGTGGCGCGAACAAAGAGAACCGGCGAGGACTCCGAGGTATGAGAGTGAGCGATTGTAACCCGGGAAGGGTAGCTCTTAGGTGAAACTTGGCCATTTGGCCAAGTGTCGGATGGGTTTTCCCGACACCAGTCGACTGCCATGTCATGGCAGTCGACTGCTCTAAGTCGATGGTTCGATCGACTGGTATAAGACCGGTTTAGTGCTTGGCAGTCGACTGCCATGGACTGGCAGTCGATCGATAGTCGATCGCGACGATCGCCGGAATGGCAATGATCGGCACCGCATCTGAGCACGAGAATGGAGTCGACTTCATTGGGCACTCCGATCGAGCACCGGTCGATCGATGGTGCCATCGGTCGGTGATGCGATCCATTGGATGGTATCCAACGTGGAAAGCGGCCATTATTGAGCAGCTCACCGATGGTCGGTGATGGGTGCCGCTTGCTCCTGTGTCAACGGGAAGAAACCCTCTTCCTCTATAAAAAGGAAGGGGATGAGGCTTTGGGGGGTTAATGCTTATGCTCCAAATTGCTCCCAAAGTGCTCTAAGTGTTCTTCCACTCTTCTTACTAGTTTTATTTCCATTCTATTGTAAGAAGAGAGATTGTAAAGAGGTTACCTCCACCTCGCTTTGTGCAAAGGAGAGATCTAGTGGATAGATTGCGGAGTGATTCACCGTGGACGAATCGGATTGTGGATTAGCGGCGTAGCCGTGAACCACGTTACATCCCCGTGTTTGTATTGTCTTTGTTTTATTTATATTTGCTTGTCTTAGTTTATTACTTCCGCTTGCGCTAACTATTTTGTAGATGAGCAAAATACGACGACAAACGGACGAGGGCTATTCACCCCCCTCTAGCCGGCCATTCGATCAATCGATCCGACGCAACACCTAATATGTAAATTGTTTACATATCAAATCATCTCTCTCACATTCTCGATTTTGTATTTCTAGGTTAATCACTTGATAATATCGTCTGTTAATCTACGTTCGATTTTGGAATCGAACAAACTAACTGAGTCTAACTTCTTGGATTGGCTTCGAAACTTGAGAATCGTTCTCAAGGCTGAGAAACTTTCTTATATCCTTGAAGTGTCTCTTCCCATTAGTCTTGACCATGATGCAACTCCGAACCAAATGTTGGCCCATCAGAAGCATACGACTGATTCCGATCTTGCCGGTTGCATCATGCTAGCGACGATGACTCCTGAGATGCAAAAGAAGCACGAGCATATGGATGCTTACACGATCATTTACCATCTTCATGAACTCTTCGATGAGAAGTCGAGATCTGAAAGGTTTGAGGTCTCAAAGCTTCTCTTTAGCTCGAAGATGGAGGAGGGTTCATATGCAATACAATTTGTACTAAAGATGAACGGGTACATCGAGCGGCTAGGATCACTAGGGTTTGCGATGGATCACGAATTAAGTATTGACTTAATTCTGCATAGTTTGTCCAAGTGTTACTCACAATTTGTGTTGAATTATTGGATGAACGATCTTAAATCCACCATTCCTGAGCTGATCAATATGCTCAAGACTGTAGAATCTTCTATGACTAAAGAAAATAAGACAGTGATGTTGGTTGACTCCTCGAAGAAAGATTCTAAGAGGAAGTCAAAGCAACAACCAAAAGGGAAGAAGAAGGCCAAGACTGGAGAGTCAACTCCAAAGGGAACATGCCATCACTGTGGCAAGATGGGTAATTGGCGAAGGAACTGCAAGATCTATCTTCAGTCCTTGAAGAAGAAGCCGACATCTAATGCCCCATCCTCTTCAGGTATCTTTATTATTGGCTGTCATGCTATTTCCTTTAATGCTTGGATATTGGACATCGGGTGTGGCTCACATATATGTAATGACATACAGGGGCTAAGGGATAGTAGAAGACTTGTCAAGGGAGTAGCGAATCTATGAGTCGACAATTGTAATACCCCCCTAGTCTTTCCACTCTCTACTAGGGGAGATGTCACTACTTTACTGTCTTATTTTTAAATTCTTCCTTATCTTACTCTGACACTATACTTTAGTCATCACCCCATATTACCATTTCAAGATCTTCACATAACATGCAAGTATTAAGACTAACCCAACATGATTCTAGCATTCTTTGGTTCAACCATAAGTAATCCAGTTGAACTTCAACAATATAAAAAAAACAATTAGAAACTTAAAAATCTGGTTTAGACATCTTCACTTAGGATCTCTTATTTCCACTGTTTCATCGCCATACACTCCAAGCACTTCATCCGCTATGCCACCTTACTGAAGCTTTTCTTTACCTTTATCTATAGTATAAGGAAATGCAAACTGTAAGAAATAACGCTTAATAAGTACTTTCTATGCTCACAAAAACATGCAACGTATGAAATCATGCAACTAGTTCTCTTACCTTTGATACATTGATACACATGCAAGCATAATTGAAAATCATAACTTTGAATACATGTCTCTTTTATAAACCATGCTCTTAAGAATTTTAAAACTTGTAAACAGTGTATCAGAACTGGAATAATTAACTTGGAAAACTTTTACTTGTATTTATACTGATACTTCAAATAAATAATCATTCTGAATATGGGCCCGGCATAGTACCAATGCGCTTTCCTAGGTGGCCAACCAAGAACCTACTAGGTAATGCGAGGGCTTTGGCTCGTCGATCTGTACATGCCCTTTCAAAAGTAAAATACTTTCTTTATACTTATATTCTTATACATACTAAAAGAATGCTCTTAATCCCCTAAACCACGAATGGGAAGCACTATAAAGATCATTATGCTCTTGACCCCCAAAACTGAAATGGGGAGCATACTGAAGATCGTTGTGCTCTTAATCCCCAATTCAAACGGGGAGCATCTTTAAATTTTTCTTATAAAGGAAATATTCTTACATCTTACTCTACATCATGTAGATAATTGTAAGCTACAACTTATCTACCACATGCATGATCATAAATCACATTCTTATCAAGAATCTAAATAGGATACTGAATTAACCATGACATAATGGGTAAAATTATATAACTAAAAACACCTTTCATAACTGGAAATAATATGCACATAAAAATATATCAATGACATACGATAACTACTTATACTGCAGGTGAGAAATACTTACTTCCTAAGCTTTATCACTAATTTATACTGTTAGATTTTGTAAAGAGAAGACCTCCTACGTATTCCTTTGCTTTAGCATGATCCTCTACTAAGTCCTTGAGGAGATCCCTCTTGAAAATCCCCTCTTGAATTATCCCAAGGTGGGGAAATTATGGAGACTCTTTTTTTTTTTCTTTTGTTTTCCTCGGTGGAAGAACGAGAGAGAGAGAGATGAGAGTTCGGCGGCTAGAAAAAAAAATGGAAAGGGAAGGGTTTTGGTCGGCGTTGGGAGAGAAGAGGAGGAGAGGAGGCGTTTGGTGCTCACGGCTGGGATTTCAGCGTGAGGGATATATATATATATATATATATATATATATATATATATATATATATATATATATATATATATATATATATATATATATATATATATATATATATATATATATATATATATATATATATATATATATATATATATATATATATATATATATTAGGATTTCTTTAATTTAATTACCCCTTTAAATGATTAGCCAGATTAACCAACTTCTCCCTTTTTTCCGTCAATAGATATATTATGTTATATCCTATTCATTGGTAATCTTATGACTTAGTGGTAGGAAGCCTATTCCCCCAAACCAACAGTTCATGGTTCGAGCCTCGGCTAACGAATCATTTATTCGATTTTTTTTCTTTTTTCTTCCAATTCTTATTTCTATTTTTTTCTCTAAAT
This sequence comes from Wurfbainia villosa, assembly GCA_025175895.1. Classification (NCBI taxonomy): domain Eukaryota; kingdom Viridiplantae; phylum Streptophyta; class Magnoliopsida; order Zingiberales; family Zingiberaceae; genus Wurfbainia; species Wurfbainia villosa. The sequence continues at coordinate 18,659,388 of CM046000.1, read as the reverse complement.
AAATAAATAAAAGTATAGGAACTAAAATTTGGGCTGTTACAATCCCTTATACCTTATAAAAGTTTCGTCCTCGAAACTTAGAACAGCTTGGGGTACTTTTGCTTCATGTCATCCTCATGTTCCTAGGTTGCTTCTTCAAACCTTTGACTTTGTCATAAGACTTTTACTAATGATACTTCTTTATTTCTTAGTTTCTTGACTGCTAGATCTATTATCTGAATAGGTCGACTTTCATAACTTAGATATGTCTGAATCTGTACCGTCTGTGGCTCAATCACTTGGTTGGTGTCTGGGACGTGCTTCTTAAGCATTGAAACATGAAATACATTGTGGATAGCTGACATCTCCTGTGGTAGCTCGAGCTCATAAGCTACTCTATCAACTCTCTTGGTGATCAGGTAAGGGCCTACATATCTGGGACTTAACTTTCCTTTCTTCCAAACCTCATTACCCCTTTCATAGGAGCTACCTTAATGAACACTGAATCCCCGACTTGGAACTCTAGGGGTCTACATCGGACATCGGCGTAACTCTTTTGCCGACTCTGGGCAGTCTCTATACTTTGATGTATGTTATTTATAGCTTTGGTGGTGTCATCTATAAAATCAGTCTTGAGTCCCATTTCTTTCTTCTAGCCACCTTCATACCAACAGATAGGTGATCTGCATCTCCTTCCATACAAGGCTTCATAAGGTGCCATTCTAATTGTGGTTTGATAACTATTATTGTAGGCAAACTCTGCCAAACACAAATATTTGCACCAACTTCCTTTAAAATCTAAGGCACAAGCTCTTAGCATATCCTCCAGAATCTGATTCACTCTTTCTGTTTGCCCATTTGTCTGAGGATAAAATGCAGTGCTGAATCGTAGCTTAGTGCCGAGGGCTTTCTGAACACACTCCCAGAAGTGTTAAGTGAAGCGACTATCTCTATAAGAGATAATGGTCTTAGGTACTTCATGCAGTCTAATCACTTTCTTGACGTATAACTGGGCTAACTGCTCCATGGAGTATGATATTCTGATAGGCATGAAGTGAGCATACTTTGTCAATCTATCGACAACTACCCAAATAGAATTGTAGCCATTGGTTGTTTTGGGCAGTCCTACTATGAAATCCATGGCTATTTTCTCCCACTTCCATTCTGGAATCTGGATAGGTTATAGAACTCCTCCTGGTCTCTGGTGTTCTGCTTTCACTCTTTGACATGTCAGACAAGTGCTAACATATTTAGCCACGTCCCTCTTCATACAAAGCCACCAGAATTTCCCTTTCATATCTTGATATATCTTGGTGGATCCAGGATGCATCGAATATGGGGTCCCATGAGTTTCTTCTAGGATCTTCTTTCTTAAGTCTGAGTCCTTGGGGATACATAGGCATTCCCCCAAATATAATACCCCACTGTCAGAGATATGGAATCCTTCATCCTTTCTGTTGGGGATCGAAATAGCCGGCTAGAGGGGGGTGAATAGCCCTCGTACGATGGATGTCGTAAATTGCTCGTGTACAAAAGATTAGCGCAAGAGGAATATACAAATACAAATAGACAAAGCAAAAGATAAACAAATAATGCTAATAAGGATGTAATGTGGTTCACGGCTACAACGCTAATCCATGACCCGATTCGTCCTCGATGAATCACTCCGCCAAAACCAATCCACTATTGGTCTCTCCTTTGCACCAAGCTAGGTGGAGGTAACCTTTACAATCAAGATCACTCTTCTACAATGGAATGAAGATTAGAGCAAGTAGAAGAGTGGAAAAACGTTTAGGGCACTTTGGGAGTAGTTGGACGTTCAAGCATTAGCCTCCCAAAGCCCCATCCCCTTCCTTTTTATAGAGGAAGAGGGTTTCTTTCGGTTGACACAAGAGCAGTCGACTGATGCCCTCGATCAGTCGACTGGTCCTGTAGCCGTTGCCCAATAACGGCCACTTTCCACGTTGGATTCCATCCAACGATATTGGCATCAGTCGACTGATGGCGCCCATCAGTCGACTGATGTCAATCAGTCGGGTGCTCTGCGAGATCGACTCCATTCTGTGCCCGTGCACAGTGTCATCAGTCGACTGCCGTCTCTTGGCAGTCGGTGATCAACCATCGATCGGCCATGCCGTGATCGGCCGATCAACTGATTCAATAGCTTAAACCCGGTCGATCGAACCATCGACTCGGATCGATCATTGCCGCGCATGACATGGCGCGGGTGTGTCGAAAACTCATCCGACACATGGCCAAATGGCCAAGTTTCACCTAAGAGCTACCCTTCCCAGGTTACAATCGCTCACTCTCATCCCTCAGAGTCCCTTGCCTTCGAAGTTCTCTTCGTTCGCGGCCATGCCCCTCGGCAGCATCAGGCGCATGACTCTGCAATGCTCCTTTGCGTCTCTTGCCTCGAAGTCTACTTCCTCCGGTTTCACTCCAAGCTTCTCGTCCGATGGTCCCTCGGATGCTACAAGCGCACGGCTTCCGCAAAGTAATCCTTCACCGACTCAAGGACCGAGTTATGAGATGTGAAACTCGCCACGGCTCTATGTGCGAATTACTAAGTCCTACACGACTTCAATGCACATATCAAATCAACATAACAAACTAACTTAAACCCTTTGCCACACACATCAAAACCTAATCATGGCAAGAGATTGCCCTAACAATCTCCCCCTTTTTGATGTGTGGCAATCCGTTTAAGTTAGGTAAAAACATTTGATAAAAATTTCTAAGGTAAGAAAGCATGTAAACATAAACATGATATAGCAACATGCAACTCCCCCTTAATCCATGAAACTCTCTCTACAAATTTCTCCCCCTATCATAATTTACTTAAACATAATCAATTCTCCCCCTTTGACACCATCAAAAAGATTAACACTAAGTTATAAACTCATGGCATCAAGTCTAATAGGAGGAAAATTCCAAAAATTGTTTTAAAACCTGAAATCAGCCTTTACTATTCGGAATATCAGGTCACCAGTCGACTGGTTCAGACTACCAGTCGACTGGCACACTGTTTTCAGGAATTCTGATTTCCGGGGTGAAATTCAGAAATGCATTAAAAATTCCAAAAAATTCGAAAAATCATGAAATTTGGGGAACATACTTCTTTTATGATTCTTTATCAGTGAAAAATATGTCTTCATGAAAAATCATTATATTTTCACGTATTTTCCAAAAATCCAAAAGGTTTAAAAACCACTAGGTTTTTGATCATGTGAGTATCAAGTTTAACACCTAGTTTTGGTTCCAATTGTTTCAAAACATGAATACATAGATTTTAGATTAAGAAATTGTTTTGAAAACATATGAAATATCCAACCATGATCTTTGGGCAATATGTCTATGAATTAAACATAAGCCTTCCCCATGATTGGTCTATTATTGTTATTTTGATACTTTAAATGACCATCTAAATGCCATAGGCATTAGTGGACATTTGTATCATCCTAACATCTCACTCATGCTAAGTTTTCAATCATGGTAGCCTATAGTGAGTGTGAGATGTATCCTAGAGGTATTTGTATATACTTAACCATTATATTCATGCAATTCTATCAAGGTTAAGTATCACCCTAACAATCCACATGATCATAATGACATATATGAATGAATTACTCATTATGATAATTAAATACATGTATTCATTGAATTGTTGTCATGCATTAGGTATTATATCATGACAATAAGGTAAACATCATCTAAAGCATGATTTTATCTATTTATAGGCACGTTATAATCACCTAACACTATTTCAAAAATGTTGTCCCGCCATCCTAAGTCAACCAAAATATGATATAGGTCAAGTCCATATGGTTGACTATCATAGGGTTTTTCTAAACCTTAAGGATGGATTTTGGAACCCAAAATAGGTTCTTTCCTATGGGGTTCACAAGATACTCCTTGGGAATCCATTTCCTAGCAATTACTTTCTTCTTATCTTGTCCCCTAGCAATTAGGCATTTATAGGCCTTTTCATTTTTCTTTTCTTTGTAACCTAGGCCTTTCTTATTAAAACTAGCTCTTTGGCTCCCTATAATCATGTTCAATGTATTTGAGCCAATTGTAAACTTTTCTAGGGCTTTGGTTAAATAATCTACTTTCTCTCTTAAAGCCCTATTTTCTTCTATACATGCATCACTAACATCCAAAGGCATATAGTTATCATGTGAGCATGCATCATTTAAGCTAGAAGAAATATTTTCATTTTGATTTAAGCATGCTTTTTCTAGTTTATTTTCTAAGTCCTTAATTTGATCTAGCATGCTCTTATTTTTCTTCTTTGCTCTAAATAAATCCCTAGTTAAGCTAGAAACTATGGAAACTATTTTCTTAGGAGAGGCATTCGTTACCATAGTTTCCATGTCTTCTTCTTCTGATGAGGAGGATGAGGAAGTAGAGGCTCCCCCTTCACTTGAGCTCTCTCCACTTGAGCTTGATTCTTCATTTTCGGTGGAGGAGCAATCCAAGTCGTCGAAAGCCATCAATGCAAGGTTGGAGTAGACATGCTCTTCTTCATCGGATGAGGAAGAGGAAGCAAGGTCATCCCATGTCTTTGCTTTGAGAGCCATGGCCTTTCCTTTTTCCTTTGCCTTCTTTTCTTCTTCCTTCTTTTTACTCCCCTTTTTCTTTTTCTTTTCTTCTTTCTTCTTCCTCTCTTCTTTGCTCTTGTTTAGAAGAGGACAATTATCCCTTATATGTCCTTCCCCTTGGCAATTGTAACATATGACCTTCCCCCTTGGTCTTCTATTCCTATCATTAGACTTATTAAATCTAAAACCTTTTAAAGCACGTCTTACCCTCCTTACCATATAGGCTTCTTCGGTGCTATCCATGGAGGTGGAGGAAGAGGCTTCATCATCAGAGGAGGAGGGGATCTCATCTTCTTCTTCCCCTTGTTTGCCAACAATGCTACTCCCCTTGAAGGTTGGATTCTAGGCTCTTCTTGTATACCTTCAAGCCTTGTTTCATGAACCTCCATGGTTGAGAAGAATTCCTCCAAGGTGCTTACTTCTAAGTTCTTGGAGATATAAAATGAGTCCACCATGGAGCTCCATTTTGAGGATCGTGGAAAGACATCTATAGCCTTCATAACCATATCCCGGTTTGATAACTTCTCACCTACACTTGACAAACCGGTTATAATTTCCTTGAAACGAGAATGTAAGAAAATAACCTTTTCTCCCTTTTCTAGTTTGATGTTGTTGAGTTGGGAGCGGAGGAGGTCTCTCCTTGCTAGCTTCGCCTCAGATGTGCCTTCATGAAGCTCAATTAGCTTCTCCCACATCTCCTTGGCACTTAGACATTCTCCAATTCGGTTGATCTCTTGTTGGGGGAGCACATTGAAAAGATGATGCTTGGCTTTTGAGTTTGCAAGGTGCTCTTCCCTTTGTTTTTTGGTCCACCTAGATTTCTCTATTGGCTTCCCTTCTTCATCCCTAGGCAAAATGAAACCGGATTCCATTGTAATCATAATATCAAAATCCGTTTCAAAAAATACCTCCATTCTCTTTTTCCACCAATAGAATTCGCCATCGAACTTCGGTGGGTGGATGTTGGAGCCGGCCATTTTGAATGTTGCTTGTTGTGGCGGTTAGTCCTCGACAAGCTTTCCTTGGCTCTGATACCACTTGTTGGGGATCAAAATGGCCGGCTAGAGGGGGGTGAATAGCCCTCGTACGATGGATGTCGTAAATTGCTCGTGTACAAAAGATTAGCGCAAGCGGAATATAAAAATACAAATAGACAAAGAAAAAGATAAACAAACAATGCTAACAAGGATGTAACGTGGTTCACGGCTACGCCGCTAATCCATGACCCGATTCATCCTCGGTGAATCACTCCGCCAAAACCAATCCACTATTGGTCTCTCCTTTGCACCAAGCTAGGTGGAGGTAACCTTTACAATCAAGATCACTCTTCTACAATGGAATGAAGATTAGAGCAAGTAGAAGAGTGGAAAAACGTTTAGGGCACTTTGGGAGTAGTTGGGCGTTCAAGCATTAGCCTCCCAAAGCCCCATCCCCTTCCTTTTTATAGAGGAAGAGGGTTTCTTCCTGTTGACACAGGAGCAGTCGACTGATGCCCTCGATCAATCAACTGGTCCTGTAGCCGTTGCCCAATAATGGCCGCTTTCCACGTTGAATTCCTTCCAACGGTATTGGCATCAGTCGACTGATGGCGCCCATCAGTCGACTGATATCAATCAGTCGAGTGCTCCGTGAGATCGACTCCATTCTGCCGTGCGGTGTCATCGATCATTGCCATCCCTTAGCGATCGATTGATCACATCGATCGCCCATGCCGGATCGGTGATCAACTTGATTCAGCTGACATAAACCAGTCGATCGAACCATCAACTCAGATCAGTCGACTGCCATGACATGGCAGTCGACTGGTGTCGGGAAAACTCATCCGACACTTGGCCAAATGGCCAAGTTTCACCTAAGAGCTACCCTTCCCGGGTTACAATCGCTCACTCTCATCCCTCGGAGTCCCTCGCCTTCGAAGTTCTCTTCGTTCGCGGCCACGTCCCTCGGCAGCATCAGGCGCACGACTCTGCAATGCTCCTTCGCGTCTCTTGCCTCGAAGTCTACTTCCTCCGGCTTCACTCCAAGCTTCTTGTCCGGCGGTCCCTCGGATGCTCCAAGCGCACGACTTCCGCAAATCAATCCTTCACCGACTCAAGGACCGAGTTATGAGATGTGAAACTCGCCACGGCTCCATATGCGAATTACTAAGTCCTGCACGACTTCAACGCACATATCAAATCAACATAACAAACTAACTTAAACCCTTTGCCACACACATCAAAACCTAATCATGGCAAGAGATTGCCCTAACACTTTCCTTCTTGGATCTCTTGCTTGATCCTTTGGATGCTAGGATCTTTGCCCTGTCTTGCTAATATATCCCCAAACAGTGTAGGTACTATGGTCAAGGCGGAGAGCTACCCCGAAATTACCTCAAACCTAAAATTCATTATCTATTTCTCTAGTGGTTGGGATAGTGTTGCTAGGGACATCAAAGTGGCGCATGATTTTCTACTCAATGCGTCTGCTACTTTGTTTGCCTTTCCAGGATGGTAGTGGATTTCACAGGCATAGTCCTTTACTAGCTCAAGCCATCTGCACTGTCGCATATTCAGATCCTTCTGAGTGAAGAAATACTTCAGAATCTGGTGATCTGTGTAAATCTTGCATTGGACTCCATATAGGTAATGTCTCCAAACCATCAGAGCAAAGACCACTACTACCAACTCAAAGTCATGAGTGGGGTAATTTTTTTCGTAGTCCTTGAGTTGTCTAGATGCATAAGCAATGACTTTACCCTTCTACAAAAATACTGCTCCGAGTCCCATCTTGGATGCATCACTATACATTTCAAATCCCTCATTACTTTCTGGAAGGGTAAGCACTGGAGCACTTGTGAGTCTCTTCTTTAATTCTAGGAAGCTTTTTTCACAATCTTCGGTCCATTCGAACTTCTTGTTCTTTCTGGTAAGAACTGTCAACGGTGAAGCTATCCTTGAGAAGTTTTCTATAAACTTCGGGTAGTACCTCGCTAATCCGAGGAAACTTCTGACTTCATTGGAATTCTTTGGTTGGCCCTAATTATTGACCGCTTCTATCTTTGTCGGGTTTACCATAACCCCATCTTTTGAAATAACATGACCCAGAAATGATATTCGATCAAACCAAAACTCACACTTGGAGAACTTTGCATATAACTGTCTTTGCTGAAGGGTCTGCAAGACTGTCTTCAAGTGTTCGGCATGTTCCTCTTGGGTTCTCGAGTAGATAAGGATGTCATCAATGAAGACGACCACAAACTTGTCAAGAAACTCCTTAAATACCCGATTCATCAAGTCCATAAACATAGCAGGTGCATTTGTCACTCCGAAGGGCATGACCATGAACTCATAGTGTCCATACCTCGTTTGGAAGGTTGTTTTCGGTATATCATTCTTTTTAACTCTTACTTGATGATAATCGGACCTCAAGTCAATCTTGGAGAAGACTGTGGCTCGCCTCAATTGATCAAATAAATCCTCTATCCTTGGTAGATGATATATGTTCTTGATCGTCACTTGATTCAAGGCTCAGTAGTCTATGCACATCCTCATAGACCCATCTTTCTTTTTCACGAACAACACTGGAGCTCCCCACGAAGAATGACTAGGGCGGATGAATCCCTTGTCTAGTAACTCCCGTAATTGTTCCTAAAGCTCTTTCAATTCAGCTGGAGCCATACGGTAGGGTTGGGTTGGTACCAAAAATAAGCTCAATCTCAAATTCAACTTCCCTTCTAGGTGCTTGTTCTGGTAGCTCGTCAAGAAATACTTTCGGGTAGTCACATACAATTGGGACTTCTTCCAACTTTTGGCTTCTTTCTTGCTTAATATCAACTATATATGCTAAATACCCAGTGCATCCACTAGCTAACATCTTCTGAGCTTCCATGGCAGACAAGAACTTCTTAGTCTTCTTCCTTGGTTCTCCCATAAACTCAAATTTGGCCTCGGTCTCGGGTTGAAATACTACTCTTTGCTTACAACACTCAATGGAAGCACCATACTTGCTCAAAAAGTCCATTCCAACTATGATGTCTTAGTCATGCATTTCCAGCAAGATCAGATCACTATAAAGCTCTCTGTCTGAAATTTTGACCGGCATGACACACAACCAGTGTGTAGATGTCATTATTTCACCCGAAGGTAGGGTCATTAAAAACTGAATATCTAAGATATCTGAAGTTATATCTATCTTCTTAGCAAATGCCATAGACATGAAAGAATGGGTTGCTTCAGTATAAAACAGTACGATAGCATGCTGACTAAGGATAGGTATCTGACCTATGACTATAATAGAAGCATTTGCTACCTCTTCCTTGGTGAGGGAGAAGATCCGGGCATTAGGTGTAACTGATGGGGCCTCCAATCTTCCTTGGCTGATGTGAGGACCCTCCAGTGCTCCTTACATCTGATGTAGCTGAGCTGGTCTACCTCCGTACTGAGTAGACTGTGGCGGAGGTAGATTGGTCTTAGTGGGGCACTGTTTGGCGAAGTGTCCCTCGACATCACATATATAACACTCGCTCACACTCTGGTAGCAAACTCCTGGATGCTTCCTCCCACACTTAGAACATGTGGGATACGTAGGCTGCTTACTGGTTGAACCTCCCTTTGCATTATTCCATTGTTTCCTCTTGCCATTGTTGTTTCGCTTCCAGTTCGAATTACCGCTCTGAGATTTCTGACCTCCTAAACATCCCTGGCTTTTGCTTTCTGTCGAGGCTAGCTTTTGGTACTTGATACTATTCATGTAGTGCTCCTTGATTAGCGCACTACTGATTAGCTCTTCAGTGGTCTATGGTCTATTAATTCCATCAGCCATATTCAGAGCTATCTCCAGTCTCAACATCTTTAGCATCAACCTAACTTTTTCCTTCTCAGTACTGACCAGTTCCGGACATAGGCGAGCCAACCTATTGAACTTCTTTACCGCTTCGTCTACTGATAAATCCCCTTGTCGGAACTCCGTGTACTCATCATAATGCTTGTTGGTGACTCGCATATGGAAGAACTCCTCGAAGAACTCCGTCTCAAAGTCCGTCCATGACATTTGGTTCACCACCCTCTTGGCCTTTACTCGCTCCCACCACATTCTGGCATCTCCGATCAGACAGAACGAGGCACACTTAACTTTCTCATTCTTAGTCCAGTCCAGCAGTTCTACTATGCTCTCTACTATCTTGAACCATGCTTGAGCATCCCATGGTTCATTGGCACCGGCAAAACTCTCTGGATTCAGCTTTTACAATTGAATCAGATAGGTCTCATGTCTCACCCCTCCCACTAGAGCTGTTGGTGGGTCTGGTGGGGCAGAAGATGCAGTTGGAATGACATTCTGAGTCCCTGGCTGAGTAACAAGATTTTCTCGCTGATTCGTCATCAAGGTATTGATGACTGCTACTACTCTACCACTTGCTGTTGGAGCTGAGTGACTATCTGCATCTAGATAAGTTGTGGTACTTCTTCACATACATATCTAGGTATGCTCTATTACTTACTGTCTAACATCTTCATATATATATATGCAAGCATGTTTAACTCAAAGAGAACATTCTAGGTGAGCATGTTTAACTTAAAAGAAGCATTCCTTGCTACTCATAATGTCACGCCCCGAGAGCATGTCGTGTCGAAAAGCAAACGGACGACATCTCCCTTGTACGTGGCAACATTTCGTGTTAATATAAGGCTCGTAGGCCACAACAACAACAATATATATATATATATAATAACAACATAACGAAACACAGTAGAAACTAATACAACGACATACCCATAATCACACATATACAAAACAACCACACACCATGCATGCCGGTATGACTAACACCAGAACATAAAGAAAACCTCGTCAAAACCCGCACCAACATGTGCGTACATCACATAACACATAACACCATGAAAATTCAAAATACATAACAAGACATACGGAAATCCCAAAAACCCTGACTCTCGGAGTTGAGATGAGACGATGCTAGCCAGCGGTGCTCCAAGTCCATCATGAAGTCGACTACCTATTACCTGGGCGACAGAAAAAACTCAGGGTCCGTGGTTGTGAGTAAAACTCAGCAAATAATAGAAAAACATGTATATATCAAATATCACATGTAATTCAACAACATAATCCAGAGGTACAATAGGTATATCAACATAGTATATAAATACAAGCATATATCGTCTAACCAAATGAACAACGTAAAATGCAGACATACTTGAAAGTATGCTACGCTACTCTGATCCAACCTGAGCATATATCCAACATATATATAACAGGAAGAGTAATACCAACTCACAATATACTCCTGCTATAGGTCAAGGTATCTAATGGTCTGTCCAACAATTATACAATTATCCGACACAACCGTATAACAAATGCAAGAAGCATGCATGAATATGATGTACAACCAAATCCAGCAAGCATAGTACAATCAAATGCAACATCACAATAAACATATATATATAGACTACATCTATATATATATTAATCACAACCTTCTCTATATATATACATGCATATATGTATATACAAGGTAATATGCAAAGCGCCATAAGATATGACAATGCAGCATGCATGGTCATGCCTGCTCACCCCTACTCGCTACCACGACCCCAGTGTGGCCTAAGTGGCACGACATGACAATTGTTCTAACTCAACACCAACCACCGCTCTAGAGTGGTCGAGTGGGCAGTATGATCAAGTAGCATATGAGCGTAAAGAGCTCGCTACACAACGGGGGTCCCTGCTGCTAGCCACTCCGACTAACACTACCAATGAGTGGTCGAGTACCACACAACCAGAATAACTGCACGCAACTCCAACTACCACCGTCTAAGTGTTAGAGTGCGCCACAACAAATGCTCTGCCCTCACACCAGTTACTCCTCGGGGAGTAACCTGGGAGGCAAGATGACTGACGACTCTCTCAATCCTAAGGGAGACTATGTCGTCAGAATGCATGCAAATGACATGAATGTACTGTCACACGTATAGACATCTACCACAGACTCTCTATTCAACAGAGAGTCGTACCCATCTGATCAATACACTCTCTATCCTGTAGAGAGTCGTACTCAACTGATCGACGCACTCTCTATCCTTTAGAGAGCCATACTCAATTGATCATAACCCTCTATCTAATAGAGAGTCATACTCGACTAATCATATCAAGCTGGGACCATCGGTCCGTAGCGACACACTAATCACCCTTCACTTAACCATTCACAACATATGGTTGGTAATAAGTTTGCAACATATTAGTATTGGAATAAATCCTACCTTTAGAGTATTTCCTACCCACGGATGACCTTTTTGTCAATTTATAAATTGGGTCATCACCCGTACTCTAACATCTACACCCTACTAAACATCTAGGCCTATTTACATCACATTTATAACCCTAAATCATAATAAAGGAAATGTGATATCAACCTTTGAGTAAATATAGCCAATGACAAGTATCAAGCATAAGATAAATAAGAGCAGCGTCAAGATAATATGAACACCTAACATGCTCATATCTATGACTAAATCTGAATGCAATTACATCTACCTGACCAGGGTAGGAAATTACCCACCTGCTGTAAATGCTCGCAATACTAGAGTCCTCACGTCTGCGGACCTGTCTCGTATCGACGTCCTGCAAAGATCAAATATTATGGTTAAGTGCAGGCATACAACGAATCATCGACTCGAATTCTACATCGATCTCATATTAAAATCCATTATCCAAATACTAGTTAAAGTCCCGATCACACATCCTACATCACCTTTATATCTCGATCAGCTAACTGAACAACTCACCTTGATTAGTTTCACCCGTACAACTTCTTACCCCAATTCCAGGATCCCATATATCAATCCCATAGTCGAGTCAAAGGCAAATGACCCTAACTATTTCTCCGTGAGTACAACATCTCGATACACCCTCCAAATACATCCAAACCATTCACATATCATTTACAACCTTCACAATCACTCTCACAGCCACCAACAACCCATAAACAACCATTTACAACCCATTCAACTCACAATTTACTCGAATTCAAGGCCCTAATCCACCCCATTTGGAATCCTTTGCTTAATCCATCTCCATCCACCCTTTCACAGCCAGAAAAACTCAACTCACAGCAGACCATAGCCCAACTCACAGATCAAACTCATCAGCAGACAACAAAAGAATCAACAACAACATCCATCCAAATAAAATGCACTAGGCAACAGAGAAAGGAAGGAAACCGAGAGGTATACCTGAATTCGGCTTCCCCATTGGCACTTCCCCCAACTGCGCTGTTCACCGGCAGAAAACCCTTGCTGCCCTAACACCATAGTTGATGAGCAATTCGAAAGGAAAGGACTGCAATTGAAGAGGGATCTTTCTAAGATCGGGGAAAAACACTGCTCACCTTGCTCCGACAAAAACCGCGGCTCCTGAGATCGAAGATGCCCATCGACAGTCTCTGGATCACGGAAAAGCAAGGGCACCGACTTCCTTCCCAGTCATTGTCTGCTCCGGTCGAGATCTCAGATGACAGAAGGTTCGATCATCGGCGATGGAGCACCGTCCGCTGGCGGGAGTGAAGGGATAGCGACGGCGGTGGTCGCTTAGCGGCGATCGCAGAGGCGACCGGGACGAGACCATCGGCGATGGCATGGGGACAAGGATCGTGTGGCTAGCGCGCGAGGGAGAAGGCGACGGCGGAGACGCAGCCACGATGAGGAATCGCGAGAGAAAGGATCGGGAGGGAAGAGAAACGACGCGATTGGGAAATAAGGGAAACGGAAGGAATAAAAAGATTTTTAATTAAACCCATTAATTCCTAGTAGATAGTCTAAACAGGCTTTACAAAAGCCTATTCGCTTTGTTCCCATGAAATATCCATAAAACTTCCGTTTAAATCCAGAAAAATTTCTAAAAATTCCTAAAAAATTCCACAAGATAATTTATCAATTAACGAGGAATATTTTATTATATATATATATATATATTTCCAGTATTTTACATTCTACCCCACTAATAAAAATTTTGTCCCCAAATTTCATACTAACATGCAAAAATTTACTTCATGCAAGTTTCCGAAAGGACCATCTACATTCCTCAAGTGAACACATGAGGCTATCAAGCTCGGATTGTATCTTCCAACTCCCACATAGCCTCCTCATCGGTATGATGTTGTCATCCAACCTTTACGAGTCAGATGGTTTTGTCCCACTACTGTCGCTCCTTGCGACCCAGGATCCACCCTGAATTCTTCTTGTAAGTCGAATTAGATTGAGGTAGAATCGAAAACTCTTTCAGAACATGATCTGAACATGGAATGCATTTCGTCAACATAGAACCATGAAATACGTTATGAACACCCGCAAGTGTCGGAGGTAAAGCCAACTGGTAAGCTATACCCCCAATCCGCTCCAATATCTCAAATGGATCAATATAGTGTGGAGCAAATTTTCCATTCAACCCAAATCATTTCATACTTTTTTGTAGGTGAAACACGCAAAAATACCTATTCCCCAACTGAGAACTCCAAAGGCCTTCGCCTCCGATCCGCGTAACTCTTTTGTCAATTCTGTGCCTCTAATAACTATCATCTGATGACACGCACCAACTCTGCATCATGTTGGATACTCGGTGGCCCCAATAGTTGTCGTTCCCCGACTTCCTCCCACAACACGGGAGATCTACAGGGTCTACCGTATAGGGCCTCAGAAGGGAGCCATCTGAATATAAGAGTGGTAGCTGTTATTATAGGCAAATTCCACTAAAGGAATGTGATCCTCCCAACTATCTCCATAATCCATGAAACAAGATCTTAATAGATCCTCCAATGTCTGAATTGTATGCTCAGACAGTCCATCAGTTCGTGGATGAAATGTTGTACTGAGCCGAAGCTCTGTTCCCATAGTCTGATGCATACTCTATCAAAATCACAAGGTAAAACACGGGTCTCTATCAGATATAGTACTCAAAAGTATCCCACACGATCTGATAATCTTTCGGCAATGCAACTCTGTCGGATGATCCAACGAGTACGACCCATGAATAGGAAGGAAGTGAGCTGATTTGGTTAGTCGATCCACGATCACTCAAATTGCATCATGTCCTTTATGGGATTTAGGCAATCTCGTAACGAAATCAATAGTGATATGCTCCAACTTCCATTCCGGAAATCAAAATTTTTTGGAGCAATCAACAATTTCTGATGTTCAGCCTTCACCTATTGGCATACTAAACATCGAGTAGCAACATCTGCTACATCTCTCTTTATACCGTTCCACCAGTATAGACATTTCAAATCTAAGTACCTCAAAGTACCACCAAGGTATATAGCCCATCTCGAATGATGTGCTTTCTGTAGCAACTCTTCCTTAAACACTGCAACTCCGGAACCCACTATCCTTATCAGAGACGGGAAATTATTTTTTCAAAAGAGAAATCTATCAACCATCCAAGATACACTTCACCACACACTCTGTAAGCGCATGGGATACTATAGCGACCAATCTCCCTTGTTGCAACTGTTCATGTTCCAGCAACTCAATAGTAGCTACCCCCAGTAGATAGTCAAAATCCCATAAGCATTCCTGCTCCATATCACTACTACACGAGATCATATCTGTTAAAACCACATCACGTGTATAACAGCTTATCTCGTAGTTTCTTAATTGACATAGGCATATGATACGCCTCATTCTGTTGGGTTTCCGGCACCGCGGCGAGTGTGTGTTCGAACATGTTTCGTAAACATGTGCACAACGGAAGGAATAAAATAATAAATCTAATTTATTACAACACACACATCACACGCATGCATAGTATAACATGTGTAGAGATAACCGTAAATTCAAATTTTAAAATAAAAGGAAACTTAAACTACGTATACCTGACGTATCACGTGTAGCGGGAAAGGCATCAACCAGAACGATTCTCGCTAGAATCGTTTCTATCAGTATCCACGCAGAGTATCTCCGGGATGACTTCACGAAGTCATGAGCCTCGTATTCGTACGGGTTACTAGCCTCGTGCTGAAGACGACGTGATCGAGAGAAGATCACGATTTGAATCAAAATTCGGATCCAAAATGAGTCCTCAAAAACTCGCTTCTCCGGAGAGGTATTCGTCAACCGTTTGACGAATCCTTCGTCCTCCACCTATGAGGATTATCGGAGATCGAATCCCTGGTAAGGAAGGCACTATTGGAGCTCCAAACGTCATCCAAATGATGCTCCGACAAGAGGGAAATAAGCTGTCCAGAAAATTGGACAGCTTTGGTGGAGACCTTGCGCCGGCCAAATAAGGAAAGCAATGTGCTCACCTTGTCGCCGGAGCAAAGGATGATCACCGGAGCTCCTTCGGCAGCAGCTCGTCGCCAGCAAGAGGGTTGGTCGGCAGCAGTTGGATGTTGGTTGAAGGAGCTAGGTGGCGGCAAGGAGGTTGGCGCCGACCACTTGGAGAAGAGGGAGAGGGTGGGCGGCCAAACAATTAGGGTTGCTTGGTTTTGGATTAGGGTTTAACAAAAACCCTTAAGCCCTATTTTATAGAGAACAAATTCTCTTAATGGTTATCGGATCATAACCAAAGACCCGTTAACCCGCTCCATTAATTTAAGTTAAAATAAACCAAACCATGATGGTTTATTTTAAGTTAAAATGAACCGAACCAACTTTGGTTCATTCGTTTAAAACAAACCAAACCCTTTGGTTTATTCTCCTCCATTGGATTAGAACCAAACCAATTTGGTTCATCCATCATGTCTTCATAAGACACGGGCCATCCACGCTTCCATTGCGACTGAAACGATTTCATGTGCTCTATGTTTGGTCCAACCAAACCTAGTTTCTCTCGGTCTGAGAATCTCATTCTCAAGCTCATTTTAAATCCTTCGGATTACACTCGTTGTACATGTGACCAAATAGGTTCTCGGTTTATGTTGGTCGTCTATAATTAACCATTAATTATAGAATGATCATGAGTGCCACCTAGTAGTACATCATGATCCCCAATTAATCGAAAAGATTAACAATTGATCCAGAACTATTTCTGAAACCCTTCAGCAGCTCGAATGAATCGTGCCCCATTCCCTTCACTCATCTTATACCCACTTGGTTCAGGACATGGTCTATAGTGTCAGTCCCCAGTAGGTTGAATATGTCACACCTAGCCCAAGTATCATTTCCTCGTCCTACAAATTCTAGTTACTGCACATGTATCAAAGAGTACCTTACTCTAAACATGTAATTCTTTGGCCAAAGACTTTAGTAACAATCCGACGAGAGGCCATGGGTATACATCTCCTCGCAAGGAGTGGTGAATACTTTCTAGGCTATTCAAACACCTTTGATCACTTCGACTTATACCCAATCATCTCGGGTCCACATCTCCTCAGAGATGCTTGCTTAAGATGTCAAAGCATAAGTCTTTATGATCAAGATGACTTGAATACCGTAAGTCAAAGGAACATCGCACTTAAGCTGTAGTAAGAACTTCATTGACATATCTATATATGCAGAGAACCATATGAAGTCTTACGGCTGGTCACTCCAATGAACTAGTTACCATAACTAGCGTCCATGATTAACTCCAGACATCACAATGTCTCCAGCTGGTGAGAATCAGCTGCTTGGATACACCAAGGAGTATACCTCATGCTAGTCTCGACAGAATTGATGGTGTCCAAATCCATGAATTCATCGACTAGGGATAATTCCAATACATCACAATTACATATGTAGAGATACTCACTAGTTGTGATCCAATCACAAATTCTCTCATGCTGTGAATCGTATCGTGGACATTCAGTAAATGAGTTTAAGATCTAATCAAATACATGAAAACATGTATACTCAAATAGTGAATCTTCATTTATCATATAAATGGTTCAAACATAAGGTGATTGCCTTAGGACAACTCTCATATATTACTAACAAACTCCCACTTGGCCTAATGTCAATTGCTACGGTATCCAATACCATAGGCTCTAACATGACCCTCAAACTTACTTTGAGGTAATGCCTTAGTCAAAGGATCCGCTAAGTTCCTTTCAGTGGGGATTTTTTCGATTTATATTTCCTTCCTACTAATGATCTCTCTGATCAGATGATAGCGGCGAAGCACATGTTTGGATCATTGATGAGACCACATCAAGTTCAGAGATGAACTTCTTGATCCAAACCGCTGCTCTCAAGCAAAGAATGTATTCTCGCTTCAGCGTAATCCGCTATAGTGTCAAGCTTGGAACCTTTC
This sequence comes from Wurfbainia villosa, assembly GCA_025175895.1. NCBI lineage: Eukaryota > Viridiplantae > Streptophyta > Magnoliopsida > Zingiberales > Zingiberaceae > Wurfbainia > Wurfbainia villosa. Next base: position 18,641,587 of record CM046000.1, on the reverse strand, counting down.
CAACTTATTGCGCCTCCATTCTAGGTGAATACATACCCAGACTGAGACATGGAATCATCCTTGTCTGTCTGGAGCTGGTATCCGTATACCCACGTATCACCATGTCCCCTTCTCTATATATTAGAAACACATCCTTAGTTCTTCTTAAGTACTTAAGGATTGTCTTAACAGCCACCCAATGATCCATCCTGGATCAGACTGGTATCTACTCGTGACACTCAGAGCATACGATACATCAGGCCTCGTACATAACATAGCATACATGATAGATCCTATTGCGGATGCATAAGGAATCTTACTCATGCAAATCCTCTCGTCTTCTATGCGCGGACACATAGACTTCGAAAGGTGTATCCCATGCCTGATGGGTAGGAAACCTTTCTTGGATTCTGACATGCTAAACCTCTTTAGCACTCGGTCTATATATGTAGACTGTGAAAGACCAAGCAACCGTTTCGATCTATCTCTATAGATCTTAATCCCGAGGATGTAGGTTGCTTCTCCCAGGTCTTTCATGGAGAATGTCTTGGATAACCAAACCTTAACTGACTGTAAGATTGAAACATCGTTTCCTATAAGTAATATGTCATCGACATACAATACTAGGAACACGACTGCACTCCCACTAACCTTCTTGTACACACAAGGTTCGTCTGGATTTTGTGAGAAATCAAACCTTTTGATTGTCTCATCAAAACGGATATTTCAGCTCCTGGATGCTTGCTTCAATCCATATATGGACCGTCGCAATTTGCATACCTTGGTTTTATCAACCGATGTGAAACCCTCAGGCTGTATCGTATACACGTCCTCGAGTAGGTTTCCATTAAGGAAAGTTGTTTTCACATCCATCTGCCATATCTCATAATCATAATGAGCCGCTATGGCCAGGAGCATTCGAATTGATTTAATCATAGCTACAGGCGAATAGGTTTCGTCATAATCAACACCTTGTTTTTGACGAGATCCTTTCGCCACTAATCTAGCCTTATAGGTAATCACATTACCATTCATGTCGGTTTTCTTCTTGAAAACCCACTTTCACCCTATAGGCTTGTTGCCTTCAGGTGGGTCAACCAAGTTCCAAACTTGGTTTTCATACATGGAATCCATTTCTGACTTCATGACATCAAGCCACTTATCCCTTTCTGAACTTGTCAGCACTTCTTCATAACTGGTAGGCTCCTCATCATCAATGAGTAACACGCTGTTCGATTCACTTACGAGAAATCCATATCTCTCAGAAATGTTGCGTGTTCTACCAGATCTACGAAGATGTGGTGTTACAATAGGTCCAGCCGATTGCTCATCACTATGAGTTATCGACTATTGTGCTTCACCAGGTATCTCATCAATGTCTATTTGAGTCTCTCGAGCCTCCTCAAGCTCGACAACACTCCCACTGTTTTCTTGCAAGAGAAACTCTTTCTCTAGAAACACAGCATGCCTTGAAACAAACACCTTTTGTTCCACAGGATGATAGAATTGGTAACCCCTTGTTTCCTTAGGGTATCCAATAAATAGATATTTATCAGACTTAGCATCCAATTTGTCTGATATAGTCCGCTTCACATAAGCAGGACAACCCCATATCTTCAAGTAAGATACATGAGGTTTCTTACTATTCCATATCTCATATGGAGTAGTAGAGACTACCTTGGTTGGCATTCTGTTTAACAAGTAAATAGCTTTCTGAAGTGCATATCCCCAAAAGGACTTGGGAAGATTCGCATGATTCATCATTGACCTGACCATGTCTAACAAGGTCCGGTTATGCCTCTCAGATACACCATTATGCTGTGGTGTATATGGCAGAGTCCATTGAGACAATATACCATTGTCTCTTAGATAATCAAGAAACTCTTGACTTAAGTATTCACCACCTCGATCCGATCGAAGTATTTTAATACTCTTGTCATGTTATTTCTCTACTTCATTTCTAAATTCTTTGAACCTTTCAAAGGCTTCAGACTTATGTTTCATCAAGAACACATGCCCAAACTGTGAGTGATCATCGGTGAAGGTAATGAAGTAGCTATAGCCTCCTAAAGCTTGAGTTGACATAGGTCCACATACATCAGTATGTATTAGACCTAACAACTCTCCCACTCGTTCACCTTTTCCTGTAAAAGGTAACTTAGTCATCTTGCCTTTTAAGCATGATTCGCATGTATCGTATGAATCCAATTCAAACGATTCCAGAATTCCACTTCGGTGTAATTCAGACATGCATTTCTTGCTTACATGGCCAAGACGACAATGCCACATGTAGGAGTCTAATTGATTATCCTTTTGAGCACGCTTGTTGCTCGCTTCGATATTGAAAATGTCATTGGATACGTCCAACGTATAAATGTCATTGCTCAAAGTTCCATTTCCATAAAGTACGCCATTCAAAGTTATATAACAACAATTGTTACTAAATGTCAAATGGTAACCATTTCTATTTAAACAGGAAATAGAAACAATGTTCTTTATTAGAGAAGGAACACAAAAGCAATTGTCCAGTTCCAAGACTAGTCCTGTAGGGAGTTTCAACAAATACGTTCCGATGGCGAGTGCAACAACCTTTGCTCCATTCCCAACACATAAATTTGACTCTCCCTTAACGAGTCTTCTTCTATTCCTTAGCCCATGTATGTCATTACATACATGTGAGCCACACCCAGTATCCAATACCCAAGTGTTTGAGGAAATAGAATGACAATCAATAACAAAGATATCTAAAGAATATGGGGCATCCGATGCCTTATTCTTCTTCATGAACTCAAGATAAATCTTGCAATCTCTTCGCCAATGGCCCTCCTTGCCATAATGATTACAAGTGCCCTTTTGAGCTGGTTCTGCCTTTTTAGCCTTTTTCTTCCCCTTCTGTTATTCCTTTGACTTCCTCTTAGAACCTTTCTTCGAGGAATCAACTTACAGTATTGTCCCCTGCTCATGCTTCACAGAAGACTCCACAGTCTTCAGCATGTTGAGCAGTACCACAGATGAACCTTCTTGTATCTCAGAGGTGAAGAAGAGCTTAGAGACTTCGAACCTTTCGAATCTCACTTGCTCATCAACCAACTCATAAAGATGAAAGACTATGGTATGAGAATCCATATGCTCATGCTGCTTCCGCAGCTCAGGTACCATCATGACTAGCATGATGCAACTCACCATTTCAGAATCAGTCACATGTTTCTGATAGGCCAACAATTGGTCCAGAGTTGCATTGTCACTAGGACGGGCGGGAAGAGGTGCTTCGAGGACATTTGCAAGCTTTTCAACCTGGAGAACAATTCTCAAGTTTCTAAGCCAGTCCAAGAATTTTGGCCCAGTCAATTTATTCGAATCCAAAATGGAACGCAAATTCAAAGACATCTTGATCAATCTTAGAAATACAAAATGAGCATATATGAGAAAGATGATTTTAAAATGTATCATTATACATTCATAAATCCCATTCATTTTTCGAATTTCAAAAAACCCCAAAATCACTTCGGGAGATCGTAGGTTCATCTCCGAATGGGCTGATATCCATCATAGATATGAACAACCTTGGAGAGAGTCCAACAAGCCATTCATAGCTACGATGGTAGGTATCAAATATACTGATTGCATATCACATATATGCAACTATAACAATGTGCTATCAACTTATTGAATGTTCACACATACATCGGGTTGTTAACACATTAACAAGTATGCATCATATGCATAGCACCCAACTTCACCTCCCTTCACATCGACCTTAGAGAGAGTCCAACAAGCCGATGCTCCAGGTTAAAGCCAACCCATTAATCGAGAAATAGTTTTAATATGGTTAGAGTGCATTCAACCAATTAGCCCGGTTTGGAGAGAGTCCAACAACCAAAGATAACGATTGACCTCTGACTCTTACCATATTAGTATTAAACTATTCTATGGTTTGAACATGTTCGGGTTCGAGCCGGGCTTGGAGAGAGTCCAACATTCCGAACAAGAAACGGAACTCTGGTTCTAACCATATTAATGGAAGGTGTAGGCTTTAATATTGAGTTAGGGTTTTATGTCTCATCCTCTTTGCATGCAAATAACTATTATCTACATGGCTTGACATACATGACATACATCTACATGTCACGACACGCATGACATAATGATATGCATCTAATGCAATTGCATGACATACAATTATGTCATGTAATATATTTTCTTATATGTCATAACTATTTATGGAAATAAAATATGTTTAAGATTTGATTCTCCAAATCAAATCATGATTAAATTAGGAAATAAATTTCCAAATCTAATCACATATTTTATTTGTGGAAATAGTTGGTTAAGTACTTATGGAAATTTAGGAAACCAATTTCCTAAATCATCAAAACTACTTATGGAAATAAAATATTTAAAGATTTGATTTCCCAAATCAAATCATGATTAAATTAGAAAACAAATTTCCAAAATCTAATCAAATATTTTATTTATGGAAAATATCACTTTCCATAAATACTTCCAACTTTCCAAAAGTAGAAGATTTTCATAAATATTTCTAGACTTTCCAAAATTGAAAATTTCCATAAATACTTCTAATTTTCAAAAAGTAGAAAATTTCCAGAAATATCATTATGACTATCGCAAAACAATTTTACGATTATGTCAAAACACAACCTGGGCTCTGATACCACTGTTGGGTTTTCGGCACCGCGGCGAGTGTGTGTTTGAACATGTTTCGTAAATATGTGCACAGCGGAAGGAATAAAATAATAAATCTAATTTATTACAATACACACATAACATGCATGCATAGTACAACATGTGTAGACATAACCGTAAATTCAAATTTTGCAATAAAAGGAAACTTAAACTACGTATACCAGACGTATCACGTGTAGCGGGAAAAGCATCAACCGGAACGATTCTCGCTAGAATCGTCTCTATCCGTATCTACGCCGAGTATCTTCGGGATGACTTCACGAAGTCACGAGCCTCGTCTTCATACGGGATACTAGCCTCGTGTTGAAGATGACGTGATCGAGAGAAGATCACAATCCGAATCAAAATTCGGATCCAAAATGAGTCCTCAAAAACTCGCTTCTCCGGAGAGGTATTCGTCAACCGTTTGACGAATCCTTCGTCCTCCACCTATGAGGATTACCAGAGATCGAATCCCCGGTAAGGAAGGCGCTGTCAGAGCTCCAAACGTCATCCAAATGACGCTCCGACAAGAGGGAAACAAGCTGTCCAGAAAACTGGACAGCTTTGGTGGAGAACTTGCGCCGGCCAAATAAGGAAAGCAATGTGCTCACCTTGTCGCCGGAGCCAAGGATGATCACCGGAGCTCCTCCGGCAGCAGCACATCACCAGCAAGAGGGTTGGTCGGCAGCAGCTGGACGCCGGTTGAAGGAGCTAGGCGGCGGCAAGGAGGTTGGCGCCAACCACTTGGAGAAGAGGGAGAGGGTGGGCGGCCAAACAATTAGGGTTGCTTGGATTTGGATTAGGGTTTAACAAAAACTCTTAAGCCCTATTTTATAAAGAACAAATTCTCTTAATGGTTATCGGATCATAACCAAAGGCCCGTTAACCCGCTCCATTAATTTAAGTTAAAATAAACCAAACCATGATGGTTTATTTTAAGTTAAAACGAACCGAACCAACTTTGGTTCATTCGTTTAAAACAAACCAAACCCTTTGGTTTATTCTCCTCCATTGGATTAGAACCAAACCAATTTGGTTCATCCATCATGTCTTCATAAGACACGGCCCATCCATGCTTCCATTGCGACTGAAACGATTTCATGCTCACTCCATGTTTGGTCCAACCAAACCTAGTTTCTCTCAGTTTGAGAATCTCATTCTCAAGCTCGTTTTAAATCCTTCGGATTACGCTCGTTGTGCTTGTGACCAAATAGGTTCTCGGTTTATGTCGCCCGTCTATAATTAATCATTAATTATAGAACGATCATGAGTGACACCTAGTAGTACATCATGATCCCCAATTAACCGAAAAGATCAACGGTTGATCCAGAACTATTTCTGAAACCCTTCAGCAGCCCGAATGAATCGTGCCACATTCCCTTTACTCATCTTATACCCACTTGGTTCAGGACATGGCCTATAGTGTTAGTCCCCACTAGGTTGACTACGTCACACCTAGCCCAAGTATCATTTCCTCATCCTACGGATTCTAGGTACTGCACATGTATTGAAGAGTACCTTACTCTAAACATGTAATTCTTTGGCCAAAGACTTTAGTAACAATCCGACGAGAGGCCATGGGTATACATCTCCTCGCAAGGAGCGGTGAATTTTTTATAGGATATTCAAACACCTTCGATCACTTTGACTTATACCCGATCATCCTGGGTCCACATCTTCTCAGAGATGCTTGCTTAAGATGTCAAAGCATAAGTCTTTATGATCAAGATGACTTGAATACCGTAAGTCAAAGGAACATCGCACTTAAGCTGTAGTAAGAACTTCATTGACATATCTATATATGCAGAGAACCATATGAAGTCTTACGGCTGGTCACTCCAATGAACTAGTTACCATAACTAGCATCCACGATTTACTCCGGACATCACAATGTCTCCAGCTAGTGAGAATCAGCTGCTTGGATACACCAAGGAGTATACCTCGTGCTAGTCTTGACAGAATTGATGGTGTCCAAATCCATCAATTCATCGACTAGGGATAATTCCGATACATCACAATTACACATGTAGAGATACTCACTAGTTGTGATCCAATCACAAATTCTCTCATGTTGTGAATCGTATCGTGGACATTCAGTAAATGAGTTTAAGATCTAATCAAATACATGAAAATATGTATACTCAAATAGTGAATCTTCATTTATCATATAAATGGTTCAAACATAAGGTGATTGCCTTAGGACATCTCTCATATATTACTAACACTTTCAACTGCATCAGATTCGCTCCGATCCCTGAAACGATTCATTTGCGTACAACATCCTTTCATCCACTTTGGAAGGATTAACTAATAGTCATATAAAAGTTAACAGCCGTCTAGGTCTTGTAACTGGTTTCACCAGCTTTCGACTAAATGATTTCCATCATCACCTTTGTCAAACAAGTCCATAGTATAGTAATGCCAAACATTCTATCCACTTCTACAGAATTAACCGAAAACATACAAGGAAAACCATGATCTATGGTGGTCGAGTGCGCAACTCCAACTACCACAATCAACAATGGCCAGATTACGCAACTCCAACAACCACAAACTGATCCAATCGTGTCCAAGATACACGATTCTCAAATCCAGTGGTGACTAAATCATTAATTAGTCTAACAACTTAATCAAAACTCATAAAATTCATACCAAGTATGAAATTATCGTCTCTACACACCTTCATCCCCTTTACTCTAAGCTGATGATATATATTAATCATCACAACGACATTGATAATTGTATGATACCATGTCACTACAATATCATTACTTCAGTCGTAAATTAATTTCTAGAGTATACACAGGTGTTATTGGCTGATCTAAATAGATCATTCAACCTTAATAAAAGATATTTACTTTTAACAACTATCGCATTCCATCATCGATAATCGATGCATAATCTCAAAGGTCCATCTCTCTTTCAACAAAGAGTTCTAGATCCTTCTCAAGGAGAAATACTTGGATAGATAAATATCCCTTCCAATATTTCCTATAATCGCAACTCACGTTCTTCCAATTTCTATAGTGTTTAGCAACACTGATACCAACAACACTATCATCCAATATGTGATATTCGATACCAGAAATATTTTCTGCAATCATTTCGATCGCCTACTCCACTTGCCTATGCAACGGTAAGCCTTGGAGTTCATCCGAAACTACATCCGAATACTCTCGGATTATTCGCACCTCTTAGATACATAATTATACCATACTCTCAACAATTTGACCATCCATAAGGATATGTCTAGAGTAAAGGTATGTCTATCAAAGTCTAAGGGCATCTCTTGACTTCTTAATTGTTGGTCCACATCTCACCTGACGGTAGAGATACCACCGACCCACAAGTCGATGTAAAGGACCCTTCTAATCCAACTAAGAATGTTCTAGACAAAGATACCTATAATACAATCATCTCTAAATATATTAACCTTGAGGGTAAACTAAAGTAATACCCTGAACAATCAATTATCTGTCGATCCGATCCAAGGCTCCCCGCAGGTCTCGACCTTTCTCCGAAGAGAACAAGATCAGATCCAATAGTCCGCGACAAAGCGGTCGCATTTCTGCGATAAATGATCCGAGGATTTTCCTAGATCATTTGATCCCATCACTTAATCCTGTGAGCTGCAACTGTAAATTACTGAATAGATATGACAATCGTCGTATACTCTCTCCTCTATACAAAGCAAATCACATCTGGGGGTAACTGTTATTGTCTGCATGGGTCTTCTGCGATGTCTTCAGCTGATGCTGCTTCTTTGCTAATCTCTGTTGAAGGGTAGTATTAAGGAACTCCAACCACGCTTGAGGTAGTAGGTCGTTGCTGATGAGATAACCCAATCTTCGGTGCTGATCTTCTCTGTCGAGACGGTGCATCATCCTCCTGGAACACCATTGATAGTCTTCAACTGAGTCTTCAAAATACAACTCCTCAATCTGTACTGGTTGTTTACTATAGAAACATATGAACTGATCCAACGGATAATCTGACTTCGCGTGTTTTCATGATCCGCACCACATGCACATAATTCCTTCGGAGTCTTTGTTCTGATTTCGCTGATGTGCATGAGAATATCCTGATGATCTGCGGTTGGTCTTCTAAAATCGGAAAATAGCTTAAGGCATATGACTCCGATCTTGCTCCTTCTATCCAATAGTTGGAGACTTCAGACTCTAATAAGTAGACCTGCAATATCTGCTTATCGGTCTCCAACTCTTAAACACTTGTATGAAGTCATTTTTAAACTCCTGACTCAATCCAACGTCTTCCGGCAGGATCTGATAGGAGATCCTGTCATCTTAATCCAACAGTAAGCCAACAACCATGGGTGGCTTAAAACATCCATTCACCTTCTGGAGCTATTAGGTGGTCGTAACCTCTGCAAGTCTAACGACCCTGCATGGTAATCCCGTTACCGATGATCACCCTACTTGAATCTCAAGAATTCCTTACAATGTGTCACTAAAAGTGACACGGAGAAATACTCTCTTTTAACATCACTAAACCATGATCAAGTGATATATTATTTATCGAAGATTATTTTCTGCATTTATCACTGAATATCGGCTTGATCCCGATAATGGTATGCAAATAACTCTACTTCCTATGTATAACACGAGTTAAGTACTCAAAAGTACCCTCAAAGTTATACAACCCAATATGAACAAACTCAGGGATCAAAATTCCTATGAAACACCGTAAATTAGCCTTCCGCTATCTACATCAATAATAGCCTACTTGTCTTGTCCATTACAGAACAGGTAATGATCTGACTAGCATAATTAGTGAAAATATCTAAGATTGTAGTCTCTGATTTCCATAAGAATGTGACGACTTGACCCCTGTTTTCCGACTCGGTATCAATCGGCTCTCAAAGGTAAATCACCTTTTCGACACAGGTTCAAGACTTACAGAATCAATAGGTCGTTCCCGTGGTCAACTCATACCATGGTTACGAATAATAACCAACACACTACAGGTTATTCCCTGTTTAAACATTAAATACATACCCAACAAAACCGAGAGTATAAACCCTAACGACAACTTCGGTTGGTCGCCACGGTGGGCGGCTTCCACTATGAGTTTGTACAAGTATAATAACTTTAACAGTATACACTTGTTAATCAAGTCCAGATAAGTATACAACTAGAAAATAAGTCATCAGGAATACTTACTTCGTGCTGCTTGAAGCTCAGGCTGCTGTCAGTCTCATCTCAAAAACTAAAAGAGAAACAAATCGACTCCCGAGAATCCAAGACTCAAAAATAAAAATCATTGTATGACATTGCAGAACCTAGGGCTCTGATACCACTAAAGTGTTGGGCTTTTCCGGGCCGCAAAAACCGCTTTTTTTGCGTTGCGGAAACCCCGGAAGTCCCGGCCACGGATCCGTGCGAAGAAGTATTAAAACTAATTACATGTATGTGCTTACAAAATCCTCTAGATCTACCTTAGAACTAAGAGATAAGGATGTTACCCTTGATGCGATGCCCTTCGCAAATCCCGCTCGTCCAAAGTCCGCCGGAACTCGAGAGTGTCAAGTGCACACTCCTCTATGGTATCCACACAAGCAATAGGTGGAAGAAAACTCAACCTTGAGTGTGCTAGCACTCCTTGGTTGGTTCGGCCAAAGAGAGGAAGGAGAGGGAGAGCTTGAGAGGAAAATTCCCAAGGAAGAAGATGAAGTAATGAGTGATTACTCACAAAATGAATTTTCACTCACATAACCCCCAAATGGTGGCCGGCCACTTCATGGAGGGGGAGTTACATGCATGCATGTAACTCCCATGACCCTTGGTCTCCCTCATGATGTGGCACTAATTGACCAAGTCAATGATGATGTGGAGCATCATCAGTGGCCGGCCATGCCTAGTCATCATCATGACATGGCATTTGGTCAAGTCAAACTTGACCTTTCATCTTCCCTCTCAAGTCAAGTCAAACTTGACCTCTAATCTCCCATGGTTGATCAAATCTAACCACTTGACTCAAGTCAATTTAATAGAATGAATCTCTATTCATTAATTTAAATTGATTTGATGAATCAAATCTCAATTAGACTCATTCAACACTTGAATCAACTTGAGTCTAACTCAATTAGTCTAATTTGGATTACTCTTAATCCAATTTGGTTCATCCCATGAACCTAATCCTCATGGTTCATCATATGAACCTAATCTCCATCTAATTGCTCTCATGTGTGTGACCCTATAGGTTCTTGTAACGTTGGCAATGTCCCTAAACCGATTTAGGAACATAAGCAATGAGCGGTATCTAGCAACACATCATTGCTACCCAAGTTACAAGAATGTTGAGCTCCAACATCACCTTTGTGACTACTAATTGTGACTCTCACAATATGTGACAATGTCCCTCTATCCTTGACATCTAGATTGACCAATCGAGGCATAGACCGTGTCATCCTCGGTACAATCTAAATCTTGAACTCAAGTAGACTCACTCTAATCAAATGAGCTCAATATCTCATATTGACTCATTTGGGCATAACCATGCGCTTCGTGGTCTCACTCTATCAAGAATATCGATGTCACCCGTCATATAGGAGGATAGATCCCATCTACATCACTCACATCCTCCATAATTGTTACATACCCGATGTCGCCTTTATAGTCCACCCATTTACGGGTGGCTTTGGACGGCCAAAGTATGCAACTCCGAGGGAACCATGGTGACTTCAGGTTCTAAGGACTAATAGTCATACTAATAGCCACATGAGAAAGTATATGACACTCATATACGATCCATGATACTTTCTCATGGCGGTCATTCAAGATACATTCTCCAATGCATACCCATGTGTCAACTTGATATCTCATATCCATGACTTGTGAGATCAAGTCATCTTGTTGACCTACATGTTAGTCTCTACGCATTAACATTGTCCCCGAATGTTAATACTTGACTAGGAATGATTAAGAGTAGTGTTCTCTATATCATCTCATTATCGATTCAACCAATCGATTGACATAGATAAGAACCTACTACTCAAGGACATTATTATATTTAGTTATTTGGCACCAATACAAGTAAATATAATAACCATGCCTTTATAAATAGGAATATGATACAATAAAGTCCATACAACAATCATCATATGATTGGCTCTAGGGCTTTCACTAACAATCTCCCACTAGCACTAGTGCCAATCACCGTAGTATCTAATACCCAATGACCTAGTGTGACCATCATGCTTTTTCGTACAAAGCCTTGGTCAAGGGATCTGCGCGATGTTAGCCTCTGTGGGTACTGCAAATCTTCACATCTCCTCTATCGATGATCTCTCGAATGAGATGGAAGCGCCATAGTATGTGTTTGGTCCCTGGTGTGAGCGAGGTTCCTTAGCCTGTGCAATCGCTCCATTGTTGTCACAATAGAGCTCTATAGGATCTGCAATGCTAGGAACCACCCCAAGCTCAGTAATGAACTTGCGATCCAAATCGCTTCTTGTCGCCTCGATGCAGATATACTCGGCTTCATTGTAGAATCAAGAATCGTGGTCCTCGCTTCGAACTCTTCCACTCACAAAGGCCACCATTCAAGCAAAACACGAACCCCGATCGCGATCTATAATCATCTCCGGCCGGGCTTTGAAGCCGCATCGCCAGAACCCTTACACTAGCTCCTCATTGCTTCCAAATATCAAGAAATATTCTTTAGTCCTTCTTAAGTACTTAAGAATATTCTGATCGCTATCGATGGACGCTCACCGATCGACCGGTAGTATCTACTCGTCATGCTCAAAGCATACGAGACATCAGGACGAGTACACAGCATGGCGTACATGATAGATCCTATAGCAGATGCGTAAGGGATCTTATCCATGCGGTCTCTCTCCTCTCTAGAAGAAGGACTTTGAGTCTTTGAAAGACTCACACCATGTGACATCGGCAGAAGTCCTTTCTTGGAATTCTGCATGGCAAACCGAAGTAATACCGTGTCAATGTATGTACTCTGACTTAGGCCAAGCAATCTCTTAGATCTATCTCTATAGATCTTGATGCCTAGAATACAGTCGCTTCACCTAAGTCCTTCATTGAGAAGCACGCCCCAGCCAAGTCTTCACAGCATCAGAGCGGCGAAGGATGTCATTCCCAATGAGTAGTATGTCATCCACATACAATACAAGGAACACAACTGTGTTCCCATTAACCCTCTTGTAGACACAGGGTTCATCTTCATTCTTGATGAAACCAAACTGTTTGATCGCATCATCGTATCGAAGATTCCAGCTCCGAGAAGCTTGCTTTAGCCCATAAATGGACCTTTGCAGCTTGCATACCTTCCCAGTATGCTGTGGATCTACAAAACCCTTAGGTTGTGTCATGTACACATCCTCGAGTAAGTTTCCATTCAGAAACGCGGTTTTGACATCCATCTGCCAGATCTCATAATCGTGGGTATCGTCGCAATAGCAAGCAAGATCCGAATGGACTTAAACATCGCCATCGGAGAAAAGGTTTCATCATAGTCAATACCATGAATTTGCTTGAAACCTTTAGCCACCAATCGCCCTTATAGGTATGCGTAAGTCCATCCATGTCTTTCTCCTAAAGACCCACTTACACCCAATGGGTTTCTTGGATCAACCAAAGTCCATACTTGGTTGGTGTACATGGATTCCATTTCGATCTCATGGCGTCTAGCCATTTCTCGTAATCTGGGCTCATCACGGCCTTCCTCGATAGGAGGTAGGCTCATTCTCAATGAGCATAACGTCATCATGGTCGACAAGAGAAATGAGTATCTCTCAGCCGACGACGCACTTATCGACTCGCAAGAGGTAGGTCTACTTGAACAGTGGTTGTTCCACAACTCTTTGTGCAACAACCTCATCACCCACAACACCTTGTGGTTCCCTGCTCAACCTCCATCAAGGCCTCTATGGTCCTTATCTTGAATTTCTTCAAGATCATAGGTACTCCCACTAGTTTTTCTAGAAACAAAATCCCTTTCTAGAAAAACCCCAGTCTTTGCCACAAACACTTTGTGCTGACTGGGAATGTAGAAGTAATATCCCTTTGTAGACTTGGGATATCCAACAAAATAGCACCTATCGGATTTGGGTCCCAGTTTGTCTGAGACTTGACGTCGAACGTAAGCCTCACAACCCCAAATCCTCATAAAAGACATCTTGGGATTTTTCCCTGTCCATATCGTATATGGTGTCTTTACCACCTTGATGGTACAAGGGTAAAGGTCTTGTGTCCAGAGCATATCCCCAAAAGGATATAAGAAGATCTGTGTGACTCATCATAGATCGTACCATATCCAATAGGGTACGATTCCTCCTTTCGGATACACCATTCCACTGTGGTGTTCCAGGAGGAGTGAGTTGGGATAGAATCCCACACTCAGCTAGATAGTCATGAAACTCATGGCTAAGGTATTCACCACCTCGATCTGATCAAAGTATCTTAATACTCTTGCCAAGCTGGTTTTGTACTTCATTCTTGAATTCTTTGAACTTTTCAAAGGATTCAGATTTATGTGTCATAAGATACACATAACCATATCTACTAAAGTCATCAGTAAATGTAATGAAGTACCTGTAACCACCTCTAGCAGCAACATTGAAAGGACCACATACATCACTATGTATAAGTCCTAACAAATCTGTTGCTCTTTCGCTATGTCCACTAAAGGGAGTCTTGGTCATCTTGCCTAAAAGGCAAGACTCGCATGTCTCATATGATTCAAAATCAAATGAGTCTAACAGCCCATCCTTATGGAGCTGAGATAAGCGACTCTCATTTATATGACCTAAGCGACAATGCCAGAGATAGGTTTGGTTCAACTCATTTGACTTGAACCTCTTGGTACTTATGTTATAGATAGGGCTCTCTAAGTCTAGAAAGTAGAGTCCGTTCATTAGAGGTGCACTACAATAGAACATATCATTTAAATAAACTGAACAACATTTGTTCTTTATTATAAATGAAAAACCTTTCTTGTCCAAACAAGAAACTGAAATGATGTTCTTAGTTAAAGCAGGCACATAACAACATTCATCTAATTCTAGTACAAGCCCAGAGGGCAGAGATAGATCATAAGTTCCTACAGCAACAGCAGCAACCCTTGCTCCATTGCCTACTCGTAGGTCCACCTCGCCCTTTGTCAATGCCTTGCTATTTCTCACCGCACATTGGTACAAATGTGAGATGCACATCCGATCTAATACCCATGATGAAGAAATAGATAGATTGACTTCTATAACATTTATACACAGAAGTCTCACTTCTCTTCTTCTAAGATCTTCCGTGTATGCCTTGCGCTTACGCTTCCAATGTCTCGCTTCCTTGCGAAGCAAGCCCTTCCTTGGCTACCCCTCCTTTGGGTTTAAGTTCTTTGCCTTTGCCCTTGGCTTGGGACTTTCCCTTACCTTTAGGCTTGCCCTTGCCTTTCTTCTTCTCGCACCATCAAAATGGTGTCGATTTACCCTTCTTAAGGTTAAGCTCGTGATTCTCAACATGCCGAGCATTTCAGTAAAGGGCTTATCAATTTCATTCATGTTATAATTCATGACAAATTGATCAAGGCTCTTGGCAAAGATTGCAAGATTAGGTCGTGTGGCGGCTCTTGGCCAAGTGGGAATCTGACCTTTGTAGGTTTTCTACGTACCCAATCATCTTGAGTACATATGAACCTACAGGAGTCCCTTCTTGCATTTTAGACCCAAA
The DNA here is from genome assembly GCA_025175895.1 of Wurfbainia villosa. Classification (NCBI taxonomy): domain Eukaryota; kingdom Viridiplantae; phylum Streptophyta; class Magnoliopsida; order Zingiberales; family Zingiberaceae; genus Wurfbainia; species Wurfbainia villosa. The sequence continues at coordinate 18,626,219 of CM046000.1, read as the reverse complement.
TAGTGCTTTAGAGACTTCATATCTCTCATGCCTAGCTTGTCCTTGATATAGTTGACGAAGATGTCCAACCATATCATAAGCATTCATGAACTCATGTTGCTTCTGAAGCTCAGAGTTCATGGTCGCGAGCATTAGACATGACACATCTAATGCATCATCTTGATGCTTCTTGAAAGCATCTTTGTCAGCTCGTGAGGCAGTGGCAGGAGGTGCCTCCGGAATGGGCTGCTCCAGGACGTACAGCTTCCTTTCTTGGGTGAGAACAATTCTCAGGTTCCTGTACCAGTCCAGGAAATTTGCTCCATTGAGCTTGTCCTTCTCAAGGACAGATCGCAGAGAGAGAGTGTTCGTGTTGTTTGACATAGTAATCTACAACATACAATGCAGAGAATCATATTCCTTTTATCATTTAATTAGGCCTTTAATCAAATGATGCTCCAACTGAATTATAGGAATTTTATAGAATCGAGTTATGGATGTGGTCAAACCACATTTACTTGATTCATACAAACTAGCTATAATTCTTGTGGGACAAGATCCACATCATACTAAGCCTTGAGTTAGCTTTGGCTAAATCGCCCAAGACTTAGTACGATCGGTGGGTAACACATTACCGATTACATCTCTATGCAACTCTTGTTTATAGGATTAAGACCCACATTTACAAAAGACCTTGAGTTAGCTTTGGCTAAATCGCCCAAGATTTAGTGTAAATGCGATCTTAACCTATCTTTCCAACGATTGGAATATGCCTATAGTTCTACTCGATCCAATTGAGTTAACTAGTTTTGCTCAATCTAATTGAGCTTACTCTAACCCGAGTCGTGATAGGCGGGACCAAGATTGTCCCTCCGCACCCTACCAAGATAATATGCGTTGCTCTGCTTTGGCAGATTCAACAACAACAAATGATCGAGGTAGTGATGGGTATCAAGGCTCGGTAGGCATTTTCGAGTTGATTCGATTATGATCTAATCTAATCGTAATGTGTATCTTATACGCATTTAGGCCTTTATTATCCTATATTAGCATGCATCATATACATACATTCATTATTCTAGCATGCATCATATACATACAAGAAAATTAACCTAGCATGCATCATATACATACAAGCATTTTTCCACTAGCATGCATCACATACATACAAGCATAAATCAATTAAATATATATATATCAACATATATATATATATATATATAATTAAATGTGATATAGTCATGGCCCTACTACGATCTTCTCAAGCCAATGAGAAGATCGGACGGTCAACCTAAGGCTAGCGGCTTCTCCAAGCGCTTCCTTTGACCGCCATGTGTCGTCGTCACCCTTCTCGTAAGCTCGTCTTCAAGTGGACTTTCCACCGCTCCATTTTTGTACATTACAAATACGAAACTCGAGTTACATTCGAGTCTAAAACTATTTACAACTAGAATATTAAAAGAAGAGGTGCGACGCGCAGGTCACAAACATTTTACAACACGCACAACCACAAAACGGCACGCAGGCCGTATTATGAATTACAACACACATAATCCAATCCAATTGGGTTATTGGGCCATGACAATCACAGAATCATACATAATTCAAAATTATGTATTTTTACAGAAAATTTCTATAATTTTTCCTAATTTATTTCGAATTTATGAGTCATCTCTCCGAAACGGTCCCGCTAAGCGGTTTCTGGGCGCGATCGCGGGACATGGCCCCTTTCGGGGATAGGGGCAGCGCCCCTACTCGCAAAATAAACTTCGCGAGTGTCCCTACAACGATCCTACAGCGACTTAAGTCGCTGTCCCAAAAACCTAAAGCGAGAACTCGCCGATTCGGAGAGTTTTTCTCGACGGTTGAAGCCTACGAGTGTCCCAACACTCGTTGCTTCGACTCTACGAGAAAAATACCCAAAAATTCTATAAAATTAGGAAATTTACAGAAACATAAAAATCTGTAATTTTTATATCTAATATAAAAAATACAAAAACGAAACACATACATGCTTCGCACGTGGCTCTGATACCACTGTTGGGCTTTTCCGGGCCGCAAAAACCGCTTTTTGCGTTGCGGAAACCCCGGAAGTCCCGGCCACGGATCCGTGCGAAGAAGTATTAAAACTAATTACATGTATGTGCTTACAAAATCCTCTAGATCTACCTTAGAACTAAGAGATAAGGATGTTACCCTTGATGCGATGCCCTTCGCAAATCCCGCCCAAAGTCCCTAACTCGAGAGTGTCAAGTGCACACTCCTCTATGGTATCCACACAAGCAATAGGTGGAAGAAAACTCAACCTTGAGTGTGCTAGCACTCCTTGGTTGGTTCGGCCAAAGAGAGGAAGGAGAGGGAGAGCTTGAGAGGAAAATTCCCAAGGAAGAAGATGAAGTAATGAGTGATTACTCACAAAATGAATTTTCACTCACATAACCCCCAAATGGTGGCCGGCCACTTCATGGAGGGGAGTTACATGCATGCATGTAACTCCCAAGACCCTTGGTCGCCCTCATGCTGGGGCACTAATTGACCAAGTCAATGATGATGTGGAGCATCATCATTGGCCGGCCATGCCTAGTCATCATCATGACATGGCATTTGGTCAAGTCAAACTTGACCTTTCAACTTCCCTCTCAAGTCAAGTCAAACTTGACCTCTAATCTCCCATGGTTGATCAAATCTAACCACTTGACTCAAGTCAATTTAATATAATGAATCTCTATTCATTAATTTAAATTGATTTGATGAATCAAATCTCAATTAGACTCATTCAACACTTGAATCAACTTGAGTCTAACTCAATTAGTCTAATTTGGATTACTCTTAATCCAATTTGGTTCATCCCATGAACCTAATCCTCATGGTTCATCATATGAACCTAATCTCCATCTAATTGCTCTCATGTGTGTGACCCTATAGGTTCTTGTAACGTTGTCAATGTCCCTAAACCGATTTAGGAACATAAGCAATGAGCGGTATCTAGCAACACATCATTGCTACCCAAGTTACAAGAATGTTGAGCTCCAACATCACCTTTGTGACTACTAATTGTGACTCTCACAATATGTGACAATGTCCCTCTATCCTTGACATCTAGATTGACCAATCGAGGCATAGACCGTGTCATCCTCGGTACAATCTAAATCTTGAACTCCAAGTAGACTCACTCTAATCAAATGAGCTCAATATCTCATATTGACTCATTTGGGCATGGCCATGCACTTCGTGGTCTCACTCTATCAAGAATATCGATGTCACCCCCGTCATATAGGAGGGATAGATCCCATCTACATCACTCACATCCCTCCGCATAATTCATTACATACCCAGTAATCGCCTTTATAGTCCACCCATTTACGGGTGACGTTTGACGAAGCCAAAGTATGCAACTCCTTATGTAGGGAACCATGGTGACTTCAGGTCTAAGGACTAATAGTCATACTAATAGCCACATGAGAAAGTATATGACACTCATATAACGATCCATGATACTTTCTCATGGCGGGTCATTCAGTATACATTCTCCAATGCATACCCATGTGTCAACTTGATATCTCATATCCATGACTTGTGAGATCAAGTCATCTTGTTGACCTACATGCTAGTCTCTACGCATTAACATTGTCCCTGAATGTTAATACTCGACTAGGAATGATTAAGAGTAGTGTTCTCTATATCATCTCATTATCGATTCATCCAATCGATTGACATAGATAAGAACCTACTACCCAAGGACATTATTATATTTAGTTATTTGGCACCAATACAAGTAAATATAATAACCATGCCTTTATAAATAGGAATATGATACAATAAAGTCCATACAACAATCATCATATGATTGGCTCTAGGGCTTTCACTAACATAAAGTTGTCACGCCTCGAGAGCATGCCATGCCGAAAAGCAAACGGACGACATCTCCCCTGTACGTGGCAACATTTCGGGTCAATACAAGGCCCATAGGCCACAACAACAACATATATATATATATATATATATATATATATATATATATATATATATATATATATATATATATATATATATATATATATATATATATATATAAACATAACAACATAACGAAACACAGCAAAAACTAATACAATGACATACCCATAACCACACATATATAATACAACTACACACCATGCATGTCGGTATGACTAACACCAGAACATAAAGAAAATCTCGTCAAAACCTGCACCAACATGTGAGTACATCACATAACACATAACAACATGAAAACTCAGAATACATAACAAGACATATGGAAATACCAAAAACTCGGACTCTTGGAGTTGAGATGAGACGATGCCAGCCAGCGGTGCTCCAAGTTCATCACGAAGTCGGCTACCTGTTACCTGGGTGACAGAAAAAACCCAGGGTCCGTGGTGGTGAGTAAAACTCAGCAGGTAATAGAAAAACATGTATATATCAAATATCACATGTAATTCAACAACATAATCTAGACGTACAACAGGTATATGTATATAAATACAAGAATATACCGTCTAACAAAAAGAATAACGTAAAATGCAGACATACCTGAAAGTCTGCTACGCTACTCTGATCCAACCTGAGCATATATCCAACATATATATAACAGGAAGAGTAATACCAACTCACAATATACTCCTGCTACAGGTCAAGGTATCTAATGGTCTATCTAACACATATACAAGTATCCGACACAACCGTATAACAAATGCAAGAAGCATCATGAATATGATGTACAACCAAATGCAGCAAGCATAGTACAATCAAATGCAACTTCACAATAAGCATATATATATAGATTGGATCTAAATATATATTTATTTCAACCATCCCAATATATATACATGCATATATGTATATATATGGTAATATGCAAAGCGCCATAAGATACGACAATGCAGCATGCATGGTCATGTCTGCTCACCCCTACTCACTACCATGACCCCAGTGTGGCCTAGGTGGCATGCCATGACAACTGTTCCAACTCAACACCAACCACCGCTCTAGAGTGGCCGAGTGGGCAGTATGATCAAGTAGCATATGAGCATAAAGAGCTCGCTACACAACGGAGGTCCCTGCTACTGGCCACTCCGACTAACACTACCAATGAGTAGTCGAGTACCACGCAACCAGGACAACTACACGCAACTCCAACTACCACCGTCTATAGTGGTAGAGTGTGGCACAACAAATGCTCTGCCCACACACCAGTTACTCCTCGGGGAGTAACCTGGGAGGTAAGATGACTGACGACTCTCTCAACCCCAAGGGATACTATGTCATCAGAATGCATGCAAATGACATGAATGTACTGTCACACGTATAGACAACTACCACAGACTCTGTTCAACAGAGAGTCGTACCCATCCGATCAATACACTCTCTATCTTGTAGAGAGTCGTACTGAACTGATCGACGCACTCTCTATCCTGTAGAGAGTCGTACTCAACTGATCATAACCCTATATTCAATAGAGAGTCGTACTCAACTAATTATATCAAGCTGGGACCACCGGTTCGTAGCAACACATTAATCACCCTTCACTTAACCATTACACAACACATGGTTGGTAATAAGTTTGCAACATACTGGTATTGGAATAAATCCTACCTTTAGGGCATTTCCTACCCACGGATGACCTTTTTGTCAATTTATAAATTGGGTCATCACCCGTACTCTAATATCTTCACCCTACTAAACATCTAGGCTTATTTACATCACATTTATAACCCTAAATCATAATAAAGGAAATGTGATATCAACCTTTGAGTAAATATAGCCAACGACAAGTATCAAGCATAAGTTAAATAAGAGCAGGGTTAAGATAATATGAACACCTAACATGCTCATATCTATGACTAAATCTGAATGCAATTACATCTACCTAACAAGGGTAGGAAATTACCCACCTGTTGTAAATGCTCGCAATACTAGAGTCCTCACGTCCGCGGACCTATCTCGTATCCACGTTTTGCAAAGATCAAATATTATGGTTAAGTGCAGGCATACAACGAATCATCGACTCAAATTCTACATCGATCTCATATTCAAATCCATTATCCAAATACTAGTTAAAGTCCCGATCACACATCCTACATCACCTTTATATCTCGATCAGCTAACTGAATAACTCACCTTGATTAGTTTCACCCGTACAACTTCTTACCCCAATTCCAGGATCCCATATATCAATCCCATAGTCGAGTCTAAGACAAATGACCCTAACTATTTCTCCATGAGTACAACATCTCGATACACCCTCCAAACCCATACAAACCATTCACAGCTCATTTACAACCTTCACAATCACTCTCACAGCCACCAACATCCCATAAACAACCATTTACAACCCATTCAACTCACAATTTACTCGAATTCAAGGGCCTAATCCACCCCATTTGAAATCCTCTGCTTAACCCATCTCCATCCACCCTTTCACAACCGACAAAACTCAACTCACAACCGACCACAACCCAACTCATAGATCAAACTCATCAACAGACAACAAAAGAATCAACAACAACATTCATCCAAATAAAATGCACTGGAGAACAGAGAAAGGAAGGCAACCGAGAGTTATACCTGAATTCAGCTTCCCCGCCGACACTTCCCCCAACTTCCCTGTTCACCGACAGAAAACCCCTGCTGCCCTAACACCATAGTTGATGAGCAATTTGAAAGGAAAGGACTGTAATTGAAGAGGGATCTTTCTGAGATCAAGGAAAAACATTGCTCACCTTGCTCCGACAGAAACTGCGGCTCCCAAGATTCGAAGACACCCATCGACAGTCTCTGGATCGCAGAGAACTAAGGGCGCCGACTTCCTTCCCAGTCGTCGTCTGCTCTGGTCGAGATCTCAGACGGCAGAAGGTTCGATCAACGGCGATGGAGCACCATCCACTGGCGGGAGTAAAGGGACGACGATGGGCGATTCGGCGACCGCACAATGAGCGACTAGTAGAGGCAGCCCTGGGACGGTGGCCATTGGCAGTGGCATGGGGACAGCGGCTGTCATGGCCGGTGGACGAGGGAGAAGGTGGCGGTGGAGACACAGCCACGGTGAGGAATAACGAGAGAAAGGATCGGGAGGGGAAGAGAAACGCTGCGATTGGGAAATAAGGGAAACGGAAGAAATATAAAGGTTTTTAATTAAACCCATTAATTCCTAGCAGATAGTCTAAACAAGCTTTACAAAAGTCTGTTCGCTTTATCCCCATGAAATATCCCTAAAACTTCTGTTTAAATCAAGAAAAATTTCTAAAAAATCCTAAAAAAATCCAAAAGATATTTTATCAATTAACGAGAAATATTTTATTATATATATATATATATATATATATTTCCAGTATTTTACACATAAAGTAAATAAAGTTGATAAATACTTGCTTACTAGGAGGCGACAGGACTGATGCTCGATGTGTGTGTGATGGAAGGGCAGAACTCGCTTTGATACCATCTTGTAACACCCCACTAGCCTTTTCACTCTCTACTAGGAGAGATGTCACTACTTTACTGTCTTATTCTTAAATTCTTCCTTATCTTACTCTGACACTATACTTTAGTCATCACCCCATATTACCATTTCAAGATCTTCACATAACATGCAAGTATTACCCAACATGATTCTAGCATTCTTTGGTCTCAACCATAAGCAATCCAGTTGAACTTCAACATTATAAAAAAAATAATTAGAAACTTAAAAATCTGATTTAGACATCTGCACTTAGGATCTTTTATTTTTACTATTCTGTTACCACACACTCCAAGCACTTCATTCGCTATGCCACCTTACTGAAGCTTTTCTTTACATTTATCTACAGTATAAGGAAATACAAACTGTAAGCAATAACACTTAGTAAGTACTTTCTAAAATATGCAACGTATGAAATCATGCAACTAGTTCTCTTACCCTTGATACATTGATACACATGCAAGCATAACTGAAAATCATAACTCTGAATACATGTCTCTTATATAAACCATGCTCTTAAGTATTTTAAAACTTGTAAACAGTGTATCTGAACTGGAATAATTAACTTGGAAAACTTTTACTTGTATTTATACTGATACTTCAAATTAATAATCATTCTGAATATGGGCCGGACATAGTACTAATCCGCACTTTCCTAATAGGCCGGGGTGGCCAACCACCGAACCTACTAGGGTAATTGAAACTGAGGGCCTTGGCCCATGGGCGAAACTGATGCCCGGTCCATGCCCTTTCAAAAGTAAAATACTTTCTTTATACTTATATTCTTACACATATTGAAAGAATGCTCTTAATCTCCTAACCCACGAATGGGGAGCACCATAAAGATCATTATGCTCTTGACCCCGAAAACTGAAATGGGGAGCATACTGAAGATCGTTGGCTCTTAATCCTCAATTCAAATGGGGAGCATCTTTAAATTTTTCTTATAAAGGAAATATTCTTAAATCTTACTCTACATCATGCAGATAATTGTAAGCTACAACTTATCTACCACATGCACGCTCATAAATCACATTCTTATGAAGAATCTAAACAGGATACTGAATTAACCATGACAGAACGGGTAAAATCATGTAACTAAAAACACCATGCATAACTGGAAATAATATGCACATAAAAACATATCAATGACATACGATAACTACTTATACTGTAGGTGAGCAATACTTACTTTCTATGCTTTATCATCAATTTATACCGTTAGATTTCATAAAGAGAAGACCTCCTACGTATTCCTTTGCTTTAGCGTGATCCTCTACCAAGTCCTTGAGGAGATCCATCTTGAAAATGCCCTCTTGAATTATCCCATGGTGGGGAAATTATAGAGACTCTTTTTTTTTCTTTTGTTTTCCTCGGTGGAAGAACGAGAGAGAGAATTGAGAGTTCGACGGCTGAAAAAAAAATGGATTTAATTTAATTATCCCTTTAAATGGTTAACCAGATTAACCAACTTCTCTCTTTTTCTTGCCAATAGATATATTCTGTTATATCCTACTCATTGGTAATCTTATGACTTAGTGGTAGGAAGCCTATTCCCCCAAACCAACGGTTCATGGTTCGAGCCCCGGCTAATGAACCATTTATTTGATTTTTTTTATTTTTTCTTCCTATTCTTATTTTTATTTTTTTTTCTCTAAATAAATAAATAAAAGTATAGGAACTAAAATTTGGGATGTTACAACAATGGAGCAAAGGTTGCAGCTGTCACCATCGGAACATATTCACTGAAGCTTCCTAGTGGACTTGTCTTAGAATTGGACAATTGTTATTTTGTTCCTGCATTAATAAATAACATTGTTTCTATTTCTTGTTTAAATAGAAAGGGTTTCCATTTGATGTTTAGTAACAATTGTTTTTATATAACCTTGAATGACATTATTTATGGCACCGAAACTTTATGCAATGACATCTAGGCGTTAGATACATCCAGTGATGCATTCAATATCAAAGCGAGTAACAAGCATGCTCAAAAGTGTTGGTACAATCAGCCTAGGTCATGATTGACCGGACTCGAGTTTGACTCGAGCAGTATTTTGATGTTAGACAAAACATATGACATGTGATTGTCATAGAAAGACCAAGTGTGTAGCCTTGGCCACGTAAGTCCAAGTGTCTAGCCTTGGCGGTGAAAGTCCAAGCATGGGGCTTGGCATTGGAAGTCCAACATGGAGTTGGAAAGGGAAGACCAAGTGTGTAGCCTTGGTCATATAAGTCTAAGTGTGTATCATTGGCGGTGAAAGTCCAAGTTATGGGTACTTGACATTTGGGAAGTATAATGGGGAGGGGGAGGGGGGGGGTTGGTTGGCGGCTTAAGCCCAACTGGTAGTCTTGGGAGCGTAAGTCCATATCTACCTTGGCGGTGTAGACATCGAGAGCATGACAATAGCCGAAGGAAGCATCTGGAGGCTAGCGTATGGATGAACAAGTCATGGATGGTTTAGAGGGATCTGCGCATGGATGAACAAGTCTTGGATGACTTGGAGGGATCCGATAGGCGTGAAGCTATTAGAGGTGGCTAGAAGGCTTAGGTCTAGGCTAAGGGTGTCTTGGGTTAAAACTCATGGATGAGGTGAACTTGGTCATGTGACTGAGGTCAAGTGTCGGATGCTTAAACAACTTGTGTTTGAGGTTTTACCCGACAACAGTCGATTGGTGGTATGTCCCAGGCTATTGGTGAAAGTTGACTATTGTTCGACTGCATTGTATGCAATGGTAGTCGACTGCTAGAGGATGTGAGAGCAGAATGCTCGATAGTCGACTGATCAGTTGGCTACGAGGCTGGGAGTCGACTGATGGGTGATGGCAGTCGACTGCCAGTGTATCCGTTGGCTTGAATGTGTTGGTGCAGGGGCACTAGATAATCGACCCTGTGTTTTGATTATGACAAAGACACAAAGATAAGTTTACATCATTATCTCACGAGCTAAATCAAGTGTGCAGAAAAGTGCTAAAGCTGGAGCTGAAGGCTAGCGACACCCGGAGGAAGCCGCAGTGGTGGGCGACACTCGAGTGACTTCGGAGGGAGCCGAAGGAATCGAGTGGAAGGCCGGAAGTGAGAGCTACTATCGAGGTAAGCTCGTGTGAGTGAGAGATTGTAATGTCGTGTCCTCTTTACGGGGACGACCGTAGGCGACAATCCGATTAAGACTTTCCGTGGAAGGTCTAGGTCGAGATCGGACGGTCAGAAACCATCGCATTTATCATTTTCTGAGCTAACCTCTTACTGCAGGGAAGTGGCCAGGTTGGCAGTCGACTGATGCTCATCAGTCGACTGATGGGAGGCATCAGTCGACTGATGGTGACGAATCAGCCCTTGCGCTATGTCAAAACGGATAAGGTTTGATGCGGCCACTTCGCAATAAAATTTGGACAACTTCGTGATCTGTTCCGAAAAAAGAGGAGACATATTCAGAGGCCAAAATCTATAAAAGGAGGGGAGGATTCCAACTCCAATCATCATCAAATTTATTCATCAAGTGCTCCTACAACGCCAACGCTCCAACGTCGTCATAACGCCGACGCGACGACAAGTTCAAATCTCCTTCGTTGGCAGTAGTAGAAAGTAATTATTTTTATTGTATTCTTTATTTTAATCATAACGAGGTGAGGTAGGCTTGTTGCCTCATCCTCGTACATTCAGTTTTTGTGATCGTTGTCTCCTACCTCCAACGAGGAGGAGACGTTATAGTGCTTTGCCCTCCGTACGCGGTCTAGGACCGATAGGGCCTTGGAGTAGCAACCGCTGGGTTGTTAACCAAGTAAAAATAAATGTGTTCCTTTATTTTTCGCTGCTCTTACTCGTTTAATTGTCTACTCAAACGAAACGTCGAAAAGATTTACGATCACTATTCACCCTCCCCTCTAGTGACGCTTCTCGATCCAACAGAATGCTGACGTGGATTAGGCCGTTGTCTCACAACGACTACAGAAGCAGTCGACTGGGGCCTTATGGCAGTTGACTGCTAGGCGCGGAATCAACCCGAGATAAGCATAAATAGAGGAGCATGGGGATGATTTCCACAGTGATTTTTGGGGAGATTTTGGATGGGAATTGTTGTTGCATTCTAGACCTTCAAGAGCAAACCAAAACAAGCAACAAGCAAGAGTTCAAATCCATTTGTTGTAAAGTTTTCTTTACATATTTCATTTCATCTTTGTATTTGCTTATACGTTTTTGTATTACCTTGCATTTTCTTGTACGAGGTTTCTCCACCTCCGACTTGTTGTTGAGAAGGAGTTTGAGTAGTGGTGTGTTTATCACTTGAGCTTGTTGAGCTCACCCCGTGGAGTAGGAACCCTAAGGTTCCGAACCACGTATATCGGTTGTTCTTGTGGTTGTGTATTTGTCTCTTGTATTCGTATTTGTTATTTGTATTTTTGCTGTGTATTAACAAGTATTGTAGACAAGCACACGACGAATGAACGACTTCCATCAAACACATGAAAAGACTATTAAACCCCCCTTTTAGCTGGGCCACGATCCTCCAACAAGTGGTATCAGAGCGAGAATATTGTCACCGGACTCACCGTCGCAACAATCAAACAAATGACCCACATCAACATCCATCCACCGAAGTTCGAGGGAGAATTCTCATGGTGGGGAAGAAGGATGGAGGTATACTTCGAAACCGATTTCGATACTATGCTAACAATTGAAGATGGTTTCGAAGTACCTAGGGACGAAGACAACAAGATAATCGTAAAATCAAAATGGACCGAGAAGCAAAGGCAACAATTCAACACAACCGTTAAGGTAACAAAAATGTTAATAAAATTAATACCTTACGATATTTTGTCCAAGGTAGGTGAATATCGGGATGCTAAGGAGTTGTGAAATAAGTTGATCAAATTTCACGAGAATCCTGAACCGACACAAGTAGAGAAGGATGCCGAGGAAGAATTGCCATCAACATCGGAGAATGTGGATGAATTAGAGGAATCCTCCACCTCTAGCATTGAGGGGGAGGATAGATCTTCCATCCCGGAGCAAGAACAAGAAGAAGCGGCTACATCCGGAGAAGTGAAGAACAAGAAGAAAATTCCCTAGGTAACTCAAGCATTGTAATTAAGAATAAAAATCACATTATATGCTTTGAGTGTAGGGAAGTCGGGTATTACAAGAGAAAATGCCCAAAATTGGCTAAAGAGAAAGTGTCGACACTAAAAGTCAAGGACAAGTCAAAGGATGTCGGAGTCCTCGCTAGGAAAAGCAAAGAGCACATTGTGTGCTTCAGTGCAATCAACGGGAACACTACTGAAGCCAATGCCCTAGGGGGAGGAAGAAGGGGCAAAAAGAGCTACACAAGTAGGGGGAGCTTCCAAAGAAAACCCTAAGGTATATTTTAATGAACCTTCTAGTTCTAGGGTTAAAAAGCATATTTTTAGTACTCTTGCTACTGCTCATGAAAAGCATGCTAGTTGAAATAAATACTATTGTTGAGGTGCCAAGCATGTAGATTTATCTAAGGACAAACCTAGGAACAACAACTCTAGACCTATTTTACCTAGGCAGAGTATTAGGAGGATAGAAGAGAATTTAGGTATTAACCCTAAGAAGGGTAGACACATGCCTAATAAGAAGAGTCTTTCCCAAAAGACCAATGAAAAATCAAAATTGGGAAAATTAGAATTGGAAAATCAAGCTTTGAGGTCAAGGCTTGAAAAATTGGAAAAGACCCTAGCAAAAATGACAAACTCATTTAAGGGGTATAATGGTAAAAAATTAGGACCTAGGAGACAAGAACCATCCAAGAGCAAGAAAGGTTTGTGTCACAAACCTAAGTCCTACCACAATATTCCATTTGATTATGAAACTAAATGTAGGTCTAGGAAAATGAAGGTTAACAGGGAAGTCGTCCCTAAGGTTAACCATGGTGTGTGTTTAGTGACAAGGGTTCTATAAAACAAAGGAAGACCGCTAAGAAGGTTACTAGGGAGGCAATCCCTAAGGTTAACCTTGACAAGACCCAAATGACTAAGGCTTCAAAGCCAAAAAGGGTCATTAGGAAGGTATCTAGGGAAGTTATCCTTAGTGAATACTTTATTAACCCAAGAAGCTCCAATAGGTATTGGGTTCCTAGGAGCGTGATCGATTCACGCTAGATAGGTTAGGATGTGTCAACCCTAAGTGGATAGGTAGTTAACCTAATCATGATAGAGTTAACACTTTAGGATGTGCCAATGTGATTTGAGAAGTTGAAAATTGATTAAATTGACACAATTAGTTCTTAGAATTCATGGTGTACCCTTTTGGGTTTTTGGCACATTAGGGGCATAGTTGGTATTAAGTCACAATGGATTTAATTCTAGAAATGACAATATGGGCTTAACACTTAGGTTTTTCATACCTTAGTATTTTGTACTTGCCATGCTTTATTGTCTTGCCATGTCATGACATCATATTCATTTTTAATCATAGAAAATGTCATGATTTATGCCTAGGAATGGCATGTTATGCTTAAGTTAGAATCACATACCATGACATCATCATTATTGGCACATGCTTATTCATGTTATCATTTATGCCATAATCATTATTCATGCATTCAATAAAATTGAGTTAAGGAAAATGACATGATTTGAAGTCCCATGCATAAGGGAATCAAATAGTGTTTCCTAGAAAAATACATGAGACCCTAAATGAACAAAACCCACATCTCACAAGAACACTTGACTTGTATGTGTTTCATACACTTAGATACAAGTGATATGTTAGGAGAATGAATGTAGGGTTTTAAAATCATTTCAAAACAATTTTTAAAAACCTTAGTAAAGTCTATCTTTTGATAGCAATGACCATTGAATGAGGTGATACAAAGTAGGGTTAAACATTGAAAATTTCAATAGTTTTGAACTTTGTGTCAATCTCACTAGTTTATGGGTATTTTATTTTTCAACTATTTTTTACCCATTATGTTTGTTATAAGTAATATACCTATAAATTTTCAAGATTTTTCAAAATATTTATTTTTACTTATGAATTTTTAAAATTCAGATTCTGAACCTGATTTCTGCATAGTGCAGAAATCAGTCGACTGCCATGTATGACAGTTGACTGACGTGAATGGTAGTCAATTGGTGACTTTAAGAGTTTATTGCTAGAGATGATTTTAGATAAACAAGATTTGTTAGGTCCATGTTCAGCTATGTCTAGGTTCACTAACTGCTCCTAACCCTAGGATATGCTATGGAGAGCATTGGAAGGGTAAAAATCCATTGGAAATGGATTAGGAGAATTGTTTAGGGTTTGTATCGAATTTTAAGAGAGGTGAAAGTTAAATGTTGAATCTTTGACTTTAATTTCAATTTTTTAGTGTTTCTATAGGCTTAGGGACTCTCCAAGGACATTGTTGGTGCAATGGTCAAGGGGGAGGCAGCCTTTTAGGGGGAAGTTATCCATCTTAGGATGATGGATGTATTTCTCCTCATGAGAGGAGAATTGGGGGATTGCCTCTCTTAAGTGATATGAGACTTATCACTAGGAAGAGTGAAGGCATCCTAGATGTGTTTTTTGACCAAGGGGGAGATTGTAAGATTTCATTGGGATATGAGACATTGACACCCTTGGGGAGGACCTTTTTAATGTATGTCAAAAAGGGGGAGAAGGTACCAATTGGGGTTAGTTGGAATTCTCAAAGGTGAGAATTTCCAATTGGGGATAATTGGTAGACTTGAGTTAGGTCACTTAACTCAAAGGTGTTTGGGGTTTTGTCAAACATTAAAAAGGAGGAGATTGTTGGTACAATCGACCCAGGTCACGATTGACCGGACTCGAGTTTGACTCGAACAGTATTTTAATGTTAGACAAAACATATGACATGTGATTGTCATGGGAAGACCAAGTGTGTAGCCTCGGCCATGTAAGTCCAAGTGTGTAGCCTTGGCAGTGAAAGTCCAAGCATGAGGCTTGGCATTGGAAGTCCAACATGGAGTTGGCAAGGGAAGACCAAGTGTGTAGCCTTGGCCACATAAGTCCAAGTGTGTAGCCTTGGCGGTGAAAGTCCAAGTTATGGGTACTTGGCATTTGGGAAGTCCAAGGGGGGGGGGTTGGCAGTGTAATGCCAAGCGGTAGTCTTGGGAGCATAAGTCCATATGTACCTTGGTGGTGTAGACACCGAGAGCATGACAATAGTAGAAGGAAGCACCTGGAGGCTAGGGTATGGATGAACAAGTCATGGATGTCTTGGAGGGATCGACCCATGGATGAACAAGTCATGGATGATTTGGAGATATCCGATAGGCGCGAAGCTAGTAGAGGTGACTAGAAGGCTTAGGTCTAGGCTAAGGGTGTCTTGGGTTAAACCTCATGGATAAGGTGAACTTGGATAAGTGACTGAGGTCAAATGTCGGATGCTCAAACAACTTGTGTTTGAGGTTTTACCCGACAACAGTCGACTGGTGGTATGTCCCAGTCGACTGGTGAAAGTCGACTGCTATTTGACTGCGTTGTATGCCATGGCAGTCGACTGACAGAATTAGGCAATCAACTGATAGCTTCAGTAGTCAATTGCCAAGGATGACAGTCGACTGCTGGTCGAGGACGCGAGAGCAGAATACTCGGTAGCTTACTGATCAGTCGACTACGAGGCTGGTAGTCAACTAATGGGTGATGACAGTCAACTGCCAGTGTATCCGTTGGCTTGAATGCCGACGTGGATTAGGCCATTGTCTCACAATGGCTACAGGAGCAGTCGACTAGGGCCTTATGGTAGTCGACTGCTAGGCATGGAATCAACCCGAGATAAGCATAAAAGGAGGAGCTTGGGGAGGATTTCCATAGTGATTTTTGGGGAGATTTGGGAGGGAAATTGTTGCTGCATTCCAGACCTTCAAGAGCAAACCAAAGCAACAAACAAGCAAGAGTTAAAAGCCATTTGTTGTAAAGTTTTCTTTATGTATTTCATTTCGTCTTTGTATTTGCTTGTACATTTTTGTATTACCTTATAATTTCTTGTACGAGGTTTCTCTACCTCCGACTTTTTGTCGAGAAGGAGTTTGAGTAGTGGTGTGTTCATTACTCAAGCTCGTTGAGCTTGTTGGATCGAGAAGCGTCGTTAGAGGGGGGGGGTGAATAGCGAGCGTAAAACTTTCTTTCGTTCGTTTGATAAGAGCAAGCACAGTGAAAAAATAAATAACACAATTTATTTTTACTTGGTTCACAGCCCATCGACTACTAATCCAAGGCCCCGTGATCCTTGACCGCGTACGAAGGGGCAATCCACTATAGAGTCTCCTCCTCGTTAGAGGTAGGAGACAACGATAACAAAAATGAAAGCACAAGGATGAGGCAACAAGCCAACCTCACCTCGTTACGTTTAAAACAATGAATACAGTAAATAAAAATAATATTTGCTGCCGATGAAGAAATTCTGAACTTGGCGTTGCGTCAGCGTTACGATGTTTAGAGCTTTGGCACTTTGAGAGCAAGATGATTGATGTTTGGGTTGGAGTCCTCCCCTCCTTTTATAGATTTTTGCCTTGGAATAAGTCTTGATAAAAATCCTCAACTTTTAGAACTGATCACGAGGTGACACCTTATCTTATCGCAAAGTGGCCGCGTCAAACATTATCCGTTTTGACCTAGTGCAAAAGGCTGATTTGTCGCCATCAGTCGACTGATGCTTTCCATCAGTTGATTGATGTGCATCAGTTGACTGCCCAATGACCAGCAGTCGACTGCCAGCCTGGCCACTTCCCTGCAGTAAAAGGTTAGCATGGAAATTAGTAAATATGACAGTTCTTTACCTTCCGATCTCGACCTAGATCTTCCACTAGAAGTCTTAGTCGGATCGCCGTCTACAGTCGTCCCCATACAAAGGACACGACCTTACCATCTCTCTTCGCACTCGTGCTTACCTCTGGTCCTTTATAACCTGTCGCTTTGCTTCCGGTCTTTCACCTCGGTTCTTCGACTCCCACGAAGTTCCCCCGGTGTCACCCGACCACCATTGTTTCCCAACTCGGGATTCTCCAGGTGTCATTGACCATTTTCTGCACACTTAATTTAGCTCATGAGATAACAATATGACCTTAACTTTGGATCTTTGCCATAATAAAAACCTTGTTTCGATTATCTAGTGCTCCTACACCAACAGAGCTCACCCCATGGAGTAGGTGTTAGGTTTCCGATACCGCGGTGAGTGTGTGTTCGAACATGTTTCGTAAACATGTGCGCAGCGGAAGAAATAAAAAGCAATAAATCTAATTTATTATAACACACACACCACACGCATGCATAGTACAACATGTGTAGACATAATCGTAGTTTCAAATTTTGCAATAAAAGGAAATTACTCTACGTATACCTGACTTATCACGTGTAGCGGAAAAGAAATCAACCGGAGCGACTCTCGCTAGAATCGCCTCTATCCGTATCCACGCCGAGTATTGTCGGGATGACTTCACAAAGCCATGAGTCTTGTCTTCGTATGAGTCACTAGTCTCGTGTCGAAGAAAATGTGATCGAGAGAAGATCACAATCCGAATCAAAATTCGGATACAAAAATGAGTCCCCAAAACTCGTTTCTCTGGAGAGGTATTCGTCAACCGTTTGACGAATCCTTCATCCTCCACCTATGAGGATTACTGGAGATCGAATCCCCGGTAAGGTAGCCTCTATTGGAGCTCCAAACATCGTCCAAATGATGCTCCGACATGAAGGGTACAGCTTGGTGGAGTATGTTGCGCCGGCCAAAGAGGATGGCCGGCCAACCCTTGGTCGCCGGAACAAAGGTGAGTCATCGGAGGGTCGCCGGAGGAGTGGCTGACAACAGCAGAATGCCGCCAGCAAGGGTGGACGGTGGCAAAAAGCTGGGCGGCATAGAACCCTTGCGCGGCGGCAAGGAGAAGAGCGGGAGAGGGTGGCTAGGTTTTTCAACTCCAAAAGTTATCCACGAAAAACCCTTAAGCCATGTTTTTATAGAGAACACATTCTCCTAACGGTTATTGGTTCATAACCAAAACCCGTTAACCCGCTCAAATAACTTAAGGAAAAATAAACCAAACTGCTTTGGTCTATTTTAAGTTAAAACGAACCGAACCAACTTTTGGTTCATTCGTTTAAAACAAACCAAACCCCTTTGGTTTATTCTCCACCATTGGATTAGAACCAAACCAATTTGGTTCATCCATCATGTCTTCATAAGACACGGCCCATCCACACTTCCATTGTGACTAAAATGATTTCATACTCGATCCTTGTTTGGTCCAACCAAACCTAGTTTCTCTCGGTCTAAGAATCTCATTCTCAAGCTCGTTTTAAATCCTTCGGATTACACTCATTGTGCATGTGACCAAATAGGTTCTCGGTTTATGTTGGTCATCTATAATTAACCATTAATTATAGAACAATCATGAGTGGCATCTAGTAGTACATCATGATCCCCAACTAATCAAAAAGATCAACGGTTGATCCAGAACTATTTCTGAAACCCTTCAGCAGCTACAATGAATCATGTGTAGGTTTTGCCCGAAAGCTCTGATACCAATTGAAGGGTTTTGCTTATCGAGTCCGTGAGGGGAAACTTTGCTTCCCACTACACCTTGGTTGCTTGATCATGGCGATCCCTTCGATGTCCCTGGATTAAAAAATTTAATCCTAGACAAAAGGGATTGCGCAAACAACCAAGTCATCGTCGTGCTATTCATTTAGAGAGGTCACTTGAACAAATTCGTTGTTCAAGCGACCATCCTCTATTCTACGAGTAGCTGTGGAATAGATGATGTCCGGATCGCCGGTTTTTGTGTTTATGTTTGGGGTACAAGTATTATTTAGCCATATACAGATTTATATCATGCTCATAATTGAAAAACAAATACAAACATGTAACATATAAAAATTAGAGAATCGATATACCTCTCGATCTTCTAATGTATGACCTTCCTCCATTCGGATGTCGTGGGCGACGATCTACCAAAAGTCGAAGCTCCTAGATCACAAATCATCCTTCCTTGCTCTTCTAAAGCAAAAGGAAGAATAGAAACAAGGTTCTTCTCCTCCCTAAAACCAACCAACAAGGAACAAAAGGAATCCTTGCCGCCGACCAACTAGGAGGAGGAGATGATGATGGAAACCGACCAAGACACCAAGGGAGACCCCTAAGTCTTGTTTCCACCACTCAAGGAGAAGAGAAGAGAGCCTTTGGGTGCCAGCCAAGGGATAGAAAGGGGCTGTGGGCGCCGGCCATCAAAAGAGAGGAAGAAGAAAGGAAAATACTTCCTTATTTGGTGCCGCCCAAGCCTCCAAAACCCTAAGCCTCCAAACCCTAATTCTCTCTCTCCTAATGGCCGACCATGGAAGTCGGGAAGAAGCTTAGGATGAGCACCGGCCAAGGTAAAGGGAAGAAGGAAGAAACCGACCAAACCTTAGGAAGAAGAAGATAAATCTCCTCCACTTGTTGCTGCCCACCCATAGCTCCCAAAACCCTAATCCGCCCAAACCAAATCCTAAACCAACTAGGATTCCTAGCCTCCAAAGGAAGCAAACCCTAATCCCCTTAAGCCATCATCCATCTTGCCGCCCACTTTATGATATCTATTTATAGATTTGGGCACAAGACATGATTTAATCTCCTCCATTGGTTCTAGGGATTTAATTTCAACCGTCGGATCTAGAGATTTAATCTCAACCATCGGATCTAGAGATTTAATCTCTACCTTTGGATCTAGAGTTTTGTTTCTATCCTTTGGATCTAAGCTTCATGAGGTGTTAATAGGCTACATTAGGGATCATGAGGAGGAGTTGGATCTTGGCCACCTATGGATCAAGCCCACATAAAGTCCGATCCACTAATGATAATTCAATCCACTAAATGATTATCATTGATCTACCTCACCAACCCCCATATGATAATATGGGCTCCATATATTATTTGTAAATTTTCTCCCCGTATTTAAGATCTCGAATGCCCATCGATTAATTAATTTACTAACCATTAATTAATCAACATCTAACTCCTTGTATAGTACCACTCAACCTTTTCATCATGCTGGACTAAGTCCACCTGCAGGGTTTACATGATGAACCTTATGAGCTCCTCAAGGGAACATCATCATCCTAATATATAGGGCACGGTTTCCTCCTATAATCAATGGCACACCATATAAATAATATCATCTCCCAACTTATCGAGCCTATCGATTTAATCTATAAATCTCGCCCATTGGTAAATCAAAGAGATGACTACTAAGTATATGTGCCCGTTACTATATCGGGATTAAGAGCATGTAGAAAATAATATCTGAGGTCCGATTCGATTATGTAGTCAACAATAAATTGAATCACCTCTAAGTCAGTGTTGCTTAATACACACAAAGTGCACTAGTGTGATTCTATGGTCAAGACAAACCAATACCAAATCACACTACAACCATTCAGATGGTTTGTCCAAAGTCATCTCGGTTGTGAGCCTTTACTTATACTTTTCAAGGAGCCGATAACATGATCTTTTGTGTGACACCACACACCATGTTATCTACAATGTAAAGTATTAGACAATATGCATTACCATAAAAATATGCAAACAATGATCATGTGATTCTTATTTCAAAATAAAGATGTTCATACAAAAGATAGACTTTTCAGTATACATCCCTACAATCTCCCACTTTTACTAAAAGACTATGCTATCCTCATACTGCCATACATCTAATTCCCCTTCCCATCACATGCCTATCAAAGCTCTTGCTAGAAGGGCCTTAGTGAAAAGGGTCTACCAGGTCATCCTCTGATGCAATCTAGGCGACAGTAACTTCTACCTCCTTTACGATTTCTCGTATTAGGTAGTACTTGCGCTCTATGTGTTTACTTGCCTTATGAGCTCATGTTTCCTTCGAGTTTACAACAACACCATTATTATCATAATAAATTGTGATAGTATTGGGCAAACCAGGAATCACATCCAAGTCCATAAGAAAGTTTCTGAGCCACATAGCTTATTTGGCCGCCTCAGAGGCTGCCACATACTCTGCTTCCATGGTGGAGTCCGCCACGCATTTCTGCTTGACACTCTTCCATAAAATGGCTCCACCTCCCAAAGTAAACACAAAACCTGAGGTAGACTTACTATTATCCCTATCAGATTGGAAGTCGAAATCCGTGTTACCCACAGGGAGTTGTTGGTCTGCCTGGTAAACTAGTATATAATCCCTAGTCCTTCTCAGGTACTTCAATATATGCTTTACCGCAATCCAATGTCCCTATCCTGGATTACTCTGATATCTACTGACCATGCCCACAACAAAGCAGATATCGGGTCTCGTACATAGCATCGCATACATGAGGCTTCCTACTGCCGAAGCATAAGGAACCACCTTCATCTCCTCTATTTCCTCAGATGTTCTAGGACACATCTCCTTAGATAAAGGAACTCCATGCCTGAAAGGTAGAAAACCTTTCTTGGAGTTCTGCATGCCAAAACGATCCATAATAGTGTCAATGTATGAAGCTTGGGATAAGCACAACATCGTTTTCCTGCGATCCCTTATAACCTTGTTCCCAAGGATGTGTCCCACCTCTCCCAAGTTCTTCATATCAATCTGTTTGGACAACCATACCCTTACGCTCAATAACACTTTGATATTGTTTCCAATCAACAAAATGTTATCTACGTATAGTACAAGAAATACCACTACGTTTCCGTCACATCTCTTGTATACACAAGACTCATTCGGACTTTTGAATAAATCCATATGACTGGATTACCTCATCAAAGCGGATGTTTCCAAGACCTCGAAGCTTGCTTCAATCCATAAATGGACCGATTAAGCTTACATACAAGATGGCCTTTGCCCTTAGCAATGAATCCCTCTGGTTGCTTCATATAGATGTTTTCCTCAAGACTTCCATTAAGGAAAGCTGTCTTGACATTCATCTGCCACACCTCATAATCCATATGAGCTGCTATACATAAGAGAATCCGGATAGACTTAAGCATGACTACAGGCGAAAAGGTCTCCTCATAATCGATACCCTCTTTCTGAGTATACCCCTTCGCAACAAGCCTCGCTTTGAAGGTCTCAACCTTCCCATCTATTCCTCTCTTTTTCTTGTAGATCCACTTGTATCCAATGGTTTTTACACCATCGAGTGGCTCTACTAGCTCCCAGATCTGATTAGAATCCATAGATTCAATCTCAGCATTCATTGCACTTTGCTAAGATGCTGCATCTTTATCTTGGATTTCCTCGTCATATGTCCAGGGATCAGGTTCATGTTCGCCATGGACCAAATCAGAAGATTCACCCAAGAACATGAATCTATCAGGCTGTCTCACAACCCTCCCACTACGACGAGGTATCACCTGTGTATCCTCTGTGACACGCGGTGCAGTGACATGTGGTATATCCTCTTGTACCGTTGGTACTAAAGAAGTGAATTCCCCTTTTAACTCCTCCAGAACAATTTTACTCTTGGCCTTGTGGCTCATCACATAGTCTTCCTCTAGAAATTTGGCGTTCATGCTAATGATTACCCTCTGATCTCTAGGACTATAAAGCAATCCACCTTTCGTTCCTCTAGGATAGCTAATGAACATGCGTACTTCTGTACGAGGTTCCAACTTACCAGCATCTACCTTCAGCACATGTGCTGGACTCCCCCATATCCGAATATGTCTTAGACTAGGCTTTCGCCCAGTCCACAATTCTGTGGGAGTAGAAGGTATTGATTTAGATGGAACCAAGTTCAGAATGTACACCACCGTATCTAGAGCATATCCCCAGAACAAATCTGGCAAGTCAGCATAACTCATCATCGATCTAACCATCTCCATAAGAGTCCTATTCCTTCACTCTGCTACACCATTCTGCTGGGGTGTGCCAGGTGCAGTCAATTGGGATTGATTCCCATCCTCTAATAAGTAGTTCCTAAACTCTCCCAATAGGTACTCATCACCATGATCAGATCATAGTGTCATCCATATCTTGAATAATCGTCTATGAAAGAGATGAAATATTCAAGACCACCTTTTGCCTGGATAGTCATAGGACCACACAAATCAGAATGAACCATTTCTAACACATCTTTGGCTCTATACCCCTTGGCCTTAAAAGTCCTCTTGGTCATTTTATCCTCCAAGCAAGATTCGCAGGTTGGGAAATCTTCCACCACTAATGAACCCAGTGGTCCATCAGCTATCAACCTTTGAATTCTGCTTAGGTTAATATGACTAAGCCTAAGATGCCAAAAATATGTTTGGTTCATCTTCGAAGGTTCTTTTATCTTATTTGAATTTGAAGATGAGTTATAAACTTCAATTTGCATCGTGGGAGGTTTTGGTTCAAGTGTATACAAATTTCCTATCAATGTACCTGAACAGATATTCTCCCTATTCCTTTTTATAACAACTCTGTCATTAAAAGAAATAGAATATCCATCCATAAATAATTTAGAAACTGAAACTAAGTTCTTTCTAAATAAAGGTACATAAAGGGAATTTTCCAGAACCTAAGTTTTATTTTTCTCAAGAGATAAATAAAACTTCTCCCACTGCAATAGCCGCCACCTTCATGGCATTGCTCAAGTAAATGGTAATCTCCCATTTAGCTAGTCGTCGGGTTTCCTGGAACCCCTACAAAGTATTGTAGACATGATTAGTGGCTCCAATATCTAAACACCAGGTGCCGGTAGATAACACCGCTAATCATGTTTCAACGACTAGTCCAAAGGATATATCTTTGTTCTACTTTAGATTGGGATAGTCCTTCTTTCAATGTCCATCCTGCTTGTAAGTGAAGTACTTGCCTTTCGGCTTCTTCACTCCTCCCTGAGATCCTCCCACCACCTTTTCTCCACCTTGTTTCTCCATCTTCTTGCCTTATGGCTTAGAAGTAGAAACTTTTTTGAGCAACCATGGCTTGAGGACACTCTTCAAAGAGTGCATACTTGTACTCCTTAGGAGATAAGACAATATCTAGATTCTTTTCCAATCATCATAATTATGTACAGTAAGTTTATTTTCCTTTAGTATCAAAGCAAGTGGACTGAAAGTCAATTTTGAAAATCCTAAGAATCACATAGATCATTACTGTAGATTTCAAAAAATTATTGATTCATCAAACAATAAAATTTTAAAATCAACCAACACCTCAAAACACCGAGAAGATCGTATGCCACGATAGTGTGGACATATATGAATTCTACATTTGCAAGAGGAGGTTTTACCCATTAATTTTACTATCTTGTCAACCTAACTTTTTGACAAGTAAAATTAATAGTTGGTTTGTCTTCGACCCTATAAATAAAAGTAGTGACTCCGATGGAGAGGATACTTATATTTGTATCTAAGTGTTCACCATTACTCGGTACCAAGGTAATTATCTCGGGTTATGTGCCTTCCGATGGGGAAGTACACACGCTCTTTGATAATTCCCTACAACCATATTTAACCTTGTGATCTACAAACAAACTCATCCAATGGGGAGGAAGGCACTCAGAGGCGACGCGCAAGTTTCCTTGCATCACATGTCAAATCGTAATGGAGGCCGTGGGAATTTATAAAAATTTCCCTCTCCCACTTAGTAATTTGAAATTGAGGAATTTTCCTAGCCTACGACATGCATATCAAACAAAAAGCGATAAATATGAAAAATAAATTATTTTCCAACTATTATGGCTTTTGTCTTCAATATGTCTCCAGTCGCAATGCCTTCTCGTCCGCTCCTCCTACGCAATGTAAAAGCCATCCAGAGATCCAAGCCGAGACTAAAACCTATTTTAATTTACATCCATCGATCCTATACTCCACGAGGGAGTGTACATGAAATCTAGATTGAAATTAAAATAAAATAAAGAGTGGCTAAACAATGTCGTATCTAATTTACAAAAAATCAAATACTAGCCTTGTCAACCCCGAGGATTCAACAAAATACACACATACAATCACATACACACATATGGCCATAATAGTTGGATCTTATGCCTGCAACCAAAGAGTTAAACTACGCATATCCTACTATTATCCGGCACATATAATATATGAAAAGTGCATAAAAATTAACCGAATCCTAAACACACAAAATCGGAAACCTTGGCTTTGATACCAAATGTAGGTTTTGCCCAGAAGCTCTAATACCAATTGAAGGGTTTTGCTTATCGAGTCCGTGAGGGGAAACTTCGCTTCCCACTACACCTTGGTTGCTTGATCATGGCGATCCCTTCGATGTCCCCGGATTAAAAAATTTAATCCTAGACAAAAGGGATTGCCCAAACAACCAGGTCATCGTCGTGCTATTCGTTTAGAGAGGTCACTTGAACAAACTCGTTGTTCAAGCGACCATCCTCTATTCTACGAGTAGCCGCGGAAAAGACGATGTCCCGATCATCGATTTTTGTGTTTATGTTCGGTATCCATGTATTATTTATCCATATACAAATTTATATCATGCTCATAATTGAAAAACAAATACAAACATGTAACATATAAAAATTAGAGAATTGATATACCTCTCGATCTTCTAATGTATGACCTTCCTCCTTTCGGACGTCGTATGGGCGACGATCTACAAAAAGTCGAAGCTCCTAGATCGGAAATCTTCCTTCCTTGCTCTTCCAAAGCAAAAGGAAGAATAGAAACAAGGTTCTTCTCCTCCCTAAAACTAACCAACAAGGAACAAAAGGAATCTTTGCCGCCGGCCTACTAGGAGGAGGAGATGATGATGGAAACCGACCAAGACACCAAGGGAGACCCCTAAGTCTTGTTTCAACCACTCAAGGAGAAGAGAAGAGATCCTTTGGGTGCCGGCCAAGTGCTGGAAAGGGGCTGTGGGTGCCGGCCATCAAAAGAGAGGAAGAAGAAAGGAAAATACTTCCTTATTTGGTGGCTCCCAAGCCTCCAAAACCCTAAGCCTTCAAACCCTAATTCTCTCTCTCCTAATGGCCGGCCATGGAAGTGGGGAAGAAGATTAGGATGAGCACCGACCAAGGTAAAGGGAAGAAGAAAGGAACCGACCAAACCTTATGAAGAAGAAGATAAACCTCCTCCACTTGTTGCCGCCCACCCATAGCTCCCAAAACCCTAATCCGCCCAAACCTAATCCTAAACCAACTAGGATTCCTAGCCTCCAAAGGAAGCAAACCCTAATCCCCTTAAGCCAGCATCCATCTTGCCTCCCACTTTATGATCTCTATTTATAGAGTTGGGCTCAAGCCATGATTTAATCTCCTCCATTGGTTCTAGGGATTTAATCTCAACCGTCGGATCTAGAGATTTAATCTCAACCGTCGGATCTAGAGATTTAATCTTTACCTTTGGATCTAGAGTTTTGTTTCTATCCTTTGGATCTAAGCTTCATGAGGCGTTAATAGGCTACATTAGGGCCCATGAGGAGGAGTTGGATCTTGGCCACCCATGGATCAAGCCCACATAAAGTCCGATCCACTAATGATAATCGAATCCACTAAAGGATTATCATTGATCTACCTCACCAACCCCCATATGACAATATGGGCTCCATATATTATTTGTACATTTTCTTCCCGTGTTTAAGATCTTGAATGTCCGTCGATTAATTAATTTATTGACCATTAATTAATCAACATCTAACTCCTTGAGTAGTACCACTCAACATTTTCATCATGCCGGACCAAGTCAACCTGCAGGGTTTACATGATGAACCTTATGAGCTCCTCAAGGGGACATCATCATCCTAATATATAGGACTCGGTTTCCTCCTATAATCAATGACACACCATATAAATAATATCATCTCCCAACTTATCGAGCCTATCGATTTAATCTATAAATCTCGCCCATTAGTAAATCAAAGATATGACTACTAAGTATATGTGCCCGTTACTATATCGTGATTAAGAGCATGTACAAAATAATATCTGTGGTCCGATTCGATTATGTAGTCAGCAATAAATCGAATCACCTCTAAGTCAGTCCTGCTCAATACACACAAAGTGCACTAGTGTGATTCTATGGTCAAGACAAACCAATACCAAATCACACTACAACCATTCCGATGGTTTGTCCAAAGCCATCTCGGTTGTGAGCCTTTACTTATACTTTTCAAGGAGCCGATAACATGATCTTTCGTGTGACACCACATACCATGTTATCTACAGTGTAAAGTATTAGACAATATGCATAACCATAAAAATATGCAAACAATGATCATGTTATTCTTATTTCAAAATAAAGATGTTCATACAAAAGATAAACTTCTCAGTATATATCCCTACATCATGCCCCATTCCTTTCACTCATCTTATATTCACTTAGTTCAAGACATGGTCTATAGTGTCAGTCCCCACTAGGTTGACTACGTCACACCTAGCCCAAGTATCATTTCCTCGTCCTACGGATTCTAGTTACTGCACATGTTTCCAAGAGTACCTTAATCTAAACATGTAATGTTTTGGCCAAAGACTTTAGTAACAATCCGACGAGAGGCCATGGATATACATCTCCTTGCAAGGAGTGGTGAATCCTTTATAGGCTATTCAAACACCTTCAATCACTTCGACTTATACCCAATCATCCCGGGTCCACATATCCTCAGAGATGTTTGTTTAAGATATCAAAGCATAAGTCTTCATGAGCAAGATGACTTGAATACTGCAAGTCAAAGGAACATCACACTTAAGCTGCAGTAAGAACTTCATTGACATATCTATATATGCAGAGAACCATATGAAGTTTTACTGCTAGTCACTCCAATGAACTAGTTACCATAACTAGCATCCACGATTAACTCCGGACATCACAATGTCTCCAGACAGTGTG
The DNA here is from genome assembly GCA_025175895.1 of Wurfbainia villosa. NCBI lineage: Eukaryota > Viridiplantae > Streptophyta > Magnoliopsida > Zingiberales > Zingiberaceae > Wurfbainia > Wurfbainia villosa. The sequence goes on along the minus strand of CM046000.1, from coordinate 18,598,013 downwards.
AATCAGCTGCTTGGATACACCAAGGAGTATACCTTGTGCTAGTCTCGACAGAATTGATGGTGTCCAAATCCATCAATTCATTTACTAGGGATAATTCAAACACATCACAATTACATATGTAAAGATACTCACTAGTTGTGATCCAATCACAAATTCTCTCATGTTGTGAATCGTATTACGGACATTCAGTAAATGAGTTTAAGATCCAATCAAATACATGAAAACATGTATACTCAAATAATTAATCTTCATTTATCAAATAAATGGTACAACTATAAGGCGATTGCCTTAAGACACCTCTCATATATTACTAACAGTAGGAACCCTAAGGTTCCGAACAACGCATATCAGTTGTTCTTGTGGCTGTATATTTATCTCTTGTATTCGTATTTGTTATTTATATTTCTGCTACATATTTACGAGTATTGTAGACATGCACATGATGAACGAACAATTTTAATCGAATACACGAAAAGGCTATTCAACCCCCCTTCTAGCCGGGCCACTCCAACAGAAAGGATGATCAGTTAACCTCCTACACATGACATTGTCGCCTTGGTCATATAAGCAAGTAGCACATGTCAGAGTTACATAAGAGTGGAATTCTAGAATCATTTGAATTGGATTCATTTGGTACATGTGAATCATGCTTACAAGGTAAGATGACAAAGTTGTCCTTTTTTGGAACGGGTAAGCCCGTGGAAGAGTTACTTGGTCTCATACATACTGATGTATGTGGACCAATGTAAATTCATGTCCAAGGAGGTTACAACTACTTCATTACCTTTATCGGTGATCACTCATGATTTAGGTATGTATATTTTATGAGATATAAATCTGAAGCCTTTGAAAAGATCAAAGAATTCAGAAATGAATTAGAGAAACAACTTGGTAAAAGTATTAAAATACTTCGATCTGATCTAGGTGGCGAATACTTAAGCCAAGAGTTTCAGAATTGTCAAAGATACAATGGTATATTGTCTCAATGGACTCCGCCTTATACACCACAACATAAAGGTTTATCTGAAAGGAAAAATCGAACCTTGTTGGACATGGTGAGATCGATGATGAATCATGTAAGTCATCACATGGTGAGATCAATGATGAATCATGCAAGTCTTCCCAAATCCTTTTGGGGCTACTCACTCGAGATAGTTATTCAGTTGCTGAATAGAGTCCCGACCAAGGAAGTCTCTGCTACTCCATATCGGATATGGACTGGTAAGAAAACCTAGTTGTCTTATTTAAAGACATGGGGATGTCCTGCTTACGTGGAGAGGACTAGATCAGACAAGCTGGATACTAAGTCTGATAAGTGTCTATTTATTGGATACCCCAAGGAAATAAGGGGTTACCAATTCTATCATCCCTTGGAACAAAAGATGTTTGTTTCAAGAAATGTTGTATTTCTAGAGAAAGAATTTCTCTTGCAAGAAAACAATGGGAGTCAGGTTGAACTTGAGGAAGTTCAAGAAACTCCAATAGACACTAAAGAGACGTCTATACCAGAAGCACAGCCGATTATTCATGATGATGAGATAATTACTAAACCTATCATTACACCATGTCTTCGTAGATCTGGTCAGTCACATAAGATTTCTGAGAGATATGGATTTCTCGTAAGTGAATCTAATGATGTGTTACTCATTGAGAATGAGGAACCTACTAGTTACGAAGAAGTTTTGAAAAGTTCATAAAGGGATAAATGGATAGTAGACATGAAGTCGGTGTTAGTAATATATAAGAAGTGTCCTAAGCCCATCGCCTTATGGTTGTACCATTTATATGATAAATGAAAATTCACTATTTCAGTATACGTGTTTTCATGTATTTGATTGGATCTTAAACTCATTTACTAGATGTCCGCAATATGATTTACAACATGAGAGAATTTGTGATTGGATCACAACTAGTGAGTATCTCTACATGTGTAATTGTGATATATTGGAATTATCCCAAGTCGATGAATTGATGCATTTGGACGCCATCAATTCTGTTGAGACTAGCACGAGTTATACTCCTTGGTTTATCCAAGCAGCTGTTCCTCACTGGCTTAAGATATTGGGATGTCCGGAGTTAATCGTGGATGCTAGTTATGGTAACTAGTTCATTGGAGTGACTAGTTGTAAGACTTCATATGGTTCTCTGCATATAAAGATATGTCAATGAAGTTCTTACAGCAGCTTAAGTGCGATGTTATTTCGACTTGCGGTGTTCAAGTCATCTTGGTCATGAAGACTTATGATTTGACATCTTAAGCATGCATCTCTGAGGAGATGTCGACTCGGGATGATTGAGTATAAGTCGAAGTGGCCGAAGGTGTTTGAATAGCCTACAGAGGATTCACCGCTCCTTGCGAGGAGATGTATAACCTATGGCCTCTCGTTGGATTGTTACTAAAGTCTTTGGCCAAAGCATTACATGTTTAGAGTATGGTACTCTTGGATACATGTGCAGTAACTAGAATCTGGAGGACGAGGAAGTAATACTTGGGCTAAGTGTGACATATCAACCTAGTAGAGACTAACACAATAGACCATGTCCTGAACCAAGTGGGTATAAGATGAGTGAAAGGAATGGGGCATGATTCATTGTAGTTGCTGAAGGGTTTTAGAAATGGTTCTGGGATCAACCGTTGATTTTTTTGATTAATTGGAGATCATGATGTACTACTAGGTGCCACTCATGATCGTTCTATAATTAATGGTTAATTGTAGACGACCAACATAAATCGGGAACCTATTTGGTCACATGCACAATGAGTGTAATCCGAAGGATTTAAAATGAGTTTGAGAATAGGATTCTCAGATCGAGAGAGACTTAGTTTGGTTGGACCAAATAAAGAGCGAGTATGAAGACAAGTCGACTGCTCCAATGAGCAATCAACTGGCAGAGCCATTTCAGCTCTTAAACAACAGTCGAACTCAAGTCGACTCACGGTAGTCGAACCGGCCATAATGCCAGTCGACTGCCAACCTCAAAGATGAGGTTTTAACCCAAGTATGGTGTCCCCATACTTGCTAGACCACTCTTAGCCTGGACCTAAGCCTTCTAGCCACCTCCATTAGCCTTACGCCTCTCGGATCCCTCCAAGTCATCCATGACTTGTTCATCCATCGCGCTAGCCTTTAGGTGCTTCTATCGGCTATGTCATGCTAACGGTGTCTACACCGCCAAGGTACATTGGACTTACGCCGCCAAGACTCTTCTTGGACTTTACGTCGCCAATATCAACACCCCTTGGACTTCTCAAATGCCAAGACTCAAGCTTGGACTTTCCCTTGCCAACCCATGTTGGACTTTCCATGCCAAGACCCATGCTTGCACTTTCCATGCCAAGTACCCATGACTTGGACTTTACCTTGCCAAGACCCATGCTTGGACTTTCCCATAATCACATGGTCAACCCTAGTCAACCATCAAAGTCTCCCTCGAGTCAAACTCGAGTCCTGTCAATTATAACCCGGGTCGATTGCTCCAACAATCTCCCCAACATATTAACCGACATCAATGTCAAGCATACTATGTCAAACATTAAAACATCACTCGAGTCAAACTCGAGTCTGGTCAATCGTGACCTGGGCCGATTGCACCAACAATGCTGATGTTGCAATACATTTGACATAGATGCCAAAATGTAACACCGCGCCATCTCATCGACCCTGATCCACTTCTTATAGCTCACTCTCTCCTTTTCCCCAGAATTATCTGCAGGCTTGGGAGGGCACTCTTCGAGGAGTACATATTTGTATTCCTCTGCAGTCAAGATAATGTCTAGATTCCTCTTCCAATCAACATAGTTGGGTCCAGTAAGTTTGTTCTCTTTCAGTATCAGAGCAAGTGGGTTGAAAATCATTTTGAAAGAAAACCTAAGAATCACATAAATCAAAACATTATATTTCAAAAAATTATTGATTCCTCAAACAATAAAATTTTAAAATCAACCAACACCTCAAAACACCGAGAATATCGTATGCCACGATAGTGTGGACGTATACGAATTCTACATTTGTAAGAGGTGGTTTTACCCATTAATTTTACTATCTTGTCAACCTAACTTTTTGACAAGTAAAATTAATAGTTGGTTCCTCTTTGGCCCTACAAATAAAAGCAGTGACTCCGATAGGGAGGATACTTATATTTGTATCTAAGTGTTCACCATTACTAGGTACCAAGATAATTATCTCGGGTTATGTGCCTTACGATGGGCAAGTACACACGCTCCTTAATAATTTCCTATAACCATATTCGACCTTGTGATTCGCAAACAAACCCATCTGATATGGAGGAAGGCACTCAGAGCCGACGCGCAAGTTTGTTTGCATCACTTGTCAAATCGTAATGGAGGCCGTGGGAATTTTAAAAAATTCCCTCTCCCACTTAGTAATTTTAAATTGAGGAATTTTCCTAGCCTACGACATGCATATAAAAAAAAGCAATAAATATGAAAAATAAATTATTTTCCAACTATTATGGCTTTTGTCTTCAATATGACTTTCGTCGCATCGCCATCTCATCCGCTCCTCCTACTCCATGTACGAGCCATCCGGAGATCCGAGCCGAGACTAAAACCTATTTTAATTTACATCCATCGATCCTATACTCCACGAGAGAGTGTACATGAAATCTAGATCGAAAGTAAAATAAAATAAAGAGTGGCTAAACAATGCCGTATTTAATTTATAAAAACTAAATACTAGTCTCGTCAACCCCGAGGATTCAACAAAATAAATATTTACACACATACAATCACATACACACATATGGCCATAATAGTCGGATCTTATGCCTGCAACCAAAGAGTTAAACTACGCATATCCTACTATTATCCGACACATATAATATATCAAAAGTGCATAAAAATTAACCGAATCCTAAACACACAAAACTGGAAACCTTAGCTCTGATACTAATTGAAGGATTTTGCTTATTGAGTCCGTGAGGGGAAACTTCGCTTCCCACTTCACCTCGGTAGCTTGTCCATGGCGATCCCTTCGATGTCCCCGGATTAAAAAAAATTTAATTTTTGACAAAAGGGATTGCCCAAACCACCAAGTCATCGTCGTGCTATTCGTTTAGAGAGGTCACTTGAACAAACTAGTTGTTCAAGCGACCATCCTCTATTCTACGAGTAGCCGCGGAATAGACGATGTCTGGATCGCAGGTTTTTGTGTTTATGCTCGGGATCCAAGTATTATTTAGCCATTTACAGATTTATAACATGCTTATAATTGAAAAACAAAAACAAGCAACAAACAAAAGATAAAAGAGAATAGATACACCTCTTGATCTTCTAATGTATGTCTTTCCTCCTTTTGGACGTCGTCTGGGCGACGATCTACCAAAAGTCGAAGCTCCAAGATCGCAAATCTTCCTTCCTTGCTTTTCAAAAGCAAGAGGAAGAATAGAAACAAGGTTCCTCTCCTCCCTAAAACCAACCAACAAGGAGCATACAAAATCCTTGCTGCCAGCCACAAAAGAGAAGAAGATGACGATGGAAAACAACCAAGACACCAAGGGAAGCCCTATATCTTGTTTCCACCACCTAAGGAGAGGGAGAAGAGAAGCTTTGGCTGCCGGCCAAGGTTGGAAGAGGGATGGAAAACAATCTGGACGCCGGCCAATGAAGGAAGAAGAAGAAACAATTAGCTTCCTTATTTGGTGCCGCCCTAGCCTCCAAACCCTAACCCTAATCCTATCTCAACTAGGATTCCTTCTCTTGCCGCCCAAACCCTAGCTCTCTTGATGATAATTCACGCCAACTCCCATGCCCTCCTTTTATAGAGTTAGGGATAAGTCATGAATTAATCTCCTCCATTGGTTCTACGGATTTAATCTCAACCGACGGATCTAGAGATTTAATCTCAACCGTCGGATCTTAGAGATTTAATCTCTACCTATGGATCTTAGAGTTTTGTTTCTATCCATTGGATGTAAGCTTCATGAGGTGTTAATAGGCTACATTAGGGACCATGAGGAGGAGTTGGATCTTGGCCACCCATGGATCAAGTCGACATAAAGTCCGATCCACTAATGATGATCCAATCCACTAAAGGATCATCATTGATCTACCTTACCAACCCCCATATGATAATATGGGCTCCATATATTATTTGTACATTTTCTCCCCGTGTTTAAGATCTCGAATGTGCGTCGATTAATTAATTTACTGACCATTAATTAATCAACATCTAACTCCTTGAGTAGTACCACTCAACCTTTTCATCATGCCGGACCAAGTCCACCTGCAGGGTTTACATGATGAACCTTATGAGCTCCTCAAGGGGAGATCATCATCCTAATATATAGGACATGGTTTCCTCCTATAATCAACGACACACCATATAAATAATATCATCTCCAAACTTACCGAGCCTATCGATTTAATCTATAAATCTCGTCCATTGGTAAATCAAAGAGATGAGTACTAAGCATATGTGCCCGTTATTATATCGGGATTAAGAGCATGTACTAAATAATATCTGAGGTCCGATTCAATTATGTAGTCAGCAATAAATCGAATAACCTTTAAGTCGGTCATGCTTAATAAACACAAAGTATACTAGTATGTTTCTTTGGTCAAGACAAACCAACACCAAATCACACTACAACCATTCCGATGGTTTGTCCAAAGCCATCTCGGTTGTGAGCCTTTACTTATACTTTTCAAGGGGCCGAAAACATGATCTCCTGTGTGACACCACACTCCATGTTATCTACAATGTAAAGTATTAGACAATATGCATAACCATAAAAATATGCAAACAATGATCATGTTATTCTTATTTCAAAATAAAGATGTTCATACAAAAGATAGACTTTTCAGTATACATCCCTATACATACAAGAACAAAAGCAAGCATAACATGCATATAGACATACAAGAATATAAGCAAGCCTAACATGCATATAGACATACAAGAACATAAGCAAGCATACCATGCATATAGACATACAAGAACATAAGCAAGCATAACATGCATATAACATATAAGAACTTAAGCAAGCATAACATGCATATAGACATACAAGAACATAAGCAAGCATAACATGCATATAGACATACATGAACATAAGCAATCATAACATGCATATAACATCATAATGATCCAGACTCGAACTAAGGATATATGCAGGATGCTCTTTGAAAACATATATTATAGGTATTTAAACATAATCTCAACATATTGGGCCCGACATTGTACCACATCATCATCATCATAGCGCGCATCCCTAATAGACCCGAGGTAGCTAATCTCGAACCCACTAGAGTACTAGGCCCGTAATAAGTCCGTCGGCCTAGGGGCAGCATAACAGAAGCACATCCTAAGCCCGTACTTATGACCGTCGGCCTAGGGCATCTGGGAGCCCATCCGTCTTGAGTCCGTACTCATTTGTCGACCGAGCGTAGGAGCCCATCCCTTGGACCTTGTTAGGGTCCTGGTATAAGCCATGCAGAAAGTACATATCATGCTTCTTATCATAAAATATCATATTTCTTTTCATAAACATATCATGTTCCTTATCATGGCATATCCTGCTTCTTCTTCATATCATAACATATTTCTTCTTCATAACATATCATATTGCTTTTCATACATATCATGTTCCCTCTTCATAACATATCATATTTCTTTTCATACATATCATGTTCCTTCTTTATAACATATCATACATTCATAAAATTTACAAGGCAATGAGTATAACATGATCATGCATTTAACAGGGTAATGAGCAGAACATAATCATGCATTCCTACAATTAACATGGACATATGGTAGTGACATATAAACCAATCATACTAAACAACTTGAGCAAGGACTACTTAACATCATGCTAACATCACACACATATAGGGCATGACATAAACATCATGAACAAACATAACATGGTGTGATCTAAACTTCATGGAGTTCTAGCAAAGTTTTAAACCCTAAACAACTTATATATAATCTAACTAACCACATATTAATTCTTTCGCATATAAATCATGGCATGGAAGGCACTTAGGAGTTTAGATAAGTCTTGGCCGAGAGCTTCAAGGAATCCTAAAGTCCATTTCTTAAATCTAGCTTAGCTATCAACATGTTACCTTCATCTACATTCATAACATAGCATAACAACTTATAGATCATAGTATAATAGGCCTAAATGGGTCTTGGCCGAATGGTTCAAGGAACTTAAAGGATCAACCACTTAAATTTAGGTTAACTAACAACATGTTACCTTCATTTATATTCATAACATAGCATGACAACTTATAGATTATAGCATAATAGACCTACATGGGTCTTCGCTGAATGGTTCAAGGAACTTAAAGGATCAACCACTTAAATTTAGGTTAGCTAACAACATGTTATCTTCATCTAACATCAAAACATATCATGAACTCATCTAGAGTATAGCATAGAACATGTTATCTCCATCTAACATCAAAACATATCATGAACTCATCTAGAGGATAGCATAGAACATGTTTTCTTCATCTAACATCAAGACATAGCATGAACTCATCTAGAGCATGGTATAAAAAAACATTAGGGGTCCAAAGGGGGGCTTGTCCGAGAGTTATATGAGGGTTTGAAGATCAACCACTTAACCAAACATATATAGAAACCTATCATCATCATATTCATACAAGGTATAGCATGGATCATCATGGAAAACACAAAGAATGGTCTTGGCCGAAAGTTTCTTGAAGTTTTTAAGATCTAAAACTTAACCAAACCTATCTAGCAACCTATCATCATCATATTCATACAAGGTATATCATGGATCATCATGGAAAACACAAAGAAGGGTCTTGGCCGAAAGTTCATGAAGGGGTTTACATAATAACATCAATCGAAACAACTTGTATGCAGGTGAGGGGATACTTACATCCTTCGCTTTGTTAATAGTTGGAAAATACCCTAGGTTGTACCAAGATTAGAGCCTTCTCCTAGCTTGGTTAGTTTTCGAAAAATGGAAGAGAGAGCCTAGGGTTTTCGGTGAGGAAGAAGAAGAGGAGAAGTGGAGAATGAAAATTGGGTTTTCTCTTGTCTCCTCATTCCCTATTTATTCACTTGAAGGTGTCCCTTAGCCTCCCTTACCCTTATCTATCATTTCCCATATTCCTCTAATAGCACAACCCTGCTGGGCTTCTGGTTATTGGATGCATCTTAGGGCTTAGCTATCTACTAGAGGTTTGGGGTTCAATTCCTAGGTCATGCATCCTTTTTGGCTCTATTTCTTTTATTTTTTTGAAAGATCCCACATAAAGCCCATTATATTCATGCAAAAATTCTCATAAAATTGCTAGGAATTTTATGGCCGTTATAGTAGTCCTGCTTATGTGAAGCGGACTGTATTAGACAAATTGGATGCTAAGTCTGATAAATGTTTATTTATTGGATACCCTAAGGAAATGAGGGGTTACCAATTTTATCATCTTGTGGAACAAAAGGTATTTGTTTCAAGGCATGTTGTGTTTTTAGAGAAAGAGTATCTCTTACAAGAAAACAGTGGGAGTGTCCTTGAGCTTGAGGAGGCTCAAGAGACTCCAATAGACATTGATGAGATACCTGGTGAAGCACCACAATCGATAACCCATAGTGATGAGCCATCGGCTGAACCTATTGTGACACCACATCTTCGTAAATTTGGTAGAACACGCAACATTCCTGAGAGATATGAATTTCTCATAAGTGAATCGAATGACGTGTTACTCATTGATGATGAGGAGCCTACCAGTTATGAAGAAGTTCTGAAAAGTTCAGAAAGAGATAAATGGCTTAACGCAATGAAGTCGAAAATGGATTCCATGTATGAAAATCAAGTTTGAACTTGGTTGACCCACCTGAAGGCATAAAACCTATAGGGTGCAAGTGGGTTTTCAAGAAGAAAACTTACATGGATGGTAATGTGATTACCTATAAGACTAGATTGGTGGCGAAAGGGTATCATCAAAAGCAAGGTGTTAATTATGATGAGACCTATTCACCTGTTGCTATGCTTAAATCCATTCAGATGCTCTTGGCCATAGCATCTCATTATGATTATAAGATATGATAGATGGATGTGAAAACAACTTTCCTTAATGGAAACCTACTCGAGGACGTGTATATGATATAGCCTGAGGGTTTCACATCGATTGATAAAACCAAGATATGCAAACTGCGACGATCCATATATGGACTGAAGCAAGCATCCAGGAGCTGGAATATCTATTTTGATGAGACAATCAAAAGGTTTGATTTCTCACAAAATCCAGACGAACCTTGTGTGTACAAGAAGGTTAGTGGGAGTGCAGTCGTGTTCCTAGAATTGTATGTCGATGATATATTACTTATAGGAAATGATGTTTCTGTCTTACAGTAAGTTAAAATTTGGTTGTCCAAGATATTCTCCATGAAAGACCTAGGAGAAGCAACCTACATCCTCGGGATTAAGATCTATAGGCATAGATTTAATCGGTTGCTTGGTCTTTCGCAGTCTATATATATAGACCGTGCTAAAGAGGTTTATCATGTTAGAATCCAAGAAAAGTTTTCTACCCATCAGGCATGGGATACACCTTTCGAAGTCTATGTGTCCGCGGATAGAAGGAGAGAGTATTTACATGAATAAGATTCTCTATGCATCCGGAATAGGATCTATCATGTATGTTATGTTATGTACGAGGCCCGATGTATCGTATGCTCTGAGTGTCACGAGCAAATACCAGTCTGATCTAGGAATGGATAATTGGGCAGCTGTTAAGATGATCTTTAAGTACTTGAGAAGAACTAAGGATATGTTCCTAATATATGGAGAAGGTGATATGGTAATACGCGGGTATACGGATGCCAACTTTCAGACAAACAAGGAAAATTCCAGGTCTCAGTCTGCTTATGTATTTACCTTAAAAGGAGGCGCAATAAGTTGGAAAGGTTCCAAGCAAGACACCATAGCTGATTCTTCCACTTAGGCAGAATACATTGCAGCTTCAAAAGTAGCAAAGGAAGCGGTTTGGATCGATAAGTTCATCTCTGAACTTGATGTTGTCTCATCACCGATCAAAATATGTGCTTCGCCGCTATCATTTGATCAGAGAGATCATAAGTAGAAAATAAATACAAATCGAGAAAATTTCCACTGAAAAAAACTTAGTGGACCCTTTAATTAAGGCCTTACCTCAAAGTAAGTTTGAGGGTTATGTTAGGGCTTATGGTATTAGATACAATGGCGATTGACATTAAGCCAAGTAGAAGTTTGTTAGTAATATATGAGAGGTGTCCTAAGGCAATCGCCTTATGGATGTACCTTTATTTGATAAATGAAGATTCACTATTTGAGTATACGTGTTTTCATGTATTTGAGTGGATCTTAAACTTATTTACTGGATGTCTGCAATACGATTCACAACATGAGAGAATTTGTGATTTGATCACAACTAGTGAGTATCTCTACATGTGTAATTGTGTTGTATTGGAATTATCCCTAGTCGATGAATTGATGCATTCGAACACCATCAATTCTGTTGAGACTAGCATGAGTTATACTCCTTGGTTTATCCAAGCAGTTATTCCTTACTGGCTGGAGATATTGGGATGTCCGGAGATAATCGTGGATGCTAGTTATGGTAACTAGTTCATTGAAGTGACCAACTGTAAGACTTCATATGGTTCTCTGCATATAAGGATATGTCAATGAAGTTCTTACAGCAGCTTAAGTGCGATGTTCCTTCTACTTGTGGTATTCAAGTCATCTTGGTCATGAAGACTTATGCTTTGACATCTTAAGCAAGCACCTCTGAGGAGATGTGGACCCGGGATGATTGGGTATAAGTCGAAGTGGCCGAAGATGTTTTAATAGCCTACAGAGAATTCACCGCTCCTTGCAAGGAGATGTATACCCTATGGCCTCTCGTCAGATTGTTACTAAAGTCTTTGGCCAAAATATTACATGTTTAGAGTATGGTACTCTTCGATACATGTGCAGTAACTAGAATCCGGAGGACGAGGAAGTAATACTTAGGCTAGGTGTGACGTAGTCAACCTATTGGGGACTGACACAATAGACCATATTGTGAACCAAGTGGGTATAAGATGATTGAAAGGAATGAGACACAATTCATTGTAGTTGTTGAAGGGTTTCAAAAATGGTTCTGGGATCAACCGTTGATTTTTCGATTAATTGGGGATCATAGTGTACTACTAGGTGCCACTCATGATCATTCTATAATTAATAGTTAATTGTAGATGACCAACATAAATCGGGAACCTATTTGGTCACACGCACAACGAGTGTAATCCGAAGAATTTAAAATGAGTTTGAGAATAGGATTCTCAGATCGAGAGAGACTTGGTTTGGTTTGACCAAATAAAGAGTGAGTATGAAATTATTTCAGTCGCATCGGAAACATGGATGGGCCAAGTCTTATGAAGACATGATGGATGAACCAAATTGGTTTGGTTCTAATCCAATGGTGAAAAATAAACCAAAGTGGTTTGGTTTGTTTTAAACGAATGAACCAAAATTGGTTCGGTTCGTTTTAACTTAAAATAGACCAACGCGGTTTGGTTTATTTTTACTTAAGTTATTGGAGCGGGTTAACAAGTTTTCGTTATTAACCAATAACCGTTAGGAGAATGTGTTCTCTATAAAAACATGGCTTAAGGGTTTTTTCGTGGAGAATTAATTGGTTCAAGGTTTTTGGAAACCCTAGCTTCCTTTCCCCCTTCTCCTACTTCTTGCCGCCCAAGCCAAGGTGGTTGTCGCCCACCTTTGTGCCGCCGCCGCCCATTGGAGATGCTGCCTCTCCTCGCCGCCGGCCATCCACCAGCCTCCGGCATCCCTTGGGCCACCCTCAACCGTCGGCCAACCTCCCTTGGCCATTGGCGACCAAGGAGTAACCGGCCAAGCCTTTGGCCGACCCCTTCTTTCTCCACAACAAGCTGTCCAGTTTTGGACAGATTGATCTCCTTCGAGTGGAGAGGCCATTTGGTCAGTGTTTTGTGCTCCGACAGTGGTCTAATTGCCTGGGATTGGATCTCCAGCAATCCTCATAGGTGGAGGGATAAGTTTTCATCAAACAGTTGACGAAAACCACTCCCGACAAGCGAGTTTGTGAAACTCGTTTTGGGATCCGAATTTATTTCGGATTGTGATCGTCTCTCGGATCACATTGTCTTCGACTCAAGGCTAGTGACTTTTGCGAAGATGAGACTCATGGCTTTGTGAAGCTATCCCAATGATACTCGGTGTGGATACGGATAGAGCCGATTCTAGCGAGGGTCGCTACGGTTGAAGTCATTCCCGCTACACGTGATCCGTCAGGTATACCTAGTATAAGTTTACTTTTATTGCAAAATTTTAAATAGCGATTATGTCTACACATGTTGTATCCTGCATGCGTGTGATGTGTGTGTTGTAATAAATTAGATTTATTGCTTTTATTACTTCTGCTATGTGCATGTTTATGAAACGTGTTCGAACACACACTCGCTATAGTGCTGGGGAAATCCAACAGTCGGAAATGGATTCCATGTATGAAAACCAAGTTTGGAACTTGATGGATCCACCTGAAGGTATCACACCTATTGGGTGCATGTGGGGTTTCAAGAAGAAAACTGACATGGATTGTAATGTTATTACCTATAAAGCTAGATTGGTGGCAAAAGGTTACCGTCAAAAGCAAGGTGCTGACTATGACGATACCTTCTCACTAGTTGCCATGATTAAATCCATTCGGATACTCCTAGATATAAAAGTTCATTATGATTATGAGATATGGTAGATGTATGTGAAAACAACTTTCTTTAATGAAAACCTAAATGAGGAAGTGTATATGATACAACCCGAGGATTTCATTGGTTGACAAAACCAAAATATGCAAGCTTCAATGGTCCATTTATAGACTGAAGCAAGCATCCATGATTTGGAATATCCATTTTGATGAGGTAATTAAAGAGTTTGTGATGGTGTTCACTTCTTCGGCCTGCCAAGATCTCCCTCCCCCTTCTTGTGGATCGCTGGATCTGTCACCAAAGAGGGTTAAAGACGAGATAAAGAGATATCTTATTCTTGAGTCACCTTGGATCCTGGAAGTATAAGAGATATCTTCTTCGGCCTGCCAAGATCACCCTCCCCCTTCTTGAGTCACCAAAGAAGGAATGTTAAAAATAGGCCGACTTCCTGGCGCGGCCACTCCGACACTTAAGGTGTATTTACTTTAATGCCCTTTTCCAAGCTATCATTGTAACTACTTTTCCCGCTTATATTCAAAATATCTTTTTTGAATGCTTCACGTGCTTTATATTTTCCTACCAAGTATTAATTAGATAAAATATATAAACAAATGATAAAATATCCTATATTAATCATATTTATCTTCCTTGAACTCTTCCTACTATTCCTAACATCCCATTCCTCCTTATTTCCCCATGTATAAATAGAACCTCCAACACCCACATATAAACTGCTCGAGAAACAAACACACTGCTCGGGCTTTAAACATACTAATCGGAAAAAGCATAGACTACTGATAACTACCATTTTGTCGTGTTATTTTGGTCCTTAATCTCATTGTTTTTATCCTCTCGAGTGATTATTTATCGATTATTATCATGTTTTATGAGTTGGATTTATTTTTGGACCTTATTATAAATTCTCCTTAATTTTGGACTTATATGCAAATTTTACATCTTAATTGTAAAAGATCGAGATGAGCCACTGGACTAGAATCAAGTTGGATCAAATATGGCTTCATCTAAGGGCATAAAAGACATTTTGAGCTGGAGGAATCTGAGCCCTTCATCCAGATCAAAAGCAGTTTAATCAAAGGGCTCAGATTTGTTTAATCCTAACCGTCCGATGAGATCTGATTGATTTGAGCCATCTATTTAAATCTAGAGAGATCCGATCCATACACTCATATACACACGTCTCAATCTTCCATCCAGATCAAGTTGATCAAGATCGGCCTTTCAGATTGATCAGATCCATCCATTTAGAGTTGGATTGATCACATCTGTTGGATGCATTACCTAGTTCATGAATTAATCAGATTAAATTAACCTAGCTCTATTGGATGGCTGAGATTAAAAGGGGCTTGGATCGGATGACCAAGGAAAAGGTTCTTTAAAAACCAACATTTTCACCATTGCCAATGGATCGCGCAGCGCAGAGTCCTTCTTCCCCTCCATCGCGATGTTGTTGGTTCCTTTCCTCCACCTCATATGCGCGACACCACCGGACATCCACTCGCCCCCCCCCCCCGCCAAGGTTGGCGGTGGTCTCCTCCATCTCCTCCCCTTTCATGCGCGAGGAGCCGGCTCCATCTTCATCTTCACGCGACGCCACCGCCAATATCACCACCGTTCCACCGGTAGCTTCATTTCCACCACTTGCAATCAATCGGAGTGGGGATTCCCCTCCGATCGGTCCAGCCACCACCACAGTGACCGGAGTGGGGATTCCCCTCCGTTATCAGCACCTGCAGCAGCTCCGACTAGCATATCCATAGGTCCGGTAGTGTTCCATGTTTGCGGCCAGCTCCTTCACGGCAGTGCCGAATTCCATCTTCATCTAGCAGCAGCTTCCGATGGCAAATTCAGCTTACATTGATGTGTTTTGCTTGTCTCGTTGTTTTAGTTGTTGAATGTTTGTACTTGAATTATCTTCCATGTTTAGAATTGCACACACTTAGTTTAATTTCTTTCATGCTTACATATTGTTTGGTTAAATGCTTATTAGAGTAATTAGATTGTAGTTCATTAGATTAGATTTAGTTTAGGGGGTTCGGTAAAAATCAAAAAACTTTTGTTTAGGGCTACATTCTTTTATTCTCTTGTATATCCATATGTTATATTTTGTTTGTTTCCTGTGTCTTTTGATATTGCTTGTTAGTATTTTAGGAAAGACTGGAAATTTCTTTGAGCATGGATCCATATTATCATCAGTGTGGAGACTTTAGTGATGCTTACTATTCAGGCACTGGGCAACAAGAATATTACCAATCTGAAGATGAGTATTATCAGTACCAGCCACAATATCATCAGCCTGTTCTTCAGTATCATCAGTCTTATCAGTAGGACATGTATAATTCAATTTCTGGTACATCTTTTCATAATTTTGATTCAGATTTCAGGTATGGGCACACACCACAATATGCTCCTCAACTGCCTCAGTGTTATCTACCCCCACCATCTATTGATACTTACATGCCTAGTTGGGGAGATCAATCAAGTTACTGTGAAGAAACCCTTGCTCACAGTCAAGAAAATATAGAGACACTAGAAAAACTAGCATCATTTCTACATCAATATTAGCAACAAATGAATGATAGTCATTAGCGGATACAGAACATGCAAATCCTGTTGGATCAAATTGCATCATCCATCAGCCAGACACAAGAACAAAATTCCTTCCAGTTTTCCTCAGAGATAATTTATGATGGCAGTGATATGCTTGAGGAGATGGATTGCAGAGCTAGTGATATGTACGCTTCTACCTCTACAGCTCTACAGGACTCCTCTGCTGATGTGCTTGATGATGATGTACTATCTGATGCTCAAGATAATGATGAAGTTGCTTCTGTGGTCGATAACTTGCAAGATGATACTAGCGGCTTAGATTTACTCTATGATGCTGTTTGTGCCCTAGATTATTCTAAAGAAAAGGAGCAGTTTCCAGATACCAGTGCCCATACTTGCCAGCCAGACCAGAAGACAAGTGAGACAATGGCGGCAAGCAATTCTGATGAGCTGATTCCCATGGAAGTGGTGGATAGCTGGAGGCCCCCAGACTGGAAACTTCTATCTCAGCTAGAGTCTCCAAGAATTTTGCTGATGAAAGCTCTGACAACAAATGCAATAATCTAGCCCCAAGGCTGGACACTTTTCCTGAATCACCTTCGACCACCAGAGATTACATATGATGAGGCAATGTTATTGTAGGGAGCGTGGACCTATCCTGATCACACCATGAAGGCGCTCACCCCCATTCAGTCCATCCCACTCCCGGTGTGGATGTTAAAGCTGAATCTTCTTCAACCACCGAGATGGGATTTCTCTCAGAGTACTCCACGATCTGCGTGGCTCCTCTTACTGAATCTTCTCCAACTACCAGGACCTCAGGGGAGTTTGCTCCATCTCATCTTCTTTTCTTTCTTTGTATATACATTTCTTTTACTTCATTTGTTTTTATTTTAGTTGTTATGTTTTGGTTGTTGAGTTTTTGTTTTGTCAGTTTTTCAAATAAATTTCCTATGCATTCCTTTATGTAATCTTAGAAGTCATGAAAGTTAGTTAAATTTGATTGTCGAGTTTCGGGGATTTATTATCATGAATGAATTATTTGATTGAATGTGGTTACTACTTGGTGATGGATTCTATGTTGATAGATTGAGTTGATTATTTTTGTTTACCTAGTAAGGATTGAGCCTATTTTTATTGCTTGTGTGTGGTGCACTTGTGGATATTGTAACTCTAGAACTTGCTTTGATTCTTTCGAGACCACACAATAATAGGTTTGCATAATTACTATGAAGGCTATCTCACTTGTTTCCCTTTACTACTTTTGTTGTCACATGCTACTCAAATAATTTTCTTATCATACGCCATGTCATTTTCATTAGTCATTCTACTGTCTTTCTTTGCTTCCATCATGTCATTTCTTTCTATTTCCATTTTGTTGGATGTTTCATGATGAGTGTTTTGCCCAGGATGGACAAAAGTTTATGTGTGGGGGAGAGAGTAGCTCAGGAAAATTTAGTGTAACCATAGACAGGTCATGCTTGATCACCATGAGCTAGCCATGCTCTTTATCTTTTTAGCTGAGCTTGATGTTGGAGCATAGGGAAGTGCACTACATGTCGAAAGAAAAGTTTGAAAAAAAAAAGGTGAAAAAAAAAAGTTGAAAAAAAAAATTGGGTGCCCATGAAATAAAAAAAAATTATTGTGAAAATTTTGACATGTTGTGCCATTTTTTTTATGTGTGATAGTATTTTTGTTAACGACATCCCTTGTTGCAATCATTGATGTTGGATCGATGCGGTTCGCTAGAGGGGGGGGGGTGAATAGCGAAAGAAAAAACTTTTTCGAATTCGTTTCAAGACAAATATACGCAGCGGAAAGATAAGCAAAACAAAAAGTAAAGGAGACAATAGAAACAAGATATTTACTTGGTTCGTAGCCGAAGGCTACTACTCCAAGGCCCTAGTGGTCCTTGACCACGCACGGAGGGCAAATCACTAAACAAACTCCTCCTCGTTGGAGGTAGGAGTTAATCGAGACAAAAAAACTTGAGGTAGAGGGACACTCCCCCTCTCCTCGTTACGATAGAAAAATAGCTTCGAAGAATGTAAATGAGCAACGACACTAAAATTAAAACCGATGTACAAAAATAAAGGAAATGAAACCTAGACGTCGGAGAAGAAGAAGCACGTTGTTGTTGGTAGCTTTGCGGAGACTTTTTGGAAGCTTAGAATTGTTGTCAAAACCCTAGGTTTGGCTCTCCTTTTATAGCCTTTGAGCCCCTTTTCGAGTGGGCCTTCAACCAATCACAAATGGACACCAAACCGCTTTAAGGTGGAGTGATAAGCCTTGACTCCTCGAATCTGATCATTGACCATCAGTCGACTGATGGCCATCATCATCGATCGATGTCGCAAGATCACGATTGATGACCTTCTAGCCGATCGATACACGCAATGAGTCCTCCAAGCTGGCAGTCGACTGATGCTTGCTGCAAGTCAAGGTTAGCTCAATAAAAACATAATTTCGATGGTCGTCGACCATCCGATCTCGACCTAGACCATCTATAAGATGTCTTTGGTCGGATCTACGCTTAAGATCATCCCCGTAAAGAGGATACGACCTTACTTACTCTTGCACACACGAGCTTACCTCGATACTTACGTGTCGCTTTTGCTTCCGGCCTTCAACTCGATTCCTTCGGCTCCCTCCGAAGTAACTCGAGTATCGCCTGACCACCGCGGCTTCCTCCGGGTGTCGCTAGCCTTCAGCTCCAGCTATATCAATCTTCTGCACACTCAATTCAGCTCGTGAGAAAACAAAATAGACTTAACTTTTGTGTCTTTGCTATAATCAAAACACAGGTTCGATTTCGGTGCCTCACTGCACCAACAATCTCCCCCTTTTTGATATATGGCAAAAACACACAAAGTTAAGGAAATTAAGTGCATGAAACAGTAAAGACAAGAAGCAAAAGTAGGAGTAGTAAAAATATTTCTCAAGTTCTTCCCTTAGAGGAACCCTCCCCCTTGACCGAGGGTGAGTACTTGAAAAAGACTTTTAGTTCTCCAAACACAAAAGTTAAGTTAGGCTTTTTAGAGTGCAAGTTAAGTAATCAAAAGTTAAGTCAAAAGGTTAATTATTCAAAAGGTTTAACTTTTGATTTCATAACTTGGGCCTTTAAAGTTTTCAATTCCGAAGAGTTGAAACCTAAACCTTACTCCCCCTTAACTTAGGCCAGAATCAAAGTTTTAAGTTAAGTTATCAATTTCAAAAATTTGAAATTGAACTTTGGCCTTTTCTTGAACCTTAACTTTGGCCTTTTCTCCCCCTTTTGACATAAATCAAGGAAAAAGTGGGGGGGTTTTAAGAAAACCCTAAGTCCAAGCATGATGATTTTAAAAATAGTATGTGAAAATAATTCATCTAAATGTTCAACTCTAGTTTGACTTGATTGAAATGATATTATCAACAAGTCCTGATTAGAGTTGGTTAATATTAGTTGCATATTTATACTCCGAGGTTCATATTGACGCACTTGATCTACATCTTGGAACCTGGAGTAGGGTCCTAACATCTCACGCCCATCTACGTGGCTAAGTACACAAACACATTAGTCCTATGTGTTGTGAGATGTACTGGCTCCTTAAATCTATAGGTGCATGTTATCTAAGGTATGTCCTATGCTAGTTCCATCAAAATAAAAAATAAGAAATAGTAGTAAGTAAATATAATTTGAAAGTTCCTATTCTATTACGCACATGCCTAATTTTCGTCTCAAGAGACTAAATTCGGCTTCGGGTAGTGGTTTAGTAAATATGTCTGCTAGGTTAGACTTCGAGTCAACATATTCGAGTTGTATGGAGCCGTTGGCTACATGTTCTCGAATGAAATGGTGTTTTATCTCTATATGCTTTGTCCTTGAATGGCATATAGGGTTCTTAGTTAGATTTATCGAACTTATGTTGTCTACAAAAATTTTAGTTTTGGTGAAGTCCAACCTAAAGTCTCGGAGAGTGTGCTTCATCCAAAGAAGCTGAGTTACACACTCACCCATCGCAACGTATTCGGCTTCGGTGGTAGATAAGGCAACACAATGTTGCTTCCTACTGCACCAACTCACTAGACTTGAGCCGAGTAGTTGACAACAACCACTCGTGCTCTTTCTATCGAGTTTACTACCGACATAATCCGAATCAGAGTAGCCGATTAGTTCAAACTCCGTAGATCTAGGGTACCAAATACCAACGTTAAGTGTACCCTTAAGATATCGAAGGATACGCTTAACTAGGGTTAGGTGAGACTCCTTAGCACAGGTTTGAAACCTGGCGCACATACTTACTGCGAATAGGATGTCGGGTCGACTTGCAGTTAAGTATAGGAGACTTCCTATCGCGCTCCTATAGTACTTTAAGTCAATGGACTTACTTTCTAGGTCTTCTCCTATATTAACATTAATCGCCATTGGGGTGTTTATTATCTTAGCGTCTTGCATTCCAAATCTTTTAATTAACTCCTTAGTGTATTTTTGTTGATATAGGTATATACCATCCTTAGTTTGTTTAATTTGTAGACCTAAAAAGAAACTTAACTCGCCTACGAAGTTCATTTCAAACTCACTTTCCATGAGTGAAACGAACTCGTTTAGTAAGGCTGAGTTAGAGGTTCTACGTAAATTTGAGCTATGAATATTTCTTTACCTAAGGTTTTTACGAAGAGAGTTGGGTCAACTAAGCCTTGGTTAAACCCTTTTGACTTAAGATGGATTGAAAGTCTCTCGTACCAAGCTCGAGGAGCTTGTTTAAGTCCATAGAGAGCTTTCTTAAGTTTTAGAACATGGTCGGGTTTATCTAGATTTTCGAATCCGGGGGGTTGGCTAACATAAACTTCTTCTTTAATGTATCCATTTAGGAATGCCGACTTAACATCCATTTGAAATAGCTTAAATCCTCGATGTGCGGCATAAGCTAGCAACATTCCAATGGATTCGAGTCTAGCTACTGGGGCATAGGTTTCATCATAATCTAAGCCTTCGACTTGACTAAACCCTTTGGCGACTAACCTAGCCTTGTTTCTAACTACTTCACCTTTATCATCAAGCTTATTTCTAAACACCCACCTTGTTCCAATTATCGTTTTGTCTTTAGGTGGTGGTACTAATTCCCACACTTCATTCCTAGTAAATTGAGCTAGCTCTTCTTGCATTGCAATAATCCAATCGGGATCAAGAAGAGCTTGTTCAATTGATTTGGGTTCTATCTTTGAAATTAAGGAAATTTGACTAAGGTTCCTATAGGATGCTCTAGTTCGAACTCCTAGATTAGGATCTCCTATCACTTGATCGATAGGGTGGTTAGTTTGAATCCTAGATTGGGTTGGGTTTGTGTCACCTAATGCTTGATCAATGGGGTGACTTGGTTGAACACTAGTTTGACTCGGATCACTTGTCACTTGGTCGACAAGAGAAGTTGGTTGATTTGGATTAGACTCGATCTCAGGGTCAGAGACGAATTTGGTATCAGTGGGCTCAACACTTGGGGTCATTAAGGGTTTTGTAGGTTCGGGTACTTCATCGAACGCTACATTAATAGTCTCCTCGACTCTAAGGGTGTCGTGGTTATATACTCTATAAGCTCGACTTGTAGTCGAGTATCCTAGAAAGATTCCGGTCGTGGTTTTGGATGCAAATTTCCCTAGGTAATCCTTAGTGTTTAAGATATGTACCTTACACCCAAATACCCTAAAGTACTTGATGTTAGGTATTTTATTGTGATAAATCTCGTACGAGGTCTTAAGGTGCCTCTTTACCATAAGGATCCTATTCTGGACATAGCAAGCCGTGCTAATGGCTTCTGCCCAAAACCTATCGAGTAGGTCGTATTCGTTCAACATGGTCCTAGCGGCTTCTTGTAGAGTTCGGTTTTTCCGCTCCACTAGGCCATTTTGTTGAGGGGTCCTAGGGCAAGAGAATTCATGGTGGTATCTGTTTAGGTTACAGAAGTCGGTGAACCTTTGATTTTCGAATTCACCACCATGATCGCTTCTAAGTCTTTTAACCTTAAGGTCTTTTTGATTCTCGATTAATTTGAATAAATTGATTAATTGATCTAGGGTATCATTTTTATGTTTGGTGAACCTAACCCAGGTAAACCTGGAGTAGTCGTCAATTATGACTAAGCAATATTGACTTCTATTGAGTGACTTGGCTCCATGTGAATCGAATAGATCCATATGCAGGAGCTCAAGTACTCTTGAGGTTCGTTCTTGATTAGTTAGTTGATGTTGTGCCCTATATTGTTTACCTTGTTGACAGGCATTACATATTTTATTATCCAAGTTTTTGAGGTTAGGCAAACCTTTGACTAAATCACTCTGACTCATCTTGTGGATGAGTCTTGGGTGTGAGTGACCCAGTCGTCGGTGCCACAACCATGATTCCTCTTGCCGTGTCATAAGACATTTAGTTGAGGAGTTAGTTAAGTTCATCGTATAAATGTTGTTATTTCTAGTTCCTTTAAGAATTGTTTTAGCAGTTTCGTTGGTATTAATTATGCATTCATTTTCTAGAAATATGACCTTATAGTTATTATCACACAATTGGCTTACACTAAGTAAATTATATTGAAAATTTTCTACTAGTAAAACATTTTTAATAACAAAATTTGAATTGAGCTCAATATCACCTGATCCGATGATTTTGAGCTTGCCGTTATTTTTGAAGGCTACCGATCCTTGTCGTTTGAATCGAAGCTTTGAAAACTTGAGTTGATCCCCGGTCATGTGTCGGGAGCAACCACTATCCAACATCCATTGATCCTACACACAAGGTGGTTGGATTGGATGTTAGATATTTTTTTTTAAATTTAAATTGGTTGTAAGTTGTTAAACCTAGGTCATCTCACCTGAGTCTATGTGATCAAGCATGTTATACTTATGTGTTTTTTTTTGTGAGATGATTTCCAATTAAGTTGATTAAGTGGATTTAGGTTCAAGTAATTTTATGTTAGATTTGGATTTAACCCTAGGCTTGTCAAGTTTACCTTTTAAAGATCATGGCTTCCAGGTCGTGGCGAGGCACAGGGGCCTTCTTTTATCGGATCATCAACCACTTCCTTAGACAAAACCATGTTCAAGAAAATGATGACTTGACTCACCTAAGATCATTTCCTAGTCTAACTGGTTATTTTTGAAAAGAGGCTCCCCGAGGCTCAATCTTTTCAAAGGATTTTAGTTGGTTATTTGAAAAGAGGCTCCCCGAGGCTCAATCTTTTCGAAGAATTTTAGTTGGTTATGTACGTGTTCTAAGAGAGTTCACAAGTTTTAAAGCACAAACTTTCTAAGTTAAAACATGCAATTTCTAAGTTAAAGCACAAACTTTCTAAGTTAAAACATGCAATTTCTAAGTTAAAGCACAAACATATTTTGTACTGGCTTCCCCTAGACCGTTGAATCGGTTCGGTCTATCAACATAGTGGATTTGGTCCTTGGGAACCCAGTACGAGTTAGATCCTAGAGTTGAAATCAAAGTGGTCTTAGGGACCCATGCTTGGACACATTTTTTATGTCTACTTATGATCGACATATATGACCTATTAGTCGCGTTTGAGTTAAACCCTAGTCCAGCCTTGTTGTACACGACCCTTTGAGATCCAAGTAGGAGGTCAAGTCCTTTGGATCCCAAAGTGAACCTTTCCAACGTGTTCCTAAGATCTTCGACTTGACTTTTCAAGAGAGAGTTCTCAACTTCGAGTTTTTCAACCTGAGTTGAGTCCTTCTCTTGAACTCGACTAGTCGAAGAGGTTAGGGAGACCTGGTGTTTGAGGAGTTTAACTTCCTCAACTAGGGTCTCGACCTTGGACTCGGATTTAACTAATTTCCTAGACAAAAACCTAACCGTATTTTGTAAAGTATTAAATAAATTTCGACTTACTTTAAGGGTATCTTTTGAACCGGATGCGTATCCGTGGCTTGACTTGAAGGTAGCTTCGTAGTCCGAGTCATCCTCAGGTTCTGACTCAAGTTCAGGTTCGGTCTCCGTGTTTGACTCAATCGACTTCGCCATGAAGACGTGGTCTTCGTCTTCTTCGGATGACGCTTCTTCCCATGTCGCGTTGAGGGCCTTCTTGTGCTTAGGTGCTTGGTGGTTGAGCTTGGGGCACTCGTACTTGATGTGTCCAAACTGTACACTCATAACACCTAATGTTAGAACTTTTAGACTTACCTTGGTTGGGTCGAGTCGTGGTTCGCTTTCGTGCCTTGGCTATCCTTGAGCTAGGTTCATTAGTTGGCGATCAACTCGGGTCAACTTCTTCTTGGACTCATCTTCCTCCTCGGTTGGTGGTGGCTTGCTACGATTTTCTTCTTCTTTGAACACTGCAAACAAGGCTATACCCCTCTCGGGCTCCGAGTTAGGCGCTCATGAAGTTCAAAATCCGAAAGAGTTCATCTAATCTAATTTTAGAAAGGTCCTTGGAGACCTTATAGGCATCGACCATGGATGCCCATAAGGTAGTCCTCGGAAAAGAGTTTAGGACATACCTTATAAGGTCGCGATTTTTGACCTTTTGCCCGATTGCATGTAGGTTGTTGACTATGTCTTGGACACGGCCGTGGAGTTGCGTCGCGGACTCGTGTTCCTGCATTTTTAGTGTGTACAATTTATTGAATAACAAATCACGTTTGCAAACCTTAGCTTGATCCGATCCTTCGTGTAACTCGATTAGTTTTGTCCAAAGATCCTTTGCGCTTATGAAGGGGCCGACGCGATTTAGCTCCTCCTTGGATAGGTCACATTGGAGGATTTGTGTCGCCTTGGCGTCGGCCCGACTTGTCGTTTTTGTTACGCGGTCCATTGATCATAATCCAAGGAGTCACCCACTTCATTGGTCGGAAGTGTGAAACCCGTTTGAATTATGATCCACATCTCAATTTGGGTTTTGAGAAAGCATTCCATCCGACCTTTCCAGTAACGGAAATCATCTCCGTTGTAAAACGGAGGTCGGACGGTGCTAAAACCCTCGAGATGGGCCATTAGAACAAAAAGACAAGGAGACTAAAATGAAAACCTAGCAACAACAAAAACACACGAAAGTACCAAGACTTGCGTCTTGGATTAGTAGTGCGGGAAATAAAAAGAAATAAACGAAAAATAGAAAGTTAAGCAAAGAAATAAGAAACTAAATAAAAAGTAAGTACTCACAACCTTCGATGTCCCCGAAAGGCTACTAAACATCATTTTTTGAGGATGAAAACAGCTTGTTACGGGGGTAAACCCTTGTAAGAAGTGTAGATCACTGCGAGAGCTTCGATTTGGTAGGTAGACCGTGTCGTGGGTCAACTTGTACGAAAAGTTATGCCTGTTTGACCGTCGGCTACTCCAAAAGCGAATACTTGCAAAACAAAATCAAACGAAGAGTACCAAGACTTCGTCTTGGATTAGTAGTGCGGGAGAAAAATTTAAACGAGAGAAAAATAAATCTGTGAAAAAAAGTTAGATTGGTGGTTTCACCAAATCTAAGCGCCCCCGGCTCTGATACCAATTGTTGGATCGATGCGGTTCGCTAGAGGGGGGGGGTGAATAGCGAAAGAAAAAACTTTTTCGAATTCGTTTCAAGACAAATATACGCAGCGGAAAGATAAGCAAAATAAAAAGTAAAGGAGACAATAGAAACAAGATATTTACTTGGTTCGTAGCCGAAGGCTACTACTCCAAGGCCCTAGTGGTCCTTGACCACGCACGGAGGGAAAATCACTAAACAAACTCCTCCTCGTTGGAGGTAGGAGTTAATCGATACAAAAAAACTTGAGGTAGAGGGACACTCTCTCCTCGCACGATAGAAAAATAGCTTCAAGAATGTAAATGAGCAACGACACTAAAATTAAAACCGACGTACAAAAATAAAGGAAATGAAACCTAGACGTCGGAGAAGAAGAAGCACGTTGTTGTCGGTAGCTTTGCGGAGACTTTTTGGAAGCTTAGAATTGTTGTCAAAACCCTAGGTTTGGCCCTCCTTTTATAGCCTTTGAGCCCCTTTTTGAGTGGGTCTTCAACCAATCACAAATGGACACCAAACCGCTTTGAGGTGGAGTGATAAGCCTTGACTCCTCGAATCTGATCATTGACCATCAGTCGACTGATGGCCATCATCGACCGATCGTGATGTCGACATCGATCGATTGATGACCTTCTCAGCGATCGTGATACAGCGGCGAGTCCTCCAATGCGATCGTGATGCTTGCTGCAAGTCAAGGTTAGCTCAATAAAAACATAATTTCGATGGTCGTCGACCATCCGATCTCGACCTAGACCATCTATAAGATGTCTTTGGTCGGATCTACGCTTAAGATCATCCCCGTAAAGAGGATACGACCTTACTTACTCTCGCACACACGAGCTTACCTCGATACTTACGTGTCGCTTTTGCTTTCGGCCTTCCACTCGATTCCTTCGGCTCCCTCCGAAGTAACTCGAGTATCGCCCGACCACCGCGGCTTCCTCCGGGTGTCGCTAGCCTTCAGCTCCAGCTATATCAATCTTTTGCACACTCGATTCAGCTCGTGAGAAAACAAAATAGACTTAACTTTTGTGTCTTTGCTATAATCAAAACACAGGTTCGATTTCGGTGCCTCACTGCACCAACAATTGAGAGATTTATTGTATATCATAAGTAGATTTGTATTGAAGAATGTGATAAGAGTTGTTTACATGTTTATTGGGTTGGAAGAAAAATTTTTTTAGAGCAATGCTTTCTTGTACTCATCTATGTAGCATTCTAGTATTTCCATATCTTCTTGCATTTCTTTAGCTATTTCTTACCTTTC
Source organism: Wurfbainia villosa (assembly GCA_025175895.1). NCBI lineage: Eukaryota > Viridiplantae > Streptophyta > Magnoliopsida > Zingiberales > Zingiberaceae > Wurfbainia > Wurfbainia villosa. Next base: position 18,570,975 of record CM046000.1, on the reverse strand, counting down.
TTTCCTTTCGAACATATTGTCATTTTTCTTGTATTCATGTTTCCCTTATATTCTTAATAAGCCTTCAGTGATTGTGCATTTTATGTGTATATAGTGGTGAAGGTAGAAGAAAAGCAAGCTTATGGTAGTTCATAAACCATGAGTAGCTTGAGTGAACTCCACTATTACATGCTTATGAGAGCGAGAGAAATTACCACTTACCACAAAACTAAACAAGAAATTAAGACAACGAAAAGATAAAACAATATTAACTCTTTTTTTTTATTTACATCAGGTATCAGGTACGATTTCTCTTCCCTACTAATCCTGATGGCTGACCGGCCCCGCCCCAAGGCCTTCAACGAGAGTCCCCACCGGTCAACGAGGGTAAATCAGGAGACACGCGGCCCGCTACGTTAGAGCCCATGCTACGCTAATGGGCCGACCACGCTGCACAGAAAGGACATCGAGCATCGTTATTCTCGCAGCGTGCGGTGCCAGGCCGGAATCGAACCCTGGCTGTGCAGAGGGGGTCTTTATAGCTTACCATTGCGCCGTTGCCCTGGGGGCGATAAAACAATATTAACACCAATATGTAACGTGGTTCATGACCTCTCTGCTAATCCATGGTCTGATTCGTCTCCGGTGGATCACTCCGAAACCAATCCACTATTGGTCTCTCCCTTTAGCCAAAGCAAGGTGGATGTAAACCTTTACACCAATGAGAACACTCCTTCTTTTACAATAGATATGAAAGAAAACTAGGAGAAGGAGTTTAAGCTTTGTGGGGGCACTTGGATGATCACTTAGAGCATAAGCATTTTTCATCAAAAAGCCACCACCCTCTATTTTTATAGAGAGGAAGCAAATCTTCCCGTTGGACACTATTAGTCGACTGATGCTTTCATCAGTCGACTGATGCCGACTCCAATGGCTTCTGACCATACTGGATTCGTGGGATCCACGGCAGCTTTCTCTAACAATTAGATCATCAGTCGACTGATGTTGACTTCAGTCGAGTGACGACTCGCTTCTGTGCCCATGCACAGTGTGATTAGTCGACTTGATTCATCAGCCACACACCAATCTATTAAAGATTGACTTGGAGCAGTCAACTGCCATATGATGGTAGTCGTCTGATGCCGGGTAAACCTCAAACTTAACATCCATTTGAGCATCCGACGGTCAGGTAAACCTCAACCCTTGTGGTCGAGCCTCCGACACTTAGTCATTCGGCCAAGTTCACCTAATAAGCTATTTATATTTCACTCATTTTCTCATCTCACTTGAAGTCCCTCGCCGAAGCTCTCTTCGTTCGCGGCCACGTCCCTCAACAACATCAAAATAGCAATAATAGATCAATCATGGGAAAGGCTTATGTTTATTTCAGACATATTGCCCAAAGATCATGGTTGAATATTTCATATGTTTTTGAAACCATTCCTTACTTTAAAATCTATGCTTTCATATTTTGAAACAATCTAATGCAAAACTAGGTGTTAAAATTGATACAAACATGATCAAAATACTAGTTGTTTTTAAAGCTTTTTGGCAAATCATTGAAAATATAAGTAATTTTCATAAAAACTCATTTTTCACTGATAAAGGAATTTAAAAGAAATGCGTTTTCAAAATTTTATAATTTTTTAAATATTTTGGAATTTCTAATGTATTTTTGAATTTCGTCCAGAAAATCAGAAAACCTGAAATCTATGTGTCAATCGACTAATAGTCTGAACCAGTCGACTGATGTACTGTGCACGAGCACAGTAACCTGATTTTATCAGATTTTGTTTGGTTTTTGGTATTTTTTCCTCCTTAGAGTTGATACCTTGGATTATAACATTTGGATAAAGTTTTTGATGGTGTCAAAGGGCTAGAATTGATAAGGTTTAAGTTAATCATGCTAAGAGGGAAAATTTAGCATGTCTTAAGGGGGAGTTGCATGTTTAAGGGGGAGTTGTTATACTCATGTTTTTACTTACATGCTTTCCTTGCTTATGTTATTGTTATTTGTTTACCTAACTTAAACGGATTGCCACACATCAAAAAGGGGAAGATTGTTAGGGTAATCAACCCATGTGATATGGTTTTGATGTTTGTGGCAAAGGGTTTAAGTTAGGATGATTGAATTTGATATGTGCGTTGGAGTCTTTCAGGACTTAGTAATTCTCATATGGAGCTTTGGCAAGTGTCACCAAGTCACAACCTCGTGCTTGAGTCAGCGAAGGAGCATTGCAGAGCTGTGCGTTTGATGCATCCGAGAGACCGCCGGACGAGATGACTTGAAGCGAAGCCAAGAAAGCAGACTTCGAGGGCAAGAGACGCAAAGGAGCATTGCAGAGCCGTGTGCTTGATGCTGCTGAGAGACGTGGCCACGAACGAAGAGAGCTTCGGCGAAGGACTTCAAGTGAGATGAGAGAATTAGTGAAATGTAAGTAGCTCATTAGGTGAACTTGGCCGAATGCTAAGTGTCGGGGATCGACCGCAAGGGTTGAGGTTTACCCGACCACCGAACACTCAAATGGATGTTAAGTTTGAGGTTTACTTGACATCAGTCAACTACCATGATATGACAGTCGACCGCTCCAAGTTGACCATCAATTGACTAGTGTGTGGCTGATGAATCAAGTCGACATCAGTCGACTGCTTAAGGGAAGAAGTTGACTGATCACACTGTGCACGGGCACATAAGCGAGTCGTCACTCGACTGAAGTCGACATCAGTCCACTGATGATCTGACTGTTGGAGAAAGCGGTCATGGATCCTGCGAATCTGATTTGGTCAGAAGCCGTTGGAGTCGACATCAGTCGACTGATAGTGTCCAACAGGAAGATTTGCTTCCTCTCTATAAAAAGAGAGGGTGGGGGCTTTTAGATGAAAAATGTTTATGCTCTAAGTGATAATCCAAGTGCCCCACAAAGCTTAAACTCCTAGTTTTCTTTCATATCTATTGTAATAGAAGGAGTGTTCTCATTGGTGTAAAGGTTTATCTCCACCTTGCTTTGGCTAAAGGGAGGGATCAATAGTGGATTTGTTTCAGAGTGATTCATCGGAGATGAATCAGACCGTGGATTAGCGGCGAGGCCATGAACCATGTTACATATTGGTGTTAGCATTGTTTTATCTTTTTGTTGTCTTAATTGCTTGTTTAGTTTTGTTTCTATTGCACTAATTATATTCGTAGACAAGCAATTCCAACGTATGACGATTGAGGGCTATTCACCCCCCCTCTAGCCGACCACCAACCTTCCAACAAGTGGTATCAGATCCAAGGTAGCTTGTCGAGGACTAACCGCCGCAACAAGCACTACATCAAGGATGGTCGGCTCTAACATTCACCCACCAAAGTTTGAAGGAGAATTTGTGTGGTGGAAGAAATGCATGGAGGTATTCTTTGAAACTGACATTGAAATTCTATTAATAATGGAAAATGGTTTTGAGATACCTAGGGATGAAGATGGGGAGCAAATAGAGAATACAAGATGGATAAAGAGACAAAGAGAGGAGTACTTGGCGAATTCGATGGCCAAGCATCCCTTGTACAATGTACTCTTCCAACAAGAGATCAACCGAATTGGAGAGTGTGCAAATGCTAAAGAGATGTGCGAGAAGCTAGTAGAGCTTCATTAAGGTACCTCGGAGGCCAAGCTTGCAAGGAGAGACCTTCTTCGCTCCCAACTAACAAATATCAAACTTGAAAAGGGAGAAAAGATAACCTCATTACACTCTCATTTTAAAGAAATTTTAATTGGACTAATGAGTGTAGGAGAAAAGATATCAAATCGGGACATGATAATGAAGGCTATAGATGCCTTTTCCCAGTCCTCGAAATGGAGCTCAATGGTGGACTCCTTCTACATCTCCAAAAATTTAGAAGTTAGCACCGTGGAGGAGTTCTTCTCAACCATGGGGCTCCACGAGACAAGACTTGAATGAATTAGTGAAGAACCAAGCATCAAGCCATCTAGGGGAGTGACACTAGTAGCCAACAAAGGGAAGAAGAAGAAGATAGAGACTTCCGCCTCCTCCGATGAAGCATCCTCATCATCCTCCATGAATAGGAATGAAGATGCTTATATGGTAAGGAAGGTAAGGCATGCCTTAAGAAATTTAAAATTTAACATATCTTATGATAGGAGAAGGCACAAGAGAATGATCATAAATGGCCAACAAGAGGGACATATAAGAGATGATTGTCCCCTCTTGAACAAGAGCAAAGAAGAGAGGAGAAAGAAAGAGGAAAAAAAGAAAGGGAGTAAGAAAAAGGAAGAAGAAAAGAAGGCCAAAGAAAAAGGGAAGGCCAAAGCACTCAAGGCAAGGATATGGGAGGATCCTTCCTCATCATCATCATCGGAGGAAGAAAATGCTTTTGTCACAAACCTTGCATTGATGGAGTTTGATGATCTAGACTCCACCTCCTCCTCTGAGCAAGAAAAATTAACCACAAGTGAGGAGAGCTCTAGTGAAGGGGGAGGCTCATCATCATCCTCTTCATCCGAAGAAGAAGACATGGAAACTTTGGTAACGAATCTAACTCCCAAGAAAATAGTTTCCATAATTTCTAGCTTAACTAGGGATTTATTTAGGGCTAAAAAGAAAAATAAGAGCATGCTAGATCAAATTAAGGCCCTAGAAAATAAATTAGAACAAGCATGTTTAAATGTTAATGATGATGATGCATGCTCACATGATAACTATATGCCTTTTGATTTTAATGATGCATGCATTGAGGAAAATAGGATGTTAAGGGAAAAGGTAGATCATTTGACTAAGGCCCTAGAAAAATTCACAATAGGCTCCAATACTTTGAACATGATCATAGGGAGCCAAAGGGCTAGCTTCAATAGAAAAGGCCTAAGTTATAAGAGAAAGACAAATGAAAAGGCCTATAAATGTTTGATTGCTAGGGGTCAAAGCAAAAATAAGACAAATGCTAGAAAATGGATCCCTAAGGAATATTTAGTGAACCCTATAGGAAAGAACTTGTATTGGGTTCCTAAATCCATCCTTAAGGGTTAGAAAAACCCTAGGATAGTCAACCATAAGGATTTCACTTATATTATATTGATTGGTTGACTTAGGATGGCGTGGACTTATTTTTAAAATAGTGTTGGGTGATGATAATGCACCTATAAATAGTTTTAAATCATGCTTTGATTGATACTTGACGTATTCTCATGAATTTTTATGATCATAATGTGAAATCAATGCATATATATTTTTATGACACATGATAAAACCATAAGGAAATTGATTGACACATGTGTTGGGTTAAACCATAAGGATTACAAATTGATTGACACATGTGTTTCATGATCATAATGTGAAATCAATGCATATATATTTTTATGATCATGTGGTATGTTAGAGTGATACTTAACCATGGGTAGAAATGCATGAATTTGAAGGTTAGTACATAAAAACCTTTAGGAACATCTCACATTCACCATAAGGATAACTTTGATTGAAAACATAGTATGGGTGAGATGATAGGATGATACAAATGGTCAACTAATGCCTATGGGATTTAGATGGTCATTTTAAGTATCAAAATAACAATAATAGACCAATCATGGGGAAGGTTTATGTTTAATTCATAGACATATTGCCCAAAGATCATGGTTGGATATTTCATATGTTTTCAAAACCATTCCTTACTTTAAAATCTGTGCTTTCATGTTTTGAAATAATCTAATGCAAAACTAGGTGTTAAAATTAATACAAACATGATCAAAATACTAGTTATTTTTGAAGCTTTTGGATATTTGGAAAATCATTGAAAATATAAGTAATTTTCATGAAAACTTATTTTTCACTGATAAAGGACTTTAAAAGGAATGTGTTTTCAAACTTTCATGATTTTTTGAATTTTCTGGAATTTCTAGTACATTTCTAAATTTCATCCAAATCGTAAACTCGAAATCTATGTGTCGACCGGTAGTGAACTATGACCGATGTATCGCGAGCATAGTAACATGATTTTATCAGGTTTTGTTTGGTTTTTGATATTTTTTCCTCCTTAGAGTTGATACCTTGGATTATAACATTTGGATAATATTTTTGATGGTGTCAAAGGGGGAGATTTGATAAGGTTTAAGTTAATCATGCTAAGAGGGAAAATTTAACATGTCTTAAGGGGGAGTTGTTATACTCATGTTTTTACTTACATGCTTTCCTTGCTTATGTTATTGTTATTTGTTTACCTAACTTAAACGGATTACCACACATCAAAAAGGGGGAGACCATCATATAAGCATTGTTTTATCTTTTCGTTGTCATAATGTGAAACACATGTGTCAATCAATTTGTAATCCTTATGGTTTAACCCAACGCATGTGTTAATCAATTTCCTTATGGTTTTATCATGTGTCATAAAAATATATATGCATTGATTTCACATTATGATCATAAAAATTCATGAGAATACGTCAAGTATCAACCAAAGCATGATTTAAAACTATTTATGGGTGCATTATCATCATAAATGCACTGATGTCGACTTCCGTCAAGTGACGACTTACTTCTGTGCATGTGCACAGTGTGATCAGTCGATTGCTTCCCTTAAGCAGTCGTGTCGACTTGATTCATCAACCACACACCAGTCGATTGACAATCGACATGAAGCAGTCAACTTCCATATCATGGCAGTCGACTGATGTCGGGTAAACCTCAAACTTAACATCCATTTGAGTGTCTGGTGGTCGGGTAAACCTCAACCCTTGCGGCCGAGCCTCCGACACTTAGCATTCGGCCAAGTTCACCTAATGAGATACTTACATTTCACTCATTCTCTCATCTCACTTGAAGTCCCTCACCGAAGCTCTCTTCGTTCGCAGCCACGTCCCTCGGCAGCATCAAGCGCAAGGCTCTACAATGCTCCTTTGCGTCTCTTGCCCTCGAAGTCTGCTTCCTTAGCTTCGCTTCAAGTCATCTTGTCTGGTGGTCTCTCGGATGCATCAAGCGCACGACTCTGCAATGCTCCTTCGCCGACTCAATCACGAGGTTGTGAGTTGGTGACACTTGCCAAAGCTCCATGTGCGAATTACTAAGTCCTGCAAGGCTCCAACGCACATATCAAATCCAATCATCCTAACTTAAACCCTTTTCCACACACATCAAAACCATATCACATGGGTTGATTGACCTAATAATCTCCCCCTTTTTGATGTGTGACAATCCGTTTAAGTTAGGTAAATAAATAACAATAACATAAGCAAGGAAAGCATGTAAGTAAAAACATGAGTATAACAACTCCCCCTTAAACATGCAACTCCCCCTTAAGACATGCTAAATTTTCCCTTTTAGCATGATTAACTAAAACCTTATCTATTCTCCCCCTTTGACACCATCAAAAACATTATCCAAATGTTATAATCCAAGGTATCAACTCTAAGGAGGAAAAAAAAACCAAAAACCAAACAAAACCTGATAAAATCAGGTTACTGTGCTCATGCATAGTACATCAGTCGACTGGTTCAGACTACTAGTCGACTGACACATAGAATTTAGGTTTTCGGATTTTCTGGACGAAATTCAAAAATACATTAGAAATTCCAAAAAATTTAAAAAATCGTGAAATTTTGAAAACGCATTTCTTTTAAATTCCTTTATCAGTGAAAAATGTTTTTTCATAAAAATTACTTATATTTTCAATGATTTGCCAAAAATCCAAAAGCTTAAAAAACAACTAGTATATTGATCTTGTTTGTATCATTTTTAACACCTAGTTTTGCATTAGATTGTTTCAAAACATGAAAGCATAGATTTTAAAGTAAGGAATGATTTTGAAAACATATAAAATATCCAACCATGATCTTTGGGCAATATGTTTATGAATTAAACATAAGCCTTCACCATGATTGGTCTATTATTGCTATTTTGATACTTAAAATGACCATCTAAATGCCATAGGCATTAGTGTACCATTTGTATCATCCTATCATCTCACCCATACTATGTTTTCAATCAAAGTTATCCTTATGGTGAATGTGAGATGTTCCTAAAGGTATTTATGTACTTAACCTTCAAATTCATGCATTTCTACCCATGGTTAAGTATCACTCTAACATACCACAAGATCATAAAAACATATATGCATTGATTTCACATTATTATCATGAAACACATGTGTCAATCAATTTGTAATAATGCATCAGGTATAAATTCATGAGAATAAGTCAAGTATCAACCAAAGCATGATTTAAAACTATTTATGGTTGCATTATCATCACCCAATACTATTTCAAAAATAAGTCCACGCCATCCTAAGTCAACCAATCAACATGATATAAGTGAAATCCTTATGGTTGACTATCCTAGGGTTTTTCTAACCCTTAAGGATGGATTTAGGAACCCAATACAAGTTCTTTCCTATAGGGTTCACTAAATATTCCTTAGGGATCCATTTTCTAGCAATTGTCTTATTTTTTCTTTGACCCCTAGCAATCAAATATTTATAGACCTTTTCATTTGTCTTTCCCTTATAACCTAGGCATTTTCTATTGAAGCTAGCCCTTTGGCTCCCTATGATCATGTTCAAAGTATTGGAGCCTATTGTGAATTTTTCTAGGGCCTTAGTCATATGATTTACCTTTTCCCTTAACATCCTATTTTTCTCAATGCATGCATCATTAACATAAAAAGGCATATAGTTATCATGTGAGCATGCATCATCATCATTAACATTTAAACATGCTTGTTCTAATTTATTTTCTAGGGCCTTAATTTGATCTAGCATGCTCTTATTTTTCTTTTTGGACCAAAATAAATCCCTAGTTAAGCTAGAAATCAAGAAAATTATTTTTTTGGGAGTTAGATTCGTTACCATAATTTCCATGTCTTCTTATTCGGATGAAGAGGATGATGATGAGCCTCCCCCTTCACTAAAGCTCTCCTCACTTGTGCTTGATTTTTCTTGCTCAGAGGAGGAGGTGGAGTCTAGATCATCAAACGCCATCAATGCAAGGTTTGTGACAAAAGCATTTTCTTCCTCCGATGATGATGATGAGGAAGGATCATCTCATGTCCTTGCCTTGAGTGCTTTGGCCTTCTTTTCTTCTTCCTTTTTCTTACTCCCTTTCTTCTTTTCCTCTTTCTTTCTCCTCTCTTCTTTTCTCTTGTTCAAGAGGGGACAATCATCTCTTATATGTCCCTCTTGTTGGCAATTATAGCATATGATCTTTCTCTTGTGCCTTCTCCTATCATAAGATTTGTTAAATTTTAAATTTCTTAAGGCACGCCTTACGTTCCTTACCATATAAGCATCTTCATTGCTATTCATGGAGGATGATGAGGATGATTCATCGGAGGAGAAGGAAGTCTCTATCTTCTTCTTCTTCCCTTTGTTGGCTACTAGTGCCACTCCCCTAGATGGCTTGATGCTTGGTTCTTCACTAATTCCTTCAAGCCTTGTCTCATGGAGCTCCATGGTTGAGAAGAACTCCTTCAAGGTGCTAACTTCTAAATTTTTGGAGATGTAGATGGAGTCTACCATTGAGCTCCACTTCGAGGACCGGGGAAAGACATCTATAGCCTTCATTATCATGTCCCGATTTGATAGTTTTTCTTCTACACTTGTTAGTCCAATTAAAATTTCTTTAAAACAAGAGTGTAATGAGGTTACCTTTTCTCCCTTTTCAAGTTTGATATTTGTTAGTTGAGAGCGAAGTGTTAGGGCAATCTCTTGCCATGATAAGGTTTTGATGTGTGTGGCAAAGGGTTTAAGTTAGGGTGTTATGTTGATTTGATATGTGTGTTAGTAATATATGAGAGATGTCCTAAGGCAATCGCCTTATGTATGAACCATTTATATGATAAATGAAGATTCACTATTTGAGTATACATGTTTTATGTATTTGATTGGATCTTAAACTCATTTACTGAATGTCCACGATATGATTCACAGCATGAGAGAATTTGTGATTGGATCACAACTAGTGAGTATCTCTACATGTGTAATTGTGATGTATCGAAATTATCCCTAGTCGATGAATTGATGGATTTGGACACCATCAATTCTGTCGAGACTAGCACGAGGTATACTCCTTGGTGTATCCAAGCAATTGATTCTCACTGGCTGGAGACATAGTGATGTCCGGAGTTAATCGTGGATGCTAGTTATGGTAACTAGTTCATTGGAGTGACCAGCCGTAAGACTTCATATGGTTCTCTGCGTATATAGATATGTCAATGAAGTTCTTACTGTGGCTTAAGTGTGATGTTCCTTTGACTTGCGGTATTCAAGTCATCTTGATCATAGAGACTTGTGCTTTGACAACTTAAGCAAGCATCTCTAAGGAGATGTGGACCCGGGATGATTGGGTATAAGTCGAAGTGATCGAAGGTGTTTGAATAGCCTATAAAGGATTCACCACTCCTTGCGAGGAGATGTATACCCATGGCCGCTCGTCGGATTGTTACTAAAGTCTTTGGCCAAAGCATTACATGTTTAGAGTAAGGTACTCTTCGATACATGTGGAGTAACTAGAATCCGTAGGACGAGGAAATGATACTTGGGCTAGGTGTGACGTAGTCAGCCTAGTGGGGACTGACACTATAGACCATGTCCTGAACCAAGTGGGTATAAGATGAGTGAAGGGAATGGGGCACGAATCATTCGAGCTACTGAAGGGTTTCAGAAATAGTTCTGGATCAACCGTTGATCTTTTCGGTTAATTGGGGATCATGATGTACTGCTAGGTGCCATTCATGATCGTTCTATAATTAATGGTTAATTATAGACAGCCAACATAAACCGAGAACCTATTTGGTCACACGCACAACGAGCGTAATCCAAAGGATTTAAAACGAGCTTGAGAATGGGATTCTCAGACCGAGAGAAAATAGGTTTGGTTGGACCAAACATAAAGAGAGAATGAAATCGTTTCAGTCGCAATGGAAGCGTGGATGGGCCGCGTCTTATGAAGACGTAATGGATGAACCAAAATGGTTTGGTTCTAATCCAATGGAGGAGAATAAACCAAAGGGTTTGGTTTATTTTAAACGAATGAACCAAAAGTTGGTTCGGTTTGTTTTAACTTAAAATAAACCATCATGGTTTGGTTTATTTTAACTTATCTTAATGGAGCGGGTTAGCGGGCCTAATGGTTATGATCCAATAACCATTAAGAGAATTAGTTCTCTATAAAAGAGCGCTTAATGGATAATTAAGCCCTAATCCAAAACCCCTAGCCTTTGAGTTGCCGCCCACCCTTGGAGTTGCTCGGCGCCAACCCTAGGCTGCCGCCCAGCTTGTTGTGCCGCCGTCATCTCCTTGTCGGCGTCCAAGCTTCAGCCGGTGAACCCTCCGATGACCCTCCGGTGATCTTCCTAGGCCTCGGTGAAAAGGTGAGCACTTGGCTTCCTTGTTTTGGCCGGCGCCTACTCCTCCACCAAGCTGTCCAGTTTTCTGGACAGCTTCTTCTCCTCTCGTCGGAGCATCGTTTGGACGACGGTTAGAGCTCCGACAGCGGATAACTTACCGGGGATTCAATCTCCGGTAATCCTCTGAGGTGGAGGACGAAGGATTCGTCAATCGGTTGACGAATACCTCTCCGGAAAAGCGAGTTTTGAGGACTCGTTTTGGATCCGAATTTGGATTCGGATCGTGATCATCTCTCGATCACGTCGTCTTCAACACGAGGCTAGTAACCCGTACGAAGACGAAGCTTGTGGCTTAGCGAAGTCATCCCGAGGAACTCGGCGTGGATACGGATAGAGACGATTCTAGCGAGAATCGTTCCGGTTGATGCCATTCCCGCTACATGTCATACGAAAGGTATAACGTAGATAAATTTCCTTTTATTGCAAATTTAAATTTACGGTTATGTCTACACTTGTTGTAATATGCATGCGTGTGTTGTGTGTGTTGTAATAAATAGGAGTATTTATTATTTTATTGCTTCCACTGTGTTCATGTTTACGAAACATGATCGAACACACACACGCCGCGGTGCCGGAAACCCAACAGTGGTATCAGAGCCCAGGTTGTGTTTCGACATAATCGTAAAAAAATGGTTTTGCGATAGTCATAATGTATTTCTAGAAATTTTCTAATTTTGAAAATTTAGAAGTATTTATGGAAATTTTTCAATTTTGGAAAGTCGAGAAGTATTTATGGAAATCTTCCACTTTTGGAAAGTTGGAAGTATTTATGGAAATTGATATTTTCCATAAATAAAATATTTGATTAGATTCTGGAAATTTGTTTTTCTAATTTAATCATGATTTGATTTGGGAAATCAAATCTTAAAATATTTTATTTCCATAAGTAGTTTTAATGATTTAGGAAATTGCTTTCCTAAATAGATTTTCCTTAATCAAATAATTCCATGAATAAAATATGTGATTAGATTTGAAAATTTGTTTCCTAATTTAATTATGATTTGATTTGGAGAATCAAATCTTAAACATATTTTATTTCCATAAATAGTTATGACATATAAGGAAATATATACATGACATAATTGTATGCCATGTAATTGCATTAGATGCATAACATTATGCCATGCGTGTCGTGACATGTAGATGTATGCCATGTATGCCATGCCATGTAGATAATAGTTATTTGCATGCAAAGAGGATGAGACATAAAAACCCTTAAACAATATTAAAGCCTACACCTTCCATTAATATGGTTAGAACCAGAGTTCCGTTTCTTGTTTGGGTTGTTGGACTCTCTCAAGCCACTAACCCAAATATGTTCAAACCATGGAATAGTTTAATACTAATATGGTAAGAGTCGAGGTCAATCGTTAGCTTTGGTTGTTGGACTCTCTCCAAGCTGGGCTAATTGGTTGAATGCGCTCTAACCATATTAAAGCTTTCCGATTAATGGGTTGGCTTTAACCTGGAGCATCGGCTTGTTGGACTCTCTCCAAGGTCGATGTAAAGGGAGGTGAAGTTGGGTGCTATGCATATGATGCATACTTGTTAATGTGTTAACAACCCGATGTATGTGTAAACATTCAATTAGTTGATAGCACATTGTGATAGTTGCATATACGTGATATGCAATCGGTATAGTTGATACCTACCGTCGTAGTTATGAATGGCTTGTTGGACTCTCTCCAAGGTTGTTCATAACTATGATGGATATCAGCCCATTCGGAGATGGACCTACGATCTCCCGAAGTGATTTTGGGGTTTTTGAAATTCGAAAAATGAATGGGATTTATAAATGTATATTGATGCATTTTAAAATCATTTTCTCATTTATGCTCGTTTTGTATTTCTAAGAATGATCATGATGTCTTTGAATTTGCGTTCCATTTTGGATTCGAATAAATTGACTGGGCCGAGCTTCATGGACTGGCTTAGAAGCTTGAGAATTGTTCTCAAGGTTGAAAAGCTTGCAAATGTCCTCGAAACTCCTCTTCCCGCCCATCCTAGTGACGATGCAACTCCGGACCAATTGTTGGTCTATCAGAAACATGTGACTGATTCTGAACTGACAAGTTGCATCATGCTAGCCGCGATGGAACCCAAGCTACGAAAGCAGCATGAGCATATGGATGCTCATATCATAGTCCTTCATCTTTGTGAGTTGGTTGATGAGCAAGTGAGATTCGAAAGGTTCGAAGTCTCAAAGCTCCTCTTCACCTCTGAGATGCTAGAAGGTTCATCTGTGGTACTGCTCAATATGCTGAAGATTGTGGAGTCTTCTGAGAAGCATGAGCAGGGGACAGTGCTGTTAGTTGATTCCTCGAAGAAAGGTTCTAAGAGGAAGGCAAAGGAACAGCAGAAGGGAAAGAAGAGAAAGGCTAAGAAGGTAGAACTAGCACAAAAGGAAACTTGCCATCATTATGGCAAGGAGAGCCATTTGCAAAGAAAGTGCAAGATTTATCTTGAGTCCGTGAAGAAGGATAAGGCATCGGATGCCCCATCTTCTTCAGAAATCTTCTTTATTGATTGTCATTCTATTTCCTCAGACACTTGGGTATTTGATACTGGGTGTGACTCACATATATGTAATGACATACATGGGCTAAGGAATAGAAGAAGACTCGTCAAGGGAGAGTCAAATTTACGTGTTGGGAATGGAGCAACGGTTGCTGCACTCGCCATCGGAACGTATTTGTTGGAACTCCCTATAGGACTTGTCTTAGAACTGGACAATTGCTTTTATGTTTTTCCGTTGATAAAGAACATCATTTCTATTTCTTGTTTAAATAGAAATGGGTACCATTTGACTTTTAGTAACAATTGTTGTTACATAACTTTGAATGGAGTTCTTTATGGGACTGGAACTTTAAGCAATGGTGTTTATATGTTGGACGTATCCAGTGACATTTGCAATATCGAAGCGAGCAACAAGCGTGCTCGAAAAGATAATCAATTAGACTCCTACATGTGGTATTGTCGTCTTGGCCATGTAATCAAGAAATGCATGTCCGAATTACACCGATGTGGAATTCTGGAATCGTTTGAATAGGATTCATACGATACATGCGAATCATGCTTAAAAGGCAAGATGACTAAGTTACCTTTTACTGGAAAAGGTGAACGAGTGGGAGAGTTACTAGGTCTAATACATACTGATGTATGTGGACCTATGTCAACTCAAGCATTAGGAGGCTATAGCTACTTCATTACCTTCACCGATGATCACTCACGGTTGGGTATGTGTTCTTGATGAAACACAAGTCTGAAGCCTTTGAAAGGTTCAAAGAGTTCAGAAATGAAGTAGAGAAACAACATGACAAGTGTATTAAAATACTTCGATCGGATCGAGGTGGTGAATACTTAAGTCAGGAGTTTCTTGATTACCTAAGAGACAATGGCATATTGTCTCAATGGACTTTGCCCTATACACCACAGCATAATGGTGTATCTGAGAGGCGTAACCGGACCTTGTTGGACATTGTCAGGTCAATGATGAATCATGCAACTCTTCCCAAGTCCTTTTGGGGCTATGCACTTCAGACAGCTGTTTACTTGTTAAACAGAATGCCTACCAAGGTAGTCTCAACTACTCCATATGAGATATGGAATAGTAAGAAACCTCATGTATCTTACTTGAAGATATGGGGTTGTCCTGCTTATGTGAAGCGGACTGTATCAGACAAATTGGATGCTAAGTCTAATAAATGTTTATTTATTGGATACCCTAAGGAAACAAGGGGTTACCAATTCTATCATCCTGTGGAACAAAAGGTGTTTGTTTCAAGGCATGCTGTGTTTCTAGAGAAAGAGTTTCTCTTGCAAGAAAAAAGTGGGAGTGTCGTCGAGCTTGAGGAGGCTCGAGAGACTCAAATAGACATTAATGAGATACCTGGTGAAGCACAACAGCCGACAACTCATAGTGATGAGCAATCGGCTGGACCTATTTTAACACCACATCTTCGTAGATCTGGTAGAACACGCAATATTCCTGAGAGATATGGATTTCTCGTAAGCAAATCGAACGACGTGTTACTCATTGATGATGAGGAGCCTACCAGTTATGAAGAAGTGCTGACAAGTTCAGAAAGGGATAAGTGGCTTGGTGCCATGAAGTCAGAAATGGATTCCATGTATGAAAATCAAGTTTGGAACTTGGTTGACCCACCTGAAGGGATAAAGCCTATAGGGTGCAAGTGGATTTTCAAGAAGAAAACCAACATGGATGGTAATGTGATTACCTATAAGGCTAGATTGGTGGCGAAAGGATATCGTCAAAAACAAGGTGTTGATTCACAGCATGAGAGAATTTGTGATTGGATCACAACTAGTGAGTATCTCTACATGTGTAATTGTGATGTATCGAAATTATCCCTAGTCGATGAATTGATGGATTTGGACACCATCAATTCTGTCGAGACTAGCACGAGGTATACTCCTTGGTGTATCCAAGCAGCTGATTCTCACTGGCTGGAGACATAGTGATGTCCGGAGTTAATCGTGGATGCTAGTTATGGTAACTAGTTCATTGGAGTGACCAGCCGTAAGACTTCATATGGTTCTCTGTATATATAGATATGTCAATGAAGTTCTTACTGTGGCTTAAGTGCGATGTTCCTTTGACTTGCGGTATTCAAGTCATCTTGATCATAGAGACTTGTGCTTTGACATCTTAAGCAAGCATCTCTAAGGAGATGTGGACCCGGGATGATTGGGTATAAGTCGAAGTGATCGAAGGTGTTTGAATAGCCTATAAAGGATTCACCACTCCTTGCGAGGAGATGTATACCCATGGCCTCTCGTCGGATTGTTACTAAAGTCTTTGGCCAAAGCATTACATGTTTAGAGTAAGGTACTCTTCGATACATGTGGAGTAACTAGAATCCGTAGGACGAGGAAATGATACTTGGGCTAGGTGTGATGTAGTCAGCCTAGTGGGGACTGACACTATAGACCATGTCCTGAACCAAGTGGGTATAAGATGAGTGAAGGGAATGGGGCACGAATCATTTGAGCTACAGAAGGGTTTCAGAAATAGTTCTGGATCAACCGTTGATCTTTTCGGTTAATTGGGGATCATGATGTACTACTAGGTGCCACTCATGATCGTTCAATAATTAATGGTTAATTATAGACGGCCAACATAAACCGAGAACCTATTTGGTCACACGCACAACGAGCGTATTCCAAAGGATTTAAAACGAGCTTGAGAATGAGATTCTCAGACCGAGAGAAACTAGGTTTGGTTGGACCAAACATAAAGCGAGCATGAAATCGTTTCAGTCGCAATGGAAGCGTGGATGGGCCGCGTCTTATGAAGACGTAATGGATGAACCAAAATGGTTTGGTTCTAATCCAATGGAGGAGAATAAACCAAAGGGTTTGGTTTATTTTAAACGAATGAACAAAAAGTTGGTTCGGTTCGTTTTAACTTAAAATAAACCATCATGGTTTGGTTTATTTTAACTTATCTTAATGGAGCGGGTTAGCGGGCCTAATGGTTATGATCCAATAACCATTAAGAGAATTAGTTCTCTATAAAAGAGGGCTTAATGGATAATTAAGCCCTAATCCAAAACCCCTAGCCTTTGAGTTGCCGCCCACCCTTGGAGTTGCTCGGTGCCAACCCTAGGCTGCCTCCCAGCTTGTTGTGCCGCCGTCATCTCCTTGTCGGCGTCCAAGCTTTAGCCGGTGAACCCTCCGGCGACCCTCCGGTGATCTTCCTAGGCCTCGGTGAAAAGGTGAGCACTTGGCTTCCTTGTTTTGGCCGGCGCCTACTCCTCCACCAAGCTGTCCAGTTTTCTGGACAGCTTCTTCTCCTCTCGTCGGAGCATCGTTTGGACGACGGTTAGAGCTCCGACAGCGGATAACTTACCGGGGATTCGATCTCCGGTAATCCTCTGAGGTGGAGGACGAAGGATTCGTCAATCGGTTGACGAATACCTCTCCGGAGAAGCGAGTTTTGAGGACTCGTTTTGGATCCGAATTTGGATTCGGATCGTGATCATCTCTCGATCACGTCGTCTTCAACACAAGGCTAGTAACCCGTACGAAGATGAAGCTCGTGGCTTAGCGAAGTCATCCCGAGGAACTCGGCATGGATACGGATAGAGACGATTCTAGCGAAAATCGTTCTGGTTGATGCCGTTCCCGCTACACGTCATACGAAAGGTATAACGTAGATAAATTTCCTTTTATTGCAAATTTAAATTTACGGTTATGTCTACACTTGTTGTAATATGCATGCGTGTGTTGTGTGTGTTGTAATAAATAGGAGTATTTATTATTTTATTGCTTCCGCTGTGTTCATGTTTACGAAACATGATCGAACACACACACGCCGCGGTGCCGGAAACCCAACAATGTGCGTTGAAGTCATGCAGGACTTAGTAATTTGCACATGGAGCCGTGGCGAGTATCACATCTCATGACTCGTGCCTTGAGTTGGTGAAGGATAGCTTTGCAGAAGCCGTGCGCTTGGAGCATCCGAGGGACCACCGGACGAGAAGCTTGGAGTGAAGCCGGAGGAAGTAGACTTCGAGGCAAGAGACACGAAGGAGCATTGCAGAGCCGTGCGCCTGATGCTGCCGAGGGACGTGGCCGAGAACGAAGAGAACTTCGAAGGCGAGGGTCTCCGAGGGATGAGAGTGAGCGCGATCGATCGTATAAGACCGAAGGGATTTGGCAGTCGATCGATGTCGATCGGGCCGATCCGCCAGGAATGACAACGACCGATGGCACTGCACGACGGTACGATAATGGAGTCGACCGAGTCGACTCCATTCAAGATCGACTGATCGAGCATCACGATCGATGGATCACGATCGATGCCGCGCGCTGCTGGATGGAATCCAACGCGGAAAGCGCCATTATTATCTGGACCGACCGATCCGACCGATCGAGGGCATCACCGACCGCCTGTGTCAACGGGAAGAAACCCTCTTCCTCTATAAAAAGGAAGGGGATGGGGCTTTGGGAGGCTAATGCTTGAGATCTAAACTTCTCCCAAAGTGCCATACACGATTTCCTACTCTTCTTACTTGCTTTTACTTCAATCTTATTGTAAGAAGAGTGCCCTTGGTTGTAAAAGTTATCTCCACCTAGCTTGGTGCAAAGGAGAGACCAATAGTGGATTGGTTTTGGCGGAGTGATTCACCGAGGACGAATCGGGTCGTGGATTAGCGGCGTAGTCGTGAACCACGTTACATCCTTGTTAGCATTGTTTGTTTATCTTTTGCTTTGTCTATTTGTATTTGTATATTCCGCTTGCGCTAACGCTTTGTAGACGAGCAATTTATGACATCCATTGTACGAGGGCTATTCACCCCCCTCTAGCCGGCCAATCGATCCCCTACAAGTGGTATCAGAGCCAAGGAAAGCTTGTCGAGGACTAACCACCACAACAAGCAACTTTTAAAATGGCCGGCTCCAACATCCATCCTCCGAAGTTTGAAGGAGAATTCGCTTGGTGGAAGAAGTGAATGGAGGTATTTTTCGAAATGGATTTTGTTATTATGATTACAATGGAATCCGGTTTCGTTTTGCCTAGGGATGAAGAGGGGAAGCCAATAGAGAAATCTAGGTGGAACAAAAGGCAAAGGGAAGAGCACCTTGCAAATTCAAAAGCCAAGCATCATCTCTTCAATGTGCTCCCCCAACAAGAAATCAACCGAATAGGAGAATGCCTAAGTGCCAAGGAGATGTGGGAGAAGCTAATTGAGCTTCATGAAGGCACATCCGAGGCGAAGCTAGCAAGGAGAGATCTCCTCCGCTCCCAACTATCCAACATTAAATTAGAAAAGGGAGAAAAGGTAACTTCTTTGCATTCTAGATTCAAAGAAATTTTAATTGGACTAACAAGTGTAGGAGAAAGGCTCTCCAATCGAGATATGATCATGAAGGCCATAGATGCTTTCCCCCGATCATCCAAGTGGAGTTCAATGGTGAACTCATTTTACATTTCAAAGAATCTAGAGGTAAGTACTCTAGATGAATTTTTCTCCACTATGGAATTACATGAATCTAGGCTTGAAGGAATACAAGAAGAGCCAAAAATACAACCCTCAAGAGGAGTATCTTTGATGGCAAACAAGGGGAAGAAGAAGATAGAGATCCCCTCCTCCTCCGATGATGAAGCGTCTTCCTCCTCCTCCATGGATAGCACCGAAAAAGCCTATATGGTAAGGAGGGTAAGACGTGCTTTAAAAGGTTTTCATTTTCATAAATCAAATGATAGGAATAGAAGACCAAGGGGGAAGGCCATATGCTACAATTGCCAAGGAGAGGGGCACATAAGGGATAATTGTCCTCTCCTAAACAAGAGCAAAGAAGAAAAGAAAAAGAAAGAAGAAAAGAAGAAGAAAAAGGGGAGCAAGAAAAAGAAGAAAGAGAAGAAGAAGACAAAAGAAAAGGGGAAGACCAAAGCTCTAAAGGCAAGGACTTGGGATGACCCATCCTCATCCTCCTCATCATCATCGGATGAGGAGAATGCCTTTGTCACCAATTTGGCCTTGATGGCCTTTGATGACGTGGATTCCTCCTCCACCTAAAATGAAGAATCAAGCTCAAGTGGGGAGAGCTCAAATGAAGGTGGAGCTTCTACATCCTCATCATCCGAAGAAGAAGAGGACATGGAAACTATGGTAACCAACCTCTCACCTAATAAAATAGTTTCTATGATTTCAAGTTTAACTAAGGATTTATTTAGAGCAAAGAAGAAATACAAATGCATGCTTGAACAAATTAAGGAATTAGAACAAAAATTAGAAAAAGCATGCTTAAATGAAAATATTTCTTCTTGCCAAGATGATGCATGCTCACATGATCTTTATGTGCCATTAGATGTTAGTGATGCATGTATAAATGAAAATAGGGCCTTAAGGGAAAAGGTAGACTATTTAACAAAAGCCCTAGAAAAATTCACAATTGGCTCCAACACCTTGAACATGATAATTGGGAGTCAAAGGGCAAGTTTCAACAAGAAGGGCCTAGGTTATAAAGAAAAGAAAAATGAAAAGGCCTACAAATGACTAATTGCTAGGGGACAAGATAAAAAGAAAGTAATTGATAGAAAATGGATCCCCAAGGAGTATCTTGTGAACCCAATAGGAAAGAACTTATTTTGGGTTCCAAAATCCATCCTTAAGGGTTAGAAAACCCCTAGGGTAGTCAACCATATGCAATTGACCTATATCATATTTTGGTTGACTTAGGATAATGGGACAACATTTTTAGAATAGTGTTGGGTGATGATAACGTGCCCATAAATAGATAATAATGCTTAAATCATGATGATTAATGTAATTCCTATGTATGGTTGTAATCATGATTTATGATTTTGAAATTTGGCACATTATCATAAGAAATAGGCTTAAATCATGCTTTAGGTGATACTTTGCTTATTATCATCATATAATACCTAATGCATGATTATAATTTGATGAAAACATGTAGTTCATGATCATAATGTGAAATTAATTCATATATGCCTTTATGATCATGAGGATTATTAGGTTGATACTTAACCTTGATAGAATTATATGAATATAATGGTTAAGTATATACAAATACCCCCTAGGATGCATCTCACACTCACCATAGGCTACTTTGATTGAAAACTTAACATAGGTGAGATGTTAGGATGATACAAATGTCCACTAATGCCTATGGCATTTAGATGGTCATTTAAAGTATCAAAATAGCAATAATAGACCAATCATGGGGAAGACTTATGTTTAATTCATAGACATATTGCCCAAAGATCATGGTTGGATATTTCATATGTTTTCAAAACAATTTCTTAATCTAAAATCTATGTATTTATGTTTTGAAACAATTGGAACCAAAACTAGGTGTTAAAATGGATACTCTTATGATCAAAAACCTAGTAGCATTTAAAGCTTTTGGATTTTTAGCAAATACGTGGAAATATAAAGATTTTTCATGAAAACATATTTTTCACTGATAGATATAATTAAAAGAAATGTTTTTCCCAAATTTCATGATTTTTTGAATTTTTTGGAATTTTTAACGCATTTAAATTGGTCCAAAATCAGAAATCTCGAAAATCATGTGCGACCGTATCCGAACCACCAATCGATGGCTTGTAAATCAGACTAGTTGAGGCCGAATTTAGGTTTTAGAGCAATTTTTGGTATTTTTCCTTCTATTATACTTGATGCCATGAGTTTTTAACTTAGTGTTAATCTTTTTGATGGTGTCAAAGGGGGAGAGATAATTATGTTTAAGTAAATTGTGATAGGGGGAGGGAGAAATTGTTAAAAAGTGATAGGGGAGAAATTTAAATTGTATGGGGAGTTTCATGGATTAAGGGGGAGTTGCATGTTGCTATATCATGTTTTATGTTTACATGCTTTCTTACCTTAGAAATTTTTATCAAATGTTTTTACCTAACTTAAACAGATTGCCACACATCAAAAAGGGGGAGATTGTTAGGGCAATCTCTTACCATGATAATGTTTTGATGTGTGTGGCAAAGGGTTTAAGTTAGGGTGTTATGTTGATTTGATATGTGCGTTGAAGTCATGCTGGACTTAGTAATTCGCACATGGAGCCGTGGCGAGTTTCACATCTCATGACTCGTGCCTTGAGTCGGTGAAGGATAGCTTTGCGGAAGCCGTGCGCTTGGAGCATCCGAGGGACCGCCGGACGAGAAGCTTGGAGTGAAGCCGGAGGAAGTAGACTTCAAGGCAAGAGACGCGAAGGAGCATTGCAGAGCCATGCATCTGATGCTGCCGAGGGACGTGGCCGAGAACGAAGAGAACTTCGAAGGCGAGGGACTCCGAGGGATGAGAGTGAGTGAATGTAACCCGGGAAGGGGTAGTAGGTCGTAGGTGAAACTTGGCTATTTGACTAAGTGTCGGATGGGATTTCCCGACACCAGTCGACTGCCATGGAATGGCAGTCGACTGCTCTAAGTCGATGGGTCGATCGATCGGGTATAAGACAGGCTTGCGACCGCATTGCCGGGCAATGATCGATGTCGATGAAGCGATCGCTGTGGAATGGCAACGATCGATGGCATTATACGCACGAATGGAGTCAACTCCATTGAGCACTCGACTGATCGAGCATCAGTCGACTGATGGTAGGATCAGTCGACTGATGCCAGTGCCGTTGGATGGAATCCAACGTGGAAAGCGACTGTTATTGGGCAACGACTACAGGACCAGTCGACTCATCGAGGGCATCAGTCGACTACTCCCGTGTCAATGGGAAGAAACCCTCTTCCTCTATAAAAAGGAAGGGGATGGGGCTTTGGGAGGCTAATGCTTGAGCTCTAAACTTCTTCCAAAGTGCCATACACGATTTCCTACTCTTCTTACTTGCTTTTACTTTAATCTTATTGTAAGAAGAGTGCTCTTGGTTGTAAAGGTTACCTCCACCTAGCTTGGTGCAAAGGAGAGACCAATAGTGGATTGGTTTTGGCGGAGTGATTCACCTAGAACGAATCGGGTCGTGGATTAGCGGCGTAGCCGTGAACCACGTTACATCCTTGTTAGCATTGTTTGTTTATCTTTTTCTTTGTCTATTTGTATTTTTATATTCCGCTTGCGCTAACGCTTTGTAGATGAGCAATTTACGACATCCATTGTACGAGGGCTATTCACCCCCCTCTAGCCGGCCAATCGATCCCCTACACGAAGAAGGTCTCTCCTTGCAAGCTTGGCCTCCGAGGTACCTTCATGAAGCTCTACTAGCTTTTCCCACATCTCTTTAGCACTTGCACACTCTCCAATTCGGTTGATCTCTTGTTGGGGGAGTACGTTGTACAAGTGATGCTTGGCCTTCGAATTCGCCAAGTACTCTTGTCTTTGTCTCTTTGTCCATTTTGTCTTCTCTATTTGCTCCCCATCTTCATCCCTAGGTATCTCGAAACCATTTTCCATTATTAATAGAATTTCAAAGTCGGTTTCAAAGAATACCTCCATGCGTTTCTTCCACCATGCAAATTCTCCTTCAAACTTTGATGGGTGAATGTTAGAGCCGGCCATCCTTGATGTAGTGCTTGTTGCGACGGTTAGTCCTCGACAAGCTACCTTGGCTCTGATACCACTTGTTGGAATGTTGGTGGCCGGCTAGAGGGGGGTGAATAGCCCTAAATTAGCGTACGATGGAATTTCTCGTCTACAAATATAATTAGCGCAATGAAAACAAAACTAAACAAGCAATTAAGACAACAAAAAGATAAAACAATGCTAACACCAATATGTAACGTGGTTCACGGCCTCGCCGCTAATCCATGGTTCTATTCGTCTCCAGTGAATCACTCTAAAACCAATCCACTATTGGTCTCTCCCTTTAGCCAAAGCAAGGTGGAGGTAAACCTTTACACCTATGAGAACACTCCTTCTTTTATAGTAGATATGAAAGAAAACTAGGAGAAGGAGTTTAAGCTTTGTGGGGGCACTTGGATGATCACTTAGAGCATAAGCATTTTTCATCTAAAAGCCCCCACCCTCTCTTTTTATAGAGAGGAAGCAAATCTTCCCGTTGGACACTATTAGTCGACTGATGTCGACTCCAATGGCTTCTGACCAGAGCAGATTTGCGGGATTCACGATCGTTTTCTTCAATAGTTAGATCATCAGTCGACTGATGTTGACTTCAGTCGAGTGATGACTCGCTTCTGTGCCCGTGCACAGTGTGATCAGTCGATTGCTTCCCTTAAGTAGTCTACTGATGTCGACTTGATTCATCAGCCACATAAAAGTCGATTGATGATCGACTTGGAGCAGTCGACTGCCATATCATGGCAGTCTACTGATGCCGAGTAAACCTCAAACTTAACATTTGTTTGAGCGTCCGGTCGGGTAAACCTCAACCCATGCGGTCGAGCCTCCGACACTTAGCCATTTGGCCAAGTTCACATAATGAGCTACTTACATTTCACTCATTCTCTCATCTCACTTGAAGTCACTCGCCGAAGCTCTCTTCGTTCGCGGCCACGTGCCTCGGCAGCATCAAGCGCACGACTCTGCAATGGTCCTTCGCGTCTCTTGCCCTCGAAGTCTGCTTCCTTGGCTTCTCTTCAATTCATCTCGTCCGGCGGTCCCTCGGATGCATCAAGCGCACGACTCTGCAATGCTCCTTCGCCGACTCAAGTATGAGGTTGTGAGTTGGTGACACTTGTCAAAGCTCCATGTGCGAATTACTAAGTCCTGCAACACTCCAACACACATATCAAATCCAATCATCCTAACTTAAACCCTTTGCCACACACATCAAAACCATATCACATGGGTTGATTGCCCTATCACAAAGCACTCAGATCTATCACACTGACATATTAGACACTGAGCTTTAGATTTTGCATGCCATACTTTTCCTGGACACTGTATGAGGCATTGAGCCTTGACTACTGTATGATGCATTTAAGCCTTGATTATAGTATGAGGCATTTAAGCCTTGATTATAGAATGAGGCGTTTGATCCTTAAATACTATATGAGGTGCTGGGCCTTATTAGCAATTTACCTACCCATTATAGCTGGCGTTATAGGTCCCCGTGGGAAAAAATAACTATCTAGCCTCTAGGCTGGTATAGAAGAATACTTGAGAACATTTTACATATGCCCTATAGTGGCGTTATTGTTCGCGTGGAGGAAAATAGTTTATCTAACCCATAGGCTGTTATAGTAGGCTTGAATCCTTGAAGATTTTACCTATGCTATATATGTTGGGGATCCTTGGAAGGCTAGAGGGGGGTGAATAGTCTCTTTTCATTTCTACAATTAAGATTAGCGGAAGAAAAAAAATGAAATGAAAAGACATGAGCGCTAACAAGATTGTTTAACATGGTTCGGAGATTATACTCTTACACCACGACGATCCGTAAGGTGGATTTGTTGGACTTTCTGAGCCACAAAAACCACTTTTTGCGTTGCGGAAACCCCAGAAGTCTGGCCATGGATCTATGCGAAGATGTATTCAAACTAAAACATGTATGTGTTTACTAAAATCCCTAGATCTACATTAGATCTAGAAGGTGAGATCATTACTCTCGATGCGACACCCTTCGCAAATCCCGCTCGTCCAAAAGCTTCGCCGGAACTCAAGAGCGTCAAGTGCACACTCCTCTATTGGTATCCAACAAGCAATAGGTGGAGAAAACACACCCTTGAGTGTGCTAGCACCCTATGGATGGTTCGGAAAAAGAGAGGGATGGGAGATCAAGCTTGACAGGAAGATGATCCAAGGAAGAAGATGAAGTTGTGTAACTCACACAAATAATTCTCATCTAATGAGAATAGTGGCCGACCACTTTTCTTAGGGGGGTTACATGCATGCATGTAACTCCTCCAAGAGCCAATGGCTCTTGGTCTCCCTCATGTGGTGGCACCACATGCTAAGTCAATGATGATGTAGAGCATCATCATTGGCTGGCCATGCCAAGTCATCATCATGACATGACATTTGGTCAAGTCAAACTTGACCTTTCATCTTCCCTCTCAAGTCAATTCAAACTTGACCTCTTATCTCCCATGGTTGATCAAATCCAACCATTTGATTCAAGTCAATTTAATTTAATGAATCTCTATTCATTAATTTAAATTGATTTGATGAATCAAATCTAAATTAGACTAATTCAACACTTGAATAAAATTGAGTCCAACTCAATTAGTCTAATTAGGATTACTCTTAATCCAATTTGGTTCATCCCATGAACCTATTCCTCATGGTTCATCATATGAACCTAATCTCCATCTAATTGCCCTTATGTGTGTGACCCTATAGGTTCTTGTAACGTTGGCAATGTCCCTAAACCGATTTAGGAACATAAGCAATGAGCGGTATCTAGCAACACATCATTGCTACCCAAGTTACAAGAATGTTGAGCTCCAACATCACCTTTGTGACTACTAATTGTGACTCTCACAATATGTGACAATGTCCCTCTATCCTTGACATATAGATTGACCAATCGAGGCATAGACTGTGTCATCCTCGGTACAATCTATATCTTGAACTCCAAGTAGACTCACTCTAATCAAATGAGCTCAATATCTCATATTAACTCATTTGGGCATGGCCATGCACTTCGTGGTCTCACTCTATCAAGAATAATGATTTCACTCCCGTCATATAGGAGGGATAGATCTCATATACATCACTCACATCCCTCCTCATAATTTGTTACATACCCATTAATCGCCTTTATAGTCCACCCATTTACGGGTGACGTTTGACGAAGCCAAAGTATGCAACTCCTTATGTAGGGAACCATGGTGACTTCAGGTCTAAGGACTAATAGTCATACTAATGGCCACATGAGAAAGTATATGACACTCATATAACGATCCACGATACTTTCTCATGGCGGGTCATTCAGTATACATTCTCTAATGTATACCCATGTGTCAACTTGATATCTCATATCCATGACTTGTGAGATCAAGTCATCGAGTTGACCTACATGCTAGTCTCTACGTATTAAGAGTAGTGTTCTCTATATCATCTCATTATCGATCCAACCAATCAATTGATATAGATAAGAACCTACTACTCAAGGACGTTATTATATTTAGTTATTTGGCACCAATACAAGTAAATATAATAACCATGCCTTTATGAATAGGAATATGATACAATAAAGTCCATACAACAATCATCACATGATTGGCTCTAGGGTTTTCACTAATAGGATTAACCCTAGAAAATCTTCCACTAGAAATCTCCTTTTGATGATTAATCAAGGTGGAGAAGCTTTCTTTACAATGCACTCATCTTCTTACAAATGATGGAGATGAGAATTAGGGAAGAGGAGGTTTGAAAACAATTGAAAGCTTAAGAAGACGTGGGGAGCTTGAGAGTATTGTTAGGAAAGAGAGAACTAACCCTCTCAAGCACCCCAAGGCCTCTTTTTATAGAGAAGAAGTTGATTTTCCCGTTGGGGCTGCAACAGTCGACTGATCGAGCCATCAGTCGACTGCTGCTATAGCTGACCTCATCCAACGACTTCTGACGAAGCTTGATCTATGGTCGTCACAGCCTAACGGGACTCCGATCAATCGACTGATCATACCATCAGTCGACTGATTGAGTCATCAATCGACTCAAAACCTTTCTTTGCTCATGCCCACTTATAACAGTCGACTACTAGGGTATAACAATGATCGATGGTAGACTCGATCCAACTACCAAATCCTAGTCAGCCATGTTGGACCACGTAGAGTCGCCTTCACTTGATCTCGATCAATGTTGAGATGTATACTGGAAAGTCTATCTTTTGCATGAACATCTTTAATTTTAAAATAAGAATCACATTATCATTATTTGCATATTTATGGTTATGCATATTGTCTAATACATTACATTGTAGATAAAATGGTGTGTAGTGTCACACGGGAGATCATGTTATCAGTTCCTTGTAGAGTATAAGTAAAGGCTCACAACCGAGATAGTTTTGGATAAACCATTGGTATGGTTGTAGTGTGATTTGGTATTGGTTTGTCTTGACCATAGAATTACACTAGTATACTTTGTGTGTATTGAGCCGGACCGACTTAGAGGTGATTCAATTTATTGCTGACTACATAATTGAATCGGACCTCAGATATTATGGTGTACATGCTCTTAATCCCGATATAATAATGGGCACATATACTTAGTATTTATTTCTTTGATTTACCAATGGGCGAGATTTATTGAGTAAATCGATAGGCTCGGTAAGTTAGGAAATGATATTATTTAAATGGTGTGTCGTTCATTATAGAAGGAAACCGTGTCCTATATATTAGGATGATGATGTCCCCTAGAGGAGCTCATAAGGTTCATCAAGTAACCCTGTAGGTGGACTTGGTTCTGCATGATGATAAGGTTGAGTGGTACTACTCATGGAGTTAGATGTTGATTAATTAATTGTCATTAAATTAATTAATTGATGAACATTCGAGATCTTAAACACGGGGAGATATTTGTATAATTAATATATGTAGCCCATATTTATTTATGGGGTTGGTGAGGTAGATCAATGATAATCCTCTAGTGGAATGGATTATCAATAATGGATCGGACTTTATGTGGGCTTGATCCATTGGGTGGCCAAGATCCAACTCCTCCTCGTGGTCCTTATTGTAGCCTATTAAAACCCTCATGAAGCCTAGATCCGATGGTGGAAAATGAAACTCTAGATCCGACAGTGGAGATTAAATCTCTAGATCCGACGATGGAGATTAAATCTCTAGAACCGATGATGGAGATTAAATCTCTAGATCTGACGATTGAGATTAAATCCCTAGATCTGACGGTTGAGATTAAATCCCTAGATCCGACGGTGGAGATTGAAAGGAGGCTTAAGCCTAACTCTATACATAAGGCTTAAGGGGTGTGCGACAAGAACAACTCAAGGAGATTAGGGTTTTGGCTTGGGCGGCTAGGGTTTGGGAATTAGCTTGGGCGACAACAAGTTGGGAGATTAGGGTTTGTTTCCTTCTCTTCCTAAGGAGTAGTCGGTGCCCATCTTCTTCCTCTCTACTTTGGCTAGCGCTTATCCCTCTTCTTATCTTCCTCTCTTCGCCGGAGCACCCTTTCCTCCTCTCCTTTTGCCGGCGGCAGCCCTTTCTTCAAGGTTGGCCAGAGCTCCTCTTCCTCTCCTTGGCCGACGGCAAGGATCAAGCTTGGAGCTTGGTGGTCGGTTCTAGATAGGAAGAGGAGTTTTTTTTTATTCTTCCTTTTGTTCGGAGCGAGCAAGGAAAGGAAGATCTTGATCGAGGAAGCTTCAACTCTTGGAAGATTGTTGCCCACACAACGTCCAAGAGGAGGATAGGACATACGATAGAAGACATTGAGGTAAACAAGAGGTATAATTCTTGTTTTCCTTTCCTTTTGATTTTTTGTATATTGTATGTATTGTATGTGGCTAATTTACTTGGACCCCGAAGACAACACAAAAACCGGCGATCCATACATCGTCTATTCCATGGCTAATCGAAGAAAAGAGGTAGGTTACTTGAACAACAAGTTTGTTCAAGTGACCACTCTAATCGAATAGCACGACGATGGATCGGTTGCCACTCTTTGTCAAGGATTAATTATTTTAATCCGGGGAGGTAGATGGGATCGCCATGCACAAGCGACCAAGTTGAAGTGGGAAGCGAAGTTTCCACCTTCAAGTGGTATCAGAGCCACAGTTTCCTGTTTTGTGTGTTTAGGATTCGATTAATTTTATGCACTTTGTTGGATCGAAGCGGATCGCTAGAGGGGGGGGGTGAATAGCGATAAAAACTTTTCTTTTAAATCGTTCGATAGACAATTAAACGCAGCAGAAATGTAAATAAAAACTAAATGAGACAAATAGTTTTTTTACTTGGTTCGTAGCCTTCGGCTACTACTCCAAGGCCCTAACAGTCCTAGACCGTGTACGGAGGGCAACTCACTAAAACACTCCTCCTCGTTGGAGGTAGGAGTTTTACGATTACAAAAGCCTTCGAAGCAAAAAGATAGAGAGACAAACCCTCTCTTCTATTAAAGCAAAATGCAACGAAAAGCCTCGATTAAAAAGAATTGCAATATTGAAAGCAATAACAAATTAAGATTATACCAACAACTAAACAAAAGAAACTTTAAGCTAGGGTTGTTGGCAGTACTTCGTTGTTGTAGAGTCGTCAGAGAGTTGCAACGTAACGGAGGCTTTTGAGCACTTAGAATTAAGGATGAAACCCTAGGTTTGGCCCTCCTTTTATAGCCTTTAAGCCCCTCAACAAATGGGTCTTCAACCAATCACAAATGGGCACAAAACTCCTTGAAAAATGGTGATAAAGCTTGACTCCTCGAGGCTGATTTTTGACCACCGGTTGAACTGGCTGGTTGAACTGATGGCCAGGATTTTTGACTACAATAAAGACTTAGCTCAAAATATAAGTGGATTCGACGGCCACTTGCCGTCCGATCTCAACATAGACCTTCCATGGGAAGTCTTGGGTCGGATCGTCGCCTAAGATCATCCCCGTAAAGAGCATACGACCTCACTTACGCTCGCACACACGAGCTTACCTCGATACTTACGTGTCGCTTTTGCTTCCGGCCTTCCACTCGATTCCTTTGGCTCCCTCCGGAGTAACTCGAGTGTCGCCCGACCACCGCGGCTTCCTCCGGGTGTCGCTATCCTTCAGCTCCAGCATTGAGACTTTTCTGCACACTTGATTTAGCTCGTGAGATAACAATATAAGCTTAACTTTATATCGTTTGCTATAATCAAAACTTAGGTTCGACTTAGGTGTCCACTGCACCAACAATCACCCCCTTTTTGATTTATGGCAAACCCACATACAAAGTTAAGACAAAAATAAGTATGAGATTATGCATGAATGAGTAGGAGTATATAAAAATTCTTTTTCAAGTGCTCCCCCTTGAGGAATCCTCCCCCTTGACCGAGGGTGAGTACTTGAGAAAGGGTTTTAACTCTCCCCCTTGATATGTGCTACTAAGAAAAAGAATTAAGTAACCGAAATTACTTAATATTGGCCATAGTGTTTAAAATAAGTTTTAAGTTAAGAAACCAAATGATTTCTTAACCTTGGCCTTTTGTTAAAAGTTAAATAAGTTTTCAAAACTTAAAGTTAACTTTTGGTTTAATTATGAAGTAAGAGTTAAGTTATCAAAAAAAATTTTTTGACCCCTTAACTTTTGTCCTTTTTCTCCCCCTTTTGCCGTATATCGAAAAGAGTAAGGGGTGTGTGGAAAACAAAATAAATGTTAAATTTAAAGTCCAAGCTGTTAGTAATATATGAGAGATGTCCTAAGGCAATCGCCTTATGTATGAACCATTTATATGATAAATGAAGATTCACTATTTGAGTATACATATTTTATGTATTTGATTGGATCTTAAACTCATTTACTGAATGTCCACGATACGATTCACAGCATGAGAGAATTTGTGATTGGATCACAACTAGTGAGTATCTCTACATGTGTAATTGTGATGTATCGGAATTATCCCTAGTCAATGAATTGATGGATTTGGACACCATCAATTCTGTCGAGACTAGCACGAGGTATACTCCTTGGTGTATCCAAGCAGCTGATTCTCACTGGCTGGAGACATCGTGATGTCCGGAGTTAATCGTGGATGCTAGTTATGGTAACTAGTTCATTGGAGTGACCAGCCGTAAGACTTCATATGGTTCTCTGCATATATAGATATGTCAATTAAGTTCTTACTGTGGCTTAAGTGCGATGTTCCTTTGACTTGCGGTATTCAAGTCATCTTGATCATAGAGACTTATGCTTTGACATCTTAAGCAAGCATCTCTAAGGAGATGTGGACCCGGGATGATTGGGTATAAGTCGAAGTGATCGAAGGTGTTTGAATAGCCTATAAAGGATTCACCACTCCTTGCGAGGAGATGTATACCCATGGCCTCTCGTCGGATTGTTACTAAAGTCTTTGGCCAAAGCAATACATGTTTAGAGTAAGGTACTCTTCGATACATGTGGAGTAACTAGAATCCGTAGGACGAGGAAATGATACTTGGGCTAGGTGTGACGTAGTCAGCCTAGTGGGGACTGACACAATAGACCATGTCCTGAACCAAGTGGATATAAGATGAGTGAAGGGAATGGGGCACGATTCATTCGAGCTACTGAAGGGTTTCAGAAATAGTTCTGGATCAACCGTTGATCTTTTCGGTTAATTGGGGATCATGATGTACTACTAGGTGCCACTCATGATCGTTCTATAATTAATGGTTAATTATAGACGGCCAACATAAACCGAGAACCTATTTGGTCACACGCACAACGAGTGTAATCCAAAGGATTTAAAACGAGCTTGAGAATGGGATTCTCAGACCGAGAGAAACTATGTTTGGTTGGACCAAACATAAAGCGAGCTTGAAATTGTTTCAGTCGCAATGGAAGCGTGGATGGGCAGTGTCTTATGAAGACATAATGGATGGACCAAAATGGTTTGGTTCTAATCCAATGGATAAGAATAAACCAAAGGGTTTGGTTTATTTTAAACGAATGAACCAAAAGTTGGTTCGGTTCGTTTTAACTTAAAATAAACCATCATGGTTTGGTTTATTTTAACTTATCTTAATGGAGCGGGTTAACGGGCTTAATGGATATGATCCATTAACCATTAAGAGAATTAGTTCTCTATAAAATAGGGATTAAACCCTAACCCTAAAGCCAATTAACTAGTTGCCGCCCAATCTGTTTTGGCCGCCCAGCTTGTGTTGCCGCCCAGCTTGTGTTGCCGCCCAGCCCACAGCTCCTCCAACCGGCGTCCAGAAGGCGGCTTCCTTCCTCCTCGCCGGCGTCGAGCTGCTGCCGGAAGAGTTCCGGCGATCCTCCTTAGGTTTGGCATCAAGGTAAGCACTTGGCTTCCTTTGTTGGCCGGCGCCTATCTCCTCCACCAAGCTGTCCAGTTTTCTGGACAGCTTCTTCTCCTCTCGTCGGAGCGTCGTTTGGACGACGGTTAGTGCTCCGACAGCGGCTAACATACCGGGGATTTGATCTCCGGTAATCCTCTGAGGTGGAGGACGAAGGATTCGTCAAACGGTTGACGAATACCTCTCCGGAGAAGCGAGTTTTGAGAACTCGTGTTAGGATCCGAATTTGGATTCGGATCGTGATCATCTCTCGATCACGTCGTCTTCAACACGAGGCTAGTAACCCGTACGAAGACGAAGCTCGTGGCTTGGCGAAGTCATCCCGAGGAGCTCGGCGTGGATACGGATAGAGACGATTCTTACGAGGATCGTTCCGGTTGATGCCGTTCCCGCTACACGTCATACGGAAGGTATAACGTAGTTTAATTTCTTTTATTGCAATTTTAATTTACGGTTATGTCTACACTTGTTGTAATAGCATGCGTGTGTTGTGTGTGTTGTAATAAATAGGAGTATTTATTATTTTTATTGCTTCCGCTGTGCTCATGTTTACGAAACATGATCGAACACACACACGCCATGAAAAACCCAACAGTGGTATCAGAGCCCAGGTTGTGTTTCGACATAATCGTAAAATGGTTTTGCGATAGTCATAATGTATTTCTGGAAATTTTCTAATTTTGGAAATTTAGAAGTATTTATGGAAATTTTTTAATTTTGGAAAGTCTAGAAGTATTTATGGAAATCTTCCACTTTTGGAAAGTTGGAAGTATTTATGGAAATTGATATTTTCCATAAATAAAATATTTGATTAGATTCTGGAAATTTGTTTCCTAATTTAATCATGATTTGATTTGGGAAATCAAATCTTAAAATATTTTATTTCCATAAGTAGTTTTAATGATTTAGGAAATTGGTTTCCTAAATAGATTTTCCTTAATCAAATAATTCCATGAATAAAATATGTGATTAGATTTGGAAATTTGTTTCCTAATTTAATTATGATTTGATTTGGAGAATCAAATCTTAAACATATTTTATTTCCATAAATAGTTATGACATATAAGGAAATATTGTACATGACATAATTGTATGACATGTAGTTGCATTAGATGCATAACATAATGCCATGCGTGTCGTGACATGTAGATGTATGCCATGTATGCCATGCCATGTAGATAATAGTTATTTGCATGCAAAGAGGATGAGACATAAAAACCTTTAAACAATATTAAAGCCTACACCTTCCATTAATATGGTTTGAACCAGAGTTCCGTTTCTTGTTTGGGTTGTTGGACTCTCTCCAAGCCCGGCTCGAACCCGAACATGTTCAAACCATGGAATAGTTTAATACTAATATGGTAAGAGTCAGAGGTCAATCGTTAGCTTTGGTTGTTGGACTCTCTCCAAGCTGGGCTAATTGGTTGAATGCGCTCTAACCATATTAAAACTATTCTTGATTAATGGGTTGGCTTTAACCTGGAGCATCGGCTTGTTGGACTCTCTCCAAGGTCGATGTTAAGGGAGGTGAAGTTGGGTGCTATGCATAAGATGCATACTTGTTAATGTGTTAACAACCCGATGTATGTGTGAACATTCAAATAGTTGATAGCACATTGTGATAGTTGCATATACGTGATATGCAATCGGTATAAATGATACCTACCGTCGTAATTATGAATGGCTTGTTGGACTCTCTCCAAGGTTGTTCATAACTATGATGGATATCAACCCATTCGGAGATGGACCTACGATCTCCCGAAGTGATTTTGGGGTTTTTGAAATTCGAAAAATGAATGGGATTTATAAATGTATATTGATGCATTTTAAAATCATCTTTCTCATATATGCTCGTTTTGTATTTCTAGGTCAATAAATTGATCATGACGTCTTTGAATTTGCGCTCTATTTTGGATTCAAATAAATTGACTGGGCCAAACTTCTTGGACTAGCTTAGAAACTTGAGAATTGTTCTCAAGGTGGAAAAGCTTGCGTATGTCCTCGAAGCGCCTCTTCCCGCCTATCTTAGTGACAATGCAACTCTGGACCAATTGTTGGCCTATCAGAAACATGTGAGTGATTCTGAACAAATGAGTTGCATCATGCTAGCCATGATGGAACCCAAGCTACGATAACAGCATGAGCATATGGATGCTCATATCGTAGTCCTTCATCTTTGTGAGTTGGTTGATGAGCAAGTGAGATTCGAAAGGTTCGAAGTCTCAAAGCTCCTCTTCACCTCTGAGATGCTAGGAGGTTCATCTGGTACTTGCTCAATATCAAGACTGTGGAGTCTTCTGAGAAGCATGAGCAGGGGACGGTGCTGTTAGTTGATTCCTCAAAGAAAGGTTCTAAGAGGAAGTCAAAGGAACAGCAGAAGGGAAAGAAGAGAAGGGCTAAGAAGGTAGAACTAGCACAAAAGGAAACTTGCCATCATTATGGCAAGGAGAGCCATTTGCGAAGAAAGTGCAAGATTTATCTTGAGTCCGTGAAGAAGAATAAGGCATCGGATGCCCCATCTTCTTCAGATATCTTCGTTATTGATTGTCATTCTATTTCCTCAAACACTTGGGTATTGGATACTGGGTGTGGCTCACATATATGTAATGACATACATGGGCTAAGGAACAGAAGAAGACTCGTCAAGGGAGAGTCAAATTTGCGTGTTGGGAATGGAGCAAAGGTTGTTGCACTCGCCATTGGAACGTATTTGTTGAAACTCCCTGCAGGACTTGTCTTAAAACTGGACAATTGCTTTTATATTCCTTTGTTGATAAAGAACATCATTTCTATTTCTTGTTTAAATAGAAATGGTTTCCATTTGACGTTTCGTAACAATTGTTGTTGCATAACTTTGAATGGGGTTCTTTATGGGACTGGAACTTTAAGCAATGGTGTTTATACGTTGGACGTATCCAGTGACATTTGCAATATCGAAGCGAGCAACAAGAGTGCTCGAAAGGATAATCAAATAGACTCCTACATGTGGCATTGTCGTCTTGGCCATGTAAGCAAGAAACGCATGTCCGAATTACACCGATGTGGAATTCTAGAATCGTTTGAATTGGATTCATACGATACATGCGAATCATGCTTAAAAGGCAAGATGACTAAGTTACCTTTTACGGGAAAAGGTGAACGAGTGGGAGAGTTACTAGGTTTAGTACATACTGATGTATGTGGACCTATGTCGACTCAAGCATTAGGAGGCTATAGCTACTTCATTACCTTCACCGATGATCACTCACGGTTTGGGTATGTGTTCTTGATGAAACACAAGTCTGAAGCCTTTGAAAGGTTCAAAGAATTCAGAAATGAAGTAGAGAAACAACATGACAAAAGTATTAAAATACTTCGATCGGATCGAGGTGGTGAATACTTAAGTCAAGAGTTTCTTGATTATCTAAGAGACAATGGCATATTGTCTCAATGGACTCCGCCTATACACCACAAAGATAATGGTGTATCCGAGAGGCGAATCGACCTTGTTGGACATGGTCAGTCAATGATGAATCATGCGACTCTTCCCAAGTCCTTTGGGGTTATGCACTTGCATACTGCTTACTTGTTAAATGTAATGCCTACCAAGGTAGTCTCAACTTGTCCATATGAGATATGTTATGGTAAGACACGTCATGTATCTTACTTGAAGATATGGGGTTGTCTCGCTTATGTGAAGCTTGATCAGACGTATAAACCGGATGCTAAGTCCGATAAATGTCTATTTATTGATACCCTAAGGAAACAAGGGGTTACTAATTCTATCATCCCGTGGAACAAAAGGTGTTTGTTTCAAGGCATGCTGTGTTTCTAGAGAAAGAGTTTCTCTTGCAAGAAAACAAGGGGAGTGCCGGCCGAGCTTGAGGAGGCTCGAGAGACTCAAATAGACATTGATGAGATACCCGGTGAGCACAATGAGACAACTCATAGTGATGAGCAATCGGTCGACTTATTGTAACACCACATCTTCATAGATCTGGTAGAACACGCAATATTCCTGAGAGATATGGATTTCTCGTAAGTGAATCGAACGACGTGTTACTCATTGATGATGAGGAGCCTACCAGTTATGAAGAAGTGCTGACAAGTTCAGAAAGGGATAAGTGGCTTGGTGCCATGAAGTCGGAAATGGATTCCATGTACGAAAACCAAGTTTGGAACTTGGTTGACCCACCTGAAGGCATAAAGCCTATAGGGTGCAAGTGGGTTTTCAAGAAGAAAACCGACATGGATGGTAATGTGATTACCTATAAGGCTAGATTGGTGGCGAAAGGATATCGTCAAAAACAAGGTGTTGATTATGACGAAACCTATTCGCCTGTAGCTATGCTTAAATCCATTCGGATGCTCCTGGCCATAGCAGCTCATTATGATTATGAGATATGGCAGATGGATGTGAAAACAGCTTTCCTTAATGGAAACCTGCTCGAGGACGTGTATATGATACAGCCTGAGGGTTTCACATCGGTTGATAAAACCAAGGTATGCAAATTGCGACGATCCATTTATGGATTGAAGCAAGCATCCAGGAGCTGGAATATCCGTTTTGATGAGACGATCAAAAAGTTTGATTTCTCACAAAATCCAGACGAACCTTGTGTGTACAAGAAGGTTAGTGGGAGTGCAGTCGTGTTCCTAGTATTGTATGTCGATGACATATTACTTATAGGAAACGATGTGTCAATCTTACAGTCAGTTAAGGTTTGGTTATCCAAGACATTCTCCATGAAAGACCTGGGAGAAGCAACCTACATCCTTGGGATTAAGATCTATAGAGATAGATCGAAACGGTTGCTTGGTCTTTCGCAGTCTACATATATATAGACCGAGTGCTAAAGAGGTTTAGCATGTCGGAATCCAAGAAAGGTTATCTGCCCATCAGGCATGGGGTACACCTTTCGAAGTCTATGTGTCCGCGCACAGAAGACGAGAGGATTTGCATGAGTAAGATTCCCTATGCATCCGCAATAGGATCTATCATGTATGCTATGTTATGTACGAGGCCCGATGTATCGTATGCTCTGAGTGTCACGAGCAGATACCAGTCTGATCCAGGAATGGATCATTGGGCGGCTGTTAAGACGATCCTTAAGTACTTAAGAAGAACTAAGGATGTGTTCCTAATATATGGAGAAGGGGACATGGTGATACGCGGGTATACAGATGCCAGCTTCCAGACAGACAAGGATGATTCCAGGTCTCAGTCTGGATACGTGTTCACCTTGAATGGGGGCGCAGTGAGTTGGAAAAGTTCCAAACAAGAGACTGTAGCGGATTCTACCACTGAGGCAGAATATATTGCGGCCGAGAAGGAAGCGGTTTGGATCAAGAAGTTCGTTCATGAACTTGGTGTGATTCCGGCCATTGTTGAAGCAATACCGGTCTACTGCGACAACAATGGAGCAATTGCACAGGCGAAAGAGCCAAGGTCTCATCAACGATCCAAACATGTGCTTCGCCGCTATCATCTTATCAGAGAGATCATCAGTAGGAATGAAATACAAATCGAGAAAATTCCCACTGAAAGGAACTTAGCGGATCCTTTGACTAAAGCATTACCTCAAAGTAAGTTTGAGGGTCATGTTGGTGCTTATGGTATTGGATACCGTAGCGATTGGCATTAGGCCAAGTGGGAGTCTGTTAGTAATATATGAGAGATGTCCTAAGGCAATCGCCTTATGTATGAACCATTTATATGATAAATGAAGATTCACTATTTGAGTATACATATTTTATGTATTTGATTGGATCTTAAACTCATTTACTGAATGTCCACGATACGATTCACAGCATGAGAGAATTTGTGATTGGATCACAACTAGTGAGTATCTCTACATGTGTAATTGTGATGTATCGGAATTATCCCTAGTCAATGAATTGATGGATTTGGACACCATCAATTCTGTCGAGACTAGCACGAGGTATACTCCTTGGTGTATCCAAGCAGCTGATTCTCACTGGCTGGAGACATCGTGATGTCCGGAGTTAATCGTGGATGCTAGTTATGGTAACTAGTTCATTGGAGTGACCAGCCGTAAGACTTCATATGGTTCTCTGCATATATAGATATGTCAATGAAGTTATTACTGTGGCTTAAGTGCGATGTTCCTTTGACTTGCGGTATTCAAGTCATCTTGATCATAGAGACTTATGCTTTGACATCTTAAGCAAGCATCTCTAAGGAGATGTGGACCCGGGATGATTGGGTATAAGTCGAAGTGATCGAAGGTGTTTGAATAGCCTATAAAGGATTCACCACTCCTTGCGAGGAGATGTATACCCATGGCCTCTCGTCGGATTGTTACTAAAGTCTTTGGCCAAAGCAATACATGTTTAGAGTAAGGTACTCTTCGATACATGTGGAGTAACTAGAATCCGTAGGACGAGGAAATGATACTTGGGCTAGGTGACGTAGTCAGCCTAGTGGGGACTGACACAATAGACCATGTCCCAACCAAGTGGGTATAAGATGAGTGAAGGGAATGGGGCACGATTCATTCGAGCCATCTTGAAGGGTTTCGTAAATAGTTACGATCAACCGCTGATCTTTTCGGTTAATTGGGGATCATGATGTACTACTAGGTGCCACTCATGATCGCTTCTATAATTAATGGTTAATTATAGACGGCCAACATAAACCGAGAACCTATTTGGTCACACGACAACGAGTGTAATCCAAAGGATTTAAAGCGAGCTTGAGAATGGGATTCTCGAGGCCAGAGAAACTATGTTTGGTTGGACCAAACATAAGCGAGCATGAAATTGTTTGATCGCAATGGAGGCGTGGATGGGCGTGTCTTATGAAGACATAATGGATGGACCAAAATGGTTTGGTTCTAATCAATGGATGAGAATAAACCAAAGGGTTTGGTTTATTTTAAGCGAATAGACCAAAAGTTGGTTAGGTTCGTTTTAACTTAAAATAAACCATCATGGTTTGGTTTATTTTAACTTATCTTAATGGAGGCGGGTTAACGGGCTTTATGGATATGATCCATTAACCATTAAGAGAATTAGTTCTCTATAAAATAGGGATTAAACCTAACCCTAAAGCCAATTAACTAGTTTGCCCAATCTCCTTTTGGCCGCTTGGCTTGTGTTGCCGCCCGGCCCCTGGCTCCTCCAACCCGGCGTCCGAAGGCGGCTTCCTTCCTCCTCGCCGGCGTCGAGCTGCTGCCGGAAGAGTTCGGCGATCCTCCTTAGGTTTGGCATCAAGGTAAGCACTTGGCTTCCTTTGTTGGCGGCGCCTATCTCCTCCACCAAGCTGTCCAGTTTTCTGGACAGCTTCTTCTCTCGTCGGGCGTCGTTTGGGCGGCGGTTAGTGCTCCGACAGCGGCTAATATACGGGGATTTGATCTCCGGTAATCCTCTGAGGTGGAGGACGAAGGATTCGTCAATCGGTTGACGAATACCTCTCCGGAGAAGCAAGTCTTGAGGACTTGTTTTAGGTCCGAATTTGGATTCGGACCGTGATCATCTCTCGATCACGTCGTCTTCAACACGAGGCTAGTAACCCGTACGAAGACGAAGCTCATGGCTTGGCGAAGTCATCCCGAGGAGCTCGGCGTGGATACGGATAGAGACGATTCTTACGAGAATCGTTCCGGTTGATGCCGTTCCCGCTACACGTCATACGGAAGGTATAACGTAGTTTAATTTCTTTTATTGCAATTTTAATTTACGGTTATGTCTACACTTGTTGTAAAAGCATGCGTGTGTTGTGTGTGTTGTAATAAATAGGAATATTTATTATTTTTATTGCTTCCGCTGTGCTCATGTTTACGAAACATGATCGAACACACACACGCCGCGGTGCCGGAAACCCAACACAAGCATGTTCCACATTTTTATTTTTAAAAATTATATACTGAAAATAAGTTCATCTATAAAATGTTCGACTCATATTTGGCTTGATTGATATGAAGGATCAACCAGTCCTGGTCAGAGTCGGTTAGTATGTATGATTATACTCTGTGGTTCATAGCGATGCACTAGTTCTACATCTGGAACCAGAAGTAAGGTCCTAACATCTCACGCCCATCTACGTGGCTAAGTACACAAACACATTAGTCCTATGTGTTGTGAGATGTATTGGCTCCTTAAATCTATAGGTGCATGATATCTAAGGTATGTCCTATGCTAGTTCCATGAAAAAAAAAGTAAGAAATAGTAGTAAGAAAATATAATTTGCAAGTTCCTATTCTATTACGCACATGCCTAATCTTCGTCTCAAGAGACTAAATTCGGCTTCGGGTAGTGGTTTAGTAAATATGTCTGCTAGGTTAGACTTCGAGTCAACATATTCGAGTTGTATGGAGCCGTTGGCTACATGTTCTCGAATGAAATGGTGTTTTACCTCTATATGCTTTGTCCTTGAATGACATATAGGGTTCTTAGTTAGATTTATCGAACTTATGTTGTCTACAAAAATTTTAGTTTTGGTGAAGTCCAACCTAAAGTCTCGGAGAGTGTGCTTCATCCAAAGAAGCTGAGTTACACACTCACCCATCGCAACGTATTCGGCTTCGGTGGTAGATAAGGCAACACAATGTTGCTTCCTACTGCACCAACTCACTAGACTTGAGCCGAGTAGTTGACAACAACCACTCGTGATCTTTCTATCGAGTTTACTACCGACATAATCCGAATCAGAGTAGCCGATTAGTTCGAACTCCGTAGATCTAGGGTACCAAATACCAACGTTAAGTGTACCCTTAAGATATCGAAGGATACGCTTAACTAGGGTTAGGTGAGACTCCTTAGCACAGGTTTGAAACCTGGCGCACATACTTACTGCGAATAGGATGTCGGGTCGACTCGCAGTTAAGTATAGGAGACTTCCTATCGCGCTCCTATAGTACTTTAAGTCAATGGACTTACTTTCTAGGTCTTCTCCTATATTAACATTAATCGCCATTGGGGTGTTTATTATCTTAGCGTCTTGCATTCCAAATCTTTTAATTAACTCCTTAGTGTATTTTTGTTGATATAGGTATATACCATCCTTAGTTTGTTTAATTTGTAGACCTAAAAAGAAACTTAACTCGCCTACCAAGTTCATTTCAAACTCACTTTCCATGAGTGAAACGAACTTGTTTAGTAAGGCTGAGTTAGAGGTTCCAAAAATTATATCGTCTACGTAAATTTGAGCTATGAATATTTCTTTACCTAAGGTTTTTACGAAGAGAGTTGGGTCAACTAAGCCTTGGTTAAACCCTTTTGACTTAAGATGGATTGAAAGTCTCTCGTACCAAGCTCGAGGAGCTTGTTTAAGTCCATAGAGAGCTTTCTTAAGTTTTAGAACATGGTCGGGTTTATCTAGATTTTCGAATCCGGGGGGTTGGCTAACATAAACTTCTTCTTTAATGTATCCATTCAAGAATGCCGACTTAACATCCATTTGAAACAGCTTAAAACCTCGATGTGCAACATAAGCTAGCAACATTCGAATGGATTCG
Source organism: Wurfbainia villosa (assembly GCA_025175895.1). Classification (NCBI taxonomy): domain Eukaryota; kingdom Viridiplantae; phylum Streptophyta; class Magnoliopsida; order Zingiberales; family Zingiberaceae; genus Wurfbainia; species Wurfbainia villosa. The sequence goes on along the minus strand of CM046000.1, from coordinate 18,528,798 downwards.
AGTCTAGCTACTGGGGCATAGGTTTCGTCGTAATCTAAGCCTTCGACTTGACTAAACCCTTTGGCGACTAACCTAGCCTTTTTTCTAACTACTTCACCTTTATCATCAAGCTTATTTCGAAACACCCACCTTGTTCCAATTATCGTTTTGTCTTTAGGCGGTGGTACTAATTCCCACACTTCATTCCTAGTAAATTGAGCTAGCTCTTCTTGCATTGCAATAATCCAATCGGGATCAAGAAGAGCTTGTTCAATTGATTTGGGTTCTATCTTTGAAATTAAGGAAATTTGACTAAGGTTCCTATAGGATGCTCTAGTTCGAACTTCTAGATTAGGATCTCCTATCACTTGATCGATAGGGTGGTTAGTCTAAATCCAAGATTGGGTTGGGTTTGTGTCACCTAATGCTTGATCAATGGGGTGACTTGGTTGAACATTAGTTTGGTTGGAGTCATCTATCACTTGATCAATAGAGTGACTTGGTTGACTTAGGTTAGGATTAACACTAGACCTGATCTCTGGATCAGAGTTAGGTCTAGTATGAATCGGCTCGCTAATTGGGGTTGCCGGGGGTTTTGTAGGTTCATGTCCTTCATCAAATACTACATTGATAGTCTCCTCGACTCTAAGGGTGTCGTGGTTATATACTCTATAAGCTCGACTTGTAGTCGAGTATCCTAGAAAGATTCCGGTCGTGGTCTTGGATGTAAATTTCCCTAGGTAATCCTTAGTGTTTAGGATATGTACCTTACACCCAAATACCCTAAAGTACTTGATGTTAGGTATTTTATCGTGATAAATCTCGTATGAGGTCTTAAGGCGCCTCTTTACCAAAGGATTCTATTTTGGACATAGCATGCCGTACTCACGGCTTCTTCCCAAAACCTATTGGGTAGGTCATATTCGTTCAACATGGTCGTAGCGGCTTCTTGTAGAGTTCGGTTTTTCCGCTCCACTAGGCCATTTTGTTGAGGGGTCCTAGGGCAAGAGAATTCATGGTGGTATCCGTTTAGGTTACAGAAGTCGGTGAACCTTTGATTTTCGAATTCACCACCATGTTCGCTTCTAATTCTTTTAACCTTAAGGTTTTTTTGATTCTCGATTAATTTGAATAAATTGATTAATTGATCTAGGGTATCATTTTTATGTTTGATGAACCTAACCCAGGTAAACCTGGAGTAGTCGTCAATTATGACTAAGCAATATTGACTTTTATTGAGTGACTTGGCTCCATGTGAATCGAATAGATCCATATGCAGGAGCTCAAGTACACTTGAGGTTCGTTTTTGGTTAGTTAACTTGTGTTGTGTCCTAGGTTGTTTTCCTTGTTGACAAGCATTACAGATTTTATTAACCAAATTGTTAAGGTTGGGTAAGCCTCTGACTAGGCCACTCGCTTCGTTCCGGTTACGTATTGCTAGATTTTGCGCCACAGAAATCTCATTTGACGCCAGTGTACAATCCGCAGTCATCTCCTAGGGCCAGGATTTGATTAAGTTAATTGTATAAATGTTATTTGTCCTAGTTCCTTTGAGTATTGTTTTAGCTGTTTCATTTGTTTTAATTACACATTCATTTTCTAAAAGTACGACCTTATAATTATTGTCACATAATTGGCTTACGCTAAGCAGGTTATATTCAAAATTCTCTACAAGTAATATATTTTTAATAACAAAATTCGAGTTAAGCTCGATATCACCTGATCCGATGATTTTGAGCTTGCCGTTATTCCCAAAGGCTACCGATCCTTGTCGTTTGAATCGAAGCTTCGCGAATTTGAGTTGATCCCCGGTCATGTGTTGGGAGCAACCGCTGTCTAACATCCATTGATCCTACACACAAGGTGGTTGGATTGGATGTTAGATTATTATATATTTTTTTTAAAAAAAATTGGTTGTAAGTTGTTAAACCTAGGTCATCTCACCGGAGTCTATATGATCAAGCATGTTATACGTATGTGTTCTTTGTGAGATGACTTCCAATTAAGTTGATTAAGTGCATTTATGTTTAAGTAATGTTAGATTTGGATTTGACCCTAGGCTTGTCAAGTTTACCTTTTCAAGATCATGGCTTCCAGGTCGTGGCGAGGCACAGGGGCCTTCTTTTATCGGATCATCGACCACTTCCTTAGACAAAGCCATTTTCAAGAAAATGATGACTTGACTCACCTTAAATTATTTCCTCGTCTAACAAGTTATTTATGAAAAGAGGCTCCCCGAGGCTCAATCTTTTCGAAGGATTTTAGTTGATTATTTGAAAAGAGGCTCCCCGAGGCTCAATCTTTTCGAAGGATTTTAGTTCGTTATTTGAAAAGAGGCTCCCCGAGGCTCAATCTTTTCGAAGGATTTTAGTTGGTTATTTACGTGTTCTAAGTGAGTTCACGAAAGAAAAAAAAAAGAAAAAAAATCTAAGCATGCAATTTCTAAGTTAAAACATAAACATGTTTTGTACTGGCTCCCCCTAGACCGTTGAATCGGTTCGGTCTATCCACATAGTGGATTTGGTCCTTGGGAACCCAGTACGAGTTGGATCCTAGAGTTGAAATCAAAGTGGTCTTAGGGACCCAAGCTTGGACACACTCATAACACCTAATATTAGAACTTTTAGTCTTACCTTGGTTGGGTCGAGTTGTGGTTCGCTTTCGCCCCTTGGCTATCCTTCGAGCTAGGTTCATTAGTTCGGCAGTCAATTCCGGGTCAACTTCTTCTTCGGACTCATCTTCCTCCTCGGTTGGTGGTGGCTTGCTTGCAATTTTCTTCTTCTTTGAACCTGCAAACAAGGCTATACCCCTCTCAGGTTCCGAGTTGGACTGCTCATGTAATTCAAAATCCGAAAAGAGTTCATCTAATCTAAGTTTAGAAAGGTCCTTGGAGACCTTGTAGGCATCGACCATGGATGCCCACAAGGTAGTCCTCGGAAAAGAGTTTAGAACATACCTTATAAGGTCGCGGTTTTCGACCTTTTGCCCGATTGTGTGTAGGTTGTTGACTATGTCTTGGACACGGGCGTGGAGTTGCGTCGCGGACTCGTGTTCCTGCATTTTTAGTGTGTACAATTTATTGAACAACAAATCACGTTTGCAAACCTTAGCTTGATCCGATCCTTCGTGTAACTCGATCAGCTTTGTCCAAAGGTCCTTTGTGCTAATGAAGAGGCCGACGCGATTTAACTCCTCCTTGGACAAGCCGCATTGGAGGATTTGTGTTGCCTTGGCGTCGGCTTCGACTTGTTGTTTTGTCGCAATGGTCCATTGATCATAATCCAAGGAGTCACCCACTTCATTAGTCGGAAGTGTGAAACCCGTTTGGATTATGATCCACATATCGATTTGGGTTTTGAGAAAGCATTCCATCCGACCCTTCCAATAACGGAAGTCATCTCCATTGTAAAACGGAGGTCGGACGGTGCTAAAACCCTCGAGATGGGCCATTAGAACAAAAGACAAAAAGGGATGAAGACGAAGAAACTAGCAACGACAAAAACACAAAACAAAGTACCAAGACTCGCGTCTTGGATTAGTAGTGCGGGAGTAAATTTAACAAAGCAAAATAAATCAGAAATAAACAGAAATAAAAGAAAAATAAATCTGTGAAAAATGGCTAGATTGGTGGTTTCACCAAATCTTAGCAACCCCCAGCTCTGATACCAATTGTTGGATCGAAGCGGATCGCTAGAGGGGGGGATGAATAGCGATAAAAACTTTTCTTTTAAATCGTTCGATAGACAATTAAACGCAGCGGAAATGTAAATAAAAATTAAATGAGACAAATAGTTTTTTTACTTGGTTCGTAGCCTTCGGCTACTACTCCAAGGCCCTAACGGTCCTAGACCGTGTACGGAGGGCAACTCACTAAAACACTCCTCCTCGTTGGAGGTAGGAGTTTTACGATTACAAAAGCCTTCGAAGCAAAAAGATAGAGAGACAAACCCTCTCTTCTATTAAAGTAAAATGCAACGAAAAACCTCGATTAAAAATAATTGCAATATTGAAAGCAATAACAAATTAAGATTATACCAACAACTAAACAAAAGAAACTTTAAGCTAGAGTTGTTGGCAGCACTTCGTTGTTGTAGAGTCGTCGGAGAGTTGCAGCGTAACGGAGGCTTTTGAGCACTTAGAATTAAGGATGAAACCCTAGGTTTGGCCCTCCTTTTATAGCCTTTAAGCCCCTCAACGAATGGGTCTTCAACCAATCACAAATGGGCACAAAACTCCTTGAAAAATGGTGATAAAGCTTGACTCCTCGAGGCTGATTTTTGACCAATTGAAGCGGCGATTGAATCGCATGAATCGATGGCCAGAATTTTTGACTACAATAAAGAGTTAGCTCAAAATATAAATGGATTCGACGGCCACTTGCCGTCCGATCTCAAGATAGACCTTCCATTGGAAGTCTTGGGTCGGATCGTCGCCTAAGATCATCCCCGTAAAGAGGATACGACCTCACTTACGCTCGCACACACGAGCTTACCTCGATACTTATGTGTCACTTTTGCTTCCGGCCTTCCACTCGATTCCTTTGGCTCCCTCCAAAGTAACTCGAGTGTCGCCCGACCACCGCGGCTTCCTCCGGGTGTCGCTAGCCTTCAGCTCCAGCATTGAGACTTTTCGGCACAATTGATTTAGCTCGTGAGATAACAATATAAGCTTAACTTTATATCGTTTTCTATAATCAAAACTTAGGTTCGACTTAGGTGCCCACTGCACCAACACACTTATCATATATTATATGTGCCAGATGATAGTAGGATGTGCGTAGGCTAACTTTTTGGTTGCAGCCATAAGATCCAACTATTATGGCCATATGTGTGTATATATGATTTCATGTGTGTAATATTATTTGAATCCTGGGGGTTTATGAGGCTAGTATTTAATTTTTATAATTAAGTATGACATTGTTTAGCCATTCTTTTTATTTTAGTTTACTTTCGATCTAGATTTCATCTACAATCCTTTGTGGAGTATAGGATCGATGGATGTAAATTAAAATAATTATTCTTGGCTTGGATCTCCAGATGGCTTGTACATGGTGTAGGGAGGAGCGGACGAGATGATGATACGATGGGAGGCATATTGGAGAACAAAAGTCATAATAGTTGGAAAATATTTTTTTCATATTTATTGCTTCTTGTTTGATATGCATGTCGTGTGCTAGGAAAATTCCTCAATTTTAAATTACTAAGTGGGAGAGGGATATTTTTATAAATTCCCACAGCCTCCATTACGATTTGACATGTGATGCAAACAAACTTGTGCGTCGGCTCTGAGTGCCTTCCACCCTATCAGATGAGTTTGTTTTGCGGATCACAGGGTCAAATATGGTTATAGGAAATTATTAAGGAGCATGTGTACTTCCCCATCAGAAGGCATATAACCCGAGATAATTGCCTTTGTACCAAGTAATGGTGAACACTTAGATGCAAATAGGAATATCTTTCCCATCGGAGTTACTGCTTTTATTTGTAGGGACGAAGAGGAACCAACTATTAATTTTATTTGTCAAAAAGTTAGGTTGACAAGATAGTAAAATTAATGGGTAAAATCTCCTTTTACAAATGAAGAATTCGTATGCGTCCACAGACCGTGGCATACAATATTCTCGGTGTTGGTTGATTTTAAAATTTTATTGTTTGAGGAATCAATAATTTTTTGAAATCTAATATTTTGATCTATGTGATTCTTAGGTTTTTCAAAAATGACTTTCAACCCGCTTGCTGTGATACTAAAAGAGAATAAACTTACTGGACCCAATTATGTTGATTGGAAGAGGAATCTTGATATTGTCTTGACTGTTGAGGAGTACAAGTATGTACTCTTTGAAGAGTGTCCTCCTAAGCCTGTGGATGATTCTAGGGAAAAGGAGAAAGAGAGTTTTAAGAAGAGGATAAAGGCTGATGAGATGACGCGGTGTTACATTTTGGATTCTATGTCAAATGTATTGCAACATCAGCATCAAGTCATGCCCACTGCTTATGACATGATGCTCAATCTCAAGGAGCTTTTCGGACACCAGAATCGGGCTTCTAGGCAAGAAGCCATGAGGAACTTGATGACGATCACCATGATCGAGGGAACACCCGTGAGGGATCATGTTCTCAAGATGATGGCTCATTTGAATGAGCTGGAAGTCCTTGGAGCTGAGATCGATGGGGAAACCCAGGTCGATACCATCCTCCAGTCTCTACCTAGGAGTTTTGAGCAGTTTCGCCTGAATGACAACATGAACAAGAGGTTGTATTCGTTGGCAGAGCTTGTGATAGAACTCTAGGCAACAGAGGGGCTTTTTCGTCAGAGTGCTTAGGCTCAGGCCATGGTTGCCCAAAAGGTTTCTACTTCTAAGCCAAAAGGCAAGAAGAAGAAGAAACAAGGTGGGGTAAAAGTGGCGGGAGGATCTAAGGGAGGAGTGAAGAAGCCAAAAGGCAAGTGCTTCACTTGTAAGCTGATTGGACATTGGAAGAAGGACTTGTAGGGATATTTTTTATGCAAAATAGCATATGCGCAACAAAAAAATAGGATCCCTTCCAAGTGATCCTTGCGAAAGAAAACCTCGTACAAAAAAATAAATTTCTCTAAAAGAAAAAAAAACTTATCTTATAGGAGAATATTACCTTTGTTGTGTGCCCTTTTTAATCCCGCTTCTCCTTGGGTTTGTTGGATCTTTTAGCACGTTCAAATGTCCGTGCCTCTATATGTATCCACACGAGCAAGCTCTTGTCTCACAAAAGAAACTAGAAGAGCTCTCCTTTACTTCTTGCTAGAGAAGTCCCTAAAGGAGAGGAAGGTAGGGAAAAAGAGAAAGGAAGAAGAAGACCACTCTTCTTGCTAGCCTACACTCACAAAAGCCACACAACCAAAGCCTCTCACCACCGAGCTCTCTCCAAGCCTCAAGCTTCCACCACTTTGGCCGGCCACCCGATGGAGTGTTTTATAAGATTGAAAAAACCTTTCACCTCCTATCCCATTCAATACAATCAATTGCATTGAAAAATAATAAAACAAGGAGTTACACTCCTTGTTTGGCCGGCCACATGTGGAGAAATTCCAAAGGTCAAAACCCTTTGTCTCCTTCCACCTCATCAAGCTTAGGTGGCATGCTTATGTGACATGCTTAGGTGGCATGCTTATGTGGCATTCATGCATGTTGAATTAATCTTATTAATTCAATAAGCTTATGTTATCATATTGAATTAATCTCATTAAATCAATAAGGTAACATATTGAATTAATCTTATTAAATCAATTAAGCTTAGGCTATCATGATAACATATTTATTTAATCTTATTAAATTAATAAGCTTAGCATTTTGAATTAATCTCATTAAATCAACAAGCTAAAATTCTCATTAAACATAAAGTCCAAAAACCATTTTGTACTTAAGCTTATTCCCAAATTATTCTAGTCAAACTAGAATGCATTAATTCTTCTAATCATCATGCTCTTTGTGTGTGACCCTATAGGCTCTCATAACGTTGGCAGTGGATCTAAACTCTTTTAGATACACAAGCAATGAGTGGCATCTAGCAATACATCATTGCTACCCAAGTTATGAAATAAGTCAAGATCCGACTAACCTTTCCGTGACTACTATAATGTATGACCATGCCCTTCTATCCTTGATATCATATTGACCAATGAGGCATAGACCGTGTCATCCTCGATCAATCTATGTGTTTCTTGATCCCTGAGTAAACTAACTCAAACAAATGAGCTCAATATCTCATATTGACTCATTCGAGCATGGCCATGCATTTTAGTAGTTCTACTCAATCAAGGGGCCCACAGATATCACTCCCGTCATATGGGAGGGATAGATCCCATCTACATCACTCACATCCCTCCGTATAATTTGTTATATACCCAGTAATCACCTTTATGGTCCACCCTGTTACGGGTGACATTTGACGATACCAAAGTACATAACTCCTTATGTAGGGAACCGTAGTGACTTCAGGTTTGAGGACTATTCATACCAATAGTCACATGAGAAAGTTTATGACACTCATATGATGATCCATGAAACATTCTCATGGTGGGTCAGTTCAGTATATATTCTCTAATATATACCCATGTGTCAACTTGATATCATATATCCATGACTTGTGAGATCAAGTCATCAATTGACTTACACATGCTAGTCTTTATGTATTAATATTGCCCTTGCATATTAATACTTGATTAGGAACATTTAGGAAAGTGTTCTCTACAACCTCTCATAATCAATTCTGCCAATTGATGTGCTGTAGATAAGAACCTACTTTTCTAGGGCATTACTATATTTAATTTAGCTGGCACAAGCAAGACGTAAATATAATAACCAATCTTTTGCCTTTATAGAATATGATACAAAATGTTCCCTATTCAACCATCACATGATTGGTTCTAGGGCTATAACTAACAATCTCCCACTAGCACTAGTACCAATCACTATAATATCTGATACCTAGTGACCTAGTGTGACCATCATGCTTCCTCTGTGCCAAAACCTTGGTCAATGGATCTGCGATGTTAGCTTCTGTCGGTACTTTGCATATCCTCACATCTCCTCTATCGATGATCTCTCGAATGAGATGGAAGCGCTGCAGTATGTGTTTAGTCCGGTGATGTGATCGAGGTTCCTTAGCCTGTGCAATAGCCCCATTGTTTTCACAATAGAGGTCTATTGGATCTGCAATGCTAGGAACTACCCCAAGTTCACTGATGAACTTGTGGAGCCAAACAACCTCGTTTGCTGCATCAGACGCAGCAATATACTCGGCTTCTGTTGTAGAATCAACAACTGTGTCCTGCTTCGAACTCTTCCAGCTCACAGCTCCACCATTCAGGCAAAACACGTACCCCGATTGAGATCTATAGTCATCCTTGTCTGTTTGGAAGCTTGCATCACTGTAACCCTTTACAGTTAGCTCCTCATTACCTGCAAATATCAGAAAATATTCTTTCGTTCTTCGTAAGTATTTATGAATATTTTTGACTGCTATCCAGTGACTTTCACCTGGATCTGACTGGTATCTACTCGTCATGCTCAAAGCATATGAGACGTTAGGACGAGTACAAAGCATGGCGTACATGATAGACCCTATAGCAGATGCATAAGGGATCTTATCCATGCGATCTCTCTCCTCCTTAGAAGAGAGACATTGAGTCTTTGAAAGACTCACACCATGTGATAAAGGCAGAAATCCTTTCTTGGAATGTTGCATAGAAAAATGATCTAGCACTTTATCAATGTATGTACTCTGACTTAGGCCAAGTAATCTTTTAGATCTATCTCTATAGATCTTGATGCCTAGAATATAGGCAGCTTCACCTAAGTCTTTCATCGAGAAACAATTCCCTAACCACATCTTCACAGACTGGAGTGAGGGAATATCATTTCAGATGAGAAGTATGTCATCTACATACAAGATAAGAAATACAACTGTACTCCCACTATTTCTCTTGTAGACACAAGGTTCATCTTCATTCTTGATGAAACCAAACTCTTTGATTGCATCATCGAATCGAAGATTCCAGCTTCGAGAGGCTTGCTTTAGTCCATAAATGGACCTTTGCAGTTTGCATACCTTTCCAGGATGCTTTGGATCTTCAAAACCCTCAGGCTGTGTCATATACACATCCTCGAGTAGCTTTCCATTCAGAAAAGCGGTTTTGACATCCATCTGCCAGATCTCATAATCGTGGTAGCCTGCAATAGCAAGTATGATCCGAATGGATTTAAGCATCACAACTGGTGAAAAGGTTTCATCATAGTCAATACCATGAATTTGTTTGAATGCTTTAGCCACCAATCTACCTTTATAGGTATGCTTATTACCATCCATGTCAGTCTTTACTTTAAAGACCCACTTACACCCAATGGGTTTTACCCCTTCAGGTGGATCAACCAAATTCCATACTTGGTTAGTGTACATGGATTCCATTTCGGATCTCATGGCCTCTAGCCATTTCTCGGAATCTGGGCTCATCATAGCTTCTTGATAGAATGTAGGCTCGTCAAGATCGACAAGCAATACATCACCATTGTCAGTCAAGAGAAAAGAATATCTCTCGGGTTGACGACGGATCCTATCAGATCTACGAAGAGGTTGGTCTACTTGAACAGGTGTTTGCTCCACAACTCTTTGGGCAACAATTTCCTCATCCACAACACTTTGTCGTGCCTGTTCATTTTCCATCGAAGCCTTAGTGTTATCTTCATCTTGAATTTCTTCAAGATGAATTTTACTCCCACTAGTTTTTCTAGAAATAAATTCTCTTTCTAGAAAGACAGCATTTCTGGCAACAAACACCTTGCCAAGTGTGGGATTGTAAAAGTAATATCCCTTAGTTTCCTTGGGATATCCTACAAAATAACACTTATCTGATTTGGGTCCTAGTTTATCTGAGACTTGACGTCTAACATAAGCTTCACAACCCCAAATCTTTATAAAAGACATTTTGGGACTCTTCCCAGTCCATAACGTATATGGTGTCTTTTCTACGGCTTTTGATGGGACGCGATTAAGTGTGAAAGCGGCTGTCTCTAGAGCTAAACCCCAAAAGGAAGTAGGTAGATCAGTCTGGCTCATCATTGATCGTACCATATCTAATAGAGTACGATTTCTCCTCTCAGATACACCATTCCATTGTGGTGTTCCAGGTGGAGTGAGTTGGGATATTATCCCACATGCCAGAGATATGTTTGGTTCAAATTATTCGATTTGAACCGTTTGGTATTTACGTTATAAATTGGGGTTTCTAAATCTAGAACATAGAGACCATTCATAAGTGGTGCATTACAATAGAACATTTCATTCAAATAAATGGAATAACATTTGTCATTTATTATAAAAGAAAAGTTTTTCTTGTCTAAACATGATACAGAAATTATGTTCTTCGTTAATGCAGGTACATAAAAGCACTCCTCTAGTTCTAAGATAAGCCCAGTGGGCAAAGACAAAGAATATGTTCCTACAGCTACAGCAGCAACTTTTGCGCCATTGCCTACTCGTAGGTCCACTTCGCCCTTTGCCATTAGTCTACTATTTCTCAGTCTCTGCACATTAGTACAAATGTGAGATGCACATCTGGTATCTAATACCCATGTAGAAGAAATAGATAGATTAACTTCTATAACGTGTATACCTGAGGCAGAAGTCCCACTTCTTTTCTTCTTTACTTCCTCAAGGTAGACTTTGCAGTTCCGCTTCCAGTGTCCAGTCTCACCGCAATGGAAACAGTCCCCTTCCTTAGGTACTTTACCTTTACCCTTTGAAGTGGATGAATTAGCCTTGCCTTTAGCTTGGGTCTTACCCTTGCCTTTGCGCTTACCTTTGCCCTTCTTGACCATTAGTACGTTACTAACTTTCTTCTTGAGATTCGGTTCAGCAGTTCTTAACATGCTGAGAATCTCAGGCAAAGGCTTATCAATTTCATTCATGTTATAATTCATGATGAATTGATTATATGCTTCTGGCAATGATTGCAGGATAACATCGGTTGCCAATTCTTGGCTCAGTGGAAAACCTAGTCTTTCAAGGTTCTCAACGTACCCTATCATTTTAAGTACGTGAGTTCCTACAGGTGTTCCTTCTTGCATCTTGCATGCAAAAAGAGCCTTAGACACTTCAAAACCCTCGTGCCTAGCTTGTCCTTGATATAGTTGTTTCAAATGCTCAACCATACCATAGGCATCCATGTTCTCATGTTACTTCTGAAGCTCAGAGTTCATGGTGGCAAGCATAAGACATGACACATCTAATGCGTCATCTTGATGCTTCTTATAAGCATCCTTTTCAGCACGAGTGGCCGCAGGGGCGGGTGTTTCAGGGATAGACTGCTCTAGGACATACAGTTTATGTTCTTGCTTGAGGATAATCCTCAAGTTCCTATACCAGTCTAGAAAGTTAGCTCCATTGAGCTTGTCTTTCTCAAGGATAGATCGCAAGTTGAGGGGGTGTGTCGTGTTAGATGACATGGTGATCTACAACATTAAAATGCAAAATTAAGTATCATACCTAAATCATTTAATTAGGCCTTTAATTAAATGAGGCTCCCACTAAATTCTCATAGCTTTGATATGAGCTAATCATTGATGTAGGCAAACACATTTTGCTTACATCATTAGCTTCTATTTAGCTATAAATTTATATGGGATAAAGATCCACATCATACTTCGTCTTGAGTTAGCTTTGGCTAATCGCCCAAGACGTAGTATGATTAGGTAGGCAATCTTTTGCCAATTACATCTGATGTAACTCTTTAATAGCTTTGGTTAAGTTTAGATTAGTTTAGTGCTTATTCCTAAACCAGCTTCCAGGCCGTGGCGAGGCACAGAGGCCTTCTTTGATATCGGAGCAACGACCACTTTCTAAGACAAAGCTGATGTTCGGAAATCACACAAAAACTAATTTTTAAAACTTATGTTCAAAGCTAATATATGCCTCTACTTTCTTAATTAATTAAGAAAAACTTAATTAAGTCTTAACCAAGTTTGATAGCGGGACATCACGATTGTCCACTCGCACTCTTCCAAGATAAAATGCATTGCTTTGCTTTGGCAAACCCAACAACAAATGATCGAGGAAGTAGTGAGTACCAAACTTTGGTAGGCATATCGTTTTTGACTTATTAAGAAATAAACTTAAACATGCATCACATACATATTAGCATACATCACATATAAGCTAAATTAACATGCATCACATACATATTAAACTAAGCGTGTCATGGTTATGACCCTTATTCTACAATCTTCTCAAGCCAATGAAAAGATTGATTGGTCAACCTAGGGATAGCATCTTCTCCCAAGTGCTTCCTTTTGGTTGTCTTGTGTTATTGACTTCCTTCTTGTAACGTCATCTTCCAATGGACCCTCCATCTTTATTTTGTATATTACAAAAGGAGAAATACTCGAGTTACATTCGAGTCTAAAACTAATTTTACAACAAGAATTTTAGGAGAAAGGCATGACACGCAGGCCGTATTAAGAATTACAACACATATTCACAAACTTTTTGGGACTAGGCCATAACCATGCACCATGTCAATTTTAACTTTTAAAAGACATCGGATATTTTATTATGTTTGAAAAATTGCTGATGCAATTATCAACTCATAATAAAATTTATCCTACTTCTATATCATATATAAAATAGAGAAAACCTATTTTTTTTTTATACAATCTTTTGCAAGTGGCTCTGATACCACTGTAGGGATTTTTTTTATGCAAAATAGCATATGCGCAACGGAAAAATAGGATCCCTTCCAAGTGATCCTTGCGAAAGAAAACCTCGTACAAAAAAATAAATTTCTCTAAAAGAAAAAAAAACTTATCTTATAGGAGAATATTACCTTTGTTGCGTGCCCTTTTTAATCCCGCTTCTCCTTGGGTTTGTTGGATCTTTTAGCACGTTCAAATGTCCGTGCCTTTATATGTATCCACACGAGCAAGCTCTTGTCTCACAAAAGAATCTAGAAGAGCTCTCCTTTACTTCTTTCTAGAGAAGTCCCTAAAGGAGAGGAAGGTAGGGAAAAAGAGAAAGGAAGAAGAAGACCACTCTTCTTGCTAGCCTACACTCACAAAAGCCACACAACCAAAGCCTCTCACCACCAAGCTCTCTCCAAGCCTCAAGCTTCCACCACTTTGGCCTGTCACCCCATGGAGTGTTTTATAGGATTGAAAAAACCTTTCACCTCCTATCACATTCAATGCAATCAATTGCATTGAAAAATAATCAAACAAGGAGTTACACTCCTTGTTTGGCCGGCCACATGTGGAGAAATTCCAAAGGTCAAAACCCTTTGTCTCCTTTCACCTCATCAAGCTTAGGTGGCATGCTTATGTGGCATGCTTATGTGGCATTCATGCATGTTGAATTAATCTTATTAATTCAATAAGCTTATGTTACCATATTGAATTAATCTCATTAAATCAATAAGGTAGCATATTGAATTAATCTTATTAAATCAATTAAGCTTAGGCTATCATGATAATATATTTATTTAATCTTATTAAATTAATAAGCTTAGCATATTGAATTAATCTCATTAAATCAACAAGCTAAAATTCTCATTAAGCTTAAAGTCCAAAAACCATTTTGTACTTAAGCTTATTCCCAAATTATTCTAGTCAAACTAGAATGCACTAATTCTTCTAATCATCATGCTCTTTATGTGTGACCCTATAGGCTCTCATAACGTTGGCAGTGGATCTAAACTCTTTTAGATACACAAGCAATGAGTGGCATCTAGCAATACATCATTGCTACCCAAGTTACGAAATAAGTCAAGATCCGACTAACCTTTCCGTGACTACTATAATGTATGACCGTGTCCTTCTATCCTTGATATCATATTGACCAATGAGGCATAGACTGTGTCATCCTCGATCAATCTATGTGTTTCTTGATCACTGAGTAAACTAACTCAAACAAATGAGCTCAATATCTCATATTGACTCATTCGAGCATGGCCATGCGTTTTAGTAGTTCTACTCAATCAAGGGGCCCACAGATATCACTCCCGTCATATGGGAGGGATAGATCCCATCTACATCACTCACATCCCTCCGCATAATTTGTTATATACCCAGTAATCGCCTTTATGGTCCACCCTGTTACGGGTGACGTTTGACGATACCAAAGTACATAACTCCTTATGTAGGGAACCGTAGTGACTTCAGGTTTGAGGACTATTCATACCAATAGTCACATGAGAAAGTTTATGATACTCATATGACGATCCATGAAACTTTCTCATGGCGGGTCAGTTCAGTATATATTCTCTAATATATACCCATGTGTCAACTTGATATCATATATCCATGACTTGTGAGATTAAGTCATCGATTGACCTACATGCTAGTCTTTATGTATTAATATTGCCCTTGCATATTAATACTTGACTACATTTAGGAAAGTGTTCTCTATAGCCTCTCATAATCAATTCTGCCAATTGATGTGTTGTAGATAAGAACCTACTTTTCTAGGGCATTATTATATTTAATTTAGCTGGCACAAGCAAGACGTAAATATAATAACCAATCCTTTGCCTTTATAGAATATGATACAAAATGTTCCCTATTCAACCATCACATGATTGGTTCTAGGGCTATAACTAACAGGACTGCCCCAACGGAAGCAGAACAAGGGTATATCTTTTGGTCTAGTCGTTGAAACATATTTAGCGGTGTTATCTACCGACAGCTGGTGTGTAGATACGGGACCCACTGATCATGTCTGCAATACTTTACAGGGGTTCCAGAAAACTAGACGACTGGCTGAGGGGAGATTATCGTTTACTTGGGCGATGCTATGAAGGTGGCGGCTATTGCAGTGGGAGATGTTTATTTGTCTTTTGAGAGGAATAAAATTTTGGTTCTGAAAAATTGCCTTTATGTACCTTTATTTAGAAAGAATTTGATTTCGATTTCTAAATTGTTTATGGATGGATATTCTATTTCTTTTAATTACAGAGTTGTTATAAAAAGGAATAGGGAGATTATCTATTATGGTGCAATGATAGGAAATTTATAAACTCTTGAACCAAAAGCTCCCACGATGCAAATAAAAGTAAATAACTCATCTTCTAATTCTAATAAGAGAAAAGAACCTTCGAAAATGAACCAAACATATTTTTGGCATCTAAGGGTAGGTTATATTAACCTAAGTAGAATTCAAAGGTTGATAGCTGATGGACGTTTGGGCTCATTAGTGGTGGAAGATTTCCCAACCTGCGAATCTTGCTTGGAAGGTAAAATAACCAAGAGGCCTTTTAAGGCCAAGGGGTATAGAGCCAAAGATGTGTTGGAATTGGTTCATTCTGATTTGTGTGGTCCTATGTCTATCCAGGCAAGAGGTGGTTTTGAATATTTCGTCTCTTTTATAGATGATTATTTAAGATATAGATACATTTACTTGATGAGCCACAAGTCTGAATGCTTTGACAGGTTCAAAGAATTCAAGGCTGATGTAGAGAAACGTTATGGTAAAAGTATCAAGATACTACGATCTGATCATGGTGGTGAGTACCTCTTGGGAGAGTTTAGGAATTACTTATCAAAGGCTAGGATTCAATCCTAATTGTCTGCACCTGGAACACCCCAGCAGAATGGTGTAGTGGAGCGAAGGAATATGACTCTTATGGAGATGGTTAGATCGATGATGAGTTATTATGAGTTGCCAGATTCATTCTAGGGATATGCTTTGGATACGACAGTGAATATTCTGAACTTGGTACCATCTAAATGAGTGCCTTCTACTCCCACAGAATTGTGGACTGGGCGAAAGCCTAGTCTGAGACATATTCGGATTTGGGGGAGTCTAGCACATGTGCTGAAGGCAAATGCTGGTAAGTTGGAACCTCATACAGAAGTCCGCATGTTCGTTGGCTATCCTAGAGGAACGAAAGGTTGTTTGTTTTATAGTCCTAGAGATCAGAGGGTGATCGTTAGCACGAACGCCAGATTTCTAGAGGAAGACTATGTGATGAACTACAAGCCCATGAGTAAGATTGTTCTGGAGGAATTGAGAGGGGAAGTCACTACTTCAGTACCACTGGTACAAGAGGATATACCACAAGTGACTACACCGCGTGTCACAGAGGATACACAGGTGATACCTTGTCATAGTGGGAGGGTTGTTAGACAGCCAGATATATTCATGTTCTTGGGAGAATCTTCTGATTTGGTCCCTGGCGAACATGAACCTGATCCCTGGACATATGACGAAGCAATCCAAGATAAAGATGCGATATCTTGGCAAAGTGCGATGAATTCTGATATAGAATCTATGGATTCAAATCAGGTCTGGGAGCTAGTAGAACCACCCAATGGTATAAAAACCATTGGATGCAAGTGGATCTACAAAAGAAAGAGAGGAATAGACGGGAAGGTTGAGACCTTCAAAGCAAGTCTTGTTGCGAAAGGGTATACTCAGAAAGAGGGTATCGATTATGAGGAGACTTTTTTGCCGATAGCCATACTTAAATCTATCCGAATTCTCTTATGTATTGCTACTCATATAGATTATGAGGTATGACAGATGGATGCCAAGACAACTTTCCTTAATGGAAGTCTTGAGGAGAACATCTATATGAAGCAACTAGAGGGATTCATTGCAAAGGGAAAAGAGCATCTTGTGTGCAAGCTTAATCGGTCTATTTATGGATTGAAGTAAGCTTCGAGATTTAGGAATATCCGCTTTGATGATGTAATCCAGTCTTATGGATTTATTCAAAGTCCGAATGAGTCTTGTGTATACAAGAGATGTGACGGAAATGTAGTGGTATTTCTTGTACTATACGTAGATGACATTTTGTTAATTGGCAACAATGTCAAGGTGTTATCGGATGTAAGGGTATGGTTGTCCAAACAGTTTGATATGAAGGACTTGGGAGAAGTGGGACACATCCTTGGGATCAAGGTTATAAGGGATCGCAGGAAAAGAATGTTGTGCTTATCTCAAGCTTCATACATAGACACCATTTTTGTTTGTTTTAGCATGCAAAACTCTAAGAAAGGTTTTCTACCTTTTATGCATGGAGTACCTTTATCTAAAGAGATGTGTCCTAGAACATCAAAGTAGATAGAGGAGATGAAGGCGGTTCCTTATGCTTCGGTAGTAGGAAGCCTCATATATGCTATGCTATGTATGAGACCGGATATCTACTTTGTCGTTGGCATGGTTAGCAGATATTAGAGTAATCCAGAATAGGGACATTGAACTGCAATATAACATATATTGAAGTACCTGAGAAGGACTAGGAATTATATGCTAGTTTACTAGGCAAATCTATTACTCCCTGTGGGTTACACAGATTCCGACTTCCAATCAGATAGGAATAATAGTAAGTCTACCTCAGGTTTTGTGTTTACTTTAAGAGGTGGATCCATTGTATGGAGGAGTGTCAAGCAGAAATGCGCGACGGACTCTACCATGGAAGCTGAGTATGTGGAAGCCTCTAAGGCCGCCAAAGAAGCTGTATGGCTTAGGAACTTCTTGATGGACTTGGATGTGATTCCTGGTTTGCCCAGAACTATCATAATTTATTGTGATAACAGTGGTGCAGTTGCAAACTCGAAAGAACCACAAACCCATAAGGCAAGTAAACACATAGATTGCAAGTACCACCTGATACGAGAAATCATAAAGCGAGGAGAAGTTGTTGTGGCCAAGATTGCATCAGAGGATAACCTGGCAGATCCTTTCACTAATGCCCTTCCAGCGAGAGCTTTTCATAGGCATGTAGAGGGAATGAGAATCAGTTGTATGGCGGTATAAGGACAATATAGTCTTTTAGTATAAGTGGGAGATTGTTGAGATGTATATTGAAAAGTCTATCTTTTGTATGAACATATTTGATTTTGAAATAAGAATCACATGATCATTGTTTGCATATTTATGGTCATGCATATTGTTTAATACATTATATTATAGATAACATGGTGTGTAGTGTCACACGGGAGATCATGTTATCAGTTCCTTGTAAAGTATAAGTAAAGGCTTACAACCGAGATGGTTTTGGACAAATTATTGGTATGGTTGTAGTATGATTTGGGATTGGTTTGTCTTGACCATAGAATTACACTAGTACACTTTGTGTGTATTGAGTAGGACCGACTTAGAGGTGATTCGATTTATTGCTGACTACATAATTGAATCAGATCTCGGATATTATGGTGTACATGCTCTTAATCCCGATAAAATAACGGGCACATGTAATTAGTATTTATTTCTTTGATTTACCAATGAGAGAGATTTATAGAGTAAATTGTTGGTGCAGTGAGGCACCGAAATCGAACCTGTGTTTTGATTATAGCAAAGACACAAAGTTAAGTCTATTTTGTTTTGTCACGAGCTGAATCGAGTGTGCAGAAGATTGATATAGCTGGAGCTGAAGGCTAGCGACACCCGGAGAAAGCCGCGGTGGTCGAGCGACACTCGAGTGATTTCGGAGGGAGCCGAAGGAATCGAGTGGAAGGCCGGAAGCAAAAGCAACACGTAAGCATCGAGGTAAGCTCGAGTGTGCGAGAGTAAGTAAGGTCGTATACTCTTTACGGGGATGATCTTAAGCGTAGATCTGACCAAAGACTTCTTATAGATGGTCTAGGTCGAGATCGGATGGTCGACGACCATCGAAATTATGTTTTTGTTGTGCTAACTTTGACTTGCAGCAAGCATCAGTCGACTGCCAGCTTGGAGGACTCGACTGCTGTCAAACAGTCGACTACCGAAGGTCAGCAATCGACTGATGCTGCCATCAGTCGACTGATGATGGCCATCAGTCGACTGATGGTCAATGATCAGATTCGAGGAGTCAAGGATTATCACCAAATTTCAAGGGAAGATGTGCTCAAATTTGATTGGCTAGGGTTCCTCTCGAAAAGGGGCTCAAAGGCTATAAAAGGAGGGCCAAACCTAGGGTTTCATCAACAATTCTAAGCCTCCAAAAAGTCTCCGCAAAGCTACAATTCTCCGACAACGAAGTCCTTCCTTCCGACGTCTAGGTTTAATTTTTCTTATTTGTCTTTGTACGTCGGTATTATTTTGTTATCAGTTGTTCATCTACTTTTCGGAGCTTTTATCGTATACGAGGAGAGGGGGATTGTCCCTCTACCTTAAAGTTTTTTTTGTATCGATTAACTCCTACCTCCAACGAGGAGGAGTTCCTTTAGTGCTTCTGCCCTCCGTACGTGGTCAAGGACCACTAGGGCCTTGGAGTAGTAGCCTTCGGCTACGAACCAAGTAAAACCCTTGTGTCGATTGTCTCTTTTATTTTATATTTACATTTCCGCTGCAATTAATTTATTTTCTCTAGAGTTTTAACGAACGAAAGAAAAAGAAAAGGTTTTTCGCTATTCACCCCCCCCTCTAGCGAACCGCATCGATCCAACAATTGGTATCAGAGCCGGGGGCGCTTAGATTTGGTGAAACCACCAATCTAACATTTTTTTTACAGATTTGTTTTTCGTTCGTTTAAATTTTTCTCCCGCACTACTAATCCAAGACGAAGTCTTGGTACTCTTCGTTTGATTTTGTTTTGCAAGTATTCGCTTTTGGAGTAGCCGACGGTCAAACGGGCATAACTTTTTGTACAAGTTGACCCACGACACGGTCTACCTACCAAATCGAAGCCCTCGCAGAGATCTACACTTCTTATGGGGGTTTACCCCCGTAACAAGTTGTTTTCATCCTCAAAAATCGATGTTTAGTAGCCTTTCGGGACATCAAGGCTGTGAGTACTTACTTTTATTTAGTTTCTATTTCTTTGCTTAACTTTCTATTTTTCGCTTTGTTTCTTTTATTTCCCACACTACTAATCCAAGACGCAAGTCTTGGTACTTTCGTGTTTTTTTCATTGCTAGGTCTTCTTTTAGTCTCTTGTTTTTGTTCTAATGGTCCATCTCGAGGGTTTTAGCACCGTCCGACCTCCGTTTTACAACGGAGATGATTTCCGTTATTGGAAAGGTCGGATGGAATGCTTTCTCAAAACCCAAATCGAGATGTGGATCATAATCCAAACGGGTTTCACACTTCCGACTAATGAAGTGGGTGACTCCTTGGATTATGATCAATGGACCGTTGCAACAAAACGACAAGTCGGGCCGATGCCAAGGCAACACAAATCCTCCAATGCGGCTTGTCCAAGGAGGAGCTAAATCGCTACGGCCCTTCATAAGCACAAAGGATCTTTGGATAAAGCTAATCGAGTTACACGAAGGATCGGATCAAGCTAAGGTTTGCAAACGTGATTTGTTATTCAATAAATTGTACACACTAAAAATGCAGGAACACGAGTCCGCGATGCAACTCCACGCCCGTGTCCAAGACATAGTCAACAACCTACACGCAATCGGGCAAAAGGTCGAAAACCGCGACCTTATAAGGTATGTCCTAAACTCTTTTCCGAGGACTACCTTATGGGCATCCATGGTTGATGCCTATAAGGTCTCTAAGGACCTTTCTAAACTTAGATTAGATGAACTCTTTTCGGATTTTGAATTACATGAGCAGTCCAACTCGGAACCCGAGAGGGGTATAGCCTTGTTTGCAGGTTCAAAGAAGAAGAAAATCGCAAGGAAGCCACCACCAACCGAGGAGGAAGACGAGTCCGAAGAAGAAGTTGACCGTCACAACTAATGAACCTAGCTCAAGGATAGCCAAGGGACGAAAGCTAACCACAACTCGACCCAACCAAGGTAAGCCTAAAAGTTCTAATATTAGGTGTTATGAGTGTAACAGGTTTGGACATATAAAGTCCGATTGCACCAAGATCAACCAACAAGCACCTAATCATAAGAAGGCCCTCAACGCGACATGTGATGAAGCGTCATCCGAAGAATACGATGACAACGTCTTCATGGCGAAATCAATTGAGTCTGACACGGAGACCGAACTTGAGTCGTAACTCGAGGATGACTCTGACCACGGTTACCTTCAAGTCAAGCCACGACACGATCCGGTTCAAAAGATACCCTTAAGGTGAGTCGAACTTTATTTAATACTTTACATAATACGGTTAGGTTTTTGTCTAGGATGTTAGCTAAGTCCGAGTCCAAGGTCGAGACCCTTGTTGAGGAGGTTAAACTCCTCAAACACGAGGTCTCCCTAACCTCTTCGACTAGTCGAGTTCAAGAGAAGGACTCAACTCGAGTTGAAAATCTCGAAGTTGAGAACTCTCTCTTGAAAAGTCAAGTCGAAGATCTTAGGAACACGTTGGAAAGGTTCACTTCGGGATCCAAAGGACTTGACCTCCTACTTGGATCTCAAAGGGCCATGTACAACAACAAGGACTCGAGTTTAACTCAAACACGACTAATAGGTCGTATATGTCGATTGTAAGTCGACATAAGAAACATGTCCAAGCATGGGTCCCTAAGAACCTTTTGATTTCAACTCTAGGATCCAACCCGTACTGGGTTCCCAAGGACCAAATCCACTATGTGGATAGACCGAACCGATTCAACGGTCTAGGGGGAGCCAGTACAAAACATGTTTGTGATTTAACTTAGAAATTGCATGTTTTAACTTATAATGTTTATGCTTTAACTTAGAAATTGCATGCTTTAACTTAGAAAGTTTGTACTTTAAAACTTGTGAACTCACTTAGAACAAAAACATAACCAACTAAAATTTTTCGAAAAGATTGAGCCTCGGGGAGCCTCTTTTCAAAAACATAACCAACTAAAATTCTTCGAAAAGATTGAGCCTCGGGGAGCCTCTTTTCAAAAATAACTAGTTAGACGAGGAAATAATTTTAGGTAAGTCAAGTCATCATTTTCTTGAAAATGGCTTTGTCTAAGGAAGTGGTCGATGATCCGATAAAAGAAGGCCCCTGTGCCTCGCCACGACCTGGAAGCCATGATCTTGAAAAGGTAAACTTGACAAGCCTAGGGTTAAATCCAAATCTAACATAAAATTACTTGAACCTAAATCCACTTAATCAACTTAATTAGAAGTCATCTCAAAATAAACACATAAGTATAACATGCTTGATCATATAGACTCCGGTGAGATGACCTAGGGTTAACAACTTACAACCAATTTTCTTAATAAAATCTAACATCCAATCCAACCACCTTGTGTGTAGGATCAATGCGTTGCTCCCATACATGACCGGGATCAACTCAAATTCGCAAAGCTTCGATTCAAACGACAAGGATCGTAGCCTTTGGGAATAACGGCAAGCTCAAAATCATCGGATCGTGATATCGAGCTTAATACTTAATTTTGTTATTAAAAATGTATTACTTGTAGAGAATTTTGAATATAACTTACTTAGTGTAAGCCAATTGTGTGATAATAACTATAAGGTTATATTTCTAGAAAATGAATGCGTAATTAATACCAATGAAACCTCTAAAACAATTCTTAAAGAAACTAGAAATAACAACATTTATACGATCAACTTAACCAACTCCTCAACTAAGTGTCTTATGACACGGCAAGAGGAATCATGGTTGTGGCACCGACGACTCGGTCACTCGCACCCAAGACTCGTCCACAAGATGAGTCAGAGTGGCTTAGTCAGTGGCTTACCCAACCTCAACAATTTGGTTAATAAAATCTGTAATGCTTGTCAACAAGGAAAACAACCTAGGACACAAAACAAGTTAACTAACCAAGAACGAACCTCAAGTGTACTTGAGCTCCTGCATATGGATCTATTCGATTCACATGGAGCCAAGTCACTCAATAGAAGTTAATATTGCTTAGTCATAATTGACGACTACTCCAGGTTTACCTGGGTTAGGTTCATCAAACTAAAAAATGATACCCTAGATCAATTAATCAATCTATTCAAATTAATCGAGAATAAAAAAGACCTTAAGGTTAAAAGACTTAGAAGCGATCATGGTGGTGAATTCAAAAATCAAAGGTTCACCGACTTCTGTAACCTAAACGGATACCACCATGAATTCTCTTGCCCTAGGACCCCTCAACAAAATGGCCTAGTGGAGCGGAAAAACCGAACTCTACAAGAAGCCGCTAGGACCATGTTGAATGAATACGACCTACCCGATAGATTTTGGGCAGAAGCCGTTAGCACGGCTTGCTATGTCCAAAATAGGATCCTTATGGTAAAGAGGCACCTTAAGACCTCGTACGAGATTTATCACGATAAAATACCTAACATCAAGTACTTTAGGGTATTTGGGTGTAAGGTACATATCCTAAACACTAAGGATTACCTAGGGAAATTTACATCCAAAACCACCACCGGAATCTTTCTAGGATACTCGACTACAAGTAAAGCTTATAGAGTATATAACCATGACACCCTCAGAGTCGAGGAGACTATCAATGTAGTATTTGATGAAGGACATGAACCTACAAAACCCCCGGCAACCCCAATTAGCGAGCCGATTCATACTAGACCTAACTCTGATCCGGAGATCAGGTCTAGTGTTAATCCTAACCTAGGTCAACCTAGTCACTCTATTGATCAAGTGATAGATGACTCCAACCAAACTAGTGTTCAACCAAGTCACCCCATTGATCAAGCATTAGGTGACATAAACCCAACCCAATCTAGGATTCAGACTAACCACCCTATCGATCAAGTAATAGGAGATCCTAATCTAGGAGTTTGAACTAGAGCATCCTATAGGAACCTTAGTCAAATTTCCTTAATTTCAAAGATAGAACCCAAATCAATTGAACAAGCTCTTCTTGATCCCGATTGGATTATTGCAATGCAAGAAGAGCTAGCTCAATTTACTAGGAATGAAGTGTGGGAATTAGTATCATCACCTAAAGACAAAACGATAATTGGAACAAGGTGGGTGTTTCAAAACAAGCTTGATGATAAAGGTGAAGTAGTTAGAAACAAGGCTAGGTTAGTCGCCAAAGGATTTAGCCAAGTCGAAGGCTTAGATTACGACGAAACCTATGCCCCAGTAGCTAGACTCGAATCCATTCGAATGTTGCTAGCTTATGCCGCACATCGAGGATTTAAGCTGTTTCAAATGGATGTTAAGTCAGCATTCCTAAATGGATACATTAAAGAAGAAGTTTATGTTAGCCAACCCCCCAGATTCGAAAATCTAGATAAACCCGACCATGTTCTAAAACTTAAGAAAGCTCTGTATGGACTTAAACAAGCTCCTCAAGCTTGGTACGAGAGACTTTCAATCCATCTTAAGTCAAAAGGGTTTAACCAAGGCTTAGTTGACCCAACTCTCTTCGTAAAAACCTTAGGTAAAGAAATATTCATAGCTCAAATTTAAGTAGTTTATATAATTTTTGGAACCTCTAACTCAGCCTTACTAAACGAGTTCGTTTCACTCATGGAAAGTGAGTTAGAAATGAACTTGGTAGGCGAGTTAAGTTTCTTTTTAGGTCTACAAATTAAACAAACTAAGGATGGTATATACCTATATCAACAAAAATACACTAAGGAGTTAATTAAAAGATTTGGAATGCAAGACGCTAAGATAATAAACACCCCAATGGCGATTAATGTTAACATAGGAGAAGACCTAGAAAGTAAGTCCATTGACTTAAAATACTATAGGAGTGTAATAGGGAGTCTCCTGTACTTAACTGCAAGCCGAATATATCTTATTTGCAGTAAGTATGTGCGCCAGGTTTCAAACCTGTGCCAAGGAGTCTCACCTAACCCTAGTTAAGCGTATCCTTAGATATCTAAAGGGTACACTTAATGTCGGTATTTGGTATCCTAGATCTACCGAGTTCGAACTAATCGGCTACTCCGATTCGGATTATGCCGGTAGTAAACTCGACAGAAAGAGCACGAGTGGTTGTTGTCAACTACTCGGATCGAGTCTAGTGAGTTGGTGCAGTAGGAAGCAACATTGTGTTGCCTTGTCTACCACCGAAGCCGAATACATCGCGATGGGTGAGTGTGTCACTCAGCTTCTTTGGATGAAGCACACCCTCCGTGACTTTAAGTTAGACTTTACGAATACTAAACTTCACGTAGATAACATTAGTTCAATTAATCTTACAAAGAATCCAATATGTCACTCTAGGACCAAACATATAGAAGTCAAACACCATTTCATTCGAGAACATGTGGCCAACGGAGCCATACAACTCGAGTACGTCGAATCGAAATCTAACCTAGCAGACCTATTTACTAAACCCCTACCCGAAGCCGAATTTAGTCTATTAAGACGAAAATTGGGCATGTGCGTAATAGAATAAGAACTTGCAAACTATATTTTCTTACTACTATTTCTTATTTTTCATTTTGATGGAACTAGCATAGGACATACCTTAGATAACATGCACCTATAGATCTAAGGAGCCAGTACATCTCACAACACATAGGACTAATGTGTTTGTGTACTTAGCCACGTAGATGGGTGTGAGATGTTAGGACCCTACACCAGGTTCCAAGATGTAGATCAAGTGCGTCAATATGAACCTCGGAGTATAAATATGCAACTAATATTAACCAACTCTAATCAGGACTTGTTGATAATATCATTTCAATCAAGTCAAACTAGAGTTGAACATTTAGATGAATTATTTTCACATACTATTTTTAAAATCATCATGCTTGGACTTAGGGTTTTCTTAAACCCCCACTTTTTCCTTGATTTATGTCAAAAGGGGAGAAAAGGCCAAAGTTAAGGTTCAAGAAAGGCAAAGTTCAATTTCAAATTTTGAAATTGATAACTTAACTTAAAACTTTGATTCGCCTAAGTTAAGGGGGAGTAAGGTTTAGGTTTCAACTCTTGAATTGAAAACTTTAAAGGCCCAAGTTAAGAAATCAAAAGTAAAACCTTTGAATAATTAACCTTTGACTTAACTTTTGATTACTTAACTTGCACTTATTTTTGACTCTAAGAAGCCTAAGTTAAGTAATGCCATTTACTTAACTCATTATCTTTGTGTTTGGAGAACTAAAAGTCTTTTTCAAGTACTCACCCTGGTCAAGGGAGGGTTCCTCTAAGGAGAACTTGAGAAATATTTTTACTACTCCTACTTTTGATTCTTGTCTTTACTGTTTCATGCACTTAATTTCCTTAACTTTGTGTGTTTTTCCATATATCAAAAGGGAGATTGTTGGTGCAAAGTGAGGCACCAAATCGAACTGTGTTTTGATTATAGAAAAGACACAAAGTTAAGTCTATTTTGTTTTCTCACGATGAATCAAGTGTGCAAAAGATTGATATAGCCGAGCTGAAGGCTAGAGACACCCGAGAAAGCGTGGTGTCGGCGACACTCGAGTGATTTCGAGGAGCCAAGGAATCGAGTGGAAGGCCGGAAGCAAAAGCAACACGTAAGCATCGAGGTAAGCTCGAGTGTGCGAGTAGGTAAGTAAGGTCGATCCTCTTTACGGATGATCTTA
Source organism: Wurfbainia villosa (assembly GCA_025175895.1). Classification (NCBI taxonomy): domain Eukaryota; kingdom Viridiplantae; phylum Streptophyta; class Magnoliopsida; order Zingiberales; family Zingiberaceae; genus Wurfbainia; species Wurfbainia villosa. The sequence goes on along the minus strand of CM046000.1, from coordinate 18,501,996 downwards.
GCGAGATCCACCAAAGACTTCTTATAGATGGTCTAGGTCGAGATCGGATGGTAGACGACCATCGAAATTATGTTTTTGTTGTGCTAACTTTGAGGACTCGAGGCCACAATCACCGATCGCCGAAGGTCAAGAATCGATCGATGCGCCATCACGATCGATGATGGCCATCAGTCGACTGATGGTCAATGATCAGATTCGAGGAGTCAAGGATTATCACCAAATTTCAAGGGAAGATGTGCTCAAATTTGATTGGCTAGGGTTCCTCTCGAAAAGGGGCTCAAAGGCTATAAAAGGAGGGCCAAACCTAGGGTTTCATCAACAATTCTAAGCCTCCAAAAAGTCTCCGCAAAGCTACAATTCTCTGACAACGAAGTCCTTCCTTCCGACGTCTAGGTTTAATTTTTCTTATTTGTCTTTGTACGTCGGTATTATTTTATTATCAGTTGTTCATCTACTTTTCGGAGCTTTTATCGTATACGAGGAGAGGGGGATTGTCCCTCTACCTTAAAGTTTTTTTTTTGTATCGATTAACTCCTACCTCCAACGAGGAGGAGTTCCTTTAGTGCTTATGCCCTCCGTACGTGGTCAAGGACCACTAGGGCCTTGGAGTAGTAGCCTTCGGCTACGAACCAAGTAAAACCCTTGTGTCGATTGTCTCTTTTATTTTATATTTACATTTTTGCTGCAATTAATTTATTTTCTCTAGAGTTTTAACGAACGAAAGAAAAACAAAAGGTTTTTCGCTATTCACCCCCCCCCTCTAGCGAACCGCATCGATCCAACATAAATCGATAGGCTCGGTAAGTTAGAAAATGATATTATTTACATGGTGTGCCGTTGATTATAGGAGGAAACCGTGTCATATATATTAGGATGATGATGTCCCCTTGAGGAGCTCATAAGGTTCATCATGTAAACCCTACCGGTGGAATTGGTCCGGCATGATGATAAGATTGAGTGGTACTACTCATGGAGTTAGATGTTGATTAATTAATTGCAATTAAATTAATTAATTGATGGACATTCGAAATCTTAAACACGGAGAGATATTTGTACAATTAATATATGGAGCCCATATTTATTTATGGGGTTGGTGAGGTAGATCAATGATAATCCTTTAGTGGAATGGATTATCATTAATGGATCGGACTTTATGTGGGCTTGATCCATTGGGTGGCCAAGATCTAACTCCTCCTCATGGTCCCTATTGTAGCCTATTAAAACCCTCATGAAGCCTAGATCCGATGGTGGAAAATGGAACTCTAGATTCGACGGTGGATATTAAATCTCTAGATACGACGGTGGAGATTAAATCTATAGATCCGACGGTGGAGATTAAATCTCTAGATCTGACGGTTGAGAATAAATCCCTAGATCTGACGGTTGAGATTAAATCCCTAGATCCGACGGTGGAGATTGAAAGGAGGCTTAAGCCTAACTCTATAAATAAGGCTTAAGGGACGTGCGGCAAGAACAACTCAAGGAGATTAGGGTTTTGGCTTGGGCGGCTAGGGTTTGGGAATTAGCTTGGACGGCAACAAGTTGGAAGATTAGGGTTTGTTTCCTTCTCTTCCTAAGGAGTAGCCGGCGCCCATCTTCTTCCTCTCTACTTTGACCGGTGCCCATCCCTCATCTTATCTTCCTCTCTTGGCCGGAGCACCCTTTCCTCCTCTCCTTTGGCCGGCGGCAGCCCTTTCTTCAAGGTTGGTCGGCGCTCCTCTTCCTCTCCTTGGCCGGCGGCAAGGATCAAGCTTGGAGTTTGGTGGTTGGTTCTAGATAGGAGAAGGAGTTTTGTTTTATTCTTCCTTTTGTTCGGAGCGAGCAAGGAAAGGAAGATCGTGATCGAGGAAGCTTCAACTCTTGGAAGATCGTTGCCCACACAACGTCCAAGAGGAGGATAGGCCATACGATAGAAGGCCTTGAGGTAAACAAGAGGTATAAATTTTTTTTTCTTTCCTTTTGATTCTTTGTATATTGTATGTATTGTATGTGGCCAATTTACTTGGACCCCGAAGACAAACACAAAAACCGGCGATCCATACATCGTCTATTCCGCGGCTATTCGAAGAAAAGAGGTAGGTTACATGAAAAACATGTTTGTTTAAGTGACCACTCTAATCGAATAACATGACGATGAATCAGTTGCTTGGGTAATCCCTCTTTGTCAAGGATTAATTTTATTAATCCGGGGACGTAGATGGGATCGCCATGCACAAGCGACCAAGTTGAAGTGGGAAGCGAAGTCTCCACCTTCAAGTGGTATCAGAGCTTCGGTTCCACAAACCTTCAATCAGTTGATTGGGACTTCAAGTATGATGAAATCATACTTGAAATCAAATCCCTAGATTTAGACTCAACCTTCTAGCTCTTCCTTCAGCCTTGCACCTCCAGGTTTCCTCCGAGTCTGTGACTCCTTCATCCTTGCACTTGCTTCAAAGATCTTCCCTTGATGTCGTCATGTCTTGGGTTTCTCTTTTTGCCAAAGTCCGCTTGGACTTTACGCCGTAGACTTATGCCGCCAAGACTTTGCCTTTGGACTTCCTTTGCCAAGGGTCCACTTGGACTTTACGCTATTAAGACTACATACTTGGACTTACACTGCCAAGACCTTCTTTTGGACTTCCCTTGCCAAGATCACAATTGGACATTTTTCTACCAAGTCTTCACACTTAGTTTTTCCTGTCACTTAACACATTCGCGGTTAGATCACACATATTTCCTAACTATAAATGATTATCCAAACATTAAAACACATAAATGCTTGGGGCATTGTTGCACCAACAATCTCCCCCTTTTTTATGTTTGGCAATCATTTAAGTTATGTCTTGAAATGTACTCAGAAATAAACATCATATATCAATATGAATTCTAACTTAAATTCTCTTTCCCCCCCTTTGACACGCATCAAAAAGAGAAGGCCTTATGAAAAATAACTCCGCCCATGATAAGTTAACCTTGTTGTGGCCGGTCCCAAGCCCGGATAAAGGAGGAGGGTTTAATTAGGTTGCCAGCCAGTGTTAAACTAAGGCAAATGTTTCAATGAAGCCTTGAATTAAGATGTAAGATAGATATGGGGCTCCCCCTAAATCCATGACATGATTCATGATGTGTAAACGACATGTTGAGCAAAGCATAATATGAAAATATGTCCTAACTTTGTACCAACAATATACATTTTAGGGATGAAAAGATTGCACAATGAAACTCCCCATAAAATAATGCATCAATAAGTCCTACACCCTCTTATTTGCTAGGACTATCATATCATAGGGTTAGGACACTTAAGATTGAACATAAGACAAAGAGATAAGGATGATTTGCAGAAAAAATCAGCGTGCCAGTTGATTGAATACTGAAGCAGTCGACTGCCAAGCCTTAAACGCCAATTTCAATATTTCAGCCAAATTTCAAAAATGCGCCAAAAATTCAAGAAACATCGAAAAATAATGAAATTTTGTGGACACATTAATAAAATAATTCTCTATTAAGGAAAAATAAATTAAAAAAATATATATTTTACATATTTCAAAAATTATACAAATTTGGAAACTATCAAAACCTTTAAGGTTTTTGAAGACTTTGTATCACTTTTGCTTGTCAAGTGAAAACTGTTTTTCAAAGTATGATAAATATAGTTTAAAATATATTTTGTTTGACATATCCAATCATGTTATTAGAGCTATATGCACATCAATTGTACACAAGCCTTCCTAATGATTGGTCCATTTAAGGATCAATGTCTCTAGATGACACTTTGGTTCATAGTAATGCAACATAACAAGCATGATGAACCAAATGCATCTTCCTAACATCTCACATGATGTCTAAGTGGCTCAATACAAAAATCATGGTTTCTTAGGTGTTTTGTGAGATGCTATAGAGGTATATCCTAGGGTTTCTATAGGATCATGCAAAAATTACACCTCTATTCTACTAAGCACATTCCAAGTTCTCTCCTAAGTGATGAAAAATCTGCTTCGGGGAGAGCCTTGGTGAAAATGTCAGCAAGGTTGAACTTAGATTCTATGTAGTTTAGTTCAATATCCCCCTTTGCCACATGATCTCTAATTAAGTAATGCTTCACTTAAATGTGCTTTATTCTAGAGTGATGTACCAGATTTTTAGTCAAATTTATGGTACTCACATTGTCACAATAAACTTTAATGTTGGAGTAGTGTAACTCATAGTCCTCTAGATTATGTCTCATCCAAAGCAATTGAGCTACACAAACACCCATGGCTACATATTCGGCTTCGGTGGTGTATAAGACAAAATACGGTTGCTTCCTACTACTCTAACTAACTAGGGAGGAGCCAAGAAATTGGCATCCACCACTAGTACTCTTCCGATCTAATTTGCAACCTGCATAATCGGAATCGGTGTACCCAATCAAGTCAAAAGGCCTACTCCCAGACATTTAGTGTGCCTTTGACATATCTTAAAATTCTTTTAATGGCTACTAAATGAGATTCTTTGGCACATGATTGGTATCTAGCACACATACCTACCGCAAATAAGATATCGGGTCTACTAGCGGTAAGGTAGAGTAGGCTGCCAATCATATGTTGGTGCAATCTGCTTAGGTCACGATTGACCAGGCTTGAGTTTGACTCGAGCAGTATTTTGATGTTCGACAAAATATATGACAATGTGATTGTCATGGGAAAGTCCAAGTCATGGGTACTTGGCATGGAAAGTCCAAGTGGGACACTTGGCAATGGGAAAGTCCAACATGGGTTGGCATGGAAAGTCCAACATGGGTTGACAAGGGAAAGTCAAAGCTTGGGTCTTGGCAAGGGAAAGTCCAAGCTTGAGTCTTGGCAATTGGAAAGTCCAACAAGGGTTTGCATGGAAAGTCCAAGCATGGGTCTTGGCAAAGGAAAGTTCAAGCTTGAGTCTTGGCAATTGGAAAGTCCAACATTGGTTGGCATGGAAAGTCCAAGGGTTGGTATTGGCAGCGTAAAGTTCAAGTGAGAGTCTTGACAGCGTAAAGTTCAAGTGAGAGTCTTGACAGCGTAAGTCCAATGGTTGGCGGTGTAAAGTCCAAGTGGTAGTCTTGGTAGTGTAAGCTCAATGTGCCTTGGCGGTGTAGACCAGCTTAGCATGACAATAGCCGATGGAAGCACTTGAAGGCTAGTGTATGGATGAACAAGTCATGGATGACTTGGAGGGATCCGATAGGCGTGAGGCTGACGGAGGTGGCTAGAAGGCTTAGGTCTAGGCTAAGGGTGGTCTAGCAAGTATGAGGGCATCATACTTAGGGTTAAACCTCATGGTTGAGGTTATCAGTCAACTAAGCCTTTGAACCAGTCGATTGGTCAAGTGTTTTGACACTTGGAAGCCGAGTTGACTGATGCATGCGAAAGCGACCTCAAATCTCACGACAGAGACCGTCGAAGACTCGAAGCACGCGCTCGCGCTCAACGCCCGCAAGTGTACGGATGTTGTCAAGTAATAAAATGATTATCGATCCCACATAGAATGAGATTCGAGTACCGATTTGGTAAGTGGAGGTTATTGATTGGAATTCAGATTTAATGGTTGTGAATGTGAGGGTTAACGGCGGTCCCAACTCAATACGGTGACACACGGAAGAAGAAAGAAACTATGTTGCGAGATTTTGGAAGGGATTCTAGGATTTTGATTTCATTTGTGTGTCGCAGAACACGTTGTCAATTGGGTTCATCTAGGGTTCTAGCTACGGTTTTGTGGAAAGGACATCATACACTCCCTTGATGAGCCATCGCATCTATCGGAAGCTACCTCTGCCATTACCAGGTCGACCCTTGGACTTAGGAAAGGATAGTCGGTACGAGGATGCCAAATCAATCCCTGCGATGAGTTAAAAATGGGGTGCATTTCCTATTCTATCGCATCCTTCTACCCACGGTTACGGGAGATGAGGTCAACCCCTAGGTTCCTCCTTGATTCTCCTAAATCTTAGATACAAGGGCTGTCACCCCTCGTATCGGCTAGCACAGTAGATAGAAAACCAAAACAATAACTATAGCTCTAAAACCAAATGCCAATTGCAAATAGAAATTCAAGAACAAAATTTAAATTTGGAATAACATGTTCTACGCACACAAACTACTCCATAATCCTAGAATTGGAGAGTCTACTCCATAGATATAAAAGGAGGATCACAGAGCACTATTATTTCATATAAATCATAGAAATTAAGCAAGGAACAAAAATTACAATGCAATGTGACTCTTCTCTCTGGTGTTGAAGTGCAGAATTTGGATCTCCGGCGACTTTTTTCCTACCCGATGCAAGTTCCTGAAGTTTTTTAGGGCGTCGGGGTGCCATCCCAGCCATCGTGCCTTCCTCCTAGGGTTTAGGCATAGCCTCCTTTATATAGATATCAGCCTGGATCTCTCTAAAACATGGAAAATAACTTACTCTCGTCGGAATCACACAGCGCCACACGACCGTGTGTTTCCACACAGCCAGACTATGTGTGGTGTTGGGGTGGCCAATTTCGCATCTTGGACATGGCCATGTGTAGCCACACGCTCTGGCCGTGTCCCCTTCTGCGTCCAGCTGCAAAATGCCCTTCTTTTGCTCCGAAAGTACACCTTTTTCCCCATGAAATAATATCCTGCACACAAAAGTACAAAGAGCGTATCTCCGAACCAGAAAATAGGAAATGCGTGCAAAACAAAGTGAAATATTCATGAAACAAACATAAAATGTAATGAGATGTGAGCAAAAACTACTCCTAAAATCCTATATATTTTGCTCACATCAATTATCCCAGACTTAAATCTTTGCTTGTCCTCAAGGAAATCTCAGTGCCATGAAATTTTAAAAGGTATTGTTTCATACTTAATATGTTAACTAGATTTATCAAGTGGCATTTGAAATCAAAGCAAAATAGATATGTTCTAGAAATTCACTAAGCTAGCTTCTCGTGCTCGTGTTAAGCGAATCTTCTTAGGGGATACTCGTTCCATGGTAAGTTAAGTCATCATCATATAGCTTTCCTAAGGTCTCCGGCTCTTAGGCACTTACCTGCCCAAAGAGAGGGTCATTCCCTAGATCTAGCACAAAGTCTCAAAGGCGTGCTCGGTATTGAGAGAAATTGGTGGGTGTTTCCCTAGTAACCTAACTCGGTATCAAAGGGGCACCCATAATCCGAGCATCTCCAGTAACTAAAATGTTAAACTTAGGGTCACCTATGAATTTCAAAGTACTAGACTATTGAGATGAATCATAACTAGGTACGTACTAAAGTCTCCCTTTCAGAATGTTCGTTATGTGTTGGTGTAAATATAAAAGCTAACTAGTGTAAGACTAGAACATTCATTAGAGCAAATAAAATAAAATACCACGAGGTAAATGAAGTTAAGCTACCCATGGAAACAACTCATAAAAAAAAATTCTAAAAAATACAACTGAGGTAGCTTAAAGATAGTAGAAATTAAGTACTGACGAAACTAAAAACTCTATGTATGAAAAAATGAATGCTAACTAAAACAAATGCAAATGACAGGAAAGAAACTACTGCTAGAAACAAAATAAATCAAAACTCGGGGCCCCCTAGACTTATATGAGACTACACCGCTAATATGGTGGCTAAGGTGGGAAGTCCGGCAGTCTCAGCATGTTAGGCTCCTGGGAAAACCTGGTGCTCAGCCGCTGATGTCACATGTACATGCGGTCAATCTGAGAGCTGGTGGATGCAACGACCGCTCTATGCTCCTCCTCCCAGGCACACTGTGCCTGCTGGGCATACATGTGTTGCCGCATCTCCTGGCGGTAGGTGGCCTCATCCTGACGACGGGCAGCCTCCTCTTGGAAGTAGACGTGGGCCTCATTGTAGAACTCCTTAGCCCACTAGAAGTGCTCCCGAAAGCCTTGAAACTCTGCTTATGTGTAAGCACTCTGCTCCTCTCATTGCTGCCTCTGTGTCTATTGCTCAGCATATATGTCATCGAGGCGCGATCGGAACTTCGAAAAATCATAGGCAGATGTACCTGTATCCTGCTCAAAAGTAAAAAAAGGTGGCGGTGCAGGTGCAGGCTCATGTCTACGTGGACTAGGTGGGCTCCTATTAATGTGTGGACTGGAGGGAGAGTGATGTAAACGGGGAGAGATGGGTGCCAATGTGGATGGTCCCTCATATGGCGAGGACTCCACTATCAGGTCTAAGCGCCAGTTGACGCGTGTGGTGACGGTGGTACGATCGAGGTTAGGGAGCCTAAGGGATGATAGGTTTTTCCTTACAAAGTGCAAGGAGTGTCCCTCTCTCACTATCATCTTCATGGCAATACACACTCCTAGGTCGATCCTATGGCTCCCCTCTATGCTATCTAGTGCAGTGTAGTCGTACCCCATCCTATGACAAATGTGGGTAAGTAGACCCCCCATAATGATCTCTCCTCACCCCATTTTTACAAATAGGGCTTGAATATCACCAAATAAACCTAAGGATTCTAGTAAATCTTCATCAAGATACCTAGTTATGGTGATTCTTCTAGTAGCAAGCATGTTATATTTATCCCTATGCTCATTATTTCGAAAAAGGAGAGTTGGAAGAACGTTACCTTTCTCAGGAGCTTGAGGGGCATCCATTCTCCTTGTCCTTCACTCCGAAGCACTGGATCGAGATGTCACTTGCTTGTTTCTCCTCATCCTTACTTCTTTTGACCTTTCTTGAAGGTTGAAAAGGCTTCTAGGTGGTGGGGAAGAAGGATTCACATAGCTAGGGCAAGAGGAACCAAAGCACACGGCGCATTTGGGGTGAAAATGCATGGCTTGGCCATTTAACCCCTGCGCAACACGACCATGTGAAAACACACTGCTAGGCCATGTGCGCCACTGGAAGAAGGGACATGGCTGTGTGAAAACACATGGCTAGGCTGTGTGTCCCTCATTTCTTTCTCACGGTGCACAACAGTCTGCATTCTTCTTACTCGCTCAGTCGTGTGGGTTCAAAGTGATTTTACTTTTACGTAGAAAGTTCATTCTAGTTTTAATTCATATTAAAATGATAAATGAATGAAAATCAAAGTTCAAAACAAATGAATGCAACAAACTAATAAGAAATAAACACAAAATCTAAACTTGGGTTGCCTCCCAAGAAACACTTTGTTCAAGGTCCTTTAGCTCGACTCTACTCCATGGTCTCAACTTGGCTTCAGAGGTTCTATGAACCTTCATTCATCCGTCTCGGAGTTGACATCCGGTGGGTTTGGCTCTACCCTACTGAAAGTGTAGCCATCCAGGAAGGGAGCTCTACATTCTGACAGATTGAAAATGATGATCTCCCTATCTACCTCCAAGGAGATCTTGTGCGCGTATATGTCTATTAATTCTCCCACAGTCGCCAGAAAAGGTCTTCTCAAAATGATGGGGTTCTGGGGATTTGGTCCTGTGTCTAATATAATAAAATTTGTGTGTATCACGAAATTCTCAATGACCACAGTCACATGTTCTAGCATGCCAACGTGCTTCTTGATCGTGTCATCTGCCATGCGAATGCCTATACCCTTTGGTTGTATACTGCCCAACCCCATCTCTTGGTAGAATGTGTAGGGCATCATGCTAACTGATGACCTTAAGTCGCACAGTGCTTCATTGAAGCTTTCCCTATAAATCGAGCAGGGGATAACCAATTCATCAGGGTCCTCCAGTTATGGTGGAATTTTATCTTCAATTTTGGCTTGGTCGGGTAGCGTTGATATCATGGCTGCACACCCCTTGGCGGATTTATTCTTTTGACCCCCTCTTTCGCCGAATATTCCCTCCTCCTTGACTTGACTCGGCTTGGGTAGTGATGGACAACTATTAATAGATTGTGACACAGTTTGGACTATCTAGGCCACTTGTGTTTTCAACATCCTCGTGTGACTTGTAAGACCGTCAACAATGGCCTTCAAATCCCTAAGTGACTCTTCTATTTTCTGATGTTGGCGTCGAAACTCTTCATTGGCCATTGTTTGGGTAGTAATGAAGTCTTCGATCATCAATTCTAGCCTAGACTTCTGTGGTTGCTGTTGCCCATTGCCTTGTTGTTGCCCATACCCTCCTGATGGTTGGAAATTCCCCAAGTTATTCCGATAGAAAAAGTTCGGGTGGGTATTCCATTTGGGGTTGTAAGTACTGGAGTATGGGTTGTTGGGCCTTTGATTGTAATCCCCAACCGCATCTACATGCTTAATTTTCTCTTCTAAGCTACCCTGCCCTTCATAGTAGTCCTCCTAATACGCTGCTGCTCTTTCTCCAAAGTCTTTGGTTGCACATGCAGAAACAGGATTGAAAGAGTCGAAATGTCTACTAAGCGCATCCAACCTTGCTTCCATGTGGTCCACAGAGTTGACAACATATTGTCCCGTGGCAGGAACTGGATGACTACGTTTAGAAGCCCATTGATTGTGGTTCTGGGCCACCTCTTTTATTAGTTGTTCCGCTTCCTCGATAATCTTGTTCATAAGCTGATAGGCATTGCTTCGAGGGCTCATTGGCTCCCATGTCCCCGGATTAAAATTTTCACTAATGAAAAAACTAATCCGGATGGGATGAGTTTCCTAAGGACAACCATTTCGTTGTAGTGCTAACAACTTGAGTGATCGCTTGAACAAACTAGTTGTTCAAGCGACCCAACTCTTCTAGTTGGTTAGCCGCGGAAGAGACGACGGACGGACTGCCGGTTTTTGTGTTTGTCTTCGGGGTCCATGATTATACAAATACATACAAATGCAAACTAGTATAATCAACACATACTAACATAAAGATAAGAACATGCAAAGATCAATAAAAGTTGTAAAACTTTTATACCTCTAGATCTTCTATCGTATGTCCTATCCTCCTTGTGGACGTCGTGTGGGCGAAGATCCTCCACGAGTAGCCTCCTAGATCACGTTCTCCCTTTCCTTGCACAATCCGAACAAAGAGAAGAACCAAACTAAAACTCCTTCTCCTTTCTAGAACCGACCACAGAGCCAAGAAGAATGATATAACCGCCAGCCAAGGAGTAGCTTGATATAACCGCCGACCAAGGTGGGATATGGATGAACGCCGGCCAACCTTGAAGCAATGTTGCCGCCGGCCACCAAGGAGAAAGTGAGGAGGAAGAGCGCCGGCCAAGGAATGAGAAGAGGAAGAGGGGCGCCTGCCAAAACCCTAGGGAGAACAAAGCTTGCCGCCCACTTCTAGCCGCCCAAATCCCTAACTTCTCTAGGGTTTGTTGCCGCCCACTTTTAGATAGGCAAAACCCTAATTCACAAGTCTTTTTTGCCGCCCAAGCCTTAGCCCTCTATTTATAGAGTTGGGCTCAAGCCTCCTTTAATCTCCACCGTCGGATCTAGGGATTTAATCTCCACCGTCGGATCTAGGGTTTCATCCCAACTGTCGGATCTAGGGTTTCATTCCAATCGTCAGATCTAGGGTTTCATCCCCACCGTCGGATCTAGGGATTTAATCTCCACCGTCGGATCTAGGGTTTCATCCCAACCGTCGGATCTAGGGTTTCATCCCAACCGTCAGATCTAGGGTTTCATCCCCACCGTCAGATTTAGGGTTTTATCCCAACCATCGGATCTAGTGTTTCATCCCCACCGTCGGATTTAGAGTTTTATCCCAACCGTCGGATCTAGAGATCTAATCTCAACCGTCAGTTCTAGAGTTTTGTTTTCCATCCTTGGATCTAGGCTTCATGAGGATTATATTAGGCTACGATAGGAACCATGAGGAGGAGTTGGATCTTGGCCACCCGATGGATCGGAACCACACAAACTTGATCCATCAATGATGTTCCATTCCACTCGAGGATCATCATTGAATTACCTCACCAACCCCCATAAATTAATATGGGCTCCATATATTATTTGTACATCCATCTCCCCGTGTTTAAGATATCGAATGTCCGTTAATTAATTGATTTACTCACCATCAATTAATTAACATCTAACTCCTCGAGTAGTACCACTCAACCTTATCATCATGTTGACTAAGTCAACCAGCTGGGTTTACATGATGAACCTTATGAGCTCCTCAAGGGGACATCATCAACCTAATATATAGGACACGGTTTCCTCCTATAATCAACGACACACCATGTAAATAATATCATTTCCCAACTTACCGGGCATATTGATTTAATCCATCTAAATCTCACCCTTTGGTAAATCAAAGAAATAAATACTAAGTACATGTGCCCATTATTATATCGGGATTAAGAACATGTACAACATAATATCCGAGGTCCGATTCAATTATGTAGTCAGCAATAAATTGAATCACCTCTATGTCGGTCCTGCTCAATACACCTAAGTGTACTAGTGTAACTTTATGTTCAAGATAAAACAATACCAAGCTAAACTACAACCATGCCAATGGTTTGTCCAAAACCATCTTGGTTGTGAGCCTCTACTTATATTCTACAAGGGACTGATAACATGATCTTCTGTGCCACACCAAGCACCATGTTATCTACAATGTAAAATATTAGACAATATGCACACATATAATAAACATATAAAGTGCAAACAATGATCATGTGATTCTTATTTCAAAATAAAAGATTCATACAAAAAGAGCTAGGCTTTCAGTATACATTGCAACAATCTCCCACTTATACTAAAAGACTATGCTGTCATCACACTGCCATACATCTAATCCCCATGTCCTCCACATGCCTATCAAACGCTTTCGCTGGAAGGGCCGTAGTGAATGGATCCGCCAGGTTATCCTCTGATGCAATCTTGGCGACAGCTACTTCTTCCCGCTTTATGATCTCTCGTATCAGATGGTACTTGCGCTCTATGTGTTTACTCGCCTTATGGGCTCGTGGTTCCTTCGAGTTTGCAACTGCACCACTGTTATCACAATAAATTGTGATAGTTTTGGGCAAACCAAAAATCACATCCAAGTCCATCAAGAAGTTCCTGAGCCATACAGCTTCCTTGGCTGCCTCAGAGGCTGCCACATACTCAGCTTCCATGGTAGAGTCCGCCACGCATTTCTGCTTGACACTCCTCCATACTATGGCTCCACCTCCAAAAGTAAACACAAACCCCGAGGTAGACTTACTGTTATCCCTATCTGATTGGAAATCCGAATCCGTGTAAACTACAGGGACTAATTGATCTGCCCGGTAAACCAGCATATAATCCCTAGTCCTTCTCAGGTACTTCAATATATGCTTTACCGCAGTCCAATGTTCCTATCCAAGATTACTCTGATATCTGCTAACCATGCCCATGGCAAAGAAGATATCTGGTCTCGTACATAGCATAGCATACATGAGGCTTCCTACTGCCGAAGCATAAGGAACCGCCTTTATCTCCTCTATCTCCTTTGATGTTTTGGGACACATCTCTTTAGATAAAGGAACTCCATGCCTAAAAGGTAGAAAACCTTTCTTGGAGTTCTGCATGCTAAAATGAGCTACGACCGTGTCTATATATGAAGCTTGAGATAAGCACAACATCCTTTTCTTGCGATCCCTTATAACTTTGATCCCAAGGATGTGTCCCACTTCTCCCAAGTCCTTCATGTCAAACTGTTTGGACAACCATACCCTTACGTCTGATAACACTTTGATATTGTTGCCAACTAACAAAATGTCATCTACGTATAGTACAAGAAATACCACTACGTTTCTGTCACATCTTTTGTATACACTTGGCTCATCCGGACTTTGAATAAATCCATATGACTGGATTACCTCATCAAAATGGATGTTCCAAGATCTGGAAGCTTGCTTCAATCCATAAATGGACCGATTAAACTTACATACTAGATGCTCTTTTCCTTTAGCAATGAATCCCTCTGGTTGCCGCATATAGATGTTCTCCTCAAGACTTCCGTTAAGGAAAGCTGTCTTGACATCCATCTGCCAAATCTCATAATCCATATGAGCAGCTATAGATTAGAGAATCTGGATAGACTTAAGCATAGCTACTGGGGAAAAAGTCTCCTCATAATCGATACCCTCTTTCTGAGTATACCCTTTCGCAAAAAGCCTAACTTTGAAGGTCTCAACCTTCCCGTCTACTCCTCTCTTTCTCTTGTAGATCCACTTGCATCCAATGGCTTTCACACCATCGGGTGGTTCTACTAGCTCCCATACCTGATTAGAATCCATAGATTCTATTTCTGAATTCATCGCTATTTGCCAAGATACCGCATCTCTATCTTGGAGTGCCTCGTCATATGTCCAGGGATCAGGTTCATGTTCACCAGGGACCAAATCAAAAGATTCTCCCAAGAACATGAATCTCTCGGGTTGTCTAACAACCCTCCCACTACGACGAGGTGCCTCCTGTGTATGCTCTGTGACACGCGGTGCAGTGACTTGTGGTATCTCCTCTTGTACCGATGGTACTGAAGTCTAGACTTCCCCTGTCAACTCCTCAAGAACAATCTTACTCGTGGGCTTGTGGTTCATCACATAGTCCTCCTCTAGAAATATGGCATTCGTACTCACGATCACCTTCTGATCTCTAGGACTATAGAACAAACCACCCTTCATTCCCTTAGGGTAGCCAACAAACAAGCGTACTTCTGTACGAGATTCCAACTTACCAGCATCTCCCTTCAGCACATGTGCTGGACTACCCCAAATTCGAATATGTCTTAGACTTGGCTTTTGCCCAGTCCACAATTCTGTGGGAGTAGAGGGTACTGACTTAGATGGAACCAAGTTCAGAATGTGTGCTGTCGTTTCTAGAGCAAACCCCCAGAACGAATCAGGTAACTCAGAATAACTCATCATTGATCTAACCATCTCCATAAGAGTCCTATTCCTTCGCTCTGCCACACCATTCTGCTGGGGTGTACCAGGTGTGGACAATTGGGATTGAATCCCAGCCTCTGATAAGTAACTCCTAAACTCTCCCAAGAGGTACTCACCACCACGATCAGATTGTAGTGTCTTGATACTTTTACCTTGACGGTTCTCCACATCAGCCTTGAATTCTTTGAACCTGTTAAAGCATTCAGACTTGCGGCGCATCAAGTAAATGTATCCATATCTTGAATAATCGTCTATAAAAGAGACGAAATATTCAAAACCACCTCTAGCCTGGATAGACATAGGACCGCACAAATCAGAATGAACCAATTCTAACACATCTTTGGCTCTATACCCCTTGGCCTTGAAAGGCCTCTTGGTCATTTTACCTTCCAAGCAAGATTCGTAGGTTGGGAGATCCTCCACCACTAATGAACCCAAAGGCCCATCCACTATCAACCTTTGAATTCTACTCATGTTAATATGACCAAGCCTTAGATGGCAAAGATATGTCTGGTTCATTTTTGAAGGTTCTTTTCTCTTATTAGACTTAGAAGATGAGTTATTTACTTCTATATGCATCGTGGGAGCTTTGGGTTCAAGAGTGTACAAATTGTCAACCAATTTACCAGAACAGATAATCTCCCTATTCGTTTTTATAACCACTTTGTCATTAAAAGAAACAGAATATCCATCCATAAACAATTTAGAAACTGAAATTAGATTCTTTCTAAAAGTAGGTACATAAAGATAATTTCTGAAAACCAAAACTTTATTCCTATCAAAAGATAAATGAACATCTCCCACTGTAATAGCCGCCACCTTTGAAGCATTGCCCATGAAGACGGTAATCTCTCCCTCAGCTAGTCGTCGGGTTTCCTGGAACCCCTGCAAAGTATTGCAGACATGATCAGTGGCTCCTGTATCTACACACCAGACAGTGGTAGATAACACCGCTAAACATGTTTCAACAACTAAACAAGAAGATATACCTTTGTTCTTTCGGTGAGGACAGTCCGCCTTACAATGTCCAGTCTGCTTGCAAGTGAAGCGCTTACCTTTCGGATTCTTCACTCCTGCCTGAGGTCCTACTGCCACTTTCTTTGCTCCACCTTGCTTCTTCTTCTTCTTACCTTTCGGTTTAGAAGAAGAAACCTTCTGAGCAACCATGGCTTGAGCGCTTTGACGAAAAAGCCCCTCTGCTGCCTGGAGTTCTGTCAGAAGCTCCGCCAACGAATACAACCTCTTGTTCATGTTGTAGTTGAGGCGGAACTGCTCAAAACTCCTAGGCAGAGACTGGAGAATGATATCGACCTGGGTTTCCCCATCGATCTCAGCTCCAAGGACTTCCATCTCATTAAGATGAGCCATCATCTTGAGAACATGATCCCTGACGGGTGTTCCCTCGATCATGGTGGTCATCATCAAGTTTCTCATAGCCTCCTGCCTATCCGCCCTACTCTGATGTCCGAAAAATTCCTTGAGATTGAACATCATGTCATAAGTTGTGGCCATGGCCTGATGCTGATGTTGCAGCACATTTGACATAGATGCCAAAATGTAACACCATGCCATCTCATCTGCCTTGATCCATTTCTTATAACTTTCTTTCTCCTTTTTATCAGAGTCATCGGTGGGCTTAGGAGGACAGACCTTGAAGAGTACAAATTAGTACTCCTCTGCAGTTAAGACAATATCCAAATTTCTTTTCCAATCAATATAATTTGTTCCAGTAAGTTTATTTTCTTTTAATATCACAACAAGTGGGTTGAAAGCCATTTGAAAAACCTAAGAATCACAATGATCAAAATATTAGATTTCAAATATCATTGATTCCTCAAACAATAAAATTCTGAAATTAACCAACACCTCAAAACACCGAGAATATCGCATGCCACGATAGTGTGGACGTATACGAATTCTACATTTGTAAGAGGAGGTTTTACCCATTAATTTTATTATCTTGTCAACCTTACTTTTTGACAAATAAAATTAATAGTTGGTTCCTCTTTGGCCCTACAAATAAAAGCAGTGACTCCGATGGGGAGGATACTTTTTATTTGTATCTAAGTGTGCACCATTACACGACACTAAGGGAATTATTTCGGATTATGTGCCTTACCGATGGGGAAGTACACATGCTCCTAAATAATTTCCTATAACCATTATTTGACCTAGTGATCCGCAAACAAACCCATCCGATGGGGAGGAAGGCACTCAGAGCCGACGCGCAAGTTTGTTGCATCACACGTCAAATTGTAATGGAGGCCGCGGGAATTAATTAAAATATCCCTCTCCCACTTAGTAAATTGAAAATGAGGAATTTTCAAGCATACACAACATGCATATAAAACAAATCAGCAATAAATATGGAAAAAACCAGAATTTTTCCAACTATTATGGCTTTTTTCTCCAATATGCGTCCCGCCATGTCGCCACCTCGTCCGCTCCACGTTTTCCGTGCGCAAGCCACATAAAGAGATCCGAGCCGAGATATATCATTTTAATTTACATCTATGGATCCTATACTCCACGAAGGAGTGTACAAATAATCTAGATCAAAAGTAAACTAAAATGAGTGGCTAAACAATGCCGTATTTAATTACAAAAATTAAATACTAATCTAGCCTCGTCAACCCCGAGGATTCAAATAATATACATACAATCACACACAAGCAATCACATACACACATATAGCCATAATAGTCGGATCTTATGCCTGCAACCAAAAAGTTAGCCTACGCACATCCTACTATTATCCGGCATACTCAATATATGATATGTGCATGAAAGTAACCGAACCCAAAACACACAAAACCGGAAACCGTGGCTCTGATACCATTTGATAGGCATTGCTTCGGAGGCTCATTGGCTCCCATGTCCCCGGATTAAAATTTTCACTAATGAAAAAACTAATCCGGATGGGATGAGTTTCCTAAGCATAACCATTTCATCGTCGTGCTAACAACTTGAGTGATCGCTTGAACAAACTAGTTGTTCAAGCAACCCAACTCTTCTAGTTGGTTAGCCGCGGAAGAGACGACGGACGGATCACCGATTTTTGTGTTTGTCTTCGGGGTCCATGATTATACAAATACATACAAATACAAACTAGTATAATCAACACATACTAACATAAAGATAAGAACATGCAAAGATCAATAAAAGTTGTAAAACTTTTATACCTCTCGATCTTCTATCGTATGTCCTATCCTCCTCGTGGACGTCGTGTGGGCGAAGATCCTCCATGAGTAGAAGCCTCCTAGATCACGTTCTTCCTTTCCTTGCACTATCCGAACAAAGAGAAGAACCAAACTAAAACTCCTTCTCCTTTCTAGAACCGGCCACCAAGCCAAGGAGCTTGATATAACCGCTGGCCAATGAGTAGCTTCTTGAGCACCGGCCAACCTTGAAGCAATGTTTCCGCCGGCCACCAAGGTGGGATATGGATGAACGCCGGCCAACCTTGAAGCAATGTTGCCTCCGGCCACCAAGGAGAAAGTGAGGAGGAAGAGCGCAGGCCAAGGAATGAGAAGAGGAAGAGGGGCGCCAGCCAAAACCCTATGGAGAACAAAGCTTGCCGCCCACTTCTAGCTGCCCAAAACCATAACTTCTCTAGGGTTTGTTGCCGCCCACTTTTAGATAGGCAAAACCCTAATCCACAAGCCTTTTTTGCTGCCCAAGCCTTAGCCCTCTATTTATAGAGTTGGGCTCAAGCCTCCTTTAATCTCCACCGTCGGATCTAGGAATTTAATCTCCACCGTCTGATCTAGGGTTTCATCCCAACCGTCGGATCTAGGGTTTCATCCCAACCGTCGGATCTAGGGTTTCATCCCCACCATCGGATCTAGGGATTTAATCTCCACCGTCGAATCTAGGGTTTCATCCCAACCGTCGGATCTAGGGTTTCATCCCAACCGTCGGATCTAGGGTTTCATCCACACCGTCGGATTTAGGGTTTTATCCCAACCGTCGGATCTAGGGTTTCATCCCCACCGTCGGATTTAGAGTTTTATCCCAACCGTCGGATCTAGAGATCTAATCTCAATCGTTGGTTCTAGAGTTTTGTTTTCCATCCTTGGATCTAGGCTTCATGAGGATTATATTAGGCTACGATAGGGACCATGAGGAGGAGTTAGATCTTGGCCACCCGATGGATCGGAACCACACAAACTTGATACATCAATGATGTTCCATTCCACTAGAGGATCATCATTGAATTACTTCACCAACCCCCATAAATTAATATGGGCTCCATATATTATTTTTACATCCATCTCCCCGTGTTTAAGATATCGAATGTCCGTTAATTAATTTATTTACTGACCATCAATTAATTAACATCTAACTCCTCGAGTAGTACCACTAAACCTTATCATCATGTTGACTAAGTCAACCAGCTGGGTTTACATGATGAACCTTATAAGCTCCTCAAGGGGACATCATCAACCTAATATATAGGATATGGTTTCCTCCTATAATCAACGACACACCATATAAATAATATCATTTCCCAACTTACCGGGCATATTGATTTAATCCATCTAAATCTCATCCTTTGGTAAATCAAAGAAATAAATACTAAGTACATGTGCCCGTTATTATATCAGGATTAAGAGCATGTACAACATAATATCCGAGGTCCAATTCAATTATGTAGTCAGCTATAAATTGAATCACCTCTATGTCGGTCCTTCTCAATACACCTAAGTGTACTAGTGCATCTTTATGTTCAAGACAAAACAATACCAAGCTACACTACAACCATGCCAATGGTTTGTCCAAAACCATCTTGGTTGTGAGCCTCTACTTATATTCTACAAGGGACCGATAACATGATCTTCTATGCCACACCAAGCACCATGTTATCTACAATGTAAAATATTAGACAATATGCACACATATAATAAACATATAAAGTGCAAACAATAATCATGTGATTCTTATTTCAAAATAAAATGTTCATACAAAAAGAGCTAGGCTTTCAGTATACATTCCAACATAAGCGCTCCTCCTGCGGCAGAATCGAGGGACGTCTTTGTGGCATACATGATCTCATTATAGAAGATATGGATCACCAGCCACCTTTCGAGTCCATGATGGGGGAATTGGTAGAGTAGCCCCTTATAGCGATCCCAGGCTTCAAATAAGGACTCCCCTTCCTTCTGACATAAGCTCGTTATTAGGTGGCGCATGTGAGAAGTCTTGCTAGGTGGGAAGTATTTATTCAAGAATTGCTTCTCACATTGCTCCTAGGTAGTAATGCTTCTTGAAGGTAGGGAGTGAAGCCATGCCTTAGCCTTATCCCGCAATGAGAACGGGAATAGGCTTAGGCGTATCGCATTTGTAGCGACTCCATTAATCTTCATTGTTGAGCAGATTTCCAAGAATGTATCTAGGTGCCGGTTCGGGTCTTCATTCGCAGCTCCCCAAATTGATTCTGCTAGACCATGTGAATGAGTGCCGGTTTCAGCTCAAAGTTGTTTGCTGAAATGGACAGTCCAACTATACTCAACCTAAATCCTCTAGCACTAGGTGTTGTGTAATCCCGCAAAGGTCGGCTACCTATATTCTCCTCGGATGCAGCTTGACCCTCCATCCTCTTCTGTTCAGGTCTCTAGTGATGATAGGTTCGTTCGATTTCTAGATCGATAGGAATTAGGTCTCCCGATCTTAGGTGTCTAAGCATACGAAGAATCGAGCCACAAAATTAGAAGTATTACCTAATACTAAATTAAAACAAATAATAAATTAAACTAAATATTGAATCATATTAAGAAAAGCTAATTATAAAATAAAAATGTAAAACTGCTGCTAAAATAAAAATAAAGATAAAAAACTAAATCTAGATATGAAAAATTTAAAACTGAAGTAAATAAAATAAAATGAAAGTAAAAGACAGTAATAAAAGTAAAGCAAGCAAATAAATCTAATCCTAAGTCCAATCCAATTATCCACTTCTTAATTCAATATCAAATCAATTAGTCCCCGGCAACAGCGCCAAAAACTTGATGCACACGAACGACTCCTCAAATCTCGCGACGGAAACTGTCAAGGACTCGAAGCGCATGCTCGTGCTCAGCACCCGCAAGTGCATGGATGTCATCAAGTAATAAAAATATTATCGATCCCATAGGGACTGAGATTCGAGTACCGATTTGGTAAGTGAAGGTTATTATTCAGAATTCATATTTAATGGTTGTTAATGCGAGGGTTAACGACGGTCCCAACTCAATACGGTGTCACACGGAAGAAGAAAGAAACTATGTTGCAAGATTTTGAAAGGGATTCTAGGATTTCGGTTTCGTTTGTGTGTCGCAGAACACGTTGTCAATTGGGTTTTGTCTAGGGTTCTAGCTACGATTTTGTGGAAAGGACATCATACACTCGCTCGATGAGCCTTTGCATCTATCGGAAGCTACCATGCCATTACCAGGTCGACCCCTGGACTTAGGATGGGATAGTCGGTACGAGGATACCGAATCGATCCCTACGATGAGTCAAAAACGAGGTGCATTTCCTACTCTATCGCATCCTTCTACCCATGGTTACGGGAGATGAGGTCAACCCCTAGGTTTCTCCTTGATTCTCCTAAATCTTAGATACAAGGGTTGTCACCACTCGTATCGACTAGCACAGTAGATAGAAAACCAAATGCCAATTGCAAATAGAAATTCAAGAAAAAAATTTAAATTTAGAATAACATATTCTACACACACAAACTACTCCCTAATCCTAGAATCGGAGAGTCTACTCCATAGATAAGAAAACAGAAACACAGAGCACGATCATGTTCGTATAAACCATAGAAATTAAGCAAGGAACAGAAATTACAATTCAATGTGACTCTTCTCTCTGGTGTTGAAGTGCAGAATTTAGATCTCCGACGACTTTCTTCCTCCCCGATGCAAGTTCCCGAAGCTTTTTAGAGCGTGGGGGTGTCGTCCCGACCATTGTGCCTCACCCCTAAGGTTTGGGAGTAGCCTCCTTTATATAAATATCAGCCTAGATCTCTCTAAAACCTAGAAAATAATCGACTCATGTCAAAATCGTGCAGTGCCACACGGTCATGTGTTTCCATACAGCTAGTCCGTGTGTGCCACACGGTCATGTGTTTCCATACAGCTAGTCCGTGTGTAGCACTAGGTGGCCAATTTTGCCCCTTGGACATGGCCGTGTGTAGCCACATGCCCTGGCCGTGTCCCCTTCTACGTCAAACTACAAAATGCCCTTCTTTTGCTCTGAAAGTGCGCCTTTTCCCCATGAAATACTATCCTACACACAAAAGTATAAAGAGCAGATCTCCGAATCAGAAAAAAGGAAATGTATGCAAAACAAAGTGAAATATGCATGAAACAAACATAAAATGTAATGAGATGTGAGCAAAAACTACTCCTAAAATCGTATATCTTTTGCTCACATCATTGACTCTTAGTAGTCGACTGAGATTATGACAAGTCGACTGTCGTGAGTCGACTAGTGTTCGATCGCAAAAATGCCATGGCTGACTACCAAAATTGGCGATCCATCGATGTCACGATCGCAAAGGAGAGCAATGATCACCGGTCAAGGTTGCAGGAAGAATGCTCGTAGTCGATCGATTAGTTGTCGACCCGTGCAGATGATCACGGGTAATGGCAGTCGACTACCAATGTAACCATTGGCTTGAATGCCAACGTGGATTAAGTCGTTGTCTCACAATGGCACTATTGACAGTCGACTGGGACCTTATGTCATTCAACTGCCAGGCGCGAATCTAGCCTGAATGTAGGTTATAATAGTAGCTCTTGGAGAAGGATTTGGCAGCGATTTCTTAGGCGATTTTGAGGTGATTTGCTGGTGCAAATCAGGGTCTTCAAGCTTGGTTGAAGCGATCAACAAGCAAGCATCGAAAAGTGCATTTGTAAAGTTTCCTTTACGTGTTTTTGTGTATTTCATTTGCAATTGCTTGTATTTCT
Organism: Wurfbainia villosa; assembly: GCA_025175895.1. NCBI lineage: Eukaryota > Viridiplantae > Streptophyta > Magnoliopsida > Zingiberales > Zingiberaceae > Wurfbainia > Wurfbainia villosa. The sequence goes on along the minus strand of CM046000.1, from coordinate 18,479,295 downwards.
TTTGTATTACTTTTGTAATCCTTGTACGAGGTTTCTCTACCTCTGACTTGTTGTTGAGAAGGAGTTTATTGATTAGTGGTGGTATTGACATCGCTAGAGCTCATTCGAGCTCAACTCGTGGGATAGGAACCCTAAGGTTCCGAACCACGTTATATCTTGGTGTTATTGCGTGTGCTTGTGTATTTGTATTTGTATTATATTTTCTATTTCTGTTGCATACTAATATAATTGTAGCAAGCACGTGATCAATTTCCATCGAAGCAACGACATGCTATTCACCCCCCTCTAGCGGTCACCAACGTTCCAACATCATACTTCTATAAAGTTTTAGATCAATTGATTTACCTTTATTATCATTGCCTATTTTTGTGTTAGTTGCCATTGGGGTTGATACTACCTTAGCATTTTCCAAACCAAATTTCTTAATCATTTCTTTGGCATATTTGGTTTGGTATATGTAGATTCCCTCATTGGTTTGTTTAACTTGTAAACCTAAAAAGAAATTTAATTCTCCATCTAAACTCATTTCAAACTCATTTTCTATATTTTTGATGAAGTCTTGAAGGAGTTCGTCATTTGTTGACCCAAAAATGATGTCTTTAACATATATTTGGGCCACAAAGATATCCTTTGACTTTGACTTAATGAAGAGAGTTTGATCTACTTGACCCCTTCTAAAGTTCTTAGAGATTAAGAAAGAAGATAATCTTTCATACCAAGCCCGGGGAGCTTGTTTTAACCCATATAAAGATTTTCTAAGCTTGTATATGTTGTTTGGATAGTCTACACTCTCAAACCCGAGGGGTTGTTCTACATATATTTCTTCCTTAATGAATCCATTTAGGAAAGCCGATTTTATATCCATTTGATAGAGTTTAAATCCCATGTAAGAGGCATATCCTAATAGGATTCTAATTGACTCTAACCTAGCAACCGGGGTATAAGTTTCATCATAGTCAAGACCCTCTACTTGATTGAAACCCCTTGCAACTAACCTAGCTTTGTTTCTTGTTATGTTTCCTTGTTCCTCTAATTTGTTCATAAAGACCCATCTTGTAGTAATAATGGTGTTATTATTGGTTCTAGGGACTAGCTCCCATACTTAACTCCTCTCAAATTGAGCCAATTCTTCTTGTATTGCTAGAATCCAATCCGGATTAAGTAATGCATCATCGATTGATTTGGCCTCAATTTGTGAGAAGAGAGCTATTTGACTAGTGGGGGTTCTATGAAAAGACCTAGTTCTAACGCCTTGAGAGAGTTCTTCTACAACTTGGTCTAGAGGATTATTTTGATGAATCTTTAATGTTCTAGGAGGTGTTTCAAATTGATTTAGATCATAGTTATCCTCCTTTCTTCTCTCATCATCGGAATCTCCTCTTCCTCCCCCTTGATCATTACCCCCTAAGGTCAAGTTTTGAAATTTTTTGGTAATATCTTTCTTTTTATCATTGATATCATGATCAATGGGGGATTTCTTAGGGTAGGTATTAGAGGTTTCATCAAATTGAACATTTGAGGATTCCTCAACCTTTTGGGTCCTCTTGTTGTAGACTTTATATCCCCTACTAGTGGATTAGTATTCAACTAGGATTCCCTCATCTGCTTTGGACTCAAATTTTCCTAAATTGTCTTTGGTGTTTAGGATGTAGACTTTGCATCCAAAGACTTTGAAATAATGAATCGTAGGAATTGTGCCATTCCATAATTCAAATGGTGTTTTCCCTAATAACCTATGGATTAAGACCCTATTTTGGATATAGCAAACGGTATTAACCGCGTCCATCCACAAGTAGCTAGGAAGTGAATATGCATTAAGCATAGTCTTAGCCGCATCTTGTAGGGTATGATTTCTCTTTTCCACCACCCCATTTTGTTGGAGTGTTCTAGGACAAGAGAACTCATGCTTGTACCCTTGTTTTAAGCAAAATATTGAGAAATTAGAATTCTCAATTTCTCCACCATGATCACTACGGATCCGGTTGATTTTGAGATTTCTTTCATTCTCTACTCTTTTGCTAAAACCTATGATTATTCCTAGGGTATCATCCTTATGTTTCATAAAATAAACCCATGTATATCTAGAAAAACCATCAACTATAACTAAGCAATATTTACTACCATTCAAAAATGGAATACTATGACAATCAAACAAATCTAAATGTAAAAGCTCTAAAGGTAAACAAGTACTATTTAAAGTTTTACCGTTGTGTGATGACTTTGATTGTTTTCCTTCTTGACATGCATCACACATCTTGTCCTTGATGTACCTCACTTTTGGCAATCCTTTGACTAGATCCATCTTGGCTATCTTGGCAATATTCTTCATGTTGATATGCCCAAGCCTCCTAAGCCATAACCAACTTTCTTCTTCTTTTTCCATAAGACACTTAGGGGAAATGTTAGAAGCATAGGACAAATCAACATAATAAATATTTGATTTCCTATATCCTATAACATGCAATCATTCAATTTCTTGTGTCTTATAAAGCATTTAGTAGAATTAAATTCAACATTAAAATTGACACACATAGTTGGCTAACACTAAGCAATTTGAATTTCATATTTTTTACTAAGAAGACTTTATGAATAGCAAGTTTTGGGGATACCTCAATTGTGCCTTTACCTAGAATTTTGAGTTTACCACTATTTCCAAAGGACACGGTTCCCTTGCTAAGGTGGTTGATTATGGAAAATTTGCTCACATCTCTAGTCATATGTCTTGAGCAACCACTATCCACAATCCATATGCTTGGTCATTCTACCTAAACAATATGAAAAACACAAGCCTTAGGCACCCAAATTTTTTGGACCGGTGGTATCAACTACAAAACTCTTGGGAAGCCATGCCTTTTTAACCTTGCTCCTAAGTGTTGATTTTTTACTAATGAGGGAGGTAAAGGATACTTCCTTCCCCTTAGGTCTATATCCTATTCTAGCCTTGTTGTAAATAGCCCTTTGGTCCCTAAGTATCACGTCTAGGTATTTAGAACCATTTGTGAATTTTTCTAAACATGCTCTTAATTCACCTATTTCCTTTTTAAGTTCATCATTTTCATCCTTAAGTGAGCATGCATCATTACATGAAAGTTCTACATTCCTAATTGCCTTAATTTCTACTTTCAAATCCTTAATCCTAGTTTTATATTTATCTAAGGAATTCTTAAGATATGCAATAGTCTTGTAAAGTAATTCTACCCTAGGGGAGTCTCTTACCTCATCGTTGCTAGAGGACAATTCATCTCTTGATGATGATGATGACTCCTCACTTGAGCTTCCACCTTCATCTTCCAAAGCCATAAGTGCTACATGTCTTGTAATGTGTCACAACTCCTTGTCAATGGATGAATCTTCTAGACTTTGTGTATCCCATGTTTGTGCTACCATGGCCTCCTTCTTCTTTTTTTCTTTCTTATCCTTCTTTGTCTATTCCTTCTCCTCCTTCTTCTTTAGGTCTGGGCAATTCGGCTTGATATGCCCTTTCTTATTACAACCATAGCAAATAACGTCAGTGTTAGGAACCGAACTACTAGTAGATTTACCTTTTTAGGATTAAAACATCCTCCTCACGTCCTTCTTGGTGAGCTTCCTTGATCTTCCTCAAAATTTCTTCACATAATGAGCCACCTTGCTAGCCAATTATTCTTCGTCGCTACTAGATGGTTCGTCCTCTGACTCAGATGATGATGTTGGGATGTATACTGAAAAGTCTATCTTTTGTATTAACATCTTTATTTTTGAAATAAGAATCACATGATCATTGTTTGCATATTTATGATTATGCATATTGTCTGATATATTACATTGTAGATAACATGGTGTGTGGTGTCACACAGAAGATCATGTTATCAGTTCCTTATAGAGTATATGTAGAGGCTCACAACTGAGATGGTTTTGGACCAACAATTGGTATGGTTGTAGTGTGATTTGGTACTGGTTTATCTTGACCATAGAATTATACTAGTACACTTTATGTGTATTGAGCATGACCGACTTAGAGGTGATTCAATTTATTGCTGACTACATAATTGAATCGGACCTCGGATATTATGGTGTACATGCTCTTAATCCCGATATAATAACGGACACATGTACTTAGTATTTATTTCTTTGATTTACCAATGCACGAGATTTATAGATTAAATCGATAGGCTCGGTAAGTTGGGAAATTATATTATTTACATGGTGTGCCGTTGATTATAGGAGGAAACTGTGTCCTATATATTAGGATGATGATGTCCCCTTGAGGAGCTCATAAGGATCATCATGTAAACCCTGCAGGTGGACTTGGTCCGGCATGATGATAAGTTTGAGTGGTACTACTCATGATGTTAGTTGTTGATTAATTAATTGTCAGTAAATTAATTAATTGACGGACATTCGATATCTTAAACATGGAGAGATATTTGTACAATTAATATATAGAGCCCGTATTTATTTATGGGGTTTGGTGAGGTAGATCAATGATAATCCTCTAGTGGAATAGATCATCATTAATGGATCGGACTTTATGTGGGCTAGATCCATTGGGTGGCCAGGATCCAACTCCTCATGGTCACTATTGTAGCCTATTAAAACCCTCATGAAACCATTATCCGACAGACAAGATTAAAAGGAGGTTTGGGAAAAATCTATAAATAGGAGGCATTGGCTTTGGGCGGCACAAAAGAATTGGAGATTAGGGTTTTTGGCATTGGGCGACAACATAAGAAGATTAGGGTTTGGCTTCTCTTGGGCGGCAACCTAAGGAGTTCTTCTTTTGGCCGACGGTAACTAGGAGATTAGGGTTTGTCTCTTGGTTCTCCTTGGTCGGCGCCACCCTCATCCTCTCCATCTCAATTTCCACCGCCTCATCCTCTTTTTCCTTGGACGACGGCAACAAGAGCTCCTCTTGTTGGCCGGATCCCACTTCTTCCATCTTCCTCTCCTTGGCCGACGGCAACATCAAGATTGGTGGCTTGGTGGTCGGCGCTAGATAGGAGAAGAATTGTCGAGTCTTCTTCCCTTTGTTCAGAAAGAGCAAGGAAGGAAAGAACGAGATTTAGGAGGTTTCAACTCTTGGAGGATCATTGCCCACACAACGTTCAAGAGGAGGATAGGACATACAATAGAAGACCAAGAGGTAAACAAGAGGTATAATTCTTGTTTTGGTTTCCTTTTGTTTCTTTGTATTATGTATGTAAGTGCATGTGGCTAATTTATTTGGACCCCGATAATAAACACAAAAACTGGTGATCCGTACATCATCTACTCCGCTGCTAATCAAGGATAAGAGTTAGGTTGCTTGAACAACAAGTTTGTTCAAGAGACCACTCTAATCGAATAGCACGATGATGGATCGGTTGCTAGGGTAATCCGTCATCGTCTTGGATTAATTATTTTAATCCGGAGACGTAGATGAGATCGCCATGCACAAGCAACTAAGTTGAAGTGGGAAGTGAAGCTTCAACCTTCAAGTGGTATCAGAGCCACGGTTTCCGATTTTGTGTGTTTATGATTCGGTTACTTTTATACACTTATCATATATTGTATGTGTTGGATGATAGTAGGATGTGCGTAGGCTAACTTTTTGGTTGCAGGCATGAGATCCAACTATTATGGCCATATGTGTGTGTATGTGATTGGATGTGTGTAATTGTAATATTATTTGAATCCTCGGGGTTGACGAGGCTAGTATTTAATTTTTGTAATTAAGTACGACATTGTTTAGCCACTCTTTTATTTTAGTTTAATTTCGATCTAGATTTCATGTACAATCATTTGTGGAGTATAGGATCAATGGATGTAAATTAAAATAATTTTTCTTGGCTCGGATCTCCGGATGGCTTGTACATGGCATAGGGAGGAGCGGACAAGATGGCGACACGACGGGAGGCATATTTGAAAACGAAAGCCATAACAGTTGGAAAATATTTTTTTTCATATTTATTGATTCTTGTTTGATATGCATGTTGTGTGCTAGGAAAATTCCTCATTTTAAATTACTAAGTGGGAGAGGGATATTTTTTTTAAAAATTCCCATGGCCTCCATTACGATTTGACATGTGATGCAAACAAACTTGTGCGTCGGCTTTGAGTGTGTTCCTCCCCATCGGATGAGTTTGTTTTACGGATCACATGGTCAAATATGGTTATAGGAAATTATTTAAGAGCATGTGTACTTCCCATCGGAAGGTACATAATCCGAGATATTTGCTTTGGTATTGAGTAATGGTGCACACTTAGATGCAAATAAGAGTATCCACCCCATCGGAGTCACTGCTTTTATTTGTAGGGTCGAAGAGGAACCAACTATTAATTTTATTTGTCAAAAAGTTAGGTTGACTGGATAATAAAATTAATGGGTAAAACCTCCTCTTATAAATGTGGAATTCGTATACGTCCACACTATCGTGGCATATGATATTCCCGGTGTTTTGACGTGTTGGTTGATTTTAAAATTTTATTATTTGAGGAATCAATAATTTTTTCAAATCTAATGTTATGATTTATATGATTCTTAGGCTTTTCAAAAATGACTTTCAATCCACTTGCTGTGATACTAAAGGAGAATAAACTTACTGGACCCAATTATGTTGATTGGGAAAGGAATCTTGATATTGTCTTGACTGCTGAGGAGTACAAGTATGTACTCTTCAAAGAGCGTCCTCTTAAGCCTGCAGATGATTCTGGGGAAAAGGAGAAAGAGAGTTATAAAAAGTGGATTAAGGCTGTTGAGATGGCACAGTGTTACATTTTGGCTTCTATGTCAAATGTATTGCAACATCAACATCAAGCCATGCCCACTGCTTATGACATGATGCTCAATCTCAAGGAACTTTTCGGACACCAGAATCGGCCTGCAAGGCAGGATGCCATGAAGAACTTGATGACGACCACTATGATTGAGGGAACACTCGTGGGGGATCAAGTTCTCAAGATGATGGCTCATTTGAATGAGCTAGAAGTCCGTGGAGTTGAGATTGATGGGAAAACCCAGGTTGATATCATTCTCCAATCTCTAGCTAGGAGTTTTGAGCAGTTTTGCCTAAACTACAACATGAAAAAGAGTTTGTATTCATTGGCGGAGCTTCTGACAGAACTCCAGGCGGCAGAGGGGCTTTTTCGTCAGAGTGCTCAGGCTCAGGCCATGGTTGCTCAGAAGGTTTTGACTTCTAAGCTGAAAGGCAAGAAGAAGAAGAAACAAGGTGGAGCAAAGGTGGCGGGAGGATCTCAGGTAAGAGTGAAGAAGCTGAAAGTCAAGTGCTTCACTTGCAAACAGACTGGACATTAGAAGAAGGACTGCCCCAACCGAAAGATGAACAAAGATATATCTTTTGGTCTGGTCATTGAAATATATTTAGCGGTGTTATCTACCGGCACCTGGTGTGTAGATACGGGAGCCACTGATCATGTCTGCAATACTTTGTAGGGGTTCTAGGAAACCAGATGACTAGCTGAGGGGGAGATTACCATTTACTTGGGCGATGCTATGAAGGTGGCCGCTCTTGCAGTGGGAGATGTTATTTATCTTTTGATAGGAATAAAACTTTGGTTCTGAAAAATTGCCTTTATGTACCTTTATTTAGAAAGAATTTGATTTTGGTTTCTAAATTGTTTTTGGATGGATATTCTATTTCTTTTAATGACAGAGTTGTTATAAAAAGGTATAGGGAGATTATCTGTTCTGGTGCATTGATAGGAAATTTATATACCTTTGAACCAAAAACTCTCATGATGCAAATAGAAGTAAATAACTCATCTTCTAAATCTAATAAGAGTAAAGAACTTTCGAAAATGAACCAAACATATCTTTGGCATCTAAGGTTAGGTCATATTTGCTGGGAGGGGAAACTTCGCTTCCCACTTCAACTCGGTCACTTGTTCATGGCGATCCCTTCTACGTCCCCGGATAAAAAAATTTATCCTTGACAAGAGGGATTGCCCAAGTAACCTTGTCATCGTCGTGCTATTCGATTAGAGTGGTCACTTGAACAAACTTGTTGTTCCAGTGATCAACCTTTATTCTACGAATAGCCGCGGAATAGACGATGTATGGATCGCCGACTTTTATGTTTATGTTCGGGGTCCAAGTTATATTTTGCCACATACATAAAATAAACTACCACATACAACATGCATATAATTGAAAACAATTATAGACATAATACAAAAGAACACTAATCAAAATAAACAAGATTATACCTCTTGTTATACCTATTGATCTTCTATTGTATGTCCTTCCTCCCTCTGGATGTCGTGTGGGCGAAGATCTTCCAAACGTTGAAGCCTCCTAGATCACCAATCTTCCTTTCCTTGTTCACTCTGAACAAAACAAGATCATCAAACAAAACTCTTCTTCCTATCTAGAACCGACCACCAAGTCAATGGACTCGATGTTGCCGTCGGCCAAGGAAGAGAACATGGAGTATAGGAACTAGCCAAAGGAGAATCAATGAGGGTGATGGGCGCCGGCCAACACTTAGAGAAGACAAGGGAAACAAATCTTCACCTTGTAGCCGCCCAAAACCCTAACCCTAGCTCTCCTAAGTGCCGGCCAAGGAAGAGGGGAAGAAGAATAGGCTGAGCACCAGCCAAAGTATAGGGAAGATGGATAGGTTGCCGGCCAAACCATAGGAAGAAAAAGAAAGGTCCTCCTCCACTTGTTGCCGCCCACCCCAACCCTAAAACCCTAGCCGCCCACTCCTAATCTTAACCCTAATGGGATTGCTTGCCGTCCAAGGGAACCAAAACCCTAATCCCATCCATCAAGTTGCCGCCCAAGCCATAGTCCTATATTTATATAGTTGGGCTCAAGCTTCCTTTTAATCTCCACCATTGGTTCTACGGATTTAATCTCAACCGTTGGATTTAGTGATTTAATCTCAACCATCGGATCTAGAGATTTAATCTCTACCGTTGTATCTAGAGTTTTATTTTCATCCATTGGATCTAAACTTCATGAGGTATTAATAGGCTACAATAGGGACCATGAGGAGGAGTTGGATCTTGGCCACCCAATGGATCAAGCCCACATAAAGTCTGATCCATTAATGATTATCCATTCCACTAGAGGATTATCATTAATCAACCTCACCAACCCCCATAAGTTAATATGTGCTTCATATATTATTTGTACATTTTCTCCCCGTGTTTAAGATCTCGAATGTCCGTCGATTAATTAAGTTACTTACCATTAATTAATCAACATCTAACTCCACGAGTAGTACAACACAACCTTTTCATCATGTCGGACCAAGTCCACCTGCAGGGTTTACATGATGAACCTTATGATCTTCTCAAGGGGACATCATCATCCTAATATATAGGACACGGTTTCCTCCTATAATCAACGACACACCATATAAATAATATCATTTCCCAACTTATCGAGCTTATCGATTTAATCTATAAATCTCGCGCATTGATAAATCAAAGAAATGAATACTAAGTATATGTGCCCGTTATTATATCGGGATTAAGAGTATGTACAATATAATATCTGAGGTCCAATTCGATTATGTAGTCAACAATAAATCAAATCACCTCTAAGTCAGTCCTAATCAATACACACAAAGTGTACTAGTGTGATTCTATGGTCAAGACAAACCAATACCAAATCACACTACAACCATACCAATCGTTTGTCCAAAGACATCTCGGTTGTGAGCCTATACTTATACTTTACAAGGAGCTGATAACATGATATCCCATGTGACACCACACATCATGTTATCTACAATGTAATGTATTAGACAATATGCATAACCATAAAAATGCAAACAATGATCATGTGATTCTTATTTCAAAAATAAAAATGTTCATACAAAAGATAGACTTTTCAGTATACATCCCAACAATCTCCCACTTATACTAAAAGACTATGCTATCTTTATACTGCCATACATCTGATTCCCCTTCCCTCCACATGCCTATCAAGGCTCCCGGTAAAAGGGCCTTTGTGAAAAGGGTCTACCAGGTCATCCTCTGATGCAATCTAGGTGAAAACATTTCTACCTCCTTTACGATTTCTCGTATCAGGTGGTACTTGCGCTCTATGTGTTTACTTGCCTTATGGGCTCGTGGTTCCTTCGAGTTTGCAACTACACCACTATTATCACAATAAATTGTAATAGTTTTGGGCAAACCAAGAATCACATCCAAGTCCATCAGGAAGTTCCTGAGCCACACAGTTTCTTTGGCCGCCTCAGAGACTGCCACATACTCAGCTTCCATGGTGGAGTCCGCCACACATAACTGCTTGACACTCCTCCATACAATGGCTCCACCTACCAAAGTAAACACAAAACCTGAGGTAGACTTACTGTTATCCCTATCTGATTGGAAGTCAGAATCTGTATAACCCACAGAGAGTAATTGGTCTGCCTACTAAACTAGCATGTAATCCCTAGTCCTTCTCAGGTACTTCAATATATACTTTACTGCAGTCCAATGTCCCTGTCCTAGATTACTATGCTATCTGCTGACCATGCCCACGGTAAAGCAGATATCTGGTCTCATACATAGCATCACATACATTAGGCTTCCTACCGCCGAAGCATAACGAACCGCCTTCATCTCCTCTATCTCCTTAGATGTTCTAGGACACATCTCCTTAGATAAAGGAACTCCATGCCTAAAAGGTAGAAAACCCTTTTTGGAGTTCTGCATGCTAAAATGATCCATAATCGTGTCTATGTATGAAGCTTGGGATAAGCACAACATGCTTTTCCTATGATCCCTTATAACCTTGATCCCAAGGATGTGTCCCACTTCTTCCAAGTCCTTCATATTAAACTGTTTGGACAACCATACCATTATGTCCGATAACACCTTGATATTGTTGCCAATCAACAAAATGTCATCTACATATAGTACAAGAAATACAACTACGTTTACGTCACATCTCTTGTATACACAAGACTCATCCAGACTTTGAATAAATCCGTAAGACTAGATTACCTCATCAAATTGGATGTTCCAAGACCTCGAAGCTTGCTTTAATCCATAAATGGACCGATTAAGCTTACATACAAGATGCTCTTTTCCCTTCGCAATGAATCCCTCTGGTTGCTTTATATAAATGTTTTCCTCAAGATTTCCATTAAGAAAAGATGTCTTGACATCCATCTGCCACACCCCAAAATCCATATGAGCTGCAATGCATAAGAGAATCCAGATAGACTTAAGCATGGCTACCGGCGAAAAGGTCTCCTCATAATCGATACCCTTTTTCTGAGTATACCCCTTCTCAACATGCCTCGCTTTGAAGGTCTCAACCTTCCCATCTATTCCTCTCTTTCTTTTGTAGATCCACTTGCATCCAATGGTTTTTACACCATCGGGTGGTTCCACTAGCTCCCAGACATGATTTGAATCCATAGATTCAATCTCAGTATTCATTGCACTTTGCCAAGATGCTGCATCTTTATCTCGGATTGCCTCGTCATATGTCCAGGGATCAGGTTCATGTTCGCTAGGGACCAAATCAGAAGACTCTCCCAAGAACATGAATCTATCAGGCTGTCTCACAACCCTCCCACTACGATGAGGTTTCACCTGTGTATCCTCTGTGACACGCGGTGCAGTGACTTGTGGTATATCCTCTTGTACCAGTGGTACTGAAGAAGTGACTTCCCCTTTTATTTCCTCCAGAACAATCTTACTCATGGGCTTGTGGTTCATCACATAGTCTTTCTTTAGAAATCTGGTGTTCATGCTAATGATCACCCTCTAATCTCTAGGACTATAAAACAAACCACCTTTCGTTCCTCTAGGATAGCCAATGAACATGCGTACTTCTGTACGAGGTTCCAACTTACCAATATCTACCTTCAACACATGTGTTGGACTCCCCCATTTCCGAATATGTCTTAGACTAGGCTTTCGCCCAGTCCACAATTCTGTGGGAGTAGAAGGCACCGATTTAGATGGAACCAAGTTCAGAATGTACACCGTCGTATCTAGAGCATATCCCTAGAACGAATCTTGCAACTCAGAATAACTCATCATCGATCTAACCATCTCCATAAGAGTCCTATTCCTTCGCTCTGCTACACCATTCTGCTGGGGTGTGCCAGGTGCAGACAATTAGGACCAACCTCTGATAAGTAATTCCTAAACTCTCCCAAGAGGTACTCACCACCACAATCAGATCGTAGTGTCATCCATATCTTGAATAATCGTCTATGAAAAAGACAAAATATTCAAAACCACCTCTTGCCTGGATAGACATAAGACTATACAAATCGAAATGAACCAATTCCATCACATCTTTGGATCTATACCCTTTGGCCTTAAAAGGCTTCTTGGTCATTTTACCCTCCAAGCAAGATTTCCAGGTTGGGAAATCTTCCACCACTAATGATCCCAGAGGTCCATTAGCTATCAACCTTTGAATTCTGCTTAGGATAATATGACCAAGCCTAAGATGCCAAAGATATGTTTGGTTCATCTTCAAAGGTTCTTTTCTCTTATTGGAATTAGAAGATGAGTTATTAACTTCTATTTGTATCGTGGGAGCTTTTGGTTCAAGTGTATACAAATTTCCTATAAATGTACTTGAATAGATATTCTTCCTATTCCTTTTTATAACAACTCTGTCATTAAAAGAAATAGAATATCCATCCATAAACAATTTAGAAACTAAAATTAAATTCTTTCTAAATAAAGGTATATAAAGGTAATTTTCCAGAACCAAAGTTTTATTTTTCACAAAAGATAAATAAAACATCTCCCACTGCAATAGCCGCCACCTTCATGGCATTGCCCAAGTAAACGGTAATCTCTCCCTTAGCTCATCGTCCGATTTCCTAGAGCCCCTGCAAAGTATTGCAGACATGATCAGAAGCTCCCATATCTACACACCGGGTGCCGGTGGATAACACCGCTAACCATGTTTCAACGACTAGACCAAAGGATATACCTTTGTTCTTCTTCGGATTGGGACAGTCCTTTTTTCAATGTCCATCCTGCTTGCAAGTGAAGTACTTGCCTTTCGGCTTCTTCACTCCTCCCTGAGATCCTCCCACCACCTTTGCTCCACCTTGTTTCTTCTTCTTCTTGCCTTTCGGCTTAGAAGTAGAAACCTTCTGAGCAACCATGGCCTGAGCCTAACAAGCCTTTCTGTCAACTGGAGAATGATATCGACCTGGGTTTCCCCATCGATCTCAGCTCCAAGGACTTCCAGCTCATTCGCAGGCTTAGGAGGACACTCTTCGAAGAGTACATACTTGTACTCCTCAGCAGTTAAGACAATATCTAGATTCATTTTTCCAATCAACATAATTATGTACAGTAAGTTTATTTTCCTTTAGTATTATAGCAAGTGGACTGAAAGTCATTTTTGAAAATCCTAAGAATCACATAGATCATTACTTTAGATTTCAAAAAAATTATTGATTCCTCAAACAATAAAATTTTAAAATCAACCAACACCTCAAAACACTGAGAATATCATATGCCACGATCGTGTGGATGTATACGAATTCTACATTTGTAAGAGGAGGTTTTACCCATTAATTTTACTATCTTGTCAACCTAACTTTTTGACAAATAAAATTAATAGTTGGTTTCTCTTTGGCCCTACAAATAAAAGCAGTGACTCTGATGGGGAGGATACTCCTATTTGCATCTAAGTGTTCACCATTACTCGATACCAAGGAAATTATCTCGAGTTATGTGACTTCCGATGGGGAAGTACACACGCTCCTAAATAATTTCTTATAACCATATCCAACCCTGTAATCCGCAAACAAACTCATCCGATGGGGAGGAAGACACTCAGAGCCGACATGCAAGTTTGCTTACATCACATGTCAAATCGTAATGGAGGCCGTGGGAATTTATAAAAATATCCCTCTCCCACTTAGTAATTTGAAATTGAGGAATTTTCTAGCCTACGACATGCATATCAAACAATAAGCAATAAATATGAAAAATAAATTATTTTCCAACTATTATGGCTTTTGTCTTCAATATGTCTCCTGTCGCATCGCCATCTCGTCCGCTCCTCCTATGCCATGTACGAGCCATCCGGAGATCCGAGCCGAGACTAAAAAACTATTTAAATTTACATCCATTGATCCTATACTCCATGAGGGAGTGTACATGAAATCTAGATCGAAATTAAACTAAAATAGAAAGAGTGGCTAAAAAATGTCATATCTAATTTACAAAAAATTAAATACTAGCCTCGTTAACCCCGAGGATTCAACAAAATATACTATTACACACATACAATCACATACACACATATGGCCATAATAGTCGGATCTTATTCCTGCAACCAAAGAGTTAACCTATGCATATCCTACTATTATCCGGCACATAAAATATATGAAAAATGCATAAGAGTAACCGAATCCTAAACACACAAAATCAGAAACTGTGGCTCTGATACCACTTGCTGGGAGGGGAAACTTCGCTTCCCACTTCAACTCGGTGACTTGTTCATGGCGATCTCTTCTATGTCCCCGGATAAAAAAATTTATCCTTGACAAGAGGGATTGCCCAAGCAACCTTGTCATCGTCGTGCTATTCGATTAGAGTGGTCACTTGAACAAACTTGTTGTTCAAGCAACCAACCTCTATTCTACGAATAGCCGCGGAATAGACGATGTACGGATTGCCGACTTTTATGTTTATGTTTGGGGTCCAAGTTATATTTGAAAACAATTATAGACATAATACAAAAGAACACTAATCAAAATAAACAAGATTATACCTCTTGTTATACCTCTTGATCTTCTATTGTATGTCCTTCCTCCCTCTGGACGTCGTGTGGGCGACGATCTTCCAAAAGTCCAAGCCTCCTAGATCACAAATCTTCCTTTTCTTGTTCACTCCAAACAAAGTAAGATCATCAAACAAAACTCTTCTTCCTATCTAGAACCGACCACCAAGTCAATGGACTCGATGTTGCCATCGGCCAAGGAAGAGAACACGGAGTATAGGAACCAGCCAAAGGAGAATCAATGAAGGTGATGGGCGCCGACCAACACTTGGAGAAGAAAAGAGAAACCAATCTTCACCTTGTAGCCGCCCAAAACCCTAACCCTAGCTCTCCTAATTACCGACCAAGGAAGAGGGGAAGAAGAATAGGTTGAGCACCTGCTAAAGTATAGGGAAGAAGGATAGGTTGCCGGCCAAACCTTAGGAAGAAGAAGAAAGGTCCTTCTCCACTTGTTGCCACCCACCCCAACCCCAAAACCCTAGCCGCCCACTCCTAATCCTAACCCTAATGGGATTGCTTTCCGTCCAAGGGAAGCAAAACCCTAATCCCATCCATCAAGTTGACGCCCAAGCCATAGTCTTATATTTATAGAGTTGGGCTCAAGCCTCCTTTTAATCTCCACCATTGGTTCTAGGGATTTAATCTCAACCGTCGGATCTAGAGATATAATCTCAACCGTCGGATCTAGAGATTTAATCTCTACCATTGTATCTAGAGTTTTTTTTTCATCCATTGGATCTAAACTTCATGAGGTATTAATAGGATACAATAGGGACCATGAGGAGGAGTTGGATCTTGGCCCCCCAATGGATTAAGCCCACATAAAGTCCGATCCATTAATGATTATTCATTCCACTAGAGGATTATCATTGATCTACCTCACCAACCCCCATAAGTTAATATGAGCTCCATATATTATTTGTACATTTTCTCTCCATGTTTAAGATCTCGAATGTTCGTCGATTAATTAATTTACTGACCATTAATTAATCAACATCTAACTCCATGAGTAGTACCACTCAACCTTTTCATCATGCCGGACCAAGTCCACCTACAGGGTTTACATGATGAACCTTATGAGCTCCTCAAGGGGACATCATCATCCTAATATATAGGACACAGTTTCCTCCTATAATCAACGACACACCATATAAATAATATCATTTCCCAACTTACCAAGCCTATCGATTTAATGTATAAATCTCGCCCATTGGTAAATCAAAGAAATGAATATTAAGTAAATGTGCCCGTTATTATATCAGGATTAAGAGTATGTACAATATAATATATGTGGTTCGATTCGATTATGTAGTCAGCAATAAATTGAATCACCTCTTTGTCGGTCCTTCTCAATACACACAAAGTGTACTAGTGTAATTCTATAGTCAAGACAAACCAATACCAAATCACACTACAACCATACCAATGGTTTGTCCAAAGCCATCTCAGTTGTGAGTCTATACTTATACTTTACAAGGAGCCGATAACATGATCTCCCGTGTGACACCACACACCATGTTATCTACAATGTAATGTATTAGACAATATGCATAACCATAAAAATGCAAACAATGATCATGTGATTCTTATTTCAAAAATAAAGATGTTCATACAAAAGATAGATTTTTCAGTATACATCCCAACAATATTAACCTAAGTAGAATTCAAAGGTTGATAGCTGATGGACCTCTGGGTTCATTAGTGGTGGAAGATTTCCCAACCTACGAATCTTGCTTGGAAGGTAAAATGACCAAGAGGGATTTTAAGGCTAAGGGGTATAGAGCCAAAGATGTGTTGGAATTGGTTCATTCTGATTTATGTGGTCCTATGTCTATCTAGGCTAAAGGTGGTTTTGAATATTTCGTCTCTTTTATAGATGATTATTCAAGATATGGAACATTTACTTGATGCGCTATAAGTATGAATGCTTTGATAGGTTCAAAGAATTCAAGGCTCATGTGGAGAAACATCGAGGTAAAAGTATCAAGACACTATGATCTGATCGTGATGGTGAGTACCTCTTGGGAAAGTTTAGGAAATTACTTATTAGAGGCTGGGATTCAATCCCAATTGTCTGCACCTGGCACACCCCAGCAGAATGGTGTAGCGAAGCAAAGAAATAGGACTCTTATAGAGATGGTTAGATCGATGACTAGTTATTCTGAGTTGCCAGATTCATTCTGGGGGTATGCTCTAGATACGACAGTGTCTATTCTGAACTTGGTACCATCTAACTCAGTGCCTTCTACTCCCATAGAATTGTGGACTAGGCAAAAGCCTAGTTTGAGACATATTCGGATTTGGAGGAGTCCAGCACATGTGCTGAAGGCAGATGCTGGTAAGTTGGAACCTCGTACAGAAGTGCACATGTTCATAGGCTATCCTAGAGGAACGAAAGGTGGTTTATTTTATAGTCCTAGAGATCAGAGGGTGATCATTAGCACGAACGCTAGATTTTTAGAGGAAGACTATGTGATGAACCACAAGCTCATGAGTAAGATTGTTCTGGAGGAATTGAGAGGGGAAGTCACTACTTCAGTACCACCGGTACAAGAGGATATACCATAAGTGACTGCGCCATGTGTCACAGAGGATACACAGGTGATACCTCATCATAGTGGGAGGGTTGTTAGACAGACTGATAGATTTATGTTCTTGGGAGAATCTTCTGATTTTGTCCTTGACGAA
Organism: Wurfbainia villosa; assembly: GCA_025175895.1. Lineage (NCBI taxonomy): Eukaryota > Viridiplantae > Streptophyta > Magnoliopsida > Zingiberales > Zingiberaceae > Wurfbainia > Wurfbainia villosa. The sequence continues at coordinate 18,461,894 of CM046000.1, read as the reverse complement.
CATGAACCTGTTCCCTGGACATATGACGAGGTAATCTAAGATAAAGATGCGGTATCTTGGCAAAGTGCAATGAATTCTAAGATAGAATCTATGGATTCAAATCAGATCTGGGAGCTAGTAGAACTACCCAATGGTGTAAAAACTATTGGATGCAAGTGGATCTACAAAAGAAAGAGAGGAATAGATGGGAAGGTTGAGACCTTCAAAGCAAGGCTTGTTGCGAAAGGGTATACTCAGAAAGAGGGTATCAAATATGAGACCTTTTCGCCAGTAGCTATGCTTAAGTCTATCCAGATTCTCTTATGTATTGCTGCTCATATGGATTTTGAGGTGTGGCAGATGGATGTCAAGATAACTTTTCTTAATGGAAGTCTTGAGGAAAACATCTATATGGAGCAACCAGAGGGAATCATTGCAAAGGGCAAAGAGTATCTTGTGTGCAAGCTTAATCGGTCCATTTATGGGCTGAAGCAAGCTTTGAGATCTTGGAACATCCACTTTGATGAGGTAATCTAGTCTTATGGATTTATTCAAAGTCCGGATCAGTCTTGTGTATACAAGAGATGTGATGGAAACATAGTGGTATTTCTTGTACTATACGTAGATGACATTTTGTTAATTGGCAACAATGTCAAGGTGTTATCGGATGTAAGGGTATGGTTGTCCAAACATTTTGATATGAAGGACTTGGGAGAAGTGGGACACATCCTTGGGATCAAGGTTATAAGGGATCACAAGAAAAGGATGTTGTGCTTATCTCAAGCTTAATACATAGACACCATTTTTGCTCGTTTTAGCATGCAGAACTCTAAGAAAGGTTTTCTACCTTTTAGGCATGGAGTACCTTTATTTAAAGAGATGTGTCCTTGAACATCAAAGGAGATAGAGGAGATGAATGTGGTTCCTTATGCTTCGGCAGTAGGAAGCCTCATGTATGCTATGCTACATACGAGATCGGATATGTTCTTTACCGTGGACATGGTTAGCAGATATCAGTGTAATCTAGGACAGGGACATTGGTCTGCAGTAAAACATATATTAAAGAAATTGAGAAGGACTAGAGATTATATGTTGGTATACCAGACAGATTAATTACTCCATGTGGGTTACACAGATTCCGACTTCCAATCAGATAGGGATAACAGTAAGTATACCTCGGGTTTTGTGTTTAGTTTGGGAGGCAGAGCCATTGTATGGAGGAGTGTCAAGCAGAAATGCGTGGTGGACTCCACCATTGAAGCTGAGTATGTGGCAGCCCCTGAGGCAACCAAAGAAGATGTATGGCTCAGGAACTTCTTGATGGGCTTGGATGTGATTCTTGGTTTGCCCAGAACTATCACAATTTATTGTGATAACAGTGGTGCAGTTGCAAACTCGAAGGAACCACGATCCCATAAGGCAAGTAAACACATAGAGCGCAAGTACCACCTGATACAAGAGATCATAAAGAAAGTAGAAGTTGTTGTCGCCTAGATTGCATTAGAGGATGACCTGGTAGATCCTTTCACTAAGGCCCTTCAAGTGAGAGCTTTTGATAGGCATGTAAAGGGAATGGGAATCAGATGTATGACAGTATGTGGACAACATAGTCTTTTAGTATAAGTGGGAGATTGTTGGGATGTATACTGAAAAGTCTATTTATTGTATGAACATCTTTATATTTGAAATAAGAATCACATGATCATTGTTTGCATATTTATGATTATGAATATTGTCTGATACATTACATTGTAGATAACATGGTGTGTGGTGTCACACGGAAGATCATGTTATCAGTTCCTTGTAGAGTATAAGTAGAGGCTTGCAACCGAGATGGTTTTGGACAAACCATTGGTATGGTTGTAGTGTGATTTGATATTGGTTTGTCTTGACCATAGAATTACACTAGTACACTTTGTGTGTATTGAGCAGGACTGACTTAGAGGTGATTCAATTTATTGCTGACTACATAATTGAATCAGACCTCGGATATTATGGTGTACATGCTCTTAATCCGGATTTAATAACGGACACATGTACTTAGTTTTTATTTCTTTGATTTACCAATGGGAGAGATTTATAGATTAAATCGATAGGCTCGGTAAGTTGGGAAATGATATTATTTACATGGTGTGCCATTGATTATAGGAGGAAACTGTATCATATATATTAGGATGATGATGTCCCCTTAGGAGCTCATAAGGATCATCATGTAAACCCTGCAGGTGGACTTGGCCTAGCATGATGAAAAGGTTGAGTGGTACTACTCATGGAGTTAGATGTTGATTAATTAATTGTCAATAAATTAATTAATTGACGGACATTTGATATCTTAAATACGGAGAGATATTTGTACAATTAATATATGGAGCCCATATTTATTTATGGGGGTTGGTGAGGTAGATCAATGATAATCCTCTAGTGGAATGGATTATCATTAATGGATCGGACTTTATGTGGGCTAGATCCATTGGGTGGCTAAGATCCAACTCCTCCTCATGGTCCCTATTGTAGCTTATTAAAACCCTCATGAAACCTAGATCCGATGGACAAGATTAAAAAAAGGTTTGGGCAAAATCTATAAATAGGAGGCATTGGCTTTTGGCGGCACAAAAGAATTGGAGATTAGGGTTTTTGGCATTGGGCGGCAACATAAGAAGATTAGGGTTTGTCTTCTCTTGGGCTGCAACCTAAGGAGTTCTTCTTTTGGCCAGCGACAACTTGGAGATTAGGGTTTGTCTCTTGGTTCTCCTTGGCCGGCGCCACCCTCATCCTCTCTATCTCCATTGCCGGTGCCTCATCCTCTTTTTCCTTGGCCGGCGGCAACAAGAGCTCCTCTTGTTGGTCGGAGCCCACTTCTTTCATCTTCCTCTCCTTGGCCGGCGGCAACATCAAGATTGGTGGCTTGGTGGTCGGCACTATATAGGAGAAGAATTGTCGAATCTTCTTCGCTTTGTTCGAAGAGAGCAAGGAAGGGAAGAACGAGATCTAGGAGGTTTCAACTCTTGGAGGATCAATGCTCACACAACATTCAAGAGGAGGATAGGACATACAATAGAAGACCAAGAGGTAAACAAGAGGTATAATTCTTGTTTTGGTTTCCTTTTGTTTCTTTGTATTATGTATGTAAGTGCATGTGGCTAATTTACTTGGACCCCAAAGATAAACACAAAAATCGACAATCTGTACATCATCTATTCCACGGCTAATCGAGGATAAGAGTTAGGTTGCTTGAATGACAAGTTTGTTCAAGAGACCACTCTAATCGAATAACACGATGATGGATCGGTTGCTAGGGTAATCCGTCATCGTCTTGCATTAATTATTTTAATCCGGGGACGTAGATGGGATCGCTATGCACAAGCAACCAAGTTGAAGTGGGAAGCAAAGCTTCAACCTTCAGATGAGGAGGCCTCCTTCTTTTCTTTCTTCTTCTTCTCCTTTTTACCTGCAACAAGAGCTAAACCTTTCTCCTTCGATGAAGTGTTATCTTGCTCATGTAGTTCAAACTCACAAAATAATTCATCTAACTTAACTAAAGAAAGGTCCCTAGAAACCTTATAAGCATTTACCATTGATGCCTATAGAGTTATTCTAGGGAAGGCTTGAAGCACATACCTTACGAGGTCTCAGTTTTCAACCTTCTCACCTATTACATGTAATCCGTTGACTACCTCCTTGAATCAACCATGAATTTGGCTCACGGTCTTGTTGGTCTTCAGGCTAAAACTTTGGAGTTAACCTATCAATAGGTCTCTCTTGGCTCTTCTTGTCTCCTTTGACCCTTCATTTAGTTCGATGAGCTTCTCCCAAAGCCCTTTTGCGGAGTTGAAGGGGCCGACCTTGGATAGTTGCTCCTTGGATAGACCACATTGAAGTGTGGTTGTTGCTTTTGCATTAGCTTGAGACTTCTTCGCCATCTCCCTTGTCCAATCCACCGGCTTCTTGAACCCATCAACAATACTAAACCAATTTTTAATATCATTCATAAGATAGTATTCCATCCTACCTTTCCAATAGACGAAGTCGTTGCCATCGAAGAAATGAGGCCGCACCATGCTATATCCCTCTTGAAATGCCATTGTGCTCCGGTTGATTGTTAGATCTTCCGATGCGATCCGGGCTCTGATACCACTTGTTGGGGATCCTTGGAGGGCTAGAGGGGGGTGAATAGCCTCTTTTCATTTCTACAATTAAGATTAGTGGAAGCAAAATAAATATGAAATGAAAAGACAAGAGCAATAACAAGATAGTTTAACGTGATTCGGAGATTATGCTCATACTCCACGGCGATCTGTAAGTGGATCAACCCTAGCAAATCTTCCACTAGAAATCTCCTTTTGATGATCAATCAAGGTGAAGATGTTGGGAAAAATTCGGATCTGATGTTCACAATATCGTGGGCGAATACTTCACACAACCACAGCGGAAATAATAATTATATCAGATCCCACCAGAGATCCATGGAAAACTATATAAGTCATTTTCTTTAATCTAGTCTAGATCTTATCTAGAGGGAGAAATATACCTTCGGTGTGTGCCCTTTGCAATCCTGCTAGTCCAAATGCTGTCGGATCTCAATACGGTAAGGGTAACCGTATCACTTTGGTATCCACACTGAAACTCACCCGATTTGGAGTCACATTGTGCTAGCAACCCCTAGCAAAACGCCAAGAACTCTTTTGAAAGAAGAAGTAGAGGAAGGAGGAGATGAGAGAACACTTCTCTTCTTTCTTTTGGCTTGCACGCCCAAAACACCAAAAGCCACACATCAACTTGCTTTGCACGTTCAAGCCATTTTAATCCCATAGCAACCATTGCCATTAATTCCATTATCTCCCCATTAAGAAGAATCTTAATACCAAGACCCTTGGTATTCTCCTTCATTAATTCTCATCATGAATACCAAGGCCCTTGGTATTCCTATGCATGATTAATCAAATTAATCATGCATGATGATGAATCATCTTCCATGGTTCAACTTGAGTCTAACTCAAGTCTTGCCCATATGCTCAATTGCACTTTTAGTCCAACTAAAAGAAACCATCTCGAAAATAGAATGTCATTTGAGTGTGACCCTATAGGCTCTTGTAACGTTGGCAATGTATCTAAAACCATTTTAGATACATAAGCAATGAGCAGCATCTAGAAATATATCTTTGCTACCCAAGTTACAAGATTGTCGAGATCCGACAACCTTTCCGTGACTATTATCATGTATGACGGTGTCCTTCTATCTCTGATATCTTAGATCGATCAATGAGACATTGACCGTGTCAGCCCCTTATCGATCTTTATGTTTCTTGATCCCCAAGTAGACTCACTCAAACAAATGAGCTCAATATCTCATATTGACTCATTTGAGTATGGTCATGCATTTCATGGTCCTACTCTATCAAGAGGCCAAATATATCACTCCCGCCATATGAGAGGGATAGATCTCATCTACATCACTCACATCCCTCCGCATAATTTGGTATATACCCAGTGATCATCGTTATAGTGTACCCTGTTACGGTGTGACGTTAGACGATACTAAAGTACATAACTCCTTATGTAGGGAACCGTAGTGACTTCAGGTCTAAGGATTGTTCATACCAATAGTCACATGAGAAAGTATATGACACTCATATAATGATCCATGACACTTTCTCATGGCGGGTCAATTCAGTATATATATTTTCCAATATATATACCCATGTGTCAATGTGATATCACATATCCATGACTTATGAGATCATGTCATTCATTGACCTACATGCTAGTCTCAATGTATTAATATTGCCCCTGTCTATTAATACTTGACTAGGAATATTAAGAATAGTGTTCTCTATAGCTTCTCATAATTAATTCTACCGATTGATATACCGTAGATTAGAACCTACTATTCAAGGGCATTATTATATTTATTTTAGCTGGAACATGCATAAAGTAAATATAATAAAGAATCTTTGCCTTTTATAAATGAAATATGATACACATGATCCCTAATCAATCATCTCATGATTGACACTAAGGGCTGACACTAACAATCTCCCACTAGCACTAGTGCCAATTACTGTAATCTCTAAAACCCAGTGACCTAGTATGACCATCATGCTTCCTCTGTTCCAAAGCCTTGGTCAAGGGATCCATAATGTTAGCATCGGTATCTACTCTGCATATCTGCACATCTCCTCTATCGATGATCTCTCGAATGAGGTGATACCGCTGCAGTATATATTTGGAATGCTAGTGAGAACGAGGTTCCTTAGCCTGTGCTATAGCCCCGTTGTTGTCACAATAAAGCTCTATAGGGCTCACAATGATAAGAACTACACCAAGCTCAGAAACAAACTTTCTGATCCAAAGTGCCTCCTTTGCTGTATCAGATGAAGTAATGTACTTGGCTTTTGTTGTAGAATCTGTGACTGTCCTGCTTCAAACTCTTCCATCTCACAACACCACCATTCAGACAAAATACATACCCTGACTACGATCGTGAATCATCTCTGTCGGTTTGGAAGCTTGCATCAATGTAACCCTTTTCAACTAGCTCCTCATCACCTCCAAAGATCAAGAAATATTCTTTCGTTCTTCTCAAGTACTTAAGAATATTCTTGATTGTTATCCAGTGACACTCATCGGGATCTGACTGGTACCTACTCATCATGCTCAAAGCATACAAGACATCAGGGCGAGTACAAATCATGGCTTACATGATAGATCCTATAGCAGATGCATAAGGGATCTGATCCATGCGTTGTTTCTCTTCTGCAGGAGAGGGGCATTGAGTCTTCGAAAGACTTACACCATGTGACATTGGCAGAAATCCCTTCTTAGAATTCTGCATGGCAAAACACTTAAGCACCTTGTCAATATATGTACTCTGACTTAGGCCAAGCAATCTCCTAGATTGATCCCTATAGATCTTGATGCCAAGAATATAGGTTGCTTCACCCAAGTCCTTCATTGATAAACAATTCCCAAGCAAAGTCTTCATAGACTCCAACATAGGGATATCATTTCAAATGAGTAGTATGTTATCTACATACAAAATGAGGAAAACAACTGTGCTCCCACTAGCCTTCTTGTAGAAACAAGGTTCATCTTCATTCTTAATGAAATCAAATGTTTTGATCGCATCATCGAATCGACGATTCTAGCTTCAAGAAGCTTGCTTTAAACCATAAATAGACCTATACAACTTACAGATCTTTCCAGTATCCTTTGGATTGACAAAACCCTCAAGCTGTGTCATATACACATCCTCGAGTAGATTTCCGTTAAGAAATGCAGTTTTGACATCCATCTGCCAGATCTCATAATCGTGGTAAGCTGCAATAGCAAGCATGATCTGAATGGATTTGAGCATTGCAACTAGAGAAAAGGTTTCATCATAGTCAATACCATGAATCTGCTTGAATCTTTTGCTACTAATCGCCCCTTATAGGTATGCACATTACCATCCATGTCAGTCTTTCTCCTAAAGACCCACTTACACCCAATGAGTTTGACCCCTTCAGGTGGATCAATCAAAGTCCATACTTGGTTAGTGTACATGGATTCCATTTTGGATCTCATGGTCTCAAGCCATTTCTCAGAATCTGGGCTCATTACAACTTCCTGATAGAATGTTGGCTCATCTAGCATGACACCATCGTTGTTATCCAAGAGAAAAGAATATCTCTCAGGTTGATGACGTATCCTATCAGACCTGCACAGAGCTTGGTCTACATGAACAGGTTGTACCACAACTCCTTGTGATGACCTTGATTCATAATGCTCATCACCTTGTGGTGCCTGTTCTTATTGCATTAAGGCATCAATGCTATTTTGTGGATCTTGAACTTCTTCAAGATCAATTTTACTCCCACTAGCCTTTCTAGAAAAACACCATTTCTAGCGACAAACACTTTGCCTACTGTGGGGTTGTAAAAGTAATATCCTTTTGTTTTCTTAGGATATCCTACAAAATAGCACTTGTCTGATTTGGGGCCTAATTTATCTGAAACTTGACGTCTCACGTAAGCTTCACATCCCTAAATCCTCATAAAAGACATCTTGGGACTCTTCCCAGTCTATATCACATATGGTGCCTTTATGAATGCCTTAGATGGAACACGATTAAGTGTGAAAGCAGCTGTCTCTAGAGCATATCCCCAGAAGGAAGGAAGAAGATCTATATGACTCATCATTGATCATACCATGTCTAATAGAGTACAATTTCTCCTCTCGGATACACCATTCAACTGTGGTGTTCTGGGTGGAGTGAGTTGAGATCGTATCCCACACTCAACTAGATAGTCATGAAACTCTTGACTAAGGTATTCCCCACCTTGATCTGATCGAAGCATCTTAATACTCTTTCCAAGTTGGTTCTGTACTTCATTCTTGAATTCTTTGAACTTTTCAAAGGATTCTGATTTGTGCCTCATAAGTGAAGGGTGGGAAACTTCACTTCCCACTTCAACTCGGTCGCTTGTTCATGGTGATCCCTTCTACGTCCCCAGAAAAAAAAAATTATCCTTGACAAGAGGGATTATCCAAGATACCATTTCATCGTCGTGCTATTCGATTAGAGTGGTCACTTGAACAAACTTGTTGTTCAAGCAACCAACTTATATTCTAGATTAGCCGTGAAATAGATGATGTACGGATCGCCGAGTTTTGCGTTTGTATTCGGGGTCCAAGTAAATTTAGCCATAAACAAAACATACAACATGCATATAATTGAAAAACAATTATAGACATAATACAAAAGAATATAAACAAACGTTATACCTCTCGATCTTATATTGTATGTCCTTCCTCCTTTTGGACGTCGTGTGGGCGACGATCTTCCAAAAGTCGAAGCCTCCTAGATCACCAATCTTCCTTTCTTTGCTCGCTCTGAACAAAAGGAAGAATATTAAACAAAACTCTCCTCAATCTAGGACCAACCAACAAGCTCCCAACTTGAAGCTTGCCGCCGACCCAAAGAGAAGGGTAGGTGGGCGCCGGCCAAGAGTTCCAAAGAATCACCCTAACCCTTGTTTCAACCGGCCAAGGAGAAGAGAAAGAAGAGCTTTTGACACCGGCAAAGGAGAGGAAAGAAGAGGATAGGCGCTGGCCACCTAAGGAAGAAGAAGGAAAGAAATTTCCTAATTTGTGTCCGCCCAACCTCCAAGCTCCTTGCCACCCAAAACCCTAACCCCTCCTTGCCTCCTTATTGCTCTTGCCGCCCACCCTAATCCCTCCTTTTATAGAGTTAGGCTTAAGCCTTGTTTTAATCTGCACCATCAGTTCTAGGGATTTAATCTCAACCGTCGGATCTAGAGATTTAATCTCAACCGTTGGATCTAGAGATTTAATCTCTACCGTTGGATCTAGAGTTTTATTTTCCATCATTGGATCTAGGCTCTATGAGGTTTTAATAGGCTACAATAGGGACCATGAGGAGGAGTTGGATCTTGGCCACCCAATGGATCAAGCCCACATAAAGTCTGATCCATTAATGATAATCCATTCCACTAGAGGATTATCATTGATCTACCTCACCAACCCCCATAAATTAATATGAGCTCCATATATTATTTGTACATTTTTCTCCCCGTGTTTAAGATCTCAAATGTCCGTCGATTAATTAATTTACTGACAATTAATTAATCAACATCTAACTTCATGAGTAGCACCACACAACATTATCATCATGTCGGACCAAGTCCACCTACAGGGTTTACATGATGAACCTTATGAGCTCCTCAAGGGGACATCATCATCCTAATATATAAGACACGATTTCCTTATATAATCAATGGCACACCATATAAATAATATCATTTCCTAACTTACCGAGCCTATCGATTTACTTTATAAATCTCGCCCATTGGTAAATCAAAGAAATGAATACTAAGTATATGTGCCCGTTATTATATCAGGATTAAAAGCATGTACAATATAATATCTGAGGTCCGATTCGATTATGTAGTCAGCAATAAATCGAATCACCTCTAAGTCGGTCCTGCTCAATACACACAAAGTGTACTAGTGTGATTCTATGGTTAAGACAAACCAATACTAAATCACACTACAACCATTCCAATGGTTTGTCCATAACCATCTCGGTTGTGAGCCTTTACTTATTCTTTACAATGAACCGATAACATGATCTCCTGTGTGACACTACACACCATGTTATCTACAATGTAATGTATCAGATAATATGCATAACTATAAATATGCAAACAATGATCATGTGATTCTTATTTCAAAAATAAAGATGTTTATACAAAAGATAGACTTTTCAGTACACATCCCAACAATAAGATACAAATATCCATATCTACTGAAATCATCAGTAAATGTAATGAAGTACTGATAACCACCTCTTGCTGTGACTTTGAAAGGACCACAAACATCACTATGTATTAGACCTAACAAATTTATCGCTCGTTCGCCTTGTCCACTAAATGGAGTCTTGGTCATCTTGCCTAAAAGACAAGATTCACATGTCTCATATGATTCAAAATCAAATGAGTCCAGTAATCCATCTCTATGGAGCTGGGATATGCGACTCTCATTTATGTGACCCAAGCGACAATGCCAAAGATATGTCTGATTCAAATCATTAGATTTGAATCGTTTGGTATTTATGTTATAGACTGGGTTTTCTAGATCTAGAACATAGAGTCCATTCATCAAATGTGCACTCCAATAGAACATTTCATTTAAATAAATAGAACAACGTTTGTCCTTTATAGTAAATGAATAACCTTTCTTGTCCAAACAAGAAATAGACATAATGTTCTTAGTTATTATAGGTACAAAATAGCACTCATCAAGTTCTAAAATCAAACCACTCGGCAACAATAAGGAATATGTTCTTACAACTATAGTAGCAACTCTTGTGCCATTGCCCACACATAGGTCCACTTCTCCTTGCGTCAATGATCTACTTCTTCTCAGGCCCTGCATATTAGTACAAATGTGAGAGGAACAACTGGTATCCAATACCCATGAAGAAGAAATAGATAGGTTGACTTCTATAACATGTATACCTGAAGCAGAAGTCTCACTTTGCTTCTTCTTGACTTCCTCAAGATACTTTTTATAGTTCCTTTTCCAATGTCCAGCTTCCTTACAGTGGAAGCAAGTCCGTTCCTTAGCCACCCCACCTTTGGGCTTCAATGCTTTCTTGCCCTTTTCTTGGGTCTTGCCTTTAGACTTCTTCTTACCTTTGCCCTTTTTAACCATAAGTACATCACTAGTACTAGGTTGTATCTTCTTAAGATTACTATCAGCAGTTCTTAACATGCTTAAGAGCTCAGACAACGATTTGTCAATTTCACTCATGTAATAATTCATGACAAATTGACTAAAGCCTCTAGGCAAGGACTGCAGAATAAGGTCAGTGTTGGATCGAAAGTGTCGCTAGAGGGGGGGGTGAATAGCGATACGGTGTCGTTAAAAACTTTTGCAATAAGTAAAAAGCAAGTAGAGAATGCACAGCGGAAATATAAAGTAGACAAGATATTTTTACGTGGTTCACAATCTTTCGATTGCTAATCCACGGCCCTAGTGATCCTTGATCACGTACGGAGGGCAATTCACTAAAACCACTCCTCCTCGTTGGAGGTAGGAGCAACGATTACAAAAAGAAATCAAGGCAAAGGGACACTCCCCCTTTCCTTGTTACGATTAAAGCACAAAGACAATTTAAAGAAGTAGAACTTAAATAAATATACCGACAACTCTTATAAGTAGAAGATGTAGCTTTCGTTGTCGGCGGCACTTCGTCGTAGCAAATGTGAGTAGTAGTAGCGGCGTTACGACGGCGTGTTGAGAGCTCTTTAATTCTTGTTTTTGCTTGGAGTGAACATGTCTATTTATGGATATTGATCTATGAATTTAGACATAGGTAGTGTCCAAGGTGAGGTTCTTATCCCAACTCAAGGATGAGGTGTTTCATCCAACCACCTTGTGCCACCTCCAACCTTCTTGTGCGCCAACTCAAGGATGAGGTGTTTCATCCAAACACCTTGTGCCACCTCCAACCTCCTTGGGCGCCAACTTGAGGATGAGGTGTTTCATCCAACCACCTTGTGCCACCTCCAACCTCCTTGGGCGCCAACTTGAGGATGAGGTGTTTCATCCAACCACCTTGTGCCACCTCCAACCTCCTTGTGCGCCAACTTGTTGGAGCCATTCAACTTGTGCCACATCATGGGAGCCAACCATCTTGTGCCAACTCACCTTATTTTGGCCCACCACAAGGAAGCTTGGTGATGGTTTGGATGTCCACCTTGATGCCACATCACCCTTTGTACCAAAACACGAGTCAAGTCCAAATTCACCCCTTGAAATTCTCGAGGTCGAACTTGACTAGCGCTTGTAGTCAAAGGGTTTTGACCCAGCAAGTTAGCTTAAAATATAAAGTACGATGGTTCTAACCATCCGATCTCGACCTAGACCTTCCATTGGAGGTATTGGGCCTGGATCTACGCTTAACGACCTTGCTTCGCTTTCACACGAGCTTACCTTGTAGCCTCGCTGGTCTTCACCCGAGTACCTCGGCTTCCTCCGGTCCTCTGGCGTTGCCCGACCACCTCGGTTCCCACCGGGTGTCGCAGACCTTCCGCTCAACTTTAGCATTTCTGCACACTTAATTGAGCTCGTAAGATAACAAATATACCCTTAACTATTGAGCCTTTTGCCATAATCAAAATATCGGTTCGACTTTGGTGCCCACTGCACCAACAATCTCCCCCTTTTTGATTCATGGCAAACCGACACAAAAGTTAAGGAAAAATTAAGCATAACAGTAAGCTAGCATAATGATTAAGCATGAATGAGCTAGCATAAAGATTAAATATGAATGAGCTAGCATAATGATTAAGCATGAATGAGCTAGCATAAAGATTAAGCATGAGTGAGAAATATTATTGTTTCAAGTTCTCCCCTTTGAGGTAACCTCCCCTTGAGAAGGTGAGTTCTTGAAAAATAATTTTTACTCCCCCTTAATAGTTGCTTAAGTAAACGGAATTACTTAATATAAAAGGTAATAATTTTGTTTACTTTCTTCCTTACTTTTGTGACTTTCTCCCCCTTTTGCCTTAACTCAAAAAGTTTGTAAATATATTTTAGGGTTTGTAAGTCCAAGCAAGTTCCCAATATGATTTCTAAGGTAAGACTTAGGCTAATTTCATAAAAAGAAGCAAAAATAGAGTACATATATAGAAAATTTAAATCCTACTCTATTATGCACATACCTAACTTTTAATGTTGTTAAAGATTAAGCTAAAGTCTTGGAGAGTGTGCTTCATCCACAGAGTGAGAGACACACTCACCCATCGCAACGTATTCGGCCGGTGGTAGATAAGGCAACGCATAATCGCTTCCTCTGCACTAACTCACTAGACTCGAGCCGAGGATTTGACAACAACCACTCGTGCTCTTTCTATCGAGTTTACTACCGGCATAGTCGGGTCGGAGTAGCCGATTAGATTAAACTCGGTAGATCTAGGGTACCAAATACCTACGCTTAGCGTGCCCTTTAGATATCTAAGGATACGCTGACTAGGGTTAGGTGAGACTCCTTGGCACAGTTTGTAACCGCACATACTTACCGCGAATAAAATGTGGTCGGCTTTCATGTTAAGTATAGGAGACTTCCTATTGCGCTCCTATAGTATTTTTAGGTCAACGGGTTTTCCTTCTACATCTTCGTTTATATTAACATTAGTTGCCATAGGTGTATTGATTATTTTAGCATCTTGCATTCCAAATCGATTTATTAAGTCCTTAGTATATTTTTGTTGATGTAAATATATTCCATCTTTAGTTTGTTTAATTTGTAAACCTAAGAAGAAACTTAACTCTCCCACTAAATTCATTTCAAATTCACTTTCCATAAGTGAGATGAATTCGCTTAGCGAGGATCGAGTTGGTAGTTCCAAAATTATATCATCTACATAGATTTGGGCTATAAAGATTTCTTTTCCTACGGTTTTAACGAATAAGGTTGGGTCGACTAAACCTTGGTTGAATCCTTTGGACTTAAGATAGATCGAAAGCCTTCGCACAAGCTCTTGGGGCTTGTTTGAGTCCATATAGGGCTTTCTTAAGTCTAAGGACATGGTCAGTTTATCTAGATTTTGAATCCGGAGGTTGGTAGCGTAAACTTCTTCCTTAATGTATCCATTCAAAAATGCTGACTTGACATCCATTTGAAACAATTTAAAACCTCGATGTGCAAAGATATGCTAACAACATTCGGATGGACTCTAGTCAGCTACGGGCGTAGGTCTCATCGTAATCTAAACCTTCGACTTGACTAAACCCTTTGCGACTAACCTAGCTTTATTTCTAACTACTTCACCTTTATCATCAAGTTTATTTCAAATACCCACCTTGTTCCAATAATTGATTTTTCTTTAGGTGGTGGTACTAATTCGGACTTCATTTCTAGTGAATTGAGCTAGCTCTTCTTGCATAGCAATAATCCAATCGGGATCAAGAAGTGCTTGTTCAATAGTTTTGGGTTCGATTTTGGAAATTAACGAGAGATTTGACTAAGGTTTCGATATGAAGCTCTAGTTCGAACCCTAAATTTGGATCACCTATAACTTGATTGATAGGATGATTTGTTTGAGTCTTAGTGTGACTCGGGTTAGGGTCATCTATCACTTGGTCGATAGGATGACTTGGGTGAGTTCTAGTTTGACTTTAGAGTCATCTATCACTTGGTCGATAGGATGACTTGGGTTAGGACGAGATTCAAGTTCAAGATCAGTCGGGTTCGCTATAAGTTGATTTGCTAGTTGGTTTTGTTAAGGATTGAACGGGTTCGTGTCCTTCGTCGAAAACTATATTAATGGTTTCTTCGACTCTTATGTGTAGGATCAATGGAATTACTAAAGGGTTGTTTGTAAGTTTTTAAACCTAAATCATCTCACCAATATCTACATGATCAAAACATGTTATTCCTATGTGTTATTGTGAGATGACTTTCAATTTTACTTGATTAATTTTAATGAATTTAAATTAACCAACATTAGGTTAGATTCGGATTTAGTCTAAGCTCATCAAGTAATCTTTTCAAGAGATTAGCTTCTGTGTCGTGGCGAGGCATGAGGCCTTCTTTGATCGGAACAACGACCACTTCCTTAGACAAAGCTAATTTCAAGAAATTGATAACTCGACTTACTTGAGACTACATCTTGGTCTAACTAGTTATTTTTGAAAAGAGGCTCCCCGAGGCTCAATCTTTTCATAGGATTTTAGTTGATTTATTTTTGAAAAGAGGCTCCCCGAGGCTCAATCTTTTCGCAGGATTTTAGTTGGTTATGAGTCCTATCTAACCATTCTAAAAATAAAGGAAAAACTAAGCATGCAATTTCTAAGACTTAACAAAAATACATTTTGTATTGGCTCCCCGTGGACCATTGAATCGAGTGGGTCTATTCACATAGTGAATTTGGTCCTTGGGAACCCAATACATGTTAGATCCTAAAGTTGAAATCAAAGTGGTCTTAGGGACCCATGCTTGGACATTTTTCTTATGTTGGTTTACTATAGACATATATGACTTATTGGTTGTATTTGAGTTAAACCCGAGTCCGGCCTTGTTGTACACGGCCCTTTGTGATCCAAGTAAGAGGTCAAGTCCCTTGGATCCCAAAGTGAACCTTTCCAACGTGTTCCTAAGGTCTTCGACTTGTGTTTTCAAAAGCGAGTTCTCAACTTCAAGCTTTTCAACTTGAGTTGAGTCCTCCTCTTGAATACGAGTAGTCGAAGAGGTTAGGGAGACCTCATGTTTGAGAAGGTTAACCTCCTCAATTAGGGTCTCGACCTTGGACTCGGACTTAGCTAGTTTCTTATTTAAAAATTTAATTGCACCATACAAAGTATTAAGTAACGACCGACTTACCCTTAATGATTCTTTTGAACCGGATACGGATCCGTGGCTTGTCTTGAATGGAAGCTCATCATCGGATTCGGACTCGGACTCTTCTTCGGTTTCGGAGTCGTGCTCGGTCGGCTTGGCCATTAGAGCTTGGATATCGTCTTCTTCCTCCGAGGGTGGCTTGCTTGGGGGCTTCTTCTTCTTGGAACCTGCAACTAACGCAATACTCTTCTCGGCCTGGACCACGTTAGTTTGCTCATGTAATTCAAGTTCCGAAAACAATTCGTCTAACCTAATTTTAGAAAGGTCCTTGGAGACCTTGTAGGCATCGACCATGGATGCCCACAAGGTGGTCCTAGGAAACGAGTTAAGAGAATACCTGATAAGGTCGCGATTCTCGACCTTTTGTCCGATGGCATGGAGTTGGTTGACGGCGATGTCTTGGATACGAGCATGTAGTTGAGTTGCGTCTCGTTTTCCTGCATTTTCAAGTTATACAATTTATTTAAAAGTAAATCTCTTTTACATACCTTCGTGTCGTCGGTGCCTTCGTGTAGTTCCACTAGCTTGGTCCATAAGTCCTTTGCACTAATGAAGGGGCCGACGCGGTTGAGCTCTTCCTTGGACAACCCACATTGCAAGATTTGAGTTGCCTTGGCATCGGCTTCTACTTGTTTTTTCATGGAATTTGACCATTGATCGTAACCCAAAGATTCACCATCTTCATTAGGAAGTGTGAAACCGGTTTGGATTACGATCCACATCTCGATTTGGGTTTTAAGAAAGCATTCCATCCAACCCTTCCAATAAGGAAAGTCATTATCGTTGTAAAACGGGGGTCGGGCGGTGCTAAACCCTTCGAGATGGGCCATTTAAAAACAAGAAGAAGAACGACGAAAAGAATCTTGCAAAACACACACGGAAAGAATATTCCAAGACTTTCGTCTTGGATTAGTAATCGAAGTAAAAAGATATATAAAATGTAACTTGCAAAAAGAAATAAACAATCAAATGCGAATGTCGTTGAAGTTCCGGAGGACAACCTTACTCGGGATCTAACCCGAAGGACAACCTTATCCGGATCCTAAAGCCTCTAATGCAATTCTATAGGTAGGAGAAGATAAGCAAGTGAAATAATTATACGAAAACAGAAATAAATAAATAAAAAATCTGTAAAAAAAAAGAAAAACAAAGCTAGATTGGTGGTTTCACCGAATCTTAGCGCCCCCGGCTCTGATACCAATTGTTGGATCGAAAGTGTCGCTAGAGGGGGGGGGGGTGAATAGCGATACGGTGTCGTTAAAAACTTTTGCAATAAGTAAAAAGCAAGTAGAGAATGCACAGCGGAAATATAAAGTAGACAAGATATTTTTACGTGGTTCACAATCTTTCGATTGCTAATCCACGGCCCTAGTGATCCTTGATCACGTACGGAGGGCAATTCACTAAAACCACTCCTCCTCGTTGGAGGTAGGAGCAACGATTACAAAAAGAAATCAAGGCAAAGGGACACTCCCCCTTTCCTTGTTACGATTAAAGCACAAAGACAATTTAAAGAAGTAGAACTTAAATAAATATACCGACAACTCTTATAAGTAGAAGATGTAGCTTTCGTTGTCGGCGGCACTTCGTCGTAGCAAATGTGAGTAGTAGTAGCGGCGTTACGACGGCGTGTTGAGAGCTCTTTAATTCTTGTTTTTGCTTGGAGTGAACATGTCTATTTATGGATATTGATCTATGAATTTAGACATAGGTAGTGTCCAAGGTGAGGTTCTTATCCCAACTCAAGGATGAGGTGTTTCATCCAACCACCTTGTGCCACCTCCAACCTTCGCCAACTCAAGGATGAGGTGTTTCATCCAACCACCTTGTGCCACCTCCAACCTCCTTGGGCGCCAACTTGAGGATGAGGTGTTTCATCCAACCACCTTGTGCCACCTCCAACCTTCTTGTGCGCCAACTCAAGGATGAGGTGTTTCATCCAACCACCTTGTGCCACCTCCAACCTCCTTGTGCGCCAACTTGTTGGAGCCATTCAACTTGTGCCACATCATGGGAGCCAACCATCTTGTGCCAACTCACCTTATTTTGGGCGTCCACCACAAGGAAGCTTGGTGATGGTTTGGATGTCCACCTTGATGCCACATCACCCTTTGTACCAAAACACGAGTCAAGTCCAAATTCACCCCCTTGAAATTCGAGCTCTTCTCGAGGCTGGAACTTGACTAGCAGTTGACTGTAGTCAAAGGGTTTTGGACTGCAGTACAAGTTAGCTTAAAATATAAAGTACGATGGTTCTAACCATCTGATCTCGACCTAGACCTTCCATTGGAGGTATTGGGTCGGATCTACGCTTAACGACCTTGCTTCGCTTTCACACGAGCTTACCTTGTAGCCTCGCTTTCGGTCTTCACCCGAGTACCTCGGCTTCCTCCGAAGTCCCTCTGGCGTTGCCCGACCACCTCGGTTCCCACCGGGTGTCGCAGACCTTCCGCTCAACTTTAGCATTTCTGCACACTTAATTGAGCTCGTAAGATAACAAATATACCCTTAACTATTGAGCCTTTTGCCATAATCAAAATACCGGTTCGACTTTGGTGCCCACTGCACCAACAGTCAGTGGCCAACTCTTGGCCTAAAGGAAATCCCAATCTATCAAGGTTCTCCATGTACCCAATCATCTTGAGTACGTGAGTTCCTACGGGTGTTCCTTCTTGCATCTTGCATTGAAACAATGCCTTAGATACCTCGGATCTCTTGTGCCTTGCTTGCCCTTGATATAGTTGCTTCAGGTGTGCAACCATAGCAAAGGCATCCATGTTCTCATGTTGCTTATGAAGCTCAGAGTTAATGGTTGTAAGCATAAGGCATGATGTATCTAATGCATCATCTTGATGTTTCTTGTAAGCATCCTTATCAGCACGAGTGGCATTGTTGGTGGGTGGTTCAGGAATGGGTTGCTCTAGGACATAGAGTTTCCGCTCCTTTTTGAGAACTATTCTCAAATTCCTATACTAGTCAATAATGTTTGCTCCATTGAGCTTGTCCTTCTCAAGGACCGATCGCAGAGATAGAGTATTTGACGTATTTGAAGACATAGTGATTGATAACAGAAATGCAGATATGTATCATATTTCAATCATTTAATTAGGAATTTAACTAAATGATTTTCCCACTGGTCACAAAGTGGCACAAGATCCATATTATACCGCATCTTGAGTTAACTTTGGCTAATTGTCCAAGACTCATATAAATTAGGTAGGTAACTCGTACCAATTACATCTAATGTAACTCTTGTATATCTTTATGAACAACATTATTTGTTCATAGTGCCCATCGAATGAGATATCCTTTTAAATTACTACTCATCTTGAGTTAGCTTTGGCTAATCGCCCAAGATTTGTATAATGTAGGTAGATGTCTCGTATGAGCTATGCCTTTAAGTTCATCAATCTAATTTAGAGAGCTTAGTTAAGTCAAACCCAAAGTTTAATAGGCGGACATCACAATTGTCCTATCGTACTTTACCAAGGTAAATCGAGTCACTTTGCTTTGACAAACATGCTACGATTGAACAAGGTAATAGTAAGTATTAAACTTTGGTAGGCATATAATAAGTGATCTAATTGTGTGACAACTAACTACGCATGCATCTCATATAAGCATCACATACACAAGAATCACATGCAAGCATAATATATATCAACATATAACTTTAAACGTGACATGGTTATGATCCGAATCTATGATCTTCTCATGCCAATGAGAAGAGCAAATGGATAACCTAGGGATGACATCTTCTCCAAGTGTTTCCTTCGGTCATCCTATGTTGTCGGCATCCTCCTTGTAACTTCAACCTTCAATGGACTTTCCATTTCTTCATTTTGTACATTACAAAATAAGAACACTCGAGTTACATTCGAGTCTAAATCTATTTTACAACAGGAAAAATAGAGATGAAGGTGCGACATGCAAGCCGCATTATGAATTACAACATGCACACACAACACACAACCACAACCATATTGGGTCCTAGGCCATAACCATGCACCATTCATCATATCATTCATAATGATGTGATTTTATAAAATTGATTATACATAAACGAATTTTAAAGCCGCTTCGTCGATAAGCCGCAATGCCACGACGGTCCTGCTTGCGGGGGCCTCAGGGGGCAGTGCCCCTGAAGCAAAATTTTATTTTCAATTCAACTCTTTGAATGAGTTACTACCCTTGGTCCATCACTATGAACCCAAGACCCTTGCTTCCGGAGCATCCCATGTCCAACACGGTCAGGCCGTGCCAATTGGCACGACCATTTTGGGGTGATCAGAGGCCGACATGGGCAGGTCGTGTCTTTCCACACGGTCGTGGGTTGCTCTCACAGAGGCACCCATGGCCAGGCCGTGTCTTTCAACACGGCCGTGGGTTTGAACACGGCCAGGCCATGTTTTTCAACATGGCCGTGTGTCATTCTATTAAACCCCATTTTTGCCCCTTTATCAACATTTCAAGCCTAAAATTCGTGTATCCATAATTTGTATGTTTTATATCTCATAGAAAACATGAAGATCTAGTTTTATATCACATATTAATCATTATAATGAAATATATGTTTTGCAAGTGGCTCTGATACCACTGTTGGGAAAATTCCGGATCTGATGTTCACAACATCGTGGGCGAATACTTCGCACAACTACAGCGGAAATAATAATTATACCGGATCCCACCAGAGATCCATGAAAAACTTTATAAGTCGTTTTCTTTAATCTAGTCTAGATCTTATCTAGAGGGAGAAATATACCTTCGGTGCATTCCCTTTGCAATCTCGCTAGTCCAAACGCTGTCGGATCTCATTACGGTAAGGCTAACCGTATCACTATGGTATCCACACTGACACCCACCCAATTTGGAGTCACGTTATGCTAGCAACCCCTAGCAAAATGCCAAGAACTCTTTTGGAAGAAGAAGGAGAGGAAGGAGGAGATGAGAGAACACTTCTCTTCTTTCTTTTGGCTTGCACGCCCAGAACACCAAAAGCCACACATCAACTTGATTTGCACGTTCAAGCCATTTTAATCCGATAGCAACCATTGCCATTAATTCCATTATCTCCCCATTAAGGAGAATCTTAATACCAACACCCTGGGTATTTCCTTCATTAATTCTCATCATGAATACCAAGGCATTGGTATTCCTATGCATGATTAATCAAATTAATCATGCATGATGATAAATCATCTTCCATGGTTCAACTTGAGTCTAACTCAAGTTTAACCAGTTTGAGTCTAACTCAAGTCTTGGTCATATGCTCAATTGTCCTTTTAGTTCAACTAAAAGAAACCATCTCCAAAAATGAATGCCATTTGTGTGTGACCACCCTATAGGCTCTTGTAACGTTGGTAATGTATCTAAAATCATTTTAGATACATAAGCAAAGAGCAACATCTAGCAATATATCATTGCTATCCAAGTTACAAGATCGTCGAGATCCTACAACCTTTCTGGGACTATTATCATGTATGACGGTGTCCTTCTATCTATGATATCTTAGACCGATCAATGAGACATAGACTGTGTCATCCCCTTATCTATCTTTATGTTTCTTGATCCCTAAGTATGTTGGGTTTCCGGCACCGCGGCGAGTGTGTGTTCAAACATGTTTCGTAAACATGTGCATAGAGGAAGAAATAAAAATTATAAATCTAATTTATTACAATACACACACTACACGCATGCATAGTACAACATGTGTAGACATAATCGTAGTTTCAAATTTTGTAATAAAAGGAAATTTATACTACGTATACCTGACGTATCACGTGTAGCGGGAAAGATATCAACCGGAGCGATCCTCGCTAGAATCTCCTCTATCCGTATCCACGCCGAGTATCTTCAGGATGACTTCACAAAGTCACGAGCCTCATCTTCGTATGAGTCACTAGCCTCATGTCGAAGACAATGTGATCGAGAGAGGATCACAATCCGAATCAAAATTCGGATTCAAAATGAGTCCTCAAAAACTCGCTTCTCCAGAGAGGTATTCGTCAACCGTTTGACGAATCCTTCGTCCTCCACCTATGAGGATTACCGGATATCGAATCCCCGGCAAAGTAGCCGCTATCAGAGCTCCAAACATTGTCCAAACGACGCTCTGACACGAAATAAACAAGCTATCCAGAAAAATGGACAGCTTTGGTGGAGGATTAGCGCCGGCCAAATAAGGAAGCTAGATGCTCACCTTGTCGCCGGAGCCAAGGAAGATCACCGGAGGGTCATCGGCTGAAGCTTGGATGCCGGCAAGGATCTTGGATGACGGCACAAGGGGTGTACGGAGGCAAGGTTATGGGCGCCGACCACAAGAGGAGAAAAGGAAGGGGGCGACAAGATTAGATTAGGGCTTTCACAAAACTCTTAAGCCCTATTTTATAGAGAACAAATTCTCCTAATGGTTATTGGTTTGTAACCAAAACCCGTTATCCTGTTCAAATAATTTAAGTTAAAATAAACCAAACCGATTTGGTCTATTTTAAGTTAAAATGAACCGAACCAACTTTGGTTCATTCGTTTAAAACAAACCAAACCCCTTTGGTTTATTCTCCACCATTGGATTAGAACCAAACCAATTTGGTTCATGCATCATGTCTTCATAAGATACGACCCATCCATGCTTCCATTGCGACTGAAACGATTTCATGCTCGCTTCTTGTTTGGTCTAACCAAACCTAGTTTCTCTTGGTTTGAGAATCTCATTCTCAAGCTCGTTTTAAATCCTTCGAATTATGCTCGTTGTGCGTGTGACCATATAGGTTCTCGGTTTATGTTGGCCGTCTATAATTAACCATTAATTATAGAACGATCATGAGTGGCACCTAGTAGTACATCATGATCCCCAATTAATCGAAAAGATCAAAGGTTGATCCAGAACTATTTCTGAAACCCTTCAGCAGCTATAATGAATCGTGTCCCATTCCCTTCACTCATCTTATACCAACTTGGTTCAGGACATGGTCTATAGTGTCAGTCCCCACTAGGTTGACTACGTCACACCTAGCCCAAGTATTATTTCCTCGTCCTACGGATTCTAGTTACTGCACATGTATCCAATAGTACCTTACTCTAAACATATAATGCTTTCGCCAAAGACTTTAGTAACAATCCGACGAGAGGCCATGGGTATACATCTCCTCGCAAGGAGTGGTGAAACCTTTATAGGCTATTCAAACACCATTGATTACTTCGACTTATACCCAATCATCCTGGGTCCACATCTCCTCAGAGATGCTTGCTTAAGATGCCAAAGCATAAGTCTTCATGATCAAGATGACTTGAATACTGCAAGTCAAAGGAACATCGCACTTAAGCAGTAGCAAGAACTTCATTGACATATCTATATATGCAGAGAACAATATGAAGTCTTACGGCTAGTCACTCCAATGAACTAGTTACCATAACTAGCATCCATGATTAACTCCGGACATCACAATGTCTCCAGCCAGTGAGAATCAGCTGCTTGGATACACCAAGGAGTATACCTCATGCTAGTCTAGACAGATTTGATGGTGTCCTAATCCATCAATTCATCGACTAGGGATAATTTCGATACATCAGAATTACACATGTAGAGATACTCACTAGTTGTGATCCAATCACAAATTCTCTCATGCTGTGAATTGTATCGTGGACATTAAGTAAATGAGTTTAAGATCCAATCAAATACATGAGAACATGTATACTCAAATAGTGATTCTTCATTTATCATATAAATGGTTCAAACATAAGGCGATTGCCTTAGGACATCCCTCATATATTACTAACAAACTTTCACTTGGCCTAATGCCAATCACGCCGGTATCCAATACCATAGGCTCTAATATGACCCTCAAAATTACTTTGAGGTAATGCCTTAGTCAAAGGATCCGCTAAGTTTCTTTCAGTGGGGATTTTCTCGATTTGTATTTCCTTCCTACTAATGATCTCTACGATTAGATGATAACGGTGAAGCAAATGTTTGGATCGTTGATGAGACCTTGGCTCTTTTGCCTGTGCAATTTCTCTATTGTTGTCGCAGTAGACCGGTATTGCTTCAATAATGGCTGGAACCACACCAAGTTCATAAATGAACTTCTTGATCCAAACCGCTTCCTTTACTGCTTCCAAAGCTGCAATGTATTCTGCCTCAGGGGTAGAATCCTCTACAGTGTCTTGTTTGGAACTTTTCCAACTCACTGCGCCCCCATTCAAGGTGAACACGTATCCAGAATGAGACCTGGAATCATCCTTGTCTATCTAGAAGCTGACATCCGTATACCCATGTAACACCATGTCACCTTCTCCATATATTAGGAACACATCCTTAGTTCTTCTCAAGTACTTAAGGATTATCTTAACAGCCGCCCAATGATCCATTCCTGGATCAGACTGGTATCTACTCGTGACACTCAGAGCATATGATACATCGGGCCTCGTACATAACATAGCATACATGATAGATCCTATTGCGGATGCATAGGGAATCTTACTCATGCAAATCCTCTCGTTTTCTGTGCGCGGACACATAGACTTTGAAAGGTGTATCCCATGCCTGATGGGTAGGAAACCTTTCTTGGATTCTGACATGGTAAACCTCTTTAGCACTCGGTTTATATATGTAGACTGCGAAAGACCAAGCAACTGTTTCGATCTTTCTCTATAGATCTTAATCCCGAGGATGTAGGTTGCTTCTCCCAGGTCTTTCATGGAGAATGTCTTGGACAACCAAATCTTAATTGACTGTAAGACTGAAACATCATTTCCTATGAGTAATATGTCATCGACATACAATACTAGGAACACGACTGCACTCCCACTAACCTTCTTGTACACACAAGGTTCGTCTGGATTTTGTGAGAAATCAAACTTTTTGATTGTGTCATCAAAACAGATATTCCAGCTCATGGATGCTTGCTTCAATCTATATATGGACCGTCGCAATTTGCATACCTTGGTTTTATCAACCGATGTGAAACCCTCAGGTTGTATCATATACACGTCCTCGAGCAGGTATCCATTAAGGAAAGTTGTTTTCACATCCATTTGTCATATCTCATAATCATAATGAGCCACTATGGCCAGGAGCATCCGAATGGATTTAAGCATAGCAACAGGCGAATAGGTTTCGTCATAATCAACACCTTGTTTTTGACGATATCCTTTCGTCACCAATCTAGCCTTATAGGTAATCACATTACCATCCATGTTAGCTTTCTTCTTGAAAACCCACTTGCACCCTATAGGCTTTATGCCTTCAGGTGGGTCAACCAAGTTCCAAACTTGGTTTTCATACATGGAATTCATTTGCAACTTCATGGCTTCAAGACACTTATCCCTTTTTGAACTTGTCAGAACTTCTTCATAATTGGTAGGCTCCTTATCATCAATGAGTAACGCGTCGTTCGATTCACTTATGAGAAATCCATATCTCTCAGGAATATTGCGTGTTCTACCAGATCTACGAAGATGTGGTGTTTCAATAGGTCCAGCCGATTGCTCATCACTATGAGTTATCAGCTGTTGTGCTTCACCAGGTATCTCATCAATGTCTATTTGAGTCTCTCGAGCCTCCTCAAGCTCGATGACACTCCCACTGTTTTCTTGCAAGAGAAACTCTTTCTCTAGAAACACAGCATGCCTTTAAACAAACACCTTTTATTCCACAGGATGATAGAATTGGTAACCCCTTGTTTCCTTAGAGTATCCAATAAATAGACATTTATCAGACTTAGCATCCAATTTGTCTGTTATAGCCCACTTCACATAAGTAGGACAACCCCATATCTTCAAGTAAGATACATGAGGTTTCTTACTATTCCATATCTTATATGCAGTAGTGGAGACTACTTTGGTTGGTATTCTGTTTAACAAGTAAACAGCTGTCTGAAGCGCATAGCCCCAAAAGGACTTGGGAAGATTCGCATGATTCATCATTGACCTGACCATGTCCAACAAGGTCCGGTTACGCCTCTCAGATAAACCATTATGCTGTGTTGTGTATGGCGGAGTCCATTGAGACAATATACCATTGTCTCTTAGATAATCTAGAAACTCTTGACTTAAGTATTCACCACCTCGATCTGATCGAAGTATTTTAATACTCTTGTCATGTTGTTTCTCTACTTCATTTATGAATTCTTTGAACCTTTCAAAGGCTTCATACTTGTGTTTCATCAAGATCACATACCCAAACCGTGAGTGATCATCGGTGAAGGTAATGAAGTAGCTATAGCCTTCTAAAGCTTGAGTTGACATACGTCCACATACATCAGTATGTATTAGGCCTAGTAACTCTCCCACTCCTTCACCTTTTCTTGTAAAAGGTAACTTAGTCATCTTGACTTTTAAGCATGATTCGCATGTATCGTATGAATCCAATTCAAACGATTTCAGAATTCCACATCGGTGTAATTCCAAGATGCGTTTCTTGCTTGCATAGCTAAGACGACAATGCCACATATAGGAGTCTAATTGATTATCCTTTCGAGCACTCTTGTTGCCCACTTTGATATTAAAAATGTCACTGGATACGTCCAATGTATAAATATCATTGCTCAAAGTTCCAGTTCCATAAAGTACACCATTCAAAATTATGTAACAACAATTGTTACTAAAAGTTAAATGGTAGCCATTTCTATTTAAACAAGAAATAGAAATGATGTTCTTTATCAATGAAGGAACATAAAAGCAATTGTTCAGTTCTAAGACATGTCCTATAGGGAGTTTCAACAAATATGTTCCGATGGCGAGTGCAGCAACCTTTGCTCCATTCCCAACATATAAATTTGACTCTCCCTTGATGAGTCTTCTTCTATTCCTTAGCCCATGTATGTCATTACATATATGTGAGCCACACCCAATATGCAATACCCAAGTGTTTGAGAATGACAATCAATAACGAAGATATCTGAAGAAGATGGGTGATCCGATGCCTTATTCTTCTTTATGAACTCAAGATAAATCTTGCAATTTCTTCGCCAATGACCCTTCTTGCCATAATGATGGCAAGTGCCCTTTTGAGCTAGTTCTGCCTTTTAACCTTTTTCTTCTTCCCCTTCTGTTGTTCCTTTGACTCCCTCTTAGAACCTTTCTTCGAGGAATCAACTAACAACACCGTCCCCTGCTCATGCTTCTCAGAAGGCTCCACAGTCTTCAGCAAGTTGAGCAGTACCACAGATGAACCTTCTTGCATCTCAGAGGTGAAGAGGAGCTCGGAGACTTTTAAACTTTCGAATCTCACTTGCTCATCAACCAACTCATAAAGATGAAAGACTATGGTATGAGCATCCATATGCTCATGCTACTTCCGCAGCTTGGGTTCCATCGCGGCTAGCATGATGCAACTCACTTGTTCAGAATCACTCACATATTTCTGATAAGCCAACAATTGGTCTAGAGTTGCGATATCACTAGGACGGGCGGGAAGAGGCTCTTCAAGGACATACGTAAGCTTTTCCACCTTGAGAACAATTCTCAAGCTTCTAAGCCAGTCTAAGAAGTTTGGCCCAGTCAATTTATTCGAATACAAAATGGAACATAAATTCAAAGACATCATGATCAATCGATTAACTTAGAAATACAAATCGAGCATATATGAGAAAGATGATTTTAAATCCATCAACATACATTTATAAATCCCACTCATTTTTTGAATTTCAAAAAATCCCAAAATCACTTCGGGAGATCGTAGGTCCATCTCCGAATGGGCTGATATTCAACATACATATGAACAACCTTGGAGAGAGTCCAACAAGCCATTCATAGCTACAATGGTAGGTATCATATATACCGATTGCATATCACGTATATGCAACTATCACAATGTGCTATCAACTAATTGAATGTTCACACATACATTGGGTTGTTAACTCATTAACAAGTATGCATCATATGCATAGCACCCAACTTCACCTCCCTTCACATCGACCTTGGAGAGAGTCCAACAAGCCGATGCTCCAGGTTAAAGCCAACCCATTAATCGAGAAATAGTTTTAATATGGTTACAGCGCATTCAACCAATTAGCCCGGCTTGGAGAGAGTCCAACAACCAAAGCTAGCGATTGACCTCTGACTCTTACCATATTAGTATTAAACTATTCCATGGTTTGAACATGTTCGGGTTCGAGCCGGATTTGGAGAGAGTCCAACAACCCAAACAAGAAACGAAACTCTAGTTCTAACCATATTAATGGAAGATGTAGGCTTTAATATTGAGTAAGGGTTTTTATGTCTCATCCTCTTTGCATGCAAATAACTATTACCTACATGGCATGACATACATCTACATGTCACGACACGCATGACATAATGATATGCATCTAATGCAATTACATGACATATAATTATGACATGTACAAAATTTCCTTATATATCATAACTATTTAAGGAAATACAATATGTTTGAGATTTGATTTTCCAAATCAAATCATGATTAAATTAGGAAACAAATTTTCAAATCTAATCACATATTTTATTTGTGGAAAGTGTTGATTAATGAAAGTCAATTTAGGAAATAAATTTCCTAAATCATCAAAACTACTTATGAAAATAAAATATTTTTAAGATTTGATTTCCCAAATCAAATCATGATTAAATTAGGAAATAAATTTCCAAACCTAATCAAATATTTTATTTATGGAAAATATCAATTTCCATAAATACTTACAACTTTCCAAAAGTAGAAGATTTCCATAAATACTTCTAGACTTTCCAAAATTAAAATTTTTAATAAATACTTCTAACTTTCCAAAAGTAGAAAATTTTCATAAATACCATTATGACTATTGCAAAATAATTTTACGATTATGTCGAAACACAACCTGGGCTCTGATACCACTGTTGGGTTTCCGGCACCATGGCGAGTATGCGTTCGAACATGTTTCGTAAACATGTGCACAGCAGAAGAAATAAAAATAATAAATTTAATTTATTACAATACACATACCACACTCATACATAGTAAACCATGTGTAGACATAACCATAGTTTCAAATTTTGCAATAAAAGCAAATTTATACTACGTATACCTGACGTATCACGTGTAGCGGGAAAGGCATCAGCCGGAGCGATCCTCGCTAGAATCGCTTCTATCCATATCCACGTCGAGTATCTTCGGGATGACTTTACAAAGTCACGAGCCTCGTCTTCGTATGATTCACTAGCCTCATGTCAAAGATGATGTGATCGAGAGAGGATCACAATCCGAATAAAAATTTGGATTCAAAACGAGTCCTAAAAAACTCGCTTCTCTAGAGAGGTATTTGTCAACCGTTTGACGAATCCTTCGTCCTCCACCTATGAGGATTATCGGAGATTGAATCCCCGGCAAAGTAGCCGCTGTCGGAGCTCCAAACGTCGTCCAAACAATGCTCCGACACGAAATAAACAAGCTGTCTAGAAAACTGTACAGCTTTGGTGGAGGATTAGCGCCGGGCAAATAAGGAAGCTAGATGCTCACCTTGTCGTCGGAGCCAAGGAAGATCACTGGAGGGTCGTCGGAGGATCGTCGGATGAAGCTTGGACGTTGGCAAGGATCTTGGATGATGGCACAAGGGGTGGGCGGTGGCTAGGGTATTGCACCGACCAAAAGAGGAGAAAAGGGAGGGGGCGGCAAGATTATATTAGGGCTTTCACAAAACCCTTAAGCCCTATTTTATAGAGAACAAATTCTCCTAATGGTTATTGGTTCATAACCAAAACCCGTAAACCTGCTCAATTAATTTAAGTTAAAATAAACCAAATCAATTTGGTCTATTTTAAGTTAAAATGAACCGAACAAACTTTGGTTCATTCGTTTAAAACAAACCAAACCCCTTTGGTTTGTTCTGCACCATTGGATTAGAACCAAACCAATTTGGTTCATCCATCATGTCTTCATAAGACACGGCCCATCCACGCTTCCATTGCGACTGAAATGATTTCATGCTCCCTCCTTGTTTGGTCTAACCAAACCTAGTTTCTCTCAGTCTGAGAATCTCATTCTCAAGCTCGTTTTAAATTATTCGGATTACGCTCGTTGTGCGTGTGACCAAATAGGTTCTCGGTTTATGTTGGATGTATATAATTAACCATTAATTATAGAACGATGATGAGTGGCACCTAGTAGTACATCATGATCCCCAATTAACCGAAAAGATCAACGGTTGATCCAGAACTATTTATGAAACTCTTCAACAGCTACAATGAATCGTACCCCATTCCCTTCACTCATCTTATACCCACTTGATTTAGGACATGGTCTATAGTTTCAGTCCCAACTAGGTTGACTACGTCACACCTAGCCCAAGTATCATTTCCTCGTCCTACGGATTCTAGTTACTGCACATGTATCCAAGAGTACCTTACTCTAAACATGTAATGCTTTGGCCAAAGACTTTAGTAACAATCCGATGAGAGGCCATGGGTATACATCTCCTCGCAAGGAGTGGTGAATCCTTTATAGGCTATTCAAACACCTTCGATCACTTCGACTTATACCCAATCATCCCGGGTCCACATCTCCTCAGAGATGCTTGCTTAAGATGTCAAAGCATAAGTCTTCATGATCAAGATGACTTGAATACCGCAAGTCAAAGGAACATCGCACTTAAGCTGCAGTAAGAACTTCATTGACATATCTATATATGCAGAGAACCATATGAAGTCTTATGGCTAGTCACTCCAATGAACTAGTTACCATAACTAGCATCCATGATTAACTCCGGACATCACAATGTCTCCAGCCAGTGAGAATTAGCTGCTTGGATACACCAAGGAGTATACCTTGTGCTAGTCTCGACAGATTTGATGGTGTCCTAATCCATCAATTCATCGACTAGGGATAATTTTGATGCATCATAATTACACATGTAGAGATACTCACTAGTTGTAATCCAATCACAAATTCTCTCATGCTGTGAATCGTATCGTGGACATTCAGTAAATAAGTTTAATATCTAATCAAATACATGATAATACGTATACTCAAATAGTGAATCTTCATTTATCATATAAATGCTTCAAACATATGGCGATTGCCTTAGGCTCAATATCTCATATTGACTCATTTGAGCATGACCATGCATTTCAAGGTCTTACTCTATCAAGAGGCCAAAAATATCACTTCTGTCATATGGGAGGGATAGATCCCATCTACATCACTCACATCTCTCCGCATAATTCGTTACATACCCAATGATCGACGTTATAGTGCACCCTGTTACGGTGTGACATTAGACGATACCAAAGTACATAACTCCTTATATAGGGAACCGTAGTGACTTCAGGTCTAATGACTATTCATACCAATAGTCATATGAGAAAGTATATGACACTCATATAACGATGCATGACACTTTCTCATGGCTGGTCAATTCAGTATATATAATCTTTAATATATATACCCATGTGTCAATGTGATATCACATATCCATGACTTGTGAGATCAAGTCATTCATTGACCTACATGCTAGCCTCAATATATTAATATTGCCCTTATCTATTAATACTTGACTATAAATATTAAGAATAGTGTTCTCTACAACTTCTCATAATTAATTCTACCAATTGATATACCGTAGATTAGAACCTACTATTCAAGGGTATTATTATATTTATTTTAGCTGGCACATGCATAAAGTAAATATAATAAAGAATCTTTGCCTTTTATTAATGAGATATGATATACATGATCCCTAATCAATCATCTCATGATTGACATTAAGGGCTGACACTAACAGAAGAAGCCTTCTTTACAATGTACTCCTCTTCTTACAAATGATGGAGATGAGAATTAGAGAAGAGGAGGTTTGAAAATAAGAGAAAGCTTAAGAATACGTGGGGAGCTTTAGAGTATTGTTAGGAATGAGAGCACTAGCCCTCTAAAGCACCCCAAGACCTCTTTTTATAGAGAAGAGGTTGATTTTTCCATTGGGGTTACAGCTGTTGACTGATCAAGCCATAAGTCGACTGTTGCTATTGCTGACCTCATCCAACGACTTCTGATGAAGCCTAATCTATGGTCATCACAACATAATGGGACTCCGATCAGTCGACTGATCATACTATCAGTCGATTGATTGAGTCATCAATCGACTGCTCCGCGCAATCAATCGACTCAAAACCTTTCTATGCCCATGTCCACTTATAACAGTCGACTGCTAGGGTATAGCAGTTGACTGATGGTGGACTAGTCGACTGCCAAACCCTAGCAGTCGACTGTTGGACCACAAACTCAGCCATCTTTAGTTGACTAACTATTCAGTCGACTGGGACAAAGCATCAGTCGACTGATACACTTCAAGTATGATTAAATCATACTTGAAATTAACTCCCTAGACCTAGACTCAACCTTCTAGCACTTCCTTAAGCCTTGCGCCTCTAGGATCCCTCTGAGTCCACGACTCCTTCATCCTTGCGCTTGCTTCTAAGGGCTTCCCTCGATTTTGTCATGTCTGTGGTTTCTCTTTTTGCTAAAGTCCGCTTGGACTTTACGTCGCCAAGACTACATGATTGGACTTACACTGCCAAGAATTTGCCTTTGGACTTCCTTTTCCAAGGGTCTGCTTGGACATTATGCCGCCAAGACTACATGCTTGGACTTACGCTGCTAAGACCTTCCCTTGGACTTCCCTTGCCAAGATCACACTTGTACTTTTTTCTAACAAGTCTTCACACTTGGGTTTTCCTGTCACTTAACACATTCATGGTTAGATCACACATATTGTCTAACTATAAATTATTATCCAAACATCAAAACACATAAATGCTTGGGGCATTATTGCACCAACAATATAGTGACGTTATAGTTCCCTATGGGGGAAAATAGCTTATCTAGCTCATAGGCTATTATAGTAGGCACGGATAGTAGGCACGGTGCCTGAGTTAGGTTCTAACACTTAGAAAAAATACTATTAATTTTACAAGAAAGTTATAACAAACTTTCCATACCTTAAAAAGAATACAACTATGATAAGAAGAAATTCTGATTAAACATAAGAACCCTCAACATAAATGGCCTTACCAACTCAGAAAAATTTGATAGCTCTCCTTCCATAAAAGAACATAAAATATCCTTCAAATTCCCCATGAGATGTAGAATGCCTTAGAAAAAATCGTACAATCCCTCGCCACAGAACACTAGATAGCCCAAAACCCTTAAGCATAACATGCTTTAGCAACATCAATAACTCCAGGCTTGTGTACTAGGCACAATATGCCTTAGAAAAAATTATTAACACCCTTGTCAAAGAATATTAATTGGACCTTCAAGCTCAGTATAAGACATAACAATGCCTTAGAAAGAATTAAAAGAACTCCTGCAAGAGAAAAATTCTCAAGAAGACATTAGGGTTAATACAAATGTCTTAACTTCCTTTTTACCTTTACCGCACCCCATACTTAGCCACAATACCCCCTTTAAAAACCACTATCTTCCTTAGCACTTTACCGTTCAACTTCTACTTGCGCTTAAAAACCCTAAATCCCTCCTTCACCGATACCTTCAACCTCTCTGCAACCAACTCCTCTCCATGGCCTCCTCCTCCTCCACTGCTCCCCGGTATGAAACCACACCCAACCGATTACACCCCAACTATCCATTCTTCCAACATGGGCCCAATTATACTGTCCATTCTTCCTCCATGAGCACAATTATATCCCTGAGGGTTTCACCACCATCATCCCCAATCGCAGCCAACGACCTCATCTTCCTCCGCCCGACATCAGCACCCTTTTCATAGGGCAGATAAAAGGAGGTCTCCGCCTTCCCATCCCAAAACCTTTCTTTCGATTCCTCACCTATTATGCCCTCCCGATCAACCAATTAACCCCCAACTCCATCCGTATTCTTGTCGGTACCATCATTGTCTTTCAACATCTCGACATCCCCCAAATCCCTCATATATTCCATTGCCTCTATCAAGTAAAAATTGTTGATTCAGGCATGTTCTATTTCATGGCCCGCCAAGGCTATCAATTCCTGACCTATATGCCTACTCCTCACAAGTGTTGGAAGGAATTATATTTCTTTATCCTCATGGACCCCATCCTTCAATTTTCCTACCGCTGGAGAACTACCCTTAAAGATCTCCTCGACCGTAAAACTGTTCAGGCGACAATTAACTTTCCCTCCATTAAAGCCAAGCTCAAAAATAAATATTTTAGCATCAATGAGCTTCTCCAAGAACCCATCTTGTCTCATTATGGGCTATCACTTGCTCAATTATCGGATGCACACCCCATTGGTAAATTTTCCTTACTGCAATTATCTTAATATATATATATATATATAACAATACTACATCTTGTTTCTTAACCTGTACATTAGCACCATACCCTATATATTTATTATACTTGATCTGGAAGCATACATTTAAACTCCATCTTATATACCTAAAAAATATGCTGGTGTCTTAGTTTACATATCCACAATGCATGCTTTTGCATACCCCCTAATCACCTGAGCCGCACAAACACTGAACTGATACTATCAGCCCATGCCAAACAGTTGCAATTTCTTCTTTCCCATATATATGTCAATATCAAACTATGTACATTCATTGAATTTAACTTAACATGTTCATCCACATTCTGTTTTGCAGAAGATATGATGAGCATAGCCATTGCCAGGACTCTAGCCAAACAACAAAGGAAGAAAAGAAAGAGAGCTGAAACAACAGCTACTCCTCTTCCACCCCTGAGCTCCCTACCCCAGTAAATAACCCTTACCTACTTTATTTTCTTATGAATATCTCAATTTAAACTTACCAAGCATTACTTATACTTCTTTGTCACAGGTTCCCTCCAAAATTCCCCCAGTCCCCATCATTACCATAACTGAACTAGACCAACCAACTCTAACTCTGATAATCCCTAATTTATACCCACTTCATCAAAACCAACAACAAATCCTCCTCCCTCAGAACCCATACCCAACCTCTATCCTTTCCTTGTCACCTCACCCTCCGCAGAACCTTCTCCTTTAATTCCTGCATTAGAATCTCTATTCCCCTCTGACATAACTATCCACAGTCCACCTCTAGACACCTTCCATTAGCCCATAGAACTCTCCTCTTCCCCTTCCTCCTCCTCCTCTGCTGACGATCTCCCCTTAATCTCCCTATTTCCCCCTAGGCAACAAAAAACTTTACCTCCTCCTCACCCCATAACTCCAGAACATATAACCTCCTCTGTTAGTAATATATGAGAGATGTCCTAAGACAATCGCCTTATGTATGAACCATTTATATGATAAATGAAGATTCACTATTTGAGTATACATGTTTAATGTATTTGATTGGATCTTAAACTCATTTACTGAATGTCCACGATACGATTCACAGCATGAGAGAATTTGTGATTGGATCACAACTAGTGAGTATCTCTACATGTGTAATTGTGATGTATCGGAATTATCCCTAGTCGATGAATTGATGGATTTGGACACCATCAATTCTGTCGAGACTAGCATGAGGTATACTCCTTGGTGTATCCAAGCAGCTGATTCTCACTGGCTGGAGACATAGTGATGTCCGGAGTTGATCGTGGATGCTAGTTATGGTAACTAGTTCATTGGAGTGACCAGTCGTAAGACTTCATATGGTTCTCTGCATATATAGATATGTCAATGAAGTTCTTACTGTGGCTTAAGTGCGATGTTCCTTTGACTTGCGGTATTCAAGTCATCTTGATCATGGAGACTTATGCTTTGACATCTTAAGCAAACATCTCCGAGGAGATGTGGACCCGGGATGATTGGGTATAAGTCGAAGTGATCGAAGGTGTTTGAATAGCCTATAAAGGATTCACCACTCCTTGCGAGGAGATGTATACCCATGGCCTCTCGTCGGATTGTTACTAAAGTCTTTGGCCAAAGCATTACATGTTTAGAGTAAGGTACTCTTCGATACATGTGGAGTAACTAGAACTGTGAGGACGAGGAAATGATACTTGGGCTAGGTGTGACGAGTCACCTAGTGGGGACCGACACAATAGACCATGTCCCGAACCAAGTGGGTATAAGATGAGTGAAGGGAATGGGGCACGATTCATTCGAGCATCAAGGGTTTCTGAAATAGTTCTGGATCAACCGTTGATCTTTTCGGTTAATTGGGGATCATGATGTACTACTAGGTGCCACTCATGATCGTTCTATAATTAATGGTTAATTATAGATGACCAACATAAACCGAGAACCTATTTGGTCACACGCACAACGAGTGTAATCCAAAGGATTTAAAACGAGCTTGAGAATGGGATTCTCAGACCGAGAGAAACTATGTTTGGTTGGACCAAACATAAAGCGAGCATGAAATTGTTTCAGTCGCAATGGAAGCGTGGATGGGCCATGTCTTATGAAGACATAATGGATGGACCAAAATGGTTTGGTTCTAATCCAATGGATGAGAATAAACCAAAGGGTTTGGTTTATTTTAAACGAATGAACCAAAAGTTAGTTCGGTTCGTTTTAACTTAAAATAAACCATCATGGTTTGGTTTATTTTAACTTATCTTAATGGAGCGGGTTAACGGGCTTTATGGATATGATCCATTAACCATTAAGAGAATTAGTTCTCTATAAAATAGGGCTTAAACCCTAATCCAAACCCTAGCCCTTGGTGTTGCCGCCCACCCCTTGAAGGAGTTTTCGGCGCCAACCCTAGTGTGCCGCCGCCCAGCCCCTTGTGCCGCCTTCCAACTTGTTGCCGGCGACCAAGCTTCAGCCGGTGAACCTCCGGCGACCCTCCAGTGATCTCCTCTAGGTTCGGTGATAAGGTGAGCTTCCATCTCTCCTTGGCCGGCCTCTATTCCTCCACCAAAAGCTGTCCAGTTTTTCTGGACAGCTTGTTTCTTTGTTGTCGGAGCGTCGTTTGGACAATGGTTAGTGCTCCGATAGCGCCTAACTTACCGGGGATTTGATCTCCGGTAATCCTCTGAGGTGGAGGATGAAGGATTCGTCAAACGGTTGACGAATACCTCTCCGGAGAAGTGAGTTTTGAGAACTCGTTTTAGGATCCGAATTTGGATTCGGATCGTGATCATCTCTCGATCACGTCGTCTTCAACACGAGGCTAGTAACCCGTACGAAGACGAAGCTTGTGACTTAGCGAAGTCATCCCGAGGAGCTCGGCGTGGATACGGATAGAGACGATTCTTACGAGGATCGTTCCGGTTGATGTCGTTCCCACTACACATCATACGAAAGGTATAACGTAGATAATTTTCTTTTATTGCAAATTTTAATTTACGGTTATGTCTACACTTGTTGTAATATGCATGCGTGTGTTGTGTGTGTTGTAATAAATATAGATTTATTATTTTTAATTGCTTCCGCTGTGCTCATGTTTACGAAACATGATCGAACACACACACGCCATGTTTAAACCCAACAAAGGGTATCGTGAGCCAGGTTGTGTTTCGACATAATCGTAAAAATGGTTTTGCGATAGTCATAATGTATTTCTGGAAATTTTCTAAATTTTGGAAATTTAGAAGTATTTATGGAAATTTTTCAATTTTGGAAAGTCTAGAAGTATTTATGGAAATCTTCCACTTTTGGAAAGTTGGAAGTATTTATGGAAATTGATATTTTCCATAAATAAAATATTTGATTATATTCTAGAAATTTGTTTCCTAATTTAATCATGATTTGATTTGGGAAATCAAATCTTAAAATATTTTATTTCCATAAGTAGTTTTAAAGATTTAGGAAATTGGTTTCCTAAATAGATTTTCCTTAATCAAATAATTCTATGAATAAAATATGTGATTAGATTTGGAAATTTGTTTCCTAATTTAATTATGATTTGATTTGGAGAATCAAATCTTAAACATATTTTATTTCCATAAATAGTTATGACATATAAGGAAATTATATACATGACATAATTGTATGCCATGTAATTGCATTAGATGCATAACATTATGCTATGCGTGTCGTGACATGTAGATGTATGCCATGTATGCCATGCCATGTAGATAATAGTTATTTGCATGCAAAGAGGATGAGACATAAAACCCTAACTCAATATTAAAGCCTACACCTTCCATTAATATGGTTAGAACCCGGAGTTACATTTCTTGTTTGGGTTGTTGGACTCACTCCAAGCCCAGCTCGAACCTGAACATGTTCAAATCATTGGAATAGTTTAACTCTAATATGGTAAGAGTCAGAGGTCAATCGTTAGTTTGGGTTGTTGGACTCACTCCAAGCCTGGCTAATTGGTTGAATGCGCTCTAACCATATTAAAACTATTTCGCGATTAATGGGTCGGCTTTAACTTGGAGCATCGATTTGTTGGACTCACTCCAAGGTCGATGTGAAGAGAGGTGAAGTTAGGTGCTATGCATATGATGCATACTTGTTAATGTGTTAACAACCCAATGTATGTGTAAACATTCAATTAGTTGATAGCACATTGTGATAGTTACATATACATGATATGTAATCGGTATACTTGATACCCACCATCATAGCTAAGAATGGCTTGTTGGACTCACTCCAAGGTTGTTCTTATCTATGATGGATATCAACCATTCGGAGATGGACCTACGATCTCGAAGTGATTTTAAGGGTTTTGAAATTCGAAAAATGAATGGGATTTATAAATGTATATTGATGCATTTTAAAATCATTTTCTCATATATGCTCGTTTTGTATTTCTAGGTCGATAAATTGATCATGGCGTCTTTGAATTTCGCACTATTTTGGATTGAACAAGTAGTGGGCCTAACTTCCTGGGGCTTAGAAACACGAGAATTGTTCTCAAAGGCGGAAAAGCTTGCATATGTCCTTGAAGAGCCTCTTCACTGGACCGTCCTAAGGGCGATGCAACTCAGACCAAATGTTGGTCTATCGGAAACATGTGGCGGTCGATTACGGTGGCGAGTTGCATCATGCTAGCGGCGATGGTATGGATGCTAATACTATGGTCTTCCATCTTCATGAGTTGTTCGATGAGCAAGCGAGATCCGAAAGGTTCGAGGTCTCTAGGCTCCTCTTCACTACGAAGATGCAAGAAGGTTCGTCTCTGTAGTGCGGTTTGTGCTAAAGATGAGCGGGTACATCGGCGCTAGCTACCCTCGGTTTTGTGATGGATCATGAGTTAAGTATTGACTTAATTCTGCATTGTTTGCCCAAGAGTTTCTGCAATTTGTGATGAACTATCGGATGAAAAATTGGAATCCACCATTCAGAGCTCCTTAATATCTGAAGGCGTGGAGCCTTACAGAAGCATGAGGAGAAGGCGGTTCTGTTAGTTGATTCCTCAAAGAAAGGTTCTAAGAGGAAGGCAAAAGAAACGAGAAGAAAGGAAAAAAAAAGGCAAAGAAGGCGGAACAGTATAAAGGGCACTTGCCATCACTGTGGCAAGGAAGGCCCTTCGAAAAGCGCAAGATTTATCTTGAGTCCATGAAGAAGAAGAAGGCATCCGATGCCCCATCCTCTTGGTATCTTCGTTATTGATTGTCATTCTATTTCCTTAGACACTTGGGTATTGGATCTTGGGTGTAGCTCACATATATGTAATGACATACAGGGCTAAGGAATAGAAGAAGACTTGTCGAGAGAGTCAAATTTGCGAGTTGGCAATGGAGCAAAGGTTCTTGCCGTCGCCATCGGAACTTATTCTGATGAAGCTCCCTAGTGGACTAGTCTTGGCTGGACAATTGCTATTATGTTCCTTCTCTAATAAAGAACATTGTTTCTATTTCTTAAATAGAAATGGTTTCCATTTAACGTTTAGTAACAATTGTTGTTATATAACTTTGAATGGCGTACTTTATGGGCTGGAACTTTGAGTAATGGCATTTATCGTTGGGCGTATCGGTGACATTTTCAATATCGAGCGAGCAACACAGCGTGCTCGAAAGGATAATCACATAGACTCTATTTGTGGCATTGTCGTCTTGGCCATATAAGCAAGAAATGCATGTCCGAATTACACCGATGTGGAATTACGGAATCGTTGAATTGGATTCATACGATACATGCGAATCATGCTTAAAAGGCAAGATGACTAAGTTACCTTTCTTTGGAAAGGTGAGCAGTGGGAGAGTTACTAGGTCTAGTACATGCGATGTATGTGGACCTATGTCAACTCAAGCTTTAGGAGGCTATAGCTACTTCATTACCTTCACCGATGATCACTCACGGTTTGGGTATGTGTTCTTGATGAAACACAAGTCTGAAGCCTTTGAAAGGTTCAAAGAATTCAGAAATGAAGTAGAGAAACAACATGACAAAAGTATTAAAATACTTCGATCGGATCGAGGTGGTGAATACTTAAGTCAAGAGTTTCTTGATTATCTAAGAGACAATGGCATATTGTCTCAATGGACTCCGCCCTATACACCACCGCATAATGGTGTATCTGAGAGGCGTAACCGGACCTTGTTGGACATGGTCAGGTCAATGATGAATCATGCGACTCTTCCCAAGTCCTTTTGGGTTTATGCACTTGGTTTGTTTACTTGTTAAACAGAATGCCTACCAAGGTAGTCTCTACTACTCCATATGAGATATGGGCTAGTAAGAAACCTCATGTATCTTACTTGAAGATATGGGGTTGTCCTGCTTATGTGAAGCGGACTGTATCAGACAAACTGGATGCTAAGTCTTACAAATGTCTATTTATTGTATACCCTAAGGAAACAAGGGGTTACCAATTCTATCATCCTGTGGAACAAAAGGTGTTTGTTTCAAGGCATGCTGTGTTTCTAGAGAAAGAGTTTCTCTTGCAAGAAAACAGTGGGAGTGTCGTCGAGCTTGAGGAGGCTCGAGAGACTCAATTAGACATTGATGAGATACCTGGTGAAGCACAACAACCGACAACTCATAATGATGAGCAATCGACTGGACCTATTGTAACACCACATCTTCGTAGATCTGGTAGAACACGCAATATTCCTGAGAGATATGGATTTCTCGTAAGTGAATCGAACGACGTGTTACTCATTGAAGATGA
Source organism: Wurfbainia villosa (assembly GCA_025175895.1). Classification (NCBI taxonomy): domain Eukaryota; kingdom Viridiplantae; phylum Streptophyta; class Magnoliopsida; order Zingiberales; family Zingiberaceae; genus Wurfbainia; species Wurfbainia villosa. Next base: position 18,421,076 of record CM046000.1, on the reverse strand, counting down.
GGAGCCTACCCGTTATGAAGAAGTGCTGACAAGTTCAGAAAGGGATAAGTGGCTTGGTGCCATGAAGTCGGAAATGGATTCCATGTATGAAAACCAAGTTTGGAACTTGGTTGACCCACCTGAAGGCATAAAGCCTATAGGGTGCAAGTGGGTTTTCAAGAAGAAAACCGACATGGATGGTAATGTGATTACCTATAAGGCTAGATTGGTGGCGAAAGGATATTGTCAAAAACAAGGTGTTGATTATGACGAAACCTATTCGCCTGTAGCTATGCTTAAATCCATTCGGATGCTCCTGGCCATAGCGGCTCATTATGATTATGAGATATGGCAGATGGATGTGAAAACAACTTTCCTTAATGGAAACCTGCTCGAGGACGTGTATATGATACAGCCTGAGGGTTTCACATCGGTTGATAAGACCAAGGTATGCAAATTGCGACGGTCCATTTATGGATTGAAGCAAGCATCCAGGAGCTGGAATATCCATTTTAATGAGAGAATCAAAAAGTTTGATTTCTCACAAAATCCTGACGAACCTTGTGTGTACAAGAAGGTTAGTGGGAGTGCAGTCGTATTCCTAGTATTGTATGTCGATGACATACTACTTATAGGAAACGATGTTTCAATCTTACAGTCAGTGAAGGTTTGGTTATCCAAGACATTCTCCATGAAAGACCTAGGAGAAGCAACCTACATCCTCGGGATTAAGATCTATAGAGATAGATCGAAATGGTTGCTTGGTCTTTCGCAGTCTACATATATAGACCGAGTGCTAAAGAGGTTTAGCATGTCGGAATCCAAGAAAAGTTTCTTACCCATCAGACATGGGGTACACCTTTCGAAGTCTATGTGTCCGCGCACAGAAGACGAGAGGATTTGCATGAGTAAGATTCCCTATGCATCCGCAATAGGATCTATCATGTATGCTATGTTATGTACGAGGCCCGATGTATCGTATGCTCTGAATGTCACGAGCAGATACCAGTCTGATCCAGGAATGGATCATTGGGTGACTGTTAAGACGATCCTTAAGTACTTAAGAAGAACTAAGGATACGTTCCTAATATATGGAGAAGAGTACATGGTGATACGTGGGTATATAGATGCCAGCTCCAGACAGACAAGGATGATTCCATGTCTTTGTCTCGGTATGTATTCACCTGGAATGGAGACGCAATAAGTTGGAAAGGTTCCAAGCTTGACACTATAGCGGATTCTGCCACTAAGGCAGAATACATTGCAGCTTTGGAAGCAGCAAAGGAAGCGGTTTGGATCAAGAAGATCATCTCTGAACTTGATGTGGTCTCATCAATGATCCAAACATGTGCTTCGCCGCTATCATCTTATCAGAGAGATCATCAGTAGGAACGAAATACAAATCGAGAAAATTCCCACTGAAAGGAACTTAGCGGATCGTTTGACTAAAGCATTACCTCAAAGTAAGTTTGAGGGTCATGTTAGTGCTTATGGTATAGGATACCATAGCGATTGGCATTAGGCCAAGTGGGAGTCTGTTAGTAATATATGAGAGATGTCCTAAGGCAATCGCCTTATGTATGAACCATTTATATGATAAATGAAGATTCACTATTTGAGTATACATGTTTAATGTATTTGATTGGATCTTAAACTCATTTACTGAATGTCCACGATACGATTCACAGCATGAGAGAATTTGTGATTGGATCACAACTAGTGAGTATCTCTACATGTGTAATTGTGATGTATCGGAATTATTCCTAGTTGATGAATTGATGGATTTGGACACCATCAATTCTGTCGAGACTAGCACGAGGTATACTCCTTGGTGTATCCAAGCAGCTGATTCTCACTGGCTGGAGACATAGTGATGTCCGGAGTTGATCGTGGATGCTAGTTATGGTAACTAGTTCATTGGAGTGACCAGCCGTAAGACTTCATATGGTTCTCTGCATATATAGATATGTCAATGAAGTTCTTACTGTGGCTTAAGTGCGATGTTCCTTTGACTTGCGGTATTCAAGTCATCTTGATCATGGAGACTTATGCTTTGACATCTTAAGCAAACATCTCCGAGGAGATGTGGACCCGGGATGATTGGGTATAAGTCGAAGTGATCGAAGGTGTTTGAATAGCCTATAAAGGATTCACCACTCCTTGCGAGGAGATGTATACCCATGGCCTCTCGTCGGATTGTTACTAAAGTCTTTGGCCAAAGCATTACATGTTTAGAGTAAGGTACTCTTGATACATGTGGAGTAACTAGAATCCGTAGGGGCGAGGAAATGATACTTGGGCTAGGTGTGGCGTAGTCGACCTAGTGAGGTGACACAATAGACCATGTCTGAACCAAGTGGGTATAAGATGAGTGAAGGGAATGGGGCACGATTCATTCGAGCTCTTGAAGGGTTTTGAGAAATAGTTACGGATCAACCCGTTGATCTTTTGGTTAATTGGGGATCATGATGTACTACTAGGTGCCACTCATGATCGTTCTATAATTAATGGTTAATTATAGGCGGCCAACATAAACCGAGAACCTATTTGGTCACACGCACAACGAGTGTAATCCAAAGGATTTAAAACGAGCTTGAGAATGGGATTCTCAGACCGAGAGAAACTATGTTTGGTTGGACCAAACATAAAGCGAGCATGAAATTGTTTCAGTCGCAATGGAAGCATGGATGGGCCGTGTCTTATAAAGACATAATGAATGGACCAAAATGGTTTGGTTCTAATCCAATGGATGAGAATAAACCAAAGGGTTTGGTTTATTTTAAACGAATGAACCAAAAGATGGTTCGGTTCATTTTAACTTAAAATAAACCATCATGGTTTGGTTTATTTTAACTTATCTTAATGGAGCGGGTTAACGGGCTTTATGGATATGATCCATTAACCATTAAGAGAATTAGTTCTCTATAAAATAGGGCTTAAACCCTAATCCAAACCCTAGCCCTTGGTGTTGCCGCCCACCCCTTGAAGGAGTTTTCGGCGCCAACCCTAGTGTGCCGCCGCCCAGCCCCTTGTGCCGCCTTCCAACTTGTTGCTGGCGACCAAGCTTCAGCCGGTGAACCTCCGGCGACCCTCCGGTGATCTCCTCTAGGTTCGGTGATAAGGTGAGCTTCCATCTCTCCTTGGCCGGCCTCTATTCCTCCACCAAAAGCTGTCCAGTTTTTCTGGACAGCTTGTTTCTTTGTTGTCGGAGCGTCGTTTGGACGACGGTTAGTGCTCCGATAGCGCCTAACTTACCGGGGATTTGATCTCCAGTAATCCTCTGAGGTGGAGGACGAAGGATTCGTCAAACGGTTGACGAATACCTCTCCGGAGAAGCGAGTTTTGAGAACTCATTTTAGGATCCGAATTTGGATTCAGATCGTGATCATCTCTCGATCACGTCGTCTTCAACACGAGGCTAGTAACCCGTACGAAGAAGAATCTTGTGGCTTAGCGAAGTCATCCCGAGGAGCTCGGCGTGGATACGGATAGAGACGATTCTTACGAGGATCGTTCCGGTTGATGTCGTTCCCGCTACACGTCATACGAAAGGTATAACGTAGATAATTTTCTTTTATTGCAAATTTTAATTTACGGTTATGTCTACACTTGTTGTAATATACATGCGTGTGTTGTGTGTGTTGTAATAAATATAGATTTATTATTTTTAATTGCTTCCGCTGTGCTCATGTTTATGAAACATGATCGAACACACACACGCCGCGGTGCCGGAAACCCAACATCCTCCCCTTTAGACCTCTTTGTACAAGCTGTATCAGACTCCTACTCCAGTCATCTTCTCTCTTCTCTTCCAGTTATACCACTCTCAGATCCTTCTCCTACACTTCCTCCACTTGTCTCCCCTACTGATAGTTCCCCCCCATATCAGATTCACCCCTTCCACAACCTACCTACTTTCCTTCTTCAGATACTCAGATCATTCAAGAATTACAAGAAAGCCTCCAGACAGTAAGTTCCTTTACTTATTAACTATTTCCCTATACAAACAATTCACTTTTCAATACTTCCCAATATTTTCAGAGTACTTCTAAGCTGCAATCCTTCGAATAGTGGCTATCTGATCACCGAAATAAAAAAGACAGACCTTCTAGCTCATCCCTAGAGCCACTATTACCCCCAACAACACCAATTACCCCTTCAATCTCCTCAACGGACACCCAAACTGACCCTGAAGAACCTACTACAATCACTCTGGGCACACAAGCCAACTTTACCACTTCTCTCGACTAAGTAGCAAAAGAGATAGAACTCCAACAAAAAAAATACAATGGTTGCAACTGCAAGTAGAGACTTTTTCTGTCGATTGAGAACAAATAATAGAAGATTACAAGAAAGAGCTCTCTCTCAAAGATACACACATAAGGAGGCTGCAAGAACAATTTAAAGCATCAACCTTGACCATCACTTCCCAACAGTCATAAATTCAGAAGTGGAAAGAAAAGGAAAGCCACTGGAACTTCAAGGCAGGTGAATGCTTCCAACCCATGGAAGATCTCATAGATGATCATATTGCCCTTCAAAACACCACCTTCAATAGCTTGGATGAATTCCATTTCCACTTTAATGTACTACAACAAGATTTCCATGCACTGCCCCATACTGCAACTGAACAAACTATACAAGCCAATCATCTGAACCAGGAGCTGTCCCAACTAAAAGAGACCGAAGCTGAGAGATGGGCAAATGAGCAAACCAAAATCCTAACTCGAACGACCAAGAAATATTGCAAATATTCCAGAGAGGCTTCACGGGCACTTTACAAGCAACCAACGAGAAAAATTACTTCATGCCAGGCTTGCCCAACCACTAACTCACCATAGAAAAAGCTTATAAAAAGATCCCTCCGGAGGCCTTCACCATTGACTCGGATATAGATTTTGAGTAGTAGTGTTTTGTAATCGTCACTTTACATTTTCTGAATAGCTGTAAGGAAAAAATTACCTTTGTAACTTTGTTTGTTTCCGAACATGCTTGTAATGAATATTTAACCTTTCACATTTGCTTCGTGTCTATTTTTATATCATTTTATATTGCCCTGCACAAGTCTACTAAACAATGCTCTCCTCATATCACCTTCACATTACCTGTTTAAAATTATAAGGAGAAACTATTATCAATACTACCCAGAATACCATAAAATACCTACACATTTATTTCCAGACTTATAACATGATCATTTCCAAACCTCACCTTATAATTTACACATATTCAAAACCCGATACAATATCTGTTGCTCTAAAAATGTCGATCCCATCCCTTTTCTAACAGAAATTAACATACCCCCAATCTTATCTTATTAGAAGCTGAATTCTTTATTTATCCACCATTTTCACCCTAACAAACTTATGTCATATGATTCTATAATACCATTCCTCAAAACTGAGCGAGAAAAGTTATTACTTTGCTCCTATTCACTCCTCTCTCCCCTAAAAATATAGGAGCAATCCCTTCCTTCTCAAGCTAAAAAGAAACTCTTCAAAAATCTCTTCCTTCGATACCCTCAAGAAAATGCAGCCCCTTTCCTTACTTCCCCATCCATGGTTCACTTCCACCCGTTCCAAAATTATAGGAGAACACTGCCGAACTCTTTCTTCCGTATATAACTTTCCTCCGGCTACCACATTATTGTAGCCAACTCCACTAAGCGCCCCCACCTACCTCCTGGCCACACCAAAACTTTTTTCTCTGATCAAGTAGAAGTCGGTCTTTTTTTCCCTATTCATCCCTTCCTCTTAGAGGTTTCTGAATATTTTTCCATCCCCATAAATCAACTAAGTCCCAACTCCTTCCGTTTAATGCTAGGATTTTACCTTATCACATCTTTTTTATCAATTACCTCTTCAAACTTTCTTTTCCACTGCTTTTTCCAAATAAAATATTCAGAAATAAGCATCTTCTACTTCCAAGCTCGGTCGGATTTTCAATTCCTTACTGGTATCCCTTTCTCACACAAAGGATGGAAGGAACATTACTTCTTTGTACATTCTCGCTCTCTCTCTTTCATTTTTCCTCTACATGGTTAACTGCTCTTCCTCCCCGCCCTTCTCTAGGCTCTTACTGTGATAATGAAGAGTATCAAATGATGATTCTATATGTAAGGATGTATACTGAAAAGTTTATCTTTTGTATGAACATCTTTATTTTAAAATATAAATCACATGATCATTGTTTGCATATTTTTATGGTTATGCAATATTGTCTAATACTTTACATTGTAGATAACATGGTATGTGGTGTCACACAAGAGATCATGTTATCGGTCCCTTGAAAAGTATAAGTAAAGGCTTACAACCGAGATGACTTTGGACAAACCATCGGAATGGTTGTAGTGTGATTTGGTATTGGTTTGTCTTGACCTTAGAATCACACTAGTGCACTTTGTGTGTATTGAGCAGGACCGACTTAGAGGTGATTCAATTTATTGCTGACTACATAATCGAATCGGACCTCAGATATTATATTGTACATTCTTAATCCCGATATAATAACGGGCACATATACTTAGTACTCATCTCTTTGATTTACCAATGGGCGAGATTTATAGATTAAATCGATAGGCTCGGTAAGTTGGGAGATGATATTATTTATATGGTGTGCCATTTATTATAGGAGGAAACCGTGTTCTATATATTAGGATGATGATGACTGATAAAGCAGTGAATTGTTGCAATACCGTTCCCAAATTATTTACCGAACCCCCTAACTACACTAATGCAGTATAGGACTGACTCGGGTCATCTCCCAACGAACCTAATGGTTGAACGTTTGTTTTTAAACAGAAGTAAACACTGGGGGTTTTTACAATTATCAAAACAATTATTCAAAGCTAACCTAATGCAAGAACGATTCAACCTTGCACCGCACTGTCACTATACGATGCAATGGTCAAACAATTCTGGTAAACAGACATGGAAATTAAATCTGCAGAAAGTAAATCTAACTACCAAATAACAATTAACATGTAACTATCCTAATGCACAAAAGTAAGTAATCACGCACTGCACTGTCACTATACGGTACAATGATCACGAAATAAAGGTGAACAATTCAACCAAGCACCGCACTGTCACTGTACGGTACAGTGATCAAACAGTCACTGAAAACTACAATAAACGAAATGCAATAAATGAAAGTAATTCAACCAAGCACCGCACTGTCACTATACGGTACATTGGCCAAATATAAATGAAATCTAAACTAATAACGAAAGCAATTCAACCAGGCACCGCACTGTCACTATACGACACGTTGGTCGAATGTAAATGAAAACTAACCTAAACATGATCAAACATAATAAACAAATTAACCGTATCAGAACAAACATGATAAAGTAAAATATCCAATTAAATAGACTGAATTCAAATATATGTAATCGGTAACCCCACGATCGCGATAATAAACCGAACAACCCCTCCATCGATGGATTACGGATGCGATCCTAATCCTGGCACCGCGGAAAAGAGATGAATGCGGAGGGATGTGAACACTGCTCCGGCGGCTGTGGATGGTGGAGCTCCTAGTCCCGGTATCTAGTGGATGGAATGTCGAAGCGGTGTGGCCTAATCCCGGTCGCCGGAATGGGGTGGACTGCCGGAACAGTGGTGGAAAACCTCTTCACCGGTGGATAACAAGCTGAAACTGCCTAATCTCGGCAGCTGATGATGGCGGAGATGAAGCGGCCTAATCCTGGTCGCCGGAAAGGAATGGAATCGCCAGTGATGGAGCTGGACTCGTCAGAATCCCGTGCTTGCCGCTCTTCCAATTAGCTGTCCGAATCACGACATCTAATCATCCGCCGAGGCTCGCCTGGGATCATCGCCGACTGTCGGAGGGGAGGTCGCCGGAAAGGACTGCCGAACTGTCACCGCCGCTTGTGAGGAAGAAGACTCTGCCGCGCGTGAAAAGGGGAAAAAAAATGCCTCGGCTCGAGTTGCGTTGCTCGTCGCGATATGGAAGGACCTCCTTCTGCGCATTGCCGCCGGCTGCCTGTTTTTTTTTTCTTCTTTGCGCCGATTCTCCTCTTTCTGGAAAGGTAGGTTTTATTAAATGAAAAACATCATCCATCCGATTCAATTCCCCTTTCAATCTCAGCCGTTCATTAGAGCTAGGGCTTGATTAATCAATTAAGTTGGCTTCATTTGGCTGCTCAATCCAACGGCTGTAATCAATCTGATTTCAAACGAACGGATCTGATCCATCTGAAGGGATAATCGAAATCCAATGGTCCGAATGAACAGACAAGATGTGTAGATCACAATGCATGGGCTGGATCGCTCCAGATTCAGATTAATGGCTCAGATCGAGCCATCACATTGGACGGTCCAGATTGCTCCGATCTCTAATGAATGGAACTAATTGAATCTGAATGGAAAATCACGATCGACCGGATATAAATGAAAGGATAAGATGTCCAGATCTACATGTATGGACCGGATCTCTTCAGATCTAGATAGATGGCTCAGAATTGATCAGATCTCATCGGACGATCAGGATTGACTAGATCTGAACTCTTTGATTAAGTTGCTTCTGATCTTGATGAAAGGTCCAGATTAATTACGTTTGAAATAATCCTTCTAGTCCTAGATGAGGCCATATTTGATTCAACTAGAGTCTAGTCCAGTGGCTCATCTCGATCTCCTACAAACGAAGATAAAATTTGCATATAAGTCCAAAAATTAGGAGAATTTACAATAAGGTCCAAAAATATATCCAACTCATAAAACATGTAAATAATCAATAATAAATCACTCGAGAGGATAAAAACAGTTATATTAAGGACCAAAATAATACAACAAAATGACAGTTATCAATGACCCCTTGAGGAGCTCATAAGGTTCATCATGTAAACCCTGCAGGTGGACTTGGTCTGGCATGATGAAAAGGTTGAGTGGTACTACTCATGGAGTTAGATGTTGATTAATTAATGGTCAGTAAATTAATTAATCGACGAACATTGGAGATTTTAAACACGGGGAGAAAATGTACAAATAATATATGGAGCCCATATTATCATATGGGGGTTGGTGAGGTAGATCAATGATGATCCTTTAGTGGATTGGATCATCATTAGTGGATAGGACATTATGTGGGCTTGATCCAAGGGTGGCCAAGATCCAACTCCTCCTCATGGTCTCTAATGTAGCCTATTAACACCTCATGAAGCTTAGATCCAATGGATAGAAACAAAATTCTAAGATCCATAGGTAGAGATTAAATCTCTAAGATCCGACGGTTGAGATTAAATCTCTAGATCCGACGGTTGAGATTAAATCCCTAGAACCAATGGAGGAGATTAATTCATGACTTATCCCTAACTCTATAAAAGGAGGGCAAGGGAGTTGGCATGAACGACATTAAGAGAGCTAGGGTTTTTGGGCGGCAAGAGAGAGGAATCCTAGTTGAGATAGGATTAGGGTTAGGGTTTGGAAGCTAGGGCGACATCAATTAAGGAAGGTGATTTCTTTCATCTTTCTCCTTCATTGGCCAGCGTCCAGTAGCCCTTCCAACCTTTTTCCAGCCCTTGCCTGGCGGCCAAAGCGCCTCCTCTCTTCTCCTTAGGTGGTGGAAACAAGATATAGGGCTTCCCTTGGTGTCTTGGTTGTTTTCCATCATCTTCTCCTCCTTTTAGTTGGCCGGCGGCAAGGAGTTTGTGTGATCCTTGTTGGTTGGTTTTAGGGAGAAGAAAAGCCTTGTTTCTATTCTTCCTTATGCTTTGGAAGAGCAAGGAAGGAAGATTTGCGATCTAGGAGCTTCGACTTATGGTAGATCGTCGCCCACACGACGTCCGAAAGGAGGAAGGTCATACATTAGATGATCGAGAGGTATATCGATTCTCTAATATTTATATGTTACATGTTTGTATTTGTTTTTCAATTATGAGCATGATATAAATCTGTATATGACTAAATAATACTTTGATCCCGAGCATAAACACAAAAATCGGCGATCCGGACATCGTCTATTCCGTGGCTACTCGTAGAATAGAGGATGGTCGCTTGAACAACTAGTTTGTTCAAGTGACCTCTCTAAATGAATAGCACGATGATGACTTGGTTGTTTGGGCAATCCTTTTTGTCTAGGATTAAATTTTTTTAATCCGGGGACATCGAGGGGATCACCATGAACAAATGACCAACGTGAAGTGGGAAGCGAAGTTTCCCCTCACGGACTCGATAAGCAAAACCCTTCAATTGGTATCAGAGCCAAGGTTTCCAGTTTTGTGTGTTTAGGATTCGGTTAATTTTTATGCACTTTTTCATATATTATATGTGTCGGATAATAGTAGGATATGCGTAGTTTAACTCTTTGGTTGCAGGCATAAGATCCGACTATTATGGCCATATGTGTGTATGTGATTGTATGTGTGTAAATATTTATTTTGTTGAATCATCGGGGTTGACGAGGCTAGTATTTGATTTTTTGTAAATTAGATACGACATTGTTTAGCCACTCTTTATTTTATTTTACTTTCGATCTAGATTTCATGTACACTCCCTCGTGGAGTATAGGATCGATGGATGTAAATTAAAATAGGTTTTAGTCTCCGCTCGGATCTCCGGATGGCTCGTACATGGCGTAGGAGGAGCGGACGAGATAGCGATGCGACGGGAGTCTTATTGAAGACAAAAGCCATAATAGTTGGAAAATAATTTATTTTTCATATTTATTACTTTTTGTTTGATATGCATGTCGTAGGCTAGAAAAATTCCTCAATTTCAAATTACAAAGTGGGAGAGGGAATTTTTAAAATTCCCACGGCCTCCATTACGATTTGACAAGTGATGCAAACAAACTTGCGCGTCGGCTCTGAGTGCCTTCCTCCATATCGGATGTGTTTGTGTGCGGATCACAAGGTCAAATATGGTTATAGGGAATTATCAAGGAACGTGTGTACTTCCCCGTCAGAAGGCACATAACCTGAGATAATTACCTTGGTACCGAGTAATGGTGAACACTTAGATACAAATATAAGTATCCTCCCCATCGGAGTCACTGCTTTTATTTGTAGGGCCAAAGAGGAACCAACTATTAATTTTACTTGTCAAAAAGTTAGGTTGACAAGATAGTAAAATTAATGGGTAAAACCTCCTCTTACAAATGTAGAATTCGTATATGTTCACACTATCGTTGCATACGATATTCTCGGTGTTTTGAGGTGTTGGTTGATTTTAAAATTTTATTGTTTGAGGAATCAATAATTTTTTGAAATCTAATGTTTTGATTTATGTGATTCTTAGGTTTTCTTTCAAAATGACTTTCAACCCACTTGCTGTGATACTGGAAGAGAACAAACTTACTGGACCCAACTATGTTGATTGGAAGAGGAATCTAGACATTGGCTTGACTACTGAGGAATACAAATATGTACTCCTCGAAGAGTGCCCTCCCAAGCCTGCAGATGATTCTGGGGAAAAGGAGAGAGAGAGCTATAAGAAGTGGATCAAGGCCGATGAGATGGCGCGGTGTTACATTTTAGCATCTATGTCAAATGTACTACAACATTAGCATCAAGCCATGTCCACTGCTTATTATTTGATGCTCAATCTCAAGGAGCTTTTCGGACACCAGAATTGGGCTGCGAGGCAAGAGGCCATGAGAAACTTGATGACGACTACCATGATCGAGGGAACACCCGTGAGGGATGATGTTCTCAAGATGATGGCTCATTTGAGTGAGCTGGAGGTCCTAGGAGATGAGATCGATGGGGAAACCCAGATCGATATCATACTCCAGTCTCTACCTAGGAGTTTTGAGCAGTTTCGCCTGAACTACAACATGAACAAGAGGTTGTATTCGTTGGAGGTACTTCTGACAGAACTCTAGGCGGCAGAGGGACTATTTCGTCAGAGTGCTCAGGCGCATGCCGTGGTGACCCAAAGTTTTCCACTTCTAAGCTGAAAGGCAAGAAGAAGAAGAAACAAACTGGGGCGAAGGCGGTGGGAGGTACTTAGGGAGGAGTGAAGATGCCGAAAGGCAAGTGCTTCACTTGTAAGCAGACTGGACACTGGAAGAAGGACTGCCCCAATTACAAGAACAAAGGTATATCTTTTGGTCTAGTCGTTGAAACATGTTTAGCGGTGTTATCTACCGGCACCTGGTGTGTAGATACAGGAGCCACTGATGATGTCTGCAATACTTTGTAGGGGTTCCAGGAAACCAGACGATTGGCTGAAGGGGAGATTACCATGTACTTGGGTGATGCCACGAAGTTGGCGGCTGTTGCAGTGGGAGACGTTCATTTATCTTTTGAGAAAAATAAACTGTTGGTTCTTAAGAATTGCCTTTATGAACCCTTGTTTAGAAAGAATTTAATTTCAGTTTCTAAATTGTTTATGGATGGATATTCTATTTCTTTTAATGACAGAGTTGTTATAAGAAGGAATAGTGACATTATCTGTTCAGGTGCATTGATAGGAAATTTGTAAACACTTGAACCAAAATCTTCCACGATGCAAATTAAAGTTAATAACTCATCTTCTAATTCCAATAAGAGAAAAGAACCTTCGATAATGAACCAAATATATCTTTGGCATCTTAGGCTTGGTCACATTAACCAAAGTAGAATTCAAAGGTTAATAGCTGATGGACCTTTGGGTTCATTAGTGGTGGAGGATCTCTCAACCTGTGAATCTTGCTTGGAGGGTAAGATGACCATGAGGCCTTTTAAGGACAAGGGGTATAGAGCCAAAGATGTGTTAGAATTAGTTCATTCTGATTTGTGTGGTCCTATGTCTATCCAGGCTAGAGGTGGTTTTGAGTATTTCATCTCTTTTATAGATGATTACTCAAGATATGGATACATTTACCTGATGCACCGCAAGTCTGAATGCTTTGACAAGTTCAAAGAATTCAAGGTTGATGTGGAGAAACGTCAAGGTAAAAGTATCAAGACACTACGATCTGATCGTGGCAGTGAGTACCTCTTGGGAGAGTTTAGGAACTACTTATCAGAGGCTGGGATTCAATCCCAATTGACTGCACATGGCACACCCCAGTAGAATGGTGTAGCAGAGCGAAGGAATAGGACTCTTATGGAGATGGTTAGATCGATGATGAGTTATTATGATTTGCCAAATTCGTTCTGGGGATATGCTCTAGATACGACGGTGTACATTCTGAACTTGGTTCCATCTAAATCAGTGCCTTCTACTCCCACAGAGTTGTGGACTGGGCGAAAGCCTAGTCTAAGACATATTCTGATATGGGGGAGTCCAACACATGTGCTGAAGGCAGATGTTGGTAAGATGGAACCTCGTACAGAAGTATGCTTGTTCGTTGACTATCCTAGAGGAACGAAGGGTGGCTTGTTTTATAGTCCTAGAGATCAGAGGGTGATCGTTAGCACGAACGCTAGATTTCTAGAGGAAGACTATGTGATGAGCCACAAGCCCAAGAGTAAAATTGTTCTAGAGAAGTTAAAAGGGGAAGTCACTTCTTTAGTACCGCCGGTACAAGAGGATATACCACATGTCACTGCACCACGTGTCACAGATGATACACAGATGATACCTCATCATAGTGGGAGGGTTGTGAGACAGCCTGATAGATTCATGTTCTTGGGAGAATCTTTTGATTTGGTCCCTGGCAAACATGAACCTGATCCCTGGACATATGAAGAGGCAATCCAAGATAAAGATGCAGTATCTTGCTAAGTGCAATTAATGCTGAGATTGAATCTATGGATTCAAATCAGGTCTGGGAGCTAGTCGAACCACCCGATGGTGTAAAAACCATTGGATGCAAGTGGATCTACAAGAGAAAGAGAGGAATAGATGGGAAGGTCGAGACCTTCAAAGCGAGTCTTGTTGCGAAGGGGTATACTCAGAAAGAGGGTATCGATTATGAGGAGACCTTTTCGCCGATAGCCATGCTTTAGTCTATCCAAATTCTCTAATGCATAGCAGCTCATATGGATTATGAGGTGTTGCAGATGGATGTCAAGACAGCTTTCCTTAATGGAATTCTTGAGGAAAACATATACATGAAGCAACCAGAGGGATTTATTGCTAAGGGCAAAGAGCATCTTGTATGTAAGTTTAATCGGTCCATTTATGGATTGAAACAAGCTTCGAGGTCTTGGAACATCCACTTTGATGAGGTGATCAAGTCTTATGGATTTATTCAAAGTTCGGATGAGTCTTGTGTATACAAGAGATGTAACAAAAATGTAGTGGTATTTCTTGTACTATACGTAGATGACATTTTGTTCATTAGCAATAATATCAAGGTGTTATCGGACGTAAGGGTATGGTTGTCCAAACAATTTGATATGAAGGACTCGGGGGAGGTGGGACACATCCTTGGGATCAAGGTTATAAGGGATCGCAGGAAAAGGATGTTGTGCTTATCCCAAGCTTCATACATAGACACGATTATGGAGCGTTTTAGCATGCAGAACTCCAAGAAGGGTTTTCTACCTTTCAGGCATGGAGTTCCTTTATCTAAGGAGATGTGTCCTAGATCATCTGAGGAGATAGAGGAGATGAAGGCGGTTCCTTATGCTTCGGCAGTAGGAAGCCTCAAGTATGCGATGCTCTATATAAGACCAAATATCTGCTTTACCGTGGGCATGGTCAGCAGATATCAGAGTAATCTAGGACAGGGACATTGGACTGCGGTAAAGCATATATTGAAGTACCTGAGAAGGACTAAGGATTATATGCTGGTTTACCAGGCAGACCAATTACTCCCTGTGGGTTACACGGATTTCGAATTTTAATCTGATAGGGATAACAGTAAGTCTACCTCAGGTTTTGTGTTTACTTTGGGAGGTGGAGCCATTGTATGGAGGAGTGTCAAGTCGAAATGCATGGCGGACTCCACCATGAAAGCTGAGTATGTGGCAGCCTCTGAGGCGGCCAAAGAAGCTGTGTGGCTCAGGAACTTCCTGATGGACTTAGATGTGATTCCTGGTTTGACCAGAACAATCAAAATTTATTGTGATAATAGTGGTGCAGTTGCAAACTCGAAGGAACCATGAGCTCATAAGGCTAGTAAACACATAGAGTATAAGTACCACCTGATACGAGAAATAGTAAAGAGAGGAGAAGTTGTTGTGGCCAAGATTGCATCAGAGGATAACCTTGCAGATCCATTCACTAAGGCCCTTCCGGCGAGAGCTTTTGATAGGCATGTGGAGGGAATGGGGATCAGATGTATGGCAGTTTGAGGACAACATAGTCTTTTAGTATAAGTGGGAGATTGTAGGGATGTATACTGTAAAGTCTATCTTTTGTATGAACATCTTTATTTTGAAATAAGAATCACATGATCATTGTTTGCATTTTTATGGTTATGCAATATTGTGTAATACATTACATTGTAGATAACATGGTGTGTGGTGTCACACGGGAGATCATGTTATTGGCTCCTTGTAAAGTATAAGTAAAGACTCACAACCGAGATGACTTTGGACAAACCATCAGAATGGTTATAGTGTGATTTGGTAATGGTTTGTCTTGACCATAGAATCACACTAGTGCACTTTGTGTGTATTGAGCAGGATCGACTTAGAGGTGATTCGATTTATTGCTAACTACATAA
This sequence comes from Wurfbainia villosa, assembly GCA_025175895.1. NCBI lineage: Eukaryota > Viridiplantae > Streptophyta > Magnoliopsida > Zingiberales > Zingiberaceae > Wurfbainia > Wurfbainia villosa. The sequence continues at coordinate 18,405,533 of CM046000.1, read as the reverse complement.
TCGAATCGGACCTCAGATATTATATTGTACACACTCTTAATCCCGATATAATAACGGGCACATATACTTAGTACTCATCTCTTTGATTTACCAATGGGAGAGATTTATAGATTAAATCGATAGGCTCAGTAAGTTGGGAGATGATATTATTTATATGGTGTGTCGTTGATTATAGGAGGAAACCGTGTCCTATATATTAGGATGATGATGTCCCCTTGAGGAGCTCATAAGTTTCATCATGCAAACCCTGCAGGTGGACTTGGTCCGGCATGAATAAAAGGTTGAGTGGTACTACTTATGGAGTTAGATGTTGATTAATTAATGGTCAGTAAATTAATTAATCGATGAACATTGGAAATCTTAAACACGGGGAGAAAATGTACAAATAATATATGGAGCCCATCTTATCATATGGGGGTTGGTGAGGTAAATCAATGATGATCCTTTAGTGGATTGGATCATCATTAGTGGATCGGACTTTATGTGGGCTTGATCCATGGGTGGCCAAGATCCAACTCCTCCTCATGGTCCCTAATGTAGTCTATTAACACCTCATGAAGCTTAGATCCAATGGATAGAAACAAAATTCTAAGATCCATAGGTAGAGATTAAATCTCTAAGATCCGACGGTTGAGATTAAATCTCTAGATTTAACGGTTGAGATTAATTCATGACTTATCCCTAACTCTATAAAAGGAGGGCAAGGTGTTAGTAATATATGAGAGATGTCCTAAGGCAATCGCCTTATGTATGAACCATTTATATGATAAATGAAGATTCACTATTTGAGTATACATGTTTTATATATTTGATTGGATCTTAAACTCATTTACTGAATGTCCACGATACGATTCATAACATGAGAGAATTTGTGATTGGATCACAACTAGTGAGTATCTCTACATGTGTAATTGTGATGTATTGGAATTATCCCTAGTCGATGAATTGATGGATTTGGACACCATCAATTCTGTCGAGACTAGCACGAGGTATACTCCTTGGTGTATCCAAGCAGCTGATTCTCACTGGCTGGAGACATTGTGATGTCCGGAGTTAATCGTGGATGCTAGTTATGGTAACTAGTTCATTGGAGTGACCAGCCGTAAGACTTCATATGGTTTTCTGCATATAAAGATATGTCAATGAAGTTCTTACTCTAGCTTAAGTGCGATGTTCCTTAGACTTGCGGTATTCAAGTCATCTTGATCATGGAGACTTATGCTTTGACATCTTAAGCAAACATCTCTAAGGAGATGTGGACCCGGGATGATTGGGTATAAGTCGAAGTGATCGAAGGTGTTTGAATAGCCTATAAAGGATTCACCACTCCTTGCGAGGAGATGTATAGCCATGGCCTCTCGTCGGATTGTTACTAAAGTCTTTGGCCAAAGCATTACATGTTTAGAGTAAGGTACTCTTCGATACATGTGGAGTAACTAGAATCCGTAGGATGAGAAAATGATACTTGGGCTAGGTGTGATGTAGTCAGCCTAGTGGGGACTGACATAATAGACCATGTCCTGAACCAAGTGGGTATAAGATGAGTGAAGGGAATGGGGCACGAATCATTCGAGCTGCTGAAGGGTTTTAGAAATAGTTCTAAATCAACCGTTGATCTTTTCGATTAATTGGGGATCATGATGTACTACTAGGTGCCACTCATGATCGTTCTATAATTAATGGTTAATTATAGATGGCCAACATAAACCGAGAACCTATTTGGTCACACGCACAACGAGCTTAATCCAAACGATTTAAAACGAGCATGAGAATGGAATTCTCAGACCGAGAGAAACTAGGATTGGTTGGACCAAACATAAAGCGAGCATGAAATCGTTTCAGTCGCAATGGAAGCGTGGATGGGCCGTGTCTTATGAAGACGTAATGGTTGAACCAAAATAGTTTGGTTCTAATCAAATGGATGAGAATAAACCAAAGGGTTTGGTTTATTTTAAACGAATGAACCAAAAGTTGGTTCGGTTCGTTTTAACTTAAAATAAACCATCATGGTTTGGTTTATTTTAACTTATCTTAATGGAGCGGGTTAACAGGCCTAATGGTTATGATCCAATAACCATTAAGAGAAGTAGTTCTCTATAAAAGAGAGCTTAATTGATAATTAAGCACTAATCCAAAACCCTTGCCCTAAGGTTGCCGCCCACCTCATCCTTTGAGATTTTCGGCGCCAACCCTAGGTGTGCCTCCCAGCTTGTTGTGCAGCCGTCCATCTCCTTGCCGGCGTCCAAGCTTCAGCTGGGGAACCCTCCGGCGACCCTCCGATGATCTTCCTAGGCCTCGGTGAAAAGGTGAGCACTTGGCTTCCTTGTTTTGGCCGGCGCCTACTCCTCCACCAAGCTGTCCAGTTTTCTGGACAGCTTCTTCTCCTTTCGTCGGAGCGTCGTTTGGATGACGGTTAGAGCTCCGACAGCGGCTAACTTACCGGGGATTCGATCTCCGGTAATCCTCTGAGGTGGAGGATGAAGGATTCGTCAATTGGTTGACGAATACCACTCCGGAGAAGCGAGTTTTGAGAACTCATATTAGGATCCGAATTTGGATTCGGATCGTGATCATCTCTCGATCACGTCGTCTTCAACACGAGGCTAGTAACCCGTACGAAGACGAAGCTCGTGGCTTAGCGAAGTCATCCCGAGGAACTCGGCGTGGATACGGATAGAGCGATTCTAGCGAGGATCGTTCGGTTGATGCCGTTCCGCTACGTCATCTGAAGGTATAACGTAGATAAATTTCCTTTTATTGCAAATTTAAATTTACGGTTATGTCTACACTTGTTGTAATATGCATGTGTGTGTTGTGTGTGTTGTAATAAATGTAGATTTATTATTTTTATTGCTTCTGCTGTGTTCATGTTTACGAAACATGATCGAACACACACACGCCGCGGTGCCGGAAACCCAACAGTGGTATCAGAGCCCAGGTTGTGTTTCGACATAATCGTAAAAATGGTTTTGCGATAGTCATAATTTATTTCTGGAATTTTTCTAATTTTGGAAATTTAGAAGTATTTATGGAAATTTTTTAATTTTGGAAAGTCTAGAAGTATTTATGGAAATCTTCCACTTTTGGAAAGTTGGAAGTATTTATGGAAATTTATATTTTCCATAAATAAAATATTTGATTAGTTTCTGGAAATTTGTTTCCTAATTTAATCATGATTTGATTTGGGAAATCAAATCTTAAAATATTTTATTTCCATAAGTAGTTTTAATGATTTAGGAAATTGGTTTCCTAAATAGATTTTTCTTAATCAAATAATTCCATGAATAAAATATGTGATTAGATTTGGAAATTTGTTTCCTAATTTAATTATGATTTGATTTGGAGAATCAAATCTTAAACATATTTTATTTCCATAAATAGTTATGACATATAAGGAAATATATACATGACATAATTGTATGCCATGTAATTGCATTAGATGCATAACATTATGCCATGCGTGTCGTGACAAGTAGATGTATGCTATGTATGTCATGCCATGAAGATAATAGTTATTTGCATGCAAAGAGGATGAGACATAAAAACCCTTAAACAATATTAAAGCCTACACTTTCCATTAATATGGTTAGAACCAGAGTTCCGTTTCTTGTTTGGGTTGTTGGACTCTCTCCAAGCCCGGCTCGAACCCGAACATGTTCAAACCATGGAATAGTTTAATACTAATATGGTAAGAGTCAGAGGTCAATCGTTAGCTTTGGTTGTTGGACTCTCTCCAAGCTGGGCTAATTGGTTGAATGCGCTCTAACCATATTAAAACTATTTCCCGATTAATGGGTTGGCTTTAACCTAGAGCATCGGCTTGTTGGACTCTCTCCAAAGTCGATGTAAAGGGAGGTGAAGTTGGGTGTTATGCATATGATGCATACTTGTTAATGTGTTAACAACCCGATGTATGTGTGAACATTCAATTAGTTGATAGCACATTGTGATAGTTGCATATACGTGACATGCAATCGGTATAGTTGATACCTACCATCGTAGTTATGAATGGCTTGTTGGACTCTCTCCAAGGTTGTTCATATCTATGATGGATATCAGCCCATTCGGAGATGGACCTACGATCTCCCGAAGTGATTTTGGGGTTTTTGAAATTCGAAAAATGAATGGGATTTATAAATGTATATTGATGCATTTTAAAATCATCTTTCTCATATATGCTCGTTTTGTATTTCTAAGATTGATCATGATGTCTTTGAATTTGCGTTCCATTTTTGGATTTGAATAAATTGACTGGGCCGAACTTCTTGGACTGGCTTAGAAACTTGAGAATTGTTCTCAAGGTTGAAAAGTTTGCAAATGTCCTCGAAGTGCCTCTTCCCGCCCGTCCTAGTGACGATGCAACTCTGGACCAATTGTTGGCCTATCAGAAACATGTGAATGATTCTGAACAAATGAGTTGCATCATGCTAGCCGTGATGGAACCCAAGCTACGAAAGCAGCATGAGCATATGGATGCTCATATCGTAGTCCTTCATCTCTGTGAGTTGGTTGATGAGCAAGTGAGATTCGAAAGGTTCGAACTCTCCAAGCTCCTCTTCACCTCTAAGATGCAAGAAGGTTCATCTGTGGTATTGCTCAACATGATGAAGACTGTGGAGCCTTCTGAGAAGCATGAGCAGGGGACGGTGTTGTTAGTTGATTCGTCGAAGAAAGGTTCTAAGAGGGAGTCAAAGGAACAACAGAAGGGGAAGAAGAAAAAGGTTAAAAAGGCAGAACCAGCTCAAAAGGGCACTTGCCATCATTTTGGCAAGTAGGGCCATTGGCGAAGAAATTGCAAGATTTATCTTGAGTCTGTGAAGAAGAATAAGGCATAAGATGCTCCATCTTTTTCATACATCTTCATTATTGATTGTCATTCTATTTCCTCAGACACTTGGGTATTGGATACTGGGTGTGGCTCACATATATGTAATGACATACATGGGCTAAGGAATAGAAGAAGACTCGTCAAGGGAGAGTCAAATCTACGTATTGGGAATGGAGCAAAGGTTGCTGCACTCGCCATCGAAACGTATTTGTTGAAACTCCCTACAGGACTTGTCTTAGAACTGGACAATTGCTTTTATGTTCTTTTGTTGATAAAGAACATCATTTCTATTTCTTGTTTAAATAGAAATGGGTACCATTTGACTTTTAGTAACAATTATTGTTACATAACTTTGAATGGAGTTCTTTATGGGACTACAACTTTAAGCAATGGTGTTTATACGTTGGACGTATCCAGTGACGTTTTCAATAGCGAAGCGAGCAACAAGCGTGCTCGTAAGGATAATCAAATAGACTCCTATATGTGGCATTGTTGTCTTGGCCATATAAGCAAGAAACGCATGTCCGAATTACACCGATGTGGAATTCTGGAATCGTTTGAATTGGATTCATACGATACATGCGAATCATGCTTAAAAGGCAAGATGACTAAGTTACCTTTTACTAGAAAAGGTGAACGAGTGGGAGAGTTACTAGGTCTAATACATACTGATGTATGTGGACCTATGTCAACTCAAGCATTAGGAGGCTATAGCTACTTCATTACCTTCATCGATGATCACTCACGGTTTGGGTATGTGTTCTTGATGAAACACAAGTCTGAAGCCTTTGAAAGGTTCAAAGAGTTCAGAAATGAAGTAGAGAAACAACATGACAAGTGTATTAAAATACTTCGATCGGATCGAGGTGGTGAATACTTGAGTCAGGAGTTTCTTGATTATCTAAGAGACAATGGTATATTGTCTCAATGGACTCCGCCATATACACCACAACATAATGGTGTATCTGAGAGGCGTAACCGGACCTTGTTGGACATGGTCAGGTCAATGATGAATTATGCGACTCTTCCCAAGTCCTTTTGGGGTTATGCACTTCAGACAGCTGTTTACTTGTTAAACAGAATGCCTACCAAGGTAGTCTCAACTACTCCATATGAGATATGGAATAGTAAGAAACCTCATGTATCTTACTTAAAGATATGGGGTTGTCCTGCTTATGTGAAGCGGACTGTATCAGACAAATTGGATGCTAAGTCTGATAAATGTCTATTTATTGGATACCCTAAGGAAACAAGGGGTTACCAATTCTATCATCCTGTGGAACAAAATGTGTTTGTTTCAAGGCATGCTGTGTTTCTAGAGAAAGAGTTTCTCTTGTAAGAAAACAGTGGGAGTGTCGTCGAGCTTGAGGAGGCTCGAGAGACTCAAATAGACATTGATGAGATACCTGGTGAAGCACAACAGCCGACAACTCATAGTGATGAGCAATCGGCTGGACCTATTGTAACACCACATCTTCGTAGATCTGGTAGAACATGCAATATTCCTGAGAGATATGGATTTCTCGTAAGTGAATCGAACGACGTGTTACTCATTGATGATGAGGAGCCTACCAGTTATGAAGAAGTGCTGACAAGTTTAGAAAGGGATAAGTGGCTTGGTGCCATGAAGTCAGAAATGGATTCCATGTATGACCCACCTGAAGGCATAAAGCCTATAGGGTGCAAGTGGGTTTTCAAGAAGAAAACCGACATGGATGGTAATGTGATTACCTATAAGGCTAGATTGGTGGCGAAAGGATATCGTCAAAAGCAAGGTGTTGATTATGACGAAACCTATTCGCCTGTAGCTATGCTTAAATCCATTCGGATGCTCCTGGCTATAGCGGCTCATTATGATTATGAGATATGGCAGATGGATGTGAAAACAGCTTTCCTTAATGGAAACCTGCTGGAGGACGTGTATATGATACAGCCTGAGGGTTTCACATCGGTTGATAAAACCAAGGTATGCAAATTGCGACGGTCCATTTATGGATTGAAGCAAGAATCTAGGAGCTGGAATATCCGTTTTGATGAGACAATCAAAAAGTTTGATTTCTCACAAAATCCAGACGAACCTTGTGTGTACAAGAAGGTTAGTGGGAGTCCAGTCGTGTTCCTAGTATTGTATGTCGATGACATACTACTTATAGGAAACGATGTTTCAATCTTACAATCAGTGAAGGTTTGGTTATCCAAGACATTCTCCATGAAAGACCTGGGAGAAGCAACCTACATCCTCGGGATTAAGATCTATAGAGATAGATCGAAATGGTTGCTTGGTCTTTCGCAGTCTACATATATAGACCGAGTGCTAAAGAGGTTTAGCATGTTGGAATCCAAGAAAGGTTTCTTACCCATCAGGCATGGGGTACACCTTTCGAAGTCTATGTGTCCGCGCACAGAAGACAAGAGGATTTGCATGAGTAAGATTCCCTATGCATCCGCAATAGGATCTATCATGTATGCTATGTTATGTACAAGGCCCGATGTATCGTACGCTCTGAGTGTCACGAGCAGATACCAGTCCAATCTAGGAATGGATCATTGGGCAGCTGTTAAGACGATCCTTAAGTACTTGAGAAGAACTAAGGATGTGTTCCTAATATATGGATAAGGGGACATGGTGATACGCAGGTATATGGATGCCAGCTTCCAGACAAACAAGGATGATTCCAGGTCTCAGTCTGGATACGTGTTCACCTTGAATGGTGGCGCAGTGAGTTGGAAAAGTTCCAAACAAGAGACTGTAGCGGATTCTACCACTGAGGCAGAATACAATGCAGCTTCGGAAGCAGCAAAGGAAGCGGTTTGGATCAAGAAGTTCGTTCATGAACTTGGTGTGATTCCGACCATTGTTGAAGCAATACAGGTCTACTGCGATAACAATGGAGCAATTGCACAGGCAAAAGAGCCAAGGTCTCATCAACGATCCAAACATGTGCTTCACCGCTATCATCTTATCAGAGAGATCATCAGTAGGAATGAAATACAAATCGAGAAAATTCCCACTGAAAGGAACTTAGCGGATCCCTTGACTAAGGCATTACCTCAAAATAAGTGTGAGGGTCATGTTCGAGCTTATGGTATTGGATACCGTAGCGATTGGCATTAGGCCAAGTGGGAGTCTGTTAGTAATATATGAGAGATGTCCTAAGGCAATCGCCTTATGTATGAACCATTTATATGATAAATGAAGATTCACTATTTGAGTATACATGTTTTATGTATTTGATTGGATCTTAAACTCATTTACTGAATGTCCACGATACAATTCACAGCATGAGAGAATTTGTGATTGGATCACAACTAGTGAGTATCTCTACATGTGTAATTGTGATGTATTGGAATTATCCCTAGTCGATGAATTGATGGATTTGGACACCATCAATTCTGTCGAGACTAGCATGAGGTATACTCCTTGGTGTATCCAAGCAGCTGATTCTCACTGGCTGGAGACATTGTGATGTCCGGAGTTAATCGTGGATGCTAGTTATGGTAACTAATTCATTGGAGTGACCAGCCGTAAGACTTCATATGGTTCTCTGCATATATAAATATGTCAATGAAGTTCTTACTATGGCTTAAGTGCGATGTTCCTTAGACTTGCGGTATTCAAGTCATCTTGATCATGGAGACTTATACTTTGACATCTTAAGCAAACATCTCTAAGGAGATGTGGACCCGGGATGATTGGGTATAAGTCGAAGTGATCGAAGGTGTTTGAATAGCCTATAAAGGATTCACCACTCCTTGCGAGGAGATGTATACCCATGGCCTCTCGTCGGATTGTTACTAAAGTCTTTGGCCAAAGCATTACATGTTTAGAGTAAGGTACTCTTCGATACATGTGGAGTAACTAGAATCCGTAGGACGAGGAAATGATACTTGGGCTAGGTGTGACGTAGTCAGCCTAGTGGGGACTGACACAATAGACCATGTCCTGAACCAAGTGGGTATAAGATGAGTGAAGGGAATGGGGCACGAATCATTCGAGCTGCTGAAGGGTTTCAGAAATAGTTCTGGATCAACCGTTGATCTTTTCAGTTAATTGGGGATCATGATGTACTACTAGGTGCCACTCATGATCGTTCTATAATTAATGGTTAATTATAGACGGCCAACATAAACCGAGAACCTATTTGGTCACACGCACAACGAGCATAATCCAAAGGATTTAAAATGAGCTTGAGAATGGGATTCTCAGACCGAGAGAAACTAGGTTTGGTTGGACCAAACATAAAGCGAGCATGAAATCGTTTCAGTCGCAATGGAAGTGTGGATGGGTCGTGTCTTATGAAGACGTAATGGATGAACCAAAATAGTTTGGTTCTAATCAAAGGGATGAGAATAAACCAAAGGGTTTGGTTTATTTTAAACGAATGAACCAAAAGTTGGTTCGGTTCATTTTAACTTAAAATAAACCATCATGGTTTGGTTTATTTTAACTTATCTTAATGGAGCGGGTTAACGGGCCTAATGGTTATGATCCAATAACCATTAAGAGAAGTAGTTCTCTATGAAAGAGGGCTTAAGGGATAATTAAGCCCTAATCCAAAACCCTTGCCCTAAGGTTGCCGCCCACCTCATCCTTGGAGATTTCGGCGCCAACCCTAGGTGTGCCGCCCAGCTTGTTGTGCCGCCGTCCATCTCCTTGCCGGCGTCCAAGCTTCAGCCGGTGAACCCTCCGGCGACCCTCCAGTGATCTTCCTAGGCCTCGGTGAAAAGGTGAGCACTTGGCTTCCTTGTTTTGGCCGGCGCCTACTCCTTCACCAAGCTGTCCAGTTTTCTAGACAGCTTCTTCTCCTCTCATCGGAGCGTCGTTTGGACGACGGTTAGAGCTCCGACAGCGGCTAACTTACCGGGGATTCGATCTCCGGTAATCCTCTGAGGTGGAGGACGAAGGATTCATCAATTGGTTGACGAATACCACTCCGGAGAAGCGAGTTTTGAGAACTCGTATTAGGATCCGAATTTGGATTCGGATCGTGATCATCTCTCGATCACGTCATCTTCAACACGAGGCTAGTAACCCGTACGAAGACGAAGCTCGTGGCTTAGCGAAGTCATCCCGAGGAACTCGGCGTGGATACGGATAGAGACGATTCTAGCGAGGATCGTTCCGGTTGATGCCGTTCCCGCTACACGTCATACGAAAGGTATAACGTAGATAAATTTCCTTTTATTGCAAATTTAAATTTATGGTTATGTCTACACTTGTTGTAATATGCATGCGTGTGTTGTGTGTGTTGTAATAAATGTAGATTTATTATATTTATTTCTTCCGCTGTGTTCATGTTTACAAAACATGATCGAACACACACACGCCGCGGTGCCGGAAACCCAACACAAGGGAGTTGGCGTGAATAACATTAAGAGAGCTAGGGTTATTGGGAAGCAAGGGAGAGGAATCCTAGTTGAGATAGGATTAGGGTTAGGGTTTGGAATCTAGGACGGCACCAATTAAGGAAGGTGATTGCTTTCATCTTCCTCCTTCATTGGCCGACGTCCAGCAGCCCTTCCAACCTTTTTCCAGCCCTTGGTCGGCGGCCAAAGCCCCCTCCTCTCTTCTCCTTAGGTGGTGGAAACAAGATATAGGGCTTCCCTTGGTGTCTTGGTTGTTTTCCATCTTCTTCTCCTCCTTCTAGTTGGCCGCCGACAAGGAGTTTGTGTGCTCCTTGTTGGTTGGTTTTAGGGAGAGAAAAACCTTGTTTCTATTCTTCCTCTTGCTTTGGAAGAGCAAGGAAGGAAGATTTGCAATTTAGGAGCTTCGACTTACGGTAGATCGTCGCCCACACGACGTCCGAAAGGAGGAAGGTCATACATTAGAAGATCGAGAGGTATATCAATTCTCTAATCTTTATATGTTACATATTTGTATTTGTTTTTCAATTATGAGCATGATATAAATCTGTATATGGATAAATAATACTTGGATCCCGAGGATAAACACAAAAACTGGCGATCCGGACATCGTCTATTCCGCAGCTACTCGTAGAATAGAGGATGGTCGCTTGAACAACTAGTTTGTTCAAGTGACCTCTCTAAACGAATTGCACGACGATGACTTGGTTGTTTGGGCATACCTTTTTCTCTAGGATTAAATTTTTTTAATCCGGGGACATCGAGGGGATCGCCATGAACAAACGACCAAGGTGAAGTGGGAAGCGAAGTTTCCCCTCACGGACTCGATAAGCAAAACCCTTCACTATCGTTATCAAAAGAATGATTCAACTTAAACCAGTTACTGACCAGATCAACACTGTCACTAATCAGAATCAGCTATCCTCTCTAATCGACTAGCACGCTTAGTAACAATTACTTCTGACTATATCTCTGCATACTGTTACAACTTATGTAAGTTTTTACTTGTTTCTTTTTCGGAATCATTATTACCGCAAGCCACTGAACATGCTCTACCTCCTTCCCGCACAAATCCTATTCAACTCCATCCCCGACAACCAACACTTTCCATTCAACCCTTACCCCCTCATCAAACTCCACTAACCCCTCTCTCTTCCTTCTCAACACCCAATCTGCCAGACTCCTTAAGATCCAGTATTAACGAGGTCAGCATACACTTTCTTTTACTTATTTTTCTCAATACTAACATCTATCTCTGTAGGGTATCACAAGCATAACTTACTTAAATAATCAATGGTGCAATACACTAATAACCTAAAAAGAGAATTACAAGAATGTCAAACCAGAGAGTTGGCATTACAACAAACCTATCGAAGACTTGAACGAGAACTGCAAGCCTCCTATATAAAGGCACAAGTCGACCGATCAAAACTGTCCACCCTTCATTTCCAGACTTCTTATTTACAGAATACTCTAGATATACTAAAAGCCCGACCTCTTCAACCAGGAACTAGTACCTCTTATGAAAATTCTTGGACTTGAGCTACTATAAACGATATGTTCCTGGACAAAGGCTTTACCTTCCTTCAATGGGGCTTCCAAGATTGTATCAATCAATTCAAAGCAGTTGGCTATCCACTTCCTGGGCACTCTACCAACTTTTTGGATATCGACAATACAATTGACTGCACTCCTCCTGACTTACTGTCTTTTCCTTTCCCTTCTAATACTGAGAAAATGTAACTTGTACTTATCATAACATTTGCAATACAATACATGACCTTTTCTACATTGTATTACTTAAAAGAACAAAAAATACATGTTCTAATGTTTTATCTACTAAAATAAGGGTGTAAGTGATACATATTCCAGGGTCTTGTTAAAAGCCTTCCCTAAGCATCCTTCAAGTACTAAGCTCCTACTCCCGCTTGGCTCTTCACATGGAAGGGTCCTTCCCATTTAGGTCTCAACTTCCCCTTGTATCCTTTCAGCCAATATCACACTAAGTTTCACACCTGAAAAGTGCGAAGAACTACCTTGTTATTACAATTTTTTTTATTACCTGTAACCCATACTGTCCACAACAGTCCCTCTTTACTAAGTACAACTTCCTATATCGAGCCTCCTTATACTTCGTTCAGTTACATTATTACTAGGATAGAAGCCGATTGATGTAATTTAGTAGAGCGCCCGACTACTCCCGTCTGAAACCATCGCTCTGAACATACTCGTATCCCCCTTCTACCTCACCACTATAAGAGACTTCCCGAGCAGCCATCTCTTCCCTTTCCTTACCATATAGGATGACTCTTCCGCTTCCCCAATTTAATTCCTTAAACTTCCTTGGTAATAACCTTAATCCTAGGAAACCTACACTTCCCTTTGCCTTTCCTCTCAATCCCTCTATAAAAGCTATGCTCCATCTCCTCCTTTTCTCACCTCTACCTTCCCTCCTTTCATGGCCTCCCCATCATGCCTTATTCTCATAAGTTCTGATACATACTCAACTGCCGATTAAGAAACTCGCTCTACTGCAACCTCAGCATACCACCCCTACCCCTTAGAGATCCCATCAATGCAACGACTCCAGATACCACAAGGCCCTTTCAATCCTCCTCCCCCTCCTTTGGCAATCGTCTATGGTGCCCACCAGCACCTCAACAACAACCTTGACTGAACCCCCCTCTTCCCCTGGATGACACCCCTCCTCCAATAGTTCCACCACCTTTCTTAGAAGGAGAGTCTTCTGTGGATTCTTCTCCCTTTAGTTTCTTGTAAATAAGAATGTTCTTCTTATATGATATGTATTTTCAGTCAATTTATATAAAGAATCCTGCATTCTCTTCATATGCATACTAAGTGTTACAAATGAAAATGAAATATAAAATAACACAAATATAATGGCACCCTACTGGGATATAAGAATTAAACCAGCAACCATATAAACTAAATTATGTAATACAGCAAAGTGATGCATACTCTGAAGTTACTGATCGAGCAGGTTGATACCTTCGAAGAAAATATAACAACACATTTCTTCTTTCTAAAAAATAGTAAAATTCAGGGGTCAATAATAGGCTCCATTTTAAAATATCTCAGGAATTAAGAAAGAACTATTATCAATAACTATTTTCTAACAATATTTCCACAGACAACTACTTCAAAAAATATCACAAAATACCCTTGATGCTAAAACTCTTCCTTGCAGAAATCAGACTCAACATTTTCCCTCAGATGATACATACCACATTCTCATATTGACTTAAAAGACTTAACAACAAATTTTCCTTTTCTTCCCGTCCAGATAGTATCAACATAATACCTTCGAGATAGCTGCTGATCACTTTTAACTTCCCCTTCCTCATTTCCAATAGGAAACTTAATTTTTTGATGATAAGGAGAAGCTACGGCCTATAAACTGCTCAGTACAAGTCGACCTAAAATAGCATTATAAGAAGAAGGCACGTCAACTATTGTGAAATTAATAATCACTGTTCTTCTCCTTGCCTCCTCTCCTAAAGATAAAGGTTATTTGATTTGCCCCATGGGTTGCACCTCATGACCAGAAAACCCAAATAAAGAAGTGTCGACCGACTGTAAATCAGTAATGCAAACTCCCATTTGCTCCAAGACCGACCAATATAAAATATCCATTGAACTGCTTGGGTCTACAAAAACTCTTCCCACATTAAAATTGGAAATAAGAGATAGGATGACTAAGGCATCAGTATGAGGGATTATTACTCCTTCCAAGTCGTTTGAATCAAAACCCAACATGGGTCCTTTTATTCTAGGAAGAGCAGAAACAACTGCACATTCTTCTCTGCTATGTCTTTCTCGTGCTCTATTAGAGTCTCCATTAGTGGAACCACCAGAAATCATATTAATAAAATCCCTCAAAGGAGGTTGATTAGCATGCACTACCAAGTCAGGGGCTATCTCCCTTATATGGGTAGACTGTATAGGTCAGTTTATAAGAGGCCTCTCCGGATTTCCTCTACCATAATTTCTTCCTCCAAACCCCCACTGATAAGGAGCTGGATTCAGGATCAAATTTCGAACATGTGGATGAGCCCCCCATAATTCTCTGCAACTCAAAATCTAACTACAGATGATTTTGAGTATTGTTCCCATACTCTTGATGATAAACATAGAAAGTAGGAGTTGGTAATCTTCTAGGCCCTCTATTAGCTCCAAAGGGTTTTCTCAGTAACTACTGTTGCATACAAATATTCATAGCCCTCTCCCTAGAAAACCATAACTGAGGATTATACAGAGACCTATCCTTTGAAGGTCAAGCAGGTCTTACCTATTCAATTCTTCTTTCTGGCCTTTCTACTATTCTGAAATCCCGAGAAGTTTGCCTAGACTTCTGAGCATCTTCAAGATTAACAAACTTCTAAGCCTAGGATAATAGATCATCAAAGCTTGTAAGAGGTCTTTGTTAGTAATATATGAGAGGTGTCCTAAGGCAATCACCTTATGGTTGTACCATTTATTTGATAAATGAAGATTCACTATTTGAGTATACATGTTTTCATGTATTTGATTGGATCTTAAACTCATTTACTGAATGTCCGCAATACGATTCATAGCATGAAAGAATTTGTGATTGGATCACAACTAGTGAGTATCTCTACATGTGTAATTGTGATGTATTGGAATTTTCCCTACTCGATGAATTGATGGATTTGGACACCATCAATTCTGTCAAGACTAGCACGAGGTATATACTTTGGTGTATCCAAGCAGCTGATTCTCACTCGCTGAAGACATTGTGATGTTCGGAGTTAATCGTGGATGCTAGTTATGGTAACTAGTTCATTGGAGTGACCAGCTGTAAAACTTCATATGGTTCTCTCCATATACGGATATGTCAATGAACTTCTTACTGTAGCTTAAATGCGATGTTTCTTTGACTTTCAATATTCAAGTCATCGTGGTCATGAAGACTTATGCTTTAAGATCTTAAGCAAGCATCTCTGAGGAGTTGTGAACGCGGGATGATTGGGTATAAGTCGAAGTGGTCGAAGGTGTTTGAATAGCCTATAAAGGATTCACCACTCCGTGAGAGAAGATGTATACCCTTGGCCTCTTGTCGGATTGTTACTAAAGACTTTGGCCAAAACATTACATGTTTAGTGTAAGGTACTCTAGGATACATGTGCAGTAACTAAAATTCATAGGACAAGGAAATGATACTTGTGTTGGGTTTTCGGCACCGCAGCGAGTGTGTGTTCGAACATGTTTCATAAATATGTGCACAGTAGAAGAATTAAAAAGCCAATAAATCTAATTTATTACAACACACACATAACATGCATGCATAGTACAACATGTGTAGACATAATCGCAGTTTCAAATTTTGCAATAAAAGGAAATTATTCTAGTTATACCTGACGTATCACGTGCAGCGGGAATGACATCAACCGAAGTGACTCTTTTTAGAATAACCTTTATCCATATCCACGTCGACTATCATCGGGGTGGCTTCATAAAGCCACGATCCTCGTCTTCATAGGAGTGACTAGCCTCGTGTCGAAGACGATGTGATCGAGAGAAGATCACAATCCGAATCAAAATTCAGATTCGAAAATGAGTTCCCAAAACTCGCTTCTCTGGAGAGGTATTCGTCAACCGATTGACAAATCCTGTTGGATCGAAAAGCGTCGCTAGAGGGGGGGGGGTGAATAACGATCGTAAATCTTTTCTTTTTCGTTCGTTCGATACGCAAAGTAAGCACAGCAGAAAATAAATGAACACGTTTATTTTACTTGGTTCACAACCTAGCGGTTGCTACTCCAAGGCCCTATCGGTCCTAGACCGCATACGGAGGACAAAGCACTATAACGTCTCCTCCTCGTTGGAGGTAGGAGACAACGATCACAAAACCGAATATACGAGGATGAGGCAACAAGCCTACCTCACCTCGTTATGAAGAAAAACAAAGAATACAATATCAAAAATATTACTTGATTCTGCTACCGACGAAGAAGATCAAAACTTGACGTCGCGTCGGCGTTATGACGATGTTGGAGCATTGGCGTTGTAGGAGCACTTGATGAATAAACTTGATGTGATTTGGAGATGGAATCCTCCCCTCCTTTTATAGACATTGGCCTCTGAATTTGTCTCCTCTTATTTCGGAACGGATCATGAAGTTGTCCAAATTTTATCGCGAAGTGGTCGCGTCAAACGTTATCCGTTTTGACCTAGCGCAAAAGCTGAATCGTCGCCATCAGTCGATTGATGCCTCCCATCAGTCGACTGATGGTCATCACGATCGCTCCATTTTCCGGATCGCATTTGCCGCTCCACTTCCCTGCAATAAGAGGTTAGCTCGGAAAATGATAAATACGACGGTTTCTAACCGTCCGATCTCGACCTAGACCTTCCACAGAAAGTCTTAGTCGGATCGCCGCCTACGGTCATCCCCGTAAAGAGGACACGACCTTACAATCTCTCACTCACACGAGCTTACCTCGATAGTAGCTCTCGCTTCCGGCCTTCCACACGATTCCTTCGGCTCCCTCCGAAGTAACTCGAGTGTTGCCCGACCACCGTGGCTTCCTCCGAGTGTTGCTAGCCTTCAGCTCCAGCTTTAACACTTTTCTGCACACTTGATTTAGCTCGTGAGATAACAATGTAGACTTAACTTTGTGTCTTTGCCATAATCAA
Source organism: Wurfbainia villosa (assembly GCA_025175895.1). Taxonomy (NCBI): domain Eukaryota; kingdom Viridiplantae; phylum Streptophyta; class Magnoliopsida; order Zingiberales; family Zingiberaceae; genus Wurfbainia; species Wurfbainia villosa. The sequence goes on along the minus strand of CM046000.1, from coordinate 18,388,663 downwards.
AACACAGGTTCGATTATCTAGTGCCCCTGCACCAACAATCTCCCCCTTTTTGATCTATGGCAAACCAACACAAAGTTAAGGAAAATTAAAGCATAAAACAAGTATAGTAAATGATGAATGCAATTTTCAAAAACTCCCCCTTAACCCTTGGTGAGTTTTGAAAGAGATACTTTAGTTCAAAATTAAATAAATTTTGTGTTACTCCCCCTTAACTTTCTCTCTTCTCCCCCTTTTGCCATAAATCAAAACAAATGTTGGGGTTTGTTATGTAAAAATGAAGTTTGTTATATAAAATAGGGGTTTAAAGACAATATGGTATATGCATGCATCAAGATAAATCAACTATGAGTCCAAACATGCGTCTAGCAATAGTTAGATAGATTGGTTCGAGGTGTGTCCCTCTGCACCAATAATCTAAAGGTTTATAATATAACCCTTAGGGTTAGTTTGCTTTCCCCCTTAGTCAAATATATGAAATATAAGAGATGTAGGGGGCGCTAAACTTTGGCCTAAAGAGTGATTAAGTTCAATAGTTGAGAAAATAAGTAGTATTTTGAAGATTGTTTTAAGTATATTTCAATTATCCTTAACATCTCACCCATTCTATGTGTCTCAGAATTTGTTCACCTTATATGTTTTGTAAGATGATTTTAAATTGATTAAAGATAGTCAACCTTGGGTTAGATTCAGATTTAACCTTTAGATTGTTTAGTAACTTTTCGAGAAACTGGCTTCCAGGTCGTGGCGAGGCACAGGGGCCTTCTTTGATCGGAACAACGACCACTTCCTTAGACAAAGCCAAATTCAAGAAAATATCACTTAAGTCACTTAGGGTTACTTCCTGGTCTAACTAGTTTAGAATACGGCGAGGTAGCTTCAGCTAGTTCCACTCGGTCAAGTGCACCAAGCTAGATACGCCTTATCTAGCTCGAATACACGAGACTTTGTTTCCCTAACGTACTATCATCTCGCCGCATCCTGATACTATGTTGTCAAGAGTTGACTAATCATTTACCCTATCTAGCCATTCTAAAAATTAACGTAAAATATGCAATGGTTTTGCTAAGTAAACGTGTATACTATTTTAGTGTTAGCCCCCCCTGGACCATTGAACCAATATGGTCTATTCAAATAATGAACTTGATCCTGAGGAATCCAATACTTATTAGTCCTTATATGTGAGTTCAATAAAACCTTTGGGACCCATGCTTGGACTCTTTGATGACTACGATTTATGATAGACATATAAGACCTATTCGTAGTCTTTGACTTAAATCCGAGTCCGGCTTTATTGTACACGGCTCTTTGGGTTCCAAGTAGTCGATTAAGGTTCTTAGATCCCAACGTGAACCTTTCCAACCTAGCCTCAACCTCTTGAACTTGGTCTTTCAAGAGAGAAATCTCCTCCTCAGGTTTTTCAATTTGAGTTGAGTTTCCCTCTTGAACTTGACTAGTTGAAGGGGTTAGAGTAGCCTCTTGCTTGAGGGTTTCAACCTCCTCAAGTAACGACTCAACCCTAGACTCGGACTTAGTTAATTTCCTATTAAGCATTTTAATTGTATTGTAAAGCGTACTAATTAAAGAGCGATTAACCTTGACTTTCCCTTTTGGTCCGGCTTTGAGTTTTCTCTCGATTCTCTCAAAATAATCTTCGGGGTCGGTGTCGGAGTTGTAGTTGGACTCGGCTTCGGATTCTGACTCGGACTCCTCCGTTCTTGCCATGTAAGCTATGTCTTCTCTGTTGTCCCAAGTTGCATGGAAGGCTTTCCTTGCTCCCTTTTTCTTTTGGTTCTCATTCTTCAATTTCCTTCTTTCTTGTCGAACTATTCTCCGCACAATGTTGACTATTATGGCCTCCTCTTCGGATTCGGATTCGTCTTTGGGTTCGAGTTCATCTACTTGCTTAGTAGGTGGCTTCCTTCTTTGTCCTGCAAGTAGAGCAATACATCCCTCGGCCCGGACCACGTTAGTTTGCTCATGAAGTTCAAACTCGAAAAATAATTCATCTAACCTAAGCTTCGAAAGGTCCTTAGAGACCTTGTAGACATCGACCATGGATGCCCATAAGGTAGTCCTAGGGAAAGCATTTAAAGCATACCTTATAAGGTCCCGGTTCTCTATGGCTTGCCCGATCGAATGAAGACCGTTGACGATATCTTATATCTTGATCCATGTAGTTGGGTGGCGGTCTCATGATCCTGCATCTTTAGATTGTACAATTTATTTAAAAGTAAATCTCTTTTACATACCTTAGCATCAGCCGTCCCTTCATGTAAATCAATCAATTTGTTCCAGAGGTATTTGGTGCTAATGAATGGTCTGATGCGGTTGAGTTCCTCCTTGGACAAGCCGCATTGCAATATTTGGGTTGCTCTTGCATCGGCTTCGATTTGCCTCTTGGTTGTATTTGTCCATTTGTTGAAATCCAAGGCCTCTCCTTGATCATTGGTGGGTAGAGCAAAGCCAGTTTGGATTATTATCCAAGTCTCGACTTGTGTTTTTAGAAAACACTCCATCCGACCTTTCCAATAACGGAAATCATCTCCGTTAAAGAACGGAGGTCGGGTGGTGCTATATCCCTCAATGTGAGCCATTAAGTATCTTGCAAAACATGAATAAAAACCAAAGGGAATTCCAAGACTTGGTCTTGGATTAGTAGTGTGGGAAATAAATACGAAATAAAGAGAATTAAATGAGAAAAATAAAAAACTAACAAAAACTAACAACTTACGACCTTCGATGCCCCTGAAAGGGTACTAGACGTTGGATTTTGGGGCTGGAAATTGCTTTTTACGAGGGTAAACCCTCATAAAAAATGTAGATCTCTCAGAGAGCTTCGATTTGGTAGGTAGATCGTTATGTGAGTCCACTTGTGTGAAAAGTTATGGCCGATTTACCGTCAGTTACTCCAAGAGAGAAAAACTTGCAAGCACACAACCAAAAGAAACGTACCAAGACTTTGTCTTGGATTAGTAGTGCGGGAGGAAAAAGACAAAAAAAAAATACGAATCGAAAAATATGAACAGAAAACCAAAACGTGCTAGATCGGTGGTTTCACCAAATTTGAGCGCCCCCGCTCTGATACCAATTGATGGATCGAGAAGCGTCGCTAGAGGGGGGGTGAATAGCGATCGTAAATCTTTTCTTTTTCGTTCGTTCGATACTCAAAGTAAGCACAGCGAAAAATAAATGAACACGTTTATTTTACTTGGTTCACAACCCAGCAGTTGCTACTCCAAGGCCCTATTGGTCCTAGACCGCGTACGGAGGGCAAAGCACTATAACGTCTCCTCCTCGTTGGAGGTAGGAGACAACGATCACAAAACCGAATATACGAGGATGAGGCAACAAGCCTACCTCACCTCGTTATGAAGAAAAACAAAGAATACAATATCAAAAATATTACTTGATTCTGCTGCCGACGAAGAAGATCGAAACTTGATGTCGCGTCGGCGTTATGACGATGTTGGAGCGTTGGCGTTGTAGGAGCACTTGATGAATAAACTTGATGTGATTTGGAGATGGAATCCTCCCCTCCTTTTATAGACTTTGGCCTCTGAATTTGTCTCCTCTTATTTCGGAATGGATCATGAAGTTGTCCAAATTTTATCGCGAAGTGGCCGCGTCAAACGTTATCCGTTTTGACCTAGCGCAAAAGCTGAATCGTCGCCATCAGTCGACTGATGCCTCCCATCAGTCGACTGATGGGCAATAGTCGACTGCTCCATTTTCCAGTAGTCGACTGCCAGCTTGGCCACTTCCCTGCAATAAGAGGTTAGCTCGGAAAATGATAAATACGACGGTTTCTAACCGTCCGATCTCGACCTAGACCTTCCACCGGAAGTCTTAGTCGGATCGCCGCCTACGGTCATCCCCGTAAAGAGGACACGACCTTACAATCTCTCACTCACACGAGCTTACCTCGATAGTACCTCTCGCTTCCGGCCTTCCACTCGATTCCTTCGGCTCCCTCCGAAGTCACTCGAGTGTTGCCCAACCACCGCGGCTTCCTCCGGGTGTCGCTAGCCTTCAGCTCCAGCTTTAACACTTTTCTGCACACTTGATTTAGCTCGTGAGATAACAATGTAGACTTAACTTTGTGTCTTTGCCATAATCAAAACACAAGTTCGATTATCTAGTGCCCCTGCACCAACAAATCCTTCGTCCTCCACCTATGAGGATTATCAGAGATCGAATCCCCGGTAAGGTAGCCACTGTCAGAGCTCCAAATGTTGTCCAAACGATTCTCTGACACGAAAGGGAAGAAGCTATCCAGAAAATTTGATAGCTTGGTAGAGGAGTTGCGCCGGCCCGAAGGAGGAAGACCGACTACACCGTGGTCACCGGATCCAAGGGACGTCGCTGGAGGGTCGCCGGAGGATGACTGGCAGTAGCTTGGATGCCGGAAGCAAGGTGGACGGCGGTACAAAGGCTGGTGGCATGGGCTGCTTGGGCGGCGGCAAGGAGAAGAGAGGGAGAGGGTTGCTAGGTTTTCCAACACACAAGTTATCCACGAAAAACCCTTAAGCCATGTTTTTATAGAGAACACATTCTCCTAACGATTATTGGTTCATACGAAAACCCGTTAACCTGCTCAAATAACTTAATTTAAAATAACCCAAACTGCGTTGTGTTGGAATTCGACGCCGCTAGAGGGGGGGTGAATAGCGTAGATGACCGTACGTAGATGGAATTCTTTCGCGTTTGATCGTCTAGAATCTTGTTAGCACAGCGGAATAGTAATAACAAATAAATATAACAAGACACACAATCACAACACGATCATATAACGTGGTTCGGAACCACACGGTTCCTACTCCACGGATTGTGCTCTAACGAGCTCTAGCGATGCCAATGCAACCACTAATCAATAAGCTCCTTCTCGACAACAAGTCGGAGGTGGAGAAACCTCGTACACAAGATTACAACAATAATCTAAAGAAATACAAGCAAATACAAAGAAGATGTAAAGAACACTTTACAAAACTAGGGTTTGAGCGCTTTGCTTGTTGGTTGCTTGGATGAGGTTGAAGGGCCCTGAAATGCACCTGCAAATCGCCTTCAAATCGCCTCAAGAAAGCTCCCAAAAATCTGATGCCGCAATCTCCACGAACAGCTTCCTTTTATCTCGCGTCGGGCTGGATTTCCGCCTGGCAGTCGACTGCCATAAATCACCAGTCGACTGCCAACACTGTAGATGTGAGACAACGGCTCAATCCACGTTGGACAAGTTCCAACGGGACTCTCACCAGTCGACTGCCAACATTGGTAGTCGACTGCCAACGCCCGTAGTCGACTGCCCAGTCGGCTACGGAGCGCTTCGTGTCATAACTCGGCCGTGATCAGCCATCCTTGGCCGATCGTTGACACCGTCCCGATCGCTGCTCCCATGAGCAAGCGACGCGCGAGCCTTTAAAGCTCTCAAGCGGCGGTCGAACTCGAAATGACTCGTGGTGAACCGCCATAATGCGGTCGACCGCCAACCTCAAGAATGAGGTTTTACCCCAAGTATGGTGCCCCATACTTGCTAGACCACCCTTAGCCTAGACCTAAGCCTTCTAGCCACCTCCATCAGCCTCACGCCTCTCAGATCCCTCCAAGTCATCCATGACTTGTTCATCCATTGCGCTAGCTTCCAGGTGCTTCCATCGGCTATGTCATGCTAACGGTGTCTACACCGCCAAGGCACATTGGACTTACACTGCCAAGACTCCGCTTGGACTTTACGCCGCCAATATCAATCCCCTTGAACTTCTCAAATGCCAAGACTCAAGCTTGGACTTTCCCTTGCCAACCCATGTTGGACTTTCCATGCCAAGACCCATGCTTGGACTTCTCATGCCAAGTGCTCAAGACTTGGACTTTCCCAATTGCCAAGTGTCCCACTTGGACTTTCCATGCCAAGTACCCATGACTTGGACTTTCCCTTGCCAAGACCCATGCTTGGACTTTCCCATAATCACATGGTCAACCCTGGTCAACCATTAAGTCACTTATAACCTGGGTCGATTGTATAAACAATCTCCCTAACATATTAACCGACATTAACGTCAAACATCAATGTCAATCCTATGTCTAACATACTTTGTCAAACATACTTTGTCAAACATCAAAACATCACTCGAGTCAAACTCGAGTCTGGTCAATCGTGACCTGGGCCGATTGCACCAACAATCTCCCCCTTTTTGATGTTTGACAAAAACCAAATAAAGCCATGAGTTAGAACACTAACTCAAATCCCTTACCAATTATCCCAAATTGGTAAACACTCACCAAATGTTCTCCCCCAAACATTTAAGTGAAAATGTAAATCAAATGTTCTCCCCCAAACATTCTCCCCCTTTTTGACTAACATCAAAAAGGTTTTCTCTCCAAGGAGGTCAATGTCTCATGTCCCAATGAGATCTTACAATCTCCCCCTTGATCAAAAATACCTAGGATGCCTACCATCTTCCTAGTGATAAGTCCCATATCACTCAAGAGAGGCACTCCTATCTCACTCTCCCAATTTCCAAATTGGGTATCAAACACCCATCAATTTTCAATTGATAACATTCTCCCCATAAAAAAACATCCATCATCCCAAGATGGATACCTCCCCCTAAAGGCTTGCTCCCCCTTGACCATTGCACCAACAATGTCCTTGGACAGCCCCTAGGCCAATAGGAACTCTAAACCATCAAAATTAAGGTTCTAAGTTCAACATAGAACTTTTACTCACCCTAAATTTGATACTTTGACCTAACACAACTCCTAATCCATATCCAATGGATTTTCACCCTTCATAATGCTTCCCAAAGCATATCCTAGGGTTAGGAGTGGTTAGGAACCTTTACCATGGCTGAAAATGGGCTAAACAAACCTTGTTAACCCGAAATCAGACCTGGCTTGACTTGATGTAAATCACCGAATTGCCATCCATCGATCCGCCACCAAGTGGCGGTCATCGGTAAATAAATTCCAATTTCACTATCGATCAATTTCAGAAATTTATAAATAATTATACGTATATCGAAAAATCACTAAATTTGATACGTATAATACTTATGACCAAAATAATGGGTGAAAAATATTTGAAAAATATTTTACCCATAAAATAGAGAGTTTGATACAAAACTCAAAACCATTGAAATTTTCAATGTTTTAGCCCTATTTTGTATCAAACTTCATCAATGATGATTGCTATCAAAAGATAGACTTCACCAAGGTTTTTCAAAATGATTTTTAAATATTTTCAAAACCTTATTTTGGATCATATTCCTTGGGCTCTAAGTACATGACTTGTACACAAGCTTTCCCAATGATCCATCAATAAAATTAGATGAGTTTTGGTTCAACTAGATGCAAAAACCATGCACCTTGAACTCAACTCATATCCTAGCATCTCACATGTATCTAGGGTGTATAAATACACATACATGTCAATTGGATGTGAGATGTGGGTTTTGTTCTCCCTAAACTAGGGTTTCATGTATTTTTCTAAGGCAACCCTACTTGATTCCCTTATAGATGGGACTCCAAGTCATGCCATTGTCCTTAAATCAATTTCAATCAAATTATCTTAAATGCATGAGTGATTATGGCATTAGAGATGATATAGATAAACACATGCTCATAATCATGATGTCATGATATAATATGAAATCTAAAAACACATGACATTTAATCCTTAGTCCTAAACATGTACATGACATATAAATGATGAGAATGAACATGATGTCATGTCATGACATATGGCAAATCAAAGCATGGCAAATAAGATATAAAGGTATGTAATACCTAAATTTTAATATTAATTGCCATTTTATATAATTAGATATATTTTGCCATATTTCTATTTTTCTCCCAAGTGTGCCAAAAACCCAAAATGGCACACTAACCTCTAAACCTAAATTGTGCCAATTTTGATCATTTATCAAACTTCTCAAGTAATATTGACACATCCTAAAAAAAACTTTTAGGATTATAGCTCAAATGTATTTCCAAGGTGACCATAACCTTGAAAATATCCTAAAGTGCCACCTTTACCATGGTTGAGTTAACTACCCATCCAATCACGGTTGGCACACTCTAAACCCATCTAGCGTGAATCAATCACGCTCTTAGGAACCCAAAACCTATTTGAGCTCCTAGGGTTAATTAGGTATTTCCTAGGGATAACCTCCCTAGATACCTTTCTAATGACCCTCCTAGGCTTGTTAGCCTTGGTCATTTGGGTTTTGCCTAGGTTGACTCTAGGGGTGACTCCCCTTGCAACCTTCTTAGTGGCCACCCTAGGTTTCCTAGAAACCCTAGCCACTAGGCACACCCTTTGGTCAACTCTAGGGATGACTTCCCTATTGACCTTGGTCTTTCTAGACCTAGTTAGTGTTCCATAATCTAATGGAACACTATGGTAAGCCACCTTAGGCTTAGGTTTGTGACCCAAACCTTGTTTGCCCTTGGTTGACTTTTGACTCTTAGGTCCTTGGTGTTGACTTTGACTTTTGGACCTTGACTTTTGATCTTTTGACCCTTTAAATTGATTTTGTATAATTTTAAGGGTCTTCTCAAGTTTTTCAAGCCTTGACCTCAAGACTTGATTCTCTAACTCTAATTGCCCAATTTTTGAATTTTGATTTAAATCATGGGCATGGGACTTTTTAGGCATATGCCTAGTCCATTTGGGATTAAGACCTAGGTGCTCTTGCACCTTTCTAATGGTCTCCCTAGGTAAAGTTTTTCTAGAGTTATTTGACCTAGGTTTGTCCTTAGATAAGTTATTTTTAGGGACATTAGTCCCAAATTTCTCCCTATTATCTAAGTAAACATTCTTAGCTCCTAAGCAAAAATACTTATTCCTATTAGCATGCTTTTTATAAATTGCAAGTGAATTGAAATCCCTAGCATGCTTTTGCTTGTTAACTAAAGAAGGTGCATTATTGAAATATACCTTAGGGTTTGACCTAGAGGCTCCCCCTACATGTGTAGCTCCCTCTTTGGTCTTTTTGCTTCCCCTAGGACATTGATTCCTATAATGTCCCCTTGAGTTGCACTTGAAGCATATGATATGCTCCTTGCTCTTGATATTTGGGGAACCGGCATCCTTGACTTTTGGAGCCGGTGGAGCTTTCCTAATCTTCTTTGGGCACTTGCTCTTATAGTGCCCGGTTTCCCTACACTCAAAACATATTATATGCATTTTATTATTAACACATATGTTTGAGTTACCTAGGTTAATGGAGACCGGAATTGGACTTTGGGCTTCTTCATCTTGACCGGATGTCGAAGCTTCTTCTTGATGTTCTGGTATGGAAGTTCTCTCCTCCCCCTCAATCCTTGAAGTGGATGCTTCTTCCACTTCCTTCACATCTTCCGATCCGGATGTTGATTCCCTATCAACCTCCGAATCCTCACTTCCTTGTGAGGATGATCTCTCTTCTTCACCCTCCTTATCTTCTTGAATTGATGGTGAACTTTCTTGAGCTTGAGAGGGTGAGCACTCCTCTTCTTCTTCTTCTTCTTGGACCATTGATGGGCTTTCATGGAGCTTTGCCAAATCGCTCCATAGCTCCTTAGCATCCATGCATTCACCTAGGCTACACAAGAATTCATTTGGAATTAAATCAAAAATGAATTTGATTACCTTCTTGTTTTTCTCGAATCTTTGGAGTTGATCTTCACTCCATCTCTTCTTCTTGAGAAAGCCGCCTTTTGGTCCTCTAGGATACTCAAATCCTTCCATTAATAGAGACCATTCCTCGAAGTCCTTCATCATCAAAAAATCTTCAATTCTTCTCTTCCAAGAATCGAAGCCTTCTTGTCCATATAGTGAGTACGGGACCGATGTGTTGATGTCCCATCCAAGATTGTCTTGGAATTCCATCTTTACCCTCTAGCGTATTGCTCCCGGTTGTTAATCCGTTGAAGAGCCACCAGGCTCTGATACCACTTGTTGGAATTCGACGCCGCTAGAGGGGGGGTGAATAGCGTAGATGACCGTACGTAGATGGAATTCTTTCGCGTTTGATCATCTACAATCTTGTTAGCACAGCGGAATAGTAATAACAAATAAATATAACAAGACACACAATCACAACACGATCATATAACGTGGTTCGGAACCACACGGTTCCTACTCCACGGATTGAGCTCTAACGAGCTCTAGCGATGCCAATGCAACCACTAATTAATAAGCTCCTTCTCGACAACAAGTCGGAGGTGGAGAAACCTCGTACACAAGATTACAACAATAATCTAAAGAAATACAAGCAAATACAAAGAAGATGTAAAGAACACTTTACAAAACTAGGGTTTGAGCGCTTTGCTTGTTGGTTGCTTGGATGAGGTTGAAGGGCCCTGAAATGCACCTGCAAATCGCCTTCAAATCGCCTCAAGAAAGCTCCCAAAAATCTGATGCCGCAATCTCCACGAACAGCTTCCTTTTATCTCAGATCGGCCGATTTCCGCTTTGGCGATCACGCCATAAATCACCGATCGCTAACATCGTAGATGTGTGAGACAACGGCTCAATCCACGTTGGACAAGTTCCAACGGGACTCTCACCAGTCGACTGCCAACATTGGCGGTCGGCCGATGCTACCGTAGTCGACCGATCGGCTACGGAGCGTTCTACACTCGCAACTCGGCCGTGATCATTGCCATCCCTTAGCGATCGCTGCCGTCGACTGATCGGCTGCTCCCATGAGCGGTCTAAAGCTCTCAAGCTGAGGTTTTAACCCAAGTATGGTGCCCCCATACTTGCTAGACCACCCTTAGCCTAGACCTAAGCCTTCTAGCCACCTCCATCAGCCTCACGCCTCTCAGATCCCTCCAAGTCATCCATGACTTATTCATCCATTGCGCTAGCTTCCAGGTGCTTCCATCGGCTATGTCATGCTAACGGTGTCTATACCGCCAAGGCACATTGGACTTACACTGCCAAGACTCCGCTTGGACTTTACGCCGCCAATATCAATCCCCTTGAACTTCTCAAATGCCAAGACTCAAGCTTGGACTTTCCCTTGCCAACCCATGTTGGACTTTCCATGCCAAGACCCATGCTTGGACTTCTCATGCCAAGTGCTCAAGACTTGGACTTTCCCAATTGCCAAGTGTCCCACTTGGACTTTCCATGCCAAGTACCCATGACTTGGACTTTCCCTTGCCAAGACCCATGCTTGGACTTTCCCATAATCACATGGTCAACCCTGGTCAACCATTAAGTCACTTATAACCTGGGTCGATTGTATAAACAATCTCCCCAACATATTAACCGACATTAACGTCAAACACCAATGTCAATCCTATGTCTAACTTACTTTGTCAAACATACTTTGTCAAACATCAAAACATCACTCGAGTCAAACTCGAGTCTGGTCAATCGTGACCTGGGCCGATTGCACCAACACGTTGGTCTATTTTAAGTTAAAAGGAACTGAACAAACTTTGGTTCATTCGTTTAAAACAAACCAAACCCCTTTGGTTTATTCTCCACCATTGGATTAGAACCAAACTAATTTGGTTCATCCATCATGTCTTCATAAGACTCGGCCCATCCATGCTTCCGTTGCAACTGAAACAAGTTCATGCTCGCTCCTTGTTTGGTCCAACAAAACCTAGTTTCTCTCGATCTGAGAATCTCATTCTCAAGCTCGTTTTAAATCTTTCGGATTACGCTCATTGTGTGTGTGACCAAATAGGTTCTCGATTTATGTTGGTCATCTATAATTAACCATTAATTATAGAATGATCATGAGTGGCACCTAGTAGTACATCATGATCCCCAATTAACTAAAAAATCAACGGTTGATCCAGAACCATTTCTGAAACCCTTCAGCAGCTACAATGACTCATGCCCCATTCCCTTCACTCATCTTATACCCACTTGGTTCAGGACATGGTCTATAGAGTCAGTCCCCACTAGGCTGACTACGTCACACCTAGCCCAAGTATCATTTCCTCATCCTATGGATTCTAGTTACTGCACATGTATCCAAGAGTACCTTACTCTAAACATGTAATGCTTTGGCCAAAGACTTTAGTAACAATCAGATGAGAGACCATGGGTATACATCTCTTCGCAAGGAGTGGTGAATTTTTTATAGGATATTCAAACACCTTCCACCACTTTGACTTATACCCAATCATCCCGGGTCCACATCTTCTCAGAGATGCTTGCTTAAGATGTCAAAGCATAAGTCTTTATGACCAAGATGACTTGAATACCACAAGTCAAAGGAACATCGCACTTAAGATGCAGTATGAACTTCATTGACATATCCATATATGCAGAGAACCATATGAAGTCTTACAGCTGGTCACTCCAATGAACTAGTTACCATAACTAGCATCCACGATTAACTCTGGACATCACAATGTCTTTAGCCTATGAGAATCAACTGCTTGGATATATCAAGGAGCATACCTCATGCTAGTCTCGACATAATTGATGGTGTCCAAATCCATCTACTCATCGACTAGGGATAATTCTAATACATCACAATTACACATGTAGAGATACTAACTAGTTGTGATCCAATCACAAATTCTCTCATACTGTGAATCATATTATGGACATTCAGTAAATGAGTTTAAGATCTAATCAAATACATGCAAACATGTATACTCAAATAATGAATCTTCATTTATCACATAAATGGTTCGATGATATGGCGATTTCCTTAAGATGCCTCTCATATATATTACTAACAAACTCCCACTTGGCCTAATGCCAATCGCCACAGTATCCAATACCATAAGCCCTAACATGGCCCTCAAACTTACTTTGAGGTAAGGCCTTAGTTAAAGGATCTGCTAAGTTCTTTTCAGTGGGAATCTTCTTGATTTGTATTTCCTTCCTACTTATGATCTCTCTAATCAAATCATAGCGGCGAAGCACATATTTGGATCATTGATGAGACCACATCATGTTCAGAGATGAACTTCTTGATCCAAACTACTACCTTTGCTGCTTCTAAAGCTGCAATGTATTCTATCTCAGTGGCAGAATCTGCTATAGTGTCTTGCTTGGAACTTTTCCAACTCACTGCGCCCCCATTCAAAGTGAACACATACCCAGACTGGGACTTGGAATCATCCTTGTCTATCTGAAAGCTGGCATCCGTATACCCGCATATCACCATGTCCCCTTCTCCATATATTAGGAACACATCCTTAGTTCTTCTTAAGTACTTAAGGATCATCTTAACAGCTACCCAATGATCCATTCCTTTATCAGACTGGTATCTTCTCGTGACACTCAGTCCATATGATACATCAGGCCTTGTATATAACATAGCATACATGATAGATTCTATTGCGGATGCATCGGGAATCTTACTCATGCAAATCCTCTCGTCTTCTGTGCGCAGACTCATAGACTTCAAAAGGTGTATCCCATGACTGATGGATAGGAAACCTTTCTTGGATTCTGACATGCTAAATCTCTTTAGCACTGGGTCTATATATGTAAACTGTGAAAGACCAAGAAATCGTTTCGATCTATCCCTATAGATCTTAATCCCGAGGATGTAGGTTGCTTCTCCCAGGTCTTTCATGGAGAATGTCTTGGACAACCACATTTTAATTGACTCTAACACAGAAACATCATTTCCTATAAGTAATATGCCATCGACATACAATACTAGAAATACGACTGCAATCCCACTAACCTTCTTATACACACAAGGTTCGTCCGGATTTTGTGGGAAAACAAACTTATTGATTGTCACATCAAAACGGATATTCTAGCTCCTGGATGCTTGCTTCAGTCCATATATGGACCGTCGCAGTTAGCATACCTTGGTTTTATCAATCGATGTGAAACCCTCAGGTTGTATCATATACACGTCCTCGAGTAGGTTTCCATTAAGGAAAGTTATTTTCACATTCATCTGCCATATCTCATAATCATAATGAGCCGCTATGGCCAAGAGCCTCCGAATAGATTTAAGCATAGCAACAGGTGAATAGGTCTCATCATAATCAACACCTTGCTTTTGATGATATCCTTTTGCCACCATTATTGCCTTATAGGTAATCACATTACCATTCATGTCGGTTTTCTTCTTAAAAACCCACTTGCACCCTATAGGCTTTATGCCTTCAGGTGGGTCAACCAAGTTCCAAACTTGATTTTCAAACATGGAATCCATTTCCGACTTCATGGCATTGAGCCACTTATCCCTTTCTTAACTTTTCAGAACTTCTTCATAAGTGGTAGGCTCCTCATGATCAATGAGTAACACGTCGTTCGATTCACTTATGAGAAATCCATATCTATCAGGAATGTTGCGTGTTCTACCAGATCTATGAAGATGTGGTGTCTCAATAGGTACAGCCGATGGCTCATCACTATGAGTTATCGGTTGTGGTGCTTCACCAAGTATCTCATCAATGTCTATTTGAGTCTCTCGAGCCTCTTCAAGCTCAATGGCACTCCCACTATTTTCTTGCAAAAGAAACTCTTTCTCTAGAAACACATCATGCCTTGAAACAAACATCTTTTGTTCCACAGGATGATAGAATTGGTAACCCCTTGTTTCCTTAGGGTATCCAATAAATAGACATTTATCAGACTTAGCATCCAATTTGTCTGATACAGTCCGCTTCACATAAGAAAGACAACCCCATATCTTCAAGTAAGATACATGAGGGTTCTTACTATTCCATATCTCATATGGAGTAGTGGAGACAACCTTGGTTGTCATTTTGTTTAGCAAGTAAACAGCTGTCTGAAGTGCATAGCCCCAAAAGAACTTAGGAAGATTCATCATTGACTTGACCATGTCCAATAAGGTCCGGTTACGCCTCTCAGATACACCATTATATTGCGGTGTATATGGCGGAGTACATTGAAACAATATACCATTGTCTCTTATATAATCAAGAAACTCTTGACTTAAGTATTGACCACCTCGATCCGATTGAAGTATTTTAATACTCTTGTCATGTTGTTTCTCTACTTCATTTCTGAATTCTTTGAACCTTTCAAAGGCTTCAGACTTGTGTTTCATCAAGAACACATACCTAAACCATGAGTGATCATCGGTAAAGGTAATGAAGTAGCTATAGCCTCCTAGAGCTTAAGTTGACATAATGAAGTAGCTATAGCCTCCTAGAGCTTGAGTTGACATAGGTCTACATAAATCAGTATGTATTAGACCAAGAAACTCTCCCACCCATTCACCTTTTCCTGTAAAAGGTAACTTAGTCATCTTACCTTTTAAGCATGATTCACATGTATCGTATGAATACAATTCCAACGATACCAGAATTCCACATTGTTGTAATTCGGAGATACGTTTCTTGCTTGCATGGCCAAGACGACAATGCCACATGTAGAAGTCTAATTGATTATCTTTTCGAGCACGGTTGTTGCTCGCTTCGATATTGAAAATGTCACTGGATACGTCCAGCGTATAAATACCATTGCTCAAAGTTCCAGTCCCATAAAGTACGCCATTTAAAGTTATATAACAACAATTGTAACTAAACGTCAAATGGTAACCATTTCTATTTAAACAAGAAATAGAAATGATGTTATTTATCAACGAAGGAACATAAAAGTAATTGCCCAGTTCTAAGACAAGTCCTGTAGGGAGTTTCAACAAATACATTCCAATGGCGAGTGCAGCAACCTTTGCTCCATTCCCAACACGTAAGTTTGACTCTCCCTTGATGAGTCTTCTTCTATTCCTTAGCTCATGTATGTTATTACATATATGTGAACCACACTCGGTATTAAATACCCAAGTGTCTAAGGAAATAGAATGACAATCAATAATGAAGATATCTCAAGAAGATTGGGCATCGAATGCCTTATTCTTCTTCATGGACTCAAGATAAATCTTGAAGTTTCTTTGCCAATGACCCTCCTTGCCACAATGATGGCAAGTGCCCTTTTGAGTTGGTTCTCCCTTTTTTACCCTTTTTCTTCTTCCCCTTCTACTGTTACTTTAACTACCTCTTAGAACCTTTCTTTGAGGAATCATTTAACAACACCGTCCCCTGCTCATGTTTCATAGAAGGCTCTGTTGGTGCAATCAGCCCAGGTTGACTCGAGTTTGACTCGAGCAGTACCTTGATGATATTTTGATGATAGACAAAACTCATGACATGGGATTGTCATGGGAAAGTCCAACATGGGGTTGGCATGGAAAATCCAAGCATGGAGCTTGGTGTGGAAGTCCAAAGCATTTCGAAGCCGTGCGCTTGGTGCTTGGCATGGGAAATCCAAAGCATTGCGAAGCCGTGCGCTTGGTGCTTGGCATGGGAAATCCAAAGCATTGCGAAGCCGTGCGCTTGGTGCTAGGTGAGAAATGCATTGCAAAGCCGTGCGCTTGGTGCATATGGGAAGCCTTAAGGACTTGGTAAGTTCACTAGGCTCGGGGTCTTTGAGTTGGTGAAGGATGGCATTGCGAAGCCGTGCGCTTGGTGCATCCGAGGGACCGCCGGACGGGGAGAGAATGGAGTGAGCCCAAAGGGAAGTATACTTCTAGGGCATGAGACACGAAGGATGGCATTGCGAAGCCATGCGCTTGGCGCATCCGAGGGACGTAGGCCGAGGGAAGAGAGCTTTGGTGGGGAACTCCATGAGGGATAAGGTGGACTTGGCCAAGTGGCTAAGACTGAGTGTCGGAGGCTCAAACTTGATGTTTGAGGGTTTACCCGACGGTCGGATGCTCAAACAACTTGGTGTTTGAGGTTTTTCCCGACATCAGTCGACTGGCATAGGTGTCGGTTCGACTGATCCAAGTCGACTAGAGTTCGACTGGTGTAAGGCTAGGGTTTTATGCTTGCTGGCCGATCGCCATGGATCGGCAAGCGATCGGATCGACAAGGATCGCCGAGGGATGGCTGATCATGGGAGTGTCGCGAGCATTGACTCGTGAGCCGACTAGGCAAAGCCGATCTTGGGCCACCGATCGGTGATGGGCATCATCAGTCGACTGGTAGGTGATCCGTTGGAACTTGTCCGACGTGGATCTGGCCGGTGTGAGACAACGGCTACAGGGGCAGTCGACTGGGGTCTTTTGGCAGTCGACTGCTAGGCGCAAAAATAGCTCGATGCAGGTTATAAAAGGAGCTCAAGATGGAGGTTTTTGCCATGGTTTTTGTGGAGCTATTGGAGGGGAATTGCTACTGCATTCCAGTCCTTCAAGAGCCAATCAAAGCAAGCAACAAGCAAAGAGATCAAAGCAATCGGTGAAAGTTTTCTTGTGTATTGTATTTGTGTATTTGCTTGTATTTCTATATTACATTGTAATTGCTTGTGAGAGGTTTCTCCACCTCCGACGTGTTGTCGAGAAGGAGTGTTATAGTTAGTGTCGTGCGCATAACTAGAGCTCGGTGAGCTCGCCCGTGGAGAAGGAACCATTCGGTTTCGAACCACGTATATCTTGTGTTGTGTGATTGTGTATTGTTAGTTTCATTATTATTGTTATTCCGCTGCGCTAACGACAATCGTAGACAAGCAATGCAAGAAGAACGAACGAATTACGACATCCAACGAACGAGGGCTATTCACCCCCCTCTAGCCGGCCAATCGATCCCCAACAAGTGGTATCAGAGCCGAGGTCGCTCTTCAAGGACTAACCGCCGTGAGAGCACTACAAGATGGCCGACTTCATCCATCCACCGAAATTCGATGGAGATTTTTCATGGTGGAGGAAACGGATGGAGGTATATCTCGAAACCAATTTTGATTATATGATTATTATAGAAAATGGTTTTGAGATGCCTAGGGACAAATCCAACAAGCCAATTGAAAAGTCAAGGTGGACCCAAGACCAAATTAAGGATTTCAAGACAAATCTTGAGGTAATCAAATTGATTAGTGATTTGTTACCTAACACTATTTGGTCTAGATTGGGTAATTTTAGGAATGCAAAGGAATTATGGGAGAGGATAATGAAATTTCAAGAAAATTCCCAACCGGCACAAGTAGAGGAGAATGCCGAGGAAGAAGCACCCATCACATTTGATAATATTGATGACTTGGTGGAGACCTCTACCTCTAGCATTGAGGGGGAGGAAAGGGTTTCTATTCCGGAGCAAGACCAAAACGAAGCATCTACCTCCGGAAGAAGTGAACATGCCTCCACCACCTCCCTAGGTAACTCAAGTGTTATTATTTTAAATAAAAATCATATAATATGCTTTGAGTGTAGGGAGAAAGGGCATTATAAGAGCAAATGCCCTAAATTGGCTAAGAAGAAGGCATCGACACCAAAAGTCAACCCAAAGTCAAACGATGCCGGTGTTCCCAAAATCAAGAGCAAAGAGCACATTGTGTGCTTCAAATGCAATCAAAAGGGACACTACCGAAGCCAATTCCCTAGGGGGAGGAAGAAAGGGCAAGAAGGTGCAACTCATGTAGGGGGAGCTCCTAAAGCTAACCCTAAGGTACATTTAGTTAATGCACCTTTAATTCCTAAAGTCAAAAAGCATGCTAAGAATTATTTTAGTTCTCTTGCTATTATCAATGAAAAGCATGCTAGGAGAAACAATAAGGTTTATTGCTTAGGTGCCAAGCAGGTTAGTTTCTCTAAGGACAAACTTAGGACTCATAATTCTAGACCTATCTTACCTAAAGAGTCCACTAGGAGAATTGAGAACCACCTAGGTGTTAACCCCAAGAAATCTAGGCATATGCCTAGAAAGAGTCCTTCCCAAAAGATAAATGAAAATTAAAAATTGGGAAAATTTGAGTTAGAAAACCAAGCCTTGAGGTCAAGGCTAGAAAAATTGGAGAAGACCCTAGCAATAATCAAAAATTCGGTTCAAGGGTCAAATACACAAAAATCAAGGCTTAGAAAACAAGAATTATCTAAGGGCAAGAAGGGTTTGGGTCACAAACCTATGTCCTACCATAATGTTCCATTATTTATGGGACAACATCTAGGTCTAGAAAAACCAAGGCTAATTGGGAAGCCATCCCTAAGTCTAGCCATGGTGTGTGTTTAGTGGCTAAGGACTTAAGAAAAATCAAGAAAGCCACTAAGAAGGTCAATGGAGGAGTCACCTCTAGAGTTGACCCAAGTAAGACCCATTTGACTAAGGCTTCAAAGCCTAAAAGGGTCATTAGGAAGGTATCTAGGGAAGTTATCCCTATGGAATACCTTCTTAACCCAAGGAGCTCCAATAGATATTGGGTTCCTAAGAGCGTGTTCGATTCACGCTAAATGGGTTAGGGTGTGTCAACCCTAAGTGGATGGGTAGTTAACCTAACGATAGTAGAGTTGACACATTAGGATGTGCCAATGTGCTTGAGAAGGTAAAAATGATTTAAATTGGCACAATTAGGTCATAGAGGTCGTGGTGTGCTATTTTGGGTTTTTGGCACACTAAGGAAATAATGGCATTAAGGCAAAATGAATTTAATCCATAGAAATGGCAAATTGATTTTAACACTTAGGTATTTTATACCTTAGTATATTTTTTCTTGCCATGCTTTATTTGCCTTGCCATGTCATGACATCATCTATAAAAATGTCATGATCATGTTTAGATTTATGTTTAGATGTCATGTATGCTTAAGTTTCATTCACATGCCATGACATCATGATATTGGCATATGTTTTTATCTATATCGTATCTATGCCATAATCATATCATGCATGAATTAAAATGGAGTTAAGGACTATGGCATAATTTGAAAGGAATCAAATAATGTTGCCTTTAAATATGCATGAAAACATAAACAAAACAAAACCCACATCTCACAAAAATTTGACTTGTATGTGTTTTTACACATCTAGATATTGGTGAGATGTTTAGGAAAAAGAAAATAAAGGTTTGAAAAACATTTTGAAAAACCTTGGTGAAGCCTATCTTTTGATAGCTATCACCATTGAATGGGATGATACAAAGATGGCTCTTTATTGAAGCTTTTCTTAAAGTTTGAACTTTGTATCAATCTCCTAATTTAATGGGTAAAATAAATTTCCAATATTTTTCACCCATAGTGTTTAGGATAAGTATTATACGTATGCATTTTCAAGATTTTTAAAATTACGTATATTTACTTATGGATTTCGAAAATCCAATTTTCTGAAATTGAAAACTGCAGAATCGTGATTATCGATCGGTCAGTAATGGCAATGATCGATGGTAAGTCCAATGACCGTATCCGACGAGTCGACCGCACAGCCTTTCGGGTAAACTTGATGGTTAGGCCCATGTTCAGTTGTGTTTTGGTCCCCTAACCACTCCTAACCCTAGGATATGCTTGGGAGAGCATTAGAGAGGGTGGAAATCCATTAGATATGGATTAGGAGTTGGGTTGAGGGTGAGTATCAATTTTAAGGTGGATGAGAGTTCATTGTTGAACTTTGCCTTAATTTTGATTTGGTTAATGTTCCTATTGGCTTAGGGACTCTCCAAGGACATTGTTGGTGCAATGGTCAAGGGGGAGCAAGCCTCTAGGGGGAGGTATCCATCATGGGAAGATGGATGTGTATTTCCTCATGGGAGGAAAATTGGGTTGCCTCTCTTTAAGTGATATGGGATCACTAGAAAGATTGTAGGCATGTGTTCCTCCAAGGGAGAGATTGTAAGATCTCATTGGGATATGAGACATTCATACCCTTGGGGAGGACCTTTTTGATGTAATGTCAAAAAGCGGGAGAAGTTACCAAGTTACCAATTAGGGTTCGTTGGAATTCTCATTGGGATATGAGAATTGCCAATATGGGAGAATTGGTAGACTTGAGATGGTAGTTTTGTCAATCATCAAAAAGGGGGAGATTGTTGGTGCAATCGGCCCAGGTTGACTCGAGTTTGACTCGAGCAGTACCTTGATGATATTTTGATGATAGACAAAACTCATGACATGGTATTGTCATGGGAAAGTCCAACATGGGGTTGGCATGGAAAATCCAAGTATGGAGCTTGGTTTGGAAGTCCAAAGCATTTCGAAGCCGTGCGCTTGGTGCTTGGCATGGGAAATCCAAAGCATTGCGAAGCCGTGCGCTTGGTGCATATGGGAAGTCTTAAGGACTTGGTAAGTTCACTAGGATCGGGGTCCTTGAGTCGGTGAAGGATGGCATTGCGAAGCCATGCGCTTGGTGCATCCGAGGGACCGCCGGACGGGGAGCGAATGGAGTGAGCCCAAAGGAAAGCATACTTCTAGGGCATGAGACACGAAGGATGGCGTTACGAAGCCGTGCGCTTGGTGCATCCGAGGGACGTAGGCCGAGGGAAGAGAGCTTTGGTGGGGAACTCCATGAGGGATAAGGTGGACTTGGCCAAGTGGCTAAGACTGAGTGTCGGAGGCTCAAACTTGATGTTAGAGGGTTTACCCGACGGTCGGATGCTCAAACAACTTGGTGTTTGAGGTTTTTCTCGACATCAGTCGACTGGCATAGGTGTCGGTTTGACTGATCCAAGTCGACTAGAGTTCGACTGGTGTAAGGCTAGGGTTTTGTTCTTGGCGATCATTGCCATCGCTGGATCGGCAATCGAGTCGATCAGCAGAGGATGGCGGATGGTCGATGGGAGTGTCGTGAGCACAGAACGCTCCGTAGCCGACTAGGCAGTCGACTACTGGGCCACGGGCCGGTGATCCGTTGGAACTTGTCCGATGTGGATCGGCTGTGAGACAACGCTCTACAGGCGATGATCGGGTCTTTGGCGATGATCGCTAGGCGCAAAAATAGCTCGATGCAGGTTATAAAAGGAGCTCAAGATGGAGGTTTTTGCCATGGTTTTTGTGGAGCTATTGGAGGGGAATTGCTGCTGCATTCCAGTCCTTCAAGAGCCAATCAAAGCAAGCAACAAGCAAAGAGATCAAAGCAATCGGTGAAAGTTTTCTTGTGTATTGTATTTGTGTATTTGCTTGTATTTCTATATTACATTGTAATTGCTTGTGAGAGGTTTCTCCACCTCCGACGTGTTGTCGAGAAGGAGTGTTATAGTTAGTGCCGTGCGCATAACTAGAGCTCGGTGAGCTCGCCCGTGGAGTAGGAACCATTCGGTTCCGAACCACGTATATCTTGTGTTGTGTGATTGTGTATTGTTAGTTTCATTATTATTGTTATTTCGCTGCGCTAACGACAATCGTAGACAAGCAACGCAAGAAGAACGAACGAATTACGACATCCAACGAACGAGGGCTATTCACCCCCCTCTAGCCGACCAATCGATCCCCAACAAGTGGTATCAGAGCCGAGGTCGCTCTTCAAGGACTAACCGCCGCGAGAGCACTATAAGATGGCCGGCTTTATCCATCCACCGAAATTCGATGGAGATTTTTCTTGGTGGAGGAAACGGATGGAGGTATATCTCGAAACCGATTTTGATTATATGATTATTATAGAAAATGGTTTTGAGATGCCTAGGGACAAATACAACAAGCCAATTGAAAAGTCAAGGTGGACCCAAGACCAAATTAAGGATTTCAAGACAAATCTTGAGGTAATCAAATTGATTAGTGATTTGTTACCTAACACTATTTGATCTAGATTGGGTAATTTTAGGAATGCAAAGGAATTATGGGAGAGGATAATGAAATTTCAAGAAAATTCCCAACCGGCACAAGTAGAGGAGAATGCTGAGGAAGAAGCACCCATCACATTTGATAATATTGATGACTTGGTGGAGACCTCTACCTCTAGCATTGAGGGGGAGGAAAGGGTTTCTATTCCGGAGCAACACCAAAACGAAGCATCTACCTCCGGAAGAAGTGAAGATGCCTCCACCACCTCCCTAGGTAACTCAAGTGTTATTATTTTAAATAAAAATCATATAATATGCTTTGAGTGTAGGGAGAAAGGGCATTATAAGAGCAAATGCCCTAAATTGGCTAAGAAGAAGGCATCGACACCAAAAGTCAACCCAAAGTCAAACGATGCCGGTGTTCCCAAAATCAAGAGCAAAGAGCACATTGTGTGCTTCAAATGCAATCAAAAGGGACACTACCGAAGCCAATGCCCTAGGGGGAGGAAGAAAGGGCAAGAAGGTGCAACTCATGTAGGGGGAGCTCCTAAAGCTAACCCTAAGGTACATTTAGTTAATGCACCTTTAATTCCTAAAGTCAAAAAGCATGCTAAGAATTATTTTAGTTCTCTTGCTATTATCAATGAAAAGCATGCTAGGAGAAACAATAAGGTTTTTTGCTTAGGTGCCAAGCAGGTTAGTTTCTCTAAGGACAAACCTAGGACTCATAATTCTAGACCTATCTTACCTAAAGAGTCCACTAGGAGAATTGAGAACCACCTAGGTGTTAACCCCAAGAAATCTAGGCATATGCCTAGAAAGAGTCCTTCCCAAAAGATAAATGAAAATTAAAAATTGGGAAAATTAGAGTTAGAAAACCAAGCCTTGAGGTCAAGGCTAGAAAAATAGGAGAAGACCCTAGCAATAATCAAAAATTCGGTTCAAGGGTCAAATACACAAAAATCAAGGCTTAGAAAACAAGAATTATCTAAGGGCAAGAAGGGTTTGGGTCACAAACCTATGTCCTACCATAATGTTCCATTTAATTATGGGACAACATCTAGGTCTAGAAAAACCAAGGCTAATGGGGAAGCCATCCCTAAGTCTAGCCATGGTGTGTGTTTAGTGGCTAAGGACTTAAGAAAAATCAAGAAAGCCACTAAGAAGGTCAATGGAGGAGTCACCTCTAGAGTTGACCCAAGTAAGACCCATTTGACTAAGGCTTCAAAGCCTAAAAGGGTCATTAGGAAGGTATCTAGGGAAGTTATCCCTAGGGAATGCCTTCTTAACCCAAGGAGCTCCAATAGATATTGGGTTCCTAAGAGCGTGATCGATTTACGCTAAATGGGTTAGGGTGTGTCAACCCTAAGTGGATGGGTAGTTAACCTAACCATAGTAGAGTTGACACATTAGGATGTCCCAATGTGCTTGAGAAGGTAAAAATGATTTAAATTGGCACAATTAGGTCATAGAGGTCGTGGTGTGCTATTTTGGGTTTTTGGCACACTAAGGAAATAATGGCATTAAGGCAAAATGAATTTAATCCCTAGAAATGGCAAATTGATTTTAACACTTAGGTATTTTATACCTTAGTATATTTTTTCTTGCCATGCTTTATTTGCCTTGCCATGTCATGACATCATCTATAAAAATGTCATGATCATGTTTAGATTTATGTTTAGATGTCATGTATGCTTAAGTTTCATTCACATGCCATGACATCATGATATTGGCATATGTTTTTATCTATATCTTATCTATGCCATAATCATATCATGCATGAATTAAAATGGAGTTAAGGACTATGGCATAATTTGAAAGGAATCAAATAATGTTGCCTTGAAATATGCATGAAAACATAAACAAAACAAAACCCACATCTCACAAAAATTTGACTTGTATGTGTTTTTACACATCTAGATATTGGTGAGATGTTTAGGAAAAAGAAAATAAAGGTTTGAAAAACATTTTGAAAAACCTTGGTGAAGCCTATCTTTTGATAGCTATCACCATTGAATGGGATGATACAAAGATGGCTCTTTATTGAAGCTTTTCTTAAAGTTTGAACTTTGTATAAATCTCCTAATTTAATGGGTAAAATAAATTTCCAATATTTTTCACCCATAGTGTTTAGGATAAGTATTATACGTATGCATTTTCAAGATTTTTAAAATTACGTATATTTACTTATGGATTTCAAAAATCCAATTTTCTGAAACTGAAAACAGAATCATTATCGATCGCTTGTAATGGCAATGATCGATGGTAAGTCCAATGATCGTAGTATCGACGTGGTTAGGCCCATGTTCAGTTGTGTTTTGGTCCCCTAACTACTCCTAACCCTAGGATATGCTTGGGAGAG
Source organism: Wurfbainia villosa (assembly GCA_025175895.1). Classification (NCBI taxonomy): domain Eukaryota; kingdom Viridiplantae; phylum Streptophyta; class Magnoliopsida; order Zingiberales; family Zingiberaceae; genus Wurfbainia; species Wurfbainia villosa. The sequence goes on along the minus strand of CM046000.1, from coordinate 18,363,882 downwards.
CATTAGAGAGGGTGGAAATCCATTAGATATGAATTAGGAGTTGGGTTGAGGGTGAGTATCAATTTTAAGGTGGATGAGAGTTCATTGTTGAACTTTGCCTTAATTTTGATTTGGTTAATGTTCCTATTGGCTTAGGGACTCTCCAAGGACATTGTTGGTGCAATGGTCAAGGGGGAGCAAGCCTCTAGGGGGAGGTGTCCATCATGGGAAGATGGATGTGTATTTCCTCATGGGAGGAAAATTGGGTTGCCTCTCTTTAAGTGATATGGGATCACTAGAAAGATTGTAGGCATGTGTTCCTCCAAGGGAGAGATTGTAAGATCTCATTGGGATATGAGACATTCATACCCTTGGGGAGGACCTTTTTGATGTAATGTCAAAAAGCGGGAGAAGTTACTAAGTTACCAATTAGGGTTCGTTGGAATTCTCATTGGGATATGAGAATTGCCAATATGGGAGAATTGGTAGACTTGAGATGGTAGTTTTGTCAATCATCAAAAAGGGGGAGATTGTTGGTGCAATCGGCCCAGGTTGACTCGAGTTTGACTCGAGCAGTACCTTGATGATATTTTAATGATAGACAAAACTGATGACATGGTATTGTCATGGGAAAGTCCAACATGGGGTTGGCATGGAAAATCCAAGCATGGAGCTTGGTGTGGAAGTCCAAAGCATTTCGAAGCCGTGCGCTTGGTGCTTGGCATGGGAAATCCAAAGCATTGCGAAGCCGTGCGCTTGGTGCATATGGGAAGTCTTAAGGACTTGGTAAGTTCACTAGGCTCGGGGTCCTTGAGTCGGTGAAGGATGACATTGCGAAGCCGTGCGCTTGGTGCATCCGAGGGACCGCCGGATGGGGAGCGAATGGAGTGAGCCCAAAGGAAAGCATACTTCTAGGGCATGAGACATGAAGGATGGCGTTACGAAGCCGTGCGCTTGGTGCATCCGAGGGACGTAGGCCGAGGGAAGAGAGCTTTGGTGGGGAACTCCATGAGGGATAAGGTGGACTTGGCCAAGTGGCTAAGACTGAGTGTCGGAGGCTCAAACTTGATGTTTGAGGGTTCACCAGACGGTCGGATGCTCAAACAACTTGGTGTTTGAGGTTTTTCTCGACATCAGTCGACTGGCATAGGTGTCGGTTCGACTGATCCAAGTCGACTAGAGTTCGACTGGTGTAAGGCTAGGGTTTTATGCTTGGCGATCGCTATGGATCGCAATGATCGATCGGCGAAAGTCGACAATGATCGGCTAGAGGGATGGCAACAATCGATGGGAGTGTCGTGAGCGAGCGCTCCGTAGCCGACTAGGCGATCGACCTCTTGGGCCACCCCGTTGGAACTTGTCCGATGTGGATCTGGCTGTTGTGAGACAACGGCTACAGGGGCAGTCGACTGGGGTCTTTTGGCAGTCGACTGCTAGGCGCAAAAATAGCTCGATGCAGGTTATAAAAGGAGCTCAAGATGGAGGTTTTTGCCATGGTTTTTGTGGAGCTATTGGAGGAGAATTGCTGCTGCATTCCAGTCCTTCAAGAGCCAATCAAAGCAAGCAACAAGCAAAGAGATCAAAGCAATCGGTGAAAGTTTTCTTGTGTATTGTATTTGTGTATTTGCTTGTATTTCTATATTACATTGTAATTGCTTGTGAGAGGTTTCTCCACCTCCGACGTGTTGTCGAGAAGGAGTGTTATAGTTAGTGCCGTGCGCATAACTAGAGCTCGGTGAGCTCGCCTGTGGAGTAGGAACCATTCGGTTCCGAACCACGTATATCTTGTGTTGTGTGATTGTGTATTGTTAGTTTCATTATTATTGTTATTCCGCTGCGCTAACGACAATCGTAGACAAGCAACGCAAGAAGAATGAATGAATTACGACATCCAACGAACGAGGGCTATTCACCCCCCTCTAGCCGGCCAATCGATCCCCAACAAGTGGTATCAGAGCCGAGGTCGCTCTTCAAGGACTAACCGCCGCGAGAGCACTATAAGATGGCCGGCTTTATCCATCCACCGAAATTCGATGGAGATTTTTCTTGGTGGAGGAAACGGATGGAGGTATATCTCAAAACCGATTTTGATTATATGATTATTATAGAAAATTGTTTTGAGATGCCTAGGGACAAATACAACAAGCCAATTGAAAAGTCAAGGTGGACCCAAGACCAAATTAAGGATTTCAAGACAAATCTTGAGGTAATCAAATTGATTAGTGATTTGTTACCTAACACTATTTGATCTAGATTGGGTAATTTTAGGAATGCAAAGGAATTATGGGAGAGGATAATGAAATTTCAAGAAAATTCCCAACCGGCACAAGTAGAGGAGAATGCCGAGGAAGAAGCACCCATCACATTTGATAATATTGATGACTTGGTGGAGACCTCTACCTCTAGCATTGAGGGGGAGGAAAGGGTTTCTATTCCGGAGCAAGACCAAAACGAAGCATCTACCTCCGGAAGAAGTGAAGATGCCTCCACCACCTCCCTAGGTAACTCAAGTGTTATTATTTTAAATAAAAATCATATAATATGCTTTGAGTGTAGGGAGAAAGGGCATTATAAGAGCAAATGCCCTAAATTGGCTAAGAAGAAGGCATCGACACCAAAAGTCAACCCAAAGTCAAACGATGCCGGTGTTCCCAAAATCAAGAGCAAAGAGCACATTGTGTGCTTCAAATGCAATCAAAAGGGACACTACCGAAGCCAATGCCCTAGGGGGAGGAAGAAAGGGCAAGAAGGTGCAACTTATGTAGGGGGAGCTCCTAAAGCTAACCCTAAGGTACATTTAGTTAATGCACCTTTAATTCCTAAAGTCAAAAAGCATGCTAAGAATTATTTTAGTTCTCTTGCTATTATCAATGAAAAGCATGCTAGGAGAAACAATAAGGTTTATTGCTTAGGTGCCAAGCAGGTTAGTTTCTCTAAGGACAAACCTAGGACTCATAATTCTAGACCTATCTTACCTAAAGAGTCCGCTAGGAGAATTGAGAACAACCTAGGTGTTAACCCCAAGAAATCTAGGCATATGCCTAGAAAGAGTCCTTCCCAAAAGATAAATGAAAATTAAAAATTGGGAAAATTAGAGTTAGAAAACCAAGCCTTGAGGTCAAGGCTAGAAAAATTGGAGAAGACCCTAGCAATAATCAAAAATTCGGTTCAAGGGTCAAATACACAAAAATCAAGGCTAAGAAAACAAGAATTATCTAAGGGCAAGAAGGGTTTGGGTCACAAACCTATGTCCTACCATAATGTTCCATTATTTATGGGACAACATCTAGGTCTAGAAAAACCAAGGCTAATGGGGAAGCCATCCCTAAGTCTAGCCATGGTTTGTGTTTAGTGGCTAAGGACTTAAGAAAAATCAAGAAAGCCACTAAGAAGGTCAATGGAGGAGTCACCTCTAGAGTTGACCCAAGTAAGACCCATTTGACTAAGGCTTCAAAGCCTAAAAGGGTCATTAGGAAGGTATCTAGGGAAGTTATCCCTAGGGAATACTTTCTTAACCCAAGGAGCTCCAATAGATATTGGGTTCCTAAGAGCGTGATCGATTCACGCTAAATGGGTTAGGGTGTGTCAACCCTAAGTGGATGGGTAGTTAACCTAACCATAGTAGAGTTGACACATTAGGATGTTCCAATGTGCTTGAGAAGGTAAAAATGATTTAAATTGGCACAATTAGGTCATAGAGGTCGTGGTGTGCTATTTTGGGTTTTTGGCACACTAAGGAAATAATGGCATTAAGGCAAAATGAATTTAATCCCTAGAAATGGCAAATTGATTTTAACACTTAGGTATTTTATACCTTAGTATATTTTTTCTTGCCATGCTTTATTTGCCTTGCCATGTCATGACATCATCTATGAAAATGTCATGATCATGTTTAGATGTCATGTATGCTTAAGTTTCATTCACATGCCATGACATCATGATATTGGCATATGTTTTTATCTATATGGTATCTATGTCATAATCATATCATGCATGAATTAAAATGGAGTTAAGGACTATGACATAATTTGAAAGGAATCAAATAATGTTGCCTAGAAATATGCATGAAAACATAAACAAAACAAAACCCACATCTCACAAAAATTTGACTTGTATGTGTTTTTACACATCTAGATATTGGTGAGATGTTTAGGAAAAAGAAAATAAAGGTTTGAAAAACATTTTGAAAAACCTTGGTGAAGCCTATCTTTTGATAGCTATCACCATTGAATGGGATGATACAAAGATGGCTCTTTATTGAAGCTTTTCTTAAAGTTTGAACTTTGTATCAATCTCCTAATTTAATGGGTAAAATAAATTTCCAATATTTTTCACCCATAGTGTTTAGGATAAGTATTATACGTATGCATTTTCAAGATTTTTAAAATTACGTATATTTACTTATGGATTTCGAAAATCCAATTTTCTGAAACTGAAAAGCTATGACGTGATTATCGATCGCTTGTAATGGCAATGATCGATGGTAAGTCCAATGATCGGTATCTGACGGAGTCGACTGGCACAGGCTGATTTCGGGTAAACTTGATGGTTAGGCCCATGTTCAGTTGTGTTTTGGTCCCCTAACCACTCCTAACCCTAGGATATGCTTGGGAGAGCATTAGAGAGGGTGGAAATCCATTAGATATGGATTAGGAGTTGGGTTGAGGGTGAGTATCAATTTTAAGGTGGATGAGAGTTCATTGTTGAACTTTGCCTTAATTTTGATTTGGTTAATGTTCCTATTGGCTTAGGGACTCTCCAAGGACATTGTTGGTGCAATGGTCAAGGGGGAGCAAGCCTCTAGGGGGAGGTATCCATCATGGGAAGATGGATGTGTATTTCCTCATGGGAGGAAAATTGGGTTGCCTCTCTTTAAGTGATATGGAATCACTAGAAAGATTGTAGGCATGTGTTCCTCCAAGGGAGAGATTGTAAGATCTCATTGGGATATGAGACATTCATACCCTTGGGGAGGACCTTTTTGATGTAATGTCAAAAAGCGGGAGAAGTTACCAAGTTACAAATTAGGGTTCGTTGGAATTCTCATTGGGATATGAGAATTGCCAATATGGGAGAATTGGTAGACTTGAGATGGTAGTTTTGTCAATCATCAAAAAGGGGGAGATTGTTGGTGCAATCGGCCCAGGTTGACTCGAGTTTGACTCGAGCAGTACCTTGATGATATTTTGATGATAGACAAAACTCATGACATGGTATTGTCATGGGAAAGTCCAACAATGGGTTGGCATGGAAAATCCAAGCATGGAGCTTGGTGTGGAAGTCCAAAGCATTTCTAAGCCGTGCGCTTGGTGCTTGGCATGGGAAATCCAAAGCATTGCGAAGCCGTGCGCTTGGTGTATATGGGAAGTCTTAAGGACTTGGTAAGTTCACTAGGCTCGGGGTCCTTGAGTCGGTGAAGGATGGCATTGCGAAGCCGTGCGCTTGGTGCATCCGAGGGACCGCCGGACGGGGAGCGAATGGAGTGAGCCCAAAGGAAAGCATACTTCTAGGGCATGAGACACGAAGGATGGCGTTACGAAGTCGTGCGCTTGGTGCATCCGAGGGACGTAGGTCGAGGGAAGAGAGCTTTGGTGGGGAACTCCATGAGGGATAAGGTGGACTTGGCCAAGTGGCTAAGACTGAGTGTCGGAGGCTCAAACTTGATGTTTGAGGGTTTACTCGATGGTCGGATGCTCAAACAACTTGGTGTTTGAGGTTTTGCCCGACATTAGTCGACTGGCATAGGTGCCGGTTCGACTGATCCAAGTCGACTAGAGTTCGACTGGTGTAAGGCTAGGGTTTTGTGCTTGGCGGCGATCGCCATGGATCGGCAATGATCGAAAGTCGACAGCAATGATCGCCGGGATGGATGGTTGGTGATGGGAGTGTCGCGAGCACGCGAGCGCTCCCGTGGCCAGGTCGACTCTTAGTCACCGATCGGTGATGGGCATCATCAGTCGACTGGTAGGTGATTCGTTGGAACTTGTCCGACGTGGATCTGGCCGTTGTGAGACAACGGCTATAGGGGCAGTCGACTGGGGTCTTTTGGCAGTCGACTGCTATGTTGGGTTTCCGGCACCGCGGCGTGTGTGTGTTCGATCATGTTTCGTAAACATGAGCACAGCGGAAGCAATTAAAATTAATAAATCTATATTTATTACAACACACACAACACACGCATGCTATTACAACAAGTGTAGATATAACCGTAAATTAAAATTTGCAATAAAAGGAAATTAAACTACGTTATACCCTCCGTATGACGTGTAGCGGGAACGGCATCAACCGGAACGATCCTCGTAAGAATCGTCTCTATCCGTATCCATGCCGAGCTCCTCGGGATGACTTCGCTAAGTCACGAGCTTCGTCTTCGTACGGGTTACTAGCCTCGTGTTGAAGACGACGTGATCGAGAGATGATCACGATCCGAATCCAAATTCGGATCCAAAACGAGTTCTCAAAACTCGCTTCTCCGGAGAGGTGTTCGTCAACCGTTTGACGAATCCTTCGTCCTCCACCTCAGAGGATTACCGGAGATCAAATCCCCGGTAAGTTAGCCACTGTCGGAGCACTAACCGTCGTCCAAACGACGCTCCGACGAGAGGAGGAGAAGCTGTCCAGAAAACTGGACAGCTTGGTGGAGGAGTAGGTGCCGGCCAAAACAAGGAGAGAAAAAACTCACCTTGATGCCAAACCTATAGGAGATCACCGGAGGGTCGCCGGAGGTTCACCGGCTGGAGCTTGGACGCCGGCAAGGGTCTTGGACGGCGGCACAAAGCTGGGCGGCGGCAGCTTGTAGTTGGGCGCCGAAAATTCCTCCAAGGGGTGGGCGGCAACTTCAAGCTAGGGTTTTGGATGATTAGGGTTTAACAATCCCTTAAGCCCTCTTTTATAGAGAACTAATTCTCTTAATGGTTAATGGATCATATCCATAAAGCCCGTTAACCCGCTCCATTAGGATAAGTTAAAATAAACCAAACCATGATGGTTTATTTTAAGTTAAAATGAACCGAACCAACCTTTGGTTCATTCGTTTAATATAAACCAAACCCTTTGGTTTATTCTCATCCATTGGATTAGAACCAAACCATTTTGGTCCATCCATTATGTCTTCATAAGACACTGCCCATCCACGCTTCCATTGCGACTGAAATAATTTCATGCTCGCTTTATGTTTGGTCCAACCAAACATAGTTTCTCTCGGTCTGAGAATCCCATTCTCAAGCTCGTTTTAAATCCTTTGGATTACACTCGTTGTGCGTGTGACCAAATAGGTTCTCGGTTTATGTTGGTCGTCTATAATTAACCATTATTTATAGAACGATCATGAGTGGCACCTAGTAGTACATCATGATCCCCAATTAACCGAAAAGATCAACGGTTGATCCAGAACTATTTCTGAAACCCTTCAGTAGCTCGAATGAATCGTGCCCTATTCCCTTCACTCATCTTATACCCACTTGGTTCAGGACATGGTCTATTGTGTCAGTCCCCACTAGGCTGACTACGTCACACCTAGCCCAAGTATCATTTCCTCGTCCTACGGATTCTAGTTACTCCACATGTATCGAAGAGTACTTTACTCTAAACATGTAATGCTTTGGCCAAAGACTTTAGTAACAATCCGACGAGAGGCCATGGGTATACATCTCCTCGCAAGGAGTGGTGAATCCTTTATAGGCTATTCAAACACCTTCGATCACTTCGACTTATACCCAATCATCCCGGTCCACATCTCCTGAGATGTTTGCTTAAGATGTCAAAGCATAAGTCTCCATGATCAAGATGACTTGAATACCGCAAGTCAAAGGAACATCGCACTTAAGCCACAGTAAGAACTTCATTGACATATCTATATATGCAGAGAACCATATGAAGTCTTACGGCTGGTCACTCCAATGAACTAGTTACCATAATTGGCATCCACGATTAACTCCGGACATCACAATGTCTCCAGCCAGTGAGAATCAGCTGCTTGGATACACCAAGGAGTATACCTCGTGCTAGTCTCGACAGAATTGATGGTGTCCAAATCCATCAATTCATCGACTAGGGATAATTCCGATACATCACAATTACACATGTAGAGATACTCACTAGTTGTGATCCAATCACAAATTCTCTCATGCTTTGAATCGTATCGTGGACATTCAGTAAATGAGTTTAAGATCCAATCAAATACATTAAACATGTATACTCAAATAGTGAATCTTCATTTATCATATAAATGGTTCATACATAAGGCGATTGCCTTAGGACATCTCTCATATATTACTAACATGCTAGGCGCGAAAATAGCTCGATGCAGGTTATAAAAGGAGCTTGAGATGGAGGTTTTTGCCATGGTTTTTGTGGAGCTATTGGAGGGGAATTGCTGCTGCATTCCAGTCCTTCAAGAGCCAATCAAAGCAAGCAACAAGCAAAGCGATCAAAGCAATCGGTGAAAGTTTTCTTGTGTATTGTATTTGTGTATTTGCTTGTATTTCTATATTACATTGTAATTGCTTGTGAGAGGTTTCTCCACCTCCGACGTGTTGTCGAGAAGGAGTGTTATAGTTAGTGTCGTGTGCATAACTAGAGCTCGGTGAGCTCGCCCGTGGAGTAGGAACCATTCGGTTCCGAACCACATATATCTTGTATTTTGTGATTGTGTATTGTTAGTTTCATTATTATTGTTATTCCGCTGCGCTAACGACAATCGTAGACAAGCAACGCAAGAAGAACGAACAAATTATGACATCCAACGAACGAGGGCTATTCACCCCCCTCTAGCCGGCCAATCGATCCCCAACAGGCTCCACAGTCATTAGCATGTTGAGCAGTACCACAGATGAACCTTCTTGCATCTCAGAGGTGAAGAGGAGCTTGGAGACTTCGAAACTTTTGGATCTCACTTGCTCATCAAACAACTCATAAAGATGAAAGACTATGGTATGAGCATCCATATGCTCATGCTACATCCACAGCTCGAGTACCATCGCGACTAGCATGATGTAACTCACTAGTTCAGAATCACTCACATATTTTTGATAGACCAACAATTGGTCCTTAGTTGCATCATCACTAGGACGGGCAGGAAGAGGCTCTTCGAAGACATACGCAAGCTTTTCCACCTTGAGAACAATTCTCAAGTTTCTAAGTCAGTTCAAGAAGTTAGGCCAAGTCAATTTATTTGAATAAAAAATAGAGCATAAATTCATGATCAATCAATTAACCAAGAAATACAAATCAAGGATATATGAGAAAATGATTTTATAATACATCAACATACATTTATAAATCCCATTCATTTTTCAAATTTCAAAAACCCCAAAATCACTTTGGGAGAATGTAGGTCCATTTCCGAATGGGTTGATATCCAACATAGATATGAACAACCTTGGAGAGAGTCCAACAAGTCATTCATAGCTACAATAGTAGGTATCATGTATACCGATTGCATATCACATAAATGCAACTATCACAATGTGCTACCAACTAATTGAATGTTTACACATACATCGGGTTGTTAACTCATTAATAAGTATGCATCACATGCATAGCACCCAACCTCACCACCCTTCACATCGACCTTGGAAAGAGTCCAACAAGCCGATGCTCCAGGTTAAAGCCAACCCATTAACCGAGAAATAGTTTTAATATGGTTAGAGCGCATTCAACCATTTAGCCCGGCTTGGAGAGAGTCCAACAACCAAAGCTAACGATTGACCTCTGACACTTACCATATTAGTATTAAACTATTCCATGATTTGAACATGTTCAGGTTCGAGCTGGGCTTGGAGAGAGTCCAACAACCCAAACAAGAAACAGAACTCTAGTTTTAACCATATTAATGGAAAGTGTAGTCTTTAATATTGAGTAAGAGTTTTTATGTCTCATCCTCTTTGCATGCAAATAACTATTATCTACATGGCATGACATACATGACATACATCTACATGTCACGACACGCATGACATAATGATATGCATCTAATGCAATTACATGACATAGAATTATGGCATGTACAAAATTTCCTTATATGTCATAACTATTTATGGAAATAAAATATGTTTGAGATTTGATTCTCCAAATAAAATCATGATTAAATTAGAAAACAAATTTCCAAATTTTATCACATATTTTATTTTTGGAAAGTGTTAATTAAGGAAAGTCAAATTTAATTTAGGAAATAAATTTCCTAAATTGTCAAAACTATTTATGGAAATAAAATATATTTTAGATTTGATTCTCCAAACCAAATCATGATTAAATTAGGAAATAAATTTCAAAATCTAATCAAATATTTTATTTATGGAAAGTGTTAATTTTCATAAATACTTCTAAACTTTCCAAAAGTAGAAGATTTCTATAAATACTTCTAAACTTTTCAAAATTAGAAAATTTCCATAAATACTTCTAAACTTTCCAAAAGTAGAAAATTTCTATAAATACAATTACGACTATCCCAAAACAATTTTATGATTATGTCAAAACATAACTTGGGCTCTGATACCACTGTTGGGTTTCCGACACCGCAACGAGTTTGTTCGAACATGTTTTGTAAATATGTGCACAGCGGAAGAATTAAAAAGGTAATAAATCTAATTTATTACAATGCACACGCATACATAGTACAACATGTGTAGACATAATCGCAGTTTTAAATTTTGCAATAAAAGAAAATTATTCTAGTTATACCTGACGTATCACGTGCAGCGGGAAAGACATCAACCGGAGTGACTCTTGCTAGAATCGCCTCTATCCGTATCCATGCCAGTATCATTGGGATGACTTCACAAAGCCATGAGCCTCGTGTCGAAGACGATGTGATCGAGAGAGGATCATAATCCAAATCAAAATTCGGATTCGAAAACCGCTTCTCCGGAGAGGTATTCATCAACCGATTAACGAATCATTCATCCTCGACCTATGAGAATTATGGGAGATCGAATCCCCGGTAAGGTAGCCACTGTCAGAGCTCCAAACGTCGTCCAAACGATGCTCCAACATAAAAGGGAAGAAGCTGTCTAGAAAACTGGACAACTTGGTGGAGGAGTTGCGCCGACCCAAAGGAGGAAGGCCGGCTGCACCTTTGTCACCGAAGGCAAGGGACATCGCCGGAGGGTCACTGGAGGATGACCAGCATCAGCTTGGATGTCGGCAGCAAGGTGGACAGCGGCACAAAGGCTGGCGACATGGGCTACTTGGGCGGCGGCAAGGAGAAGAGAGGGAGAGGGTGGCCAGGTTTTCCAACACACAAGTTATCCACGAAAAACCCTTAAGCCATGTTTTTATAGAGAACACATTCTCCTAACGGTTATTGGTTCATAAACAAAACCCGTTAACCTTCTCCAATAACTTAAGTTAAAATAAACCAAACCGCATTTGTCTATTTTAAGTTAAAACGAACCGAACCATCTTTGGTTCATTTGTTTAAAATGAACCAAACCCCTTTGATTTATTCTCCACCATTGGATTAGAACCAAACCAATTAGGTTCATCCATCATGTCTTCATAAGACTTAGCCCATCCATGCTTCCGTTACGACTGAAACAATTTCATGCTCGCTCCTTGTTTGGTCCAACCAAACCTAGTTTCTCTCGATCTGAGAATCTCATTCTCAAGCTCATATTAAATCCATCGGATTATGCTCATTGTCCATGTGACCAAATAGGTTCTCGGTTTATGTTCATCATTTATAAATAACCATTAATTAAAGAATGATCATGAGTGGTACCTAGTAGTACATCATGATCCCCAATTAACTGAAAAATCAACGGTTGATCCAGAACCATTTCTGAAACCCTTCAGCAGCTATAATGCCTCGTGCCCCATTCCCTTCACTCATCTTATACCCACTTGGTTCAGGACAAGGTCTATAGTGTCAGTCCCCACTAGGCTGACTATGTCACACCTAGCCCAAGTATCATTTCCTCTTCCTACAGATTCTAGTTACTGCACATGTATCCAAGAGTACCTTACTCTAAACATGTAATGCTTTGACCAAAGACATTAGTAACAATCCGACGAGTGGCAAAGGGTTTACATTTCCTCGCAAGGAGTGGTGAATCCTTTATAGGCTATTTAAACACCTTTGACCACTTCGACTTATACCCAATCATCTCGGGTCCACATCTCCTCAGAGATGCTTGCTTAAGATGTCAAAGCATAAGTCTTCATGACCAAGATGACTTGAATACCGCATGTCAAAGGAACATCACACTTAAGTTGCAGTAAGAACTTCATTGACATATCCATATATGTAGAGAACCATATGAAGTCTTTGTTAGTAATATATGAGAGATGTCCTAAGGCAATCGTCTTATGTTTGAACCATTTATATGATAAATGAGGATTCACTATTTGAGTATACAGGTTCTCATCTATTTGATTAGATCTTAAACTCATTTACTGAATGTCCACGATATGATTCACAGCATGATAGAATTTGTGATTGGATCATAACTAGTGAGTATCTCTACATGTTTAATTGTGATGAATCAGAATTATCCCTAGTCGATGAATTGATGGATTTGGACACCATCAATTCTGTCGAGACTAGCACGAGGTATACTCCTTGGTGTATCCAAGCAGCTGATTCTCACTGGTTGGAGACATTGTGATGTCTGGAGTTAATCGTGGATGCTATTTATGGTAACTAGTTCATTGGAGTGACCAACCGTAAGACTTCATATGGTTCTCTGCATATATAGATATGTCAATGAAGTTCTTACTGCAGCTTAAGTACGATGTTCCTTTGACTTCCGGTATTCAAGTCATCTTGATCATGAAGACTTATGCTTTGACATCTTATGCAAGCATCTCCGAGGAGATTGTAGGGTTGTATACTGAAAAGTCTATCTTTTGTATGAACATCTTTATTTTGAAATAAAATCACATGATCATTGTGTTGCATATTTTTATGGTTATGCAATATTGTCTAATACATTACATTGTAGATAACATGGTGTGTGGTGTCACACGGGAGATCATGTTATCGACTTCTTGTAAAGTATAAGTAAAGGCTCACAACCGAGATGACTTTGGAAAAACCATCGGAATGGTTGTAGTGTGATTTGGTATTGGTTTGTCTTGACCATAGAATCACACTAGTGCACTTTGTGTGTATTGAGCAGGACCGACTTAGAGGTGATTCGATTTATTGCTCACTACATAATCGAATCGGACCTCAGATATTATTTAGTACACGCTCTTAATCCCGATATAATAACGGGCACATATACTTAGTATTCATCTCTTTGATTTACCAATGGGCGAGATTTATAGATTAAATCGATAGGCTCGGTAAGTTGGGAGATGATATTATTTATATGGTGTGCCGTTGATTATAGGAGGAAACCGTGTCTTATATATTAGGATGATGATGTCCCCTTGAGGAGCTCATAATGTTCATCATGTAAACCCTGCAGGTGGACTTGGTCCGGCATGATGAAAAGGTTGAGTGGTACTACTCATGGGGTTAGATGTTGATTAATTAATGGTCAGTAAATTATTTAATCGACGGACATTCGAGATCTTAAACACGGGGAGAAATTTAAAAATAATATATGGATCTCATATTATCATATGGGGGTTGGTGAGGTAGATCGATGATCATCCTTTAGTGGATTGGATTGTCATCAGTGGATCAGAATTTATGTTGGCTTGATCCATGGGTGGCCAAGATCCAACTCCTCCTCATGGTCCCTATTGTAGCCTATTAACACCTCATGAAGCTTAGATCCAATGGATAGAAACAAAACTCTAGATCCAAAGGTAGAGATTAGATCTCTAAGATCTGATGGTTGAGATTAAATCTCTAGATCCGACGGTTGAGATTAAATCCCTAGAACCAATGGTGGAGATTAAACCAAGGCTTATCCCTAACTCTATAAAAGGGTGGACTAGGGGTGGGAGGCAAGATAATGGAGAGGAAAGGGGGCTAGGGTTTGGGTGGCAAGAGCAAATGAGGTTAGGGTTTTGGGTGGCCACAATTATGGAAATTTATTTTTCTTCTTCTTCCTTTGGTGGCTGAAACCTTTCCTCTTGCTTCCCTCCTTGGTTTGGCCGGTGCCCAAGCTTCTCCCCTTGCTCTATGGCTTATGATGGATGAGTTTAGGGTTGCTTCCCATGGGCGGCAACCAATCCTAGTTGGGATTGGAATAGGAGTGGGGCTAGGGTTAGGGTTTGGGTGTTGGTGTTGGGCGGCAACAAGGGGAGGAAGCTTCTCCTTCCTCTTCCTAAGGTTGGCCGACCCCTCTTCCTTCTTCCCTCTACCTTAGCCAAAGCTCAATCTATTCTTCTCTCCTTCATCCTTGGCTGGAAATTAGGAGAGCTTAGTTTAGGGTTTGGGCGGCAACAAGGAGAAGGAGTGTTTTCCTTTCTCTTCTCCAAGTGTTGGCCGGCGCCCATGCCCTTTTTGTTTCTCTTTTGGTTGGTTTCCATACTCCATGTTCTCTTCCTTGGCCGGCAGCAACATCGAGTTTATTGACTTGGTGGCCAGTTCTAGATAGGAAGATGAGTTTTGTTTAAGGATCTTCCTTTGTTCGGAGTGAACAAGGAAAGGAAGATTGGTGATCTAGGAGGCTTCAACTTTTGATAGATCGTCGCCCACACGACGTCCGAAAGGAGGAAGGACATACAATAGAAGATCAAGAGGTATTACAAGAGGTATAATCTTGTTTATTTTGATTAGTGTTCTTTTGTATTATGTTTATAATTGCTTTTCAATTATATGCTTGTTTTGTGTGGATGGTTACTAGCTTGTATTTGTTTCTCTACTATGAGCATGATATAAATCTGTATATGGCTAAATAATACTTGGATCCCGAGCATAAACACAAAAATCGGCGATCCGGACATCGTCTATTCCATGTCTACTCGTAGAATATGTAGGGGATCGGTACGGCTGGCTAGAGGGGGGTGAATAGCCCTCGAACGTTGGATGTCGGTACTTGCTCGTCTACAAAGAGATTAGCGCAACGGAAACAATAAAGCAAGACAAGCAAATAGAAATACAAGAAATCAAACGCTAACAAGATGGTGTAACGTGGTTCACGGCTACGCCGCTAATCCACGGTCCCCGATTCGTCCTCGATGAATCACTCCGCCAAAACCAATCCACTAATGGTCTCTCCTTTGCACCAAGCTAGGTGGAGGTAACCTTTACAACCAAGATCACTCTTCTTACAATAAGATTGAAGTAAAGACAAGTAAGAAGAGTTTAAAGCATGTGGGGCACTAGGAAGATCACTTAGAGCATAAGCATTAGCCTCTCAAAGGCTCACACCCTCTCTTTTTATAGAGAGGGTTGCACTTGGCCGATCCGATGGACCTCACCACGATCGCCGCTTCCGTAGTCGATCGCCAATGGCGCGATTTCGGTTCTGCGTCCATCCTCCGCAATGATCGCCATTCCATGGCGATCGCTATTCCATAAATGATCAGGGCATAAACCCATCACCGGATACCACCAAACACACTGATTAGAGCAATGATCGCCATTACATGGCAATGATCGGTGTCAGGTGAAACTCAAACTTAACATAAGTTTGAGCTTCCGGCGGTCGGGTAAACCTTAACCCTTGCGGTCAAGTCTCGACACTCACCATTCGCCAAGTTCACCTAATGAGCTACTTACATTTCACTCATTCTCTCATCTCACTCAAGTCCTCGCCAAGCTCTTCGTTCGCGGCCACGTCCCTCGGCAGCATCAGGCACACGGCTCTGCAATGCTCCTTCGCGTCTCTTGCCTCCGAAGTCTGCTTCCTTGGCTTCACTTCAAGTCATCTCGTCCGGCGGTCCCTCGTATGCTCTAAGCGCACGGCTTCCGCAAAGTCATCCTTCACCGACTCAAGGATCGAGGTTGTGAGGGTGAACCCGCCAAGGCTCCATGTGCGAATTACTAAGTCCTGCAAGACTCCAACGCACATATCAAATAACAATACCAACCTAACTTAAACCCTTTGCCACACACATCAAAACCTTATCATGACAAGAGATTGCCCTAACAATCTCCCCATTTTTGATGTGTGACAATCCGTTTAAGTTAGGTAAAAACATTTGATATAAATTTCTAAGGTAAGAAAGCATGTAAACATAAACATGATATAACAACATGCAACTCCCCCTTAATCCATTAAACTCTCTCTACAAATTCTCCCCCTATCTTAATTTACTTAAACACAATTATTTCTCCCCCTTTGACACCATCAAAAAGATTAATACTAAGTTATAAACCCATGGCATCAAGTTTAATAGAAGGAAAATACCAAAAACACGTTTAAAATCTGAAATCAGAAAATATTAGACTATTTTTTAGGTGAGCAATCGACTGCTATTGGTATGGCAGTCGACTGGCACAATGGTTTCCGAAATTCTGATTTTCTGGGTGAATTTCAGAAATGCATTAAAAATTCTAGAAAATTCAAAAAATCATGAAATTTGGGGAACATATTTCTTGTAAGATTCTTTATCAGTGAAAATTAGTTTTTCATGAAAAGGCATTATATTTCCAGAGATTTGACAAAAATCCAAAAGTTTTAAAAACCACTAGGTTGTTGATCATTCTAGTATCAAGTTTAACACCTAGTTTTGCATTCAATTGTTTCAAAACATGAATACATAGATTTTAAAGTAAGAAATTGTTTTGAAAACATATGAAATATCCAACCATGATCTTTGGGCAATATGTCTATGAATTAAACATAAGCCTTCCCCATGATTGGTCTATTATTGCTATTTTGATACTTTAAATGACCATCTAAATGCCATAGGCATTAGTGGACATTTGTATCATCCTAACATCTCACCCATGCTAAGTTTTCAATCAAAGTAGCCTATGGTGAGTGTGAGATGCATCCTAGGGGGTATTTGTATATACTTAACCATTATATTCATGCAATTATATCAAGGTTAAGTATCATCCTAACAATCCACATGATCATAAAGACATATGACTTAATTTTACATTATGATCATGAAACCCATGTATTCATTGAATTGTTATCATGCATTAGGTATTATGTCATGATAATAAGCAAATTATCACCTAAAGCATGATTTAACCCTATTTCTCATGATGACGTGCCAAATTTCAAAATCATAAATCATGATTGCAAACATACATAGCAATTACATTGATTATCATGATTTAAGCATTATTAACTATTTATAGGCACGTTATTATGACCTAACACTAGTTAAAAATGTTGTCCCGCCATCCTAAGTCAACCAAAATATGATATAGGTCAATTGCATATGGTTGACTACCCTAGGGGTTTTCTAACCCTTAAGGATGGATTTTGGAACCCAATACAAATTCTTTCCTATGGGGTTCACAAGATACTCCTTGGGGATCCATTTCCTAGTTATTACCTTCTTTTTATCTTGTCCCCTAGCAATTAGGCATTTATAGGCCTTTTCATTTTTCTTTTCTTTATAACCTAGGCCTTTCTTATTAAAACTTGCCCTTTGGCTCCCAATTATCATATTCAATGTGTTGGAGCCAATTGTGAATTTTTCTAGGGCTTTTGTCAAATAGTCTACCTTTTCCCTTAAAGCCCTATTTTCTTCTATACATGCATCACTAACATCCAAAGGCATATAGTTATCATGTGAGCATGCATCATTTAAGCTAGAAGAAATATTATCATCATTTAAGCATGCTTTTTCTAACTTACTTTCTAAGTCCTTAATTTGATCTAACATGCTCTTATTTTTCTTCTTTGCTCTAAATAAATCCTTAGTTAAGCTAGAAATCATAGGAACTATTTTACTAGATGAAAGATTGGTTACCATAGTTTCCATGTCCTCTTCTTCTTCGGATGAGGAGGATGAGAAGGCTCCCCCTTCACTTGAGCTCTCTCCACTTGTGCTTGATTCTTCATTTTCGGTGGAGGAGCAATCCAAGTCGTCGAATGCCATCAATGCTAGGTTGGTGACAAATGCATTTTCTTCCTCGGATGATGATGAAGATGAGGAGGAAGGGTCATCCCAAGTCTTTGCTTTGAATGCCTTGGCCGTCCCCTTTTCCATTGCCTTCTTCTCCTCTTCCTTTTTCTTCTTGCTCCCCTTCTTCTTCCTCTTTTCTTCTTTCTTTTTCTTCTCTTCCTTGCTCTTGTTTAGGAGGGGAAAATTATCCCTTATATGTCCCTCTCCTTGGCAATTGTAGCATATGACTTTCCCCCTTGGTCTTCTACTCCTATCATTGGATTTATTAAATCAAAAACCTTTTAAAGCACACCTTACCCTCCTTACCATATACGCTTCTTCCGTGCTATCCATGGAGGAGGAGGAAGAGGCTTCATCATTGGAAGAGGAGGGGATCTCTATCTTCTTCTTCCCCTTATTTGCCATCAATGCTACTCCCCTTGAAGGTTGGATTCTAGGCTCTTCTTGTATCCCTTCAAGCCTCGTTTCGTGGAGTTCCATTGTTGAGAAGAACTCCTCCAAGGTGCTCACTTATAAATTCTTCGAGATATAGAAGGAGTCCACCATGGAGCTCCACTTTGAGGACCGGGGAAAGGCATCTATGGCCTTCATTACCATATCCCGGTTGGATAGCTTCTCACCTACACTTGACAAACCGGTTATAATTTCCTTGAAACGAGAATGTAAGGAAATTATCTTTTCTCCCTTTTCTAGTTTAATGTTGTTGAGTTGGGAGCGGAGGAGGTCTCTCCTTGCTAGCTTTGCCTCGGATGTGCCTTCATGAAGCTCAATTAGCTTCTCCCACATCTCCTTGGCACTTAGGCATTCTCCAATTCGGTTGATCTCTTGTTGGGGGAGCACATTGAAAAGATGATGCTTGGCTTTTGAGTTTGCAAGGTGCTCTTCCCATTGCTTTTTGATCCACCTAGATTTCTCTATTGGCTTTCCTTCTTCATCCCTAGGCAAAACGAAACCGGATTCCATTGTAATCATAATATCAAAATCCGTTTCAAAAAATACCTCCATTCTCTTTTTCCACCAAGAGAATTCGCCATCGAGCTTTGGTGGGTGGATGTTGGAGCTGGCCATTTTGAATGTTGCTTGTTGTGGCGGTTAGTCGTCGACAAGTTTTCCTTGGTTCTGATACCACTTGTAGGGGATCGGTACGGCCGGCTAGAGGGGGGTGAATAGCCCTCGAACGTTGGATGTCGGTACTTGCTCGTCTACAAAGAGATTAGCGCAACGGAAACAATAAAGAAAGACAAGCAAATAGAAATACAAGAAATCAAACGCTAACAAGATGGTGTAACGTGGTTCACGGCTACGCCGCTAATCCACGGTCCCCGATTCGTCCTCGGTGAATCACTCCGCCAAAACCAATCCACTAATGGTCTCTCCTTTGCACCAAGCTAGGTGGAGGTAACCTTTACAACCAAGATCACTCTTCTTACAATAAGATTGAAGTAAAGACAAGTAAGAAGAGTTTAAAGCTTGTGGGGCACTAGGAAGATCACTTAGAGCATAAGCATTAGCCTCTCAAAGGCCCACACCCTCTCTTTTTATAGAGAGGGCTGATTTCTTCCCGTTGGCCGCCACCAGTCGACTGCTGCCCTTGGCAGTCGACTGCCGTCACTACAATGGCCTCCGAACACGTCGGATCCCGACCGTTGTAGTCCAACGGAACACTTGGCAGTCGACTGATTGACCTCACCAGTCGACTGCTGCCTCCGTAGTCAACTGCCCAGTCCGCTACGAGCGGTTCGTTCGCGACATCCTTCGCGATCATTGCCATTCCATGATGATCGCTGGGCATAAACCCATCAGTCGGATACCAGTCGAACACACTCGACTCAGAGCAGTCGACTGCCATTACATGGCAGTCGACTGGTGCCATGTGAAACTCAAACTTAACATAAGTTTGAGCTTCCAGCGGTCGGGTAAACCTTAACCCTTGCGGTCAAGTCTCTGACACTCAGACATTCGGCCAAGTTCACCTAATGAGCTACTTACATTTCACTCATTCTCTCATCTCACTCGAAGTCCCTTGCTGAAGCTCTCTTCGTTCGTGGCCACATCCCTCGGCAGCATCAGGTGCACGGCTCGGCAATGCTCTTTCGCGTCTCTTGCCTCCGAAGTCTGCTTCCTTGGCTTCACTTCAAGTCATCTCGTCCGGCGGTCCCTCGGATGCTCCAAGCGCATGACTTCCGCAAAGTCATCCTTCACCGACTCAAGGATCGAGGTTGTGAGGGTGAACCCGCCAAGGCTACATGTGCGAATTACTAAGTCCTGCAAGACACCAACGCACATATCAAATAACAATACCAACCTAACTTAAACCCTTTGCCACACACATCAAAACCTTATCAGGCAAGAGATTGCCCTAACATAATAGAGGTTGGTCACTTGAACAACAAGTTTGTTCAAGTGACCTCTCTAAATTAATAACACGACGATGACTTGGTTGTTTGGGCAATCCCTTGTGTCTAGGATTAAATTTTTTAATCCAGGGACATCGATGGGATCGCCAAGAACAAACAACCAAGGTGAAGTAGGAAGCGAAGTTTCCTCTCAAGGACTCGATAAGCTAAAACCATTAAATTGGTATGAGAGCTTTCGGGGCAAAACCCTTCAGAGATGTGGACCCGGGATGATTGTGTATAAGTCAGAGTGATCGAAGGTGTTTGAATAACCTATAAAGGATTCACCACTCCTTGCGAGGAGATGTATACCCATGGCCTCTCGTGGGATTGTTACTAAAGTCTTTGGCCAAAACATTACATGTTTAGAGTAAGGTACTCTTGGATACATGTGCAATAACTAGAATCCGTAGGACGAGGAAATGATACTTGGGCTAGGTGTGACGTAGTCAACCTAGTGGGGACTGACACTAAAGACCATGTCCTGAACCAAGTGAGTACTATTGGGTTTCCGGCACCGCGGCGAGTGTGTGTTCGAACATGTTTCGTAAACATGTGCACAGCGGAAGAAACAAAAATAATAAATCTATATTTATTACAACACACACATCACACGCATGCATAGTACAACATGTGTAGACATAACCATAAATTTAAATTTGCAATAAAAGGAAATTTAACTACGTTATACCTTTCGTATCACGTGTAGCGGGAACGGCATCAACCGGAACGATCCTCGCTAGAATCGTCTCTATCCATATACACGCCGAGTATCCTCGGGATGACTTCGCTAAGTCACGAGCCTCGTCTTCGTACGGGTTACTAGCCTCGTGTTGAAGACGATGTGATCGAGAGATGATCACGATCCGAATCCAAATTCGGATCCAAAATTGAGTCCTCAAAACTCGCTTCTCCGGAGAGGTATTCGTCAACCGTTTGACGAATCCTTCGTCCTCCACCTCAGAGGATTACCGGAGATCGAATCCCCGGTAAGTTAGGTGCTGTCGGAACTCTAACCGTCGTCCAAACGATGCTCCGACGAGAAGGAAACAAGCTGTCCAGAAAACTGGACAGCTTTGGTGGAGGAGTAGGCGCCGGCCAACCAAGGGAAGCCAAGTGCTCACCTTATCGCCGAACCCAAGGGAGATCACCGGAGTACCAACCGACAACAGCTCGACGCTGGCGAGGGGGAAGGAAAGCTCCTTCTGGATGCCGGTTGGAGGAGAAGTGGGCAGCGGCAAGGAGTTGGCGCCGAGAATCTCCAAAGGATGGAGGTGGGCGGCAACTTAGGGCTAGGGTTTTGGATTAGGGCTTAATAATCCCTTAAGCCCTCTTTTATAGAGAACTAATTCTCTTAATGGTTAATGGATTATAACCATGAGGCCCGTTAACCCGCTCCATTAATATAAGTTAAAATAAACCAAACCATGATAGTTTATTTTAAGTTAAAACGAACCGAACCAACTTTTGGTTCATTCGTTTAAAATAAACCAAACCCTTTGGTTTATTCTCCTCCATTGAATTAGAACCAAACCATTTTGGTTAATCCATTATGTCTTCACAAGACACGACCCATCCACGCTTCCATTGCGACTGAAACGATTTCATGCTCGCTTCTTGTTTGGTCTAACCAAACCAAGTTTCTCTCGGTCTGAGAATCCCATTCTTAAGCTCGTTTTAAATCCTTCGGATTACGCTCGTTGTGCGTGTGACCACATAGGTTCTCGGTTTATGTTGGTCGTCTATAATTAACCATTAATTATGTAATGATCATGAGTGGCACCTAGTAGTACATCATGATCCCAAATTAATCGAAAAGATCAACGGTTGATCCAGAACTATTTTTGAAACCCTTCAGCAACTCAAATGAATCGTGCCCCATTCCCTTCACTCATCTTATACCCACTTGGTTCAGGACATGGTCTATAGTGTCAGTCCCCACTAGGCTGACTATGTCACACCTAGCCCAAGTACCATTTCCTTGTCCTACGGATTCTAGTTACTGCACATGTATCTAAGAGTACCTTACTCTAAACATGATATGCTTTGGCCAAAGACTTTAGTAACAATCCGACGAGAGGCCATTGGTATACATCTCCTCACAGGGAGTGGTCAATCCTTTATAGGCTAATCAAACACCTTCGATCACTTCGATATATACCCAATCATCCCGGGTCCACATCTCCTTAGACATGCTTGCTTAAGATTTCAAAGCATAAGTCTCAATGACCAAGATGACTTGAATACCGCAAGTCAAAGGAACATCGCACTTAAGCTACAGTAAGAACTTCATTGACATATCTATATATGCAGAGAACCATATGATGTCTTACGGCTGGTCACTCCAATGAACTAGTTACCATAACTAGCATCCACGATCAACTCCGGACATCACAATGTCTCCAGCCAGTGAGAATCAGCTGCTTGGATACACCAAGGAGTATACCTCGTGCTAGTCTCGACAGAATTGATGGTGTCCAAATCCATCAATTCATCGACTAGGGATAATTCCGATACATCACAATTACACATGTAGAGATACTCACTAGTTGTGATCCAATCACAAATTCTCTCATGCTGTGAATCGTATCGTGGACATTCAGTAAATGAGTTTAAGATCCAATCAAATACATGAAAACATGTATACTCAAATAGTGAATCTTCATTTATCATATAAATGGTTCATACATAAGGCGATTGCCTTAGGACATCTCTCATATATTACTAATAGACTCCCACTTGGCCTAATGCCAATCGCTACGATATCCAATACCATAACCCTGAAACTTACTTTGAGGTAATGCTTTAGTCAAAGGATCAGCTGAGTTCCTTTCAGTGGGGTTTTTCTCGATTTGTATTTCCTTCCTACTAATGATCTCTCTGATCAAATGATAGCGGCGAAGCACATGTTTGGATCATTGAAGAGACCACATCAAGTTCATAGATGAACTTCTTGATCCAAACCGCTTCCTTTGCTGCTTCCAAAGATGCAACGTATTCTGCCTTAGTGGCAGAAACCGCTATAGTGTCAAGCTTGGAACCTTTCCAACTTATTGCGCCTCCATTCTAAGTGAATACATACCCAAACTGAGACATGGAATCATCCTTGTCTGTCTGGAGCTGGCATCCATATACCCACGTATCACCATGTTCCCTTCTCCATATATTAGGAACACATCCTTAGTTCTTCTTAAGTACTTAAGGATCGTCTTAACAGCCACCCAATGATCCATTCCTGCATTAGATTGGTATCTACTCGTGACACTCAGAGCATACGATACATCGAGCCTCGTACATAACATAGCATACATGATAGATCATATTGCGGATGCATAGGGAATCTTACTCATGCAAATCCTCTCGTCTTCTGTGCGCGGACACATAGACTTCGAAAGGTGTACCCCATGCCTGATGGGTAGGAAACCTTTCTTGGATTCTGAAATGCTAAACCTCTTTAGCACTCGGTCTATATATGTAGACTGCGAAAGACCAAGCAACTGTTTCGATGTATCTCTATAGATCTTAATCCCGAGGATGTAGGTTGCTTCTCCCAGGTCTTTCATGGAGAATGTCTTGGATAACCAAACCTTAACTGACTGTAAGATTGACACATCGTTTCCTATAAGTAATATGTCATCGACATACAATACTAGGAACACGACGGCACTCCCACTAACCTTCTTGTACACACAAGGTTCGTTTGGATTTTGTGAGAAATCAAACTTTTTGATTGTCTCATCAAAACAGATATTCCACCACCTGGATGCTTGCTTCAATCCATAAATGGGCTATCGCAGTTTGCATACCTTGGTTTTATCAACCGATGTGAAACCCTCAGGCTGTATCATATACACGTCCTCGAGCAGGTTTCCATTAAGGAAAGCTATTTTCACATCCGTCTGCCATATCTCATAATCATAATGAGCCGCTATGGCCAGGAGCATCCGAATGGATTTAAGCATAGCTATGGGCGAATAGGTTTCGTCATAATCAACACCTTGCTTTTGACGATATACTTTCGCCACCAATCTAGCCTTATAGGTAATCACATTACCATCCATGTCGGTTTTCTTCTTGAAAACCCACTTGCACCCTATAGGCTTTATGCCTTCAGGTGGGTCAACCAAGTTCCAAACATGGTTTTCATACATGGAATACATTTCCGACTTCATGGCACCAAGCCACTTATTCCTTTCTGAACTTGTCAGCACTTCTTCATAACTGGTAGGCTCCTCATCATCAATGAGTAACACGTCGTTCGATTCACTTACGAGAAATCCATATCTCTCAGGAATATTACGTGTTCTACCAGATCTACGAAGATGTGGTGTTACAATAGGTCCACCTGATTGCTCATCACTATGAGTTGTCGGCTGTTGTGCTTCACCAGGTATCCCATCAATGTCTATTTGAGTCTCTCGAGCCTCTTCAAGCTCGACGACACTCCCACTGTTTTCTTGCAAGAGAAACTCTTTCTCTAGAAACACAACATGCCTTGAAATAAACACCTTTTGTTCCACAGGATGATAGAATTGGTAACCCCTTGTTTCCTTAGAGTATCCAATAAATAGACATTTATCAGACTTAGCATCCAATTTGTCTGATGCAATCCGCTTCACATAAGCAGGACAACCCCATATCTTCAAGTAAGATACATGAGGTTTCTTACTATTCCATATCTCATATGGAGTAGTAGAGACTACCTTGGTTGGCATTCTGTTTAACAAGTAAACAACTGTCTGAAGTGCATAGCCCCAAAAGGACTTGGGAAGATTCGTATGATTCATCATTGACCTGACCATGTCCAACAAGGTCCGGTTATGCCTTTCAGATACACCATTATGCTGTGGTGTATATGGCGGAGTCCATTGAGATAATATGCCATTGTCTCTTAGATAATCAAGAAACTCTTGACTTAAGTATTCACCACCTCGATCCGATCGAAGTATTTTAATACTCTTGTCATGTTGTTTCTCTACTTCATTTCTGAATTCATTGAACCTTTCAAAGGCTTCAGACTTGTGTTTCATCAAGAACACATACCCAAACCGTGAGTGATCATCGGTGAAGGTAATGAAGTAGCTATAGCCTCCTAAAGCTTGAGTTGACATAGGTCCACATACATCAGTATGTATTAGACATAGTAACTCTTCCACTCGTTCACCTTTTCCTGTAAAAGGTAACTTAGTCATCTTGCCTTTTAAGCATGATTCACATGTATCGTATGAATCCAATTCAAACAATTCCAGAATTCCACATCGGTGTAATTCGGACATGCGTTTCTTGCTTACATGGCCAAGACGACAATGCCACATATAGGAGTCTAATTGATTATCTTTTCGAGCGAGCTTGTTGCTCGCTTCGTTATTGAAAACGTCAATAGATACGTCCAACGTATAAATACCATTGCTTAAAGTTCCAGTCTCATAAAGAACTCCATTCAAAGTTATGTAACAACAATTGTTACTAAAAGTCAAATGGTACCCATTTCTATTTAAACAAGAAATAGAAATGATGTTCTTTATCAATGAAGGAACATAAAAGCAATTGTCCAGTTCTAATACAAGTCCTGCAGGGAGTTTCAACAAATACGTTCCGATGGCGAGTGCAGCAACCTTTGCTCCATTCCCAACACGTAAATTTGACTCTCCCTTGACGAGTCTTCTTCTATTCCTTAGCCCATGTATGTCATTACATATATGTGAGCCACACCCAGTATCCAATACCCAAGTGTCTAAGGAAATAGAATGAAAATCAATAATGAAGATACCTGAAGAAGATGGGGCATCCGATGGCTTATCCTTCTTCACGGACTCAAGATAAATTTTGCAATTTCTTCTCCAATGGCCCTCCTTGCCATAATGATAGCAAGTGCCCTTTTGAGCTAGTTCTGCCTTTTTAGCCCTTTTCTTCTTCCCCTTCTGTTGTTCCTTTGACTTCCTCTTAGAACCTTTCTTCGAGGAATGAACTAACAACACCGTCCCCTGCTCATGCTTCTCAGAAGGCTCCACAGTCTTCAGCAGGTTGAGCAATACCACAGATGAACCTTCTTGCATCTCAGAGGTGAAGAGGAGCTTGGAGACTTTGAACCTTTCGAATCTCTCTTGCTTATCAAACAACTCATAAAGATGAAGGACTACGATATGAGCATCCATATGCTCATGCTGCTTTCGTAGCTTGGGTTCCATCGCGGCTAGCATGATGTAACTTGTCAGTTTAGAATTAGTCACATGTTTCTGATAGGCCAACAATTGGTCCAGAGTTGCATTGTCACTAGGACTGGCGGGAAGAGGCGCTTCGAGGACATTTGCAAGCTTTTCAACCTTGAGAACAATTCTCAAGCTTCTAAGCCAGTCCAAGAAGTTCGGCCCAGTTAATTTATTCGAATCCAAAATGGAACGCAAATTTAAGACATCATGATCAATCTTAGAAATACAAAACGAGCATATATGAGAAAGATGATTTTAAAATTCATCAATATACATTTATAAATCCCATTCATTTTTCGAATTTTTAAAACCCCAAAATCACTTCCGGAGATCGTAGGTCCATCTCCGAATGGGCTGATATCCATCATAGATATGAACAACCTTGGAGAGAGTCCAACAAGCCATTCATAACTACGACGGTAGGTATCAACTATACCGATTGCATATCATGTATATGCAACTATCACAATGTGCTATCAACTAATTGAATGTTCACACATACATCGGGTTGTTAACACATTAACAAGTATGCATAATATGCATAGCACCCAACTTCACCTCCCTTTACATCGACCTTGGAGAGAGTCCAAGAAGCCGATGCTCCAAGTTAAAGGCAACCCATTAATCGAGAAATATTTTAATATGGTTAGAGCGCATTCAACCAATTAGCTCGGCTTGGAGAGAGTCCAACAACCAAAGCTAACAATTGACCTCTAACTCTTACCATATTAGTATTAAACTATTCCATGGTTTGAATATGTTCAGGTTCGAGCCGGGATTGGAGAGAGTCCAACAACCCAAACAAGAAACGGAACTCTGGTTCTAACCATATTAATGGAAGGTGTAGGCTTTAATATTGAGTAAGGGTTTTTATGTCTCATCCTCTTTGCATGCAAATAACTATTATCTACATGGCATGACATACATGACATACATCTAAATGTCACGACACGCATGACATAATGATATCCATCTAATGCAATTACATGGCATACAATTATGTCATGTATATAATTTCCTTATATGTCATAAATATTTATGGAAATAAAATATGTTTAAGAATTAATTCTCCAAATCAAATCATGATTAAATTAGGAAACAAATTTCCAAATCTAATCACATATTTTATTTATAGAAATAGTTGATTAAGGAAAGTTAATTTAGGAAACCAATTTCTTAAATCATCAAAACTACTTATAGAAATAAAAATATTTTAAGATTTGATTTTCCAAATCAAATCATGATTAAATTAGGAAACAAATTTCCAAAATCTAATCAAATATTTTATTTATGGAAAATATCAATTTCCATAAATACTTCCAACTTTCCAAAAGTGGAAGATTTCCATAAATACTTCTAGACTTTCCAAAATTGAAAAATTTCCATAAATACTTCTAACTTTCCAAAAGTAGAAAATTTCCAGAAATATAATTATGACTATCGCAAAACCATTTTACGATTATGTCGAAACACAACCTGGGCTCTGTTATCACTGTTGGGTTTTCGGCACCACGGCGAGTGTGTGTTCGAACATGTTTCGTAAACATGTGCACAACGGAAGAAACAAAAATAATAAATCTATATTTATTACAACACACACATCACACGCATGCATAGTACAACATGTGTAGACATAACCGTAAATTTAAATTTGCAATAAAAGGAAATTTAACTACGTTATACCTTTCGTATCACGTGTAGCGGGAATGACATCAACCGGAACGATCCTCGCTAGAATCGTCTCTATCCGTATCAACGCAGAGTATCCTCGGGATGACTTCGCAAAGTCACGAGCCTCATCTTCGTACGGGTTACTAGCCTCGTGTTGAAGACGATGTGATCGAGAGATGATCACGATCCGAATCCAAATTTGGATCCAAAATCGAGTCCTCAAAATTCGCTTCTCCGGAGAGGTATTCGTCAACCGTTTGACGAATACTTCATCCTCCACCTCAGAGGATTACCGAAGATCGAATCCCCGGTAAGATAGGTGTTGGGATGTCGCTTCGGAGGCTCATTGGCTCCCATGTCCCCGGATTAAAATTTTCACTAATGAAAGACTTAATCTGGATGGGATGAGCTTCCTTGGCACAACCTATTCGTCGCCGTGCTAAAAACTTGAGTGGTCACTTGAACAAACTAGTTGTTCAAGCAACACAACTCTTCTAGTTGGTTAGCCGCGGAAAAGACGACGGAAGGATCGCCGGTTTTTGTGTTTGTCTTCGGGGTCCATGATTATACAATATATATCCATTCATACACATGCATAATCAAAATATTAAAGAACATATTCAGATCTGTAAATAAAGTTAAAAACAACTTTATACCTTACGATCTTCTATCGTATGTCCTATCCTTCTCGTGGACGACGTGTGGACGAAGATCCTCCACGAGTTGAAGCCTTCTTGATCACTTTCTTCTCTACCTTGTCCGCAAGTAACAAAGAGAAGCAATCACAAATACCTTTCCTATCTAGAACCGACCACCAAATTAGGGAATTTGGTGCAACCGCCGCCAAGGAGCTAGTGGATGATGCTAGCCACCAAATGAATGGAAACCCGCCACCTTGGAGAGATTGGAGGAAGATGATTGCCGGCCACCAATGGATGGAGAACCGCCGGCCAAGGAGCAAGGAAAAGGGAAGAGTGCCGCCCAAAACCAAGGAGGAGAAGAGAGGGATGACCGGCCAAACCCTAGCTTGCCGCCCAAGCTTGTAGCCGCCCAATGGAAGATGAGCCAAACCCTAACCCTAATTCGAAAACCAATCTCCTTATCTTATCCTTGCCGCCCAACCCTAAGCACCTATTTATAGAATAGGGCTTAAGCCTCCTTTAATCTCATCCGTCAGATCTAGGGATTTATCCTCCACCGTCGGATCTAGGGTTTTATCCCAACCGTCGGATCTAGGGTTTCATCTCAACCGTCGGATCTAGGATTTCATCCTAATTGTCGGATCTAGGATTTCATCCCAACCGTCGGATCTAGGGTTTTATCCCAACCGTCGGATCTAGGGATTTGATCTCAATCGTCGATTCTAGGGTTTCATCCTAACCATCGGATCTTAGGGATTTAATCCCAACCGTTGGTTCTAGGGTTTCATCCTAACCATCGGATCTTAGGGATTTAATCCTAACCGTTGGTTCTGTTGGGTTTTCGGCACCGCGGCGTGTGTGTGTTCGATCATGTTTCGTAAACATGAGCACAGCGGAAGCAATAAAAATAATAAATACTCCTATTTATTACAACACACACAACACACGCATGCTATTACAACAAGTGTAGACATAACCGTAAATTAAAATTGCAATAAAAGAAATTTAAACTACGTTATACCTTCCGTATGACGTGTAGCGGGAACGGCATCAACCGGAACGATTCTCGTAAGAATCGTCTCTATCCGTATCCACGCCGAGCTCCTCGGGATGACTTCGCCAAGCCACGAGCTTCGTCTTCGTACGGGTTACTAGCCTCGTGTTGAAGACGACGTGATCGAGAGATGATCACGGTCCGAATCCAAATTCGGACCTAAAACAATTCCTCAAGACTTGCTTCTCCGGAGAGGTATTCGTCAACCAATTGACGAATCCTTCGTCCTCCACCTCAGAGGATTAACGGAGATCAAATCCCCGGTATGTTAGCCGCTGTCGGAGCACTAACCGTCGTCTAAACGACGCTCCGACGAGAGGAGAAGAAGCTGTCCAGAAAACTGGACAGCTTGGTGGAGGAGATAGGCGCTGGCCAAAACAAGGAGAGAAAAACCTCACCTTGATGCCAAACCTATAGGGGATCACCGGAGGGTCGCCGGAGGTTCACCGGCTGGAGCTTGGACGCCGACAACGACTTGGACGGCTGCACACAAGCTGGGCGGTGGCTGCTCTTTGGGTTGGCGCCGATTGCTCCTCCAAGGAGTGGGCGGCAACAACTAGATTGGGCGGCCACTTTGTGATTAGGTTTTTGGGATTAGGGTTTAAGCCCTATTTTATAGAGAACTAATTCTCTTAATGGTTAATGGATCATATCCATAAAGCCCGTTAACCCGCTCCATTAAGATAAGTTAAAATAAACCAAACCATGATGGTTTATTTTAAGTTAAAACGAACCGAACCAACCTTTGGTTCATCCGTTTAATATAAACCAAACCCTTTGGTTTATTCTCATCCATTGGATTAGGACCAAACCATTTTGGTCCATCCATTATGTCTTCACAAGACACTGCCCATCCACGCTTCCATTGCGACTGAAACAATTTCATGCTCGCTTTATGTTTGGTCCAACCAAACATAGTTTCTCTCGGTCTGAGAATCCCATTCTCAAGCTCGTTTTAAATCCTTTGGATTACACTCGTTGTGCGTGTGACCAAATAGGTTCTCGATTTATGTTGGTCGTCTATAATTAACCATTAATTATAGAACGATCATGAGTGGCACCTAGTAGTACATCATGATCCCCAATTAACCGAAAAGATCAACGGTTGATCCCAAACTATTTCTGAAACCCTTCAGTAGCTCGAATGAATCGTGCCCCATTCCCTTCACTCATCTTATACCCACTTGGTTCAGGACATGGTCTATTGTGTCAGTCCCCACTAGGCTGACTACGTCACACCTAGCCCAAGTATCATTTCCTCGTCCTACGGATTCTAGTTACTCCACATGTATCGAAGAGTACCTTACTCTATACATGTATTGCTTTGGCCAAAGACTTTAGTAACAATCCGACGAGAGGCCATGGGTATACATCTCCTCGCAAGGAGTGGTGAATCCTTTATAGGCTATTCAAACACCTTCAATCATTTCGACTTATACCCAATCATCCCGGGTCCACATCTCCTTAGAGATGTTTGCTTAAGATGTCAAAGCATAAGTCTCTATGATCAAGATGACTTGAATACCGCAAGTCAAAGGAACATCGCACTTAAGCCACAGTAAGAACTTCATTGACATATCTATATATGCAGAAAACCATATGAAGTCTTACGGTTGGTCACTCCAATGAACTAGTTACCATAACTAGCATCCACGATTAACTCCGGACATCACTATGTCTCCAGCCAGTGAGAATCAGCTGCTTGGATACACCAAGGAGTATACCTCGTGCTAGTCTCAACAGAATTGATGGTGTCCAGATCCATCAATTCATTGACTAGGGATAATTCCGATACATCACAATTACACATGTAGAGATACTCACTAGTTGTGATCCAATCACAAATTCTCTCATGCTGTGAATCGCATCGTGGACATTCAGTAAATGAGTTTAAGATCCAATCAAATACATGAAACATGTATACTCAAATAGTGAATCTTCATTTATCATATAAATGGTTCATACATAAGGCGATTGCCTTAGGACATCTCTCATATATTACTAACAGACTCCCACTTGGCCTAATGCCAATCGCTCACAGATCCAATACCATAAGCTCGAACATGACCCTCAAACTTACTTTGAGGTAATGCCTTTGTCAAGGGATCCGCTAAGTTCCTTTAAGTGGGAATTTTCTCGATTTGTATTTCGTTCCTACTGATGATCTCTCTGATAAGATGATAGCGGCGAAGCACATGTTTGGATCATTGATGAGACCACATCAAGTTCAGAGATGAACTTCTTGATCCAAACCGCTTCATTTGCTGCTTCCAAAGCTGCAATGTATTCTGCCTTAGTGGCAGAATCCGCTATAGTGTCAAGCTTGGAACCTTTCCAACTTATTGCGCCTCCATTCTAGTTGAATACATACCCAGACTAAGACATGGAATCATCCTTGTCTGTCTGGAGCTGGCATCCGTATACCCACGTATCACCATGTACCCTTCTCCATATATTAGGAACGCATCCTTAGTTCTTCTCAAGCACTTAAGGATCGTCCTAACAGCCACCCATTGATCCATTCCTGGATTAGACTGGTATCTGCTCGTGACACTCAGAGCATACGATACATCGGGCCTTGTACATAACATAGCATACATGATAGATCCTATTGCGGATGCATAGGGAATCTTACTCATGCAAATCCTCTCGTCTTCTGTGCGCGGACACATAGACTTCGAAAGGTGTACCCCATGCCTGATGGGCAGATAACCTTTCTTGGATTCCGACATGCTAAACCTCTTTAGCACTCGGTCTATATATGTAGACTGCGAAAGACCAAGCAACCGTTTCGATCTATCTCTATAGATCTTAATCCCAAGGATGTAGGTTGCTTCTCCCAGGTCTTTCATGGAGAATGTCTTGGATAACCAAACCTTAACTGATTGTAAGATTGACACATCGTTTCCTATAAGTAATATGTCATCGACATACAATACTAGGAACACGACTGCACTCCCACTAACCTTCTTGTACACACAAGGTTCGTCTGGATTTTGTGAGAAATCAAACTTTTTGATCGTCTCATCAAAACGGATATTCCAGCTCCTGGATGCTTGCTTTAATCCATAAATGGATCGTCGCAATTTGCATACCTTGGTTTTATCAACCGATGTGAAACCCTCAGGCTGTATCATATACACGTCCTCGAGCAGGTTTCCATTAAGGAAAAGTTTTCACATCCATCCGCCATATCTCATAATCATAATGAGCCGCTATGGCGGGAGCATCCGAATGGATTTAAGCATAGCTACAGGCGAATAGGTTTCGTCATAATCAACACCTTGCTTTTGACGATATCCTTTTGCCACCAATCTAGCCTTATAGGTAATCACATTACCATCCATGTCGGTTTTCCTCTTGAAAACCCACTTGCACCCTATAGGCTTGATGCCTTCAGGTGGGTCAACCAAGTTCCAAACTTGGTTTTCATACATGGAATCCATTTCCGACTTCATGGCATCAAGCCATTTATCCCTTTCTCAACTTGTCGGACTTCTTCATAAGCGTAGGCTCCTCATCATCAATGAGTAACACGCGTCGTTCGATTCACTTGAGAAATCCATATCTCTCGGGAATGTTGCGTGTTCTGCGGATCTACGAAGATGTGGTGTTACGATGGAGTCCGACCGATTGCTCATCATCACTATGAGTTATCAGGTGTTTCATTATCTCACCAATGTCTATTTGAGTATCTCGAGTTTCCTCAAGCTCGACGACACTCCCTTGCTTTCTTGCAAGAGAAACTCTTTCTCTAGAAACACAGCATGCCTTGAAACAAACACCTTTTGTTCCACAGGATGATAGAATTGGTAACCCCTTGTTTCCTTAGGGTATCCAACAAATAGACATTTATCAGACTTAGCATCCATTTATGTCTGATACACCCGCTTCACATAAGCAGACAACCCCATATCTTCAAGTAAGATACATGAGGTTTCTTACTATTCCATATCTCATATGGAGTAGTTGAGACTACCTTGGTAGGCATTCTGTTTAACAAGTAAACAGCTGTCTGAAGTGCATAGCCCCAAAAGGACTTGGGAAGAGTTGCATGATTCATCATTGACTTGACCATGTCCAACAAGGTCCTAAGCCTCTCGGATACACCATTATCTTTGTGGTGTATAGGCGGAGTCCATTGAGACAATATGCCATTGTCTCTTAGATAATCAAGAAACTCTTGACTTAAGTATTCACCACCTCGATCCGATCAAGTATTTTAATACTTTTGTCATGTTGTTTCTCTACTTCTGAATTCTTTGAACCTTTCAAAGGCTTGGACTTGTGTTTCATCAAGAACACATACCCAAACCGTGAGTGATCATCGGTGAAGGTAATGAAGTAGCTATAGCCTCCTAAAGCTTGAGTTGACATAGGTCCACATACATCAGTATGTACTAGACCTAGTAACTCTCCCACTCGTTCACCTTTTCCAGTAAAAGGTAACTTAGTCATCTTGCCTTTTAAGTTACGTATTGCTAGAGGTGTAGCTTGGGTAATGCTATTGGCGTTCGATAAAAGGTTGGGCGGAATTATAGAAACAGCGTAGTAGTTATGTATTCTTCTGGGTTGGTGACCACTATTCTTCTGATTATCCTTTCGAGCAGCGTGTTGCTCGCCGATATTGAAATGTCCTTTGGATACGTCCAACGTATAAACACCATTGCTTAAAGTTCCAATCCCATAAAGAACTCCATTCAAAGTTATGTAACAACAATTGTTACTAAAAGTCAAATGGAACCCATTTCTATTTAGACAAGAAATAGAAATGATGTTCTTTATCAACGAAGGAACATAAAAGCAATTGTCCAGTTCTAAGACAAGTCCTACAGGGAGTTCCAACAAATACGTTCCGATGGCGAGTGCAGCAACCGTTGCTCCATTCCCAACACGTAAATTTGACTCTCCCCTTGACGAGTCTTCTTCTATTCCTTAGCCCATGTATATCATTACATATATGTGAGCCACACCCAGTATCAAATACCCAAGTGTCTGAGGAAATAGAATGACAATCAATAAAGAAGATTTCTGAAGAAGATGGGGCATCCGATGCCTTATCCTTCTTCATGGACTCAAGATAAATCTTGCACTTTCTTCGCAAATGTCTCTCCTTGCCATAATGATGGCAAGTTTCCTTTTGTGCTAGTTCTACCTTCTTAGCCCTTCTCTTCTTTCCCTTCTGCTGTTCCTTTGACTTCCTCTTAGAACCTTTCTTTGAGGAATCAACTAACAGCACCGTCCCCTGCTCATGCTTCTCAGAAGACTCCACAGTCTTCAGCATATTGAGCAGTACCACAGATGAACCTCCTAGCATCTCAGAGGTGAAGAGGAGCTTTGAGACTTCGAACCTTTCGAATCTCACTTGCTCATCAACCAACTCACAAAGATGAAGGACTACGATATGAGCATCCATATGCTCATGCTGCTTTCGTAGCTTGAGTTCCATCGTGGCTAGCATGATGCAACTCATTTGTTCAGAATCACTCACATGTTTACGATAGGCCAACAATTGGTCGAGTTGCATCGTCACTAGACAGCGGGAAGAGGCGCCGAGGACATTTGCAAGCTTTTCAACCTTGAGAACAATTCTCAAGCTTCTAAGCCGATCCATGAAGCTCGGCCCGATCAATTTATTTGAATCGAAAATGGAGAACGCAATTCAAAGACATCATGATCAATCTTAGAAATACAAAATGAGCATATATGAGAAAGAGATTTTAAAATGCATCAATATACATTTATAAATCCCATTCATTTTTCAAATTTCAAAACCCCAAAATCACTTGGAGATTGTAGGTCCATCTCGAATGGGCTGATATCCATCATAGTTATGAACAACCTTGGAGAGAGTCCAACAAGCCATTCATAACTACGACGGTAGGTATCATCTATACGATTGCATATCCGTATATGCAACTATCACAATGCTATCAACTAATTGAATGTTCACACATACATCGGGTTGTTAACACATTAACAAGTATGCATCATATGCATAGCACCCAACTTCACCTCCCTTTACATCGACCTTGGAGAGAGTCCAACAAGCCGATGCTCCAGGTTAAAGCCAACCCATTAATCGGGACATAGTTTTAATATGGTTAGAGCGCATTCAACCAATTAGCCCAGCTTGGAGAGTCCAACAACCAAAGCTAACGATTGACCTCGACTCTTACCATATTAGTATTAAACTATTCCATGGTTTGAACATATTGAGTTAGTAGGGCTTGGAGAGAGTCCAACAACCCAAACAAGAAACGGAACTCTGGTTCTAACCATATTAATGGAAGGTGTAGGCTTTAATATTGTTTAAAGGTTTTTATGTCTCATCCTCTTTGCATGCAAATAACTATTATCTACATGGCATGGCATACATGGCATACATCTACATGTCACGACACGCATGACATTATGTTATGCATCTAATGCAATTACATGTCATACAATTATGTCATGTACAATATTTCCTTATATGTCATAACTATTTATGGAAATAAAATATGTTTAAGATTTGATTCTCCAAATCAAATCATAATTAAATTAGGAAACAAATTTCCAAATCTAATCACATATTTTATTCATGGAATTATTTGATTAAGGAAAATCTATTTAGGAAACCAATTTCCTAAATCTTCAAACCTACTTATGGAAATAAAATATTTTAAAGATTTGATTTCCCAAATCAAATCAAGATTAAATTAGGAAACAAATTTCCAGAATCTAATCAAATATTTTATTTATGGAAAATATCAATTTCCATAAATACTTCCAACTTTCCAAAAGTGGAAGATTTCCATAAATACTTCTAGATTTTCCAAAATTGAAAAATTTCCATAAATACTTCTAAATTTCCAAAATTTAGAAAATTTCCAGAAATACATTATGACTATCGCAAAACCAATTTTACGATTATGTCGAAACACAACCTGGGCTCTGATACCACTGTTGGGTTTCCGGCACCGCGGCGTGTGTGTGTTCGATCATGTTTCGTAAACATGAGCACAGCGGAAGCAATAAAAATAATAAATACTCCTATTTATTACACACACACAACACACATGCTATTACAACAAGTGTAGACATAACCGTGAACAAAATTGCAATAAAAGAAATTAACCACGCTATACCTTCCAGATGACGGTAGCGGAACGGTATCAACCGAACGATTCTCGTAAGAATCGCCTCTATCCGATCCACGCCGAGCCTCGATGACTTCGCTTAAGCCACGAGCTTCGTCTTCGTACGGGTTACTAGCCTCGTGTTGAAGACGACGTGATCGAGAGATGATCACGGTCCGAATCCAAATTCGGACCTAAAACAAGTCCTCAAGACTTGCTTCTCCGGAGAGGTATTCGTCAACCGATTGACGAATCCTTCGTCCTCCACCTCAGAGGATTACCGGAGATCAAATCCCCGGTATGTTAGCCGCTGTCGGAGCACTAACCGTCGTCTAAACGACGCTCCGACGAGAGGAGAAGAAGCTGTCCAGAAAACTGGACAGCTTGGTGGAGGAGATAGGCGCCGGCCAAAACAAGGAGAGAAAAACCTCACCTTGATGCCAAACCTATAGGGGATCACCGGAGAGTCGCCGGAGGTTCACCGGCTGGAGCTTGGACGCCGACAACGACTTGGACGGCTGCACACAAGCTGGGCGGTGGCTGCTCTTTGGGTTGGCGCCGATTGCTCCTCCAAGGAGTGGGCGGCAACAACTAGATTGGGCGGCCACTTTGTGATTAGGTTTTTGGGATTAGGGTTTAAGCCCTATTTTATAGAGAACTAATTCTCTTAAAGGTTAATGGATCATATCCATAAAGCCCGTTAACCCGCTCCATTAAGATAAGTTAAAATAAACCAAACCATGATGGTTTATTTTAAGTTAAAACGAACCGAACCAACCTTTGGTTCATCCGTTTAATATAAACCAAACCCTTTGGTTTATTCTCATCCATTGGATTAGGACCAAACCATTTTGGTCCATCCATTATGTCTTCACAAGACACGCCCATCCACGCCTTCCATTGCGATCAAACAATTTCATGCTCGCTTATGTTTGGTCCAACCAAACATAGTTTCTCTCGGCCGAGAATCCCATTCTCAAGCTCGCTTTTAAATCCTTTGGATTACACTCGTTGTGCGTGTGACCAAATAGGTTCTCGGTTTATGTTGGCCGTCTATAATTAACCATTAATTATAGAACGATCATGAGTGGCACCTAGTAGTACATCATGATCCCCAATTAACCGAAAAGATCAACGGTTGATCCCGAACTATTTCTGAAACCCTTCAGTAGCTTGAATGAATCGTGCCCCATTCCCTTCACTCATCTTATACCCACTTGGTTCAGGACATGGTCTATTGTGTCAGTCCCCACTAGGCTGACTACGTCACACCTAGCCCAAGTATCATTTCCTCGTCCTACGGATTCTAGTTACTCCACATGTATCGAAGAGTACCTTACTCTATACATGTATTGCTTTGGCCAAAGACTTTAGTAACAATCCGACGAGAGGCCATGGGTATACATCTCCTCGCAAGGAGTGGTGAATCCTTTATAGGCTATTCAAACACCTTCAATCATTTCGACTTATACCCAATCATCCCGGGTCCACATCTCCTTAGAGATGTTTGCTTAAGATGTCAAAGCATAAGTCTCTATGATCAAGATGACTTGAATACCGCAAGTCAAAGGAACATCGCACTTAAGCCACAGTAAGAACTTCATTGACATATCTATATATGCAGAGAACCATATGAAGTCTTACGGTTGGTCACTCCAATGAACTAGTTACCATAACTAGCATCCACGATTAACTCCGGACATCACTATGTCTCCAGCCAGTGAGAATCAGCTGCTTGGATACACCAAGGAGTATACCTCGTGCTAGTCTCAACAGAATTGATGGTGTCCAGATCCATCAATTCATTGACTAGGGATAATTCCGATACATCACAATTACACATGTAGAGATACTCACTAGTTGTGATCCAATCACAAATTCTCTCATGCTGTGAATCGCATCGTGGACATTCAGTAAATGAGTTTAAGATCCAATCAAATACATGAAACATGTATACTCAAATAGTGAATCTTCATTTATCATATAAATGGTTCATACATAAGGCGATTGCCTTAGGACATCTCTCATATATTACTAACAGGTTCTAGGTTTTGTTTTACATTCTTGTATCTAGACTTCACAAGGATTATATTAGGCTACGATAGGGACCATAAGGAGGAGTTGGGTCTTGGCCACCCGATGGATCGGAACCACACATACTTGATCCATCAATGATGTTCCATTCCACTAGAGGATCATCATTGAACTACCTCACCAACCCCCATAAATTAATATAGGCTCCATATATTATTTGTAGATTAATCTCCCCGTGTTTAAGATATCTAATGTCCGTCAATTAATTGATTTACTGACCATCAATTAATTAACATCTAACTCCTCGAGTAGTACCACTCAACCTTATCATCATGTTGACTAAGTCAACCAGCTGGGTTTACATGATGAACCTTATGAGCTCCTCAAGGGGACATCATCAACCTAATATATAGGACACGGTTTCCTCCTATAATCAACGACACACCATGTAAATAATATTATTTCCCAACTTACCTGGCATATTGATTTAATCCATCTAAATCTCACCCACTGGTAAATTAAAGAAATAAATACTAAGTACATGTGCCCGTTATTATATCGGGATTAAGAGCATGTACAACATAATATCCGAGGTCCGATTCAATTGTGTAGTCAGTACTAAATTGAATCACCTCTATGTCGGTCCTACTCAATACACCTAAGTGTACTAGTGTAACTCTATGTTCAAGATAAAACAATACCAAGCTACACTACAACCATGCCAATGGTTTGTCCAAAACCATCTTGGTTGTGAGCCTCTACTTATATTTTACAAGGGACTGATAACATGATCTTCTGTGCCACACCAAGCACCATGTTATCTACAATGTAGAATATTAGACAATATGCACACATATATAATGAATATATAAAATGCAAACAATGATGATGTGATTCTTATTTCAAAATAAAATGTTCATACAGAAAAGAGCTAGGCTTTCAGTATACATTCTAACAATCTCCCACTTATACTAAAAGACTCTGCCGTCATCTCTCTGCCATCTATCTGATCCCCATGTCCTCCACATGCCTATCAAACGCTACCGAAGGGCCTTAGTGAATGGATGCGGGTTATCCTCGATGCAATCTTGCCGAAAGAACTTCTCCTCGCTTATGATCTCTCGTATGAGGTGGTACTTGCGCTCTATGTGTTTACTCGCCTTATGGGCTCGTGGTTCCTTCGAGTTTGCAACTGCACCACTGTTATCACAATAAATTGTGATAGTTCTGGGCAAACCAGGAATCACATCCAAGTCCATCAAGAAGTTCCTGAGCCATACAGCTTCCTTGGCTGCCTCAAAGGCTGCCACATACTCAGCTTCCATGGTAGAGTCCGCCACGCATTTCTGCTTGACACTCCTCCATACTATGGCTCCACCTCCAAAAGTAAACACAAACCCCGAGGTAGACTTACTCTTGTCCCTATCTGATTGGAAATCCGAATCCGTGTAACCCACAGGGACTAATTGATCTGCCCGGTAAACTAGCATATAATCCCTAGTCCTTCTCAGGTACTTCAATATATGCTTTACCGCTCAATGTCCTCGTTTAGGATTACTCGATATCTCACGCTAAACATGCCCACGATAAAGCGGATATCCGATCTCGTACATAGCATAGCATACATAAGGCTTCCATCGAAGCATAAGGAACCGCCTTCATGTCCTCTATCTCCTTTGATGTTTTGGGACACATCTCTTAGATAAAGGAACTCCATGCCTAAAAGGTAGAAAACCTTTCTTGAGTTCTCGCATGCTAAAACGAGCAAGGATAGTGTCAATATATGAAGCTTGAGATAAGCACAACATCCTTTTCTATGCGATCCTTATAACTTTGATCCCAAGGATGTGTCCTACTTCTCCCAAGTCCTTCATATCAAACTGTTTGGACAACCATACCCTTACGTCTGATAACACTTTGATATTGTTGCCAACTAACAAAATGTCATCTACGTATAGTACAAGAAACACCACTACATTTCTGTCACATCTCTTGTATACACAAGGTTCATCCGGACTTTGAATAAATCCATATGACTGGATTACCTCATCAAAGCGGATGTTCCAAGATCTAGAAGCTTGCTTCAATCCATAAATGGACCGATTAAGCTTACATACAAGATGCTCTTTGCCTTTAGCAATGAATCCCTCTGGTTGCCGCATATAGATGTTCTCCTCAAGACTTCCGTTAAGGAAAGCTGTCTTGACATCCATCTGCCATATCTCATAATCCATATGAGCAGCTATAGATAAGAGAATCCGGATAGACTTAAGCATAGCTACCGGCGAAAAGGTCTCCTCATAGTCGATACCCTCTTTCTGAGTATACCCTTTCGCAACAAGCCTAGCTTTGAAGGTCTCAACCTTCCCGTCTACCCCTCTCTTTCTCTTGTAGATCCACTTGCATCCAATAGTTTTTACACCATCGGGTGGCTCTACTAGCTCCCAGACCTGATTAGAATCCATAGATTCTATCTCTGAATTCATCGCTCTTTGCCAAGATACCGCATCTCTATCTTGGATTGCCTCGTTATATGTCCAGGGATCAGGTTCATGTTCACCAGGGACTAAGTCCGAAGACTCTCCCAAAAACATGAATCTTTCGGGTTGTCTAACAACCCTCCCACTACGATGAGGTACCTCCCGTGTATGCTCTGTGACACGCGGTACAGTGACTTGTGGGGTATCCTCTTGTACCGGTGGTACTGAAGTCGGAACTTCCCCTGCCAACTCCTCAAGAACAATCCTACTCTTGGGCTTGTGGTTCATTACATAATCCTCCTCTAGAAATCTGGCGTTCGTGCTAACGATCACCCTCTGATCTCTAGGATTATAAAATAAACCACCTAACAAACATGCATACTGGTTCCAACTTACCAACCCTTCAAAGACATGTCCTTGGACTTCCCATATCCGAATATGTCTCGACTAGGCTTTTGCCCACCACAATTCTACAGGTAGAAGGTACTGATTTAGATGGAACCAAGTTGAGTATACATTGTCGTATCGGTGCATACCCCGAGCTAAACAGGGTAACTAATAACTCATCATCGATCCGACCATCTCCATAAGAGTCCTATTCCTTCGCTCCGCTACACCATTCTTTGGGTGTGCGTGCAATTGGGA
Source organism: Wurfbainia villosa (assembly GCA_025175895.1). NCBI lineage: Eukaryota > Viridiplantae > Streptophyta > Magnoliopsida > Zingiberales > Zingiberaceae > Wurfbainia > Wurfbainia villosa. Next base: position 18,321,718 of record CM046000.1, on the reverse strand, counting down.
TTGAATCCCAGCCTCTGATAAGTAACTCCTAAACTCTCCCAAGAGGTACTCGCCACCACGATCAGATCGTAATGTCTTGATACTTTTACCTTGACGGTTCTCCACATCAGCCTTGAATTCTTTGAACTTGTTAAAGCATTCAGACTTGCGGCGCATCAAGTAAATATATCCATACCTTGAATAATCGTCTATAAAAGAGACAAAGTATTCAAAGCTACCTCTTGCCTGGATAGACATAGGACCGTACAAATCAGAATGAACCATTTCCAACACATCTTTGGCTCTATACCCCTTGGCCTTGAAAGGCCTCTTGGTCATTTTACCTTCCAAGCAAGATTCGCAGGTTGGGAGATCCTCCACCACTAATGAACCCAAAGGTCCATCAGCTATCAACCTTTGAATTCTACTTAGGTTAATATGACCAAGCCTTAGATGCCAAAGATATGTTTGGTTCATTTGCGAAGGTTCTTTTCTCTTATTAGATTTAGAAGATGAGTTATTTACTTCTATATGCATCGTGGGAGTTTTTGGTTCAAGAGTATATAAATTGCCAACCAATGTACCAGAACAGATAATCTCCCTATTCCTTTTTATAACCACCTTGTCATTAAAAGAAACAGAATATCCATCCAAAAACAATTTAGAAATTGAAATTAAATTCTTTCTAAAAGTAGGTACATAAAGACAATTTCTCAACACGAAAAATTTATTCCTATCAAAAGATAAATAAACGTCTCCCACTGCAATAGCTGCCACCTTTGAAGCATTGCCCATGAAGACGGTGATTTCTCCCTCAGCTAGTCGTCGGGTTTCCTGGAACCCCTGCAAAGTATTGCAGACATGATCAGTGGCTCCTGTATCTACACACCAGGTACTGGTAGATAACACTGCTAAACATGTTTCAACAACTAAACAAGAAGATATACCTTTATTCTGCCTTCCAATGTCGATCTGCTTGCAAGTGAAGCACTTGCCTTCCTCTTCACTCTGCTGCACTCCTCCCTCCTGCCACTTTCTTTGCTCCACCTTGCTTCTTCTTCTTCTTACCTTTGGTTTAGAGGAAGAAACCTTCCGAGCGACCATGGCTTGAGAACTCGATGAAAAAGCCCTCTCATGCCTGGAGTTCACGAAGCTCCGCCAACGAATACAACCTCTTGTTCATGTTGTAGTTGAGGCGAATCGCCAAAACTCCTAAGCGAGATCGAGAATGATATCGACCTGGGTTTCCCCATCGATCTCAGCTCCGAGGACTTCCATCTCATTAAGATGAGCCATCATCTTGAGAACATGGTCCCTAACGGGTGTTCCCTCGACCATGGTGGTCGTCATCAAGTTTCTCATTGCCTCCTGCCTAGCCGCCCTACTCTGATGTCCGAAAAGTTCCTTGAGATTGAACATCATGTCATAAGCTGTGGCTATGGCCTGATGCTGATGTTATAGCACATTTGACATAGATGCCAAAATGTAACACCGCGCCATCTCATCTGCCTTAACCCATTTCTTATAATGTTCTTTCTCCTTTTCATCAGAGTCATCGGTGGGCTTAGGAGGACAGACCTCGAAGAGTACAAATTTGTACTCCTCCGCAGTTAAGACAATATCCAAGTTTCTTTTCCAATCATTTGTAGTTTGAACCAGTATGTTTGTTTTCTTTTAAAATCACAGCAAGTGGGTTGAAAGCCATTTGAAATTCCTAAAAATCACAATGATCAAAAATATTAGATTTCAAATATTATTGATTCCTCAAAGCAATAAAATCCTGAAATCAACCAACACCTCAAAACACCGAGAATTTCAGATGCCAGTGTGGACGTATACGAAACCTACATTTGTAAGAGGAGGTTTTACCCATTAATTTTATTATCTTGTCAACCTTACTTTTTGACAAATAAAATTAATAGTTGGTTCCTCTTTGGCCCTAAAAATAAAAGCAGTGACTCCGATGGGGAGGATACTTTCATTTGCATCTAAGTGTGCACCATTACACGATACTAAGGGAATTATTTTGGATTATGTGCCTTACCGCTGTGGAAGTACACATGCTCCTAGATAATTTCCTATAACCATTATTTGACCTAGTGATCCGCAAACAAACCCGTCCGCAGGGAGGAAGGCACTCAGAGCCAACACACAAGTTTGTTCGCATCACACGTCAAATTGTAATGGAGGCCGCGGGAATTAATTAAAATATCCCTCTCCCACTTAGTAAATTGCAAATGAGGAATTTTAAATCACACACAACATGCATATAAAACAAATAAGCAATAAATATGGAAAAAATAGAATTTTTCCAACTATTATGGCATTGTCCTCCAATATGCATCTCGTCGTGTGGCCACCTCGTCCGCTCCATCTTTTCCCATGCGCAAGTCACCAAAGAGTTCCGAGCTGAGATAAAACATTTTAATTTACATCCATCGATCCTATACTCCACGAAGGAGTGTACAAATAATCTAGATCGAAAGTAAACTAAAATGAGTGGCTAAACAATGCCGTATTTAATTACAAAAATTAAATACTAATCTAGCCTCGTCAACCCCGAGGATTCAAATAATAAATTTTTTACACAGATCCATTCACATACACACACATGGCCATAATAGTCGGATCTTATGCCTGCAACCAAATAGTTAAACTACACATATCCTACTATTATCCGGCACATATAATATATGAAAAATGCATAAAAAATTAACCGAATCCAAAACACACAAAACCGGAAACCGTGGCTCTGATACCAATTGTTGGGATGTCGCTTCGGAGGCTCATTGGCTCCCATGTCCCCGGATTAAAATTTTCACTAATGAAAGACTTAATCCGGATGGGATGAGCTTCCTTGGCACAACCTATTCGTCGTCGTGCTAACAACTTGAGTGGTCACTTGAACAAACTAGTTGTTCAAGCAACACAACTCTTCTAGTTGGTTAGCCGCGGAAAAGACGACGGATGGATCGCCGGTTTTTGTGTTTATCTTTGGGGTCCATGATTATACAATATATATCCATTCATACACATGCATAATCAAAATATTAAAGAACATATTCAGATCTGTAAATAAAGTTAAAAACAACTTTATACCTTACAATCTTCTATCGTATGTTCTATCCTTCTCGTGGACGACGTGTGGACGAAGATCCTCCACGAGTTGAAGCCTTCTTGATCACTTTCTTCTCTACCTTGTCTGCTACGAACAAAGAGAAGCAATCACAAATACCTTTCCTATCTAGAACCGACCACCAAATTAGGGAATTTGGTGCAACCGCCGGCCAAGGAGCAAGTGGATGATGCGCCGGCCACCAAATGAATGGAAACCGCCGGCCACCTTGGAGAGATTGGAGGAAGATGATTGCCGGCCACCAATGGATGGAGAACCGCCGGCCAAGGAGCAAGGAAGAGAAGAGAGGGATGACCGGCCAAACCATGGAAGAGAAGAGAGGGATGACCGGCCAAACCCTAACTTGCCACCCAAGCTTGTAGCCGCCCAAACCCTAGCCGCCCAATGGAAGATGAGCCAAACCCTAACCCTAATTCGAAAACCAATCTCCTTATCTTATCCTTGCCGCCCAACCCTAAGCACCTATTTATAGAATAGGGCTTAAGCCTCCTTTAATCTCATCCGTCGGATCTAGGGATTTAACCTCCACCGTCGGATCTAGGGTTTTATCCCAACCGTCGGATCTAGGGTTTCATCTCAACCGTCGGATCTAGGATTTCATCCTAATCGTCGGATCTAGGATTTCATCCCAACCGTCGGATCTAGGGTTTTATCCCAACCGTCGGATCTAGGGATTTGATCCCAACCGTCGATTCTAGGGTTTCATCCTAACCATCGGATCTTAGGGATTTAATCCCAACCGTTGGTTCTAGGGTTTCATCCTAACCATCGGATCTTAGGGATTTAATCCTAACTGTTGGTTCTAGGTTTTGTTTTACATTCTTGGATCTAGACTTCACAAGGATTATATTAGGCTACGATAGGGACCATAAGGAGGAGTTGGGTCTTGGCCACCCGATGGATCGGAACCACACATACCTGATCCATCAATAATGTTCCATTCCACTAGAGGATCATCATTGAACTACCTCACCAACCCCCATAAATTAATATGGGATCCATATATTATTTGTAGATTAATCTCCCCGTGTTTAAGATATCGAATGTCCGTCAATTAATTGATTTACTGACCATCAATTAATTAACATCTAACTCCTCGAGTAGTACCACTCAACCTTATCATCATGTTGACTAAGTCAACCAGTTGGGTTTACATGATGAACCTTATGAGCTCCTCAAGGGGACATCATCAACCTAATATATAGGACACGGTTTCCTCCTATAATCAACGGCACACCATGTAAATAATATTATTTCCCAACTTACCGGGCATATTGATTTAATCCATCTAAATCTCACCCACTGGTAAATTAAAGAAATAAATACTAAGTACATGTGCCCGTTATTATATCGGGATTAAGAGCATGTACAACATAATATCCGAGGTCCGATTCAATTGTGTAGTCAGTACTAAATTGAATCACCTCTATGTCGGTCCTACTCAATACACCTAAGTGTACTAGTGTAACTCTATGTTCAAGATAAAACAATACCAAGCTACACTACAACCATGCCAATGGTTTGTCCAAAACCATCTTGGTTGTGAGCCTCTACTTATATTTTACAAGGGACTGATAACATGATCTTCTGTGCCACACCAAGCACCATGTTATCTACAATGTAGAATATTAGACAATATGCACACATATATAATGAATATATAAAATGCAAACAATGATGATGTGATTCTTTTTTTAAAATAAAATGTTCATACAGAAAAGAGCAAGGCTTTCAGTATACATTCTAACAATAGGTGCTGTCGGAGCTCTAACCGTCGTCCAAATGACGCTCCGACGAGAAAAAAACAAGCTGTCCAGAAAACTAGACAGCTTTGGTGGAGGAGTAGGCGCCGGCCAACCAAGGGAAGCCAAGTGCTCACCTTATCGCCGAACCCAAGGGAGATCACCGGAGTACCAACTGGCAGCAGCTCGACGCCAGCCAGGGGGAAGGAAAGCTCCTTCTAGATGCCGGTTGGACGAGAAGTTGGCGGCAGCAAGGAGTTGGCACCGAGAATCTCCAAAGGATGGAGGTGGGCGACAACTTAGGGCTAGGGTTTTGGATTAGGGCTTAACAATCCCTTAAGCCCTCTTTTATAGAGAACTAATTCTCTTAATGGTTAATGGATAATAACCATGAGGCCCGTTAACCCGCTCCATTAATATAAGTTAAAATAAACCAAACCATGATGGTTTATTTTAAGTTAAAACGAACTGAACCAACTTTTGGTTCATTCGTTTAAAATAATCCAAACCCTTTGGTTTATTCTCCTCCATTGGATTAGAACCAAACCATTTTGGTTCATCCATTATGTCTACATAAGACACGGCCCATCCAAGCTTCCATTGCGACTGAAACGATTTCATGCTCGCTTATTGTTTGGTCCAACCATACCTAGTTTCTCTCGGTCTGAGAATCCCATTCTCAAGCTCGTTTTAAATCCTTCGGATTATGCTCGTTGTGCGTGTGACCAAATAAGTTCTCGGTTTATGTTGGTTGTCTATAATTAACCATTAATTATAGAACGATCATGAGTGGCACCTAGTAGTACATCATGATCCCCAATTAATCAAAAAGATCAATGGTTTATCCAGAACTATTTCTGAAACCCTTCAGCAGCTCGAATGAATCGTGCCCCATTCCCTTCACTCATCTTATACCCACTTGGTTCAGGACATGGTCTATAGTGTCAGTCCCCACTAGGCTGACTATGTCAGACCTAGCCCAAGTATCATTTCCTCATCCTACGGATTCTAGTTACTGCACATGTATCGAAGAGTACCTTACTCTAAACATGTAATTCTTTGGCCAAAGACTTTAGTAACAATCTGACGAAAGGCCATGGGTATACATCTCCTCGCAAGGAGTGGTGAATCCTTTATAGGCTATTCAAACACCTTCGATCACTTCAACATATACCCAATCATCCCGGGTCCACAACTCCTTAGAGATGCTTGCTTAAGATGTCAAAGCATAAGTCTCCATGACCAAGATGACTTGAATACCGCAAGTCAGAGGAACATCGCACTTAAGCTACAGTAAGAACTTCATTGACATATCTATATATCCAAGGAACCATATGAAGTCTTACGGCTGGTCACTCCAATGAACTAGTTACGATAACTAGCATCCACGATCAACTCCGGACATCACAATGTCTCCAGCCAATGAGAATCAGTTGCTTGGATACACAAAGGAGTATACCTCGTGCAAGTCTCGACAGAATTGATGGTGTCCAAATCCATCAATTCATCAACTATGGATAATTCGGATACATCACAATTACACAAGTAGAGATACTCACTAGTTGTGATCCAATCACAAATTCTCTCATGTTGTGAATCGTATCGTGGACATTCAGTAAATGAGTTTGAAATCCAATCAAATACATGAAAACATGTATACTCAAATAGTGAATCTTCATTTATCATATAAATGGTTCATACATAAGGCAATTGTCTTAGGACATCTCTCATATATTACTAACAAGTATAAGATGAGTGAAGGGAATGGGGCACGAATCATTATAACTACTGAAGGGTTTCAGAAATAGTTCTGGACCAACCGTTGATCTTTTCAGTTAATTGGGGATCATGATGTACTACTAGGTGCCACTCATGTTCATTCTATAATTAATGGTTAATTATAGACGGCCATCATAAACCGAGAACCTATTTGGTCACACGCACAATGAGCGTCATCCGAAGGATTTAAAACGAACTTGAGAATGAGATTCTCAGACTGAGAGAAACTATGTTTGGTTGGACCAAACAAGGAGCGAGCATGAAATCGTTTCAGTCGCAATGGAAGCGTGGATGGACCGTGTCTTATGAAGACATGATGGATGAACCAAATTGGTTTGGTTCTAATCCATTGGTGGAGAATAAACTAAAGGAGTTTGGTTTATTTTAAACGAATGAACCAAAAGTTGGTTCGGTTCGTTTTAACTTAAAATAGACCAAATCAGTTTGGTTTATTTTAACTTAAGTTACTGGAGAGGGTTAATGGGTTTTGGTTATGAACCAATAACCATTAGGAGAATTTGTTTTCTATAAAATAGGGCTCGAGGGTTTAATGAGAGCCCTAACCCTAAAGTTGCCGCCCCTCTCCCTCTTCTCCTTGGTGTAGTCGGTGCCGACTCCTTTCCGCAGCCCACCACCGCCCAAGCAACTCTTGCCGGTGTCCAGCAGCTGCTGTCCTCCCCTCTTGCTGGCGTCTAGCTGCTGCCGGAGGAGCTCCGGTGATCTTCCTTGGCTCCGGTGACAAGGTGAGCATCTAGCTTCCTTATTTGACCAGCGCTAATCCTCCACCAAAGCTGTCTAGTTTTCTGGACAGCTTGTTTACTTCATGTCGGAGCGTCATTTGGACGACGTTAGGAGCTCTGATAGTGTCTTTTTTGCCAGGGATTTGATCTCCGATAATCCTCATAGGTGGAGGCCAAAGGATTCGTCAAACGGTGGGTGAATACCTCTCCGGAGAAGTGAATTTTTAAGGACTCGTTTTGAATCCGAATTTTGTTTCGGATTGTGATCTTCTCTCTATCACAGCATCTTCGACACGAGGCTAGTGACTCGTATGAAGACGAGACTCATGACTTTGTGAAGTCATCCCGAAGATACTCGACGTGGACACGGATAGAGGCGATTCTAGCGAGGATCGCTCCGGTTGATGTCTTTCTCGCTACGCGTGATACGTCAGGTATACGTAGAATAATTTTCCTTTTATTGCAAAAATTTGAAACTACAGTTATGTCTACACATGTTGTACTATGCATGGGTGTTGTTATGTCTACACATGTTGTACTATGTATTATTTTTATTTCTTCCACTGTGCACATGTTTACAAATCATGTTGGATCACACACTCGCCGCGGTGCCGGAAACCCAACAATGGTATCAGAGCCCAGGTTGTGTTTCGACATAATCGTAAAATTGTTTTGCAATAGTCATAATTGTATTTATGGAAATTTTCTACTTTTGGCAAGTTAGAAGTATTTATGGAAATTTTCTAATTTTGCAAAGTCTAGAAGTATTTATGGAAATCTTCTACTTTTGGAAAGTTAGAAGTATTTATGGAAATTAACATTTTCCATAAATAAAATATTTTATTAGATTTGGAAATTTGTTTCCTAATTTAATAATGATTTGATTTGGGAAATCAAATCTAAAATATATTTTATTTCCATAAATAGTTTTGACAATTTAGAAAATTTGTTTTCTAAATTAAAAATTGACTTTCCTTAATTGAGAACTTCCATAAATAAAATATGTGATTAAATTTGGAAATGTGTTTCCTAATTTAATCATGATTTGATTTTGAGAATCAAATCTTAAACATATTTTATTTCCATAAATAGTTATAACATATAAGGAAATTTTGTACATGCCTTAATTGTATGCCATGTAATTGCATTAGATGCATATCATTATGCCATACTTGTCGTGACATGTAGATGTTTGCCATGTATGTCATGCCATGTAGATAATAGTTATTTGCATACAAAGAGGATGAGAGATAAAAACTCTTACTCAATATTAAAGCCTACATCTTCCATTAATATGGTTAGAACCAGAGTTCTATTTCCTGTTTGGGTTGTTGGACTCTCTCCAAGCCCAGCTCGAACCTGAACATGTTCAAACCATGGAATAGTTTAATACTAATATGATAAGAGTCAGAGGTCAATCGTTAGCTTTGGTTATTGGACTCTCTCCAAGCCGGGCTAATTGGTTGAATGAGCTCTAACCATATTAAAACTATTTCTCGATTAATGGGTTGGCTTTAACTTGGAGCATCGACTTGTTGGATTTTCTTCAAGGTCGATGTGAAGGGAGGTGAAGTTGGGTGCTATTCATGTGATGCATACTTGTTAATTAGTTAACAACCCGATGTATGTGTGAACATTCAATTAGTTGATAGCACATTGTGATAGTTGCATATATGTGATATGCAATCGGTATATTTGATACCTACCATCGTAGCTATAAATGGCTTGTTGGACTCTCTCCAAGGTTGTTCATATATATGTTGGATAACAGCCCATTCAGAGATGAACCTATGATCTCCCAAAGTGATTTTGGTGTTTTTAAAATTCGAAAAATGAATGGGATTTATGAATGTATATTGATACATTTTAAATCATCTTTCTCATATATGCTCGATTTGTATTTCGAGGATAATTATTGATCATGATGTCTTTGAATTTGCACTCTATCTTGGATTCAAATAAATTGACTGGGTCAAACTTCTTGGACTGGCTTTTTGATTTAACCTGAGAATTATTCTCAAGGTTGAAAAGCTTGCGAATGTCCTCGAAGCGCCTCTTCCCGCTCGTCCTAGTGACAATTCAACTCCGGACCAATTGTTGGCCTATTAGAAACATGTGATTGATTCTGAAATGGCAAGTTGCATCATGCTAGCCGCGATAATACCTGAGCTACAGAAGCAGTATGAGAATATGGATGCTCATACCATAGTCTTTCATCTTTATGATTTGGTTGATGAGCAAGTGAGATTCGAAAGTTTCAAAGTCTCCAAGCTCCTCTTCACCTCTGAGATGCAAGAAATTTCATCTGTGGTATTGCTCAACATGCTGAAGACTATGGAGCCTTCTGAGAAGCATGAGCAGGGGACGATGTTGTTATTTGATTCCTCGAAGAAAGGTTCTAAGAGGGAGTCAAAGGACAACAGAAGGGGAAGAAGAAAAAGGTTAAAAAGGCAGAACCAGCTCAGAAGGGCACTTGCCATCATTATGGCAAGGAGGGCCATTGGCGAAGAAACTGCAAGATTTATCTTGAGTCCATAAAGAAGAATAAGGCATCAGATGCCCCATCTTCTTCAGATATCTTCATTATTGATTGTCATTCTATTTTCCTCAAACACATGGGTATTGGATACTGGGTGTGGCTCACATATATGTAATGACATACATGGGCTAAGGAATAGAAAAAGACTCATCAAGGGAGAGTCAAATTTACATGTTGGGAATGGAGCAAAGGTTGCTGCACTCGCCATTGGAACGTATTTATTGAAACTTCCTACAGGACTTGTCTCAGAACTGGACAATTGCTTTTATGTTCCTTCATTGATAAAGAACATCATTTCTATTTCTTGTTTAAATAGAAATGGATACGATTTAACTTTTAGTAACAATTGTTGTTACATAACTTTGAATGACGTTCTTTATGGGACTGGAACTTTAAGCAATGGTATTTATATGTTGTATGTTTCCAGAGATATTTTCAATATCGAAGCGAGCAACAAGCATGCTTGAAAAGATAATCAATTAGACTCCTACATGTGGCATTGTCGTCTTGGCCATGTGAGCAAGAAATGCATGTCCAAATTACGCAGATGTGGAATTCTAGAATCGTTTGAATTAGATTCATATGATACATGCAAATCATGCTTAAAAGTCAAGATGACCAAGTTACCTTTTACTAGAAAAGGTGAATTGGTGGGTGAGTTGCTTGGTCTAATACATACTGATGTATGTGGACCTATGTCAACTCTAGCTTTGGGAGGCTATAGCTACTTCATTACCTTCACTGATGATCACTCACGGTTTGGGTATGTGTTCTTGATGAAACACAAGTATGAAGCCTTTGAAAGGTTCAAAGAATTCAGAAATGAAGTAGAGAAACAACATGACAAGAGTATTAAAATACTTCGATCGGATCGAGGTGGTGAATACTTAAGTCAAGAGTTTCTAGATTATCTAAGAGACAATGGTATATTGTCTCAATGGACTCCGCCATATACACCACGACATAATGTTGTATCTGAGAGGCGTAACTGGACCTTGTTGGACATGGTCAGGTCAATGATGAATCATACAAATCTTCCCATATCCTTTTGGGGCTATGCACTTCAGACAGCTGTTTACTTGTTAAACAGAATGCCAACCAAGGTAGTCTCTACTACTCCATATGAAATATGGAATAATAAGAAACCTCATGTATCTTACATGAAGATATGGTGTTGTCCTGCTTATGTGAAGCAGGGTGTATCAGACAAATAGGATGCTAAGTCTGATAAATGTCTATTTATTGGATACCCTAAGGAAACAAGGCTTTAACAATTCTATTATCCTATGGAACAAAAGGTGTTTGTTTCAAGGCATGCTGTGTTTCTAGAGAACGAGTTTCTCTTGCAAGAAAACAGTGGGAGTGTCATCGAGCTTGAGGAGGCTCGAGAGACTCAAATAGACATTGATGAGATACCTAGTGAAGCACAACAACCAATAACTCATAGTGATGAGCAATCAGGTGGACCTATTGAGACACCATATCTTCCTAGATCTAGTAAAACACGCAATATTCCTGAGAGATATGGATTTCTCATAAGTGAATCGAATGACATATTACTCATTGATGATGAGGAGCCTACCAGTTATGAAGAAGTTCTGACAAGTTCAGAAAGGGATAAGTGGCTTGAAGCCATGAAGTCGGAAATGGATTCCATGTATGAAAACCAAGTTTGGAACTTGGTTGACCCACCTGAAGGCATAAAGCCTATAGGGTGCAAGTGGGTTTTCAAGAAGAAAATTGACATGGATAGTAATGTGATTACCTATAAGGCTAGATTGGTGGCGAAAGGATATCGTCAAAAGCAAGGTGTTGATTATGACGAAACCTATTCGCTTGTTGCTATTCTTAAATCCATTCGGATGCTCTTGGCCATAGCGTCTCATTATGATTATGAGATATGACAGATGGATGTGAAAATAGCTTTCCTTAATGGAAACCTACTCGAGGACGTATATATGATACAGCCTGAGGGTTTCACATCGGTTGATAAAACCAAGGTATGCAAATTGCGACGGTCCATGTATGGATTGAAGCAAGCATCCAGGAGATGGAATATCTGTTTTGATGAGACAATCAAAAAGTTTGATTTCTCACAAAATCTAGACGAACCTTGTGTGTACAAGAAGGTTAGTGGAAGTGCAGTCTTGTGTCAAGTATTGTATGTCGATGAAATATTACTTATAGGAAATGATGTTTCAGTCTTACAGTCAGTTAAGATTTGGTTGTCTAAGACATTTTCCATGAAAGACATGGGAGAAACTACCTACATCCTCGGGATTAAGAAATATAGAGATAGATCGAACGGTTGCTTGGTCTTTCGCAGTCTACATATATAGACTGAGTGCTAAAGAGGTTTAGCATGTCGGAATCCAAGAAAGGTTTCCTACCCATCAGGCATGGGATACACCTTCGAAGTCTATGTGTCCGTGCACAGAAGACGAGAGGATTTGCATGAGTAAGATTCCCTATGCATCCACAATATGATCTATCATGTATGCTATGTTATGTACGAGGCCCGATATATCGTATGCTTTGAGTGTCACGAGCAAATACTAGTCTAATCCAGGAATGGATCATTGGGTGACTGTTAAGATGATCCTTAAGTACTTAAGAAGAACTATGGATGCGTTCCTAATATATGGAGAAGGGTACATGGTGATACATGGGTATACGGATGCCAGCTCTAGACAGACAAGGATGATTCCATGTCTCAGTCTGGGTATGTATTCACCTGGAATGGAGGTGCAATAAGTTTGAAAGGTTCCAAGCTTGACACTATAGCAGATTCTGCCAATAAGGTAGAATACATTGTAGCTGCGGAAGCAACAAAGGAAGCGGGTTGGATCAAGAAGTACATTTATGAACTTGGTGTGGTTTCAGGCATTGTTGAAGCAATACAGATCTACTGCGACAACAATGGAGCAATTGCGTAGGCGAAAGAGCCACGGTCTCATCAACGATTCAAATATGTGCTTCGCCGCTATCATCTGATCAAAGAGATCATTAGTAGGAAGGAAATACAAATCGAGAAAATCCCTACTGAGAGAACTTAGCGGATCCTTTGACTAAGGCATTACCTCAAAGTAAGTTTGAGGGTCATGTTAGAGCCAATGGTATTGGAAACAGTAGTGATTGGCATTAGGCAAAGTGGGAGTTTGTTAGTAATATATGAGAGATGTTCTAAGGCAATCGCCTTATGTTTGAATCATTTATAAGATAAATGAGGATTCACTATTTGAGTATACATGTTCTCATGTATTTGATTAGATCTTAAACTCATTTACTGAATGTCCACGATACGATTCATAGCATGAGAGAATTTGTGATTGGATCACAACTAGTGAGTATCTCTACATGTGTAATTGTGATGTATCGGAATTATCCTTAGTCGATGAATTGATGGATTTGGACACCATCAATTCTGTCGAGACTAGCACGAGGCATACTCTTTGGTGTATCCAAGCAGCTGATTCTCACTGGCTGGAGGCATTGTGATGTCCGGAGTTAATCGTGGATGCTAGTTATGGTAACTAGTTCATTGGAGTGACCAGCCGTAAGACTTCATATGGTTCTCTGCATATATAGATATGGTAACTAGGTCAACCATTTGATGAATCCTTCATCCTCCACCTATGAGATCGAATCCCCAGCAAGGCTACCGCTGTCGGAGCTCCAAACGTCGTCCAAACAATGCTCCGACTAGAAGGAAACAAGCTGTTCAAAAAACTGGACAGCTTTGGTGGAGGAGTTAGTGCCCGGCCAAAGGGAAGAGGACCGGCTAGTCCTTGGTCACCGGAGCCAAGGAGGGTCGTCGGAGGATCACCGGCAGCAGCAAGTGGCCGACGGCAGTAGGTGGTTGTTCGGCAGCAAGGAGGTGGCAGCAGCTCCATGAAGTTGGCGGCAACACCATGTTAGGCGGCAACAAAAAAAGAGGAGCTAGGGTTTTTGTGCAGCAACTCAATGGCTTATTTCCTTAGATTTTTAGAAAAACCCTTAAGCCGTGTTTTTATAGAGAACACATTCTCCTAACGGTTATTGGTTCATAACCAAAACTCGTTAACCCGCTCCAATAACTTAAATTAAAATAAACCAAACTGATTTGGTCTATTTTAAGTTAAAACGAACCGAACCAACTTTGGTTTATTCGTTTAAAACAAACCAAACCCCTTTGGTTTATTCTCCACCATTGGATTAGAACTAAACCAATTTGGTTCATCCATCATGTCTTCATAAGACACGACCCATCCATGCTTCCATTGCGACTAAAACGATTTCATGCTCGCTCCATGATTGGTCCAACAAAATCTAGTTTCTCTCGGTCTAAGAATCTCATTCTCAAGCTCGTTTTAAATCCTTTGGATTATGCTCGTTGTGCGTGTGACCAAATAGGTTCTCGGTTTATGTTTTACGTCTATAATTAACCATTAATTATAGAATGATCATGAGTGGCACCTAGTAGTACATCATGATCCCCAATTAACCGAAAAGATCAACGGTTGATCCAGAACTATTTCTGAAACCCATAAGCAGCTCGAATGAATCATGTCCCATTCCCTTCACTCATCTTATACCCACTTGGTTCAGGACATGGTCTATAGTGTCAGTCCCCACTAGGTTGACTACGTCACACCTAGCTTAAGTATCATTTCCTCGTCCTACGGATTCTAGTTACTGCACATGTATCTAAGAGTACCTTACTCTAAACATGTAATGCTTTGGCCAAAGACTTTAGTAACAATCCGACGAGAAGCCATGGGTATACATCTCCACGCAAGGAGTGGTGAATTCTTTATAGGCTATTCAAACACCTTCGATCACTTCGACTTATACCCAATCATCCCAGGTCCACATCTCCTCAGAGATGCTTGCTTAAGATGTCAAAGCATAAGTCTTTATGATCAAGATGACTTGAATTCTGCAAGTCAAAGGAACATCGCACTTAAGTTGCAGTAAGAACTTCATTGACATATCTATATATGCAAAGAACGATATGAAGTCTTATGGCTGGTCACTCCAATGAACTAGTTACCATAACTAGCATCCACGATTAACACCAGACATCACAATGTCTCTAGCCTGTGAGAATTAGCTGCTTGGATACACCAAGGAGTATACCTCGTGCTAGTCTCGACAGAATCAATGGTGTCCAAATCCATCAATTCATCGACTAGGGATAATTCTGATACATCACAATTACACATGTAGAGATACTCACTAGTTGTGATCCAATCACAAATTCTCTCATGTTATGAATCGTATCGTGGACATTCAGTAAATGAGTTTAAGATCTAATCAAATACATGAAAACATGTATACTCAAATAGTGAATCTTCATTTATCATATAAATGGTTCAAACATAAGGCGATTGCCTTAGGACATCTCTCATATATTACTAACAAACACCCACTTGGCCTAATGCCAATCGCTACAGTATCCAATTCCATATGCTCTAACATGACCCTCAAACATACTTTGAGGTAATGCCTTAGTCAAAGGATCCGCTAAGTTCCTTTCAGTGGGGATTTTCTCAATTTGTATTTCCTTCCTACTGATGATCTCTCTGATAAGATGATAGCGGCGAAGCACATGTTTGGATTGTTGATGAGACCTTGGCTCTTTCGCCTGTGCAATTGCTCCATTGTTGTCGCAGTAGACCGGTATTGCTTCAACAATGGCTGGAATTACACCAAGTTCAAAAATGAACTTCTTGATCCAAACAACTTCCTTTGCTGCTTCCGAAGATGCAATGTATTCTACCTCAGTGGTAGAATCTGCTACAGTGTCTTGTTTGGAACTTTTCCAACTCACTGTGCCCCCATTCAAGGTGAACACGTATCCAGACTGAAACCTGGAATCATCCTTGTCTGTCTGAAAGCTGGCATCCGTATACCCGAGTATCACCATGTCCCCTTCGCCATATATTTGGAACACATCCTTAGTTCTTCTTAAGTACTTAAGGATTGTCTTAACAACCACCCAATGATCCATTTCTGGATCAAACAGGTATCTACTCGTGACACTCAGAGCATACGATACATCAGGCGTCGTACATAACATAACATACATCATAGATCCTATTGCGGATGCATAGGGAATCTTACTCATGCAAATTCTCTCGTCTTCTGTGTGCGGGCACATAGACTTCGAAAGGTGTACCCCATGCTTGATGGGTAGGAAACCTTTCTTGGATTCTGACATGCTAAACCCCTTTAGCACTCGGTCTATATATGTAGATGCCAAAAGATCAAGCAACTGTTTCGATCTATCTCTATAGATCTTAATCCCGAAGATGTAGGTTGCTTCTCCTAGGTCTTTCATAGAGAATTTCTTGGATAACCAAATCCTAACTGATTGTAAGACTGAAACATCATCTCCTATAAGTAATATGTCATCGACATACAATACTAGAAACACGACTGCACTCCCACTAACCTTCTTGTATACACAAGGTTCGTCTGAATTTTGTGAGAAATCAAACTTTTTGATTGTCTCATCAAAATGGATATTCCAGCTCCTGGATGCTTGCTTCAATCCATATATGGACCGTCGCAATTTGCATACCTTGGTTTTATCAACCGATGTGAAACTCTCAGGTTGTATCATATACACGTCCTCGAGCAGGTTTCCATTAAGGAAGCAGGTTTCCATTAAGGAAAGTTGTTTTCACATCCATATGTCATATGTCATAATCATAATGAGCCGCTATGGCTAAAAGCATCCGAATGGATTTAAGCATAGCTACAGGCGAATAGGTTTCGTCATTATCAACACCTTGTTTTTGACGATATCCTTTCGCCACTAATCTAGCCTTATAGGTAATCACATTACCATCCATGTCGGTATTCTTCTTGAAAACCCACTTGCACCCTATAGGCTTGATGCCTTCAGGTGGGTCAACCAAGTTCTAAACTTGGTTTTCATATATGGAATCCATTTCCGACTTCATGACATCAAGTCACTTATCCCTTTCTGAACTTGTCAGCACTTCTTCATAACTGGTAGGCTCCTCATCATCAATGAGTAACACGTTGTTCGATTCACTTACGAGAAATCCATATCTCTCAAGAATATTGCGTGTTCTACTAGATCTACAAAGATGTGGTGTTTCAATAGGTCCAGCCGATTGCTCATCACTATGAGTTATCGGTTGTTGTGCTTCACCAGGTATCTCATCAATATATATTTGAGTCTCTCGAGCCTCCTCAAGCTCGATGAAACTTCCACTGTTTTCTTACAAGAGAAACTCTTTCTCTAGAAACACAGCATGCCTTAAAACAAACACCTTTTGTTCCACAGGATGATAGAATTGGTAACCCCTTGTTTCCTTAGGGTATCCAATATATAGATATAAATCAGACTTAGCATCAAATTTGTCTGATACATTCCGCTTCACATAAGCAGGACAACCCTATATCTTCAAGTAAGATACATGAGGTTTCTTACTATTCCATATCTCATATGGAGTAGTAGAGACTACCTTGGTTGGTATTCTGTTTAACAAGTAAACAACTGTCTGAAGTGTATAGCCCCAAAAGGACTTGGGAAGATTCGCATGATTCATCATTGACCTAACTATGTCCAACAAGGTCTGGTTACACCTCTCTGATACACCATTATGCTATGGTGTATATGGCGGAGTCCATTGAGACAATATACCATTGTCTCTTAGATAATCAAGAAACTCTTGACTTAAGTATTCACCACCTCGATCCGATCAAAGTATTTTAATACTCTTGTCATGTTGTTTCTCTACTTCATTTCTGAATTCTTTGAACCTTTCAAAGGCTTCAGACTTATGTTTCATCAAGAACACATACCCAAACCGTGAGTGATCATCGGTGAAGGTAATGAAGTAGCTATAGCCTCCTAAAGCTTGAGTTGACATAGGTTCATATACATCAGTATGTATTAGACCTAGTAACTCTCCCACTCGTTCACCTTTTCTTGTAAAACGTAACTTAGTCATCTTGCATTTTAAGCATGATTCACATATATCGTATGAATCCAATTCAAACGATTCCAGAATTCCACATCGGTGTAATTCGGGCATGCATTTCTTGCTTGCATGGCCAAGACGACAATGCCTCATGTAGGAGTCTAATTGATTATCCTTTCGAGCACGCTTGTTGCTCGCTTCGATATTGAAAACGTCACTAGATACGTCCAACGTATAAACACCATTGCTTAAAGTTCTAGTCCCAAAAAGAACTCCATTCAAAGTAATATAACAACAATTGTTATAAAAAGTCAAATGGTACCCATTTCTATTTAGACAAGAAATATAAATGATTTTTCTTTATCAACGAAGGAACATAAAAGCAATTGTCCAGTTCTAAGACATGTCCTGTAGGGAGTTTCAACAAATACATTCCGATGGCGAGTGCAGCAACCTTTGCTCCATTCCCAACACATAAATTTGACTCTCCCTTGACGAGTCTTCTTCTATTCCTTAGCACATGTATGTCATTACATATATGTGAGCCACACCCAGTATCCAATACCCAAGTGTTTGAGGAAATAGAATAACAATCAATAATGAAGATATCAGAAGAAGATGGGGGCATCCAATGCCTTATTCTTCTTCACGAACTCAAGATAAATCTTGCAATTTCATCGCCAATGACCCTCCTTGCCATAATGATGGCAAGTGCCCTTTTGGGTTGGTTCTGCCTTTTTAGCCTTTTCTTCCCCTTCTGCTATTCCTTTGACTTCCTCTTATAACCTTTCTTCGAGGAATCAACTAATAGCACCGTCTCCTGCTCATGCTTCTCAGAAGGCTCGACAGTCTTCAGCATGTTGAGCAGTACCACAGATGAACCTTCTTGCATCTCAGAGGTGAAGAGGAGCTTGGAGACTTCGAACCTTTCAAATCTCACTTGCTCATCAACCAACTCATAAAGGTGAAAGACTATGGTATGACCATCCAAATGCTCATGCTGCTTTCGCAGCTCATGTACCATCGTAGCTAGCATTATGCAACTCGCCATTTCAGAATCAGTCACATGTTTCTGATAGCCCAACAATTGGTCCAAAGTTGCATTGTCACTAGGACAAGCGGGAAGAGGCACTTTGAGGACATTTGCAAGCTTTTCAACCTTGAGAACAATTCTCAAGTTTCTAAGCCAGTCCAAGAAGTTCGGCCCAGTCAATTTATTTGAATCCAAAATGGAACGCAAATTCAAAGACATCATGATCAATAGATTAACATAGAAATATAAAATGAGCATATATGAGAAAGATGATTTAAAATGCATCAATATACATTTAAAAATCCCATTCATTTTTCGAATTTCAAAAACCCCAAAATCACTTCGGGAGATCATAGGTCCATCTTCGAATGGGCTGATATCCATCATAAATATGAACAACTTTGGAGAGAGTCCAACAAGTCATTCATAACTACGATGGTAGGTATTAAATATACCGATTGCATATCACGTATATGCAACTATCACAATGTGCTATCAACTAATTGAATGTTCACACATACATCGGGTTGTTAACACATTAACAAGTATGCATCATATGCATAACACCCAACTTCACCTCCCTTTACATCGACCTTGGAGATAGTCCAACAAGTCGATGCTCTAGGTTAAAGCCAACCCATTAATCGAGAAATAGTTTTAATATGGTTAGAGTGCATTCAACTAATTAGCCCTGCTTGGAGAGAGTCCAACAACCAATCTAAAGATTGACCTCTGACTCTTACCATATTAGTATTAAACTATTCCATGGTTTGAACATGTTCGGGTTCGAGCCGGGCTTGGAGAGAGTCCAACAACCCTAACAAGAAACGGAACTCTGGTTCTAACCATATTAATTGAAGGTGTAGGATTTAATATTGAGTTAGGGTTTTTATGTCTCATCCTCTTTGCATGCAAATAACTATTATCTACATGACATGACATATATGGCATACATCTACATGTCATGACACGCATGACATAATCATATTCATCTAATGCAATTACATGGCATACAATTATGTCATGTACAAAATTTTCTTATATGTCATAACTATTTATGGAAATAAAATATGTTTAATATTTGATTCTCCAAATCAAATCATGATTAAATTAGGAAACAAATTTCCAAATCTAATCACATATTTTATTAGTGGAAATAGTTGATTAAGGAAAGTCAATTTAGGAAACTAATTTCCTAAATCATCAAAACTACTTATGGAAATAAAATATTTTAAGATTTGATTTCCCAAATCAAATCATGATTAAATTCGGAAACAAATTTCCAAAATCTAATCAAATATTTTTATTTATGGAAAATATCAATTTCCATAAATACTTCCAACTTTCCAAAAGTAGAAGAATTCCATAAATACTTCTAGACTTTCCAAAATTAAAAATTTCCATAAATACTTCTAACTTTCCAAAAGTAGAAAATTTCCAGAAATATCATTATGACTATCGCAAAATAATTTTACGATTATGTCGAAACACAACCTAGACTCTGATACCACTGTTGGATTTCCGGCACCGCGGTGAGTGTGTGTTCGAACATGTTTCGTAAACATGTGCACAGCGGAATGAATAAAATAATAAATCTAATTTATTACAACACACACATCACACGCATGCATAGTACAACATGTGTAGACATAATCGTAAATTCAAATTTTTACAATAAAAGGAAATTTATATTACGTATACCTGACGTATCACATGCAGTGGGAAAGGCATCAACCAGAACGATTCTCGCTAGAATCGTCTCTATCCGTATCCACGCCGAGTATCTTCGGGATGACTTCACAAAGTCACGAGTCTCGTCTTCGTACGGGTTACTAGCCTCGTGTTGAAGACGATGTGATCGAGAGAAGATCACGATCCGAATCAAAATTCGGATCCAAAACGAGTCCTCAAAAACTCGCTTCTCCAGAGAGGTGTTCGTCAACCGTTTGATGAATCTTTCGTCCTACACCTATGAGGATTACCGGAGATCGAATCCCCGACAAGGCTACCGCTATCGGAGCTCCAAACATCATCCAAATGACACTCCGACGAGAAGGAAACAAGATGTCCAGAAAATTGGACAGCTTTGGTGGAGGAGTTAGCGCCGGCCAAAGGGAAGAGGACTGTCTAGTCCTTGGTCACCGGAGCCAAGGAGGGTCGCCGGAGGATCACCGGCAGCAGCAAGTGGCCGGCGGCAGCAGGTGGTTGTCCGGCGGCAAGGAGGTGGTAGCAGCTCCATGAAGTTGGCGGCAACACCATGTTGGGCGGCAACAACAAAAGAGGAGCTAGGGTTTTTGGGCGGCAACTCAATGGCTTATTCCCATAGGTTTTTAGAAAAACCCTTAAGCCGTGTTTTTATAGAGAACACATTCTCCTAATGGTTATTGGTTCATAACCAAAACCCGTTAACCCACTTCAATAACTTAAGTTAAAATAAACCAAACCGATTTGGTCTATTTTAAGTTAAAACAAACCGAACCAACTTCGGTTCATTCGTTTAAAACAAACCAAACCCCTTTGGTTTATTCTCCACCATTGGATTAGAACCAAACCAATTTGGTTCATCCATCATATTTTCATAAGACACGGCCCATCCACGCTTCCATTGCGACTGAAACGATTTCATGCTCGCTCCATGTTTGGTCAAACAAAATCTAGTTTCTCTCGGTCTGAGAATCTCATTCTCAAGCTCATTTTAAATCCTTTGGATTACGCTCATTGTGGGTGTGACCAAATAGGTTCTCGATTTATGTTGGTCATCTATAATTAACCATTAATTATAGAACGATCATGAGTGCCACCTAGTAGTACATCATGATCTCCAATTAACCGAAAAGATCAACGGTTGATCCAGAACAATTTCTGAAACCCTTCAGCAGCTCGAATGAATCGTGCCCCATTCCCTTCACTCATCTTATACCCACTTGGTTAAGGACATGGTCTATAATGTCAGTCCCCACTTGGTTGACTACGTCACACCTAGCCCAAGTATAATTTCCTCATCCTACGGATTCTAGTTACTGCACATGTATCGAAGAGTACCTTACTCTAAACATGTAATGCTTTGGCCAAAGTCTTTAGTAACAATCCGACGAGAGGCCATGGGTATACTTCTCCTCACAAGGAGTGGTGAATCCTTTATAGGCTATTCAAACACCTTCGATCACTTCGACTTATACCCAATCATCCTGGGTCCACATCTCCTAAGAGATGCATGCTTAAGATGTCAAAGCATATGTCTTTATGATCAAGATGACTTGAATACCGCAAGTCGAAGGAACATCGCACTTAAGCTGCAGTAAGAACTTCATTGACATATCTATATATGCAGAGAACCATATGAAGTCTTACGGCTGGTCATTCCAATGAACTAGTTACCATAACTAGCATCCACGATTAACTCCGGACATCACAATGTCTCCAGCCAGTGAGAATCAGCTGCTTGGATACACCAAGGAGTATACCTCGTGCTAGTCTCGACAGAATCAATGGTGTCCAAATCCATCAATTCATCGACTAGGGATAATTCCGATACATCACAATTACACATGTAGAGATACACACTAGTTGTGATCCAATCACAAATTTTCTCATGCTGTGAATCGTATCGTGGACATTCTATAAATGAGTTTAAGATCTAATCAAATACATGAAAATATGTATACTCAAATAGTGAATCTTCATTTATCATATAAATGGTTCAAACATAAGGCGATTGCCTTAGGACATCTCTCATATATTACTAACAAAACACAAAGTTGTTTGAGCATCCGACCATCGGGTAAACCCTTAAACACCAATTTTGAACATCCGATACTCAGTCTTAGCCACTTGGCGAAGTCCACCTCATCTCTCATAGAGTTCCCCACTAAATCTTTCTTCCCTCGGCCTACGTCCCTCGGATGCACCAAGCGCACGACTTCACAATTCCATCGTTCACGTCTCTTGCCCTAGAAGTCTGCTTCTCTTGGGCCTCACTCCATTCGCTCCCCGTCTGGCGGTCCCTTGGATGCACCAAACGCACGGCTTCACAATGCCATCCTTTACCGACTCAAGGACCCTGAGCCTAGTGAACTTGCCAAGTCCTCAAGACTTCCCACACCAAGCCTCATGCTTGGATTTTTCCATGCCATGCCCCATGCTTGGACTTTCACCGCCAAGGCTACACACTTCGACTTACTTGGCCAACCCATGTTGGACTTTCCAACACTAAGCCCTATGCTTTGATTTTTCCAACACCAAGCCCCATGCTTGGACTTTCACCACCAAGGCTACACACTTGGATTTACGTGGACAACCCATGTTGGACTTCCCATGACAATCCCATGTCATGCATTTTGTCTAACATTAAAATACAGTTCGAGTCAAACTCGAGTCCAGGCCGATTGCACCAACAATCTCCCCCTTTTTGATGTTTGACAAAACCTTAAACCCAAGTCTACCAATTATCCCTAATCAGCAATTCTCACATTCCAATGAGAATTCCAACTATCCCAATTGGTAACTTCTCCCCCTTTTTGACATACATAAAAAAGGTCCTCCCCAAGGGTATGAATGTCTCATATCCCAATGAGATCTTACAATCTCTCCCTTGGAGGAACACATGCCTACAATCTTTCTAGCGATCCCATATCACTTAAGAGAGGCAACTCAATTTTCCTCCCATGTGGAAAAAAACACATCCATCTTCCCATGATGGATACCTCCCCCTAAAAGCTTGCTCCCCCTTGACCATTGCACCAACAATGTCCTTGGAGAGTCCCTAAGCCAATAGGAACATTTAAACAATCAAAATTAAGGCAAAGTTTAACAATAAACTTCCATCCACCTTAAAATTGATATTCACCCTAAACACTTCTCCTAATCCATATCCAATGGATTTTCACCCTTTCTAATGCTCTCCATAGCATGTCCTAGGTTTAGGAGTGGTTAGGGGACAAAAACATAGCTGAACATGGGCCTGTCATTTGTGCTCGGATCGTTAATCGTACACTTACCTCATGATCTTGTGGCCTCCGCTGGCGGTCATTTGAACTTTAAAATCCGGTTTCAAGTTTTCAGAAATGAATTTCTGAAATTCGTATGTAAATATACATAAGGTGAAAAATCATGAAAATTCATATGTATATTACTTATTACAATAATTATGGGTGAAAAATATTAGAAAATTTTTTTACCCAAAAAATAACGAGATTGATACAAAGTTCAAAAGTTAGAAAAGCTTCAATATTGAGCCCTCTTTGTATCATCCTATTCAATGGTGATTACTATCAAAAGATATACTTCACCAAGGTTTTTCAAAATATTTTTAAAACCTTTAATTTAATTTTCCTATACATCTCACTTGTATCTAGATGTGTAAAACACATACAAGTCAAGTATTAGTGTGATGTGGGGTCTTTGTTATTTAGGGTTTCATGCATATCTCTAGGCAACAATATTTGATTCCCTTAAAATCATGCCTTAGTCCTTAAATACATTTTATTTATGAATGAATGATGATTATGACATAAATGATACAAAGATAAGAGCATGTGCCAATATCATGATGTCATGGCATGTGAATGAAATCTAAGCATACATGACATATAGACATAACCCTAAATATGATCATGATATTTTATATGATAAAAATAAATATGATGTCATGTCATGGCAAGGAAAACAAACATGACAATTATAAAATACTAAGGTATGAGATACCTAAGTGTTAAATTCAAATTGTCATTTCTTAGAATTAAATTCATTTTTCCTTAACGCCATTTATCCCACTAGTGTGCCAAAAACCCAAAATGGCACACCATTACTCCTAAGACCTAAATGTGCCAATTTAATCATTTTTCATCTTCTCAAACCACATTGGCACATCCTAATGTGCCAACTCTGCCATGGCTAGGTTAACTACCCATCCACTTAGGGTTGACACACCGTAACTCATCTAGCGTGAATCAATCACACTCTTAGGAACCTAATACCTATTGGAGCTCCTTGGGTTAATAAGGTATTCACTATGGATAACTTCCCTAGATACCTTCCTAATGACGCTTTTTGGCTTTGAAGCCTTTGTCAATTGGGTCTTTCCTAGGTCAACACTAGAGGTGACTCCTCCTTTGACCTTCTTAGTGGCTTTCTTGGTTTTTTCTTAAGTCCTTAGCCACTAAACACTTACCATGGCTAGTCTTAGGGATAACTTCCCTATTAGTCTTGGTTTTCCTAGACTTAGATATTGTTCCATAATTAAATGGAACATTGTGATAGGACATAGGTTTGTGATCCAAACCCCTCTTTCCCGTGGACATTTCTTGTTTCCTAGGCATTGAATTTTG
Source organism: Wurfbainia villosa (assembly GCA_025175895.1). NCBI lineage: Eukaryota > Viridiplantae > Streptophyta > Magnoliopsida > Zingiberales > Zingiberaceae > Wurfbainia > Wurfbainia villosa. The sequence goes on along the minus strand of CM046000.1, from coordinate 18,296,504 downwards.
AACATTTGACCCTTTAATTGAATTTGTGATTCTTGCTAGGGTCTTCTCCAATTTTTTAAGACTTGACCTCAAGGCTTGGTTTTCTAGTTGTAATTTTCCCAATTTTTATTTTTCATTTATCTTTTGGGAATTGTTTTTCCATTTAGGCATATGCCTAGATTTCTTGGGGTTAATGCCCACATTTTCCTCAATTCTCCTAATGGACTCCCTAGGTAGAATTGGTCTAGAGTTATTTGTCCTAGGTTTGTCCTTAGGTAAACTTACATGCTTAGCACCTAGACAAATATATTTATTTCTACAAGCATGCTTTTCATTAATAATTGCAAGAGAGCTAAAATAATTCCTAGCATGCTTATTAACCTTAGAGATTGAAGGTGCATTGATTGAATTTACCTTAGGGTTAGCTTTTGAAGCTCCCCCTACATGTGATACACCTTCTTGCCCTTTCTTCCTCCCCCTAGGACATTGGCTTCTATAATGTCCCCTTTGGTTGCATTTGAAGCACACAATTTGCTCCTTGCTTCTAGTTGAGGGAACTCCGACATCTTTCACTTTTGGTACTGGTTGAGCTTTCTTCACCTTCTTGGGACACTTACTTTTATAGTGTCCTTGCTCCCTACACTCAAAACATATTATGTGATTTTTATTTTTAATTATAATGCATGAGTTACCTAGGGAGGTGGTGGAAGCCTCTTGATCACTTCTTCCGGAGGTAGATGCTTCATCTTGACCTTGCTCCGGAATGGAAGACCTCTCCTCCCCCTCAATGCTAGAGGTGGAGGTTTCCACCAAGTCATCCACATCTTCGAATGTGGATGGCAATTCTTCAACAAACCTCAGATCTGGATGTTGATGGGCACTCTTCCTCCGCATGGACCAATGTTGGCTCTTCATGAAATTTGATCACCTTGTCCCATAGGTCCTTAGCATCCCTATAATCACCTAGTCTATACCAAATGTTGTTAGGAATCATATCACTAAGCAATGTGATTACCTTGAGATTTGTCTTGAAATCCTTCATTTGGTCCTTGGTCCATCTTGCCTTTTCAATTTGCCTATTGCTTTCATCCCTAGGCATTTTGAAACCATTTTCTAGAATTAACATGAAATCGAAATCAGTTTCGAGATATACCTCCATTTTTTTTCTCTACCATTGAAAGTCCCCTTCGAATTTTTTTGGTTTGAGGTTGTAGTCAGCCATCTTGTCGTGCTTGTGTTGGCGGTTAGTCATTGACAAGCAACCTTGCTCTGATACCACTTGTTGGAACGTCGATGGCCGACTAGAGGGGGGTGAATAACCCCAATCGTGTGTACAATGGAAATCATTCGTTCTTCTTGTGTCACTTGTCTATGATTGTTGTTAGCGCAGAAGAATAGTAATACAAAAGAAAATACTAACAACACATACAAGCATACACAAGTTATACGTGGTTCGAAACCGAATGGTTCCTACTCCACAGGTGAGCTCAACGAGCTCGTGTTATGCGCACGACACTAACAACACTCCTTCTCGACAACACGTCGGAGGTGGAGAAATCTCGTGCAAGCAATTACAAACAGTAATATACAAGATTAAAACTAATACAAAGACACTAAGAAATACAAGTAAAGAACACTTTACAACTCTTTGCTTTGAATTCTTTCTTGTTGCTTGCTTTGGTTTGCTCTTGAATGTCTGGAATGCAACAACAATTCCCCTCCAAAGTCACCCCAGAATCCTTGGCAAAATCCTCCATCTCGAGCTCCATTTATAACCTGCATCGAGCTGATTCCGTGCCCATCAGTCGACGGATCGTGACCATCAGTCGACTTGTCCTATAGTCGTTGTCTCACAATGACTAGATCCATGCTAGACAAGTTCCAACGATCACCCATCAGTCGACTGATGACGACAATCAGTCGACTGCTGACCTCGTAGTGGACTGCCCAGTCGACTACAGAGCATTCTATGCCTGCGACACTTCCATCAGTCGACTCCATCCCTTGTCAGTTGATTGTTAGGCCATAGAAAGCAGTCTAACACCAGTCAAACCTTAGTCGACTTCGATCAGTCGAATCGACACCTATGTCAGTCGACTGTTGTCGGGTAAAACCTCAAACACGAAGTTGTTTAAGCATCCGACCATCAGGTAAACCCTCAAACACCAAATTTGAGCATCCGACACTCAGTCTTAGCCACTAGGCCAAGTCCACCTCATCTCTCATGGAGTTCCCCACCAAAGCTCTCTTCCCTCGCCCTACATCCCTCGGATGCACCAAGCGCACGAATTTGCAATGCCATCCTTTACATCTCTTGCCCTAGAAGTATGCTTCCCTTGGGCCTCACTCCTTTCGCTCCCCGTCCGACGGTCCCTTGGATGCACCAAGCGCATGGCTTGGCAATGCAATCCTTCACCGACTTAAGGACCATGAGCCTAGTGAACTTGCCAAATCCTCAAGACTTCCCACACAAAGCCTCATGCTTGGATTTTTCCATGCCATGCCCCATGTTTGGACTTTCACCGCCAAGGCTACACACTTGGACTTACTAGACCACCCATGTTGGACTTTCCATCACTAAGCCCTATGCTTGGATTTTCCCAAGACCAAGCCCCATGATTGGACTTTTCACCACCAAGGCTACACACTTGGATTTACGTGGCCAACTCATGTTGGTCTTCTCATGACAATCCCATGTCATGCGCTTACATAACATCAAAATATAGTTCGAGTCAACTCGAGTCCGGGCCGATTGGACCAACACCTTTTTCTCCTTCTTCTTCTTCTCCTTCTTACCTACAAAAAGAGCTACACCTTTCTCCTTGGGTGAAGTGTTAGCATGCTCGTGCAACTCGAATTCACATAAAAGTTCATCAAGTTTAACTAGAGAGAGATCCCTAGACACCTTATAAGCATCTACTATTGATGCCCATAAGGTTGTTCTAGGGAAGGTTTGAAGAATATACCTCACAAGGTCTCAGTTTTCGACCTTTCACCTATCACATGTAGTCCGTTGACTACCTCCTTGAAGTGATCATGGATTTGGCTCACGGTCTTGTTGGTCTTCATGGCGAAGCTTTGTAGTTGGCATATCAAGAGGTCCCTCTTGGTTCTCCTCATCTCCTTTGATCCTTCATTCAATTCAATGAGCTTCTCCCAAAGCTCTTTAGCGGAGTTGAAGGGGCCGACTTTGGATAGTTGCTCCTTTGATAGACCACATTGAAGTGTGGTCGTTGCTTTTGCATTTGCTTGCGCCTTCTTTGTCATCTCTCTTGTCCAATCCTTTGTCAGTATTGGCACTCTGAATTCATCGACCGACTTCTCGAATCCATCTACAATGCTAAACCAATTATCAATATCGTTCATAAGGTAGTATTCCATCCTACCTTTCCAATAGCCGAAATCGTTGCCGTCGAAGAATGGAGGCCTCGCTTGTTGATTGGAGGAGAACATTTGGTATTGGTTTTTAGCAATACCTTATGAACATTTGGTACCAAGAAAATCGGTGCCAAAAACCTTTCTCAATTATCCCAAATTGGTAAACACTCTCCAAATGTTCTCCCCCAAACATTCTCCCCCTTTTTGACTAACATCAAAAAGGTTTTCTCTCCAAGGAGGTCAATGTCTCATGTCCCAATGAGATCTTACAATCTCCCCCTTGATCCAAAAATAAATACCTAGGATGCCTACCATCTTCCTAGTGATAATTCACATATCACTCAAGAGAGACAATCCTATACTCTCTCCCAATTTCCAAATTGGGTATCAAAAACCCATCAATTTTCCCAATTGATGATACTCTCCCAATAACTTCTCCTCTTTAAGGAGAAAAACACATCCATCATCCCAAGATGGATACCTCCCCCTAAAGGCTTGTTCCCCCTTGACCATTGCACCAACAATGTCCTTGGGAAGTCCCTAAGCCAATAGGAACTCTAAACCATCAAAATTAAGGTTCTAAGTTCAACATAGAACTTTCACTCACCCTAAATTTGATACTTTGACCTAACACAGCTCCTAATCCATATCCAATGAATTTTCACCCTTTATAATGCTTCCTAAAGCATATCCTAGGGTTAGGAGTGATTAGAAACCTTTTCCATAGCTGAACACGGGCTAAACAAACCTTGTTAACCCAAAATCAGACTGCGATCGACTCTCAGATCACGATCGCCATTATTGAGGCGATCGGTGATAACTAAAAATCTCGATTTTCACCTATCAGAAATGAATTTTGGAAATTCATAAATAATTATACGTAATTTGAAAAATCATGAAAATTCATACGTATAATACTTATGACACACACAATGGGTGAAAAATATTTGAAAATTATTTTACCCAAAAAATAGTGAGTTTGATACAAAACTCAAAACCATTGAAATTTTCAATGTTTTGGCCCTATTTTGTATTAACTCTATCAATGGTGATTGCTATCAAAAGATAGACTTCACTAAGGTTTTTCAAAATAATTTTAAAATGTTTTCGAAACTTTATTTTGGATCATATTCCTTGGGCTCTATGTACATGACTTGTACACATGCTTTCCCAATGATCCACAAATGAAACAAGATGAGTTTTAGTTCATCTAGATGCAAAAACTATGCACCTTGAACTCAACTCATATCCTAGCATCTCACATGTTTCTAAGGTGTATAAATACACATACATGTCAATTGGATGTGAGATGTGGGTTTTGTTCATCCTAATCTAGGGTTTTATGCATTCTCTAAGGCAACCCTACTTGATTCCCTTATAAATGGGACTTCAAGTCATGCCATAGTCCTTAATTCAATTTCAACCAAATTGTCTTAAATGCATGAATGATTATGGCATTAGAAATGTTATAAATAAGCATATGCTCATAATCATGATGTCATGACATAAGATGAAATCTAAAAACACATGACATTTGAAACCTTAATCCTAAACATGAACATGACATATAAAATCATAGAACTAGGCATGATGTCATGACATGGCATATAAAATATATAGGTATAGTAATACCTAAATTTTAATATTAATTGCCATTTGATATAGTTAGATATATTTTTCCATATTATCATTAATCTCCCTAGTGTGCCAAAAACCCAAAATGGCACACTAACACTCTAAACCCTAATTGTGCCAATTTGATCATTTTATCAAACTTCATAACTAATATTGGCACATCCTAAAATCTTTTAGGATTATAATTCAACCCTATTTCCAAGGTATCCATAACCTTGAAAATAACCTAAAATGCCACCTTTATCATGGTTGAGTTAACTACACATCCACTCAAGGTTGGCACATCCTAAACCCACCTAGCAAGAATCAATCACGCTCTTAGGAACCCAAAATCGATTTGAGCTCCTAGGGTTAATTAGGTATTTCTTAGGGATAACCTCCCTAGATACCTTCCTAATGACCCTCCTAGGCTTGTTAGCCTTGGTCATTTGGGTCTTACCTAGGTTGACTCTAGGGGTAACTCCCCTTGCAACCTTCTTAGTGGCCACCCTAGGTTTCCTAGAAACCCGAGCCACTAGGCACACCCTTTGGTCAACTCTAGGCATGACTTCCCTATTGACCTTGGTCTTCCTAGACCTAGTTTGTGTTCCATAGTCAAATGGGACACTATGGTAAGCTACCTTAGGCTTAGGTTTGTGACCCAAACCTTGTTTGCCCTTGGTTGACTTTTGACTCTTAGGTCCTTGGTGTTGACTTTGACTTTGACCATTAGACCCTTTAAAATGGTTTTGTAAATTCCTAAGGGTCTTTTCTAGTTTCTCAAGCCTTGACCTCAAGGCTTGGTTTTCTAATTCCAATTGCCCAATTGATTTTTGATTAAATTCTTGGGAATGGGACTTTCTAGGCATATGCCTAGTCCATTTAGGGTTTAGACCTAGATGTTCTCCTATTTTCCTAATTGATTCCTTAGGTAAAATATTTTTAGGGACATTAGTCCCAAATTTCTCCTTACTCCTAAGGTAAACATTTTTAGCACCTAAGCAAAATTCCTTACTTCTAGCATGCTCTTTATGAATTGCAAGGGAATTAAAATTCCTAGCATGCTTTTGACTATTAAATCTAGAAGGTGCATTATTGAAATATACCTTAGGGTTTGCCTTGGAGTCTCCCCCTACATGTATAGCTCCTTCTTGGGTCTTTTTTCTCCCCCTAGGACATTGACTCTGGTAATGCCCCTTTGAGTTGCACTTGAAGCATATGATATGCTCCTTGCTCTTTTGACTTGGGGCATCGGCATCCTTGACTTTTGGTGCCGGTGGAGCTTTCCTATTCTTCTTTGGACACTTGCTCTTATAGTGCCCGGTTTCCCTACACTCAAAACATATTATATGCATTTTATTATTAACACATATGTTTGAGTTACCTAGGTTAATGGAGACCGGAATTGGACTTTGGGCTTCTTCATCTTGACCGGATGTCGAAGCTTCTTCTTGATGTTCCGGTGTGGAGGTTCTCTCCTCCCCCTCAATCCTTGAGGTGGATGCTTCTTCCACTTCCTCCACCTCTTCCGATCCGGATGTTGATTCCCTATGAACCTCCGAATCCTCACTTCCTTGTGAGGATGATCTCTCTTCTTCACCCTCCTTATCTTCTTGAATTGATAGTGAACTTTCTTGAGCTTGAGAGGGTGAGCACTCCTCTTCTTCTTCTTCTTCTTGGACCGATGATGAGTTTTCATGGAGCTTTGCCACTTGGCTCCATAACTCTTTAGCATCTACATAATTACCTAACATACACAAGATATTGTTAGGCATTAAATCAATTAAAAATTTTATCACCTTATCATTTTTCTCGGATGCTTGAACTTGCTCTTCGGTCCATCTCTTCTTTTTGAGGAATCCACCTCTTGGTCCTCTTGGATATTCAAATCCATCCATCAAAATGGACCATTCCTCAAAGTCTCTCATCATAATAAAATCCTCAATTCTTCCCTTCCAAGAATTGAATCCTTCTCGTCCGTATAGGGTGTAGGGCACCGGTGTGTTGATGTCCCAACCTAATTGATCTTGGACTTCCATCTTCACCCTCTAGCATCTTGCTCCCGGTTGTTAATCCGTTGAAGAGCCACCGAGCTCTGATACCACTTGTTGGAGATTTGAGGCCGCTAGAGGGGGGGTGAATAGCGTTGACCGTACGTAGATGGAATTCGTTCGTGATTGTCTCTACAAAACTCGTTATGCGCAGCGGAATAGAAATAATCAACGCAATAACGAAAAGATACAATCACGAACACAAACACAACACGAGATATAACATGGTTCGGAACCGAAACGGTTCCTACTCCACGGATTGGGTTCGTACAAACCCTAGCGATGCCAATCACACACCACTATGATAAATACTCCTTCTCGACACAAGTCGGAGGTAGAGAAACCTCTTACAATAAGATTACAACAATAATCTAAATACAACAAGCAAATATAAGAGGAAATACAACAAGAGAAGTAAAGAACACTTTACAAAAACTCTTTAGAAGCTTGCTTGTTGATTGCCTTGGACTAGCACTTGAAAGCCTAGACCAAAGCCTTCTAGCCACCTCCATCAGCCTCACGCCTCTCGGATCCCTCCAAGTCATCCATGACTTGTTCATCCATCGCGCTAGCCTCCAGGTGCTTCCCTCGGCTATGTCATGCTAACGGTGTCTACACCGCCAAGGCACATTGGACTTACGCCGCCAAGACTCCGCTTGGACTTTACGCTGCCAAAATCAATCCCCTTAGACTTCCAAATGCCAAGACTCAAGCTTGGACTTTCCCTTTCCAACCCATGTTGGACTTTCTATGCCAAGACCCATGCTTGGACTTTCCATTTGCCAAGACCCATGCTTGGACTTCTCATTTGCCAAGACCCATGCTTGGACTTCTCATGCCAAGTACACAAGACTTGTACCTTCCCAATTGCCAAGTGTCCCACTTGGACTTTCCATGCCAAGTACCCATGACTTGGACTTTACCTTGCCAAGACCCATGCTTGGACTTTCCCATAATCACATGGTCAACCCCAGTCAACCATCAAAGTCTCCCTCGATTCAAACTCGAGTCTAGTCAATTATAACCTGGATCGATTGTATAAACAATCTCCCCAACATATTAACCGACATCAATGTCAAACATCAATGTCAAACCACTTTGTCAAACATCAAAACATCACTCGAGTCAAACTCGAGTCCTGGTCAATCGTGACCTGGGCCGATTGCACCAACAGATGAAAGGTCAAGTTTGACTTGACCAAATGCCATGTCATGATGATGACTTGGCATGGCCGGCCAATGATGATGTTCCACATCATCATGGACACATCATGGGGTGCCACCTCATGAGGGAGACCAAGAGCCATTGGCTCTTGAAGTTACATTCATGCATGTAACCCCCTTATAGTGGGTTATGGATGATGTGAAGTTAAGTTGTGTAACTTCATCTTCTTCCTCTTCTCTTCCCTCAAGCTCTCTCTTCCTCATCTAGCCATGAACGTCCAAGGGGTGCTAGCACACTCTAAGGTGTTTTTTCTCCACCATTAGTCTGTGTGGATACTTGTAGAGGAGTGTACACTTGACACTCTCGAGTTCCGGCGAACCTTTTGGACGAGCGGGATTTGCGAAGGGCGTCGCATCGAGGGTAACGTCCTTATCATGTAGATCTAAGGTAGATCTAGGGTTTTATACAAACACATACATGTTTTAGTTTTAATACATTTTCGCACGGATCCGTGGCCAGACTTCCGGGGTTTCCGCAACGCAAAAAGCGTTGTTTGCGGCTCGGAAAGTCCAACAATCCGGGCTCTAATACCACTTGTTAGGGATCTTTGGAAGGCTAGAGGGGGGGTGAATAGACTTTTATCAAATTCTAAAAAAAGGGTTAGCGGAAGAAAAAACAAGAACTAAATGAAAAACACAACAAATGCTAACACGAAAGCGTTTACGTGGTTCTGAGATTAAGCTCCTATTCCACGATGATCCTTAAGGTGGATCAACCCAACAATTCCACTAAGAAGCTTTCCTTTACAAGACACTCTCCTCTTCTTACAATGATGAAAATGAAATTTAGGAGAAGAGGAAGAATTAACACAAAAAAAGCCTTTGAAATTCGTGAGGAGCTTGAGATTAAGGTTAGAAGATAAGCACTAGCTCTCTCAAGCACCCCAAGCCCTCTTTTTATGGAGAGAGGGCTATTTTTCCCATTGGGCCACGATCAGTCGACTGATGGTCTCCATCAGTCGACTAGCACTGCGGCTAACGGCTTCTGATCAGTCGGATTCACAGGATTTCATAGGCGTCATCATCCAACGACAGGCTCATCAGTCGACTTATCGCTCCATCAGTCAACTGATTAAGTGATCAATCGAGTGATCACGATGAACAGTCGAGTGAGACCCCATTCTATGCCCGATGTCGACTTGATCAGTCGATTGCCTGTCTTGGCAGTCGATTGATGACACAATCGATCGCCAACCTAATGACGATCGATAGTCGAGGTTTTGGCTGACTCGGTCGAACACCGATCGATCAGTGATACTATATATCAGTCGACTGATACTCATCAAGTATAATAATTTCATACTTGAATTAACTCTCTAGACCTAGACTCAACCTTCTAGCTCTTCCTTAAGCCTTGTGCCTCCAGGACCCTCCGAGTCCATGACTTGTTCATCCTTTATGCTTTCTTCCAAGAGCTTCCTTCGGTTTCATCATGTCTTGGGTTTCTCTTTACCAAAGTACGCTTTGACTTTATGCTGCCAAGACTACATGCTTAGACTTACGCTATCAATACTTGCCTTTGGACTTCCTTTGCCAAGGTCCGCTTGGATCTTACGCCGCCAAGACTACATTCTTGGTCTTACGCTGCCAAGCCCTTTCTTTGGACTTCTTTTGCCAAGATCACACTTGGACTTTTCCTTTACCAAGTCTTCATACTTGGATTTTCTTGTCACTTAAACATGTTCACAATTAGATCACAAATATTGCCTAACTTAGATGATTATCTAAACATCAAAACATACAAATGCTTGGGGCATTGTTGCACCAACAGTATTGTCTTAATGGACTCCACTATATACACCGTAACATAATGGTGTATTTGAGAGGTGTAATTGGACCTTATTGGACATGGTCAGGTCAATGATAAATCATGTGAATCTTCCCAAGTCCTTTTGGGGCTATGCACTTCAGACAGCTGTTTACTTGCTAAACAGAATGCTAACCAAGGTAGTCTCTACTACTCTATATGAGATAAGGAATAGTAAGAAACCTCATGTATCTTACATAAGATATGGGGTTGTCTTGCTTATGTGAAGCGGATTGTATCAGATAAATTGGATATTAAGTCTAATAAATGTCTTTTTATTGGATACCCTAAGGAAACAAGGGGTTACTAGTTCTATCATCCTTTGGAACAAAAGGTGTTTGTTTCAAGGCATGCTGTGTTTCTAGAGAAAGAGTTTCTCTTGCAAGAAAATTATGGGAGTGTCGTCGAGCATGAGGAGGCTCGATATACTCAAATAGACATTGATAAGATACCTGGTGAAGCACCATAACCGATAATTCATAGTGATGAGCCATCGGCTGGACCTATTGAGACACCACATATTCGTAGATCTGGTAGAACACGCAACATTCTTGAGAGATATAGATTTCTCGTAAGTGAATTGAACGACGTGTTACTCATTGATGATGAGGATCCTATCAATTATGAAGAAGTTCTAAAAAGTTCAGAAAGGGATAAGTGGCTTAACGCCATGAAGTCGAAAATGGATTCCATGTATGAAAATCAAGTTTGGATCTTGGTTGACCCACCTGAAGGCATAAAGCCTATAAAGTGCAAGTGGATTTTCAAGAATAAAACTGACATAGATGGTAATGTGATTACCTATAAGGCTAGATTGGTGGAGAAAGAATATTGTCAAAAGCAAGGTGTTGATTATGACCAGACTTATTCACCTGTTGCTATGCTTAAATCTATTCGGATGCTCTTGGCCATAACGGTTCATTATGATTATGAGATATGATAGATGTATGTGAAAATAGCTTTCCTTAATGGAAACCTGCTCGAGGACATGTATATGATACAGCCTGAGGGTTTCACATCGATTGATAAAACCAAGGTATGCAAACTGTGATGGTCCATATATGGACGAAGAAAGCATCTAAGAGCTGGAATATCCGTTCTGATGAGACAATCAAAAAGTTTGATTTCTCACAAAATCCGGACGAACCTTGTGTGTACATGAAGGTTAGTGGGAGTGCAGTTGTGTTCCTAGTATTGTATGTTGATGACATATTACTTATAGGAAACAATGTTTCTGTCTTACAGTCAGTTAAAATTTGATTGTCCAAGATATTCTCCATGAAAGACCTAGGAGAAGCAACTATATCCTTGGGATTAAGATCTATAGGGATAGATCGAAATGGTTGCTTGGTCTTTCACAGTATACATATATAGACCGAGTGCTAATAAAGAGGTTTAGCATGTCGGAATCCAAGAAAGGTTACCTTCCCATCAGGCATGGGATACACCTTTCGAAGTCTATGTGTCTGCGCACAGAAGATGAGAGGATTTGCATGAGTAAGATTCCCTATGAATCCACAATAGGATCTATCATGTATGCTATGTTATGTACGAGGCCCGATGTATCGTATGCTCTAAGTGTCACGAGAAGATACCAGTCTGATCCAGGAATGAATCATTGGGCGGCTATTAAGACGATCCTTAAGTACTTAAGAGGAACTAAGGATGTGTTCCTTGAAAATGGTACATGTATATATAAAATTGCTTCATGAGGATAATACCCTCAATCCATGCATCATCACAATATAGGACTCAACAACATATTATCTTAACATCTCTGACCCATGTGGTCATCATACCACCCCACGCAGGGGGTTCACATCACGACCCCTACTCTCTCCACATCCATAGGATCCAACATATGCTCTCAAAGAGCCAAACAAGTTTCCATCCACAGCCATTCAACACTACACAAAAGTTCCATCGTCCATGGCCATCTCTCGCTCCCAAGCATTCCATCAACCTTGTCCTTGAAGCTCCGCAAACCTGTGGACATGAATTTGCACCTTTCGGAAAACTCCATCAATGTTATATGGCACACCATCATACTTGCATTTGTTCCGAACTATCCATATTTGATATATGGCGCATGAAATACCCAGGAACCTTGCTTTGACCCTCGGTTCCACTCCTTTATATCGCCTTTTTAAACCATCTAGCAGCTCCTCCAACTTCTCAAATCTAAACTAGATGGCAAGCCATTGTTTTATCCGATCCCAAAGGCCATAAGTGAAGGGGCATTTAAAGAAAAGAGGATCCATAGTTTCTTCCTATTTCTTACATACTGGACATATTTTGTTTTTCTCATAAGGCATCCTATTCGCCATACGATGTTTCCTTCGTATTAGTAGCCACATAATAAATCAGTGCTTTGGCATAATTTCGGATCTTCAAATAGTAGGGACCCATGGGGGTTTTTGACAAGTGCCTTGAAAGAACTCATATGCTTTTGAAACCCCTTTCTTTTCCAAGACAAACCATTCCATGAATTTCATATTAGCAACCCCCACTCCATTTGATCATTGCTTTTGTTGGGATGTATACTGAAAAGTCTATCTTTTGTATGAGCATCTTTATTTTGAAATAAGAATCATATGATCATTATTTGCATATTTATGGCTATGCATATTGTATAATATATTACATTGTAGATAACATGGTGTGTGGTGTCACATGGGAGATCATGTTATCGGCTCCTTGAAAAGTATAAGTAAAGGCTGACAACCGAGATGGCTTTGGACAAACCATTGGTATGGTTGTAGTGTGATTTGGTATTGGTTTGTCTTGACCATAGATTCATAATAATACACTTTGTGTGTATTGAGCAAGACCGAATTAGAGGTGATTCGATTTATTGCTGACTACATAATCGAATCGGACCTCAGATATTATATTATACATACTCTTAATCCCGATATAATAACGGGCACATATACTTAGTATTCATTTCTTTGATTTACCAATGGGCGAGATTTATAGATTAAATCGATAGGCTCGGTAAGTTGGGAAATGATATTATTTGTATGGTGTGCCATTGATTATAGGAGGAAACCATGTCCTATATATTAGGATGATTATGTCCTCTTACGGAGCTCATAAGGTTCATCATGTAAACCCTGCAGGTGGACTTGGTCCGGCATGATGAAAAAGTTGAGTGGTACTACTCATGGAGTTAGATGTTGATGAATTAATGATCAGTAAATTAATTAATCGACGGAAATTCGAGATCTTAAAAACGGGGAGAAAAATGTACATATAATATATAGAGCCCATATTAACTTATGGGGGTTGGTGAGGTAGATCAATGATAATCCTTTAGTGGATTAGATTATCATTAATGGATCGGACTTTATGTGGGCTTCATCCATTGGGTGGCCAAGATCCAACTCCTCCTCATGGTCTCTATTGTAGCCTATTAAAACCTCATGAAGTCTAGATCCAATGGTTGAAAACAAAACTCTAGATCCAAAGGTAGAGATTAAATCTCTAGATCCGACAGTTGAGATTAAATCTCTAGATCCGACGGTTGAGATTAAATCCCTAGAACCAATGGTGGAGATTAAAACAAGGCATATCCCTAACTCTATAAAAGGAGAGCATGGGGTGGGAGGCAAGAAGAATTCCAATTGAGATAGGATTAGGGTTTGGGAGGCTTAGGGTTTGAAGGCTTGGGCGGCACCAAATAAGGAAATTATTTCCTTTCTTCTTCTTCTTCTTCCTTGGTGGTCAGTGCCCATCTCTTTCTTCCCTCCCTTGGCCATCGTCCAAACCTAGTCATTCTCCTCTCCTTGGCCGATGGAAACAAGGCTTAGGGTCTTCCCTTAGAGCTCTTTACCGGCAACTATCTTCATCATCTTCTCCTTGTTGGACGGCGGCAAACACCTAGGTTGGTGTTTGTTAGTTGGCTAAAGGAAGGAGAAGGGTTTTGTTTCTTAGTCTTTCTCTTGTTCGGAGCGAGCAAGGAAGGAAGATAAGTGATCTAGGAGCTTCAACTTTTGGTAGATCGTCACCCACATGACGTCCAAAAGGAGGAAGGACATACAATAGAAGACCAAGTGGTATAACGTTTGTTTATATTCTTTTGTAAGTTGTCTATATTTGTTCTTCAATTATATGAATGCTATATATTCTATTTTTTGGCTAAATATACTTGGACCCCAAACATAAACACAAAAGTCGGTGATCCGTACATTGTCTTTTCCTCGACTATTCGTAGAATAGAGGTTGGTGGCTTGAACAACAAGTTTGTTCAAGTGACCACTCTAATCGAATAGCACGACGATGAAACGGTTGCTTGGGTAATCCCTCGTGTCAGGATAATTTTTTTTTATCCCGGGACATAGAAGGGATCACCATGAACAAGCGACTGAGTTGAAGTGGGAAGGGAAGTTTCCTACCTTCAAGTTGTATCAGAGCGACGATTCCCGGTTTTGTGTGTTTAGGATTCGGTTACTTTTATGCACTTTTCATATATTATATGTGTCGGATAAAAGTAGCATATGAGTAGGTTAACTCTTTGGTTGCAGGCATAGGATCGAACTATTATGGCCATATGTCTGTATGTGTATATTTTGTTGAATCCTCGGGGTTAACGAGGCTAGTATTTAAGTTTCGTAATTAGATACAACATTGTTTAGCCACTCTTTTTATTTTAGTTTACTTTTGATCTAGATTTCATGTACACTCCCTCGTGGAGTATATGATCGATGGATATAAATTAAAATATTTTTTCTCGACTCGGATCTCCGGATGGCTTGTACATGGCGTAGGGAGGAGTGGACGAGATGGCGATACTACGGGAGACATATTGAAGACAAAAGCCATAATAGTTAGAAATTTTTTTATTTTTCATAATTATTTCTTATTGTTTGATATGCATGTCGTAGGCTAGAAAATTCCTCAATTTCAAATTACTAAGTGGGAGAGGGATATTTTATAAATTCCCATGACCTCCATTACGATTTGACATGTGATGCAAACAAACTTGCGCGTCGGCTCTGAGTGCCTTCCTTCCCATTGGATGAGTTTGTTTGGGGATCACAAGGTCGAATATGGTTACAGGAAATTATTAAAGAGCGTGTGTACTTCCCCATTGGAAGGCACATAACCCGAGATAATTATCTTGGCACCAAGTAATGGTGAACAATTAAATACAAATATAAGTATCCTCTCCATCGGAGTCACTACTTTTATTTGTAGGGCTGAAGAGGAACCAACTATTAATTTTACTTGTCAAAAAGTTAAGTTGACAAGATAGTAAAATTAATGGGTAAAACCTCCTCTTACAAATGTAGAATTCGTATACATCCACACTATCGTGGCATATGATATTCTTGGTGTTTTGAGGTGTTGGTTGATTTTAAAATTTTATTTTTTGAGGAATCAATAATTTTTTGAAATCTAGTGTTTTGATCTATGTGATTCTTAGGTTTTCTTTCAAAATGACTTTCAACCCGCTCGCTGTGATACTGAAAGAAAATAAACTTACTGGACCCAACTATGTTGATTGGAAGAGGAATCTTGACATTGTCTTGACTACTGAGGAATACAAATATGTACTCCTCGAAGAGTGCCCTCCTAAGCCTACGGATGATTCTGGGGAAAAGGAGAAGGAGAGTTATAAGAAGTGGATCAAGGCCGATGAGATGGCGTGGTGTTACATTTTGGCATCTATGTCAAATGTACTACAACATCAGCATCAAGCCATGCCCACTGCTTATGACATGATGCTCAATCTCAAAGAGCTTTTCGGACACTAGAATCAGGCTACAAGGCAGGAAGCCATGAGGAACTTGATGACGACCACCATGATTGAGGGAACACCCATGAGGGATCATGTTCTCAAGATGATGGCTCATTTGAATGAGTTGGAAGTCCTCAGAGCTGAGATCGATGGGGAAACCTAGGTCGATATCATTCTCCAGTCTCTACCTAGGAGTTTTGGGCAGTTTCACCTGAACTACAACATGAACAAGAGGTTGTATTCGTTGGCGGAGCTTCTAATAGAACTCCAGGTGGCAGAAGGGCTATTTTGTCAGAGTACTCAGGTGCATGCCATGGTTACCCAAAAGGTTTCTACTTCTAAGCCGAAAGGCAAGAAGAAGAAGAAACAAGTTGGGGCAAAGGCGGTGGGAGGGACTCAGGGAGGTGTGAAGAAGCCGAAAGGCAAGTGCTTCACTTGTAAGCAGACTGGACACTGGAAGAAGGACTGCCCCAACCGCAAGCAGAACAAAGGTATATCTTTTGGTCTAGTCGTTGAAACATGTTTAGCGGTGTTATCTATCGGCACCTGGTGTGTAGATACGGGAGCCACTGATCATGTCTGCAATACTTTGACTGGGGTTCCAGGAAACCAGACGACTGGCTGAAGGGGAGATTACCATATACTAGGGCGATGCCACGAAGGTGGCAACTGTTGCAGTGGGAGATGTTTATTTATCTTTTGAGAAAAATAAAGTTTTGGTTCTTAAGAATTGCCTTTATATATCTTTATTTAGAAAGAATTTAATTTCGATTTCTAAATTTTTTATGGATGGATATTCTATTTCTTTTAATGACAGAGTTGTTATAAAAAGCAATAGGTAGATTATCTGTTCGGATGCATTGATAGGAAATTTATACACACTTGAACCAAAAGCTCCCACAATGCAAATAGAAGTTAATAACTCATCTTCTAATTCCAATAAGAGAAAAGAACCTTCGAAGATGAACTAAATATATCTTTGGCATCTAAGACTTGGTCATATTAACCTAAGCAGAATTCAATGGTTGATAGCTAATGGACCTCTGGGTTCATTAGTGGTGGAATATTTCTCAACCTGCGAATCCTGTTAGAGGGTAAAATGACCAAGAGGCCTTTTAAGGCCAAGGGGTATAGAGCCAAAGATGTGTTAGAATTAGTTTATTATGATTTGTGTGGTCCTATGTCTATCCAGGCTAGAGGTGGTTTTGAGTATTTCGTCTCTTTTATAGATGATTATTCGAGATATGGATACATTTACCTGATGCACCGCAAGTCTGAATGCTTTAACAAGTTCAAAGAATTCAAGGCTAATGTAGAGAAACATCAAGGTAAAAGTATCAAGACACTACGATCTGATCGTCGTGGTGAGTACCTCTTGGGAGAGTTTAGGAATTACTTATCAGAGGCTGGGATTCAATCCCAATTGTCTGTACCTGGCACACCCCAGCATAATGGTGTAGCAGAGCGAAGGAATATGACTCTTATGGAGATGGTTAGATTGATGATGAGTTATTCTGATTTGCCAGATTCGTTCTGGGGATATGCTCTAGATACGACGGTGTACATTTTGAACTTGGTTCCATCTAAATCAGTGCCTTCTACTCCCACAGAATTGTGGACTGGGCGAAAGCCTAGTCTACGTCATATTCGGATTTGGGGGAGTCCAACACATGTGCTAAAGGCAGATGCTGGTAAGTTAGAACCTCGTACAGAAGTGCGCATGTTCGTTGGCTATCCTAGAGGAACAAAAGGTGGTGTGTTTTATAGTCCTAGAGATCAGAGGGTGATCGTTAGTACGAACGCCAGATTTCTAGAGAAAGACTATGTGATGAACCACAAGCCCATGAGTAAGATTGTTCTACAGGAATTAAAAGGGGAAGTCACTTCTTCAGTATCACCGGTACAAGAGGATATACCACAAGTCACTTCACTGCGTGTCATAGAGGATACACAGGTAATACCTCATCGTAGTGGGAGCATTGTGAGATAGCCTGATAGATTCATGTTCTTGGGAGAATCTTCTGATTTGGTCCCTGGTGAACATGAACCTGATCCCTGGACATATGACGAGGCAATCCAAGATAAAGATGCAGTATCTTAGCAAAGTACAATGAATGTTGAGAATGAATCTATGGATTCAAATCAGGTCTAGGAGCTAGTAGAACCACCCGATAGTGTAAAAACCATTGGATGCAAGTGGATCTATAAAAGAAAGAGAGGAATAGACGGGAAGGTTGAGACCTTCAAAGCGAGGCTTGTTGCAAAGGGGTATACTCAGAAAGAGGGTATCGATTATGAGGAGACATTTTCGCTGGTAGTCATGCTTAAGTCTATCTGGATTCTCTTATGCATTGCTGCTGATATGGATTATGAGGTATGGCAGATGGATGTCAAGACATCTTTCCTTAATGGAAGTCTTGAGGAAAACATCTATATGAAGCAACCAGAAGGTTTCATTGTAAAGGGAAAAGAGCATCTTGTGTGTAAGCTTAATTGGTTCATTTATGGATTGAAGCAAGCTTCGAGGTCTTGGAACATCTGCTTTAATGATGTAATCCAGTCTTATGGATTTATTCAAAGTCCGGATGAGTCCTGTGTATACAAGAGATGTGATGGAAACGTAGTGGTATTTCTTGTACTATACGTAGATGACATTTTGTTAATTGGCAACAATATCAAGGTGTTATTGGAGGTAAGGGTATGGTTATCCAAATAGTTTGATATGAAGGACTTGGGAGAAGTAGGACACATCCTTGGGATCAAGGTTATAAGGGATCGCAAGAAAAGGATGTTGTGCTTATCTCAAGCTTCATATATAGACACCATTATGGATCGTTTTAGCATGCAGAACTCCAAGAAAGGTTTTCTACCTTTTAAGCATGGAGTTCCTTTATCTAGGAGATGTGTCCTAGAACATTTGAGGAAATAGAGGAGATGAAGGCGGTTCCTTATGCTTCGGCAGTAGGAAGCCTCATGTATGTGATGTTATGTATGAGACCAGATATCTACTTTGCCGTGGGCATGGTCAGCAGATATCAGAGTAATCCAGGACAGGGACATTGGACTGTGGTATAACATATATTAAAGTACCTAAGAAGGACTAGGGATTATATGCTAGTTTACCTGGCAGACAAATTACTCCCTGTGGGTTATACAGATTTTGACTTCCAATCAAATAGGGATAACAATAAGTCTACCTCAGGTTTTGTGTTTACTTTGGGAGGTGGAGCCATTGTATGGAGGAGTGTCAAGAAGAAATGCATAGCGGACTCTACCATGGAAGCTGAGTATGTGGCGGTCTCTGAGGCGACCAAAGAAGTTGTGTGGCTCAGAAACTTCCTGAAGGACTTGGATGTGATTCTTGGTTTGCCCAGAACTATCACAATTTATTGTGATAATAGTGGTGCAGTTGCAAACTTGAAGGAACCATGAGTCCATAAGGCAAGTAAACACATAGAGCGCAAGTACCACCTGATACGAGAAATCGTAAAGAGAGGAGAAGTTATTGTGGCCAAGATTGCATCGGAGGGTAATCTGGCAGATCCTTTCACTAAGGCCCTTTCGGCGAGAGCTTTTGATAGGCATGTGGAGAGAATGGGAATCAGATGTACAGCAGTTTGAGGACAACATAGTCTTTTAGTATAAGTGGGAGATTATTGGGATGTATACTGAAAAGTCTATCTTTTGTATGAACATCTTTATTTTGAAATAAGAATCACATGATCATTGTTTGCATATTTATGGCTATGCATATTGTCTAATACATTTCATTGTAGATAAAATGGTGTGTGGTGTCTCACGGGAGATCATGTTATCGGCTCCTTGAAAAATATAAGTAAAGGCTAACAACCGAGATAGCTTTGGACAAACCATTGGTATGGTTGTAGTGTGATTTGCTATTGGTTTGTCTTGACTATAGAATCACACTAGTACACTTTGTGTGTATTGAGTAGGACCGATTTAGAGGTGGTTCGATTTATTGCTGACTACATAATCGAATCGTACCTCAGATATTATATTGTACATACTCTTAATCCCGATATAATAATGAGCACATATACTTAGTATTCATTTCTTTGATTTACCAATGGGCGAGATTTATAGATTAAATCGATAGGCTCGGTAAGTTGGGAAATGATATTAATTATATGGTCTGTCGTTGATTATAGGAGAAAACCATGTCCTATATATTAAGATGATGATGCCCCCTTGAGGAGCACATAAGGTTCATCATGTAAACCCTGCAGGTGGACTTGGTCCGACATGATGAAAAGATTGAGTGGTACTACTCATGAAGCTAGATGTTGATTAATTAATGGTCAGTAAATTAATTAATCGACGGACATTCGAGATCTTAAACACGGGGAGAAAAATATACATATAATATATGAAGCCCATATTAACTTATGGGGTTGGTGAGGTAGATCAATGATAATCCTTTAGTGGATTGGATTATCATTAATGGATCGTACTTTATGTGGGCTTCATCCATTGGGTGGCCAAGATCCAACTCCTCCTCATGGTCCCTATTGTAGCCTATTAATACCTCATGAAGTCTAGATATAATGGTTGAAAACAAAACTCTAGATCCAAAGGTAGAGATTAAATCTCTAGATCCGACGGTTGAGATTAAATCTCTAGATCCGACGGTTGAGATTAAATCTCTAGATCCGACGGTGGAGATTAAAACAAGGCATATCCCTAACTCAATAAAAGGAGAGCATGGGGTGGGCACCAAGAAGAATTCCAATTGAGATAGGATTAGGGTTTGGGAGGCTTAGGGTTTGAAGGCTTGGGCGGCACCAAATAAGGAAATTATTTCATTTCTTCTTCTTCTTTTTTTGTGGCCGACACCCATTTTTTTCTTCCCTCCCTTGGCTGGCGTCCAAACCTAGTCCTTCTCCTCTCCTTGGCCGGTGGAAACAAGGCTTAGGGTCTTCCCTTACAGCTCTTGGCCGACAACTATCTTCATCATGTTCTCTTTGTTGGCCAACGACAAGCACCTAGGTTGTTGTTTGTTAGTTGGCTAAAGGAAGGAGAAGGGTTTTTTTCTTAGTCTTCCTTTTGTTCGGAGCAAGCAAGGAAGGAAGATAGGTGATCTAGGAGCTTCAACCTTTGGTAGATCGTCGCCCACACGACGTCCAAAAGGAGGAAGGGCATACAATAGAAGACCAAGAGGTATAACGTTTGTTTATATTCTTTTGTAAGTTGTCTATATTTGTTCTTCAATTATATGAATGTTATATATTCTATTTTGTGGCTAAATATACTTGGACACCGAACATAAACACAAAAGCCGGCGATCCGTACATCGTCTATTCCGCGGCTATTCGTAGAATAGAGTTTGGTGGCTTGAACAACAAGTTTGTTCAAGTGACCACTCTAATCGAATAGCACGACGATGAAACGGTTGCTTGGGTAATCCCTCGTGTCAAGGATAAATTTTTTTTATCCGGGGACGTAGAAGGGATCGCCATGAACAAGCGACCGAGTTAAAGTGGGAAGTGAAGTTTCCTACCTTCAGCTTTATTTCTTCCTTGATTTCTACCAACCTCTTAATTAAAGGGGAATCTAAATCCTTTGCTTTCCATTCCCAAAAATCCCCCCTCTTCACATAATGATGTCGCACCCATTTTGTCCATATTGTATTCACACTTGATTTGATGTCCCATAGTACTTTGGTAAGCAAGGCTTTGTTCCACCTAAGTAAGTTCCGAAGCCCATAACCGCCATCATCTTTTGGCATACAAATAGTGTCTCATGCTATAGGTGGGTATTTGGAATCCCATACAAACATCCGGCATATAGCTTTGATCTTGTCAATCACACCTTCCGGTATTGATAGTAATGAGAACCAATAGCATTCCATTCCTTGGATGATTGTCTTTATAAGCTCTAGCCTTCTTGCATATGACAAAGACTTCTTTGTCCATCCACTCATCCTTTTCGATATCGCATATAATAAAGGCCCATAGTTTGCAATACGTAGCTTCTCTGCCGCCAATGGAATACCCAAATACTTAAAAGGAAAAGACCCCTCTTAGAATCCCAAAATTTTCAACAACTCCCCTTTTGTATTACCATCAACTCTGGCCATATATAGCTTCGATTTAATGGGGTTTTCCCTTAAACCCGCCTCCTTCCCAAACTTCTCCAAACATCCCGCAAGCAACCTCAATGAGGACTCATCCGCTCTTGCAAATAACATTAGGTCGTTCGCATAAATGAGATGTGTGATGCCTAGTTCTTTGCACCTTGGATGGTGATGAAACGTTGGAAGCACAGAAATATCCTTGATCCTTCTTGATAGCACCTCAACACATAAGCCAAAAAGAAATGGAGACAATGGATAACCTTGTCTTAAGCCCCTCCCTCCACTAAAGAAGCCATAAACTCCCCCATTAAGGGATATAGAGAAGGTTGTCATAGTCACACATTGTTTTATCCAATCATGATATTATTGGGGAAACCCAAAACCAACCAATACCTCCATTAAGAAATCCCAATTTATCATATCAAAAGCCTTCTTCAAGTCCACTTTAGCCAAGCACCTTGGGGAAACCCTTTTGCGAGCATATCTTCACTAAGGATGTGTTCCTAATATATGGAGAAGGGGACATGGTGATACGCGGGTATACGGATCCCAACTTCCAGACAGACAAGGATTATTCTAGGTCTCAGTCTGGGTACGTGTTCACCTTGAATGGGGGCGCAGTGAGTTGGAAAATTTCCAAAAAAGACACTGTAGTGGATTCTACCACAGAGGCAGAATACATTGCAGCTTTGGAAGTAGCAAAGGAAGCGATTTTGATCAAGAAGTTCAATTATGAACTTGGTGTGGTTCCTGCCATTGTTGAAGCAATACTGATTTACTACAACAACAATGGAGCAATTGTACAGGTGAAAGAGCCAAGGTCTCATCAACTATCCAAACATGTGCTTCACCGCTATCATTTGATCAGAGAGATCATTAGTAGGAAGGAAATACAAATCGAGAAGATTCCCACTGAAAGGAACTTAGCGGATCCTTTAACTAAGGCATTACCTCAAAGTAAGTTTGAGGATCATGTTAGATCTTATGGTATTGGATACTGTGGCGATTGGCATTAGACCAAGTGGGAATTTGTTAGTAATATATGAGAGGTGTCCTAAGGCAATCGCCTTATGGTTGTACCATTTATTTGATAAATGAAGATTCACTATTTGAGTATGCATGTTTTCATGTATTTGATTGGATCTTAAACTCATTTACTGAATGTCCGTAATACGATTCACAACATGAGAAAATTTATGATTGGATCACTACTAGTGAGTATCTCTACATGTGTAATTGTGATGTATTGGAATTTTTCCTAGTTGATGAATTGATGGATTTGGACACCATCAATTCTATCAAGACTAGCATGAGGTATACTTTTTAGTGTATCCAAGCAGCTGATTCCCACTTGCTGGAGATATTGTGATGTCCGGAGTTAATTGTGGATGCTAATTATGGTAACTATTTCATTGGAGTGACCAGCTGTAAAACTTCATATGATTCTCTGTATATATGGATATGTTAATGAAGTTCTTACTGTAGCTTAAGTGCGATGTTCCTTTGACTTGTGGTATTCAAGTCATCTTGGTCATGAAGACTTATGCTTTTGACATCTTAAGCAAGCATCTCTGTGGAGATTTGGACCCGAGATGATTGGGTATAAGTTGAAGTGGCCGAATGTGTTTGAATAGCCTATAAAGGATTCATCTCTTCTTGTGAGGAGATGTATACCCTTGGCTTCATGTCGGATTGTTACTAAAGTCTTTGGCCAAAGCATTGCACGTTTAGAGTAAGGTACTCTAGGATACATGTGCAGTAACTAGAATTCGTAGGATGAGGAAATGATACTTGGGCTAGGTGTGACATAGTCAGCTAGTGGGGACTGACACTATAGACCATGTCATGAACCAAGTGGGTAAAAGATGTGTGAAGGGAACGGGGCACAATTCATTGTAGTTGCTGAAGGGTTTTAGAAATGGTTATGGAATCAACCGTTGATTTTCAGATTAATTAGGGATCATGATGTACTATTAGGTGCCACTCATGATCATTCTATAATTAATGGTTAATTATAGATGGCCAACATAAATCGAGAACCTATTTGGTCACACACACAACGAGCATAATCCGAAGGATTTAAAATGAGATTGAGAATGTGATTCTTAGATCGAGAGAAACTAGGTTTCGTTAGGCCAAACATTGAGCGAGCATGAAATTGTTTCAGTCACAATGGAAGCATGGATGGGCTGAGTCTTATGAAGACATGATGGATGAATCAAATTGATTTGTTCTAATCCAATGGTGGAGTATATACCAAAGGGGTTAGGTTTGTTTTAAACGAATGAACCAAAGTTGGTTCGGTTCGTTTTAACTTAAAATAGACCAACTCGGTTCGGTTTATTTTAACTTAAGTTATTAGAGCGGTTTAACGGATTTTGGTTATGAACCAATAACTCTAAGGAGAAGTTTTCTTATTGGCTAAAAAACACGGGCTCTATAAAAATGCAGTTAGGTTTTTGGAGAGCCCTAAGTTTTATTTTGGGAATAAACTTCTCCTCTCCTCTCTCTCTCTTCTCCTTGCCGCTGCACAAAGTCTCCACGCTGTCGCCTCTTGCATCTCCTTCCGTCGACGCCACCAGCTGCCTCCGGCCACCTACTGCTGTCGGCGACCCTCCGGCGACATCCCTTGGCTCCAGTGACCAAGGTGTAGCCGACCTTCCTCCTTTGGGCTGGTGCAAATCCTCCACCAAGCTGTCCAGTTTTCATGACAGCTTGTTTCCTTACATGTCAGAGCATCGTTTGGAGCTCTGACAGCGGCTACCTTGCTAGGGATTCGATCTCCGGTAATCCTCAAAGGTGGAGGACCAAGGATTCGTCAATCGGTTGATGAATACTTTTCCGGAGAAGCGAGTTTTGGGGACTCATTTTCGAATCCAAATTTTTGATTCGGATTGTGATCTTCTCTCAGTCACATCGTCTTTGACACGTGGCTAGTGACTCCTATGAAGACGAGGCTTGTAACATGGTGAAGCTATCCCGATGGTACTCGGCGTTGATATGAATAGAGTTGATTCTAGCGAGAGTCGCTCCGGTTGATGTCATTCCCGCTGTACGTGATACGTCAGGTATAACCAGAGTAATTTCCTTTTATTGCAAAATTTGAAACTATGATTATGTATACACATGTTGTACTATGCATGCGTGTGATGTGTGTGTTGTAATAAATTATATTTATTGTTTTTAATTCTTCTGCTGTGTATAGGTTTATGAAACATGTTCGAACACACACTCGCCGTGGTGCCGAAAATCCAATAGTCTTTTAGCCAAAGGTTTAAAGAAGTCCCCCTCTCTATGACCCTGAGTGAAGGCTCCTACCATCATACGGGATTTCATAGTGGGAATTTCCCGTGCTTCCTATATGAATCTCTGAACATACTATCGCAAACTCTCCTGCTCTCTCTATTTAAGATCAAAAAGACTAAGCGGTTAAGGCAAAATATTTTTTAGAACTAGAAAAATCTCTTAAAAATAATGTTGAATAATCCTTGAATGAGGCAATACTATGTGGCTTAAATCACTAAACCATTGTTGTGGCTGTCCTACTAATGTAGTAAGAAACACTCGACACTTAATCCCATCGGTATAGCGGTACAATAAGGCAAAATTCTCAAATCTGCTTAAATGATCCTTAGGATCAGAAGATTCATTATATTTGGGCATATGAGGAAGTCAGAAGTGTCGAGGTAATTCTTCATTCAAGACATCCCTAGTGAAAGGGTTTGATTCTTCTATTTTTACAATAGTGCCCATAACAGGAGCATCCCCCTCAGATTGCACATTCTAAAGAGGAGCTTCACACTTCTTTTTCTTCGCCTTCTCTTGTTTACAGACACGTGAAGAACCAATCTTCAGACGAGAGACTCTGACCACCTCTTCTTTAGAATCCTCATCGAATACATCCTCCTCCTTGATCTTCTTTGGGGTGTCCCTCTGTGACATTTGATCCATCATCTCAGCCATTATTTGCATAAGATCCTCCCTATACAAGGGCTCATGACGTCTTTTGTTGGTGCCTCCTTTGGAAGTACTGGAGATAGAATTCTCCTCCTCTACTGGCTCCTTCAACATCCTTCTAGTGTTCACCATCATGAATTTTTATTCAGTTTCCCATAGATGGTGCCAATTTGATGGTGTTCACTTCTTCGGGCTGCCAAGATCTCCCTCCCCCTTCTTGTGGATCGTCGGATCTGTCACCAAAGAGGGTTAAAGATGAGATAAAGAGATATCTTCTTCTTGAGTCACCTTGGATCCTAGAAGAAGAAGTAGATCTGCCACTCTGAGAAGGAATGTTAAAAATAGGTCGGCTTCCTGGCATGGCCACTCCGATGCTCAAGTCAGTAAAGGTATGAAAAAATGTAAAAAGAATGAAGAAGAAGAAGATATTTGTGGTACCGAATAGCAAAGAAACAACCATCCCCCATCCTTTCTGTTAGGTTTCCGACACCGTGGCGAGTGTGTGTTCGAACATGTTTCGTAAACATATGCACAACGGAAGAATTAAAAAAACAATAAATCTAATTTATTACAACACACACATCACACGCATGCATAGTACAACATATGTAGACATAATCGCAATTTCAAATTTTCCAATAAAGAAAATTACTCTAGTTATACCTGACGTATCACCTGCAGCGAGAATGACATCAACCGGAGCGACTCTCGCTAGAATCGCCTCTATCCGTATCCACACCGAGTATCGTCGGGATGGATTCACAAAGCCACGAGCCTCATCTTCGTAGGAGTCACTAGCCTCGTGTCGAAGACGATGTGATCGAGAGAAGATCATAATCCGAATCAAAATTCAAATTATAAATCGAGTCACAATAACTTGCTTCTCCAGAGAGGTATTCGTCAACCGTTTGACAAATCCTTCATCCTCCACCTATGAGGATGAAAGGAGATCGAATCCCCAATAAAGTAGCCACTGTCGAAGCTAAAAATGTCATCCAAATGACGCTCCGACACGTTAGGAAACAAGCTGTCTAGAAAACTGGACAGTTTGGTGGAGGATGTTGTGCCAGCAAAAGAGGATGGTCGGCCAACCCTTGGTCACCGAAACCAAGGTGTGTCATCGGAGGATGGCCGGCAGTAGCTTGGACGCAAGCAGCAGCTAGGACGATGGCACAAAAGCTAGGTGACAACAAGGTTGGACCGCAACAAGGAGAAGAGAGGGAGAGGGGTTGGGCGGCTAGGTTTTTCCAACAACCAAAAGTATTCCACGAAAAACTCTTAAGCCATGTTTTTATAGAGAACACATTCTCCTAACGGTTATTGGTTCATAACCAAAACCCGTTAACCTGCTCCAATAACTTAAGTTAAAATAAACCAAACCGCGTTGGCCTATTTTAAGTTAAAATGAACCGAACCAACTTTGGTTCATTCGTTTAAAACAAACCAAACCCCTTTGGTTTATTCTCCCCATTGGATTAGAACCAAACCAATTTGGTTCATCCATCATATCTTCATAAGACATGACCAATCCATGCTTCCATTGCAACTGAAACGATTTCATGCTCGATCCTTGTTTGGTCCAACCAAACCTAGTTTCTCTCAGTCTGAGAATCTCATTCTCAAGCTTGTTTTAAATCCTTCAGATTACGCTCGTTGTGTGTGTGACCAAATATATTCTCGGTTTATGTTGGGTGTCTATAATTAACCATTAATTATAGAACGATCATGAGTAGCACCTAGTAGAACATCATGATCCCCAATTAACCGAAAGATCAACGGTTGATCCAGAACTATTTCTGAAACACTTCAGCAACTACAATGAATCGTACCCCATTCCTTTCACTCATCTTATACCCACTTGGTTCAGGACATGGTCTATTGTGTCAGTCCCCACTAGGTTTACTACGTCACACCTAGCCTAGGTATCATTTCATTATCTTATGGATTCTAGTTACTGCACATGTATCAAAGAGTACTTTACTCTAAACATGTAATGCTTTGGCCAAAGACTTTAGTAACAATCCGAAGAGAGGCCATGGGTATACATCTCCTCGCAAGGTGTGGTGAATCCTTTATAGTCTATTCAAACACCTTCGATCACTTCGACTTATTCCCAATCATCCCTATTGGTGCAATCGGCCCAGCAGTACCTTGATGGTATTTTGATGATAGACAAAACTCATGACATGGGATTGTCATGGGAAAGTCCAACATGGTGTTGGCATGGAAAATCCAAGCATGGAGCTTGGTGTGGAAAAATCCAACATGGTATTAGCATGGAAAATCCAAGCATGGAGCTTGGTGTGGGAAAGTCCAACATGGGGTTGGCATGGGAAATCCAAAGCATTGCGAAGCCGTGCGCTTGGTGCTTGGTGAGAAATGCATTGCGAAGTCGTGCGCTTGGTGCATATGGGAAGTCTTAAGGACTTGGTAAGTTCACTAGGCTCGGGGTCCTTGAGTCGGTGAAGGATGGCATTGCGAAGCCGTGCGCTTGGTGCATCCGAGGGACCGCCAGATGGGGAGCGAATGGAGTGAGCCCAAAGGGAAGCATACTTCTAGGGTATGAGACGCGAAGGATTGCGTTGCGAAGCCGTGCGCTTGGCGCATCCGAGGGACGTAGGCCGAGAGAAGAGAGCTTCTGTGGGGAACTCCATGAGGGATAAGGTGGATTTGTCCAAGTGGCTAAGATTGAGTGTCGGAGGCTCAAACATCGTTATGTTTAAGATTTTAGCCGACATCAGTCGACTGGCATAGGTGCCAGTCGACTACTCTAGGTCGTATGGGTTCGACCAGTGTTCGACTGAACCAAGTCTAGATGATCACCGACCGCCGAGGAGGGCAATGATCGTTGAGATCGGCCGATCCGCCGAGGGATGGCAATGATCGATAACACCGCACGCAGACGAATGGAGTCGAGCTCGCCAGCACTCGACTGATGGTTGATCAGTCGACTGATGGGTGCCATCAGTCGACTAATGTGTGATCCGTTGGAACTCAACCAACGTGGATTTGACCGTTGTGAGACAATGGCTACGGGACCAGTCGACTGATGGTCATGATCAATCGATTGATGGGCGCAAAAATAGCTTGATGCAGGTTATAAATGGAGCACGAGTTGGAGGATTTTGCCAAGTTTTTTGTGGAGCTATTGGAGGGGAATTGCTGCTGCATTCCAGTCCTTCAAGAGCCATCTAAAGCAAGCAACAAGCAACAAGCAAAGTGATCAAAGCAATCGGTGAAAGTTTTCTTGTGTATTGTATTTGTATATTTGCTTGTATTTCTATATTACTGTTGTAATTGCTTGTGAGAGGTTTCTCCACCTCCGACGTGTAGTCGAGAAGGAGTTTGAGTATTGCCGTGTAAATCTCTAGAGCTCGAGGAGCTCGCCCGTGGAGTAGGAACCATTCGGTTCCGAACCACGTATATCGTGTGTGTTTGCGTGTGCTTATTTGTTGTTAGTATTGTTATTGTTTTATTGTTTCCGCTGCGCTAACGACAATCATAGACAAGCAACGCAATGAGAACGAGAGAATTACGACATCAAACAAACGAGGGCTATTCACCCCCCTCTAGCCGGCCAATCGATCCCCCAACAATCCCGGGTCCACATCTCCTTAGAGATGCTTTCTTAAGATGTCAAAGCATAAGTCTACATGACCAAGATGACTTGAATACTGCAAGTCAAAGGAACATCGCACTTAAGCTGCAGTAAGAACTTCATTGACATATCTATATATGCAGATAACCATATGAAGTTTTACAGCTGGTCACTCCAATGAACTAGTTACCATAACTAGTATCTACGATTAACTCCGGACATCACAATGTCACTAGCCAGTGAGAATCAGCTGCTTGGATACACCAAGGAGTATACCTCGTGCAAGTCTCGACAGAATTGATGGTGTCCAAATCTATCAATTCATCGACTAGGGATAATTTCGATACATCACAATTACACATGTAGAGATACTCGTTAGTTGTGATCCAATCATAAATTCTCTCATGCTGTGAATCATATCATGGACGTTCAGTAAATGAGTTTAAGATCTATTCAAATATATGAAAACATGTATACTCAAATAGTGAAGCTTCATTTATCTTATAAATGGTTCAAACATAAGGTGATTGCCTTAAGACATCTCTCATATATTACTAACACTTTCAGCCCCTTTTATAGATGGTTTAACCCGCCTTCTGCTTAAGGTATATTTACTTTAATGCCCTTTGCCAAGCTGTCATTGTAACTGTTTTTCCCACTTATATTCAAAATATCTCCTTTGAATGCTTCATGTGCTTTATATTTTCCTGCCAAGTATTAATTAGATAAAATATATAAACAAATGATAAAATATCCTATATTAATCATATTTATCTTCCTCGAACTCTTCCTTCTATTCCCAACATCCCATTCCTCCTTATTTTCCCATGTACAAAGAGAACCTCCAACACCCACATATAAACTGTTCGGGAAACAAACACACTTCTCGGGCTTTATACATACTGATTGGGAAAAGCATAGACTGCTCAAGAAACAAACACACTGCTCAGTGTTTATACATACTGATCGGGAACAACACAAACTACTTGGGAAACAAACACACTACTTGGGATTTATACATACTCTTCAGGAACAACACAGACTGCTCAAGAAAAAAACACACTACTCAAGAAATACATAGACTGCCAAGAAACATACTAACCTCTCATGATTACACATAAATCGCTCTGACAACACCATACTTGTCACTAAACAATACTGCCCTGCTTACTCACACTGTGCTCAAGAATCATATATACTGCTCGGGCAACCTATATACTTCTTGAGTAATGAACACACTGCTCAAAAAATACATTAATCACTCGAAAATTTTCTCAAAATCCTGACAAACCTTGTGTGTACAAGAGGGTTAGATGGAGTGTGTGAAGGTCGAAGCTTCGCTTCTCGCTTTGCCTCGGTCACTTGTGCATGGCGATCCAATCATACATCCCTGAATTAAAAAAAATTAATCCAAACGAAGATGGATTACCCAAGCAACTGATCCATCATCGTGCTTCTTGATTTGAGTCGTCGCCCAAACAAACTTGTTGTTTAAGCAACCTAACTCTTTGCTCGATTAGTTGCGGAATAGATGATGTACAGATCGCCAATTTTTATATTTATCATCGGGGTCCAAGTAAATTAACCACATGCATAATACAAAAGAACTAAATCAAAACAAACAATATTATACCTCTTGTTTACCTCTTGGTCTTCTATTATATAAACTATCCTCCTCTTGGACGTTGTGTGGGCAACGATCCTCCAAGAGTTGAAGGCTCCTAGATCACGTATCTTCCCATCCTTGTTCGCTCCGAACAAGGGAAGATAACCAACACACTTCTTCTCCTATCTAATGCTGACCACCAAGCCACCTAGCTTGGTTGTTGCCACCGGCCAAGGAGAGGAAGAGAGGAGAGGTGGGTGCCGGCCAAGAGGGGAACTCTTATTGCTACCGGCAAATGGAGAAAGAGAGGAAGAAGAACCGCCGGCCAATGGAGAAGCTAACCTTGGTTTCCGCCGCCCAAGAGGGGAATCAAACCCTAGCCACCTCCAACGCCAACCTTTGCTTGTCGCCCAAGCCTTGGAAGCAAACCCTAATCTCCAAAAATTATTCTTGCCGCCCAAGCCTCCTCTACTCCTTATAGAGATTTCACCCAAGCCTGCTTTTAATCGTGTCCATTTGATCTAGGCTTCATGAGAGTTTTAATAGGCTACAATAGAGACCATGAGGAGGAGTTGGATCTTGGCCACCGAATGGAGCCAACCCACATAAAATTCGATCCATTAATAATAATCCATTCTACTAGAGGATTATCATTGATATACCTCACCAACCCCCATAATTAAATATTGGCTCCATATATTAATTGTACAAATATCCCACGTGGTTAAGATATCGAATGTCCATAAATTAATTAATTTACTGACAATTAATTAATTCACATCTAACTCCATGAGTAGTACCACTCAACCTTATCATCATCCAGGACCAAGTCCACCTGTAGGATTTACATGATGATCCTTATGAGCTCCTCAAAAGGACATCATCATCCTAAAACATAAAACACAGTTTCCTCCTATAATCAACGACACAGCATGTAAATAATACCATTTCCCAACTTACCTGACCTATTGATTTAACCCATAAATCTCGCCCATTGGTAAATCAAAGATATAAATATTAAGTACATGTGCCCGTTATTATATCGGGATTAAGAGCATGTACACCATAATATCCGAGGTCCGATTCAATTATGTAGTCAGCAATAAATTGATTTACATGGTGTGTCGATCTATACAATGAATCGTACCCCATTCCTTTCACTCATCTTATATTCACTTGGTTCAGGACATGGTCTATAGTGTCAGTCCCCACTAGGTTTACTACGTCACACCTAGCCTAGGTATCATTTCATTGTCCTATGGATTCTAGTTACTGCACATGTATCAAAGAGTACTTTACTCTAAACATGTAATGCTTAGGTCAAAGACTTTAGTAACAATCCGAAGAGAGGCCATTGGTATACATCTCCTCGCAAGGAGTGGTGAATCCTTTATAGTCTATTCAAACACCTTCGATCACTTCGACTTATTCCCAATCATCCCGGGTCCACATCTCCTTAGAGATGCTTTCTTAAGATGTCAAAGCATAAGTCTTCATGACACAGATGACTTGAATACCGCAAGTCAAAGGAACATCGTTCTTAAGCTGCAGTAAGAACTTCATTGACATATCTATATATGCAGAGAACCATATGAAGTTTTACAGCTGGTCACTCCAATGAACTAGTTACCATAACTAGTATCTACGATTAACTCCGGACATCACAATGTCACTAGTTGCTTGGATACACCAAGGAGTATACCTCATGCAAGTCTCGACAGAATTGATGGTGTCCAAATCAATCAATTCATCGAGTTGGGATAATTTCGATACATCACAATTACACATGTAGAGATACTCGTTAGTTGTGATCCAATCATAAATTCTCTCATGCTATGAATCATATCATGGACGTTCAGTAAATGAGTTTAAGATCTATTCAAATATATGAAAACATGTATACTCAAATAGTGAATCTTCATTTATCTTATAAATGGTTCAAACATAAGGCGATTGCCTTAAGACATCTCTCATATATTACTAACACTTTCAGCCCCTTTTATAGATGGTTTATCCCGCCTTCTGCTTAAGGTATATTTACTTTAATGTTCTTTGCCAAGCTGTCATTGTAACTGTTTTTCCCACTTATATTCAAAATATCTCCTTTGAATGCTTCATGTGCTTTATATTTCCTGCCAAGTATTAATTAGATAAAAAATATAAACAAATGATAAAATATCCTATATTAATCATATTTATCTTCCTCGAACTCTTCCTTCTATTCCCAACATCCCATTCCTCCTTATTTTCCCATGTACAAAGAGAACCTCCAACACCCACATAAAAACTGTTCGGGAAACAAACACACTTCTCGGGCTTTATACATACTGATTGGGAAAAGCATAGACTGCTCAAGAGACAAACACACTGCTCAGTGTTTATACATGCTGATCGGGAACAACACAAACTACTTGGGAAACAAGCACACTACTTGGGATTTATACATACTGTTTAGGAACAACACAGACTGCTCAAGAAAAAAACACACTACTCAAGAAATACATAGACTGCCAAGGAAACATACTAACCTCTCATGATTACACATAAATCGCTCTGACAACACCATACTTGTCACTAAACAATACTGCCCTGCTTACTCACACTGTGCTCAAGAATCATATATACTACTCGGGCAACCTATATACTTCTTGAGTAATGAACACACTGCTCAAAAAATACATTAATCACTCGAAAATTTTCACAAAATCCTGACAAACCTTGTGTGTACAAGAGGGTTAGAGGGAGTGTGTGAAGGTCGAAGCTTCTCTTCTCGCTTTGCCTCGGTCACTTGTGCATGGCGATCCAATCATACATCCCTGAATTAAAAAAAATTAATCCAAACGAAGATGGATTACCCAAGCAACTGATCCATCATCGTGCTTCTTGATTTGAGTCGTTGCCCAAACAAACTTGTTGTTTAAGCAACCTAACTCTTTGCTCGATTAGTTGCGGAATAGATGATGTACAGATCGCCAATTTTTATATTTATCATCGGGGTCCAAGTAAATTAACCACATGCATAATACAAAAGAACTAAATCAAAACAAACAATATTATACCTCTTGTTTACCTCTTGGTCTTCTATTATATAAACTATCCTCCTCTTGGACGTTGTGTGGGCAACGATCCTCCAAGAGTTGAAGGCTTCTAGATCACGTATCTTCCCTTCCTTGTTCGCTCCGAACAAGGGAAGATAACCAACACACTTCTTCTCCTATCTAATGCTGACCACCAAGCCACCTAGCTTGGTTGTTGCCACCGGCCAAGGAGAGGAAGAGAGGAGAGGTGGGTGCCGGCCATGAGGGGAACTCTTATTGCTACCGGCCAATGGAGAAAGAGAGGAAGAAGAACCGCCGGCCAATGGAGAAGCTAACCTAGGTTTCCGCCGCCCAAGAGGGGAATCAAACCCTAGCCACCTCCAACGCCAACCTTTGCTTGTCGCCCAAGCCTTGGAAGCAAACCCTAATCTCTAAAAATTATTCTTGCCGCCCAAGCCACCTCTACTACTTATATAGATTTCACCCAAGCCTGCTTTTATTCGTGTCCATTTGATCTAGGCTTCATGAGAGTTTTAATAGGCTACAATAGAGACCATGAGGAGGAGTTGGATCTTGGCCACTGAATGGATCCAACCCACATAAAATTTGATCCATTAATGATAATCCATTCTACTAGAGGATTATCATTGATATACCTCACCAACCCCCATAATTAAATATTGGCTCCATATATTAATTGTACAAATATCCCCCGTGTTTAAGATATCGAATGTCCATAAATTAATTAATTTACTGACAATTAATTAATTCACATCTAACTCCATGAGTAGTACCACTCAACCTTATCATCATCCAGGACCAAGTCCACCTGTAGGATTTACATGATGATCCTTATGAGCTCCTCAAAAGGACATCATCATCCTAAAACATAAAACACAGTTTCCTCCTATAATCAACGACACAACATGTAAATAATACCATTTCCCAACTTACCTGACCTATTGATTTAACCCATAAATCTCGCCCATTGGTAAATCAAAGAAATAAATATTAAGTACATGTGCCCGTTATTATATCGGGATTAACAGCATGTACACCATAATATCCGAGGTCCGATTCAATTATGTAGTCAGCAATAAATTGATTTACATGGTGTGTCGTACCCAGCTACAATGAATCGTACCCCATTCCTTTCACTCATCTTATACTCACTTGGTTCAGGACATGGTCTATAGTGTCAGTCCCCACTAGGTTTACTACGTCACACCTAGCCTAGGTATCATTTCATTGTCCTATGGATTCTAGTTACTGCACATGTATCAAAGAGTACTTTACTCTAAACATGTAATGCTTTGGTCAAAGACTTTAGTAACAATCCGAAGAGAGGCCATGGGTATACATCTCCTCGCAAGGAGTGGTGAATCCTTTATAGTCTATTCAAACACCTTCGATCACTTCGACTTATTCCCAATCATCGCGGGTCCACATCTCCTTAGAGATGCTTTCTTAAGATGTCAAAGCATAAGTCTTCATGACACAGATGACTTGAATACCGCAAGTCAAAGGAACATCGCTCTTAAGCTGCAGTAAGAACTTCATTGACATATCTATATATGCAGAGAACCATATGAAGTTTTATAGCTGGTCACTCCAATGAACTAGTTACCATAACTAGTATCTACGATTAACTCCGAACATCACAATGTCACCAGCCAGTGAGAATCAGCTGCTTGGATACACCAAGGAGTATACCTCGTGCAAGTCTCAACAGAATTGATGGTGTCCAAATCTATCAATTCATCGACTAGGGATAATTTCGATACATCACAATTACACATGTAGAGATACTCGTTAGTTGTGATCCAATCATAAATTCTCTCATGCAGTGAATCATATCATGGATGTTCAGTAAATGAGTTTAAGATCAATTCAAATATATGAAAACATGTATACTCAAATAGTGAAGCTTCATTTATCTTATAAATGGTTCAAACATAAGACGATTGCCTTAAGACATCTCTCATATATTACTAACACTTTCAGCCCCTTTTATAGATGGTTTATCCCGCCTTCTGCTTAAGGTATATTTACTTTAATGCCCTTTGCCAAGCTGTCATTGTAACTGTTTTTCCCACTTATATTAAAAATATCTCCTTTGAATGCTTCATGTGCTTTATATTTTCCTGCCAAGTATTAATTAGATAAAATATATAAACAAATGATAAAATATCCTATATTAATCATATTTATCTTCCTCGAACACTTCCTTCTATTCCCAACATCCCATTCCTCCTTATTTTCCCATGTACAAAGAGAACCTCCAACACCCACATAAAAACTGTTCGGGAAACAAACACACTTCTCGGGCTTTATACATACTGATTGGGAAAAGCATAGACTGCTCAAGAAACAAACACACTGCTCAGTGTTTATACATACTGATCGGGAACAACACAAACTACTTGGGAAACAAGCACACTACTTGGGATTTATACATACTGTATAGGAACAACACAGACTGCTCAAGAAAAAAACACACTACTCAAGAAATACATAGACTGCCAAGGAAACATACTAACCTATCATGATTACACATAAATCGCTCTGACAACACCATACTTGTCACTAAACAATACGCCGCTTTACATCGTGCTCAAGAATCATATATACTGCTCGGGCAACCTATATACTTCTTGAGTAATGAACACACTGCTCAAAAAATACATTAATCACTCGAAAATTTTCACAAAATCCTGACAAACCTTGTGTGTACAAGAGGGTTAGAGGGAGTGTGTGAAGGTCGAAGCTTCGCTTCTCGCTTTGCCTCGGTCACTTGTGCATGGCGATCCAATCATACATCCCTGAATTAAAAAAAAATAATCCAAACGAAGATGGATTACCCAAGCAACTGATCCATCATCGTGCTTCTTGATTTGAGTCGTCGCCCAAACAAACTTGTTGTTTAAGCAACCTAACTCTTTGCTCGATTAGTTGCGGAATAGATGATGTATAGATCGCCAATTTTTATATTTATCATCGGGGTCCAAGTAAATTAACCACATGCATAATACAAAAGAACTAAATCAAAACAAACAATATTATACCTCTTGTTTACCTCTTGGTCTTCTATTATATAAACTATCCTCCTCTTGGACGTTGTGTGGGCAACGATCCTCCAAGAGTTGAAGGCTCCTAGATCACGTATCTTCCCTTCCTTGTTCGCTCCGAACAAGGGAAGATAACCAACACACTTCTTCCCCTATCTAATGCTGACCACCAAGCCACCTAGCTTAGTTGTTGCCACCGGCCAAGGAGCGGAAGAGAGGAGAGGTTGGTGCCGGCCAAGAGGGGAACTCTTATTGCTACCGGCCAATGGAGAAAGAGAGGAAGAAGAACCGCCGGCCAATGGAGAAGCTAACCTAGGTTTCCGCCGCCCAAGAGGGGAATCAAACCCTAGCCACCTCCAATGCCAACCTTTGCTTGTCGCCCAAGCCTTGGAAGCAAACCCTAATCTCCAAAAATTATTCTTGCCGCCCAAGCCTCCTCTACTCCTTATATAGATTTCACCCAAGCCTGATTTTAATCGTGTCCATTTGATCAAGGCTTCATGAGAGTTTTAATAGGCTACAATAGAGACCATGAGGAGTGGTTGGATCTTGGCCACCGAATGGACCCAACCCACATAAAATTCGATCCATTAATGATAATCCATTCCACTAGAGGATTATCATTGATATACCTCACCAACCCCCATAATTAAATATTGGCTCCATATATTAATTGTATAAATATCCCCCGTGTTTAAGATATCGAATGTCCATAAATTAATTAATTTATTGACAATTAATTAATTAACATCTAACTCCATGAGTAGTACCACTCAACCTTATCATCATCCAGGACCAAGTCCACCTGTAGGATTTACATGATGATCCTTATGAGCTCCTCAAAAGGACATCATCATCCTAAAACATAAAACACAGTTTCCTCCTATAATCAACGACACAACATGTAAATAATACCATTTCCCAACTTACCTGACCTATTGATTTAACCCATAAATCTCGCCCATTGGTAAATCAAAGAAATAAATATTAAGTACATGTGCCCGTTATTATATCGGGATTAAGAGCATGTACACCATAATATCCGAGGTCCGATTCAATTATATAGTCAGCAATAAATTGATTTACATGGTGTGTCGTACCCAGCTACAATGAATCGTACCCCATTCCTTTCACTCATCTTATACCCACTTGGTTCAAGACATGGTCTATAGTGTCAGTCCCCACTAGGTTTACTACGTCACACCTAGCCTAGGTATCATTTCATTATCCTATGGATTCTAGTTACTGCACATGTATCAAAGAGTACTTTACTCTAAACATGTAATGCTTTGGCCAAAGACTTTAGTAACAATCCGAAGAGAGGCCATGGGTATACATCTCCTCGCAAGGAGTGGTAAATCCTTTATAGTCTATTCAAACACCTTCGATCACTTCGACTTATTCCCAATCATCCCGGGTCCACATCTCCTTAGAGATGCTTTCTTAAGATGTCAAAGCATAAGTCTTCATGACCAAGATGACTTGAATACAGCAAGTCAAAGGAACATCGCACTTAAGCTGCAGTAAGAACTTCATTGACATATCTATATATGTAGAGAACCATATGAAGTTTTACAGCTGGTCACTCCAATGAACTAGTTACCATAACTAGTATCTACGATTAACTCCGGACATCACAATGTCACCAGCCAGTGAGAATCAGCTGCTTGGATACACCAAGGAGTATACGTCGTGCAAGTCTCGACAGAATTGATGGTGTCTAAATCTATCAATTCATCGACTAGGGATAATTTCGATACATCACAATTACACATGTAGAGATACTCGTTAGTTGTGATCCAATCATAAATTCTCTCATGCTGTGAATCATATCATGGATGTTCAGTAAATGAGTTTAAGATCTATTCAAATATATGAAAACATGTATACTCAAATAGTGAAGCTTCATTTATCTTATAAATGGTTCAAACATAAGGCGATTGCCTTAAGACATCTCTCATATATTACTAACACTTTCAGCCCCTTTTATAGATGGTTTATCCATATACGCTTAAGGTATATTTACTTTAATGCCCTTTGCCAAGCTGTCATTGTAACTGTTTTTCCCACTTATATTCAAAATATCTCCTTTGAATGCTTCATGTGCTTTATATTTTCCTGCCAAGTATTAATTAGATAAAATATATAAACAAATGATAAAATATCCTATATTAATCATATTTATCTTCCTCGAACTCTTCCTTCTATTCCCAACATCCCATTCCTCCTTATTTTCCCATGTACAAAGAGAACCTCCAACACCCACATATAAACTGTTCGGGAAACAAACACACTTCTCGGGCTTTATACATACTGATTGGGAAAAGCATAGACTGCTCAAGAAACAAACACACTGCTCAGTGTTTATACATACTGATCTGGAACAACACAAACTACTTGGGAAACAAACACACTACTTGGGATTTATACATACTCTTCAGGAACAACACAGACTGCTCAAGAAAAAAACACACTACTCAAGAAATACATAGACTGCCAAGGAAACATACTAACCTCTCATGATTACACATAAATCGCTCTGACAACACCATACTTGTCACTAAACAATACTGCCTTGCTTACTCACACTATGCTCAAGAATCATATATACTGCTCGGGCAACCTATATACTTCTTGAGTAATGAACACACTGCTCAAAAAATACATTAATCGCTCGAAAATTTTCACAAAATCCTTACAAACCTTGTGTGTACAAGAGGGTTAGAGGGAGTGTGTGAAGGTCGAAGCTTCGCTTCTCGCTTTGCCTCGGTCACTTGTGCATGGCGATCCAATCATACATCCCTGAATTAAAAAAAATTAATCCAAACGAAGATGGATTACCCAAGCAACTGATCCATCATCGTGCTTCTTGATTTGAGTCGTCGCTCAAACAAACTTGTTGTTTAAGCTACCTAACTCTTTCCTCGATTAGTTGCGGAATAGATGATGTACAGATCGCCGATTTTTGTATTTATCATCGGGGTCCAAGTAAATTAACCACATACATGATACAAAAGAACTAAATCAAAACAAACAAGATTATACCTCTTGTTTACCTCTTGGTCTTCTATTATATGAACTATACTCCTCTTGGACGTTGTGTGGGCAACGATCCTCCAAGAGTTGAAGGCTCCTAGATCACGTATCTTCCCTTCCTTGATCGCTCCGAACAAGGGAAGATAACCAACACACTTCTTCTCCAATCTAATGCTGACCACCAAGCCACCTAGCTTGGTTGTTGCCACCGGCCAAGGAGAGGAAGAGAGGAGAGGTGGGTGCCGGCCAAGAGGGGAACTCTTATTGCTACCGGCCAATGGAGAAAGAGAGGAAGAAGAACCGTCGGCCAATGGAGAAGCTAACCTAGGTTTCCGCCGCCCAAGAGGGGAATCAAACCCTAGCCACCTCCAACGCCAACCTTTGCTTGTCGCCCAAGCCTTGGAAGCAAACCCTAATCTCCAAAAATTATTCTTGCCGCCCAAGCCTCCTCTACTCCTTATATAGATTTCACCCAAGCCTGCTTTTAATCGTGTCCATTTGATCTAGGCTTCATGAGAGTTTTAATAGGCTACAATAGAGACCATGAGGAGGAGTTGGATCTTGGCCACCGAATGGACCCAGCCCACATAAAATCCGATCCATTAATGATAATCCATTCCACTAGAGGATTATCACTGATATACCTCACCAACCCCCATAATTAAATATTGGCTCCATATATTAATTGTACATATATCCCCCGTGTTTAAGATATCGAATGCCCATTAATTAATTAATTTACTGACAATTAATTAATTAACATCTAACTCCATGAGTAGTACCACTCAACCTTATCATCATCCAGGACCACGCCCACCTGTAGGATTTACATAATGATCCTTTTGAGCTCCTCAAAGGGACATCATCATCCTAAAACATAAAACACGGTTTCCTCCTATAATCAACGGCACACCATGTAAATAATACCATTTCCCAACTTACTGGACCTATTGATTTAACCCATAAATCTCGCCCATTGGTAAATCAAAGAAATAAATATTAAGTACATGTGCCCGTTATTATATCGGGATTAAGAGCATGTACACCATAATATCCGAGGTCCGATTCAATTATGTAGTCAGCAATAAATTGATTTACATGGTGTGTCGTACCAAGCTACAATGAATCGTACCCCATTCCTTTCACTCATCTTATACCCACTTGGTTCAGGACATGGTCTATAGTGCCAGTCGCCACTAGGTTTACTACGTCACACCTAGCCTAGGTATCATTTCATTGTCCTATGGATTCTAGTTATTGCACATGTATCAAAGAGTACTTTACTCTAAACATGTAATGCTTTGGTCAAAGACTTTAGTAACAATCCGAAGAGAGACCATGGGTATACATCTCCTCGCAAAGAGTGGTGAATCCTTTATAGTCTATTCAAACACCTTTGATCACTTCGACTTATTCCCAATAATCCCGGGTCCACATCTCCTTAGAGATGCATTCTTAAGATGACAAAGCATAAGTCTTCATGACACAGATGACTTGAATACCGCAAGTCAAAGGAACATCGCTCTTAAGCTGCAGTAAGAACTTCATTGACATATCTATATATGCAGAGAACCATATGAAGTTTTACAGCTGGTCCCTCCAATGAACTAGTTACCATAACTAGTATCTACGATTAACTTCGGACATCACAATGTCACCAGCCAGTGAGAATCAGCTGCTTGGATACACCAAGGAGTATACCTCGTGCGAGTCTCGACGGAATTGATGGTGTCCAAATCCATCAATTCATCGACTAGGGATAATTTCGATACATCACAATTACACATGTAGAGATACTCGTTAGTTGTGATCCAATCATAAATTCTCTCATGCTGTAAATCATATCATGGACGTTTAGTAAATGAGTTTAAGATCTATTCAAATATATGAAAACATGTATACGCAAATAGTGAAGCTTAATTTAACTTATAAATGGTTCAAACATAAGGCGATTGCCTTAAGACATCTCTCATATATTACTAACACTTTCAGCCCCTTTTATAGATGGTTTATCCCGCCTTCTGCTTAAGGTATATTTACTTTAATGCCCTTTGCCAAGCTGTCATTGTAACTGTTTTTCCCATATATATTCAAAATATCTCCTTTGAATGCTTCATGTACTTTATATTTTCCTACCAAGTATTAATTAGATAAAATATATAAACAAATGATAAAATATCCTATATTAATCATATTTTTATCTTCCTCGAACTCTTCTTTCTATTCCCAACATCCCATTCCTCCTTATTTTCACATGTACAAAGAGAACCTCCAACACCAACATATAAACTGTTCGGGAATCAAACACACTTCTCGGGCTATATACATACTGATTGGGAAAAGCATAGACTGCTCAAGAGACAAACACACTGCTCAGTGTTTATACATACTGATCGGGAACAACACAAACTACTTGGGAAACAAATACACTACTTAGGATTTATACATACTGTTCAGGAACAACACAGACTGCTCAAGAAAAAAACACACTACTCAAGAAATACATAGACTGCCAAGGAAACATACTAACCTCTCATGATTACACATAAATCGCTCTGACAACACCATACTTGTCACTAAACAATACTTCCCTGCTTACTCACACTGTGCTCAAGAATCATATATACTGCTCGGGCAACCTATATACTTCTTGAGTAATGAACACACTGCTCAAAAAATACATTAATCGCTCGAAAATTTTCACAAAATCCTTACAAACCTTGTGTGTACAAGAGGGTTAGAGGGAGTGTGTGAAGGTCGGCTTTCGCTTTTGCCTCAGTCACTTATGCATGGCGATCCAATCATACATCCCTGAATTAAAAAAAAATAATCCAAACGAAGATGGATTACCCAAGCAACTGATCCATCATCGTGCTTCTTTATTTGAGTCATCGCTCAAACATACTTGTTGTTTAAGCAACCTAACTCTTTCCTCGATTAGTTGCGGAATAGATGATGTACAGATCGCCGATTTTTGTATTTATCATCGGGGTCAAAGTAAATTATCCACATGCATGATATAAAAGAACTAAATCAAAACAAACAAGATTATACCTCTTGTTTACCTCTTGGTCTTCTATTATATGAACTATCCTCCTCTTGGACGTTTTGTGGGCAACGATCCTCCAAGAGTTGAAGGCTCCTAGATCACGTATCTTCCCTTCCTTGTTCGCTCCGAACAAGGGAAGATAACCAACACACTTCTTCTCCTATCTAATGCTGACAACCAAGCCACCTAACTTGGTTGTTACCACCGGCCAAGGAGAGGAAGAGAGGAGAGGTGGGTGCCAGCCAAGAGGAGAACTCTTATTGCTACCGGCCAATGGAGAAAGAGAGGAAGAAGAACCGCCGGCCAATGGAGAAGCTAACCTAGGTTTCCGCCGCCCAAGAGGGGAATCAAACCTTAGCCACCTCCAACGCCAACCTTTGCTTGTCGCCCAAGCCTTGGAAGCAAACCCTAATCTCCAAAAATTATTCTTGCCTCCCAAGCCTCCTCTACTCCTTATATAGATTTCACCCAAGCCTGCTTTTAATCATGTCCATTTGATCTAGGCTTCATGAGAGTTTTAATAGGCTACAATAGAGACCATGAGGAGGAGTTGGATCTTGGCCACCGAATGGACCCAGCCCACATAAAATCCGATCCATTAATGATAATCCATTCCACTAGAGGATTATCATTGATATACCTCACCAACCCCCATAATTAAATATTAGCTCCATATATTAATTGTACAAATATCCCCCGTGTTTAAGATATCGAATGTCCATAAATTAATTAATTTACTGAC
Organism: Wurfbainia villosa; assembly: GCA_025175895.1. Taxonomy (NCBI): domain Eukaryota; kingdom Viridiplantae; phylum Streptophyta; class Magnoliopsida; order Zingiberales; family Zingiberaceae; genus Wurfbainia; species Wurfbainia villosa. Next base: position 18,252,521 of record CM046000.1, on the reverse strand, counting down.
AATTAATTAATTAACATCTAACTCCATGAGTAGTACCACTCAACCTTATCATCACCCAGGACCAAGTCCACCTGTAGGATTTACATGATGATCCTTATGAGCTCCTCAAAGGGACATCATCATCCTAAAACATAAAACACAGTTTCCTCCTATAATCAACGACACACCATGTAAATAATACCATTTCCCAACTTACCGGACCTATTGATTTAACCCATAAATCTCGCCCATTGGAAAATCAAAGAAATATATATTAAGTACATGTGCCCGTTATTATATCGGGATTAAGAGCATGTAGACCATAATATCCGAGGTCTGATTCAATTATGTAGTCAGGAATAAATTGAATCACCTCTAAGTCGGTCCTGCTCAATACACACAAAGTGTACTAGTGTAATTCTATGGTCAAGATAAACCAATACCAAATTACACTACAACCATACCAATGGTTTGTCCAAAACCATCTTGGTTGTGAGTCTCTACTTATACTCTACAAGGAAATGATAACATAATCCTTTGTGTGACACCACACACCATGTTATCTACAATGTAAAGTATTAGACAAGATGAACACATATAATAAATATAAAATGCAAGCAATGATCATGTGATTCTTATTTCAAAATAAAGATGTCCATGCAAAGATTAGGCTTTCAGTATACATCCCAACAATCTCCCACATATACTTGGGAAACACCCACATAAAAACTGTTCGGGAAACAAACACACTTCTCGGGCTTTATACATACTGATTGGGAAAAGCATAGACTGCTCAAGAAACAAACACACTGCTCAGTGTTTATACATACTGATCGGGAACAACACAAACTACTTGGGAAACAAACACACTACTTGGGATTTATACATACTCTTCAGGAACAACACAAACTGCTCAAGAAAAAAACACACTACTCAAGAAATACATAGACTGCCAAGGAAACATACTAACCTCTCATGATTACACATAAATCGCTCTGACAACACCATACTTGTCACTAAACAATACTGCCTTGCTTACTCACACTGTGCTCAAGAATCATATATACTGCTCGGGCAACCTATATACTTCTTGAGTAATGAACACACTGCTCAAAAAATACATTAATCGCTCGAAAATTTTCACAAAATCCTTACAAACCTTGTGTGTACAAGAGGGTTAGAGGGAGTGTGTGAAGGTCGAAGCTTCGCTTCTCGTTTTGCCTCAGTCACTTGTGCATGGCGATCCAATCATACATCCCTGAATTAAAAAAAAATAATCCAAACGAAGATGGATTACCCAAGCAACTGATCCATCATCGTGCTTCTTTATTTGAGTCATCGCTCAAACAAACTTGTTGTTTAAGCAACCTAACTCTTTCCTCGATTAGTTGCGGAATAGATGATGTCTGAATCGCGCGATTTTGTATTTATCATCGGGGTCAAAGTAAATTATCCACATGCATGATATAAAAGAACTAAATCAAAACAAACAAGATTATACCTCTTGTTTACCTCTTGGTCTTCTATTATATGAACTATCCTCCTCTTGGACGTTTTGTGGGCAACGATCCTCCAAGAGTTGAAGGCTCCTAGATCACGTATCTTCCCTTCCTTGTTCGCTCCGAACAAGGGAAGATAACCAACACACTTCTTCTCCTATCTAATGCTGACAACCAAGCCACCTAACTTGGTTGTTGCCACCGGCCAAGGAGAGGAAGAGAGGAGAGGTGGGTGCCAGCCAAGAGGAGAACTTTTATTGCTACCGGCCAATGGAGAAAGAGAGGAAGAAGAACCGCCGGCCAATGGAGAAGCTAACCTAGGTTTCCGCCGCCCAAGAGGGGAATCAAACCTTAGCCACCTCCAACGCCAACCTTTGCTTGTCGCCCAAGCCTTTGAAGCAAACCCTAATCTCCAAAAATTATTCTTGCCTCCCAAGCCTCCTCTACTCCTTATATAGATTTCACCCAAGCCTGCTTTTAATCGTGTCCATTTGATCTAGGCTTCATGAGAGTTTTAATAGGCTACAATAGAGACCATGAGGAGGAGTTGGATCTTGGCCACCGAATGGACCCAACCCACATAAAATTCGATCCATTAATGATAATCCATTCCACTAGAGGATTATCATTGATATACCTCACCAACCCCCATAATTAAATATTAGCTCCATATATTAATTGTACAAATATCCCCCGTGTTTAAGATATCGAATGTCCATAAATTAATTAATTTACTGACAATTAATTAATTAACATCTAACTCCATGAGTAGTACCACTCAACCTTATCATCACCCAGGACCAAGTCCACCTGTAGGATTTACATGATGATCCTTATGAGCTCCTCAAAGGGACATCATCATCCTAAAACATAAAACACGGTTTCCTCCTATAATCAACGACACACCATGTAAATAATACCATTTCCCAACTTACCAGACCTATTGATTTAACCCATAAATCTCGCCCATTGGTAAATCAAAGAAATAAATATTAAGTACATGTGCCCGTTATTATATCGGGATTAAGAGCATGTAGACCATAATATCCGAGGTCTGATTCAATTATGTAGTCAGCAATAAATTGAATCACCTCTAAGTCGGTCCTGCTCAATACACACAAAGTGTACTAGTGTAATTCTATGGTCAAGATAAACCAATACCAAATTACACTACAACCATACCAATGGTTTGTCCAAAACCATCTTGGTTGTGAGCCTCTACTTATACTCTACAAGGAAATGATAACATAATCCTTTTTGTGACACCACACACCATGTTATCTACAATGTAAAGTATTAGACAAGATGAACACATATAATAAATATAAAATGCAAACAATGATCATGTGATTCTTATTTCAAAATAAAGATGTCCATGCAAAGATTAGGCTTTCAGTATACATCCCAACAATCTCCCACTTATACTAAAAGACTATACTGCCATCAAAGTGCCATACATCTTATTCCCATTCCCTCCACATGCCATCAAAAGCTCTCGCTGGAAGGGCTTTAGCGAAAGGATCTCCCAGGTTATCCTCTAATGCAATCTTGGCGACAACAACTTCTCCTCGCTTTACGATCTCTCGTATCAGGCGGTACTTATGCTCTATATGTTTACTTGACTTATGGGCTCGTGGTTTCTTCGAGTTTGCAACTGCACCACTGTTATCACAATAAATTGTGATAGTTCTGGGCAAACTAAGAATCACATCCAAGTCCATCAAGAAGTTACTGAGCCTTACAACTTCTTTGGCTACCTCAGAGGCTGCAACATACTCAGCTTCCATGGTAGAGTCCACCACGCATTTCTGCTTGACACTCCTTCATACAATGGCTCCACCTCCAAAAGTAAACACAAAACCCGAGGTAGGTGGAAGTCAAAATCTGTGTAACTCATAGGGAGTAATTAATCTGCCTGGTATAACAGTATATAATCCCTAGTCCTTCTCAGATACATCAATATATGCTTTACCATAGTCCAATGTCCCTGTCCTGGATTACTTTGATATCTCCTAACCATGCCCACGACAAAGCAGATATCTGACCTTGTACATAACATAGCATACATGAGGCTTCCTACCGCCGAAGCATAAGGAACTGCCTTCATCTCCTCTATCTCCTTTGATGTTCTAGGACACATCTCTTTAGATAAAGGTACTCCATGCCTAAAAGGTAGAAAACCTTTCTTGGAGTTCTGCATGCTAAAATGAGCCAAAATAATGTCTACGTATGAAGCTTAAGATAAGCACAACATCCTTTTCTTACGATCCCTTATAACCTTGATCCCAAGGATGTGTCCCACTTCTCTCAAGTCCTTCATATCAAACTGTTTGGACAACCATACCCTTACGTCTGACAACACTTTGACATTGTTTCCAATGAGCAAAATGTCATCTATGTAAAGTACAAGAAATACCAATACATTTCCGTCACATCTCTTGTATACACAAGACTCATCCGGACTTGGAATAAATTCATATGACTGGATTACCTCATCAAAGTGGATGTTCCAAGATCTCGAAGCTTGCTTCAATCCATAAATGGATCAATTAAGCTTGCACAAAAGATGCTCTTTGCCTTTTGTAATGAATCCCTCTGGTTGCTCTATATAGATGTTTTCTTCAAGACTTCCATTAAGGAAAGTTGTCTTGACATCCATCTGCCAAACCTCATAATTCATATGGGAAGCAATAGATAAGAGAATCCGGATAGACTTAAGCATGGCTACCGACGAAAAGGTCTCCTCATAATCGATACCCTCTTTCTGAGTATACCCTTTTGCAACAAACCTTACTTTGAAGGTCTCAACCTTCCCATCTGTTCCTCTCTTTCTTTTGTACATCCACTTATATCCAATGGTTTTTAGACCATTAGGTAGTTCTACTAGCTCCCAGACCTAATTTGAATCCATAGATTCTATCTCAGAATTCATTGCCCTTTTCCAAGATACCGCAACTTTGTCTTGGATTGCCTCGTCATATGTCCAAGGATCAGATTCATGTTCGCCAGGGATCAAATCAGAAGATTATTCCAAGAACATAAATCTCTCAGGTTGTCTAATAACCTTCCCACTACGATAAGGAATCACCTGTGTATCATCTGTGACATGCGGTGCAGTCACTTGTGGTATGTCCTGTTGTACCGTTGGTACTGAAGTAGTGACTTCCCCTCTCAACTCCTCCAGAACAATCTTGCTCATGGGCTTGTGGTTCATCACAGTCTTCCTCTAAAAATTGAGCATTCGTGCTAACGATCACCCTCTGATCTCTAGGACTATAGAACAAACCACCTTTCGTACCTCTAGGATAGCCTACAAACAAGCGCACTTCTATATGAGGTTCCAACATACCAGCATCTACCTTTAGCACATGTGCTGGACTCCTCCAAATCTGAATATGTCTCAGACTACGCTTTCGCCCAGTCCACAATTTTGTGGGAGTAGAAGGTACTGATTTAGATGGTACCAAGTTCAGAATATACATTGTTGTATCCAGAGCATACCCCCAAAACGAATCTGGTAACTCAAAATAACTCATCATCGATCTAACCATCTCCATAAGAGTCTTATTCCTTCTTCGCTCTGCCGCACCATTCTGCTAGGGTGTACCAGGTGCAGACAGTTGGGATTGAATCCCAGCCTCTGATAAGTAATTCCTAAACTCTCCCAAGAGGTACTCACCACCACGATCAGACCGTAGTGCCTTGATACTTTTACCTTGACGTTTCTCCACATCAGCCTTGAATTCTTTGAACCTGTCAAAGCATTCAGACTTGCGGCGCATCAAGTAAATGTATCCGTATCTTGAATAATCGTCTATAAAAGAGATGAAGTATTCAAAACCACCTCTAGCTTGGATAGACATAGGATCGCACAAATCAAAATGAACCAATTCCAACACATCTTTGGCTCTATACCCCTTGTCCTTAAAAGGCCTCTTGGTTATTTTACCTTCCAAGCAAGATTCACAGGTTGGGAAATCTTTCACCACTAATGAACCCAAAGGTCCATTAGCTATCAACCTTTGAATTATACATAGGTTAATATGACCTAACCTTTGATGCCAAAGATACGTTTGGTTCATTTTCGAAGGTTCTTTTCTCTTATTAGATTTAGAAGATGAGTTATTTACTTCTATTTGCATCATGAGAGCCTTTGGTTCAAGAGTATATAAATTTCCTACCAACACACCAGAACAGATAATCTCCCTTTTCCTTTTTATAACAACTTTGTCATTAAAAGAAATAGAATATCCATGCAAAAACAATTTAGAAATTGAAATTAAATTCTTTCTAAATGAAGGTACATAAAGGCAATTTTTTAGAACCAATGTTTTATTCCTATCAAAAGATAAATAAACATCTCCCACTGCAATAGCCGCCACCTTAGTAGTATTGCTCATGTAGACGGTAATCTCCCCCTTAGCTAGTCGTCTGGTTTCCTAAAACCACTGCAAAGTATTGCAAACATAATCAGTGGCTCCCGTATCTACACACCAGGTGTCGGTAGATAACCCCGCTAAACATGTTTCAATGACTAGACTAAAAAATATTCCTTTGTTCTGCTTCCGGTTGGGGCAGTCACCCTTCCAATGTCCAGTCTGCTTGTAAGTGAAGCACTTGCCTTTTGGCTTCTTCACTCCTTGAGATCCTCCCACCGCCTTCGCTGCACCTTGTTTCTTCTTCTTCTTGCCTTTCGGCTTAGAAGTAGAAACCTTATGGGCAACCAAAACCTGAGAACTCTGATGAAAAAGCCCCTCTACTGCCTGGAGTTCTATCAGAAGCTCCGCCAATGAATACAACCTCTTATTCATGTTGTAGTTTAGGCGAAACTGCTCAAAACCTCCTTGGTAGAGATTAGAGAATGATATCGACTTGGGTTTCCCCATCGCTCTCTGCTCCAAGGACTTCCAGCTCATTCAAATGAGCCATCATCTCGAGAACATGATCCCTCATGGGTGTTCCCTCAACCATGGTGGTCGTCATCATGTTTTTCATGGCTTCTTACCTAGCAGTCCGATTCTAGTGTCCGAAATGTTCCTTGAGATTGAACATCATGTCATAAGCAGTAGTCATGGCCTGATGCTGATGTTGCAATACATTTGACATAGAAGCCAAAATGTAACATCATGCCATCTCATCATCCTTGATCTACTTTTTATAACTCTCTTTCTCCTTTTCTCCAGAATCATCCGTAGGCTTAGGAGGACACTCTTTCAAAAGAACATACTTGTACTCCTCAGCAGTCAAAACTATGTTCAGATTCCTTTTCCAATCCACATAGTTAGGTCCAGTTAGTTTATTTTCCTTTAGAATCACAACAAGTGGGTTGAAAGTCATTTTGAAGAAACCTAAGAATCACATAGATAAAAAACATTTAGATTTCAAAAAAATATTGATTCCTCAAACAATAAAATTTTAAAATCAACCAACACCTCAAAACACTGAGAATATCGTATGCTACGATAGTGTGGACGTATATGAATTCTACATTTGTAAGAGGAGGTTTTACCCATTAATTTTATTATCTTGTCAACCTTATTTTTTGACAAATAAAATTAATAGTTGGTTCCTCTTCGGCCCTATAAATAAAAGTAGTGACTCCGATGGAGAGGATACTTATATTTGCATCTAAGTGTTCACCATTACCCGATACTAAGGCAATTATCTCGGATTATGTGCCTTCCAATGGGAAAGTACACACGCTCCTAAATAACTTCCTATAACCATATTTGACCTAGTGATCTACAAAACAAACTCATCCGATATGGACGAAGGCACTCAGAGCCAACACGCAAGTTTGTTTTCATCACATGTTAAATTGTAATGGAGGCCGCGAGAATTTTTTAAAAAATATCCCTCTCCCACTTAGTAAGTTAAACTTGAGGAATTTTAACCATGCAACCACAACGAGCATATAAATCAAAAGAAATAAATATGAAAAACAAATTTTCCAACAATTTTGGCTATTGTTCTCCAATATGCCTCCAGTCGTGTTGCAACCTTGTCCGCTCCTCCCTCTGCCATGTATAAGCCATTTGGAGATCCGAGCCGAGAAAAATTATTTTAATTTACATCCATCGATCCTATACTCCACAAAGGAGTGTACATGAAATCTAGATCGAAAGTAAACTAAAATAAAAGAGTGGCTAAATAATGTTGTACTTAATTATAAAAAATTAGATACAAGCCTAGTCAACCCCGAGGATTCAAATAATATTACGATTACACACATACAATCACATACACACATATATGGCCATAAAAGTTGGATCTTATACTTACAACCAAAAAGTTAGTCTATACACATCCTACTATTATCCGGCACACATAATATATGATAATTACATAAAATTAACCAAATCCTAAATACACAAAATCGGAAACCGTGGCTCTAATACCACTTGAAGGTCGATGCTTCGCTTCTCGCTTCGCCTTGGTCGCTTGTGCCGCCAAGAGAGGAACTCTTGTTGAAGGTCGATACATCTCAACTGTGCAATCGTATTCCAAGTACTATATGTCGATGACATATTACTCATATGAAACAATATACCTATCTTACAGTCAGTCATAGGTTAGTTATCTAAAATGTTCTCCTTGAAAGACTTGGGAGAAGCGACCTACATCCTCGAGATTAAGATCTATAGAGATAGATCGAAAAGGTTGCTTAGTCTTTCACAGTCTACATATATAGACAAAGTACTAAAGCGATTTAGCATGTCTGAATCCAAGAAAGATTATATACCCATGTGATATGGGATTCACTTTTCAAAGTCTATATGTCCCCGCACATAAGATGAGAGGATTTGCATGAATAAGATTCCTTATGCTTCTGCAATAGGATCTATTATGTATGATATGTTATGTACAAGACCCAACATATCATATGCTATGAGTGTCACAAGCAGATACCAGTCTTATCCAGGAATGAATCATTGGGTGGCAGTCAAGGCAATTCTTAAGTACTTGAGAAGAACTAAGGATGTGTTCTTGGTATATGAAGAAGGTGATATGGTTACACGCAGGTATACGGATGCTAGCTCCCATACCGACAAGGATGACTCCAAGTCACAGTCTGGGTAGATATTCACACTGAATGGTGGAGCAGTGAGTTAGAAAAGTTCTAAACAAGACACAATTATTGATTCTACCATGGAGACAGAATACATTGCAGCTTCTGAAGTAACAAAGGAGGTAGTTTGGATCAAGAAGTTCATCTCCAAACTTGTGGTGATTCCATCCATTGTTGAAGCATTACCAATTTACTGCGACAACACTGGAGCTATCGCATAGACAAAGGAATCCAGGTCTCACTAACAATCCAAACACGTGCTTTGGTGATATTATCTGATCATAGAAATAATCAGAAGTAAAGAAATACAAATCGAGAAGATTCCCACAGAAAGGAACCTAGCGGATCCTTTGACAAAAGCTCTATCACAAAGTAAGTTTGAGAGTCATGTCAAAGACGATGGTACTGGATACTATGGTGATTGGCTTTAGTCCAAGTGGGAGTCTGTTAAGTTTTAGAGGTGTCCGAAGGCAATCGCCTTATGGTTGTACTATTTAGTTGATAAATAAAGATTCACTATTTGAGTGCATATGTCATATGTGTTTGATTGGATCTTAAACTCATTTACTGAATGTCTGTGATACGATTCATAGCATGTGAGAACTTGTAATTGGATCACAACTAGTTAGTATCTCTACATGTGTAATTATGAATGTATTGAAATAATCCCTAGTCGATAAATTGATGAGTTCGAAAATCATCGATTCTAGGAGACTAGCACGGGTTATACTTTTTGGTTTATCCAAGTAGCTGCTCCTCATTGGCTGGAGACATTGAGATATCAAGAGTTAAACGTAGATGCTAGTTATGGTAACTAGTTGATTGGAGTGACCTATTGTACGACTTTACATGATCCTCTGTGTTAGGGCAATCTCTTGCCATGATTAGGTTTTGATGTGTGTGGCAAAGGGTTTAAGTTAGGTTGGTATTGTTATTTGATATGTGCGTTGGAGTCTTGCATGACTTAGTAATTCGGAGATGGAGCCTTGGCAGGTTCACCCTCACAACCTCGGTCTTTGAGTCGGTGAAGGATGAATTTACGGAAGTTGTGTGCTTGGAGCATCCGAGGGATCGCCGGACGAGATGACTTGAACTGAAACCAAGGAAGCAGACTTCGGAGGCAAGAGACGTGAAGGAGCATTGCAGAGTCGTGCGCCTGATGCTGCCGAGGGACGTGGCCGCGAACGAAGAGAGCTTCGGCGAGGGACTTCGAGTGAGATGAGAGAATGAGTGAAATGTAAGTAGCTCATTAGGTGAACTTGGCCGAATGGCTGAGTGTCGGAGACTTGACCGCAAGGGTTAAGGTTTACCCGACCGCCGGAAGCTCAAACTTATGTTAAGTTTGAGTTTCACACGGCACCAGTCGACTGCCATGTCACGGCAGTCGACTGCTCTGAGTCGAGTGGGTTCGACTGGTATCCGACTGATGGGTTTATGCCCAGCAGTCGACTGCCATGGAATGACAGTCGACTGCCAGAGGATATCGCGGGCACAGAACCGCTCGTAGCCGACTGGGCAGTCGACTACGGAGGCAGCAGTCGACTGGTGAGGTCCATCAGTCGACTGCCAAGAGTTCCGTTGGACTACAACGGTCGGGATCCGACGTGTTCGGAGGTCGTTGTAGTGACGGCAGTCGACTGCCAAGGGCAGCAGTCGACTGGTGGCGGCCAACGGGAAGAAATCAGCCCTCTCTATAAAAAGAGAGGGTGTGAGCCTTTGAGAGGCTAATGCTTATACTCTAAGTGATCTTCCTAGTGCCCCACAAGCTCTAAACTCTTCTTACTTGTTTTTACTCCATTCTTATTGTAAGAAGAGTGATCTTGATTGTAAAGGTTACCTCCACCTAGCTTGGTGCAAAGGAGAGACCAATAGTGATTGGCTTTGGAGGAGTGATTCACCTCGGACGAATTGGGATCGTGGATTAGCGGCGTAGCCGTGAACCACGTTACATCTTCTTTGTTAGCGTTTGTATTTTCATTTATTGCTTTGTGTTTATTGTTTATGCTTCCGCTTGCACTAACGATTGTGTAGACGAGTAAACGAACGAGAGAATTTCGACATCCATGGTACGAGGGCTATTCACCCCCCTCTAGCCGGCCGTTCGATCCCCTACAAGTGGTATCAGAGCCAAGGAAAGCTTGTCGAGGACTAACCGCCACAACAAGCAACTTTCAAAATGGCCGGCTCCAACATCCATCCCCCAAAGTTTGAAGGAGAATTCGCTTGGTGGAACAAGCGAATGGAGGTATTTTTCGAAACGGATTTTGACATTATGATTTCAATGGAATCCGGTTTCATTTTGCCTAGGGATGAAGAGGGGAAGCCAATAGAGAAATCTAGGTTGACCAAAAGGAAAAGGGAAGAGCACCTTGCAAATTCAAAAGCCAAGCATCATCTCTTCAATGTGCTCCCCCAACAAGAAATCAACCGAATAGGAGAATGCCTAAGCACCAAGGAGATGTGGGAGAAGCTAATTGAGCTTCATGAAGGCACATCCGAGGCAAAGCTAGCAAGGAGAAATCTCCTCCGCTCCCAACTATCCAACATTAAATTAGAAAAGGGAGAAAAGGTAACTTCTTTGCATTCTAGATTCAAAGAAATTTTAAATGGACTAACAAGTGTAGGAGAAAGGCTCTCCAATCGCGATATGATAATGATGGCCATAGATGCCTTCCCCCGATCATCCAAGTGGAGTTCAATGGTGGACTCATTTTACATTTCAAAGAATCTAGAGGTAAGTACTCTAGATGAATTTTTCTCCACTATGGAATTACATGAATCTAGGCTTGAAGGAATACAAGAAGAGCCTAGAATTCAACCCTCAAGAGGAGTAGCGTTGATAGCGAACAAGGGGAAGAAGAAGATGGAAATCCCCTCCTCCTCCGATGACAAAGCATCTTCCTCCTCCTCCATGGATAGCACCGAAGAAGCCTATATGGTAAGGAAGGTAAGATGTGCATTTAAGAATTTTAGATTTGATAAATCTCATGATAGAAATAGAAGACCAAGGGGGAAGGTCATATGCTACAATTGCCAAGGAGAGGGGAACATAAGGGACAATTGTCCTCTCCTAAACAAGAGCAAGGAAGAGAGGAAAAAGAAAGAAGAAAAGAAGAAGAAAAAGGAGAGCAAGAAAAAGAATGAAGAGGAGAAGAAGACAAAAGAAAAAGGGAAGACCAAAGCTCTAAAGGCAAGGACTTGGGATGACCCATCCTCATCCTCCTCATCATCATCGGATGAGGAGAATGCCTTCGTCACCAATTTGGCCTTGATGGCCTTTGATGACTTGGATTGCTCTTCATCCGAAAATGAAGGATCAAGCTCAAGTGGGGAGAGCTCAAATGAAGGGGGAGCTTCTACATCCTCATCATCCGAAGAAGAAGAGGACATGGAAACTATGGTAACGAAAGCCTCTCCTAAGAAAATAGTTTCCATAATTTCTAGTTTAACTAAGGACTTATTTGGAATGAAAAAAGAAAAATAAAAGCATGCTTAATCAAATTAAGGCATTGGAAAATAAGCTAGAAAATGCATGCTTAAATGATAATATTTCTTCTAGCTTAAATGATGCATGCTCACATGACCTTTATGTGCCATTAGATGTTAGTGATGCATGTATAAATGAAAATAGGGCTTTAAGGGAAAAGGTAGATTATTTAACAAAAGCCCTAGAAAAATTCACAATTGGCTCCAACACATTGAACATGATCTTAGGGAGCCAAAGAGCTAGTTTCAACAAAAAGGGCCTAGGCTACAAGGAAAAGAAAAATGAAAAGGCCTACAAATGCCTAATAGCTAGGGGACAAGATAAGAAGAAAGTAATAGCTAGGAAATGGATCCCCAAGGAATACTTAGTGAACCCAATAGGAAAGAACTTATTTTGGGTTCCAAAATCCATCCTTAAGGGTTAGGAAAACCCTAGGGTAGTCAACCATATGGAATTGACCTATATCATATTTTGGTTGACTTAGGATGACGGGACAACATTTTTTAGATAGTGTTGGGTGATGATAACGTGCCCATAAATAGATAATATTGCTTAAATCATGATGATTAATGTAATTGCTATGTATGTTTGAAATCATGATTTATGATTTTAAAATTTGGCACATAATCATGAGAAATAGGGTTGAATCATGCTTTAGGTGATACTTTGCTTATTATCATCATATAATACCTAATGCATGATTATTATTTAATGAATACATGTATTTCATGATCATAATGTGAAATTAATTCATATATGTCATTATGATCATGTAGGTTGTTTGGTTGATACTTAACCATGATAGAATTGCATGAATACAAGGGTTAAGTATATACAAATACCCCCTAGGAGGCATCTCACACTCACTATAGGCTAACTTGATTGCAAACTTAGCATGGGTGAGATGTTAGGATGATACAAATGTCCACTAATGCTTATGGCATTTAGATGGTCATTTAAAGTATCAACATAGCAATAATAGACCAATCATGGGGAAGGCTTATGTTTAATTCATAGACATATTGCCCAAAGATCATGGTTGGATATTTCATATGTTTTCAAAATAATTTCTTAATCTAAAATCTATGTATTCATGTTTTGAAACAATTCAAAGCAAGACTAGGTGTTAAAATGGATACTCTTATGATAAAAAACCTAGTAGTTTTTAAAGCTTATGGAATTTTGGCAAATACGTGGAAATATAATGATTTTTCATGAAAACCTATTTTTCACTGATAGATATACTTAAAAGAAATGTATTCCTCAAATTTCATGATTTTTCGAATTTTCTAGAATTTTTAATGCATTTAAATCCGAAAAATCGAATTTGAATCCATTGTGCGATCATTGCCATCGATAGCGATCATTGCTCACCTGAAAAACAGCCCAATATTTTCTGACTTCAGTGTTTATTCAATTTTTGGTATTTTTCCTTCTATTATACTTGATGCCATGAGTTTATAACTTAGTGTTAATCTTTTTGATGGTGTCAAAGGGGGAGAAATAATTATGTTTAAGTTAATTATTTTAGGGGGAGAAATATATGATAGGGGAGAAAATGTGTGTAGAGAATTTCATAGATTAAGGGGGAGTTGCATGTTGTGATCAAATGTTTATGTTTACATGCTTTCTTACCTTTAAATTTTTATCAAATGTTTACCTAACTTAAACGGATTGCCACACATCAAAAAGGGGGAGATTGTTAGGGCAATCTCTTGCCATGATTAGATTTTGATGTGTGTGGCAAAGGGTTTAAGTTAGGTTGGTATTGTTATTTGATATGTGCGTTGGAGTCTTGCAGGACTTAGTAATTCGCACATGGAGCCTTGTCAGGTTCACCCTCACAACCTCGGTCCTTGAGTCGGTGAAGGATGACTTTATGGAAGTCGTGCGCTTGGAGCATCCGAGGGACCGCCGGACAAGATGACTTGAAGTGAAGCCAAGGAAGCAGACTTCGGAGGCAAGAGACGTGAAGGAGCATTGCAGAGCCGTGCGCCTGATGCTGCCGAGGGACGTGGCCGCGAACGAAGAGAGCTTCGGCGAGGGACTTCGAGTGAGATGAGAGAATGAGTGAAATGTAAGTAGCTCATTAGGTGAACTTGGTCGAATGGCTGAGTGTCGGAGACTTGACCGCAAGGGTTAAGGGTTACCCGACCGCCGGAAGCTCAAACTTATGTTAAGGTTGAGTTTCACATGGCACCAGTCGACTGCCATGTCACGGCAGTCAACTGCTCTGAGTCGAGTGGGTTCGACTAGTATCCGACTGATGGGTTTATGCCCAGCAGTCGACTGCCATGGAATGGCAGTCGACTGCCAGAGGATATCACGGGCATAGAACCGCTCGTAGCTGACTGGGCAGTCGACTACGGAGGCAGCAGTCGACTGGTGAGGTCTATCAGTCGACTACCAAGAGTTCCGTTGGACTACAACGGTCGGGATCCGACGTGTTCGGAGGCCGAGAGTAGCGACAGTCGGCGCGAAGAGCGTGCGGTGGTGGCCAACGGGAAGAAATCAACCCTCTCTATAAAAAGAGAGGGAGTGAGCCTTTGAGAGGCTAATGCTTATGCTCTAAGTGATCTTCCTAGTGCCCCACAAGCTGTAAACTCTTCTTACTTGTTTTTACTCCATTCTTATTGTAAGAAGAGTGATCTTGGTTGTAAAGGTTACCTCCACCTAGCTTGGTGCAAAGGAGAGACCAATAGTGATTGGCTTTGGAGGAGTGATGTTAGTACTTATAAGCTCCACATATCTCCACAATGACATGATATTGTCCACTTTGGGCCTAAGCCCTCATGGTTTTGTTTTTGGGCTCTACCCAAAAGGCCTCATACCAATGGAGATATCTTTTTTCTTATAAGCACATGATCTTTTCCATGTCTTACCAATGTGGGACTTTGATTGTATTCCCCATACTCCCAACAATCCCCCCCTCAAACGAAGGACCACATTGGGCCCCCCTCAAGCCTATCCCTCCTCGAAGGATTTTCTCTGCTTGATGTCCGATCTTCAACCCACCAGGACTTCCTGCCAGTTGTTCGGTCCCCCCGACCCAACTAGACTTCCTTCCTGATGTCTGGTTCTCTTGATCCGGACGTGGGAGCTCAACTTCCTTCGTTCGAGGTTCATGGCTTGACATGGACCATGGCTCTGATACCAATTGTTAGTACTTATAAGCTCCACATATCTCCACAATGACATGATATTGTCCACTTTGGGCCTAAGCCCTCATGGTTTTGTTTTTGGGCTCTACCCAAAAGGCCTCATACCAATGGAGATATCTTTTTTCTTATAAGCACATGATCTTTTCCATGTCTTACCAATGTGGGACTTTGATTGTATTCCCCATACTCCCAACAAGTGATTCACCTCGGACGAATCGGGATCGTGGATTAGCGGCGTAGCCATGAACCACGTTACATCTTCTTTGTTAGCGTTTGTATTTTCATTTATTGCTTTGTGTTTATTGTTTATGCTTCCGCTTGCGCTAACGATTGTGTAGACGAGTAAACGAACGAGAGAATTTCGACATCCATAGTACGAGGGCTATTCACCCCCCTCTAGCCGGCCGTTCGATCCCCTACACTCTGCATATAAGATATGTTAGTGAAGCTCTTATTGCAGCTCGAGTGTGAGTTTCCTTCGATTTGAGGTATTCAAGTCATCTTGGTCATGGAGACTTATACATTGATATCTTAGTCGATACATCTCTATGGAGGTGTGGGTACGGGATGATTGGGTATAAGTCAATGTTTCCGAAGGTAATTGAATATTCAACAAAGGATTTACCACTCGTTGTGAGGAGATGTATACCCTATGGTCACTCGTCAGGATTACTACTCAAAGTCTTTGGCCAAAGAAATTCATGTCAAGAGTATGGTACTCTTAGATATATGTCGAAGTAATTAGAATCCAATGAATGAGGAAGTAAGACTTAGGCTAGGTGTGAAGTAGTCAGCCTAGTGGGGACTGACACATAGACCATGTCATGAACCAAGTGGGTATAAGATGAGTAAAAGAAACGAGACACGATTCACTGTAGCTGATGAAGGGTTTAGAAATGATTCTAAGATCAACCATTGATTTTTGAGATAATTGGGGATCATGATGTACTACTAGATGTCACTCATGATTGTTCCATAATTAATGGTTAATTATGGATGACCAATGATGTTAGCAAAACATATAAGGTTTTAGGAGTAGCTTTTGCTCACATCTCATTTTGTTTTATGTTTGTTTCATGTATATTCTACTTTATTTTGCATGCATTTCCTATTTTTTGGTTTGGAGATCTGCTCTTTATACTTTTGTGTGCAGGATAGCATTCCATGGGGAAAACGTCGCACTTTCGGAGCAAAAAGGAGGCATTTCGTAGATGGACACAGAGTGGGACATGACCTGGGTGTGTGGCTACACACGGTCGTATCCATGGTTCAAAAATAGCCGCCACAACCTTACACATGGCCTAGTCGTGTATTTTCACATGGCCATGTGTCCGCCATGCAACTTGACGCGACCAGGGGTTTTTCTAGATTTCGCGAGGATCCGACGTGTTGTTTATATAAGGAAAGCTACGCCCAAACCCTTGGGGGGCACGACGACTGGGACAACACTCTGAAGCCCTAAAAAGCTTCAGGAACTTGCAACGGGGAGGAGGGAGGCTGCCGGAGATCCAAGTTCTGCAATTCAACGCTGGAGAGAAGACCATATTGCTTTGTAATTTCCTTTCTTTGCATGTTATCTATTGTTTATTCGAATATGAATGTACTTTGTGTTTCTCCTCTAATATTTATGGAGTAGTTTCTTCGATTCTAGGATTAGGGATGAGTTTGTTTGCATAGAGCATGTTATTCCAAATTAAATTCTGTTCTTGAGTTTATATTTGCCATTGGTATTATTTTAGACCGATATCTATGTGTTTTGGTTTTCTATCTACTGTGCTTAGCCGATACGAGGAGTGACAACCCTCGTATCTAAGACATAGGGGCATTAAAGAGGGACCTAGGGGTTGGGCTCATCTCTTGTAACTATTGATAGAACGGTGCGATAGAATTGGAAACGATTCGTCGTAGGAATTTATTCGGCATCCTTGTACCGCCTATCCCATCCTTATAGGGTAGAGATAGCTCCCGATAGATGCGAAGGCTCATCGGGGGAGTGTATGATGTCCCTTCCACAAGTTCATAGGTAGACGTTTAGACAATTCTCAATTGATAGCATGTTTTACGATACACAAGCGAAACTGAAATCCTAGAATCCCTTCCAAAGACTCGCAGCAAGCCTTTTCTTCTTCCGTGTGACACCGTATTGAGTTAGGACTGCCGACTACCCTCGCAATCACAAACATTAGATTTGACTTCTGAACAATAACGTCTAGTGAATCGATCGGTACTCGAATCTCAGTCCCTATGGGATCGATAAATCTTTTTATTACTTGACGACATCCGTGCACTTGCGGGCGTTGAGCGCGAGGCTGCGCTTATAGTCCTCGACGATCTCCGTCTCTAGATTTGAGGTTGTATTCGCGTGCATCAAGTTTATGGCGCCGTTGCTTTGGACTGATTGATTCGATATCGAATCAAGAAGTGGATAATTGGATCGGACTTAGGTTTAGATTTATTTACTTGCTTTACTTTCTATAATTTTACTTTATTTACTTCAGTTTTAGATTTTCCATATCTAGATTTAGTTTTTATTTTATTTTAGCAGTAGTTCTACATTTTCTTATTGGTTATTTGATTTAGTTAGCTAGATTAGTTTATTTCTTGTTTCTCGGTTCTTCGTATGCTTAGACTGTTAGTGAAAGTCCTAGAGTCAATCATGTGATGATTGTTGTATGGACTTTGTTCTATGATGAGTCACATAAATCTTCCTATATCCTTTTGGGGATATGCTCTAGATACAGCAGCCTTCACACTTAACCGTGTACCATCCAAGGTTGTGATAAAGACACTATATATGATATGGACAGGGAGAAATCCCAAGATATCTTTCATGAGGATTTGGGGTTGTGAGGCTTACGTTCGACGTCAAGTCTTAGACAAACTAGGACCCAAATCCGATAAGTGCTATTTGTTGGATATCCCAAGGAAACGAAGGGACATTACTACTACATTCCCAGTCATCACAAAGTGTTTGTGGTAAAGACTGGGGTATTTCTAGAAAGGGACTTTGTTTCTAGAAAAACAAGTGGGAGTACGTTCGATCTTAAAGAAATTCAAGATAAGGACCATAACACTGAGGCCTTAATGGAGGTTGAACAGGAACCACAAAGTGTTGTGGGTGATGAGATTGTTGCACAAAGAGTTATGGAACAATAACCTGTTTAGGTAGACCTACCTCTTCGCAGGTCTAAAAGGGTACATCGTCAGTCTGAGAGATACTCATTTCTCTTGTCTGACCATGACGACATTATGCTCATTGAGAATGAGCCTACCTCCTATCAGGAAGCTGTGATGAGCCTAAATTCTGAGAAATGGCTAGAGGCCATGAGATCCAAGATGGAATCCATGTACACCAACCAAGTATGGAGTTTGGTTGATCCACCTGAAGGCATCAAACCCATTGGGTGTAAGTGGGTCTTTAAGAGAAAGACTGACATGGATGGACTTACGCATACCTATAAGGGTCAATTGGTGGCTAAAGTTTTCAAGCAAATTCATGGTATTGACTATGATAAAACCTTTTCTCTAGTGGTGATGTTTAAGTCTATTCAGATTATGCTTGCTATTGTAGTATAACACCAATATGAGATCTGGCAGATGGATGTCAAAAATGCACTTCTGAATGGAAACTTGCTCGATGATGTGTACATGACACAACCTGAGGGTTTTATAGATCCACAGCATACTGGGAAAGTATGCAAGCTACAAAGGTCCATTTATGGGATAAAGAAAGCTTCTCGGAGCTGAAATCTTTGATTCGATGATGTGATCAAATAGTTTGGTTTTATCAAAAATGAAGATGAACCCTGTGTCTACAAGAGGGTTAATGGAGACACAGTTTTCTTCGTTGTATTGTATGTCGATGACATACTACTCATTGGGAATGATATCCCTTTGCTACAGTCTGTGAAGACTTGGCTGGGGATGTGCTTCTCAATGAAGGACTAAGGTGAAGCAACCTATTTTTTAGGCATCAAGATCTATAGAGATAGATCTAAGAGATTTCTTGGCCTGAGTCAGAGTACATATATTGACACGGTATCACTACGGTTTGCGATGCAGAATTCCAAGAAGGGACTTCTGCTGATGTCTTCGAAGACTCAAAATCCCTCTTCTAGAGAAGAGAGAGACCGCATGGATAAGATCCCTTATGCATCATCCATAGGATATATCATGTACGCCATGCTATGTACTCGTCCAGATGTCTCGTATGCTTTGAGCATGACAAGTAGATACCAATCAGATCCAGGTGAACGTCACTAGATAGTAGTCAAAAATATTCTTAAGTACTTGAGAATGACTAAAGAATATTTCTTGATATTTGGAGGCGATGAGGAGCTAGATGTAAAGGGTTACAATGATGCCAGCTTCCAAACTGACCAGGATGATTATAGATCACAGTCAGGGTTCGTATTTTTCTTGAATGGTGGTGCTGTGAGCTGGAAGAGTTCGAAGCAGAACACAGTTGCTGATTCTACAACAAAGGCCGAGAATATCGCTGCATCAGAGGTACTAAAGGTAGCACTTTGGATCCGCAAGTTCATTACTGAGCTTGGGGTGGTTCCTAGCATAGCAGATCCTATAGAGCTCCATTGTGACAACAATGGAGCGATTGCGCAGGCTAAGGAACCTCGCTCACAGCAGCGGACCAAACACATACTACGGCGCTTCCATCTCATTCGAAATATTATCGATAGAGGAGATGTGTAGATTTGTAGAGTACCAACAGAGGCTAACATCGCATATCCCTTGACCAAGGCTTTGGC
The DNA here is from genome assembly GCA_025175895.1 of Wurfbainia villosa. Lineage (NCBI taxonomy): Eukaryota > Viridiplantae > Streptophyta > Magnoliopsida > Zingiberales > Zingiberaceae > Wurfbainia > Wurfbainia villosa. The sequence continues at coordinate 18,232,560 of CM046000.1, read as the reverse complement.
ACAGAAAAAACATGATGGTCACACTAGGTCATTGGGTATTAGATACTACAGTGATTGACACTAGTACTAGTGGAAGATTGTTAGTGAAAGCCCTAGAGCTAATCATGTGATGATTGTTGTATGGACTTTGTTATATCATATTCCTATTTATAAAGGCATGGTTATTATATTTACTTGTATTGGTGTCAAATAACTATGTATAATAACGTCCTTGAGTAGAAGGTTCTTATATATATCAATCGATTGGTTGAATCGATAATGAGATGATATAGAAAACACTACTCTTAATCATTCTTAGTCAAGTATTAACATTCAGGGATAATGTTAATGCAAAGAGACTAGCATGTAGGTCAACTCGATGACTTGATCTCACAAGTCATGGATATGTGATATCAAGTTGACACATGGGTATGCATTGGAGAATGTATACTGAATGACCCGCCATGAGAAAGTATCATGGATCATTATATGAGTGTCATATACTTTCTCATGTGACTATTAGTATCACTATTAGTCCTTCAACCTGAAGTCACCATGGTTCCCTACATAAGGCGTTGCATACTTTGGCTTCGTCAAATATCACCCGTAAAAGGGTGGACTATAATGGCGATTACTGGGTATATAACAAATTATGCGGAGGGATGTGAGTGATGTAGATGGGATATATCCCTCCTATATGACGGGAGTGACATCGTTATTCTTGATAGAGTGAGATCACTAAGTGCATGGCCATGCCAAAATGAGTCAATATGAGATATTGAGCTCATTTGATTAGAGTAAGTCTACATGGAGTTCAAGATATAGATTGTACCGAGGATGACATGGTCTATGCCTCAATTGGTCAATCTAGATATCAAGGATAGAGGGACATTGTCACATATTGTGAGAGTCACAATTAGTAGTTGTTGGTGCAATCAGACCCAAAGGATGTTTTTGGTGATTGACAAGAGTTTAAGTTAAGGTGATAATTATGTGTTATCTCATACGGTTGTTTGAGAGGTATTTTCAGGAAATCTCTTGTAGGTCGATGACTGGATGCAAGATTGATGAAGACCCGGACGTGGAGTCCTGGCAAGTGAAGACCCGGACGAGGAGTCTTGACAGTGAAGACCCGGATAGGGAGTCTTGGCAGTGAAGTCTCGGAGGTGCGGCCTTTTGGTAGTGAAGACCCGGATAGGGAGTCTTGGCACGAAGTCCCGGAGATGATTCCTGGCATGGAAGACCTATGAACAATAATTCATAGGCATCAGGTAAAGGTGTAGTCGAGGTGACGCCTCGATTGGAACCTACTGCTCTTGTCGAGCAGCAAGTTGACTCATACTAGTCGAGGCGACACCTCGACTGATGCTTGGTTCAACTAAGCAGAAGCAAGGAGGTGTCGACTGAGAGCTCGACTGCTCTGGACAAACAGCAGGTTCTGACTGTATCAGTCGAGGCGGCGACTCGATAAGAGCTTTGATCCAACCGAACAGACGCAAGGGACTGTCGACTGGTAGCTCAACTGTTGCTCTATTCAGTTGGAACCAAGGCCTACCAGTCGAGGCAGCAACTCGACTAGAGCTTTGATCCAACCGAACAGACGCAAGGGACTGTCAACTTGGAGCTCGACTGTTGCTCTGTTCAGTTGGAACCAAAGCCTGACAGTCGAGTCGTCGGATCATCACCTCGACTGGACCTATGTTTCCAACAAAAATAAAACTAATTATGGTCTAAATCTTACCATTGAAGCCATTAATAAATGCTAATTAATGCTCCAGTCGAGGCACCAGCTGAGGCGACTCAACTGGGCGGGCAGAAAAGCCCTAATCAGGCTCGAGCTATCAAGTATTCTGGGCTTATATATTTCAAAGTTAAGAAGAATAACGAACGACAATTTTCTGAAGAAAAGACACGGGTGAAAGAGATTCTTGATTCAAAAAGCCTTCATCATCTCGCAGGAGCTTCAACGATTCTGCAAGCAAGGAGCAGTACCATTCTCTCTGAAATCTGTATTTGTTTTACTACTTCTTCAGTGACTACTGGAAGCTTTCTTGTAAAGTTTCTGATAGACTATGCAAAAGGGTTTTGTTAGTGCTTATAAGCTCCACATATCTCCACAATGGCATGATATTGTCCACTTTGGGTCTAAGCCCTCATGGTTTTATTTTTGGGCTTTACCCAAAAGGCCTCATACCAATGGAGATATCTTTTTTCTTATAAGCACATGATCTTTTCCATGTCTTACCAATGTGGGACTTTGATTGTATTCCCCATACTCCCAACAATCCCCCCCTCAAACGAAGGACCACATTGGGCCCCCCCTCAAGCCTATCCCTCCTCGAAGGATTTTCTCTGCTTGATGTCCGATCTTCAACCCACCAGGACATCCTGTCAATTGTTCGGTCCCCCCGACCCAACTAGACTTCCTTCCTGATGTCTGGTTCTCTTGATCCGGACATGGGAGCTCAACTTCCTTCGTTCGAGGTTCATGGCTTGACATGGACCATGGCTCTGATACCAATTGTTAGTGCTTATAAGCTCCACATATCTCCACAATGGCATGATATTGTCCACTTTGGGTCTAAGCCCTCATGGTTTTATTTTTGGGCTTTACCCAAAAGGCCTCATACCAATGGAGATATCTTTTTTCTTATAAGCACATGATCTTTTCCATGTCTTACCAATGTGGGACTTTGATTGTATTCCCCATACTCCCAACAGGTTTCTCCACCTTCGGTGTATCATCGAGAAGGAGAAGTTTATAGTTGTGGTGTGCATCACTAGAGCCGACGAGGGCTCAACCGTGGAGTAGGGACTTGTGTTCCGAACCACGTAAAATTGGGGTGTTTGCGTTTGTTATTCTTTCTGTATTCGTTGTCTTGTTTCCACTGCGTACTAATCATTGTAGAAAGGTACAACGAATCGAAAAGACGAACGTAGATATTCATTCCCCCCCCCTTTATAGCGACGCCAACGATCCTACAATTGGTATCAGAGCCTGGTGCTCTTCTTCGGATTCACAACCGCAAGAGCAAGTTCAAATGGCGATGCAAGAAGGTTACAGCACAAACAGGCCTCCATTGTTTGACGGAACTAACTTCCAGTATTGGCGAAGCCAGATGGAGTACTATCTCATTACTAAGATAGATATGTGGTTTTCGGTAACCGAAGGCTTCACGACACCGATGGATACAGAAGGCAATGTACTTGAGTCTGGAAGGTGGACAGTTGAACAAAAACGCAAGGCGCAAGCAAATGTTAAGGCCACCGTGACTCTGCAATGTGGTCTAGCGAAGGATCAACTCAACAAAGTGGGTTCGTTCAACAGCGCGCAAGATCTCTAGAATAAACTGATAGAACTGAACAAAGGGACAAGAGACTCGAGGCTAGCAAAGCGAGGTCTCTACATGAACCAGCTACAAAATCTTGCTATGAAAGATGGCGAGACTGTTGGTGAGTTGCATGGAAGGTTCAAGGAAGTATAGAATGGGCTGCATTCGGTCGGTGAAAACTTGTAGAACAGAGACGTTATCAGGTACGTCCTAAAGTCTTTTCCCCGAAATGCTTTATGGTCATCTATGGTAGATGCCTACAAAGTATCAAGGGATCTATCTACTATAAAGTTGGATGAATTATTTTGTGAAATGGAATTACATGAGCAAGCTAACAAGGGTCCAAAAGAGAAAGGTATTGCTTTTGTTGCAGGTGAGCAATACAAGGAGAACAAGAAGAAGAAGAAGAAGAAGGAGTCATCTTCATCCTCATCTGAGACTAGTGGTGACAGTGACGATGAGTCCTCATCCAACGAGGTAGCAAATTTCGTGAGGAGAATGATGAGGAGAAGCAGAAAGTACAATAAGAAGGATGTAAAGAAAATCTTCGCAGACAAGAGGAAAGGTAAGTCATCACATAAATTTAGAGGTAAATCTGATGTGGTGTGTTTTGAGTGTAACAGGAAAGGGCACATCAAGAGTGAATGTCCTGATCTCAACAAGAAAGAGAACAAGTCCAGGAAGAAGAAGGCGCTGAGGGCAACATGGGATGACTCTTCTTCCAGTTCCTCAGAAGATGAAGACAGGGCAAAAGGAGCCAAGCATACGACACTAATGGCGTTTGATCACATAGATTCAGATGAGTCTTCACGGAAGGACACATCATCATCATCTGATGATGATGAGGTAACATCTCCTGAACTAGATAAATTGTATGAAACAGTAGCATGCTTAACTAATGCCTTGAGTAGATAAAAAATTAAAGCTAAGATGTTAAAATCAGAATTAGAGGAGCTTAAAACTCAGTATTCTGTTCATACAGAAATTAGGATTGAGACTAATGAAATCGAAAAACTTAGGGAAGAAAACAATCTCTTGAGAGCACAAGTTGATGATCTCAAGTGCACACTTGAGAGATTCACAACAAGCTCTCAAACTCTTAACATGATTTTAGATGCCCAAAGGGCAGTTTACAACAGAGCAGGAATAGGCTACAAACCAACAAAAAGGGAATTCAGTTTCATGTCATTAGTCAATAGAACTCATGTTGGTAAAGCAAACACAACTAAGGCTTGGATTCCTAAACAATATGTTGTAAGTGCTAATGGACCCAAAATCTGGGTTCCAAAATATCTTGTTTTTCGTGTTTGATTAGGTACCGGTCGAGGGGGAGTATCCAATGATGTGGGTCGTAGATAGCGGATGCTCCAAGCACATGACCGGGGACTCCACAAAGTTTGCTACATTTAAAAACAAGAGTAAAGGTACTGTTTCTTTTGGTAATAGTGGTAAACTAAAAGTCATAGGAGTAGGAGACATAGTAATATCTGAACAATTTAGGATTAAGAATGTTCTTCTAGTTAGAGGAATGGTTTTTAATTTATTAAGTGTCAGTCAATTATGTGATGAAGGATATAGAGTAGAATTTTATTCAACTAAATGCTTAATTAAACATAATGAAACCGACACTGTCATGCTAGTAGGGATGAGGAAGGAAAATATCTATCAAGTTCAATTTAGTAGTGCTACTAACCTGCATGTGAAGTGTTTTTTGTCCAAAGAAGATAAATCATGGCTATGGCATCGGAGACTAGCACACGTCAACATGAAAAATATCAAGAGGTTGGCCAAGGAAGAGCTTGTGCGGGGTCTACCATTGCTCAAGTACGAAAAGGACAAGCTATGTGATGCATGTCAAAAAGGTAAACAAATAAGAGCATCACATAAAAGCAAGAACACTGTAAGTACTTTAAATGCTTTAGATTTATTGCATTTAGATTTGTTTGATAGTAGCTCCACAAAAACCTTGAATGGAAGTAGATATTGCTTGGTAGTTGTAGATGATTATACTAGATATACATGGACTTTCTTTCTCAAACATTAGAAATTTTTATTCCTTTTTGTAGAAGAATTGAAAATGAGAAAAACTCAACAATTAAAACAATTAGGAGTGATCATGGAGGAGAATTTGAAAATATGAGGTTTAAGGAATTCTGTTCAGAAAAAGGCTATAAACATGAGTTTTCCACTCCTAGGACACCACAACAAAATGGTGTGGTAGAAAGGAAGAATAGAGCTTTGCAAGAAGCTGCGAGGAGTATGCTAAATGAGTATACTCTTCCTAGTTACTTGTGGGCTGAGACAATTAACACTGCATGCTATGTTCAAAACAGAGTTTTGATACATAGATTATTAGGAAAAACACCTCATGAACTATGGTTTAGAAAACCACTAAAAGTCAAACATCTTAGGGTTTTTGGTTGTAAGGTTTTTATATTAAACACTAAGGATCATCTAGGAAAATTCACTGCAAAAGCAGATGAAGGTGTCCTGTTAGGATATTCCCTCACTAGTAAGGCTTATCGAGTTTACAACAAACGAACAAATTTGGTTGAGGAATCGTCAAATGTGGGTTTTGAGGAATGTAAAGACCAAATTGATTCTAAGGATAATAGTGATGTAGTAAAGGTCAAACTCAAAAGATTAAGTTTGAAGGAGGACACAAGTGTAGGGGGAGTCAAATCTGACTCCGAAAATGAAAAATATAGATCAGAAGGGTCGTTGCTTGAGATTGTATCTAACAATGAGGTTCAAGAAACATCTCAAGTACCAAGATCCACTAGAATGGGCTAGTCATTCCCAAGACCAAGTTGTTGGAGACATCCATCAAGGGGTGAGGACAAGATCATACTTTAGAAATGAAGTGAATCAAGTAGCATTAATCTCTGAAATTTAACCAAAAGTAATTGATGAAGCTTTGCTTGATTCGGACTGGATTATAGCAATGCACGATGAATTGGGACAATTTGAGAGAAGTCAAGTTTGGGATTTAGTTCCAAGACCTGATCAAGCTACCATAATAGGAACCAAATGGGTATTCAAGAATAAATTGAATGATAAAGGAGAAATAATTAGAAATAAAGCTAGGTTAGTAGCCAAAGGATACAATCAAATTGAGGGACTTGATTATGGTGAAACTTATGCACCCGTGGCTAGGTTAGAATCCATTCGATTAATGCTAGCATTTGCAGCATATAGAGGATTCAAATTATATCAAATGGATGTGAAGTCAGCATTTTTGAACGGGTTTATAAAGGAAGAGGCCTATGTTGAACAACCACTGGGATTTGAAATTTCTGAATTTCCAAATCACGAGTATAAGCTAAAGAAGGCTCTTTATGGGCTGAAACAAGCACCTCGTGCTTGGTACGAAAGGTTGTCAATTTTTCTAGTTGAGAGGGGTTTTAGAAGAGGTCAAATTGATCCCACACTTTTTCTTAAAAGAAATGGTGAAGACATATTTGTAGCTCAGATTTATGTCGATGACATAATCTGTGGTTCAAACAATAGGGATTATCTCAATGAATTCATAGAACACATGGAGAGTGAGTTTGAGATGAGTCTAGTAGGGGAGTTGACATTTTTCCTTGGACTTCAAATCAAACAAACCAAAGAAGGAATTCATGTTTGTCAATCAAAATATGGCATGGAGTTGCTAAAAATATTCAACATGGAAAATGTGAAGGAGGTTGCCACTCCAATGGCACAAAACACTCATCTAGATAGTGATGTAGATGGTAAACCTGTTGATCTAAAATGTTATAGGATTGCCATAGGTATTCTTTTATATCTTACAGCAAGTAGACCTGATATAGTATTTGCGGTGGGCATGTGTGCACGATATCAATCGTGTGCTAAAGAGTCTCATTGGGTTGCTGTTAAAAGAATTATGAGATATCTTAAAGCAATAATATCAGTTGGACTGTGGTATCCCCGAACTGAGTCTTTTGATTTAGTAGGCTATACAGATTCAAATTATGCAGGATGCAAACTAGATAGAAAAAGTACTAGCGGGGGCTGTCAATTCCTAGGTTCAGCTTTAGTTGGTTGGTCAAGTTGAAAGCAACATTGTGTTGCTCTCTCCACCACTGAGGCTGAGTACATAGCCATGGGAGAGAGTGTGTCACAATTGTTATGGATGACTCACACATTGGAGGATTTTGGTTTTTCATATAAGAACGTGCAAGTGCTTTGTGATAATATTAGCACAATCAACTTAACAAAAAACCCAGTCCATCATTTCAGAACAAAACACATTGAAGTGAGACATCACTTCATTAGGGATCATGTAGCAATAGGAGATATTATACTCAATTATGTTGAGTCTAAGGCGAATCTTGCTGATATTTTCACAAAACCTCTTCCAGAAAATGAATTTAGTCATTTAAGAAGAGAGTTGGGAATGTGTACAGCTGAGTGAAAACTCTCCATGATCATAAGGACTAATTCATAAGTTCAAAAGAAATGGGAACATAATATTTGGGATACCTTTGGGAAACATCTCACACAAATCATAGGATTAACTATGCTTGTGTATTGCTAGATAGGGGTGAGATGTTATGAGCAACCAATTTACTCAAATTGCTTGTTATGATGCATAACTTGAGTAATGCGGTTGAAAACTGCATGAATCATTAAGTTGACCAATTATGGGGAAGACTGATACATAATTCATGTGTATTTGGTTTAAAAAACATAATTGGACATTCCAACCAAGTAAAATTGGTTGGACATCTTAAAACTCAAGTGAAACATCCAATATATGTTTGATATGGTCGATAAAGGATATTGTCACTTTTAAAATGTTTTAAATACCTGAATACAATGAATTTGAAACTTAAAATATCTAAGACAAAAATGAACCTTCAGAATAACAGTCGAGACATTTCAATAATCGCCTCGATTGACAGAGGGTGTGAGCAAACAGAAGCGAGGTGCACTCGACCGGCGCCTCGACTGATATAACGGTCGAGGCGTTCAACTTACCGCCTCGACTGCGTAACTAAGAAATATATAAGGAATTTCACTTATCGACTCTCCCAAACTCGTGACTCGCCTCGACTCCTCTCGCCCCGGTTCTTTCTCCTCTGTCGCCGTTCAAGTTTCCGGCCAAGTTTAACATCGACAAAACCCTAGATTACCTCACTCACTCCTAAACTAACTTCAAGTAAGTTCTCCAGCCCCTCATTCCTTCTTTTGGTCAATCCCTAACCCTAGTCGACGATTTTATAAAACCCTAGATTTTGCCAGATTTTCTAGGGTTACGATTCTTTTCTCTAGCTGGAGAAGGTGATTTCACAGAAGTCATCTTCCTGATTCCTCAAGACCAGTCAACAACAGGAAAAATGGCACCTAAGTAAATTTCTAAACTCATCTCTTTGATTACAAGACTTAGTAATATTGGGTAAACTAATTGGGTGTTGGTTATTGGCATTCATCATACCATCATATTGATTTTTTTTGGAACATCATTTTGGCATTCATTAGACAAAAACGTAGGATAGGCGAGTCAAGTGAAACACCTCAGGAAAATCCATCTACGAATCCCCGATTTCCCTCCGCACATCATCAACATACCTTTACTGCCCACAAATTTTGGTTGATGCATACTAGATCATTAGATAAAGAATTTTTTGAAAAACATGCTCAACATGTTATACAAATGATCAACTACTATGGGCTCAATAAACTAGTTTATTATGATCATGACATCAATATAGACTTAGTTAGTGAATTCTACAACAATCTACAACCTACAAGTGATAGGCTCATCTTTAAGAGTAGGGTAGCCAGAAAGGACATATCTTTCACTCCTGATATCCTCAGAGCATTTCTAGAGTGTCGAGAGTCAAACTCAACCCTTGAATGCTATCCAAGCATTCAAGAACCTGTTGAGGGATACTCCATAAACGTAATTCATGAGTACTTCTTTAAAAAACCCAGACAACCTGGTCTTACTCTATTTCCGGCCATGGCATTAGCTGCCCCCGATAATGTCCTATATAAGGTCATTGTAGGTTCAATCCTTCCAATTGTTACTAGGGGGCAAGCTAAGGTAAGACCACATCATTTACTAGCTCTACATCTCTTAAAGCAACGTTTAAACTTTAATGTTGCTTTAAACATCTTTCTCTACATAGTCCACTTCTCCACTCCTTTCCAAAAGAAAATTTACATGCCTTTTGGTCATATCATCACATTTTGGCTAGAATCCATAGGCATCAACACAAGCAGGGGGAAAATTAGGCAGATGACAAACTTTGATTTCATAAAGTGGAGAAACTTTTCTTTGGCCGGCATGTCAAAAGTTGGTAGCACCGTTGAGTGGGCGGATGGACATCAAGCGGGTGAAAGATGGGATATGGAGGAAGAAGGTGAACAAGAGCGTCCAGCTGTTGAACCATCTTCCACCATGTATACGAGCAATTTGGAGAAATCTGCGAAAAGATCAAGCTGAGTTCATAAACTCAGTTGATACTAAATTCAAGGACCTTAGTACGTCAATTGACACTAAATTCAAAGAGCTTCACTCCAAGCTAGATGCTCGGTTTTCCGAGATCTCTGCCCAGCAGGAGGAAATTCTATCTCTCCTTCATGCCATGATGTCGGATTCATCAGAACCATCATCTTGTGATTTAGTTTTGTTTTTTTTATCTGTATGAACAGTTTGAATTCAAGAAAATATATATATATCAGGATGTTTTGGGTGAATTTTTGGGTGTATGCTTGTATATGTATTTCTAATATCTCTGTGTATGTCAAATTTTTCTTCCGGTGGTTTATATCTTTCTTTAGAAATGCACGACTGACATTTATCTTGCTAAAATATATTGTTAGTGCATTTGATAACCTAAGGGTAATGAATTCAGAGGGAGTGCTTCTATAAGCAACTTTTCTTTTTGGGTGTTTGCCAAAGGGGGAGAAGATGGGCTTTAAGTCTGAAATTAAAGCTTTTGAAACTACACATCTATATCTCTTCTTTTTACATATTAAATTTTGAATACGTTATATTGTGTTATAATTTCATCACCTAAACTTAAACCGTATTGTCAAACATCAAAAAAGGGGGAGATTGTTGGTGCAATCAGACCCAAAGGATGTTTTTGGTGATTGACAAGGGTTTAAGTCAAGGTGATAATTATGTGTTATCTCATATGGTTGTTTGAGAGGTATTTTCAGGAAATCTCTTGTAGGTCGAGGACTGGATGCAAGATTGATGAAGACTTGGATGTGGAGTCTTGGCAAGTGAAGACTCGGACGAGGAGTCTTGGCAGTGAAGACCCGGACAGGGAGTCTTGGCACGAAGTCCCGGAGATGATTCCTAGCATGGAAGACCTTTGAACAGTAATTCATAGGCATCGGGTAAAGGTGTAGTCGAGGTTACACCTCGACTGGAACCTACTTCTCTTGTCGAGCAGCAGGTTGACTCATACCAGTCGAGGCGACACCTCGACTGGAACCTACTGCTCTTGTCGAGCAGCAGGTTGACTCATACCAGTCGAGGCGACGCCTCGACTGATGCTTGGTTCAACTAAGCAGAAGTAAGGAGGTGTCGACTGAGAGCTCAACTGCTCTAGACAAACAGCAGGTTCTGACTATATCAGTCGAGGTGGCGACTCGACTAGAGCTTTAATCACCAGAGCGACGCAAGGCGCCATTTGGGAGCTCATTGCTCTTCGATTGGAACCAAGTCCTACCAGTCGAGGCGGCGACTCAACTAGAGCTTTGATCACACCGAACAGACGCAAGGGACTGTCGACTGGGAGCTCGACTGTTGCTCTGTTCAGTTGGAACCGAGGCCTACCAGTCGAGGCGGTGACTCGACTAGAGCTTTGATCCAACCGAATAGACGCAAGGGACTATCGATTGGGAGCTCGACTATTGCTCTGTTCAGTTGGAACCAAAGCCTGACAGTCGAGTCGTCGGATCATCGCCTCGACTGGATCTATGTTTCCAATGGAAATAAAACTAATTATGGTCTAAATCTTACCGTTGAACCCATTAATAAATGCTAATTAATGCTCCAGTCGAGGCACCATCTTAGGCGACTCGACTAGGCAGGCAGAAAAGCCCTAATCAGGCTCGAGCTATCAAGTATTCTGGGCTTATATATTTCAAGGTTAAGAAGAATAACGAATGACAATTTTTTGAAGAAAAGACACGGGTGAAAGAGCTTCTTGATTCAAAAAGCCTTCATCATCCCACAGGAGCTTCAACTATTCTGCAAGCAAGGATCAGTTCCATTCTCTCTGAAATCTGTATTTGTTTTACTGCTTCTTCAGTGACTACTGTAAGCTTTCTTGTAAAGTTTCTGATAGACTGTGCAAAAGGGTTTCTCTACCTTTGGTGTATCACCGAGAAGGATAAGTTTATAGTGGTGGTGTGCATCACTAGAGCCGACGAGGGCTCAACTGTGGAGTAGGGACTTGTGTTCCGAACCACATAAAATTGGTGTGTTTGCGTTAGTTACTCTTTCTGTATTCGTTGTCTTGTTTCCGCTGCGTACTAATCATTGTAGAATGGTACAACAAATCGAAAAGACGAGCGTAGCTATTCATCCCCCCCCCCCCTTTCTAGCGACGCCAACGATCCTATAGTAGTCACAAAGGTGATGTTGGATCTCAACATTCTTTTAACTTGGGTAGCAATGATGTGTTGCTAGATACCGCTCATTGTTTATGTTCCTAAATCAATTTAGGAGCATTGCCAACATTACAAGAACCTATAGGGTCACACACAAAGGGCAATTAGATGGAGATTAGGTTCATATGATGAACCATGAGGATTAGGTTCATGGAATGAACCAAATTTGATTAAGAGTAATCCAAATTAGACTAATTGAGTTGGACTCAAGTTGATTCAAGTGTTCAATGAGTATAATTTATATTTGATTCATCGAGTCAATTTAAACTAATGAATTGAGATTCATTAAATCAAATTGACATGAATCAAATGGTTGGATTTGATCAACCATGGGAGATAAGAGGTCAAGTTTGACTTGACTTGAGAGGGAAGATGAATGATCAATTTTGACTTGACCAATTGCCATGTCATGGTGACTTGGCATGGGGCCAGCCAATGATGATGCTCCACATCATCATGGACACATCATGGGGTTCCACCTCATGAGAAAGACCAAGAGCCATTGGCTCTTGGAGTTACATGCATGCATGTAACCCCCTTATAGTGGGTTATGAAAGTGTGAAGTTAAGTTGTGTAACTTCATCTTCTTCCACTCTCGCTTCCCTCAAGATCTCTCCCTAATCTTCCTCATCTTGCCGTGAGCCTCCAAGGGGTGATAGCACACTCTAGGTTGGTTTTCTCCACCTATTGCTTGTGTGGATACCAATAGAGGAGGTGGAGTGTACACTTGACACTCTCGAGTTGCGGTAAGCCGTTTGGATGAGCGGGATAAGCGAAGGGCGTCGCATCGAGGGTAAACTCTTAACATGTAAATCTAGAGTAGAGATAAAGTTTTTAAAACACATACATGTAGTTTTATTTACCTTCGCACGGATCCGTGGTCGACTTTCGGGGTTTCTGCAATGCAAAAAGTGATTTTTGTGGCTCAGATAGTCCAACATAGATGTCTAGGATCGGAAGGCCTGATTTCGATCGATCTAGAAATAAACCAAACCTATCATCGCCGAAGAGCTGAATAGAAGAGGATGGAGGACCAAGCTGCATCCGAAGTGAATATAGGTAGTCGACCTCTGTGGGATTATGCAACCCCTAGCTCTAGAGGATTTAGGCCGAGCATAGATGGACCGTCTATTTCAGTAAACAACTTTGAGCTGAAACCAACACTCAAACACATGGTTCAGCAGAGTCAATTCGGGGGAGCTGCGATTGAAGTCCCGAACCGGCACTTGGAGACATTTTTGAAAATTTGCTTGACGATGAAGATAAATGGAGTCCCTACAGACGTGATCCGCCTGAGTCTATTCCCGTTCTCATTGTGGGATAAAGCTAAGGCATGGCTTCACTCCCTGCCTTCGGGAAGCATTACAACATGGGAGCAATGTGAGCAGTAGCGTATCGAGAGGACTACTATGGAGGGCAGAGTGGCGCAGAAGAGTAGATTGAGCATTGCAATGCAGTTGGGGATTATAATCAAAGGCCCAACACCCCAACTCCAGTACCTACAATCCCGGATAGAGGAACCACCCGAATTTTTTCTATCGGAATAACTCGGGAAACTTCCAACCATCAGGAGGGTATGGCCAGCAGCAGGGCAATGGGAAGTATCAACCACAGAAGTCTAGGTTAGAATTGATGATGGAAGACTTCATTGCTATGCAAATGAAGGCCAATGAAGAGTTCTACCACCAACATCAGAAAATAGTGGAGTCACTCAGAGACTTAAAGGCCACCATTTGTTAGGGCAATCAACCCATGTGATATGGTTTTGATGTGTGTGGCAAAGGGTTTAAATTAGGTTGTTATTGTTTTGATATGTGCGTTGGAGTCTTGCATGATTTAGTAATTCGCACATGGAGCTTTGGCAAGTTTCACCAACTCACAACCACATGCTTGAGCCAGCGAAGGATCATTGCGAAGTCGTGCTCTTGATGCATACAAGGGACTGCCGGATGAGATGACTTGAAGAGAAGCCAAGGAAGCAAACTTCGAGGGCAAGAGACGCGAAGGAGCATTGCAGAGTCGTGCGCTTGATGCTGCCGAGGGACATGGCCATGAACAAAGAGAGCTTCGGCGAGGGACTTCAAGTGAGATGAGAGACTCAGTGAAATATAAGTAGCTCATTAGGTGAACTTGGCTGAATGGCAAAGTGTCAGAGGCTCGACCGCAAGGGTTGAGGTTTACTCGACCACCGGATGCTCAAACAGATGTAAAGTTTGAGGTTTACCTGACATCAGTCGACTGCCATGACATGTCCGTTGATTGCTACAAGTCAACTATGACTCGACTAGTATACGAGTCTAGATTATGTGACATCAGTCGACACGGGGTGTGGTCATTGCCACCTGATCGGATGATGGCATCGGTCGGTGGTCGTTTGGGCACAAAATGGTGAGCAATCAAGTGCTCACTTTCAGCACTCGACTGATAGCTCCATCAGTCAACTGATGGGACGATCAGTCAACTGATGTGGGAGCCATTGGACGAAATCCAACGGGGAAGAAGCCATTATTGGGCAATGGCTACAGGAGCAGTAGACTGATAGGGGCATCAGTCGACTGCTAGTTCCCAACGGGAAGAAAACAACCTTCTCTATTTATAGAGATGGTGTGGGCTTGTGAATGCCTAATGCTTATACTCTAAGTGATCATCCAAGTGCTCTACAAGCTTCCAACTCTTTCTCTTGTTCTTATTTCAAATCTATTGTAAGAAATAGTGATTGTGTTGTAAGAAGGTTTACCTCCACCTTGCTTTGGCTAAAGGGAGAGACCATATTGGATTGGTTTCGGAGTGATTCATTGGAGACAAATCGGACCATGGATTAGCGGCGAGGTCGTGAACAACGTTAGATATTTGTGTTAGCATTGTTTTATCTTTGTGTTGTCTTAATTGCTTATTTAGTTTTGTTTCCGTTGCGCTAATATTGTTTGTAGTCAAGAAATTCCATCTTACAATTATTGAGGGCTATTCACCCCCCTCTAGTCGGCCACCAATGTTCCAACAAGTGGTATTAGAGCCAAGGTAGCTTGTCGAGGACTAACTGCCACAACAAGCACTACATCAAGGATGGTCGGCTCTAACATTCACCCACCGAAGTTTGAAGGTGAATTCTCTTGGTGGAAGAAGAGAATGGATGTATTCTTCGAAATCGACTTCGAAATTTTATTGATAATGGAAAATGGTTTCAAGATACCTAGGGATGAAGATGGGGAGCAAATAGAGAAGACAAGATGGACAAAGAGACAAAGAGAGGAGTACTTGGCAAATTCGAAGGCCAAGCATCACTTGCACAACGTACTCCCCCAACATGAGATCATTCAGATTGGAGAGTGTGCAAGTGCTAAAGAGACGTGGGAGAAGTTAGTAGAGCTTCATGAAGGTACCTCGGAGGCCAACCTTGCAAGGAGAGACCTCCTTCGCTCCCAACTAACAAATATCAAACTTGAAAAGGGAGAAAAGGTAACCTCATTACACTCTCATTTTAAAGAAATTTTAATTGGGCTAACGAGTGTAGGAGAAAAACTTTCGAACCGGGATATGCTTATGAAAGCAATCGACGCTTTTCCTCGGTCATCGAAATGGAGCTCAATGGTGGACTCCTTTTACATTTCAAATAACCTAGATGTGAGCACCTTAGAGGAGTTCTTCTCAACCATGGAGCTCCACGAAACAAGGCTTGAAGGAGTAATGGAAGAATCAAGCATCAAGCCATCAAGAGGAGTAGCCTTAGTAGCCACAAACAAGAAGAAGAAGATAGACACTCCCTCCTCCTCTGATGAAGCATCTTCCTCATCCTCCATGAATAGCAATGAAGATGCTTATATGGTAAGGAAGGTAAGGCGTTCCTTAAGAAATTTAAAATTTAACAAATCTTAAAATAGGAGAAGGCACAAGAGGAAGATAATTTGCTATAATTGCCAACAAGAGGGACATATAAGAGATGAGTGTCCCCTCTTGAACAAGAGAAAAGAAGAGAGGAAGAAGAAAGTGGAAAAGAAGAAGGGGAGCAAGAAAAAGGAAGAAGAAAAGAAGGCCAAGGAAAAGGGGAAGGCCAAAGCACTCAAGGTAAGGACATGAGATGATCCTTCCTCATCATCATCATCAGAGGAAGAAAATGTTGTTAGGGCAATCTCTTGCCGTGATATAGTTTTGATGTGTGTGGCAAAGGGTTTAAGTTATTATGATTTGATATGTGCGTTGGAGTCTTGCAGGACTCAGTAATTCGCACATGGAGCCTTGGCGTGTTCACCACTTAGAACCTCATGCTTGAGTCGGAGAAGGAGCATTGCAGAGCCGTGCACTTGATGCTACCGAGGGACCGTCGGACGAGATGACTTGAAGCGAAGCCAAGGAAGCAGACTTCGGAGGCAAGAGATGCGAAGGAGTATTGCAGAGCCTTGTGCCTGATGCTGCCGAGGGACGTGGCCGCGAACGAAGAGAGCTTTGGAGAGGGACTTCGAGTGAGATGAGAGAATGAGTGAATTGTAAGTATCTCATTAGGTTAACTTGGCCGAATGGCTAAGTGTCAGATGAGTTTTCCCGACATCAATCGACTGCCATGGAATGACAGTCGACTGCTCTGAGTCGAATGGGTTCGATTGGTATCCGACTGAGTTGTTTTGGGGCTAGCAATGGACTGCCATATGTGGCAATGATCACTAATACCATCATCGATCAAGGCAGCTGATCGATCAAGAGGGTTTGGGCCATAGAACCACTCGTGAGTCGTAGGCCGATTACGAGGAGGCGTGGCCGATCGATCGGGGATCCATTAGTCGACTGTCAAGTGATCCGTTAGACTACAATGGTCGGGATCCAATGTGTTCAGAGGCCGTTGAAGTGGCGGCAGTTGACTGCCAAGGGCAGCAGTCGACTGGTGGTGGCCAACGGGAAGAAATCAGCCCTCTCTATAAAAAGAGAGGGTGTGGGCTTTTAGATGGCTAATGCTTATGCTCTAAGTGACCATCCAAGTGCTCTACAAGATTCAAACTCCTTCTCTTAGTTTTCTTTCACATCTATTGTAAAAGAAGTAGTGTCTTTGAGTTTTAAGGGTTACCTCCACCTAGCTTAGTGCAAAGGAGAGACCAATAGTGATTTGGTTGCAGAGTGATTCACCGGGGACAAATTGAACCGTGGATTAGCGGCGTAGTCGTGAACCATGTTATATTTCGGTGTTAGCATTGTTTGTATTCTTCTTTGTTTATTTACTTGTCTTGTTATTTCCGTTGCACTAATCTTGTTTGTAGATGAGCAAATTCCACCATCCAACGACAAAGGACTATTCACCCCCTCTAGCCGGCCGATCGATCCCCTACAAGTGGTATCAGAGCCAAGGAAAGCTTGTCGAGGACTAACTGCCACAACAAGCACATTCAAGAATGGCCAACTCAAATATTCATCCGCCAAAGTTCGAGGGGAAATTCTCTTGGTCGAAAAAGAGAATGGAGGTATTTTTCGAGACCGATTTTGAAATTCTTTTGATTATGGAAAACGGTTTTGAATTGCCTAGGAATGAAGAAGGGGAGCTATTGGAAAAATCAAGATGGAGTAAAAGACAAAGAGAGGAGTACTTGGCGAATTCAAAGGCCAAGCACCACCTCTACAATGTACTCCCCAAACAAGAAGTAAATAGGATAGGGGAGTGTACTAGCGCTAAGGAAATGTGGGAGAAATTAATAGAAATTCATGAAGGCACATCCGAGGCGAAACTAGCAAGGAGAGATGTCCTTCGCTCCCAATTATCCAACATCAAACTCGAAAAGGGAGAGAAGGTAAAATCCCTACACTCTAGATTTAAGGAAATTCTAACCGGCTTGACAAGCGTAGGTGAAAGGCTCTCCAATTGGGATATGGTAATGAAGGTCATAGATGCCTTTCCCCTATCCTCAAGATGGAGCTCCATGGTGGACTCGTTTTACATCTCCAAGAATTTAGAAGTGAGCACCTTGGAGGAGTTCTTCTCTACAATGGAGCTCCACGAAACGAGGCTTGAAAGAATACAAGAAGAGCCAAAGTTTCAACCTTCAAGAGGAGTAGCCTTGATGGCTCACAAGGGGAAGAAGAAGATGGAGATCCCCTCTTCATCCGATGAAGCATCCTCCTCTTCTTCCATGGATAGCACGGAAGAAGCCTATATGGTAAGGAGGGTAAGGCGTGCTTTAAAAGGTTTTCAATTTAATAAATCTAATGATAGGAGTAGAAGACCAAGGGGAAAGATTATTTGCTACAATTGCCAAGGAGAGGGACACATAAGGGAATATTGTCCCCTCATGAACAAGAGCAAAGAGGAGAAGAGTGTTGGTGCAATCGGCCCAGGTCACGATTGAAAAGGACTCGAGTTTGACTCGAGTGATGTTTTGATGTTTGACAAAGTCTTTTGACATTGATGTTTGACATTGATGTCGATTAATATGTTGGGGAGATTGTTTATACAATCGATCCAGGTTATAATTGACTAGACTCGAGTTTGACTCGAGGGAGACTTTGATGGTTGACTGGGGTTGACCATGTGATTATGGGAAAGTCCAAGCATGGGTCTTGGCAAGGTAAAGTCCATGTCATGGGTACTTGGCATGAAAAGTCCAAGTGGGACACTTGGCAATTGGGAAGGTCCAAGTCTTGTGTACTTGGCATGAGAAGTCCAAGCATGGGTCTTGGCAAATGAGAAGTCCAAGCATGGGTCTTGGCAAATGAGAAGTCCAAGCATGAGTCTTGGCAAATGGAAAGTCCAAGCATGGGTCTTGGCATGGAAAGTCCAACATGGGTTGGCAAGGGAAAGTCCAAGCTTGGGTCTTGGCATTTGGAAGTCCAAGGGGATTGATATTGGCAGCGTAAAGTCCAAGCGGAGTCTTGGCGGCGTAAGTCCAATGTGCCTTGGCGGTGTAGACACTGTTAGCATGACATAGCCGAGGGAAGCACCAGGAGGCTAGCGCGATGGATGAACAAGTCATGGATAACTTGGAGGGATCCGAGAGGCATGAGGCTGATGGAGGTGGCTAGAAGGTTTAGGTCTAGGCTAAGG
This sequence comes from Wurfbainia villosa, assembly GCA_025175895.1. NCBI lineage: Eukaryota > Viridiplantae > Streptophyta > Magnoliopsida > Zingiberales > Zingiberaceae > Wurfbainia > Wurfbainia villosa. Next base: position 18,213,588 of record CM046000.1, on the reverse strand, counting down.
GTGGTCTAACAAGTATGGGGGCACCATATTTGGGTTTAAACCTCATGGTTGAGGTTGGCAGTCGACTGGCATTATGGCCGGTTTGACTATCGTGAGTCGACTTGAGTTCTGATCGGTTGAGTGTCGAGCGTGATTGGCCGCCAAGGGACGGTAATCGGCCGGTGTCGGCAGCGAATGATCGCCAAGGATTTATAGTCGATCGCTAGTTCACCACGAGCAGGAGAATGCTCCGTCAGAGTCGATCGGGCACGATCGCCAAGAGATCCGTTGGAGTTTTTCCAGCGTGGATCGAGCCGTTGTCTCACGACAACAGTGGCATCTGTCGACTGGTGACTTATGGCAGTTGACTGATGGGCGGAAATCCAGGTCGCGTGCAAGGATAAAAAGAGCTCGACGGGAGGGTTTTTGGCACCGATTTTCTTGGACGTTTTGAAGCGATTTGCTGCTGCAAATCACAGCTTTCAAGTGATAGTACAAGGCAATCAACAAGCAAGCTTCTAAAGAGTTTTTTGTAAAGTATTCTTTACTTCTCTTGTTGTATTTCCTCTTATATTTGCTTGTTGTTTTTAGATTATTGTTGTAATCTTATTGTAAGATGTTTCTCCACCTCCGACTTGTGTCGAGAAGGAGTATTTATCATAGTGGTGTGTGATTGACATCGCTTGGGTTCGTACGAACCCAATCCGTGGAGTAGGAACCGTTTCGGTTCCAAACCACGTTATATCGTTGTGTTTGCATGTTGCATGTTTCGTTATCATTATTATTCTTGTTATTCCGCTGCGTACTAACGAAATTATAGACAAGCACGCGAATGATTTCCATCTAAGTACGGTCAACGCTATTCACCCCCTCCTCTAGCGGCCTCAAATCTCCAACAATTGGTATCAGAGCCCAGGGCTCTTCTACGGACTAACCGCCGGGAGCTAGGACAAAGAAACTAGAAGGTGAAGATGGAAGAACAATTGGGATGGAATATTAACACACCGATCCCTTACTCCTTCTATGGACAAGAAGGATTTAGACAATGGAAGGCGAGAATTGAGGACTTCCTAATGATGAGGGATTTCGAAGAATGGTCCATCTTAATGGAAGGATATAGCTATCCAAGAGGACCAAAAGGTGGATTCTTCAAGAAAAAGAGATGGACCGAAGAGCAAGTCCAAGCCTTCGAAAAGAATGAGAAGGTAATGGAGTTGTTAATCGATTTAATACCTAACAATATCTTGTGTATGTTAGGTAATTATGTAGATGCAAACGAACTATGGAGACAAGTGGCCAAGCTCCATGAAAGCCCATCAACGGTCCAAGAGGAAGAGACCGAAGAGGCTAATGCATCATCCTCACAAGGAAGTGAGGACTTGGAGGTTGAGAGATCATCAACATCCAAGGAGGAAGAGGAAGTAGAATCGGAAATTGATAGGGAGTCAATTTCCGGGTTGGTGGAGGAAGTGGAAGAAGCATCCACTTCTAGGATTGAGGAGGAGATTAGAGTTTCCTCAACAACGGATCATCAAGAAGAAGCTTCGACATCCGGTCAAGATGAAGAAGCCCAAAATCCAATTCCGGTCTCCATTAACCTAGGTAACTCAAACACTCTAATTTCAAATAAAAATAATATTATGTGTTTTGAGTGTAGGGAATTTGGGCACTATAAGAGCAAGTGCCCAAAGAATATTAGGAAAGCTCCACCGGCACCAAAAGTTAAGGATGTCGGTTCCCCAACACCTAAAGGCAAGGAGCAAATCATATGCTTCAAGTGCAATTCAAAAGGACATTATAGGAATCAATGTCCTAGGGGGAGCAAGAAGACTCAAAATGGAGCATCATATGTAGGGGGAGCTAAGGCAAACCCTAGGGTAACTTCTAATTTTGCTCCTTCTTCAATTTACAAGCAAAAGCATGCTAGGGATTTCAATTCACTTGCAATTTATGAAAAGCAAGCTAATAGGAACAAGTATTTTTGCTTAGGAGCTAAGAATGTCTACTTAGATAATAGGGAGAAATTTGGGACTAATGTCCCTAAAAACAACTTATTTAAGGACAAACCTTGGTCAAATAACTCAAGATCAATTTTACCTAGGGAGACAATTAGAAAGGTGCAAGAGCACCTAGGTCTAAACACTAAATGGACTAGGCATATGCCTAGGAAGTCCAATGCCCAAGATTTAAATCAAAATTCTAAAATTGGGCAATTAGAAAAGGAAAATCAAGTCTTGAGGTCAAGGCTTGAAAAACTTGAAAAGACCCTAAATAAGATACAAAATCAACTTAAAGGGTCTAATGGTCAAAGTCAAAGGTCCAAAAGTCAAAGTCAACACCAAGGACCTAAGAGTCAAAAGTCAACCAAGGGCAAGCAAGGTTTGGGTCACAAACCTAAGCCTAAAGTGGCTTATCATAGTGTTCCATTTGACTATGGAACACAAACTAGGTCTAGGAAGACCAAGGTCAATAGGGAAGTCATCCCTATAGTTGACCAAAGGGTGTGCCTAGTGGCTAAGGTTTCTAGGAAACCTAGGGTGGCCACTAAGAAGGTTACAAGGGAAGTTACCTCTAGAGTCAACCTAGGTAAGACCCAAATGACCAAGGCTAACAAGCCTAGGAGGGTTATTAGGAAGGTATCTAGGGAGGTTATCCCTAAGGAATACCTAATTAATCCTAGGAGCTCAAATCGGTTTTGGGTTCCTAAGAGCGTGATTGATTCACGCTAGATGGGTTTAGGGTGTGCCAACCTTGATTGGATGGGTAGTTAACTCAACCATGGTAAAGGTGGCACTTTAGGATATTTTCAAGGTTATGGTTACCTTGGAAATAGATTTGAATCAATATCCTAAAAGATTTTAGGATGTGTCAATGCACTTTTGAAATTAAGAAAAATCAATTAAATTGGCACAATTTAGGTTTAGAGTGTTAGTGTGCCATTTTGGGTTGTTGGCACACTAGGGAGATTAATGATAATATGGCAAAATATATCTAACTATATCAAAGGGCAATTAATATTAAAATTTAGGTATTACTATACCTATATATTTTATATGTCATGCTTTGATTGCCATATGCCATGTCATGACATCATGCCTAGTTCTATGATTTTATATGTCATGTTCATGTTTAGGATTAAGGTTTCAAATGTCATGTGTTTTTAGATTTCATCTTATGCCATGACATCATGATTATGAGCATATGCTTATTTATGTCATCATTAATGCCATAATCATTCATGCATTTAAGAAAATCTCAATTGAAATTGATTTAATGACTATGGCATGACTTGGAGTCCCATTCATAAGGGAATCAAATAGGGTTGCCTTAGAAGATGCATGAAACCCTAGTTTTAAATGAACCAAAACCCATATCTCACATCCAATTGACATGTATGTGTATTGATACACCCTAGATACATGTGAGATGCTAGGATATGAGTTAAGTTCAAGGTGCATAGTTTTTGCATCTAGATAAACTAAAACTCATCTAATTTCAATTAGTGGATCATTGGGAGAGCATGTGTACAAGTCATGTACATAGAGCCCAAGGAATATGATCCAAAATAAGGTTTTGAAAACATTTTAAAATCATTTTGAAAAACCTTGGTGAAGTCTATCTTTTGATAGCAATCACCATTGATAGAGTTGATACAAAATAGGGCCAAAACATTGAAAATTTCAATGGTCTTGAGTTTTTTATCAAACTCACTATTTTATTGGTAAAATAATTTTCAAATATTTTTCACCCATTGTGTGTGTCATAAGTATTATACGTATGAATTTTCATAATTTTTCTAATTACGTATAATTATTTATGAATTTCCAAAATTCATTTCTGATAGTTGAAAAGATTATCGATCACCGCCTAATGTGGCGATCGGTGATGTGAGTGGAAATCGTGATTATTGAGTCGAGTCATGCCAGTCTGATTTTGGGTTAACATGGTTTGTTTAGCCCGTGTTCAGCTATGGAAAAGGTTCCTAATCACTCCTAACCCTAGGATATGCTTTAGGAAGCATTATAAAGGGTGAAAATCCATTGGATATGGATTAGGAGTTGTGTTAGGTCAAAGCTTAAAATTTAGGGTGAGTGAAAGTTCTATGTTGAACTTAGAACCTTAATTTTGATGGTTTAGAGTTCCTATTGGCTTAGGGGCTTCCCAAGGACATTGTTAGTGCAATGGTCAAGGGGGAGCAAGACTTTAAAGGGAGGTATCCATCTTGGGATGATGGATGTGTTTTTCTCCTTGAAGAGGAGAAGTTATTGGGAGAGTATCATCAATTGGGAAAATTGATGGGTTTTTTATACCCAATTTGGAAATTGGGAGAGAGTATAGGATTATCTCTCTTGAGTGATATGTGAATTATCACTAGGAAGATGGTAGGCATCCTAGGTATTTATTTTTGGATCAAGGGGGAGATTGTAAGATCTCATTGGGACATGAGACATTGACCTCCTTGGAGAGAAAACCTTTTTGATGTTAGTCAAAAAGGGGGAGAATGTTTGGGGGAGAACATTTGGAGAGTGTTTACCAATTTGGGATAATTGGTAAGGGATTTGAGTTAGTGGTCTAACTCAAATGATTTGTTTGGTTTTTATCAAACATCAAAAAGGGGGAGATTGTTGGTGCAATCGGCCCAGGTCACGATTGACTAGGACTCGAGTTTGACTCGAGTGATGTTTTGATGTTTGACAAAGTGTTTTGACATTGATGTTTGACATTGATGTCGGTTAATATGTTGGGGAGATTGTTTATACAATCGATCCAGGTTATAATTGACTAGACTCGAGTTTGACTCGAGGGAGACTTTGATGGTTGACTGGGGTTGACCATGTGATTATGGGAAAGTCCAAGCATGGGTCTTGGCAAGGTAAAGTCCAAGTCATGGGTACTTGGCATGAAAAGTCCAAGTGGGACACTTGTCAATTGGGAAGGTCCAAGTCTTGTGTACTTGGCATGAGAAGTCCAAGCATGGGTCTTGGCAAATGAGAAGTCCAAGCTTGGGTCTTGCCAAATGAGAAGTCCAAGCATGGGTCTTGGCAAATGGAAAGTCCAAGCATGGGTCTTGGCATGGAAAGTCCAACATAGGTTGACAAGGGAAAGTCCAAGCTTGCGTCTTGGCATTTGGAAGTCCAAGGGGATTGATATTGGCAGCGTAAAGTCCAAGCGGAGTGTTGGCGGCGTAAGTCCAATGTGCCTTGGCGGTGTAGACACTGTTAGCATGACATAGCCGAGGGAAGCACCTGGAGGCTAGCGCGATGGATGAACAAGTCATGGATGACTTGGAGGGATCCGAGAGGCGTGAGGCTGATGGAGGTGGCTAGAAGGTTTAGGTCTAGGCTAAGGGTGGACTAACAAGTATGGGGGCACCATATTTGGGTTTAAACCTCATGGTTGAGGTTGGCAGTCGACTGGCATTATGGCCGGTTCGACTGTCGTGAGTCTACTTGAGTTCGACTGACATTTTGGAGCCAAAAGGGAGTCGATCGCTTATCGAGCAGCTTGATCGCCAAGGGACGGCAATGATCGATCGCTAGTTTAGCCGCGAGCAGATTGTATCGCTCAGAGCCGATCGGGCTGGCCGATTACGCTACCGCGCGATCGCTAATATTGGCGCCGATCGCCAAGAGATCCGTTGGATTTTTTCCAACGTGGATCGAGCCGTTGTCTCACGACAATAGTGGCATCAGTCGACTGGTGACTTATGGCAGTCGACTGATGGGCAGAAATCTAGGTCGCGCGCAAGGATAAAAGGAGCTCGACGGGAGGGTTTTTGGCACCGATTTTCTTGGACGTTTTGAAGCGATTTGTTGCTGCAAATCAGGGCTTTCAAGTGCTAGTCCAAGGCAATCAACAAGCAAGCTTCTAAAGTGTTTTTTGTAAAGTGTTCTTTACTTCTCTTGTTGTATTTCCTCTTATATTTGCTTGTTGTTTTTAGATTATTGTTGTAATCTTATTGTAAGAGGTTTCGCCACCTCCGACTTGTGTCGAGAAGGAGTATTTATCATAGTGGTCTGTGATTGACATCGCTAGGGTTCGTACGAACCCAATCCGTGGAGTAGGAACCGTTTCGGTTCCGAACCACGTTATATCATTGTGTTTGCGTGTTGCATGTTTCGTTATCATTATTATTCTTGTTATTCTGCTGTGTACTAATGAAATTGTAGACAAGCACATGAACGATTTCCATCTAAGTACGGTCAATGCTATTCACCCCCATTCTAGTGGCCTCAAATCTCCAACAAAGAGAAAGAAGGAAGAAAAGAAGAAGAAGAAGGGGAGCAAAAAGAAAAAGGAAGAAGAAAAGTAGGCCAAGGAAAAAGGGAAGGCAAAGGCATTAAAATCAAGGACTTGGGATGACCCATCCTCCTCCTCATCATCATCATCCGAGGAAGAAAATGCTTTTGTCACAAATTTGGCATTGATGGCCTTTGACGACCTAGATTGCTCCTCCTCCGAAAATGAAGCAAGCTCAAGTGAGGAGAGCTCAAGTGAAGGGGGAGTCTTCTCTACATCCTCATCATCGGAAGAGGATTTGGTAAGTGAGGTAACTAATCTACCCCCTATGCAAATAATGACTATGATTTCTAGCCTCACTAAGGATTTATTTAGAGCTAAAAAGAAAAATAAATGCATGCTTGAGAAATTTAAGGATTTAGAAAATAAGCTAGAAAAAACATGCTTAAATGATAATGATAATATTTCTTCTAGCTTAAATGATGCATGCTCACATGAATATATGCCTTTCAATGTTGATGATGCATGCATAGAAGAAAATAGGGCTTTAAGGGAAAAGGTAGACCACTTGACCAAAGCCCTAGAAAAATTTACAATAGACTCCAATACCCTTAACATGATAATTGGGAGCCAAAGGGCAAGCTTCAACAAGAAAGTCTTTGGTTACAAAGAAAAGAAAAATGAAAAAGCCTATAAATGTCTAATTGCTAGGGGTCAAGATAAAAAGAAAGTAATAGCTAGAAAATGGATTCCTAAGGAATTTTTAGTGAACCCCATAGGCAAGAATTTATATTGGGTTCCTAAATCCATCCTTAAGGGTTAGGAAAACCCTAGGATAGTCAACCATATGGACTTTACCTATATCATATTTTTGGTTGACTTAGGATGGCGGGACAACATTTTTGAAATAGTGTTAGGTGATGATAATGCACCTATAAATAGATAAATCATGCTTTAGGTGATATTTGCTTTATTATCATGATATAATACCTAATCCATGATCACAATTTGATGAATACATTTGTTTCATGATCATAATGTGAAATTAATTCATATACATCTTTATGATCATGTGGAATGATAGGATGATACATAACCTTGATAGAATTGCATGAAAATAATGGTTAAGTATATAAAAATACCTTTAGGATACATCTCACACTCACTATAGGCTACTTTGATCGAAAACTTAGCATGAGTGAGATGTTAGGATGATACAAATGTCCACTAATGCCTATGGCATTTAGATGGTCATTTAAGGTATCAAAATAGCAATAATAGACCAATCATGGGGAAGTCTTATGTTTAATTCATAGACATATTGCCCAAAGATCATTGTTGGATATTTCATATATTTTCAAAATAATTTCTTACTCTAAAATCTATGTGCTCATGTTTTGAAACAATTGAAAGCAAAACTAGGTGTTTAAATGGATACTAACATTATCAAAAACCTAGTGGTTTTTAAAGCTTTTGGATTTTTGGCAAATCTTTGAAAATATAATGATTTTTCATGAAAAACTATTTTTCATTGATAGATATACTTACAAGAAATGTGTTCCCCAAATTTCACTATTTTTAGAATTTTTTGGAATTTATAGTGCGTTTCTGAAATTCGTCTAGCAAATCAGAATTTCGGAATTTATTGTGCCAGTCGACTGCCATACTGATAGCAGTCGACTGCTCGCCTGATAATATGCCCAATAACCTTTTGTATCTGATTTTAAGGCATGTTTTGGCTTTTGTTTACCTCTAGACTTTATGCCATGCTTGTATAAACATTGTTTAAATATTTTTGATGGTGTCAAAGGGGGAGAAATGTGTATGTTTAAGTAAGGGGGCATATATTTAGGGGGAGTTTCATGTATTGAGGGGGAGAGATGCTAATCATGTTTATTCACATGCTTTCTTTCCTTAATAGTTTTATCAAATGTTTTACCTAACTTAAACGGATTGCCACACATCAAAAAGGGGGAGATTGTTAGGGCAATCTCTTGCCGTGATATGGTTTTGATGTGTGTGGCAAAGGGTTTAAGTTAGGTTGTTATTATGATTTGATATGTGTGTTGGAGTCTTGCAGGACTCAGTAATTCGCACATGGAGCCTTGACGGGTTCACCACTCAGAACCTCGTGCTTGAGTCGGAGAAGGAGCATTGTAGAGTCGTGCGCTTGATGCTGTCGAGGGACCGCCGGACGAGATGACTTGAAGCGAAGCCAAGGAAGCAGACTTCGGAGGCAAGAGTCGCGAAGGAGCATTGCAGAGTCATGCACCTGATGCTGCCGAGGGACGTGGCCGCGAACGAAGAGAGCTTCGACGAGGGACTTCGAGTGAGATGAGAGAATGAGTGAATTGTAAGTAGCTCATTAGGTGAACTTGGCCGAATGGCTAAGTGTTGGATGAGTTTTCCCAACATCAGTCGACTGCCATGGAATGGCAGTCGACTTCTCTGAGTTGAATGGATTCGACTGGTATCCGACTAAGTTGTTTTGGGGCTAGCAGCTGATTCATGTGTATATGTGGCGCCAAGACCATCACCCACGTTGAAGGCGGATCGATCAAGAGGGTTTGGGCCATAGAACCACTCGTAGCCGACTGGGCAGTCGACTACGGAGGCAGTAGTCGATTGCCAAGTGATCTGTTGGACTACAACAGTCGGGATCCGACGTGTTCGGAGGTCGTTGAAGTGGCGGCAGTCGACTGCCAAGGGTAGCAATCGACTGGTGGCGGCCAACGGGAAGAAATCAGCCCTCTCTATAAAAAGAGAGGGTGTGGGCTTTTGGATGGCTAATGCTTATGCTCTAAGTGACCATCCAAGTGCTCTACAAGATTCAAACTCCTTCTCTTAGTTTTCTTTCACATCTATTGTAAAAGGAGTGTCTTTGAGTTGTAAGGGTTACCTCCACCTAGCTTAGTGCAATGGAGAGACCGATAGTGATTTGGTTGCGGAGTGATTCACTGTGGACGAATTGGATCGTGGATTAGAGGTGTAGCCGTGAACCACGTTATATTTCGGTGTTTGCATTGTTTGTATTCTTCTTTGTTTATTTGCTTGTCTTGTTGTTTTTGTTGCGCTAATCTTGTTTGTAGACGAGCAAATTCCACCATCCAACGACAAAGGGCTATTCACCCCCCTCTAGCCAGCCGATCGATCCCCTACAAATGCTTTTATCACAAATCTTGCCTTGATGGCATTTGATGATCTAGACTCCTCCTCCGAAAAAGAAGAAGCAAGCTCAAGTGAGGAGAGCTCATGTGAAGGGGGAAGCTCTTCATCATCCTCATCATCCGAAGAAAAAGACATGGTAACTATGGTAAAACATCTTCCCACTCAAGAAGTAGTTGCCATGATTTCTAGCTTAACTTGGGATTTGTTTAGGGCTAAGAAAAAGAATAAGAGAATGCTAGATGAAATTAAGGCCCTAGAAGAAAAACTAGAACAAGCATGTTTAAATGTTAATGATAATGCCTCTTCTAGTTTTGATAATGCATGTTCACAAGATTATTATATGCCTTTTAATGTAAATGATGCATGTATTGAAGAAAATATGGTTTTAAGAGAATAGGTAGACCATTTGAGTAAGGTCCTAGAAAAATTCACAATAGGCTCAAATACCTTGAACATGATCATAGGGAGCCAAAGGGCAAGCTTCAATAGGAAAGGCCTAGGTTATAAGGGAAAGACAAATGAAAAGGCCTATAAATGTTTGATTGCTAGGGTCAAGCTAAAAATAAGACAATTGCTAGAAAATGAATCCCTAAGGAATATTTAGTGAACCCTATAAGGAAGAACTTGTATTGGGTTCCTAAATCCATCCTTAAGGGTTAGGAAAACCCTAGGATAGTCAACCATAAGGATTTTACTTATATCATATTATTTGGTTGACTTAGGATGGTGGGGACTTAATTTTTGAAATAGTGTTGGGTGTTGATAATGCACTTATAAATAGTTTAAATCATGCTTTTGTTGATACTTGACTTATTATCATGATTTTATACCCAATGCATGATTAAAAATTGATTGATACATTTGTTTTATGATCATAATGTGAAATTAATGCATATATGTCTTTATGATTATGTGGTATGTTAGTATGATACTTAACCATGGGTAGAAATGCATGAAATTTTGGTTAAGTACAAATACCATTAGGAACATCTCATATCCCACTATAAGGCAAACTTTGATTGAAAACATAGCATGGGTGAGATGATAGGATGATACAAATGGTTCACTAATGCCTATGACATTTAGATAATCATTTAAAATATCAATAGAGCAATAATAGACCAATCATGGGGAAGACTTATGTTTAATTCATAGACATATTTTCCAAAGATCATGGTTGTATATTTCAAATGATTTTAAAACCATTTTATACATTGCAAACAGTGAGTTCATGTTTTAAAATGTTTCAAGGCAAAACTAAATTTTAAAGTTGATACAAAACTTTAGATATTTTGCAACTTTTGAGTTTTTGCCTAACTTTCAAAAATAAAATGAATTTTCATGAAAAATATTTTTTTCACTGATAAAAGAACTCACAAGAAATATGTATTTCAAATTTCATGATTTTTCGAATTTCCTAGAATTTTTAATGCATTTCTAAAATTGGATATCGAATATCAGAAAATCTAAAATTTGCGTGCCAGTCGATTGGTAGTCTGAACCAGTCGACAGATGTACTGTGCACGAGAATAGTAACCTGATTTTATTAGGTTTTGTTTGGTTTTTGGGTATTTTTCCTCCATAGAGATGATGCCATGTGTGTATAACATTTAGGAAATATTTTTGATGGTGTCAAAGGGGGAGAAATGATAGGTTTAAGTTAATCATGCTAAAAGGAAAAAATTTAGCATGTCTTAAGGTGGAGTTGCATGTTTAAGGGGGAGTTTTGATGCTCATATTATTTATATGCTTTCCTTGCTTATGTTGTTATTGTTATTTGTTTTCCTAACTTAAAAGGATTGCCACACATTAAAAAGGGGGAGATTGTTAGGGCAATCAACCCATGTGATATGGTTTTGATATGTGTGGCAAAGGGTTTAAGTTAGGTTGTTATTGTTTTGATATGTGCATTAGAGTCTTGCACGACTTAGTAATTTGCACATGGAGCTTTGGCAAGTTTCACCAACTCACAACCTCGTGCTTGAGTCGGTGAATGAGCATTGCAAAGTCGTGCGCTTGATGCATCCGAGGGACCGCCGGACGAGATGACTTGAAGCGAAGCCAAGGAAGTAGACTTCGAGGGCAAGAGACGCGAAGGAGCATTGCAGAGTCGTGCGCTTGATGCTGCCGAGGGAAGTGGCCGAGAACGAAGAGAGCTTCAGCAAGGGACTTCAAGTGAGATGAGAGAATGAGTGAAATGTAAGTAGCTCATTAGGTGAACTTGAAAGAATGGATAAGTGTCGGAGGCTTAACCGCAAGGGTTGAGGTTTACCCGACCACCTGATGGTCAAACGGATGTAAAGTTTGATGTTTACCCAGCATCAGTCGACTGCCATGACATGGCAGTTGATAGGAGGGGAAACTTCGCTTCCCCTTTCGACTTAGTCGCTTGTTCAAGGCGATCCCTTCTACGTCCCCAGATAAAAAATTTATCCTTGACAAGAGGGATTGCCCAAGCAACCTTGTCATCGTCGTGATATTCATTTAGAGTAGTCACTTGAACAAAATTGTTGTTCAAGCGACCAACCTCTATTCCACGAATAGCCGCGGAATAGATGATGTACGGATCGCCGGTTTTTGTGTTTATGTTCGGGGTCTAAGTATATTTAGCCACAAAACAGAATATATATAATGCATATAATTGAAAAGAAAATATAAACATGTAACAAATGAAAATAGAGAATCGATATACCTCTCGATCTTCTATTGTATGACCTTCCTCCTTTCTGACATCGTGTGGGCGACGATCAACCAAAAGTTGAAGCTCCTAGATCACCAATATTCCTTCCTTGCTCGTCCCGAGCAAAAGGAAGAAATAGAAACAAGACTCTTTTTCTTCTTTCAACCAACCAACAAGCAACTTGCTTGCCGCCGGCCAACAAGGAGAAGGGAGAAGAAGATGGTTGCCGGCCAAGACCTTCAAGGGAGGACCCTAAGCCTTGGTTCCACTGGCCAAAGAGAGGGAGAGGGGCTGCCTTGGACGCCGGCCAAGGGCTGCTAGGTCACCGGCCACCTTGAGGAAGAAGGAGATAAGGAAAAAATGTTCTTAATAGGTGCCGCCAACTACAAACACTAGCCTCCAAGCCTTGCCGCCAAAAACAATAATCCTATCTCTAATTGGATTCTTAGTTGCCGCCCACCCATTGCCCTCCTTTTATAGAGTTAGGGATAAGCCTTGTTTTAATCTCCACCATTGGTTCTAGGGATTTAATCTCAACCGTCGGATCTAGAGATTTAATCTCAATCGTTGGATCTAGAGTTTAATCTCTACCTTTGGATCTAGAGTTTTGTTTCTATCCATTGGATCTAAGCTTCATGAGGTATTAATAGGCTACAATAGGGACCATGAGGAGGAGTTAGATCTTGGCCACCCAATGGATCAAGCCCACATAAAGTCCGATCCATTAATGATAATCCAATCCACTAAAGGATTATCATTGATCTACCTCACCAAAACCCATACGTTAATATGGGCTCCATATATTATATGAACATTTTATCCCCGTGTTTAAGATCTCGAATGTCCGTTGATTAATTAATTTACTGACTATTAATTAATCAACATCTAACTCCATGAGTAGTACCACTCAACCTTTTCATCATGTCGGACCAAGTCCACCTGCAGGGTTTACATGATGAACCTTATGAGCTCCTCAAGGGACATCATCATCCTAATATATATGACACGATTTCCTCCTATAATCAATCAACGACACACTATATTAATAATATCATTTCCCAACTTACCGAGTCTTTCGATTTAATCTATAAATCTCACCCATTGGTAAATCAAAGAAATGACTACTAAGTATATGTGCCCATTATTATATCGGGATTAAGAGTATGTATAATATAATATCTGAGGTCTGATTTGATTATGTAGTCATCAATAAATCGAATCACCTCTAAGTCGGTCCTGCTCAATACACACAAAGTGTACTAGTGTGATTTTATGGTCAAAACAAACCAATACCAAATCACACTACAACCATACCAATAGTTTGTCCAAAGCTATCTCGGTTGTGAGCCTATACTTATACTTTACAAGGAGCCAATAATATGATCTCCCTTGTGACACCACACATCATATTATCTACAATGTAATGTATTAGACAATATGCATAACCATGATCATGTGATTCTTATTTCAAAATAAAAATGTTCATACAAAAGATAGAATTTTCAGTATACATCCCAACAATCTCCCACTTATACTAAAAGACTATGCTGTCCTCAAACTGCCATACATTTGATCCCCATTCCCTCCACATGCCTATCAAAATCTCTCACCGAAAGGGCCTTAGTGAAAGGATCTGTCAGGTTATCCTCCGATGCAATCTTGGAAACAACAACTTCTCCTCTCTTTACGATTTCTCGTATCAGGTGGTACTTGCGGTCTATGTGTTTACTAGCCTTATGGGCTCGTGGTTCCTTCGAGTTTGCAACTGCACCACTATTATCACAATAAATTGTGATAGTTCTGGGAAAACCAGGAATCACATCCAAGTCCATCAGGAAGTTCCTAAGCCACAAAGCTTCTTTGGCCGCCTCAGAGGCTGCCACTTACTCCTCCATACAATGGCTCCACCTCCCAAAGTAAACACAAAACCTGAGGTAGACTTACTATTATCCCTATCATATTGGAAGTCGGAATCCGTGTAACCCACAGGGAGTAATTGGTCTACCTGGTAAACCAGCATATACTCCCTAGTCCTTCTCAGGTACTTCAATATATGCTTTACCACAGTCCAATGTCCCTGTCCTGGATTACTCTGATATCTGCTGACCATGCCCACGGCATAGCAGATATCTGGTCTCATACATAGCATCGCATACATGAGGCTTCCTACTGCCGAAGCATAAGGAACCGCCTTCATCTCCTCTATCTCCTCAGATGTTCTAGGACACATCTCCTTAGATAAAGGAACTCCATGCCTGAAAGGTAGAAAACCCTTCTTGGAGTTCTGCATGCTAAAACGATCCATAATCGTGTCTATGTATGAAGCTTGGGATATGAAGGGTTTTGCCCCGGAAGCTCTCATACCAATTTAATGGTTTTAGCTTATCGAGTCCGTGAGGGGAAACTTCGCTTCCCACTTCACCTCGATCGTTTGATCATGGCGATCCCTTCGATGTCCCCGAATTAAAAATTTAATCCTAGACAAAAGGGGTTGCCCAAACAACCAAGCCATCGTCATGCTATTGTTTAGAGAGGTCACTTGAACAAACTAGTTGTTCAAGCGACCATCCTCTATTCTACGAGATGCCACGGAATAGACGATATCCGGATCACCGGTTTTTGTGTTTATGCTCGGGATCCAAGTATTATTTTGCCATTTACAGATTTATATCATGCTCATAGTTAAAAAACAAATACAAACATGTAACATATAAAGATTAGAGAATCGATATACCTCTCGATCTTCTAATGTATGACCTTCCTCCTTTCGGACGTCGTGTGGGCGATGCTCTACCAAAAGTCGAAGCTCCTAGATCACAAATCTTCCTTCCTTTCTCTTTCAAAGTAAGAGGAAGAATATAAACAAAGCTCTTCTCCTTCCTATGGCCAAGCAACAAGAAACAAGGAGAATGCTTGTCGCCGGCCAACAAGGAGAAGGAGATAATGGTGGAAACCAGCCAAGACACCAAGGGAAAGCCCTATATCTTATTTCCACCAACTAAATAGAAGGAGAAGGGGTCTTTGGATGCTGGCCAAGGGCTGGGATAGGGCTGTGGGTGTCGACCACCAAAGGATAGGAAGAAGAAAGCAAACTACTTCCTTATTTGGTGCCACCCAAGCCTCCTAAACCCTAAGCCTCCAAACCCTAATCCTAGCTCTCCTAATGGCCGGCCATGGAAGTGGGGAAGAAGGTTAGGATGAGCACAAGACAAGGTAGAGGGAAGATGGAAGGAACCAGCCACACCTTAGGAAGAAGAAGAGACACCTCCTCCACTTGTTGCCGCCCACCCATAGCTCCCAAAACCCTAGCCA
The DNA here is from genome assembly GCA_025175895.1 of Wurfbainia villosa. Lineage (NCBI taxonomy): Eukaryota > Viridiplantae > Streptophyta > Magnoliopsida > Zingiberales > Zingiberaceae > Wurfbainia > Wurfbainia villosa. Next base: position 18,198,209 of record CM046000.1, on the reverse strand, counting down.
CCCAAACCTAATCCTAAACCAACTAGGATTCCTGGCCTCCAAAAGAAGCAAACCCTAATCCCTTTAAGCCATGCTCTATCTTGTCGCCCACTTCATGATCTCTATTTATAGAGTTGGGCTCAAGCCATGATTTAATCTCCTCCATTGGTTCTAGGGATTTAATCTCAACCGTCGGATCTAGAGATTTAATCTCAACCGTCGGATCTAAAGATTTAATCTCTACCTTTGGATCTAGAGTTTTGTTTCCATCCATTGGATCTAAGCATCATGAGGTGTTAATAGGCTACATTAGGGACCATGAGGAGGAGTGTGATCTTGGCCAACCATGGATCAAGCCCACATAAAGTCCGATCCACTAATGATGATCCAATCCACTAAAGGATCATCATTGATCTACCTCACCAACCCCCATATGATAATATGGGCTCTATATATTATTTGTACATTTTCTCCCCGTGTTTAAGATCTCGAATGTTTGTCGATTAATTAATTTTCTGACCATTAATTAATAAAACATCTAACTCCATGAGTAGTACCACTCAACCTTTTCATCATGCCGGACCAAGTCCACTTGCAGGGTTTACATGATGAACCTTATGAGCTCCTCAAGGGGACATCATTATCCTAATATATAGGACACGGTTTCCTCCTATAATCAATGGCACACCATATAAATAATATCATCTCCAACATACCGAGTCTATCGATTTAATCTATAAATCTCGCCCACTAGAAAATCAAAGAGATGAGTACTAAGTATATGTGCCCGATATTATATCGGGATTAAGAGTATGTACAATATAATATTTAAGGTCCAATTTTATTATGTAGTCAGCAATAAATCGAATCACCTCTAAGTCGATCCTGCTCAATACACACAAAGTGCACTAGTGTGATTCTATGGTCAAGACAAACCAATACCAAATCACACTACAACCATTCCGATGGTTTGTCCAAAACCATCTCGGTTGTGATCCTTTACTTATACTTTTCAAGGGACCGATAATATGATCTCCTGTGTGACACCACACACCATGTTATCTACAATGTAAAGTATTAGATAATATTGCATAACCATAAAAATATGCAAACAATGATCATGTGATTCTTATTTCAAAATAATGATGTTCATACAAAAGGTAGACTTTTCAGTATACATCCCTACAATCTCCCACATATACTAAAAGACTATGTTGTCCTCAAACTGCCATACATCTGATCCCAATTCCCTCCACATGCCTATCAAAAGCTCTCGCCGGAAGGGCCTTAGTGAAAGGATTTGCCAGGTTATCCTCTGATGCAATCTTAGCCATAGCAACTTCTCCTCTCTTTACGATTTCTCGTATCAGGTGGTACTTGCGCTCTATGTGTTTACTAGCCTTATGGGCTTGTGGTTCATTCGAGTTTGCAACTGCACCACTATTATCACAATAAATTGTGATTATTCTGGGCAAACCAGGAATCTCATCCAAGTCCATTAGGAAGTTCCTAAGCCACACAACTTTTTTGGCCGCCTCAAAGGCTACCACATACTCAGCTTCCATGGTGGAGTCCGTCGCGCACTTCTGCTTGACACTCCTCCATACAATGGCTCCACCTCCCAAAGTAAACACAAAACCTGAGGTAGACTTACCATTATCCCTATCATATTAGAAGGCAGAATCCATGTAACCCACAGGGAGTAATTGGTCTGCCCCGGTAAACTAGCATATAATCCCTAGTCCTTCTCAGGTACTTCAATATATGATTTACCGCATTCCAATGTCCCTATCCTGGATTACTCTGATATCTGCTGACCATGCCCACAGCAAAGCAGAGATCTGGTCTCATACAGAGCATCGCATACATGAGGCTTCCTACTGCCGAAGCATAAGGAACCACCTTCATCTCCTCTATCTCCTCAGATGATTTAGGACACATCTCCTTAGATAAAGGAACTCTACGCCTGAAAGGTAGAAAACCCTTCTTGGAGTTTTGCATGCTAAAACACTCCATAATCGTGTCTATGTATGAAGCTTGGGATAAGCACAACATCCTTTTCCTGCGATCCCTTATAACCTTGATCCCAAGGATGTGTCCCACCTCTCCCAAGTCCTTCATATCAAACTGTTTGGATAACCATACTCTTACGTCCGATAACACCTTGATATTGTTTCCAATCAATAAAATTCCATCTACGTATAGTACAAGAAATACCACTACGTTTCTATCACATCTCTTGTATACACAAGACTCATCCGGACTTTGAATAAATCCATAAGACTGGATCACCTCATCAAAGCAGATGTTCCAAGACCTCGAAGCTTGTTTCAATCCATAAATGGACCGATTAAGCTTACATACAAGATGCTCTTTGCCCTTAGCAATGAATCCCTCTAGTTTCTTCATGTAGATGTTTTCCTCAAGACTTCCATTAAGGAAAGTTGTTTTGATATCCATCTGCCACACCTCATAATCCATATGAGCTGCTATGCATAAGAGAATCCGGATAGACTTAAGCATGACTACCGGTGAAAAGGACTCCTCATAATCGATACCCTCTTTCTGAGTATACCCCTTCGCAACAAGCCTCTCTTTGAAGGTCTCAACCTTCCCATCTATTCGTCTCTTTCTCGTGTAGATCCACTTGCATCCAATGGTTTTTACACCATCGGGTGGTTCTACTAGCTCCCAGACCTGATTTGAATCCATAGATTCAATCTCAGCATTCATTGCACTTTGCCAAGATACTACATCTTTATCTTGGATTGCCTCATCATATGTCCAGGGATCAGGTTCATGTTCACTAGGGACCAAATCAGAAGATTCTCCCAAGAACATGAATCTATCAGGCTGTCTCACAACCCTCCCACTACGATGAGGTATTACCTGTGTATCCTCTGTGACATGCGGTGCAGTGACATGTGGTATATCCTCTTGTACCGGTGGTACTTAAGAAGTGACTTCCCCTTTTAACTCCTCTAGAACAATTTTACTCTTGGGCTTGTGGCTCATCACATAGTCTTCCTCTAGAAATCTGGCGTTCATGCTAACGATCACCCTCTTGTTGGATCGAAGCGGATCGCTAGAGGAGGGGTGAATAGCGATAAAAACTTTTTCTTTTAAATCGTTCGGTAGACAATTAAACGCAGCGGAAATGTAAATAAAAACTAAATGAGACAAATAGTTTTTTTACTTGGTTCGTAGCCTTCGGCTACTACTCCAAGGCCCTAACGGTCCTAGACCGTGTACGGAGGGCAATTCACTAAAACACTCCTCCTCGTTGGAGGTAGGAGTTTTACGATTACAAAAACCTTCAAAGCACAAGATAGAGAGACAAACCCTCTCTTCTATTAAAATGAAATGCAATGGTAGAAAGCCTCGATTAACAAACGAATTGCAAGATTAAAAGAAATGACAAAACAAGATTATACCAACAACTCGAAGATAGGACTTAAACTAGGGTTGTTGGCAGCACTTCATTGTCGTAGAGTCATCGGAGAGTCGCAGTGTTGTGGAGGCTTTTGAGCAGCTAGAATTGATTATGAAACCCTAGGTTAGAACCTCCTTTTATAGCCTTTGAGCCCCTTTTCGAGAGGAACCCTAGCCAATCATATTTGAGCACCACTCCCCTTGAAATTTGGTGATAAACCTTGACTCCTCGAAGCTGATCCTTTGACCATCAGTCGACTGATGGCCATCATCAGTCGACTGATGGCCATCATCAGTCGACTGATGGCAGCATCAGTCAAGTGCTAACCTCCAACAGTCGACTGATTGACGGCAGTCGAGTCCTCCAAGCTGGCAGTCGACTGATGCTTGCTGCAAGTCAAAGTTAGCTCAACAAAAATATAATTTCGACGGTCGTCGACCGTCCGATCTCAACCTAGACCATCTATAGGATGTCTTTGGTCGGATCTATGCTTAAGATCATCCCCGTAACGAGGATACGAACTCACTTACACTCGCACACACGAGCTTACCTCGATACTTACGTGTTGCTTTTGCTTCCGGCCTTCCACTCGATTTCTTCGGCTCCCTCCGAAGTCACTCGAGTGTCGCCTGACCACCGCGGCTTCCTCCGGGTGTCGCTAGCCTTCAGCTCCAGCTATAGCAATCTTCTGCATACTCGATTCAGCTCGTGAGATAACGACATGAGCTTAACTTTGTATCATTTGCTATAATCAAAACTCAGGTTCGACTTAGGTGCCTACTGCACCAACACCTCTGATCTCTAGGACTATAAAACAAGCTACCCTTCGTTCCTCTAGGGTATCTAACGAACAAGTGTACTTCTGTACGAGGTTCCAACTTACCAACATCTGCCTTCAGCACATGTGCTGGACTCCTTCATATCCGAATATGTCTTAGACTAGGCTTTCGCCCAGTCCACAACTCTGTGGGAGTAGAAGGCACTGATTTAGATGGAACTAAGTTCAGAATGTACACCATCGTATCTAGAGCATATCCCCAGAATGAATCTGGCAAGTCAGAATAACTCATCATTGATCTAACCATCTCCATAAGAGTCTTATTCCTTCGCTCTGCTACACCATTCTGCTGGGGTGTGCCAGGTGTAGTCAATTGGAATTGAATCCCAGCCTCTGATAAGTAATTCCTAAACTGTCCCAAGAGGTACTCACTACCACGATAAGATCTTAGTGTCATCCATATCTTGAATAATCATCTATGAAAAAGACGAAATATTCAAGACTACCTCTTGCCTGGATAGACATAGGATCATATGAATCAGTATGAACCAATTCTAACACATCTTTGGCTCTATACCCCTTGGCCTTAAAAGGCCTCTTTGTTATCTTACCCTCCAAGCAAGATTCACAGATTGGGAGATCCTCCACCACTAATGAACCCAAAGGTTCATTAGCTATCAACCTTTGAATTCTGCTTTGGTTAATATGACCAAGCCTAAGATGCCAAAGATATGTTTGGTTCATCTTTGAAGGTTCTTTTCGCTTACTGGAATTAGAAGATGAGTTATTAACTTCAATTTTCATCGTGGGAGATTTTGGTTCAAGTGTCTATAAATTTCCTATCAATGTACCTGAACAGATATTCTCCCTATTCCTTTTTATAACAACTCTGTCATTAAAAGAAATAGAATATCCATCCATAAATAATTTAGAAACTGAAAATAAATTCTTTCTAAATAAAGGTACATAAAGGGATTTTTTCCAGAACCAAAGTTTTATTTTTCTCAAAAGATAAATAAAACTTCTCCCACTGCAAAAGCCGCCACCATTATGGCATTGCCCAAGTAAACGGTAATCTCTCCCTCAGCTCTTCGTCGGGTTTCCTGGAACCCCTACAAAGAATTGCAGACATGATCAGAGGCTCCCATATCTACACACCAGGTGTCGGTAGATAACACCGCTAACCATGTTTCAACGACTAGACCAAAAGATATGCCTTTGTTCTTGCTTCGGATTGGGACAGTCCTTCTTCCAATGTCCATCCTGCTTGCAAGTGAAGTACTTGCCCTGAGATCCTCCCACCACCTTTGCTCCATCTTGTTTCTCCTTCTTCTTGCCTTTTGACTTAGAAGTAGAAACCTTTTTGAGCAACCATGGCTTGAGGACACTCTTCGAAGAGTGCATACTTGTACTCCTTAGCAGTTACGACAATGTCAAGGTTCTTTTCCAATCAACATTATTTGGGTACAGTAAGTTTATTTTCCTTTAGTATCATAACAAGTGGAGTGAAAGTCATTTTGAAAATCCTAAGAATCACATAGATCATTACTGTAGATTTCAAAAAAATATTGATTCCTCAAACAATAAAATTTTAAAATCAACCAACACCTCAAAATACTGAGAATATCTTATGCCACGATAGTGTGGACGTATACGGATTCTACATTTGTAAGAGGAGGTTTTACCCATTAATTTTACTATCTTGTCAACCTAACTTTTTGACAAGTAAAATTAATAGTTGGTTTTTCTTCGGTCTTACAAATAAAAGCAGTGACTCCAATGGGGAGGATACTTATATTTGTATCTAAGTGTTCACCATTACTCGGTACCAAGATAATTATCTTGGGTTATGTGGCTTCCGATGGGGAAGTACACACGCTCTTTGATAATTTCCTATAACCATATTTGACCTTGTGATCCGCAAACAAACTCATCCGATGAGGAGGAAGGCACTCAGAGCCGACGCCCAAGTTTGCTTGCATCACATGTCAAATCGTAGTGGAGGTCATGGGAATTTATAAAAACATCCCTCTCCCACTTAGTAATTTGAAATTGAGGAATTTTTGTATCCTACGACATGCATATCAAACAAAAAGCAATAAATATGAAAAATAAATTATTTTCCAACTATTATGGTTTTTGTCTTCAATATGTCTCCTGTCGCATCGCCATCTCGTCCGCTCCTCCTACGCCATGTACGAGCCATCCGGAGATCCGAGCCGAGACTAAAACCTATTTTAATTTACATCCATCGATCCTATACTCCACGAGGGAGTGTACATGAAATCTAGATCGAAAGTAAACTAAAATAAAGAGTGGCTAAACAATATTGTATCTAATTTATAAAAAATTAAATACTAGCATCGTCAACCCCGAGGATTAAACAAAATAAATATTTACAGACATACAATCACATAGACACATATGGCTATAATAGTTGGATCTTATGCCTGCAACCAAAGAGTTAAACTACTCATATCCTACTATTATTCGGCACATATAATATATGAAAAAGTGCAAAAAAATTAACCGAATCCTAAACACACAAATCCGGAAACCTGGGCTCTAATACCAATTGAAGGGTTTTGCCCCGGAATCTCTGATACCAATTTAATGGTTTTAGCTTATCAAGTCCGTGAGGGGAAACTTCGCTTCCCACTTCACCTCGGTCGTTTGATCATGGCGATCCCTTTGATGTCCCCGGATTAAAAATTTAATCCTAGACAAAAGTGATTGCCCAAACAACCAAGCCATCGTTGTGCTATTCGTTTAGAGAGGTCACTTGAACAAACTAGTTGTTCAAGCGACCATCCTCTATTCTACGAGTAGCTGCGGAATAGACGATGTCCGAATCGCCGGTTTTTCTGTTTATGCTCGGGATCCAAGTATTATTTATCCATATACAGATTTATATCATGCTCATACTTAAAAAACAAATACAAACATGTAACATATAAAGATTAGAGAATCGATATACCTCTCGATCTTCTAATGTATGACCTTCCTCCTTTCGAACGTCGTGTGGGCGACGCTCTACCAAAAGTCGAAGCTCCTAGATCACAAATCTTCCTTCCTTGCTCTTCCAAAGCAAGAGGAAGAATAGAAACAAAGCTCTTCTCTTTCCTATGGCCAACCAACAAGCAACAAGGAGAATGCTTGCCGCCGGCCAACAAGGAGAAGGAGATAATTGTGGAAACCAACCAAGACACCAAGGGAAAGCACTATATTTTGTTTCCACCACCTAAGGAGAAGGAGGAGGGGTCTTTGGATGCTGGCCAAGGTCTGGGATAGGGCTGTGGGCGCCGGCCACCAAAGGATAGGAAGAAGAAAGCAAACTACTTCCTTATTTGGTGCCACCCAAGCCTCCTAAACCCTAAGCATCCAAACCCTAATCCTAGCTCTCCTAATGGCCAGCCATGGAAGTGGGGAAGAAGGTTAGGATGAGCATAAGCCAAGGTAGAGGGAAGATGGAAGGAACCGGCCACACCTTAGGAAGAAGAAGAGGCACCTCCTCCACTTGTTGCCGCCCACCCATAGCTCTCAAAACCCAAGCCACCCAAACCTAATCCTAAACCAACTAGGATTCCTAGCCTCCAAAGGAAGCAAACCCTAATCCCTTTAAGCAATGCTCTATCTTGCCACCCACTTCTTGATCTCTATTTATAGAGTTGGGCTCAAGCCATGATTTAATCTCCTCAATTGGTTCTAGGGATTTAATCTCAACCATCGGATCTAGAGATTTAATCTCAACCGTCGGATCTAGAGATTTAATCTCTACCTTTGGATCTAGAGTTTTGTTTTCATCCATTGGATCTAAGCTTCATGAGGTGTTAATAGGCTACATTAGGGACCATGAGGAGGAGTTGGATCTTGGCCACCCATGGATCAAGCCCACATAAAGTGCGATCCACTAATGATGATCAAATCCACTAATGGATCATCATTGATCTACCTCACAAACCCCCATATGATAATATGGGCTCCATATATTATTTGTACATTTTCTCCCTGTGTTGAAGATCTCGAATGTCCGTCGATTAATTAATTTACTGACCATTAATTAATCAACATCTAACTCCATGAGTTGTACCACTCAACCTTTTCATCATGCCGGACCAAGTCCACTTGCAGGGTTTACATGATGAACCTTATGAGCTCCTCAAGGGGACATCATCATCCTAATATATAGGATACGATTTCCTCCTATAATCAATGGCACACCATATAAATAATATCATCTCCCAACTAACCGAGCCTATCGATTTAATCTATAAATCTCGCCCATTAGAAAATCAAAGAGATGAGTACTAAGTATATGTGCCCATTATTATATCGGGATTAAGAGTATGTACAATATAATATCTGAGGTTCGATTCGATTATGTAGTCAGCAATAAATCAAATCACCTCTAAGTCGGTCTTGCTCAATACACACAAAGTGCACTAGTGTGAATCTATGGTCAAGACAAACCAATACCAAATCACACTACAACCATTCCGATGGTTTGTCCAAAGTCATCTCGGTTGTGAGCCTTTACTTATACATTTCAAGGGAATGATAACATGATCTCCTGTGTGACACCACACACCATGTTATCTACAATGTAAAGTATTAGACAATATTGCATAACCATAAAAATATGCAAACAATGATCATGTGATTCTTATTTCAAAATAAAGATGTTCATACAAAAGGTAGACTTTTCAGTATACATCCCTACAGGATAAGCACAACATCCTTTTCCTGCGATCCCTTATAACCTTGATCCCAAGGATGTGTCCCACCTCTCTCAAGTCTTTCATATCAAACAGTTTGGACAACCATACCCTTACGTCCGATAACAACTTGATATTGTTGCCAATCAACAAAATGTCATCTATGTATAGTACAAGAAATACCACTACGTTTCTGTCACATCTCTTGTATACACAAGACTCATCTGGACTTTGAATAAATCTATAAGACTTGATTATCTTATCAAATCGGATGTTCTAAGACCTCGAAGCTTGCTTCAATCCATAAATGACTGATTAAGCTTACATACAAGATGCTATTATCCCTTCGCAATGAATCCCCTTGGTTGCTTCATATAGATGTTTTCCTCAAGACTTCCATTTAGGAAAGCTGTCTTGACATCCATCTGCCACACCTCATAATCCATATGAGCTGCAATGCATAAGAGAATCTGGATAGAGTTAAGCATGGCTACTGGCGAAAAGGTCTTCTCATAATCGATACACTCTTTCTGAGTATACCCCTTCGTAACAAGCCTTGCTTTGAAGGTCTCAACCTTGTTAGTAATATATGAGAGATGTCCTAAGGCAATCGCCTTATGTATGAACCATTTATATGATAAATGAAGATTCACTATTTGAGTATACATATTTTATGTATTTGATTGGATCTTAAACTCATTTACTGAATGTCCACGATACGATTCACAGCATGAGAGAATTTGTGATTGGATCACAACTAGTGAGTATCTCTACATGTGTAATTGTGATGTATCGGAATTATCCCTAGTCAATGAATTGATGGATTTGGACACCATCAATTCTGTCGAGACTAGCACGAGGTATACTCCTTGGTGTATCCAAGCAGCTGATTCTCACTGGCTGGAGACATTGTGATGTCCGGAGTTAATCGTGGATGCTAGTTATGGTAACTAGTTCATTGGAGTGACCAACCGTAAGACTTCATATGGTTTTCTGCATATATAGATATGTCAATGAAGTTCTTACTGTGGCTTAAGTGCGATGTTCCTTTGACTTGCGGTATTCAAGTCATCTTGATCATGGAGACTTATGCTTTGACATCTTAAGCAAACATCTCTAAGGAGATGTGGACCGGATGATTGGGTATAAGTCGGTGATCGAAGGTGTTTGAATAGCCTATAAAGGATTCACCACTCCTTGCGAGGAGATGTATACCCATGGCCTCTCGTCGGATTGTTACTAAAGTCTTTGGCCAAAGCATTACATGTTTAGAGTAAGGTACTCTTCGATACATGTGGAGTAACTAGAATCCGTGAGGACGAGGAAATGATACTTGGGCTAGGTGTGGCGTAGTCACTAGTGAGGGACGACACAATAGACCATGTCTGAACCAAGTGGGTATAAGATGAGTGAAGGGAATGGGGCACGATTCATTCGAGCTCTTGAAGGGTTTGAGAAATAGTTCGGATCAACTGCGTTGATCTTTTGGTTAATTGGGGATCATGATGTACTACTAGGTGCCACTCATGATCGTTCTATAATTAATGGTTAATTATAGACGGCCAACATAAACCGAGAACCTATTTGGTCACACGCACAACGAGTGTAATCCAAAGGATTTAAAACGAGCTTGAGAATGGGATTCTCAGACCGAGAGAAACTATGTTTGGTTGGACCAAACATAAAGCGAGCTTGAAATTGTTTCAGTCGCAATGGAAGCGTGGATGGGCAGTGTCTTATGAAGACATAATGGATGGACCAAAATGGTTTGGTTCTAATCCAATGGATAAGAATAAACCAAAGGGTTTGGTTTATTTTAAACGAATGAACCAAAAGTTGGTTCGGTTCGTTTTAACTTAAAATAAACCATCATGGTTTGGTTTATTTTAACTTATCTTAATGGAGCGGGTTAACGGGCTTTAATGGATATGATCCATTAACCATTAAGAGAATTAGTTCTCTATAAAATAGGGATTAAGCCCTAACCCTAAACCTAATCCAAGAGTTGCCGCCCAACATCAAGAGCTGCCGCCCAGCTTGTGTTGCCGCCCAACCCCTCCCTCTCCCAACCGGCGCCCAACTCCAAGCTGCTGCCGCCCAGCCCTAAGGTCCTCCAACCGGCGTCCAGAAGGTTGCTTCCTTCCTCCTCGCCGGCGTCGAGCTGTTGCCGGAAGAGTTCCGGTCATCCTCCTTAGGTTTGGCATCAAGGTGAGCACTTTGCTTCCTTGGTTTTGGCCGGCGCCTACTCCTCCACCAAGCTGTCCAGTTTTCTGGACAGCTTCTTCTCCGTCGAGCGTCGTTTGGGACGACGGTTAGTGCCCGGCAGCGGCTGACATACCGGGATTTGATCTCGGTAATCCTCTGAGGTGGAGGGGACGAAGGATTCGCCAATCGGTTGACGAATACCTCTCGGAGAAGCAAGTCTTGAGGACTTGTTTTAGGTCCGAATTTGGATTCGGATCGTGATCATCTCTCGATCACGTCATCTTCAACACGAGGCTAGTAACCCGTACGAAGACGAAGCTCGTGACTTAGCGAAGTCATCCCGAGGAGCTCGGCGTGGATACGGATAGAGACGATTCTTACGAGAATCGTTCCGGTTGATGCCGTTCCCGCTACACGTCATACGGAAGGTATAACGTAGTTTAATTTCTTTTATTGCAATTTTAATTTACGGTTATGTCTACACTTGTTGTAAAAGCATGCGTGTGTTGTGTGTGTTGTAATAAATAGGAATATTTATTATTTTTATTGCTTCCGCTGTGCTCATGTTTACGAAACATGATCGAACACACACACGCCGCGGTGCCGGAAACCCAACAGTGGTATCAGAGCCCAGGTTGTGTTTCGACATAATCGTAAAATTGGTTTTGCGATAGTCATAATGTATTTCTGGAAATTTTCTAATTTTGGAAATTTAGAAGTATTTATGGAAATTTTTCAATTTTGGAAAGTCTAGAAGTATTTATGGAAATCTTCCACTTTTGGAAAGTTGGAAGTATTTATGGAAATTGATATTTTCCATAAATAAAATATTTGATTAGATTCTGGAAATTTGTTTCCTAATTTAATCTTGATTTGATTTGGGAAATCAAATCTTTAAAATATTTTATTTCCATAAGTAGTTTTGAAGATTTAGGAAATTGGTTTCCTAAATAGATTTTCCTTAATCAAATAATTCCATGAATAAAATATGTGATTAAATTTGGAAATTTGTTTCCTAATTTAATTATGATTTGATTTGGAGAATCAAATCTTAAACATATTTTATTTCCATAAATAGTTATGACATATAAGGAAATATTGTACATGACATAATTGTATGACATGTAGTTGCATTAGATGCATAACATAATGCCATGCGTCGTGACATGTAGATGTATGCCATGTATGCCATGCCATGTAGATAATAGTTATTTGCATGCAAAGAGGATGAGACATAAAAACCTTTAAACAATATTAAAGCCTACACCTTCCATTAATATGGTTTAAACCAGAGTTCCGTTTCTTGTTTGGGTTGTTGGACTCTCTCCAAGCCCGGCTCGAACCCGAACATGTTCAAACCATGGAATAGTTTAATACTAATATGGTAAGAGTCAGAGGTCAATCGTTAGCTTTGGTTGTTGGACTCTCTCCAAGCTGGGCTAATTGGTTGAATGCGCTCTAACCATATTAAAACTATTCTTGATTAATGGGTTGGCTTTAACCTGGAGCATCGGCTTGTTGGACTCTCTCCAAGGTCGATGTTAAGGGAGGTGAAGTTGGGTGCTATGCATAAGATGCATACTTGTTAATGTGTTAACAACCCAATGTATGTGTGAACATTCAATTAGTTGATAGCACATTGTGATAGTTGCATATACGTGATATGCAATCGGTATAGATGATACCTACCGTCGTAGCTACGAATGGCTTGTTGGACTCTCTCCAAGGTTATTCATAACTATGATGGATATCAACCCATTCGGAGATGAACCTACAATCTCCCGAAGTGATTTTGGGGTTTTTGAATTCGAAAAATGAATGGGATTTATAAATGTATATTGATGCATTTTAAAATCATCTTTCTCATATATGCTCGTTTTGTATTTCTAGGTCAATAAATTGATCATGACGTCTTTGAATTTGCGCACTATTTTGGATTCGAACAAACTGACTGGGCCTAACTTCGATCGCTTAGAAACACGAGAATTGTTCTCAAGCGCGTAAAAGCTTGCATATGTCCTTGAAGAGCCTCTTCCGATCGTCTAAGGACGATGCAACCTGCATCAAATGTTGGTCTATCAGAAGCATGTGGCAGATTCTGAGCTGGCGAGTTGCATCATGCTAGCGGCGATGGTACCCGAGCTGCAGAAGCAGCATGAGCATATGGATGCTAACACTATGGTCTTCCATCTTCATGAGTTGTTCGATGAGCAAGCGAGATCCGAAAGGTTCGAGGTCTCTAGGCTCCTCTTCACCACGAAGATGCAAGAAGGTTCGTCTCAGAGTACAGTTTGTGCTAAAGATGAGCACGGGTACATCGAGCGCTAGCTACCCTCGGTTTTGTGATGGATCATGAGTTAAGTATTGACTTAATTCGCATTGTTTGCCCAAGAGTTTCTCAATTTGTGATGAACTATCGGATGAACAAATTGGAATCCACCATTCGAGCTCCTCAATATCAAGGCTGTGGAGCCTTCGAAGCATGAGGAGAAGGCGGTTCATAGTTGATTCCTCAAAGAAAGGTTCTAAGAGGAAGGCAAAAGAATGTAAGAAAGGAAAGAAAAAGGCAAAGAAGGCGGAACAGCCAACAAAGGGCACTTGCCATCACTGTGGCAAGGAAGGCCACCGCGAAGAAAGCTGCAAGATTTATCTTGAGTCCATGAAGAAGAAGAAGGCATCCGATGCCCCATCCTCTTCGTATCTTCGTTATTGATTGTCATTCTATTTCCTTATACACGTGGGTATTGGATACTGGGTGTGGCTCACATATATGTAATGACATACAGGGGCTAAGGAATAGAAGAAGACTTGTCAGAGGGGAGTCAAATTTGCGAGTTGGCAATGGAGCAAAGGTTGCTGCGGTCGCCATCGGAACTTATTTGTTGAAGCTCCCTAGTGGACTAGTCTTGGAACTGGACAATTGCTATTATGTTCCTTCTCTAATAAAGAACATAGTTTCTATTTCACTTAAATAGAAATGGTTTCCATTTAACGTTTAGTAACAATTGTTGTTATATAACTTTGAATGGCGTACTTTATGGCTGGAACTTTGAGTAATGACATTTATCGTTGGGCGTATCGGTGACATCTTCAATATCGAAGCGAGCAACACGCGTGCTCGAAAGGATAATCAAATTGACTCCTATATGTGGCATTGTCGTCTTGGCCATATAAGCAAGAAACGCATGTCCGAATTACACCGATGTGGAATTCTGGAATCGTTTGAATTGGATTCATACGATACATGCGAATCATGCTTAAAAGGCAAGATGACTAAGTTACCTACGGGAAAAGGTGAGCGAGTGGGAGAGTTACTAGGTTTAGTACATCGATGTATGTGGACCTATGTCAACTCAAGCATTAGGAGGCTATAGCTACTTCATTACCTTCACCGATGATCACTCACGGTTTGGGTATGTGTTCTTGATGAAACACAAGTCCAAGCCTTTGAAAGGTTCAAAGAATTCAGAAATGAAGTAGAGAAACAACATGACAAAAGTATTAAAATACTTGATCGGATCGAGGTGGTGAATACTTAAGTCAAGAGTTTCTTGATTATCTAAGAGACAATGGCATATTGTCTCAATGGACTCCGCCCTATACACACAAAGATAATGGTGTATCTGAGAGGCGTAACCGGACCTTGTTGGACATGGTCAGGTCAATGATGAATCATGCGACTCTTCCCAAGTCCTTTTGGGGTTATGCACTTCAGACAGCTGTTTACTTGTTAAACAGAATGCCTACCAAGGTAGTCTCAACTACTCCATATGAGATATGGAATGGTAAGAAACCTCATGTATCTTACTTGAAGATATGGGGTTGTCCTGCTTATGTGAAGCGGATCAGACGATGATAAAGTCGATAAATGTCTATTTATTGGATACCCTAAGGAAACAAGGGGTTACCAATTCTATCATCCTGTGGAACAAAAGGTGTTTGTTTCAAGGCATGCTGTGTTTCTAGAGAAAGAGTTTCTCTTGCAAGAAAACAGTGGGAGTGTCGTCGAGCTTGAGGAAACTCGAGATACTCAAATAGACATCGATGAGATACCTGGTGAAGCACAACAGCCAATAACTCATAGTGATGAGCAATCGGCTGGACCTAATGTAACACCACATCTTCGTAGATCTGGTAGAACACGCAACATTCCTGAGAGATATGGATTTCTCATAAGTGAATCGAACGACGTGTTACTCATTGATGATGAGGAGCCTACCAGTTATGAAGAAGTGCTGACAAGTTCAGAAAGGGATAAATGGCTTGATGCCATGAAGTCGGAAATGGATTCCATGTATGAAAACCAAGTTTGGAACTTGGTTGACCCACCTGAAGGCATCAAGCCTATAGGGTGCAAGTGGGTTTTCAAGAGGAAAACCGACATGGATGGTAATGTGATTACCTATAAGGCTAGATTGGTGGCAAAAGGATATCGTCAAAAGCAAGGTGTTGATTATGACGAAACCTATTCGCCTGTAGCTATGCTTAAATCCATTCGGATGCTCCTGGCCATAGCGGCTCATTATGATTATGAGATATGGCAGATGGATGTGAAAACAGCTTTCCTTAATGGAAACACGCTCGGGGCGTGTATATGATACGGCTGAGGGTTTCACATCGGTTGATAAAACCAAGGTATGCAAATTGCGACGATCCATTTATGGATTGAAGCAAGCATCCAGAGTCGGAATATCCGCTTTGATGAGACGATCAAAAGTTTGATTTCTCACAAAATCCGCGAACCTTGTGTGTACAAGAAGGTTAGTGGGAGTGCGATCGTGTTCCTAGTATTGTATGTCGATGACATATTACTTATAGGAAAGCGATGTGTCAATCTTCTGATCGATGAAGGTTTGGTTATCCAAGACATTCTCCATGAAAGACACAGGAGAAGCAACCTACATCCTTGGGATTAAGATCTATAGAGATAGATCGAAGCGGTTGCTTGGTCTTTCGCGATCTACATATATAGACCGAGTGCTAAAGAGGTTTAGCATGTCGGAATCCAAGAAAGGTTATCTGCCCATCAGGCATGGGGTACACCTTTCAAAGTCTATGTGTCCGCGCACAGAAGACGAGAGGATTTGCATGAGTAAGATTCCCTATGCATCCGCAATAGGATCTATCATGTATGCTATGTTATGTCGAGGCCCGATGTATCGTATGCTCGAGTGTCACGGCAGATACCCGATCGAGAATGGATCATTGGGCATTATTAAGGACGATCCTTAAGTACTTAAGAAGAACTAAGGATGTGTTCCTAATATATGGAGAAGGGACATGGTGATACGGGTATCACGGATGCCGACTTCCGACGAGACAAGGATGATTCCAGTCTCGATGCGGATCGTGTTCACCTTGAATGGGCGATGAGTTGGAAAAGTTCCAAACAAGAGATCAGGCGGATTCTACCACGAGGCAGAATATATTGCAGCTTGGGCGACAAAGGCGGTTTGGATCAAGAAGTTCGTTCATGAACTTGGTGTGATTCCGCCATTGTTGAAGCAATACCGGTCATCATGCGACAACAATGGAGCAATTGCACAGCGAAAGAGCCAAGGTCTCATCAACGATCCAAACATGTGCCGCCGCTATCATCTTATCGGAGAGATCATCGAGGAACGAAATACAAATCGAGAAAATTCCCCGAAAGGAACTTAGCGGATCCCTTGACTAAAGCATTACCTCAAAGCAAGTTTGAGGGTCATGTTAGAGACTATGGTATTGGATACCGTAGCGATTGGCATTAGGCCAAGTGGGAGTCTGTTAGTAATATATGAGAGATGTCCTAAGGCAATCGCCTTATGTATGAACCATTTATATGATAAATGAAGATTCACTATTTGAGTATACATATTTTATGTATTTGATTGGATCTTAAACTCATTTACTGAATGTCCACGATACGATTCACAGCATGAGAGAATTTGTGATTGGATCACAACTAGTGAGTATCTCTACATGTGTAATTGTGATGTATCGAATTATCCTAGTCAATGAATTGATGGATTTGGACACCATCAATTCGCCGAGACTAGCACGAGGTATACTCCTTGGTGTATCCAAGCGGTGATTCTCCGAGACATTGTGATGTCCGGAGTTAATCGTGGATGCTAGTTATGGTAACTAGTTCATTGGAGTGACCAACCGTAAGACTTCATATGGTTTTGCATATATAGATATGTCAATGAAGTTCTTCTTTGTGGCTTAAGTGCGATGTTCCTTTGACTTGCGGTATTCAAGTCATCTTGATCATGGAGACTTATGCTTTGACATCTTAAGCAAACATCTCTAAGGAGATGTGGACCCGGGATGATTGGGTATAAGTCGATGTGATCGAAGGTGTTTGAATAGCCTATAAAGGATTCACCACTCCTTGCGAGGAGATGTATACCCATGGCCTCTCGTCGGATTGTTACTAAAGTCTTTGGCCAAAGCATTACATGTTTAGAGTAAGGTACTGTTCGATACATGTGGAGTAACTAGAATCCGTAGGACGAGGAAATGATACTTGGGCTAGGTGTGACGTAGTCAGCCTAGTGGGGACTGACACAATAGACCATGTCCTGAACCAAGTGGGTATAAGATGAGTGAAGGGAATGGGCACGATTCATTCGAGCTGCTGAAGGGTTTCAGAAATAGTCCTGGATCAACCGTTGATCTTTTCGGTTAATTGGGGATCATGATGTACTACTAGGTGCCACTCATGATCGTTCTATAATTAATGGTTAATTATAGACGGCCAACATAAACCGAGAACCTATTTGGTCACACGCACAACGAGTGTAATCCAAAGGATTTAAAACGAGCTTGAGAATGGGATTCTCAGACCGAGAGAAACTATGTTTGGTTGGACCAAACATAAAGCGAGCATGAAATTGTTTCAGTCGCAATGGAAGCGTGGATGGGCAGTGTCTTATGAAGACATAATGGATGGACCAAAATGGTTTGGTTCTAATCCAATGGATAAGAATAAACCAAAGGGTTTGGTTTATTTTAAACGAATGAACCAAAAGTTGGTTCGGTTCGTTTTAACTTAAAATAAACCATCATGGTTTGGTTTATTTTAACTTATCTTAATGGAGCGGGTTAACGGGCTTTAATGGATATGATCCATTAACCATTAAGAGAATTAGTTCTCTATAAAATAGGGATTAAGCCCTAACCCTAAACCTAATCCAAGAGTTGCCGCCCAACATCAAGAGCTGCCGCCCAGCTTGTGTTGCCGCCCAACCCCTCCCTCTCCCAACCGGCGCCCAACTCCAAGCTGCTGCCGCCCAGCCCTAAGGTCCTCCAACCGGCGTCCAGAAGGTTGCTTCCTTCCTCCTCGCCGGCGTCGAGCTGTTGCCGGAAGAGTTCCGGTCATCCTCCTTAGGTTTGGCATCAAGGTGAGCACTTTGCTTCCTTGGTTTTGGCCGGCGCCTACTCCTCCACCAAGCTGTCCAGTTTTCTGGACAGCTTCTTCTCCTCTCGTCGGAGCGTCGTTTGGACGACGGTTAGTGCTCCGACAGCGGCTGACATACCGGGGATTTGATCTCCGGTAATCCTCTGAGGTGGAGGACGAAGGATTCGTCAATCGGTTGACGAATACCTCTCCGGAGAAGCAAGTCTTGAGGACTTGTTTTAGGTCCGAATTTGGATTCGGACCGTGATCATCTCTCGATCACGTCGTCTTCAACACGAGGCTAGTAACCCGTACGAAGACGAAGCTCGTGGCTTGGCGAAGTCATCCCGAGGAGCTCGGCGTGGATACGGATAGAGACGATTCTTACGAGAATCGTTCCGGTTGATGCCGTTCCCGCTACACGTCATACGGAAGGTATAACGTAGTTTAATTTCTTTTATTGCAATTTTAATTTACGGTTATGTCTACACTTGTTGTAAAAGCATGCGTGTGTTGTGTGTGTTGTAATAAATAGGAATATTTATTATTTTTATTGCTTCCGTTGTGCTCATGTTTACGAAACATGATCGAACACACACACGCCGCGGTGCCGGAAACCCAACAAACCTTCCCATCTATTCCTCTCTTTCTTTTGTAGACCCACTTGCATCCAATGGTTTTTACACCATCGGGTGGTTCTACTAGCTCCCAGATCTGATTTGAATCCATAGATTCAATCTCAGTATTCATTACACTTTACCAAGATGCTGCATCTTTATCTTGGATTGCCTCGTCATATGTCCAAGGATCAGGTTCATGTTCGCCAGGGACCAAATCAGAAGATTCTCCCAAGAACATGAATCTATCAGGCTGTCTCACAACCCTCCCACTATGACGAGGTATCACTTGTGTATCCTCTGTGACACGCGGTGCAGTGACTTGTGGTATATCCTCTTTTACCGGTGGTATTGAATAAGTGACTTTCCCTTTTAATTCCTCCAGAACAATTTTACTCTTGGGCTTGTGGCTCATCATATAGTTTTCCTCTAGAAATCTGGCATTCGTGCTAATGATCACCCTATGATCTCTAGGACTATAAAACAAACCACCCTTCGTTCCTCTAGGATAGCCAACAAACATGCATACTTCTTTACGAGGTTTAAACTTAATAAAGATCTGCTTCAAAGATGTCTTTGGACTCCCAGCATCCGAATATGTCTTAGACTAGGCTTTCGCCCCTACAAGAAGGCAAGAGTAGAAGGGAACCAAGTTCAGAATGTACACCGCCGTATCTAGAGCATATCCCCAAAACAAATCTAGCAACTCAGAATAACTCATCATCGATCTAACCATCTCCATAAGTGTCCTATTCCTTTGCTCTGCTACACCATTCTGCTAGGGTGAGCCAGGTGCAGACAATTGGGATTGAATCTCAGCCTCTGATAAGTAATTCCTAAACTCTCCCAAGAGGTACTCGCCACCACGATCAAATCGTAGTGTCTTGATACTTTTACCTTGACGTTTCTCCACATCAGCCTTGAATTCTTTGAATTTGTCAAAGCATTCAGACTTGAGGCGCATCAAGTAAATGTATCCATATCTCGAATAATCATCTATAAAAGAGACGAAATACTCAAAACCACCTCTAGCCTGGATAGACATAGGACCACACAAATCAGAGTGAACCAATTCTAACACATCTTTGGCTCTATACCCCTTGGCCTTAAAAGGACTCATGGTCATTTTACCCTCCAAGCAAGATTCGCAGGTTGGGAAATCTTCCACCACTAATGAGCCCAGAGGTCCATCAGCTATCAACCTTTGAATTCTGCTTAGGTTAATATTACCAAGTCTCAGAAGCCAAAGATATGTTTGGTTCATCTTCGAACGTTCTTTTCTCTTATTGGAATTAGAAGATGAGTTATTAACTTCAATTTGCATCGTGGGAGATTTTGCTTCAAGTGTGTACAAATTTCCTATCAATGCACTCGAACAAATAATGGCCCTATTCCTTTTTATAACAACTCTATCATTAAAAGAAATAGAATATCCATCCATAAATAATTTAGAAATTGAAATTAAATTCTTTCTAAATAAAGGTACATAAAGGCAATTCTTAAGAACCAAAACTTTATTTTACTCAAAAGATAAATGAACGTCTCCCACTGCAACAACCGCCACCTTCGTGGCATTGCCCAAGTACACAGTAATCTCTCCCTCAGTCAGTCGTCTGGTTTCCTGGAACCCCTGCAAAGTATTGCAGACATGATCAGTGGCTCTCGTATCTACACACCAGGTGCTGGTAGATAACACCGCTAAACATGTTTCAACGACTAGACTAAAAGATATACCTTTGTTCTGCTTACAGTTGGGGTAGTCTTTCTTCCAGTGTCCAGTCTGCTTACAAGTGAAGCACTTGCCTTTCGGCTTTATCACTCCTCCATAAGTTCCTCCCACCGCCTTTGCCCCAGTTTGTTTCTTCTTCTTTTTGCCTTTCGGCTTAGAAGTAGAAACCTTTTGGGTCACCATGGCATGCGCCTGAGCACTCTGATGAAATAGCCCCTCTGCCACCTAGAGTTCTATCAGAAGATCCGCCAACGAATACAACCTCTTGTTCATGTTGTAGTCCAGGAGAAACTGCTCAAAACTCCTAGGTAGAGACTGGAGAATGATATTGACCTGGGTTTCTCCATCGATCTAAACTCCGAGGACTTCCAACTCATTCAAATGAGCTATCATCTTGAGAACATGATCCCTCACAGGTGTTCCCTCGATCATGGTGGTCATCATCAGGTTCCTCATGGCTTCCTGCCTTGCAACCCAATTCTAGTGTCCAAAAAGCTCTTTGAGATTGAGCATAATGTCATAAGCAGTAGGCATGGCTTAATTCTGATGTTGCAGTACATTTGACATAGATGCCAAAATGTAACACTACGTCATCTCATCGGCCTTGATCCACTTCTTATAACTCTCTCTCTCCTTTTCCCCAGAATCATCGACAGACTTAGGAGGACACTCTTCGAGGAGTACATATTTGTATTCCTTAGCAGTCAAGACAATGTCAAGATTCCTCTTCCAATCAACAAAGTTGGGTCAAGTAAATTTATTCTCTTTCAGTATCACAACAAGTGTGTTGAAAATCATTTTGAAAGAAAACCTAAGAATCACATAGATCAAAATATTAGATTTCAAAAAATTATTGATTCCTCAAACAATAAAATTTTAAAATAAACCA
The DNA here is from genome assembly GCA_025175895.1 of Wurfbainia villosa. NCBI lineage: Eukaryota > Viridiplantae > Streptophyta > Magnoliopsida > Zingiberales > Zingiberaceae > Wurfbainia > Wurfbainia villosa. The sequence goes on along the minus strand of CM046000.1, from coordinate 18,176,480 downwards.
ACACCTCAAAACACCGAGAATATCGTATGCTACGATAGTGTGGACATATATGAATTCTACATTTGTAAGAGGAGGGTTTACCCATTAATTTTACTATCTTGTCAACCTAACTTTTTGACAAGTAAAATTAATAGTTGGTTCCTCTTTGGAACTACAAATAAAAGCAGTGACTCTGATGGGGAGGATTCTTATATTTGTATCTAAGTGTTCACCATTACTCGGTACCAAGGTAATTATTTCGGGTTATGTGCCTTCCGATGGGGAAGTACACACGCTCCTTAATAATTTCCTATAACCATATCAACATTGTGATCCGCAAACAAACTCATCCGATGGGGAGGAAGGCACTCAGAGCCGACGCGGAAGTTTGTTTGCATCACTTGTCAAATCGTAATGGAGGCCGTGGGAATTTATAAAATTTTTCCTCTCCCACTTAGTAATTTGAAATTGAGGAATTTTCTATCCTATGACATGCATATCAAACAATAAGCAATAAATATGAAAAATAAATTATTTTCCAACTATTATGTCTCTTGTCTTCAATATGTCTCCCGTCGCATCGCCATCTCATCCGCTCCTCCTACGCCATGTACGAGCCACCCGGAGATCCGAGCCGAGACTAAAAAACTATTTTAATTTACATCCATCGATCCTATACTCCATGAGGGAGTGTACATGAAATCTAGATCGAAAATAAACTAAAATAGAAAGAGTGGCTAAACATTGTCGTATCTAATTTACAAAAAATTAAATACTAGCCTCGTCAACCCCGAGGATTCAACAAAATATACTATTACACACATACAATCACATACACACATATGGCCATAATAGTCGGATCTTATGCCTGCAACCAAAGAGTTAACCTACACATATCCTACTATTATCTGGCACATATAATATATGAAAAATGCAAAAGAGTAACCAAATCTTAAACACACAAAATAGGAAAGCGTGGCTCTGATACCAATTGATAGGAGGGGAAACTTCGCTTCCCCTTTCGACTTAGTCGTTTGTTCATGGTGATCCCTTCTACGTCCCCAGATAAAAAAAATTTATCCTTGACAATCGGGATTGCCGAAGCAACCTTGTCATCGTCGTGCTATTCATTTAGAGTAGTCACTTGAACAAACTTATTGTTCAAGTGACCAACCTCTATTCCACGAATAGCCGCGGAATAGACGATGTACGGATCGCTGATTTTTGTGTTTATGTTCAGGGTCCAAGTATATTTAGCCACAAAATAGAATATATATCATCCATATAATTGAAAAGAAAATATAAACATGTAACAAATGAAAATAGAGAATCGATATACCTCTCGATCTTCTATTGTATGACCTTCCTTCTTTCGGACGTCGTGTGGGTGACGATCTACCAAAAGTTGAAGCTCCTAGATCACCAATTTTTCTTCCTTGATCATCCCGAGCAAAAGGAAGAATAGAAACAAGACTCTTTTCCTTCTTTCAACCAACCAACAAGCAACAAGCAACTTGCTTGTCGCCGGCCAACAAGGAGAAGGGAGAAGAACATGGTTGCCGGCCAAGACCTTCAAGGGAGGACCCTAAGCCTTGGTTCCACCGGCCAAAGAGAGGGAGAGGGGCTGCTTTGGATGCCGTCCAAGGGCTAGAAAAAGGGCTGCTAGGTCCCCGGCCACCTTGAGGAAGAAGGAGATAAGGATAAAATTTCCTTAATAGGTGTCGCAAACTCCAATCCCTAGCCTCCAAGCCTTGCCGCCCAAAACCCTAATCCTATCTCTAATTGGATTCTTAGTTGCCGCCCACCCCTTGCCCTCCTTTTATAGAGTTAGGGATAAGCCTTGTTTTAATCTCGACCATTGGTTCTAGGTATTTAATCTCAGCCGTCGGATCTAGAGATTTAATCTCAACCGTCGGATCTAGAGATTTAATCTCTACCTTTGGATCTAGAGTTTTGTTTTTATCCATTCGATCTAAGCTTCATGAGGTATTAATAGGCTACAATAGGGACCATGAGGAGGAGTTAGATCTTGGCCACCCAATGGGTCAAGCCCACATAAAGTCTGATCCATTAATGATAATCCAATCCACTAAAAGATTATCATTGATCTACCTCACCAACTCTCATAAGTTAATATGGGCTCCATATATTATATGTACATTTTCTCCCCGTGTTTAAGATCTCGAATGTCCATCGATTAATTAATTTACTGACCATTAATTAATCAACATCTAACTCCATGAGTAGTACCACTCAACCTTTTCATCATGCTGGACCAAGTCCACCTACAGGGTTTACATGTTGAACCTTATGAGCTCCTCATGGGGACATCATCATCCTAATATATAGGACACGGTTTCCTCCTATAATCAACAACACACCATATAAATAATATCATTTCCCAACTTACCGAGCCTATCGATTTAATCTATAAATCTCTCCTATTGGTAAATCAAAGAAATGACTACTAAGTATATGTGCTCATTATTATATCGGAATTAAGAGTATGTACAATATAATATCTAAGGTCTGATTCGATTATGTACTCAGTAATAAATCAAATCACCTCTAAGTCGGTCTTGCTCAATACACACAAAGTGTACTAGTGTGATTTTATGGTCAAGACAAACCAATACCAAATCACAATACAACCATACCAATGGTTTGCCCAAAGCCATCTCGGTTGTGAGCCTATACTTATACTTTACAAGGATCCAATAATATGATTTCCCATGTGACACCACACACCATGTTATCTACAATGTAATGTATTAGACAATATTCATAACCATGATTATGTGATTCTTATTTCAAAATAAAGATGTTCATACAAAAGATAGACTTTTCAGTATACATCCCAACAATTGACTGCTCCAAGTCGACTGTGACTCGACTGTTATACGAGTCTAGATTATGTACCATCAGTCGACTGACATAGGGTGGCAGTTGACTACTGATACCACCAGTCGACTGATGATGGCATCAGTTGACTGGTCGTAAGGGTTTCGAGCACAGAATGGTGAGCAGTCGAGTGTTCGCTTCCGGCACTCGATTGATAGCTCCATCATTCGACTGATGGGACGATCAGTCGACTAATGTGGGAGTCATTGGACGAAATCCAATGTGGAAGAAGTCGTTAATAGGAAATGACTACAGGAGCAGTCGACTGATAGGGGCATCAGTCGACTGCTACTGCCCAATGGGAAGAAAACAACCTTCTCTATTTATAGAGAAGGTGTGGGCTTGTGGATGGCTAATGCTTATACTCTAAGTGATCATCTAAGTGCTCTACAACCTTCCAACTCTTTCTCTTGTTCTTATTTCAAATCTATTGTAAGAAAGAGTCATTGTGTTGTAAGAAGGTTTACCTCCACCTTGCTTTGGCTAAAAAGAGAGACCATATTGGATTGGTTTTGGAGTGATTCTCCGGAGTCGAATCGGACCGTGGATTAGCGGCGAGGCCGTGAACCACGTTACATATTTGTGTTAGCATTGTTTTATCTTTGTGTTGTCTTAATTGCTTGTTTAGTTTTGTTTCCGATGCGCTAATATTGCTTATAGATAAGCAATTCCATCATACGACGATTGAGGGCTATTCACCCCCCTCTAGCCAACCACCAACGTTCCAACACCGTTGATGGTCTTGAAAGTAACACAAGGATGTTGGGGACACAGGTGGCCCAGATAGCCCAAACCGTGTTGCAACCTAGGAGAGCTCTCCAGCATTACCCGAGCCGAGTCAAGTTAAGGAAGAAGGAGTGTGCAGCGAGAGAGTAGCACAGAGAACCAGATTCGCCAAGGGGTGTGCAACCATGGTTTCCACCCTACTCGACAAAGCCGAAATTAAAGATAAAATTCGTCCCCAGCTTGATGACCCAGGTGAATTTATTATCCCCTGCTCAATTTATGGGGAAAGCTTTGATGAAGCGTTGTGTGACTTGGGGTCATCAGTAAGTATGATGCCCTACGCATACTATTTGAAGATGGGAGTGAATAAGCTCCAACTAGCAAACCTTGGTATTCGTATGGGGGACGATCAGTCAAGGAACACGTCGGCATGCTAGCACATGTGTTTGTGGCCGTCGAAAACTTCGTGATACATACAGATTTTATTATACTCGACACAGGACTAAATCCCCAGAATCCCATCATCTTGGGAAGACCATTTCTGGTGACTGTGGTGGCGTGCATAGATGTAAAAGTGCACAAGATCTCATTGGAGGTAGACGGGGAGATCATCCTTTTCAATCTGTCAAAGTGTAGAACTCCCTTCCCAGATGGCTTCACTTTCAGAAGGGTAAAGTCGTGCCCACCGGATGTCAATCTTGAGACAGATGAATGGAGGTTTACAGAACCTCCGAAGCCAAGTTGATAATGGAGTGTGGTCGAGCAAAAAGACCTAAAACAATGCGCTTCTTGAGTGGCAACCCAAGTTTAGTTTTTAGGTTTCCTTTTTATTGTATTGCATTCATTTGGTTAATTTTAACTTTGATTTCAATTTCATTTAGCATTAGGACCAGAAAGAACTTGCTAGGTAAAAATAAAAATCAATTTTAGCTTACACGGTAAGGCATGTGAGAAAATTCGGACTGTTGTGCACGAAAGGAAAAAAATGTGGGGGACACGACCTGACCGTGTGTTTTCACATGCCTCTGCCCGACTAACCCGAGGCATCCACGACCTAGCCGTGTGTTTTTACATGGACGTGGCACGCGAGGTTAAGTAGAGCATGTCATGCGTTTCCACCCCAAATGCACAGTGTGTTTTGATTTCTCTTGCCCTAGTCATGAGGATCCTTCTTCCCCACCACCTAGAAGCCTTTCCAACCCTCAAGGGAGCTCAAAATAAGTAAGGATGAGGAGGACCAAGCAAGTGGCATCTTGAACCCGAGCTTCAGAGTGAAGAACAAGGATAACAGAAGCCCCTCAACCTCCGGAGGAAGGTAATGCCTTTCCAACCCTTCTCTTTCGCAATAATGAGCATAGGAAAAGATTTGATATGCTCTCTACTAGAAGAATCACCACTACTAGGTACCTTGATGAAGATCTCTTAGAATCCCTAGGTTTGTTCGGTGACATTCAAGCCCTATATGCAAAAATGGGGTGGGAAAAGATAATTGGAATAAGACACCCCACATACCCTAGGATAGTTTTAGAATTCTTGAGTTCTTTGGAAGCGGAAATCTTAACGGGAAGAGAGAGCGAAGAGGGTAGGATTACCTTTAGAATATTTAACATTGAGCATGAATGGACACTACACCAATGGAACACATGCTTTGGCTTGCCTAGAGGGGGAGAGAAAAGAACCCCTCTTGGGTTTAACTCTCGGATCTTTTGGACCGAATTGACAGGAGAGCACGCTTACGACCCTTTTAGGGCTAAAGCATCATGCCTCCAAAACCCCATTTTTCGATACCTGCACCGAATCATAGAAAGTACTATTTTTTGTCGTGGGGAGAGTGACGGTGTAGTGAGAGCTAGTGAGCTGCTTTGCTTATGGGACCTGCTACAAGAAAGGAGTAGCATTGACGTAGGGTCCCATTTCATTAGACACTTAGTGAAAATGGGCAAAATGGGCGAGAGGAGAGATTAATGTGGGGTGGCTACTTACCCACATTTGCCATAGGATGGGGTACGACTACACCATGCTAGATAGCATAGAGGGGAGCCCTAGGATCGACATGGGAGTGTATATGGCCATGAAGATGATTGTAAGAGAGGGACACTCTCTATACTTTGTAAGGAAAAACCTGATGGCCCTTAGTCTCCCCGACCCCGATTGTACCACCATCACCACACGTGCTAACTGGCGCTTAGACGTGATAATGGAGTCCCTGCCATATGAGGGACCATCAACAGTGGTACCCATCTCTCCCCCTTTACATCACTCTGCCTCCAGTCCATGCATACACAGGAGCCCAACTAGTCCACATCAACATGAGGCTTCACATGCACAACCACTTTTTCACCTTTTGATCAGGATGCAGGTGCATCTGCCTATGATTTTTTGGAGTTCTGATCGTGCCTCGATGACATATATGCTGAGCAGTAGACGCAAAGGCAACGAGGGGAGGAGCAGAGCACCTACACGTAGGCACAATTTCAGGGTTTCTGAGAGCACTTCCAGCGGGACGAGGAGTTCTACGGCAAGGCCTGCATCTACTTCCAGGAGGAGGCTACTCATCGCTAGACGGAGGCCACCTACCACCAGGAGATGCGACAACATATGCGAGCCCAGCAGGCACAGTGGGCTAGGGAGGAGGAGCACTGAGCAGCCACTACATCCATCAGCTCTCAAATCGATCACATGTACATGTAGCATTAGCGGCTCAACAGCAGGTTCTCCCAAGATCTCAAGATGTCGAGGCTACCAGACTTTCTACCTCGTCCACCATACTAGAGGTATGCTTCGCTTAAGTCTGGGGGGGACCCCAAGTTTTCTTTTATTTTGTTTCTGGCAGTAGTTTCTTTCGTGATATTTGCATTGTAGTTAGCATTCATTTATTCATGCATTGGTTGCTTAGTTTCTTTCAGCACTTAGTTTTTGTTATCTATAAGTTGCCATAGTAGTATTTTTAAAAGTTTTCTTCATGAGTTATTTCTATTGGTAGCTTAACTTCATTTACCTCATGATATTTTATTTTATTTGCTCTGAATGAATGTTCTAGACTTACACTGGTTAGCTTTTATTTTACACATACACATGATGAACTTTCTGAAAGGGAGAGTCTAGTACATACCTAGTTATGATTCATCTCGGTAGTCTAATACTTTGGAATTCATAGGTGACCCTAAGTTTAGCATTTTAGTTACTGGAGATGCTCGCATTATGTAAGCCCATTCGGAAAAATCAAAATCCTAGTGATCCAAAAAAAAAGGGAGAAAAAGAAATGAAAAAGAAAATAAAGAAGAAAAAGAGATTATGAGGGATAAAAAAATAATTGTCGTGGGTGGAAATGGTTATGTGTCCCTTTGAGACCGAGTTAGGGTACTGGGGAAATACCTACCAATTTCTATAAATACTGAGCACACCTTTGAGACTTTATGCTATATCTAGGGAACGACCCTCTCTTTGGGCAGTTAAGTGCCTAAGAGTCGGAGACCTTAGGAAACCTATAGGATGACGACTAAACTTATCATGGAATGAGTATCCCCTAAGAAGATTCCCTTGGCACGAGCACGAGGAGCTAATTTAGTGAATTTCTAGAACATATCTATTTTGCTTTGATTTCAAATACCACTTGGTAAATCTAGTTAACATGCAAAGTATGGAACAATACCTTTTTAAAATTTCATGGCATTGAGGTTTGCTTGAGGACAAGCAAAGATCTAAGTCTGGGGGAATTGATGTGAGCGAAACATATAGGGTTTTAAGAGTAGTTTTCACTCACATCTCATTTCATTTTATGTTTGTTTCATGCATATTCTACTTTATTTTGCATGCATTTCCTATTTTCTGGTTCAGAGATCTTCTCTTTGTACTTTTGTGTGGAGGATAGCATTCCATGGAAAAAACGACACGCTTTCAAAGCAAAAAGAGGCATTTGGCAGTTGGACACAGAGTGGGACACGACCTGGGCATGTGGTTACACACGACCGTGTCCAAGGTTCAAAAATAGCCGCCACAGCCTTAGACATGGCCTGGTCATGTATTTTCACACGGTCGTGTGGCGGCTGGGCAACTTGACGCGACCAGGAGTTTTTCCAGATTTCGTGAGGATTTGACGTGATGTCTATATAAGAAAAGCTATGCCCAAACCCTAGGGGGGCACGATGGTTGGGATGGCACTCCGAAGCCCTAAAAAGCTTCGGGAACTCACAACGGGGAGGAGAAAGGTCGCCGGAGATCCATGTTCTGCACTTCAACACCGGAGAGAAGACCATATTGCTTTGTAATTTTCGTTCTTTGCATGTTATCTATTGTTTATTCAAATATGAACGTGCTTAGAGTTTCTCCTCTCATATTTATGGAATAGTTTCTTCGATTTTACAATTAGGGAGTAGTTTATATGCGTAGAAGATGTAATTCTAAATTAAATTATGTTCTTGAGTTTGTATTTGCAATTGGTATTAGTTTAGACCGATATCTACGTGTTTTGGTTTTCTATCTACTGTGCTTAGCCGATACGAGGGGTGACATCTATCATATCTAAGACTTAGGGGAATTAAAGAGGGACCTAGGGGTTGGCCTCATCTCCTGTAACTGTGGATAGAACAGTGCGATAGAATTGGAAATGATTCGTCGCAGGGTTTGATTCGTCATCCTCATATCGCCTATCCCGTCCTTGTAAGGCAGAGATAGATCATGATAGATGCGAAGGCTCATCGAGGGAGTGTATGATGTCCCTTCCACAAGTTCATAGTTAGACGTTTAGACAATGCTCAATTGATAGCATGTTTTGCAACACACTAGCGAAACTGAAATCCTAGAATCCTTTCCAAAGAGTCGTAGCAAGCCTTTTCTTCTTCCGTGTGACACTGTATTGAGTTAGAACTGCCGACAACCCTCTCAATCACAAACATTAGATTTAACTTCTGAACAATAACGTCCACCGAATAGAACGGTACTCGAATCTAAGTCCTTGTGGGATCAATAACTCTTTTTATTACTTCACGACATCCGTGTACTTGCGGGCATTGAGCGCGAGCGTGCACTTTGAGTACTCGATGGTCTCCATTGTGAAATTTTAGGTCGCATTTGCGTGCATCAAGTTTTTGGCGCCGTTGCCAGGAACTGATTGATTCGATATTGAATCAAGAAGTGGAAAATTGGATCGAACTTAGGTTTAGATTTATTTACTTGCTTTACTTTCTTTTTATTTTACTTTATTTACTTCAGTTTTAGATTTTCCATATCTAGATTTAGTTTTTATTTTATTTTAGCAGAAGTTCTACATTTTCTTATTGGCTCTTTGATTTAGTTAGCTAGATTAGTTTATTTCTTGTTTATAAACATTAGGTAAATACTCCTAATTTTTTGGCTCGGTTCTTCATATGCTTAGATGCCTAGGATCGAAAGTCCTAATTTCGATCGATCTTTGATGTTAGCAAAACATATAGGGTTTTAGGAGTAGTTTTCGCTCACATCTCATTACATTTTATCTTAGTTTCATGCATATCTTACTCTATTTTGCACGCATTTTCTATTTTTTGGTTCAGAGGTCTGCTCTTTGTACTTTTTGGTGCAGGTTAGCATTTTGGGAGAAAAATGCACACTTTCGGAGAAAAGGAAGAACATTTTGCAGCTAGACGCAGAGAGGGACACGACCAAGGCATGTGGCTACACACAGCAATGTCCAATGGGCGAAATCAGGCACCCCAGGGTCGTACACGGCCTGGCCATGTGGAAACACATGGCCGTGTGGCAGCTCGCCAGACTTGTGCGACTAGGGCTTTTTTCGGATTTTGCAGCGGTCCAAGGTGATGTCTATATTAGGATGGCTCCGCCCAAACCCTAGGGGGAGACATGACGACTAGGACGGCATACTGAAGCCCTAAAAAGCTTCGGGAACTCCCAACTGGGAGGAGGAATGCTGCCGGAGGTCCACACTGTGCACTTCAACGTCGGATAGAAGACCACCAAAGCATTGTAATCCCTTGTTTCTACATTTTAATTCTAATGTATTCAAACATGTACATGCTTTGTGAATCCTCTTTCATATACATGGAGTAATTCTTTCGATTCTAGGATTAAGGAGTAGCTTGTGTGCACATTACAATGTTGGTTCATGTTAAATTCTGTCTTTGAGTTTAATTTGGCAATTGGTTCTTGTTTTTACTATATCTATGCGTGTTTGGTTTTCTAACTGCTGTTCTTAGGCGATATGAGGGGTGACAACCCTCGTATCAAAGATTTAGGGGATTTTATATAAGGAACGTAGGGGTAAACCTGATCTCCTGTAACTGTAGGTAGAAGGATGCGATGGAACCAGACACGGTTCTTTGTAGGGATTGATTCGGCATCCTCGTACCATCTATCCCGTCCTTTTCGGTGGAGATAGCTCCCGATAGATGCGGTGGCTCATCAGGAGAGTGTATAGTGTCCCTTCCACAAAACCATAGCTAAACTTCTAGATAACGCTAATTGACACCATTGTTTTGTCACACACAAGCGAAACTGAAGTCCTAGAATCACTTTTGAAGACCTAGGTATGCTCCCTTCCTCCTCCATGTGACACCATATAGAGTATAGTCCACCGACAACCCTCACAAGTCAAAACCTCTTAGAGTTTACGTCCGAACAATTTCAACCACTGAACATACCAATATTCGAATCCCAGTCCTTGTGGGATTGATAATCTTTTATTACTTGACGACATCTGTGTACTTGCGGGCGTTGAGCGCGCGCTTCGAGTCCTCGACGGCCTCCGTCACGAGATTTGAGGTCGCGATCGCATGCATCAAGTTTTTCAAGCCGTTGCCGAGGAGTGATTGATTCGATATCGAATCGAACAGTGGAGAATTGGATCAGACTTAGGATTAGATTTATTTACTTTCTTTAATTTTATTTTTCTTTTTTAGTTTTCCTTATTTACTTTAGTTATAAACTTTCCATATTTAGATTTAGTTTTTAATTTTATTCTAGAAGTAGTTGTTTTTATTTCCTTTTTGAATCTTAGATTTTATTAGCTAGATTGTTTTATTTTCTGCCTCTTAGGATTAGTAGCACTCCTAATTTTTGTGGCTCGGTTTGTCGTATACTTAGATGCTTAGGATCTGGGGGACAATGCAGCTCCTAGCGCTAGAGGATTTAGGCCGAGTATAGCTGGATCATCTATTTCGGCTAATAACTTTGAGCTGAAACCAGGACTTATACATATGGTTCAGTAGAGTCAATTCGGGGGAGCTGCGATTGAAGACTTGAACTGGCACCTTGAGGCATTTTTAGAAATCTGCTTGACAATGAAAATGAATGGAGTCCCTACTGGCGCGATCCGCCTGACCCTATTCCCGTTCTCACTGCGGGATAAGGCTAAGTCATGGCTTCACTCCTTACCTTCGGGGAGCATCACTACATGGGAGCAATGTGAGCAGTAGTTTCTTAACAAATACTTCCTACCAAGCAAGACTGCTCACATGTGCCATCTTATCATGAGCTTCCGTCGGAAGGAGGGGGAGTCCTTATCCAAGTTTGGGATCGCTACAAGGGGCTACTCTACCAATGCCCCCACCATGGACTGGAGAGGTGGTTGGTGATCCATATCTTCTACAATGGGATCGCGTACAATACGAAGATGTCCCTGGATTCTGTTGTAGAAGGAGCACTGATGAATAAGACCATAGAGGAAGCAGAGGAGCTGATAGAAGAGGTGGCTCAAAATCACCATCAATGGGCTTTCGAACATTGTTAACCTACACCTGCAGCGGGATGATACACTATCAACTCCATGGACCATATGTCAGCAAGGATGGACGGGCTCAATAGACGGTTTGAATCATTTAATCCTTCATCTGCATGCGTGACCATTGACTTTGGAGAGGGAGTGGCAGCATAGCGAGAGGACCACAATGGAGGGCAGGGAACCTCAGAGGAGTAGATTGAGCACTGTGACGCGGTTGGGGACTACGACCAAATGCCCAACAACCCATACTCCAACACCTACAATCTCGGATGGAGGAATCACCCGAATTCTCTTATAAGAATAACTCGAGAAACTCACAACCATCAGGGGGGTATGGGCAACAGCAGAGTAATGGGCAGCGACCACAGAAGTCCAGACTAGAATTGATGATGGAGGACTTCATTGCTACCAAAACTAAGGCCAATGAGGAATTTCGTCGCCAACATCAGAAGTCTGAAGAATCACTTAGAGACTTGAAGGCCACCGTCGAAGGCCTTGCAAGTCACACCAGGATGTTAGAGATGCAAGTGGCCTAAATACCCCAAACCGTGTCGCAACCTGTGAAGAGCTCTCCGGTGAGTCAAGCTAAAGAGGAAGGAGTGGGGCAGAGTAGCAAATTTGACAAGGGGTGTGCATCCATGATTAACACCCTACCTGACCAAGCTGAAATTGTAGAGAAGATTCCACTACAGCTTGAGGACCCCGGTGAATTTGTTATCCCCTGCTCAATTTATGGGGAGAGCTTCGATGATGCTCTATGCGACTTTGGGTCATCAATCAGTGTGATTCCCTATGCATACTGTCTGAAGATGGGACTGAGCGGGCTCCATCCAGCGAATCTTGGTATTCGTATGGGGGATGATTCAGTCAAGGAGCCCATCAGCATGCTACAACATATGCCTGTGGCAATTGAGAATTTCGTGATACCCACGAACTTCATCATACTGGACACAGGACCCAATCCCCAGAATCCCATCATTCTGGGAAGGCCTTTTCTGGCAACTACAGGGGCGTGCATAGACGTAAAGGCACATCAGATCTCCCTTGAGGTAGATGGGCAGATCATCCTCTTCAGCCTTTCGGAGCACATAGCCCCCTACCTCGACGGTTTCACGTTTAGCAGAATGAAGTTGAAACTGCCAGATGAAGCTTCCGAGATAGATGAATGGAGGTCCACTGAACCTCCAGAGCCGAGTTGATAGTGGAGTGAGGTCGAGTTAAACAACCTTAAACATAGTGCTTCTTGGGAGGCAACCCAAGTTTAGTTTTAGATTTCTCTTTGATTGTATTACATGCATTTATTTAATTTTAGTTTTGATTTCCATCTCATTTAGAGTTAGGACTAGAAAAGAACCTTGCTAGGCAAAAATAAAATCCATATTAACCTACACGGCGAAATGTATGAGAAAATTCGAAGCCTAATGAAAAACGGGGAGAGAAATGGGGAAACACGGCCTAGCTGTGTGTTTTCCCACGGCCATGCCCGATCGACCCAAGGCACACACGGCATGGCTGTGTGTTTTCACACGACCGTGTCGCACAAGGTTAAAAGGGGTGAGCCATGTGTTTTCACCCCATTTGCGTCGTATGCTTTGAGTGCTCTTGCCCTAGCCATGTGATTTCGTCTTCCCCACCATCTAGAAGCACTTTTAACCTCAAAAGAAGCTAAAAGAAGCAAGGATGAGAAGGACCAAGCATGTAGCACCTCGATCCGGTGCTTCGGAGTGATGAACAAAGAGAGTCAATGCCCCTCAAGCTCCGGAGGAGGGTAATGCCCTACCCACTCTTCTTTTTTGAAATAATGAACATAGAGATAGATATAATATGCTTTCTACTCGTAAACTCACCGCTACTAGGTACTTAGATGAAGATTTGCTAGAGTCTTTATGGTTGTTGGGTGATATTCAAGCCCTATTTGCAAAAATGGGGTGGGAAGATATGATAGGAATAAGGCACCCAACCTACCCTAGGATAGTTCTAGAATTTTGAGTTCCTTAGAGGCGGAAATTTTAACGGGTAGAGAGAGCGAGGAGGGTAGGATAACTTTTAAGCTTTTTAACATTGAGCATGAGTGAACCCTTCACCAATGGAACTCATGCTTTGGCTTGCCGAGTGGGGAAGAGAGAAGAATCCCTATTGGCCTCAACTCTCGGGTATTTTGGACCAAGTTGACGAGAGAGCACGCTTATGACCCTTCTAGGACCAAAGCGTCGCAACTCCAAAACCCCATCTTCCGATACCTTCACCACATCATGGCCAGTACAATATTTGGTCATGGGGAGAGTGATGGTGTAGTTAGAGCTAGCGAGCTATTATGCTTTTGGGATATGCTACAAGAAAGGAGTAGCATCAATTTAGGATCCCACTTCATCAGACACTTAGTGAAGATGGGCAAAGCAGCACGAGGAGAGATTAATGTGGGAGACCTACTTACCCACATTTTCCATAGGATGGAGTACGATTACACTACATTAGAAAGTATAGAGGGGAGCCCTAGAATCGACCTAGGAGTGTGCATGGTCATGAAGATGAATGTGAGAGAAGGAGACTCCTTATGCTTTGTAAGGAAAAATCTGATGGCCCTTATGCTCTCCGATCCTGACGTACCACCATAACTACATGCGCCAGCTGGCGCTTGGACCTGATAGTAAAGTCCCCTCGACATGAGAGACCACCCACATCGGTGCCCATCTTTCCACCTTTATATCACTTTCCCTCCAGTCAACACATGCTTAGGAGCCCACGTAGTCCACGCCGACATGAGTCTGCACCTACACCACCATATTTTTCCACCTTTGAACAGGATGCAGGTACATCGGTCTATGATTTCTCAGAGTTCCGATCGTGCCTTGATTACATATACACTGAGCAGCAGACGCAGAGGCAATGATGGGAGGAGTAGAGCGCCTACACGCAGGAGGAGTTCCAGGGCTTCCGGGAGCACTTCCAGCGGGCTGAGGAGTACTACGATGAGGCTCGCATATACTTCCAAGAGGAGGCTGCTCGTCGCCAAGATGAGGCCGCCTACCACAGGGAGATGCGGAAACACATGCATGCCCAGCAGGTATAGTGGGCCAGGGAGGAGGAGCACCGAGCAGCTACTGCATGCACCAGCTCCCAGATTGACCACATGTACATGTGGCATCAGTGGCTCAGCAGCAGGTTCTCCCAGAATCTAAAGATCCCGAGGCTCCCAAACTTTCCACTTCGTCCACCATATTAGAGGTATATTTTCATTTAAGTCTGGGGGGACCCCAAAGTTTATTTTGTTTTGTTTCCTTGCAGTAGTTTCTTTTCTGGTATTTTCATTCATTTATTCATGCATGGGTTGTTGAGTTTCTTTAGGTACTTAGTTTTTGTCATCTATAAATCTACCTCAATAGTATTTATAAAAAGTTGCTTACATGAGTTATTCCTATAGGTAGCTTAACTTCATTTATCTCGTGGTATTTTATTTTATACGCTCTAATGAATGTTCTAGACTTACACTGGTTAACTTTATTTTTACACTTACACATGTCGAACATTCTAAAAGGGATAATCTAGTACATACCTAGTTAAGATTCATCTCAGTAGTCTAGTACTTTGGAATCCATAGGTGACTCTAGGTTTAGCATTTTAGTTACTGGAGATGCTCGAATTGTGTAAGCCCATTTGGAAAAATCAAAATCCCAGTGAGAAGAAAAAAAAAAGAGAGAAAGAGAAAAAGATGAAAAAGAAAAAAAAAGAAAACAAAAGAAAAAGAAAAGAAAAGAGAGAGAGAGAAGATTATGAGGGATAAAAAACAGTTGAATTGGGTGGAAATGACTACGTGCCCCTTTGAGACCGAGTTAGGTTACTGGGGAAACACCTACTAATTTCTCTTAATACCAAGCACACCTTTGAGACATTATTCTAGATCTAGGGAACGACCTTCGCTTTGGGCAGGTAAGTTCCTATGAGGCGGAAACCTTGGGAAAGCTATGGGGTGACGACTTAACTCACCATGGAACGGGCATCCCCTAAGAGTGATTCGCTTAACACGAGCATGAGGTGCTAACATAGTGAATTTCTAGAACATATTTATCTTTCTTTTATTATAAATACCACTTGATAAATTTAGTTGACATGCTAAGTATGAAACAATGTCTTTTTAAATTTCATGGAACTGAGGTTTGCTTGAGGACAAGAAAAGATTTAAGTCTGGGGAAGTGATGTGAGCAAAACATATAGGGTTTTAGGAGTAATTTTCGCTCACATCTCAATACATTTTATGTTAGTTTCATGCATATTTTACTTTATTTTGCACGCATTTCCTATTTTCTGGTTCGGAGGTCTGCCTTTTGTACTTTTGGGTGCAAGTTAGCATTTCAGGAGAAAAAGATGCACTTTACGAGCAAAAGTAGGACATTTTGTAGCTAGACGCAGAGTGGGACGCGGCCAGGGCATGTGGCTACACACAGCCGTGTCCAATGGGCGAGATCAGCCACCCCAGGGTCGCACATGGCCTGGCCATGTGAAAACACATGGTCGTGTGGCAGCCTACCAGATTTGCACGACTAGGGCTTTTTCCAGATTTTGTAGCGGTCCAAGGTGATGTCTATATAAGGATGGCTTCGCCCAAACCCTAGGAGGGAGGCACGACGGCTTGGACGGCACACCGAAGCCCTAAAAAGCTTCAGGAACTCGCAACGGGGAGGAGGATGTTGGATTGATATGCGCGCTAGAGGGGTGGTGAATAGCGTTCGTAAAAACTTTTCTTTTTCGACGATTAAAACAAAGTACACAGCAGAAAACTAAAAGACAAACACAAGAAAGACACAATGCTTTTTTACTTGGTTCACAGCCCACCGGCTGCTAATCCAAGGCCCTGCGATCCTTGATCGCTTTCGAAGGGAAATCACTAAAAGGCTCTTCCTCGTTGGAGGTAAGAGACAAGACGATTACAATGATTATAAGGCCGGTAACAACCTTACTGGTCCTTATACAAATTAAGTACAAAAAGATAATAATAATACCGACAATTAATTAGAAGATGGCGTACGATCGGAGTAGCGTTGTAGAGAGCACGAGCACTTGGGAGATTCTTGAATTTGGGTGTGAGTCCTCCCCTCCTTTTATAGATTTGCGCCTTGGAATTTGTCCCGATCAAGATCCAAAACTCGTGGATCTTATCTTGAGGTGGCGGCTTATCTTATCTTGAGGTGTCGGCTTATCTTATCCTGAGGTGGAGGCTTATCTTATCCTGAGGTGGTGGCATCAATCTCTATCTCTTTGACCTTGTGCACTGGGCTGATTCGTCGACATCAGTCGACTGATCCTCTTAGCAGTCGACTGCCTTCAGTCGACTACCAACATCTCCAGTTGACTACTGCACTTGAGAATTCCTGCAATACAAGATTAGCACAATAGATGCATAATATCATGCAGTGTGACAGTCCTTTGACTGTCCGATCTCGACTTCAGCATTCCTCCAGAAGCCTTAGTCGGATCGATGCCTAGGATTGTCCTCTAACCGAGGGTGCGTCCTTACCACCGCTCCACACACGGAGCTTACCTTTGGTCCTCTTGACCTGTCGCTTAGCTTTCGGTCACCACTAAGGTTCCTCGACTCCCCGAGGTTCTCCTGGTGTCGCCCGACCACCACGGTTTCTCAACTTGAGATTCTCCGAATGTCGCTCGACCTTTGGCTTAGCTTAAACACTTCCTGCACACTTAGCATATCACATGAGATAACAAAATAACTTAACTTTGAATTTTTGTCATCATCAAAACCAAGGTTCGATTATCTAGTGCCCCTGCACCAACAATCTCCCCCTTTTTGATCTATGACAAACCAATTCAAAGTTAAGAGAAAATAAACAGTAAGCATTGAACAATCATTTTTCAAAACCTCCCCCTTAAGGGTACCTCCCCCTTAACCCTAGGTGAGTTTTGAAAAATAATTACTTTTTGGGAAAGAAAAAGTAAGTAACCTCTTGACTTTATTCTCTCTCCCCCTTTGACATATATCAAAAATAACTTTATATTGGGTACATTGCCAAGAAATAGAATTTTTAAACATGCTAATCAAGTTGATTTAATATGTTCAACTCCCTTTAATACTTAAGAGTTTAGGAGTTTAGGTTTCTAGATCCTGCACCAACAATGTATATCCTTGGTTAGAATGTGACCCCCTAACCTTTAACATTGTTATAAAATTTTGAGAAAGAATTAAAAAAAACATTTTAAAGGCTCATGTCTATTGGTTTTTTATGCCAAACTGGAGGTAGCTAAATACTAAGTTTGTCCAACTTAAGTCTTCTCTCTCCCTTGGCATATTATCAAAAGAAGGATTTAAATTTAGAAAGTATTGGTGATTTTTTTTAAAAAAATATTTTTTAACAACTTCTATGATGATTATACAATTAGAACCTCCCCCTTAACCTAACATCCTTGTTAGCCACAAGGAAGGCATATCTAGAGGGTCTCCCCTTTTGTCTGACAAACTCTTAGGACATCCATGTTGGCCATAAGGAAGGCTCACCTAAGTGTCTAGAGGGTCTAGGTATCTAAAGTTGACCTAAGGATTTATACGTTCAGTATTGGTCAACTAACCATCATTTTAAGAAGCATAGTTGTTTTGAAAACTACGTATAACTACACACAATAATCATGGCAACCAATAAAAATAGTTTTAAGAATCTATTTATGTGTATATAAATTTTGAAATCATTTTCAAAATCATTTTTAATTTGTTGTCCTTACCATCTCACCCATTCTACATGATCAACCAAGTTATTCTTATTGGTATTGTGAGATGAATTTAATTTAATGCCTTAGAAATTAATTAATCTAGGGTTAGATTCGAATTTAACCTTTAGTTAGTTAAGTGAACATTTCAAAAGAGGGCTTCCAGGTCGTGGTGAGGCACAGGGGTCTTCTTTGATCGGAACAACGACCACTTCCTTAGACAAAGCCAACTTAGGAAATTACACACTTAATTTACTTAGGATTACGTCCTGGTCTAACTAGTTTAGGATGTGGTGAGGTAGCTTCAGTTAGTTCCACTTAGTTAAATGCACCAAGCTAGATACTCCTTATCCAACTCGGATACACTTGACTTCGTTTCCTTAATGTACTATCATCTCACCGCATCCTGATACTATGTTGTCAAGATTAATTAATTATTTCCTATCTAACCATTCTATGAGAGTGAATTTAAAACTAGTATGTATGACATGACAAAATAAGCATGCTAATGATATGTATGCATGAGCAAGCTACATTCAATCAATTTAAAGAAATTATTGTTTTCTTGGGTAGACTTTTATTTGTTCTATAGTTATAAGATACTTTATTATAATTAGATTTACAAATTTTAGTGTCTTGATTTTTGGTTAGCTTAGACTTGTAACCCAAGTCTACATATTTATTAGTTGAATTTTTAAAAGTTGAAGGTTTAATTACTAGATTATTAATTTGTGTATAATCAAATGGTACTGTATTATAATTAATTTTATTGGTTTGATTATCTAATTTTGAATTTTAAATTAAGTTAGATTGTGAATTATTTAAAATAGGATTATTAGAATTTTTTAAAATAATATTATTAGACTTTTTCAAGATAAGATTATTAGACTTTTTAAAAGTAGAATTATTAAAATAATTAGAATTTTTTAAGGTTGAATTATTAGAATTATTCAAGATACGATTATTAGAATTTTTAAAAGTGGAATTATTATTAGAATTATTTAAGATAAGATTTTTAGAGTTTTTAAAGGTAGAATTATTATTAGAATTATTTAAGATAAGATTGTTAGAGTTTTTAAAGGTAGAATTATTATTAGAATTATTTAACATAAAATTGTTAGAGTTTTTAAAGGTAGAATTATTTAGATTATCTTTGGAATTTTTTAAAGTTAATTTCGATTTTTTTATGGTTGAATTTTTTAAAACAGAATTTTTTAATTCAAAATTATCTAGATTAATCAAATCTAGGATTTGATGATTCTGTCCTATGGTTTGATTATTCTGATCAAGGGGTTGATTATTCTGATTAAGTCCTAGGTTGGTTTTATCTTTGAATTGATCTAGATCTATGTTGATTCAACTAAATATTTGATTAATCTCTTTGTTAATTTTATGAAATGTTAGATTAATTTGATCATTTTCTTCCATGATATTATTATTATTATTATTATTATTTAAACTAATTAAATATGAATTAATTAATTTTTTATTAGTTGAATTATTAATTGTATTAATTAATTGACAACAATTACACAATTTATCTAAATTATTAACTATTCTAAAACTCAACTTTTCAAAATTATTAACTTTACTAACCTTTTTTTTCGGACACCGATTCTTATAGTGACCAGATCTTCTTTAAAAGCACTTGATGTGCTCCTTGTTCTTCCGGATTCCTAGCAATGGTGTCTCCTTTGTCGTCGGTTGCGTCGTTCGAGTCTTACGAGTAGGACACTTATTTTTATAGTGTCCTCTCTCCCTGCACTTAAAGCAAATAATATGAAATTTAAAATTTAAATTGACATTGTTACCTTTATGCCTTGTGGGAGACTCTTCCATGGTTTGCTCGGTCAATGATTTTCTAAAACTCACAAAAAAAAACAAACCAAAAAGTCCCAAGACTTAGTCTTGGATTAGTAGTTCGGGAGATATTTAAAAATAAAAATAAAAATAAAAAAAAGAAAATGTTAGACTGGTGGTTGCACCGAATCTGAGCACCCCCGCTCTGATACCAATTGTTGGATCGATATGCGCGCTAGAGGGGGGGTGAATAGCGTTCGTAAAAACTTTTCTTTTTCGACGATTAAAACCATGTACACAGCGAAAAACTAAAAGACAAACACAAGAAAGACACAATGCTTTTTTACTTGGTTCACAGCCCACCGGCTGCTAATCCAAGGCCCTGCGATCCTTGATCGCTTCCGAAGGGCAATCACTAAAAGTCTCTTCCTCGTTGGAGGTAAGAGACAAGACGATTACAATGATTATAAGGCCGGTAACAACCTTACTGGTCCTTATACAAATTAAGTACAAAAAGATAATAATAATATCGATAATTAATTAGAAGATGGTGCACGATCGGAGTAGCATTGTAGAGAGCACGAGCACTTGGGAGATTCTTGAATTTGGGTGTGAGTCCTCCCCTCCTTTTATAGATTTGTGCCTTGGAATTTGTCCCGATCAAGATCCAAAACTCGTGGATCTTATCTTGAGGTGGCGGCTTATCTTATCTTGAGGTGTCGTCTTATCTTATCCTGAGGTGGCGGCTTATCTTATCCTAAGGTGGTGGCATCAATCTCTATCTCTTTGACCTTGTACACTGGGCTGATTCGTCGACATCAGTCGACTGATCCTCTTAGCAGTCGACTGCCTTCAGTCGACTACCAACATCTCCAGTTGACTACTGCACTTGAGAATTCCTGCAATACAAGATTAGCACAATAGATGCATAATGTCATGCAGTGTGACAGTTCTTTGACTGTTCGATCTCGACTTTAGCATTCCTCCAGAAGCCTTAGTCGGATCGACGCCTAGGATTGTCCTCTAACTGAGGGCGCGTCCTTACCACCGCTCCACACACGGAGCTTACCTTTGGTCCTCTTGACCTGTCGCTTAGCTTTTGGTCACCACTGAGGTTCCTCGACTCCCCGAGGTTCTCCTGGTGTCGCCCGACCACCACGGTTTCTCAACTTGAGATTCTCCGAATGTCGCTCGACCTTTGGCTTAGCTTAAACACTTCTTGCGCACTTAGCATATCACATGAGATAACAAAATAACTTAACTTTGAATTTTTGCCATCATCAAAACCAAGGTTCGATTATCTAGTGCCCCTGCACCAATAGAGGAATGCCGTCGGAGGTCCACGCTTTGCACTTTAACGCCGGAGAGAAGACCACGAAAGCATTGTAATCCCTTATTCCTACATTTTAATTCTGATGTATTCGAACTGATGTGAGAAAAACATATAGGGTTTTAGGAGTAGTTTTCGCTCCCATCTTGTTGTATTTTGTGTTAGTTTCATGCATATGTTACTATATTCTTGCACACATTGCCTATTTTCTGGTTCAGAGGTCTGCTCATTGACTTTTGTGTGCATGTTAGCTTTTCTGGTGAAAAAGACGCATTTTCGGAGCAAAAGAAGGATTTTCGCAGCTAGACGCAGAGTGGGACACGGCCAGGGCATGTGGATTCACATGAGCGTGTCCAATGGGCAAAAAATAGCACCCCAGGCCGTACACGGCCTGGCCGTGTGGAAACACATGACCGTGTGGTGGCGCGACAGATTTGCACGACTAGGGCTTTTTCCAGATTTTGCAGCGGTACTAGGCGATGTCAATATAAGGATGGCTCCGCCTAAACCCTAAGGGGGAGGCACGACGGCTAGGACAACACGCCGAAGCCCTAAAAAGCTTCAATAACTCGAAGTGGGGAGGAGGAACGCCGCCGGAGGTCCACAACTTGCAATACAATGTCGGAGAGAAGATCACCAAGCATCGTATATCTCTATTTTTGCGCTTTATTTCTATTGTATTCGAACTTAAACATGTTTTGTGATTCTTCCTTCATATTTATGGAGTAGTACTTTTGAATCTAGGATTAGGGAGTAGCTTGTGCACATAAACAATGTTGGTGCATATTAAATTCTGGCCAAAAGTTTGATTTGACAATTGGTAGTTGCTCTCTATTATATCTTCGTGAGTTTGGCTTTCTTTCCGCTATGCTTAGGTGATACGAGATGGTGACATCCCTCGCAATCTAAATTTAGAGGTTTGATCCAAGGAACCTAGGGGTAAACCTGACCTCCCATAACTGCGGGGAGAAGGGAGCGGTGGAATCGGAAATGGTCCACTGCAAGGATTGATTTGTCATCCTCGTTCCCTCTATCCCATCCTTTTGGGCGGAGGTAGCTCCCGGTGAATGCGGCGGCTCTGTGGGAGAGTGTATGATGTCCCTTCCCCAAAACCGTAGGTAGACATTTATACGACGCTAATTGACAACATTGTTCTGAGGTACACAAGCAAAATCGAAGTCCTAGAATTGCCTTTTAAGACTCTGGCACACTCTTTTTCTCCTCCGTGTGACACCGTATAGAGTAGGGTCCACCGATAGTCCTCACCAACCAACTTTCTCAGAGATTTCATCCGAACAATCGCAACCACTTAGTGTATTGGTATTCGAATCTCAGTCCCTGTGGGATCGATAAATCTTTATTACTTGACGCCATCCATGCACTTGCGGGCATTTAGCGCAAGCACGCACTTTGTGTCCACGACGATATCCGTCATGAGATTTGAGGTCGGGCCCGTGCGCATAAAGTTTTTTGAGCCGTTGGCGGGGACTGTCAATTCGATATCAAATTGAACGGTGGTAGATTGGATCGGACTTAGGATTAGATTATTTTCTTGCTTTATTTTCCTTTTAGTTTAATCTTATTTGCTCAGTTCTATTTTCCATATTTAGATTTAGTTTTTATTTTCAGTAGTAGTTTCCTATTTACTTATTGCATATTAGATTTTTATTTGCTAGATTTATTTATTTTCTCCTTTTAGGATTAGGTTAGCACTCTTACTTTTGTAGTCTGGTTCGTCGTATGCATAGAAGACTAGGGTCAGAAGGTCTAATTCCGATCGATTTAGAGATTGAGCGAACCTTTCACCGTCGGAGAGCAGTACAGCGAAATATGGAAGATCAAGCTGCATCCGAGCTGAACATAGGAAGTCGACCTCTGTGGGACTACGCAACTCCTAGCGCTAGAGGATTCAGGCCGAGCATAGCTAGACCATCAATTTCAGCAAATAACTTTGAGCTAAAGCTGACACTTATACATATGGACCAGCAGAGCCAGTTCGGGAGAGCTACGATTGAAGACCCGAACCGGCATCTTGAGGCTTTTCTCGAAATCTGCTCAACTATGAAACTGAACAGAGTCCCTTCTGACGTGATCCACCTGAGCCTGTTCCCGTTTTCACTGCAGGATAAGGCTAAGGCTTGGCTTCACTCTCTACCCTCTTGCAGCATCACCACATGGGAGTAGTGTGAGCAGCAGTTTCTGAATAAATACTTCCCACCAAGTAAGACTACTCACATGCGCCACCTTATCACGAGTTTTCACCAGAAGAAGGGGGAGTCTTTGTTCGAAGCATGGGATCGCTACAAAGGGCTACTTTATCAATGCCCACACCACGGACTGGAGAGATGGTTGGTGATCCACATTTTCTATAATGGGATCGCTTACGCCACAAAGATGTCCCTAGATTCTTTCGCAAGAGGAGCTCTAATGAACAAGACCATAGAGGAGGCAGAGGAGCTTATCGAAGAGGTGGCCCAAAACCACTATCAATGGGCTTGCGAACGTGGTCAACCCACGCCTGCAGCAGGACGATACACTGTCAACTCCATGGACCACCTTTCGATAAGGATGGGCGTGCTCAGTAGTCGGTTTGAATTTTTGAATCCTTCATCGGCATGCACGACCATTGATTTTGGAGAAGGAGCAGCAGCATATCGAGAGGACCACTATTGAGGGCAGGGGACCTCAGATGAGCAAATCGAGCATTGTGACACAATTAGGGACTATGATCAAAGGCCCTACAACCCGTACTTTAATACCTACAATCCCGGATGGAGGAGTCTCTCGAATTTCTCCTATAAAAATAACTCGGGAAAGCCCCAACCATCCGGAGGGTACGGGCAATAGCAGGGCAATGGGCAGCGACCACAGAAGTCCAGACTGGAATAGATGATGGAGGACTTCATCGCTACCCAAACTATGTTCAATGAGGAATTCCATCGTCAGCATCAAAAGTCTGAAGTAGCACTGAGAGACTTGAAGGCCACCGTTGACGGCCTTGCAAGTCATACCCGGATGTTGGAGACACAAGTGGCCCAAATAGCCCAATCCGTGTCACAACCTGTGAAGAACTCTCCGGCGAGCCAAGGAAAGGAGGAAGGAGTAGGGCAGAGTAGCCAATTCGCAAAGGGGTGTGGAGCCATGATTTCTACCATACCTGACCAAGCTGAGTTTGAAGAGAAGATTCTAATACAACTTGAGGACCCTGGTGAATTCATTATTCCCTGCTCGATTTATGGGGAGAACTTCGATGAAGCACTATGCAACTTGGGGTCATCAGTCTGTGTGATGCCCTACGCATATTTTCTGATGATGGGACTAAGCGGGCTCCAACTAGCGAATCTTAGTATTCATATAAGGGATGATTCAGTGAAGGAGCTCGTTAGCCTACTACCAAATGTTCCTGCAATGATTGAGGATTTCGTGATACCGACGGACTTCATCATACTGGACACATGACCGA
The DNA here is from genome assembly GCA_025175895.1 of Wurfbainia villosa. Taxonomy (NCBI): domain Eukaryota; kingdom Viridiplantae; phylum Streptophyta; class Magnoliopsida; order Zingiberales; family Zingiberaceae; genus Wurfbainia; species Wurfbainia villosa. The sequence goes on along the minus strand of CM046000.1, from coordinate 18,151,856 downwards.
ATCCTCAGAATCCCATCATTCTGGGAAGGCCTTTTCTAGCAACCGCAGAGGCGTGCATAGATGTGAAGGCACACCAGATCTCCTTGGAGGTAGACGGGGAGATCATCCTTTTCAGCCTTTCAGAGCACAGAGCTCCCTACTTTGATGACTTCACAATTAGCAGATTGAAGACGGAACCTCCAGATGCAGATCCCGAGACAGATGAATAGAGGTTCACTGAACCACCATAGTTGAGTTGATAGAAGAGTGTGGTCGAGATAAACGACATTAAACAAAGAGCTTCTTGGGAGGAAACCCAAGTTTAGTTTTAGATTTCCCTTTTCTATTGCATTGCATACATTTGTTTGATTTTAGTTTTTATTTCCATCACATTTAGAGTTAGGAATAGAAAAGAACCTTGCTAGGCAAAAGTGAGACCCATTTTAGTCTAGACGGCGAAGTGTATGAACAAATTCGGGCCATGGTGTATAAATGGGGTGAAAAATGGGGGTACACAACCTAGCCATATATTTTCCCACGGCCGTGCCCGATTGACCAGAGGCACACATGGCCTAGCCGTGTGTTTTCACACGACCGTGGCACACGAGATTAAAAGGGATGAGCCGTGTGTTTTCACCCTATTTGCGCCGTGTGCTTCAAAAGTTCTTGCCCTAGTCGTGTGATTTCGCTTTCACCTTCCTCTATAAGCATTTATAACCTCTAAAGAAGTTAAAAAAAAAGAAAGGATGAGGAGGACCAAGACCGTAGCATCCCGATTTGGTGCCTCAGAGCGATGAACAAGAAGAGCCGACGCTCCTCAAGCTCCGGAAGAGGGTAACACCCTACCCACTCTACTTTTTCGCAATAATGAACATAGAGATAAGTACAATATGCTCTCTACTCGTAAACTTACTGCTACTAGGTACTTAGATGAGGATTTGCTAGAATCTTTAGGGTTGTTAGGTGATATGCAAACCCTATTTGGAAAAATAGGGTGGGATGAGATTATGGGAATAAGGCACCTAACCTACCCTAGGATAATTTTTGAATTTTTTAGTTCTTTAGAGGCAGAAGTTATAACGGGTAGAGAGAGCAAGGAGGGTAGGATAACTTTTAGGATTTTTAACATAGAGCATGAGTGGACCCTTCAACAATGGAACTCATGCTTTGGCTTACCAAGGGGGGGAGAGAGAAGAACCCCTATTGGGTTCAACTCTCGACAATGTTGGACTGAGTTGACGGGGGAGCACGCTTATGACCCTTCTAGAGCCAAAGTTGTAGGGTCGATGGTGGCCGGCTAGAGGGGGGTGAATAGCCCTCAATCGTCATACGATGGAATACGATCATTCTTCTTACGTCGCTTGTCTACGATTGTCGTTAGCACAGCAGAATAACAATGATAATGAAAATACTAACAACACATACAAGCATACACAAGATATACGTGGTTCGTAACTGAATGGTTCATACTCCACGAGCGAGCTCACTGAGCTCTAGTTATGCGCACGACACTAACTAAACTCCTTCTCGACTACATGTCGAAGGTGGAGAAACCTCGTACAAGCTATTATGACAAGTAATATGAAATACAAGAAGAAATACAAAAACAATAGAAAAGAGAACTTTTACACAATTGCTTTGATCACTTTCTTGTTGCTTGCTTTAGATGACTCTTGATGGTCTGGAATGTAACAGCAATTCCCATCCAATAGCTTCACACAAGTCTTGGCAAAATCCCCATCTTGAGCTCCATTTATAACCTACATCAAGCTGATTTCGCATGCATCAGTCGATTGATCGTGACCATCAGTCGATTGGTCCTGTAGCTGTTGTCTCACAATAGCCATATCCACATTGGTCAAGATCCAATGGATCACACATCAGTCGACTGATGGTACCCATCAGTCGATTGGTAACCCATCAGTTGAGTGTCGACGAGCTCGACTAGCTTCTGTGCCCGTGCACAGTGCGATCAGTCGACTGCTTCCCTTAAGCAGTCGACTGATGTCGACTTGATCCAGCCAAACACCAGTCGAACACTGGTCGAACCCATACGACCTAGAGCAGTCGACTGGCACCTATGCCAGTCGACTGATGTCGAGTAAAATCTCAAACCCAAGTTGTTTGAGCCTCCAACACTCAGTCTTAGCCACTTGGCCAAGTCCACCTCATCCCTTATGAAGTTCCCCATTGGAGCTCTCTTCCCTCGGCCTACGTCCCTCGGATGCGTCAAGCACATGACTTCGCAATGTCATCCTTCCCCTCTCATACCCTCGAAGTATGCTTCTCGTTGGGCTCACTCCATTCGCTCCCCATTCGGCGGTCCCTCGGATGCACCAAATGCATGGCTTTGCAATGTCATCCTTCACCGACTCAAGGACCCCGAGCCTAGTGAACTTACCAAGTCCTCAAGACTTCCCACATGCACCAAGCGCACGGCTTCGCAATGCATTTCTCACCAACCACCAAGCATATGGCTTCGCAATGCTTTAGACTTTTCCACACCAAGCTCCATGCTTGGATTTTCCATGTCAACTCTATGTTGGACTTTCCTATGACAATCCCATGTCATAAGTTTTGTCTATCATTAAAATACTGCTCGAGTCAAAACTCGAGTCAACCTGGGCCGATTGCACCAACAATCTCCCCCTTTTTGATGATTGACAAAACTACCATCTCAAGTCTACTAATTCTCCCATATTGGCAATTCTCACATCCCAATGAGAATTCCAATGAACCCTAATTGGTAACTTGGTAACTTCTCCCCCTTTTTGACATTACATTAAAAAGGTCCTCCCCAAGGGTATGAATGCCTCATATCCCAATGAGATCTTACAATCTCTCCCTTGGAGGAAACACATGCCTACAATCTTTCTAGTGATCCCATATCACTTAAGAGAGGCAACCCAATTTTCCTCCCATGAGGAAATACACATCCATCTTCCCATGATGGATACCTCCCCCTAGAGGCTTGCTCCCCCTTGACTATTGAACCAACAATGTCCTTGGAGAGTCCCTAAGCCAATAGGATCATTTAATCAATCAAAATTAAGGCAAATTTCAACAATGAACTCCCATCCACCTTAAAATTGATACTCTCCCTAAACACTTCTCCTAATCCATGTCCAATGGATTTCCACTTTTTCTAATGCTCTCCCAAGCATGTCCTAGGGTTAGGAGTGGTTAGGGGACCAAAACTCAGCTGAACATGGGCCTAACCACCAAGGTTTACCCAAAATCAGCCTGTGCCAGTCGACTCTCTTGGCTACCAATCGACTGGACTCATCATCAATCGACTGGTATCCATGCCAGTCGACTGATAACTGCATTTACAGTTTGTTGAATTTCAGAAATGAATTTCCAAAATTCGTAATTAAATATACATATGTTGAAAAATCTTGAAATTTGGTATCTATATTACTTATCACAATCAGTATGGTGAAAAATATTAGAAAATTATTTTACCCACAAATTAGTGAGATTGATACAAAGTCCAAAAGTTTAGAAAAGCTTCAATAAAGAGCCCTTTTTGTATCATCCCATTCAATGGTGATAGCTATCAAAAGATAGGCTTCACCATGGTTTTTCAAAATGTTTTTAAAACCTTTGATTCCTTTTTCCTAAACATCACACTTGTATCTAGATGTGTAAAATACATACAAGTCAATTAATCTAGTGAGATGTGGGTTTTTGGTTCATTAATGGTCTCATGCAAATTCTAAGGCAATATTATTTGATTCCTATCAAATCATGCCATAGTCCTTAATTTCATTTTATTTTATGCATGATATGATTATGGTATATATATGATATAACTAAACATGTGCCAAAATCATGATGTCATGGCATGTGAATGAAATTTTAGCATACATGACATATAAAAATAAGTCTAAACATGATCATGACATTTTTAGAGATAAAAATGAAAATGAAAATGATGTCATGACATGGCAAGGCAAATAAATCATGACAAGTAAAATATGCTAAGGTATAGAATACCTAAGTGTTGAATCCAAATTGTCATTTCTAGCGTTAAGTCCATTTTTCCCTTAATGCCATTATCTCCCAAGTGTGCCATAAACCCAAAATGACACACCAATACTTCTAGGACATAATTGTGCCAATTTATTCATTTTTCAAATTCTCAAGCACATTGGCATATCCTAATGTGTCAACTTACAATGGCTAGGTTAACTACCCATCCACTTAGGGTTGACACACCCTAACCCATCTAGCATGAATCGATCATGCTTCTAGGAACCCAATACCTATTGGAGCTCCTTGGATTTGTTGGGATGTATACTGAAAAGTCTATCTTTTGTATGAACATCTTTATTTTTGAAATAAGAATCACATGATCATTGTTTGCATATTTATGGTTATGCCTATTGTCAAATACATTACATTGTAGAAAATATGGTGTGTGGTGTCACACGGGAGATCATGTTATCGGCTCCTTGTAAAGTATAAGTAAATGCTCACAAGAGAGATGGCTTTGGACAAACCATTGGTATGGTTGTAGTGTGATTTGGTATTGGTTTGTCTTGACTATAGAATCACACTAGTGCTGACTACATAATCGAATCGGACCTCAGATATTATATTGTACATGCTCTTAATCCTGATATAATAACGGGCACATATAATTAGTATTCATTTCTTTGATTTACCAATGGGCAAGATTTATAGGTTAAATCGATAGGCTCGGTAAGTTAGGAAATGGTATTATTTATATGGTGTGTCGTTGATTATAGGAGGAAACTGTGTCCTATATATTAGGATGATGATGTCCCCTTGAGGAGCTCATAAGGTTTATTATGTAAACCCTGCAGGTGGACATGGTCCGACATGATGAAAAGGTTGAGTGGTACTACTCATGGAGTTAGATGTTGACTAATTAATGGTCAGTAAATTAATTAATCGACGAACATTCGAGATCTTAAACACGGGGAGAAAAATATACAAATAATATATGGAGCCCATATTAACTTATGGGGGTTGGTGAGGTAGATCAATGATAAACCTTTAGTGGATTGGATTATCATTAATGGATCGGACTTTATGTGAGCTTGATCCATTGGGTGGCCAAGATCCAACTCCTCTTCATGGTCCCTATTGTAGCCTATTAAAACCTCATGAAGCTTAGATCCAATGGATGAAAACAAAACTCTATAACCAATGGTAGAGATTGAATCTCTAGATTCGATGGTTGATATTAATTCTTGAGATCTGACGGTTGAGATTAAATCCCTAGAACTAATAGTGGAGATTAAAACAAGGCATATCCCTAACTCTATAAAAGAAGGGCATGGGGTGGGCGGCAAGATGATGGAAGGTATTAGGGTTTGCTTCCCTTGGGCGGCAAGGAATCCTAATTAGGTTAGGATTGTGTTTGGGCGACTAGGGTTTGGGTGTTGGAGTGGGCGACAACATAAGGAGAAGTTGTTTTCTTCTTCTTCCTATGGTGTTGCCGACATCTATTCTTCTTCCCTCTACTTTGGCCGGTGCTCAATCTATTCCTCTTCCCCTCTTCTTTGTCCGACGGTCTAGGAAAGTTAGAGTTAGGGTTTTGGGCGGCTACAAGGTGAAGATTGGTTTCCTCTCTCTTCTCCAAGTGTTGGCCGGCGCCCATCACCCTCATTGATTCTCCTTTGGCCGGTTCCCATACTCCACGTTCTCTTCCTTGGCCTGCGGCAACATCGAGTCTATTGACTTGGTGGCCGGTTCTAGATAGGAAGAAGAGTTTTATTTTATGATCTTCTTTTGTTCGGAGTGAACAAGGAAAGGAAGATTGGTGATCTAGGAGCTTCAACTTTTGGAAGATCGTCGCCCACATGACGTCAAAAATGAAGAAGCACATACAATAGAAGAATAAGAGGTATAACAAGAGGTATAATCTTGTTTATTTTGATTAGTGTTCTTTTGTATTATGTCTATAATTATTTTCAATTATATGCATGTTATATGTTTTATTTTGTGGCTAAATATACTTGGACCCCGAACATAAACACAAAAGTCGGCGATCCGTACATCATCTATTCCACGGCTATTCATAGAATAGAGGTTGTTTGCTTGAACAACAAGTTTGTTCAAGTGACTACTCTAATCGAATAGCACGACGATGAAACGGTTGCTTGGGTGATCCCTTTTATCTAGGATTAAATTTTTTTTTATTCTGGGACGTCGATGGGATTTCCATGAACAAGCGACCGAGTTGAAGTGGGAAGCGAAGTTTCTCCACCTTCATGTGGAATAAGAGCTTCGGTTCCGGGCAAAACCCTATCAATTGGTATCAGAGCCATGATTTCCGATTTTGTGTGTTTAAGATTCGGTTACTTTTATGCACTTTTCATATATTATATGTGCCGGATAATAGTAGGATATGTGTAGGTTAACTCTTTGGTTGCAGGCATTGGATCCAACTATTATGGCCATATGTGTGTATTTGATTGTATGTATGTAATTGTATATTTTGTTGAATCCTCGGGGTTGACGAGGCTAGTATTTAATTTTTGTAAATTTGATACAACATTGTTTAGCAAATCTTTTTATTTTAGTTTACTTTCGATCTAGATTTCATGTACACTCCCTCGTGGAGTATAGGATAGATGGATGTAAATTAATTTTTTTTTCTCGGCTCGGATCTCCGGATGGCTCGTACATGACGTAGGAGGAGCGGACGAGATGTCCATACGATGGGAGACATATTGAAGACAAAAGCCATAATAGTTGGAAAATTTTTATTTTTCATATTTATTGCTTATTGTTTGATATGCATGTCGTAGGCTAGAAAATTCCTCAATTTCAAATTACTAAGTGGGAGAGGGATATTTTTATAAATTCCCATGACCTCCATTAAGATTTGACATGTGATGCAAACAAACTTGCATGTCAGCTCTGAGTGCCTTCCTCCCCATCGGATGGGTTTGTTTGCGGATCACAAGGTCAAATATGGTTATAGGAAATTATTAAGGAGCGTGTGTACTTCCCCATCGGAAGGCACATAACCCGAGATAATTTCCTTGGTACCGAGTAATGGTGAACACTTAGATGCAAATAAGAGTATCCTCCCTATCGGAGTCATTGCTTTTATTTGTAGGGCCGAAGAGGAACCAAGTATTAATTTTATTTGTCAAAAAGTTAGGTTGACAAGATAGTAAAATTAATGGGTAAAACCTCCTCTTGCAAATATAGAATTAGTATACATCCACACTATCGTGGCATACGATATTCTCGGTGTTTTGAGGTGTTGGTTGATTTTAAAATTTTATTGTTTGAGGAATCAATAATTTTTTGAAATCTAATGTTTTGATCTATGTGATTCTTAGAGGGCGTTTGGTAGCCCTGTTTTTCATTTTCATTTTCCTTGGAAAATGAGAAAGTGCAGAAAAGTTGCTTGGTTAGTCTTTTCTATTTTTATTTTTTGGAAAACAAAGGTTAATTTGGTTGGAAAATGGAAAACGATGTAAAATCATTTTTCATTTTCTAGAAAAGGAAAAAGGCGGAGCTTTAACCAAACAGCGCCTTAGGTTTTCTTTCAAAATGACTTTTAACCCACTTGCTGTGATACTGAAAGAGAATAAACTTACTGGACCCAACTATGTTGATTGGAAGAGGAATTTTGACATTGTCTTGACTGCTGAGGAATACAAATATGTACTCCTCGAAGAGTGCCCTCCTAAGTCTGCGGATGATTCTGGGGAAAAAGAGAAGGAGAGTTATAAGAAGTGGATCAAGGCCGATGAGATGGCACGGTGTTATATTTTGGCATCTATGTCAAATGTACTGCAACATCAGCATCAAGCCATGCCCACTTCTTATGACATGATGCTCAATCTCAAAGAGCTTTTTGGACACCAGAATCGGGCTGCAAGGCAAGAAGCTATGAGGAACTTGATGACGACCACAATGATCAAGGGAACACCCGTGAGGGATCATGTTCTCAAGATGATGGCTCATTTGAATGAGTTGGAAGTCCTCGGAGCTGAGATCGATGGGGAAGCCCAGGTCGATATCATTCTCTAGTCTCTACATAGGATTTTTGAGCAGTTTTGCCTAAACTACAACATGAACAAAAGGATGTATTCATTGGCGGAGCTTCTGACAGAACTCCAGGCGGTAGAGGGGCTATTTCGTCACAGTACTCAGGCGCATGCCATGGTGACCCAAAAGGTTTCTACTTCTAAGCCGAAAGGCAAGAAGAAGAAGAAACAAACTGGGGCAAAGGCAGTGGGAGGACTCAGGGAGGAGTGAAGAAGCCGAAAGGCAAGTGCTTCACTTATAAGCAGACTGGAGACTGGAAGAAGGACTACCCCAACCGGAAGTAGAACAAAGGTATATCTTTTGGTCTAGTCATTGAAACATGTTTAGCAGTGTTATCTACCGGCACATGGTGTGTAGAAATGAGAGCCACTGATCATGTCTACAATACTTTGTAGGGGATCCAGAAAATTAGACGACTGGCTAAGGGGGAGATTACCATATACTTGGACGATGCCACGAAGGTGGCGGATGTTACAGTGGGAGACGTTTATTTATCTTTTGAGAAAAATAAAGTTTTGGTTCTTAAGAATTGCTTTATGTACCTTTATTTAGAAAGAATTTAATTTCGATTTCTAAATTGTTTATGGATGGATATTCTATTTCTTTTAATGACAGAGTTGTTATAAAAAGGAATAGGGACATTATCTGTTCGGGTGCATCGATAGGAAATCTATACACACTTGAACCAAAAGCTCCCACGACGCAAATAGAAGTTAATAACTCATCTTCTAATAAGAGAAAAGAACCTTCGAAGATGAACCAAACATATCTTTGGCATCTTAGGCTTGGTCATATTAACCTAAGCAGAATTCAAAGGTTGATAGCTGATGGACCTCTGGGTTTATTAATGGTGGAAGATTTCCCAATCTGCGAATTTTGCTTGGAGGGTAAAATGACCAAGAGGCCTTTTAAGGCCAAGGGGTATAGAGGCAAAGATGTGTTAGAATTGATTCATTCTGATTTGTGTGGTCCTATGTCTATCCAGGCTAGAGGTGGTTTTGAGTATTTCGTCTCTTTTATAGACGATTATTCGAGATATGGATACATTTACTTGATGCACCGTAAGTCTGAATGCTTTGACAAGTTCAATGAATTCAAGGCTGATATGGAGAAATGTCAAGGTAAAAGTATCAAGACACTACGACCGGATCGTGGTGGTGAGTACCTCTTAGGAGAGTTTAGGAATTACTTATCAGAGGCTGGGATTCAATCCCAATTGTCTGCACCTGGCACACCCCAGCAGAATGGTGTAGCAGAGCGAAGGAATAGGACTCTTATGGATATGGTTAGATCGATGATGAGTTATTTTGAGTTACCATATTTGTTCTAGGGATATGCTCTAGATACGGCGGTGTACATTCTAAACTTGGTTCCATCTAAATCAATGCCTTCTACTCCCACCGAATTGTGGACTGGGCGAAAGCCTAGTCTAAGACATATTTCGATATGGGGGAGTCCAGCACATGTACTAACGGCATATGTTGGTAAGTTAGAACCTTGTACAGAAGTACGCATGTTGATTGGCTATCCTAGAGGAACGAAAGGTGGTTTGTTTTATAGTCCTAGAGATCAGAAGGTGATGGTTAGCACGAACGCCAGAATTTTAGAGGAAGACTATGTGATGAACCACAAGCCCATGAGTAAGATTATTCTGGAGGAAATAAAAGGGGAAGTCACTTCTTCAGTACCACCGGTACAAGAGGATATACCACAAGTCACTGCACCACATGTCACAGAGGATACACAGGTGATACCTCGTCGTAGTGGGAGGGTTGTGAGACAGCCTGATAGATTCATGTTCTTGGGAGAATCTTCTGATTTGGTCCCTGGCGAACATGAACCTAATCCCTGGACATATGACGAGGCAATCAAAGATAAAGATGCAGGATCTTGGCGAAGTGCAATGAATGCTGAGATTGAATCTATGGATTCAAATCAGGTATGGGAGCTAATAGAACCACCCGATGGTGTAAAAACCATTGGATGCAAGTGGATCTACAAAAGAAAAAGAGGAATAGATGGGAAGGTTGAGACCTTCAAAGAGAGGCTTGTTGCGAAGGGTTATACTCAGAAAGAGGGTATCGATTATGAGGAGACCTTTTCGTCGGTAGCCATGCTTAAGTCTATCTGGATTCTCTTATGCATTGCAGCTCATATGGATTATGAGGTGTGGCAAATGGATGTAAAGACATCTTTACTTAATGGAAGTCTTGAGGAAAACATCTTTATGAAGAAACTAGAGGGATTTATTGCAAAGGGCAAAGAGAATCTTGTATGTAAGCATAATCGGTCCATTTATGGATTGAAACAAGCTTCGAGGTCTTGGAACATCCGCTTTGATGAGGTAATCCAGTCTTTTGGATTTATTCAAAGTTCGGATGAGTCTTGTGTATATAAGAGATGTGACGGAAACGTAGTGGTATTTCTTGTACTATACGTAGATGACATTTTGTTAATTGGCAACAATGTCAAGGTGTTATCGGACCTAAGGGCATGGTTGTCCAAACAGTTTGATATGAAGGACTAGGGAGAAGTGGGACACATCCTTGGGATCAAGGTTATAAGGGATTGTAGGAAAAGGATGTTGTGCTTATCTCAAGCTTCATACATAGACACCATTATGGATCGTTTTAGCATGTAGAACTCCAAGAAGGGTTTTCTACCTTTCAGGCATGGAGTTCCTTTATCTAAGGAGATGTGTCCTAGAACATCTGAGGAGATAGAGGAGATGAAGGTGGTTCCTTATGCTTCGGCAGTAGGAAGCCTCATGTATGCGATGCTATGTACGAGACCAAATATCTGCTTTGCCATAGGCATGGTCAACAGATATCAGAGTAATCCAAGACAGGGACATTGGACTGCGGTAAAGCATATATTGAAGTACCTGAGAAGGACTAGGGATTATATGCTAGTTTACCAGGAAGACCAATTACTCCCTGTGGGTTATACGGATTTTGACTTCCAATCAGATAGGGATAACAGTAAGTCTACTCCAGGTTTTGTGTTTACTTTGGGAGGTGGAGCCACTGTATGGAGGAGTGTCAAGAAGAATGCGTGGCGGACTCTACCATGGAAGCTGAGTATGTGGCAGCCTCTAAGGCGGCCAAAGAAGTTGTGTGGTTCAGTAACTTCTTGATGGACTTGGATGTGATCCCTGGTTTGCCTAGAACTATCACAATTTATTGTGATAATAGTGGTGCAGTTGCATACTAGAAGGAACCACGAGCCCATAAGGCATATAAACACATAGAGCGCAAGTACCACCTGATACGAGAAATCAGAAAGAGAGGAGAAGTTGTTGTGGCCAAGATTGCATCAGAGGATAACCTGGCAGATCTTTTCACTAAGGCCCTTCCGGCGAGAGCTTTTGATAGGCATGTGGAGGGAATTGGGATCAGATGTATGACAGTTTGAGGACAGCATAGTCTTTTAGTATTAGTGGGAGATTGTTGAGATGTATACTGAAAAGTCTATTTTTTGTATGAACATCTTTATTTTTAAAATAAGAATCACATGATCATTGTTTGCATATTTATGGTTATGCATATTGTCTAATACATTACATTGTAGATAACATGGTATGTGGTGTCACATGGGAGATCATGTTATCGGCTCCTTGTAAAGTATAAGTAAACGATCACAACCGAGATGACTTTGGACAAACCATTGGTATGGTTGTAGTGTGATTTGGTATTAGTTTGTCTTGACAATAGAATCACACTAGTGCACTTTATGTGTATTGAGTAGGACCGCCTTAGAGGTGATTCGATTCATTGCGGACTACATAATCGAATCGGACCTCAGATATTATATTGAACATGCTCTTAATCTCGATATAATAACGGGCACATATACTTAGTATTTATTTCTTTGATTTACCAATGGGGGAGATTTATAAGCTAAATTGATAGGCTCGGTAAGTTGATAAATGGTATTATTTATATGGTGTGACATTGATTATAGGAGGAAACCGTGTCCTATATATTAGGATGACGATGTCCCCTTGAGGAGCTCATAAGGTTCATTATGTAAACCCTGCAGGTGGACTTGGTCCAGCATGATGAAAAGCTTGAGTGGTACTACTCATGGAGTTAGATGTTGACTAATTAATTGTCAGTAAATTAATTAATCGACGGACATTCGAGATCTTAAACACGGGGAGAAAAATATACAAATAATATATGGAGCCCATATTAACTTATGGGGGTTGGTGAGGTAGATCAATGATAAACCTTTAGTGGATTGGATTATCATTAATGGATCAGACTTTATGTGGGCTGGATCCATTGGGTCGCCAAGATCCAACTCCTCCTCATGATCCATATTGTAGCCGATTGAAACCTCATGAAGCTTAGATCTAATGGATGAAAACAAAACTATAGATCCAATGGTAGAGATTGAATCTATAGATCCGACGGTTGAGATTAATTCTCGAGATCCGACGGTTGAGATTAAATCCCTAGAACCAATGGTGGAGATTAAAACAAGGCATATCCCTAACTCTATAAAAGGATAGCATGGGGTGGTCGGCAAGATGATGGAAGGGATTAGGGTTTACTTCCCTTGGCCGGCAAGGAATCCTAATTAGGTTAGGATTGTGTTTGGGCGGCTAGGGTTTGGGTGTTGGAGTGGGTGGCAACATAAGGAGAAGTTGTTTTCTTCTTCTTCCTAAGGTGTTGCTGGCATCTATTCTTCTTCCCTCTACTTTGGCCGGTGCTCAATCTATTCCTCTTTCCCTCTTCTTTGGTCGGCGGTCTAGGAAAGTTAGGGTTAGGGTTTTGGGTGGCTACATGGTGAAGATTGCTTTCCTCTCTCTTCTCCAAGTGTTGGCCGGCGCCCATCACCCTCAATGATTATCCTTTGGCCGGTTCCCATACTCCACGTTCTCTTCCTTGGCCGGCTGCAACATCAAGTCTATTGACTTGGTGGTCGGTTCTAGATAGGAAGAAGAGTTTTGTTTTATGATCTTCTTTTGTTCGGAGTGAACAAGGAAAGGAAGATTGGTGATCTAGGAGCTTCAACTTTTGGAAGATCGTCACCCACACGATGTCCAAAAGAAGGAAGGACATACAATAGAAGATCAAGAGGTATAACAAGAGTTATAATCTTGTTTATTTTGATTAGTATTCTTTTGTATTATGTCTATAATTATTTTTCAATTATATGCATGTTATATGTTTTATTTTGTGGCTAAATATATTTGGACCCCGAACATAAGCACAAAATTCGGCGATCCGTACATCGTCTATTCCGCAGTTATTCGTAGAATAGAGGTTGGTTGCTTAAACAACAAGTTTGTTCAAGTGACTACTCTAATCGAATAGCACAACGATGAAACAGTTGCTTGGGTGATCCCTTTTGTCTAGGATTAAATTTTTTTTAATCCGAGGAGGTTGATGGGATCGCCATGAACAAGCGACCGAGTTGAAGTGGGAAGCGAAGTTTCTCCACCTTCATGTGGAATAAAAGCTTCAGTTCTGGACAAAACCCTATCAGGGTTAACAAGGTATTCACTAGGGATAACCTCCCTAGATACCTTCCTAATGACCCTTTTAGGCTTTAAGGCCATAGTATTTGTGGTCTTTCCTAGGTCAACTCTAGAGGTAACTCCTCCAATGACCTTCTTAGTGGACTTCTTGGTTTTTCTTAAGTCCTTAGCCACTAAACACATTCCATGTCTAGACTTAGGGATGGCTTCCCTATTAGCCTTGGTATTTTTAGACCTAGATGTTGTTCCATAATTAAATGGAACATTATGATAGGACATAGGTTTGTGACCCAAACCCTTCTTGCCCTTAGACCGTTCTTGAACCCTAGGTCTTGGCTTTTGGACATTAGACCCCTTAACTGAATTTGTAATTATTTTGAGGGTCTTCTCAAGTTTTTCTAGCCTTGACCTCAAGGCTTGGTTTTCTAATTCTAATTTTTCCAATTTTAATTTTTCATTAATCTTTTAGCAGGGACTCTTTCTAGGCATGTGCCAAGATTTTTTGGGATTAATACCCAAATTTTTTTCTATTCTCTTAATGCTCTCCCTAGGCAAGATAGGTCTAGTGTTATTGATCCTAGGTTTGTCATTAGATATATGAACATGCTTGGCACCTTGACAAACATATTTCTTCCTACTAGCATGCTTTTCATTAATGATTGCAAGAGAGCTAAAATAATTCTTAGCATGCTTTTTAACTTTAGGAATTGAAGGTGCATAATTTAAATTTACGTCAGGGTTTGCTTTGGAAGCTCCCCCTACATGAGATACACCTTCTTACCATTTCTTTCTCCACTTATGACATTGGCTTCGGTAGTGTTCCTTTTAATTGCATTTAAAGCACACAATGTGCTCTTTGCTTCTAGTTGTGGGAACTCTGACATCCTTTGACTTTGGGTTGACTTTACATGCGGTGTCTTCTTCTTAGCCAATTTTGGGCATTTACTCTTGTAATGTCGTTTCTCCCTACACTCAAAGCATATTATGTGATCTTTATTTAAAATCATTATGCTTGAGTTACCTAGAGAAGTGGAGGACTCTTGGTCACTTCTTCTGGAGGTAGATGCCTCGTTTTGATCTTGCTCCGGAGTGGAAGATTGCCTCTCCTCCCCCTCAATGCTAAAGGTGGAGGTCTCCACCAAATCAACAACATCATCAAATGTGGATGGCGATTCTTCCTCGGCATTCTCCTCTACTTGTGCCGGTTGGGAATTTTCTTGGAATTTCATTATCTTCTCCCATAATTCCTTTGCATCCCTAAAATTACCCAACCTAGACCAAATGTCATTAGGAATCAAATCACTAAGTAATTTGATTACCTTGAGATTTGTCTCGAAGTCCTTGATTTAGTCTTGGGTCCACCTAGACTTCTCAATTTGCTTGTTGTCTTTATCACTAGGCATCTCAAAATCATTTTCTACAATAATCATAAAATCAAAGTCAGTTTCGAGATATACCTCCATCCTTTTCTTCCACCAAGAAAAGTCTCCATCGAATTTTGGTGGATGGATGTTGTAGGCGGCCATCTTGTAGTGCTTGTGTTGGCGATTAGTCCTCGACAAGCTCCTTGTCTCTGATACCACTTGTAGGGTCGATGGTGGCCGGCTAGAGGGGGCTGAATAGCCCTCAATCATCGTACGGTGGAATACGATCATTCTTCTTGTGTCGCTTGTCTATGATTATCGTTAGCGTAGCAGAATAACAATAATAATGAAAATACTAACAACACATACAAGCATACACAAGATATACGTGGTTTGGAACCGAATGGTTCCTACTCCACGGGCGAGGTCACCGAGCTCTAGTTATGCGCACGACACTAACTAAACTCCTTCTCGACTACACGTCGGAGGTGGAGAAACCTCGTACAAGCTATTACAACAAGTAATATGAAATACAAGAAGAAATACAAAGACAATACAAAAGAGAACTTTTACACAATTGCTTTGATCACTTTCTTGTTTCTTGCTTTAGATGGCTCTTGAAGGTCTGGAATGAAACAACAATTTCCCTCTAATAGCTTCACAAAAGTCTTGGCGAAATTCCCCATCTTGAGCACCATTTATAACCTGCATCAAACTGATTTCGTGCGCATCAGTCGACTTATCGTGACCATCAGTCGACTGATCCTATAGTCATTGTCTCACAACGGCCAGATCCACATTGGTCAAGTTCTAACATATCACACATCAGTCGACTGATGGTACCCATTAGTCGGTAACCCATCGATCAGTCTTTGGTGAGCTCGACTAACCATGTGCCCGTGCAGTCACGATCGATCGCTTCCCTTAAGCGGTTGACCGATGTTGACTGATCGGCCAAACACGGTCGAACACTGAACCCATACGACCTAAACGATCGGCACGCTATACCGATCGTGATGTCGGGTAAAACCTCAAACCCAAGTTGTTTGAGCCTCCGACACTCAGTCTTAGCCACTTGGACAAGTCCACCTCATCCCTTATGGAGTTCCCCACTGAAGTTCTCTTCCCTCGGCCTACGTCTCTCGGATGCGTCAAGCACACGGCTTCGCAACGCCATCCTTCACGTCTCATGCCCTCGAAGTATGCTTCCCTTTGGGATCACTCCATTCGCTCCCCGTTCGGCAGTCCCTCGGATGCACCAATCGCATGGCTTCGCAATGCCATCCTTCACCGACTCAAGAACCCTGAGCCTAGTGAACCTATCAAGTCCTCAAGACTTCCCACATGCAGCAAGCACATGACTTCGCAATGCATTTCTCACCAAGTACCAGTGCACGGTTTCGCAATGCTTTGGACTTTTTCACACCAAGCTCCATGCTTGGATTTTCCATGACAACTCCATGTTGTACTTTCCTATGACAATCCCATGTCATAAGTTTTGTCTATCATCAAAATACTGCTCGAGTCAAAACTCGAGTCAACCTGGGCCGATTGCACCAACAAAAGCATCGCGCCTCTAAAACCCCGTCTTTCGATACCTTCACCACGTCATGGCCAGTACTATATTTTATCGTGGGGAGAGTGACGGTGTAGTAAGAGCTAGCGAGCTGCTTTTCTTATGTGGTATGCTACAATAAAGAAGTAGCATCGATGTGGGGTCCCACTTCATTAAACACTTAGTGAAGATGGGCAAAGCAGCACGTGGAGAGATCAATGTGGGAGGCCTACTTACCCACATTTGCTATAGGATGGGGTACGATTACCCAACATTGAAGAGTATAGAGGGGAGCCCTAGGATCGACCTAGGAGAATGCATGGCCATGAAGATGATTGTAAGAGAAGGAAACTCCTTATGCTTTGTAAGGAAAAATCTTACGACCCTTAGGCTCCCCGACCCGGATCGTACCACCATCGCTATACATGCCAATTAGCACTTAGACCTGATAGTGGAGTCCCCTCCACATGAGGGACCATCCACATCAGCGCCCATCTCTCCACCTTTGTATCACTCTCCCTTCAGTCCACATATGCATTGGAACCCACCTAGTACATACCGACATGAGCCTACACCTGCACCACCACCTTTTTTTACCTTTGAGCAGGATACAGGTACATTGGCCTACGATTTCTCAGAGTTCCGATCGTTCCTCGATGACATTTACACTGAGCAACAGATGCAGAGGCAATGATGGGAAGAGTAGAGCGCCTTCCAGCAGGTAGAGTTCCAGGTATTCCGAGAGCATTTCCACCGGGCTGAGGAGTTCTACGATGAGGCCCACATATACGTCCAGGAAGAGGCTGCTCATCGCCAGGATGAGGCAGCTTACCACAGGGAGATGCGGCAGTATATGCACACCCAATAGACACAGTGGGCTAGGGAGGAGGAACACCGAGAAGTCGCTGCATCCACCAGTTCCCAGATCGATGACATGTATATGTGACATCAGTGGCTCAGCAGCAGGTTCTCCCAGGATCCAGAGATGCCTAGGCTCCCAGACTTTCCACCTCGTCCACCATATTAGAGGTATATTTTTGTTTAAGTCTGGGGGGTAGACCCCAAAATCTATTTTGTTTTGTTTCCTAGCAGTAGTTTCTTTTCTGGTATTTTCATTCATTTGTTCATGCATACATGAGTTGTTTAGTTCCTTTCAGTACTTAATTTTTGGTGTTTGAAAAGCTACCTCAGTAGTATTTTTGAAAGTTGCTTGCATGAGTTGTTCCCATAGGTAGCTTAACTCTCTTTATCTTGTGGTATTTTATTCTATTCGCTCTATTGAATGTTCTATACCTGCACTGGTTAGCTTTATTTTTGCACTTACACATATTGAACATTCTGAAAGGGAAAATCTAGTACATGCATAGTTATGATTCACTTCAATAGTCTAGTACTTTGGAATCCATAGGTGACTCTAGGTGTAGCATTTTAGTTACTAGAGATGCTCGAATTGTGTAAGCCCATTCAGAAAAATCAAAATCCCTATGACCTAAAAAAAAAATAGATTATGAGGGATAAAAAAATAGTTGTCGTGGGTGGAAATAGCTAGGTGCCCCTTTGAGACCGAATTAGGTTATTGGGGAAACACCTCCCAATTTCTCTCAATACTAAGCACACCTTTGAGACTTTATGCTAGATCTAGGGAACGACTCTTGCTTTAGGCAGGTAAGTGCCTAAGAGCCGAAAACCTTAGGAAAACTATGGGGTGACGACTTAACTCACCATGGAACGGGCATCCCTTAAGAATGATTCGCCTAGCACGAGTACGAGGAGCTAACTTAGTGAATTTTTAGAACATATCTATTTTTCTTTGATTGCAAATACCACCTGACAAATTTAGTTAGTATGCTAATTATGGAACAATATCTTTTTAAAATTTTATGGCACTAAGGTTTGCTTGAGGACAAGCAAAGATTTATGTCTAGGGGAAGTGATGTGAGCAAAACATATAGGGTTTTAGGAGAAGTTTTCGCTCACATCTTGTTGCATTTTGTGTTAGTTTCATGAACATGTTACTATATTCTTGCACACATTGCCTTTTTTCTAGTTCGGAGGTCTGCTCGTTGTACTTTTGTGTGCAGGTTAGCTTTTCTAGTGAAAAAGACGCATTTTTGGAGTAAAAGAAGGACTTTCACAGCTAGACACAGAGTCGGACACGACCAGGGCATGTGGATTTACACGGTCGTGTCCAATAGGCGAAGAATAGGACCCCAGGGCTGCACACAGCCTGGCCGTGTGGAAACACACGACCGTGTGGTGCCCCGACAGATTTGCACGACTAGGGCTTTTTTTGGATTTTGCAGTGGTCCGAGGTGATGCCTATATAAGGATGGCTCCGCCCAAACCCTAAGGGGGAGGCACGACGGCTAGGATGGCACGCTGAAGCCCTAAAAAGCTTTGGTAACTCACAGCGAGGAGGAGGAACGCCGTCGGAGGTCCGCAACTTGCAATACAACGTTGGAGAGAAGATCATGAAGTATCGTATATCTCTATTTCTATTGTGTTCGAACTTAAACATGTTTTGTGATTCTTCCTTCATATTTATGGAGTAGTACTTTTGATTCTAGGTTTAAGGAGTAGCTTGTGTACATAAACAATGTTGGTACATATTAAATTCTGGCCAAAAGTTTGATTTGACAATTGGTAGTTGCTCTCTATTATATCTTCGTGAGTTTGACTTTCTTTCCGCTATGCTTAGGTGATACGAGGTAGTGACAACCCTCGAAATCTAAATTTAGAGGTTTGATCCAAGGAACCTAGGGGTAAACCTGACCTTTCTTAACTGCGGGGAGAAGGGAGGGTGGAATCGGAAACGGTCCACCGCAAGGATTGATTTGGCATTCTCGTACCCTCTATCCCGTCTTTTTGGGGCGGAGGTAGCTCCCGGTGAATGCGGCAGCTCTACGGGAGATTGTATGATGTCCCTTCCCCAAAACCGTTGGTAGACATTTAGAGGATGCCAATTGACAACATTGTTCTGAGGTATACAAGCGAAACCGAAGTCCAAGAATCTCCTTTTAAGACCCTGGCACACTCTTTTCCTCTTTCGTGTGACATCATACAGAGTAGGGTTCACCGATATTCCTCACCAACCAACTCTCTCAGAGATATCATCTGAACAATCACAACCACATAGTGTATTGGTATTCGAATCCCAGTCTCTGTGGGATCGATAAATTTTTATTACTTGATGACATCCATGCACTTGTGAGCATTGAGCGCGAGCGTGAACATCATATACATGGAGTAATTCTTTCAATTCTAGGATTAGGGAGTAGCTTGTTTGTACATTACAATGTTGGTTCATGTTAAATTCTGTCTTTGAGTTTAATTTGGCAATTAGTAATTGTTTTTACTATATCTATGCATGTTTGGTTTTCTAACTGCTCTGCTTAGGCGATACGAGGGGTGACAACCCTCGTATCTAAGATTTAGAGGATTTTATATAAGGAACCTAGGGGTAAACTTTATCTCTTGTAATCGTGGGTAGAAGGATGCGATGGAACTGAACACGGTTCATCGTAGCGATTGATTCGACTTCCTCGTACCGTCTATCCCATCCTTTTAGGTGGAGCTAGCTCCCAGTAGATGTTGTGGCTCGTCGGGAGAGTGTATGATGTCCCTTTCATAAAACCATAGCTAAACGTCTAGACAACGCCAAATGACAGCATTGTTTTGTGACACATAAGCGAAACTGAAGTCCTAGAATCACTTTTGAAGACCTCAACATGCTCCCTTCCTCCTCCGTGTGACACCATATAGAGTATAGCCCACCGGCAACCCTCACAAGTTAAAACCTCTTAGAGTTTACGTCCAAACAATTTCAACCACTGAATATACCGATATTTGAATCCCAGTCCCTGTGGGATCGATAATATTTTATTACTTAACGACATCCGTTCACTTGCAGGCATTGAGCGTGAGCGCGCGCTTCGAGTCCTTGACGTCCTCCGTCGCAAGATTTGAGGTCACGATCGCATGCATCAATCTAGAAATTGAACGAACCTATCATCGCCGGAGAGCTGAACAGAAGAGGATGGAGGACCAAGCTGCATCCGAAGTGAATATAGGTAGCCGACCTCTGCGGGATTATGCAACCCCTAGCGCTAGAGTATTTAGGTCGAGCATAGATGAACCGTCCATTTCGGTAAACAACTTTAAGCTGAAACCAACACTCATACACATGGTTCAGCAGAGTCAATTCGGGGGAGCTACGACTTAAGACCCAAACCAGCACTTGGAGATATTTTTTGAAATCTGCTCGACGATGAAGATAAATGGAGTCCCTACAGACGTGATCCACCTGAGCCTATTCTTGTTCTCATTGTGGGATAAGGCTGAGGCATGACTTCACTCCCTGCCTTCGATAATCATTACAACATGGGAGCAATGTGAGCAGTAGTGTATCGGGAGGACTACTATGGAGGGCAGAGTGGCTCAGAAGAGCAGATTGAGCATTGCAATGCAGTTGGGAATTATAATCAAAGGCCCAACACCCCATACTCCAGTACCTACAATCTCGGATGGAGGAACCACCCGAATTTTTCCTATCGGAATAACTCGGGAAACTTCCAACCATCAAAAGGGTATGGGCAGCAGCAGGGCAATGGGCAGCATCAACCACAGAAGTCTAGGTTAGAATTGATG
This sequence comes from Wurfbainia villosa, assembly GCA_025175895.1. NCBI lineage: Eukaryota > Viridiplantae > Streptophyta > Magnoliopsida > Zingiberales > Zingiberaceae > Wurfbainia > Wurfbainia villosa. Next base: position 18,130,780 of record CM046000.1, on the reverse strand, counting down.
ATGGAAGACTTCATTGCTACCCAAACGAAGGCCAATGAAGAGTTCCACCGCAAACATCAGAAACAGAGGAGTCACTCAGAGACTTCAAGGCCACCGTTAGCAGTCTTGCAAGTCACACAAGGATGTTGGAGACACAGGTGGAAAATATAGCCCAAACTATGTCGGAACCTATTGAGAGCTATCCAGCATTACCCGAGCTGAGTCAAGTTAAGGAAGAAGAAGTGTGCAGCGAGAGAGTAGCACAGAGAACCAGATTTGCCAAGGGGTGTGCAGCCATGGTTTCAACCCTACCCGACCAAGCCAAAATTGAAGATAAAATTCCTCCCCAGCTTGAAGACCCAAGTGAATTTGTTATCCCCTACTCGATTTATGGAGAAATCTTCGATAAAGCGCTGTGCAACTTGGGGTCATCAGTAAGTGCGATGCCCTATGCATACTATTTGAAGATGGGACTGAATGAGCTCCAACCAGCGAACCTTGGTATTCGTATGGGGGATGACTCAGTCAAGGAACCTGTTGGCATGCTTGCACATGTACCTATGGTCATCGAGAACTTTGTGATACATATGGATTTTATTATACTCGACATAGGACCAGATCCCTAGAATCCCATCATCTTGAAAAGGCCCTTTCTGGCGGCTGCAAGGGCGTGCATAGACGTAAAAGCGCACAAGATCTCATTGGAGGTAGACGGGGAGATCATCCTCTTCAATCTATCAAAGTGTAGAACTCCCTTCCTAGACGGCTTCACTTTCAGCAGGGTAAAGCCGAGACCACCGGATGTCAATTCTGAGACATATGAATGGAGGATTACATAACCTCTAGAGTCATGTTGATAGTGGAGTGTGGTCGAGCTAAAAGACCTTAAACAAAGCACTTCTTGGGAGGCAACCCAAGTTTAGTTTTTAGGTTTCCTTTTTATTGTATTGGATTCATTTGGTTAATTTGAACATTGATTTCCATTTCATTTAGCATTAGGACCAGAAAGAACTTGCTAGGTAAAAATAAAAATAAATTTTACCTTACACGGCAAGGTGTGTAAGAAAATTTGGACCGTTGTGCATGAAAGGAGAAAAATGGGGGGCACACGGCCTGGTCGTGTCTTTTCACACGGCTGTGCCCGACTAACCCGGGGCACCCACGGCCTGGCCGTGTGTTTTCACATGGCCGTGGCATGCGAGGTTAAGTAGGGCACACCGTGCGTTCCCACTCCAAATGCACCATGTGTTTTGATTTCTCTTGCCCTAGCCATGTGGATCCTTCTTCCCCACGATTTAGAAACCTTTCCAAACCTCAAGGGAGCCCAAAAGAAGTAAGGATGAGGAGGACCAAGCAAGTGGCATCTCGATCCCGAGCTTCGTAGCGAAGGACAAGGAGAACGGAAGGCCCTCAAGATCCGGAGGAAGGTAATACCTTTCCAACCCTTCTCTTTCACAATAATGAGCATAGGGAAAGATTTGATATGCTCTCTACTAGAAGAATCACTGCTACTAGGTACCTTGATGAAGATCTCTTAGAATCCCTAGGTTTGTTTGGTGACATTCAAGTCGTATTTGCAAAAATTGGGTGGGAAGAGATAATGGGAATAATGCACCCCACTTACCCTAGGATAGTTTTAGAATTCTGGAGTTATTTAGAAGCGGAAATCTTAACACGAAGAGAGAGTGAAGAGGGTAGGATTACCTTTAGACTATTTAACATTGAGCATGAATGGACACTACACTAATGGAACACATGCTTTGGCTTGCCTAGTGGGGGAGAGAAAAGAACCCCTCTTAGGTTTAACTCTAGGATCTTTTGGACTGAATTGACAGGAGAGCACGCTTACGACCCTTCTAGGGCCAAATCATCTCACCTCCAAAAGCCGATTTTCCAATACCTGCACCGAATCATGGCAAGTACTATTTTTGATCATGGGGAGAGAGACGGTGTAGTGAGAGCTAGTGAGCTGCTTTGCTTATGGGACATGCTACAAGAAAGGAGTAGCATTGATGTAGAGTCCCATTTCATTAGACACTTAGTGAAAATGGGAAAAGCGGCGAGAGGAGAGATTAATGTGGGGGGCCTGCTTACCCACATTTACTATAGGATGGAGTACGACTACACCACACTAGATAGCATAGAGGGGAGCCCTAGGATCAACCTGGGAGTGTGTATGGCCATGAGGATGATTGTAAGAGAGGGACACTCCCTATGCTTTGTAAGGAAAAACCTAATGGCCCTTAGGCTCCCCACCCCGATCTTACCATCATCTCCACACATGCTAATTGGTACTTAGACCTGATAGTGGAGTCCCCGCCATATGAGGTATCATCCATAGTGGCACCCATCTCTCTCACTTTATATCACTCTCCCTCCAGTCCACACATACACAGGAGCCCACCTAGTCCACATCAACATGAGCCTGCACTTGCACCACCACCTTTTTATACTTTTGAGCAGGATGTAGGTACATCTGCCTATGATTTTTTGGAGTTCCGATCGTGCCTCGACGACATATACGTCGAGCAACAGACGCAGAGGCAGCGAGGGGAGGAGGAGAGCACCTACATGTAGACAGAGTTTCAGGGTTTCCGAGAGCACTTTCAGCAGACCGAGGATTTCAACGGCGAGGCCCACGTCTACTTCCAGGAGGAGGCTACCCGTTGCCAGATGGAGGCCACCTACCACCAGGAGATGCAACAACATATGCGAGCCCAACAGGCATAGTGGGCTAGGGAGGAAGAGCACCAAGCAGTCGCTGCATCCACCATCTCTCAGATCGACCACATGTACATGTGGCACCACCGACTCAATAGCATGTTCTCCTAGGATCACGAGATGCCGAGGCTACCATACTTTCCACCTCGTCCATCATACTAGAGGTATGCTTCGCTTAAGTCTGGGGGGAGACCCAAAGTTTTCTTTTATTTTGTTTCTAGCAGTAGTTTCTTTCATGATATTGTCATTGTAGTTAGCATTCATTTATTCATGCATTGGTTGTTTAGTTTCTTTCAGCACTTAGTTTTTGCTATTTATAAGCTGCCTCAGTAGTATTTTTAAAAGTTTTCTTCATGAGTTGTTTCCATGGGTTGCTTAACTTCATTTACTTTGTGGTATTTTATTTTATTTGCTCTTAATGAATGTTCTAGACTTACACTGGTTAGTGTTGATTTTACACATACACATGATGAACTTTCTGAAAGGGAGAGTCTAGTACATACCTAGTTATTATTTATCTCAGTAGTCTAGTACTTTGGAATCCACAGGTGACCCTAAGTTTGACATTTTAGTTACTGGAGATGCTCGGATTGTGTAAGCCCATTCAAAAAAATCAAAATCCTAATTAGCTAAAAAAAAGAGAGAGAAAAAGAAATGAAAAAGAAAAGAAAGAAGAAAAAGAGATTATGAGCGATAAAAAAAATAGTTGTCGTGGGTGGAAATAGTTAGGTGCCCCTTTGAGACCGAGTTAGGTTACTGGGGAAACACCTACCAATTTCTTTAAATACCGAGCACGCCTTTGAGACTTTGTGCTATATCTAGGGAATGACCCTCGCTTTGGGCAGTTAAGTGCCTAAGAGTCGGAGACCTTAGGAAAGCTATAGGATAACGAATTAACTTTTCATGAAATGAGTATCCCCTAAGAAGATTCGCTTGGCATGAGTACGAGGAGCTAACTTAGTGAATTTCTAGAACATATCTATTTTGCTTTGATTGCAAATACCACTTGATAAATCTAGTTAACATGCTATGTATGGAACAATACCTTTTTAAAATTTCATGGCACTGAGATTTTCTTGAGGACAAGCAAAGATCTAAGTTTGGGGGAATTGATGTGAGCGAAATATATAGTATTTTAGAAGTAGTTTTCACTCACATCTCATTTCGTTTTATTTTTGTTTCATGAATATTCAACTTTGTTTTGCATGCATTTCCTATTTTCTGGTTCGGAGATCTGCTCTTTGTACTTTTGTGTGCAGGATAGCATTCCATGGTGAAAACGACATGCTTTCGGAGCAAAAAGGAGGCATTTGGAAACTGGACATAGAGTGGGACACGACCTGGGCGTGTGGCTACACATGACCGTGTCCAGGGTTCAAAAATAGCCACCACAGCCTTACACATGGCCTGGTCGTGTATTTTCACACGGCCATGTGGCGGCCAGGCAACTTGACGTGACCAAGGGTTTTTCTAGATTTTACAAGGATCCAGCGTGACATCTATATATGGAAGGCTATGCCCAAACCCTAGGGGGGCATGATGGCTGGGACGGCACTCTGAAGCTCTAAAAAGCTTTGGGAACTCGCAACGGGGAGGAGGAAGGCCGTTGGAGATCCAAGTTTTGCACTTCAACGCTAGAGAGAAGACCATATTGCATTGTAATTTCCATTCTTTGCATGTTATCTATTGTTTATTCGAATATGAACATGCTTTGTGTTTCTCCTCTCATATTTATGTTAGGGCAATTGATTTTGATGTGTGTGGAAAAGGATTTAAGTTAGGTTAATTAAGAATTTGATATGTGCATTGATGTCGTGTAAGACTTAGTAATTCGCACATGGATGACTTGACAAAGCATTGGCAAGATTCACCATCTCATGACTTGGTTCTTGAGTCGATGAAGTATTGCATTACGGAAGCCATGCGCTTGGAGCATCCGAGGGACCACCGGACGAGGAGCATTGGAGTGAAGCCAAAGGAAGTAGACTTTAAGGCAATACACGAAGGATGGATTGCAAAGCCGTACGCTTGATGCATCCGAGAGACATGGCCGGACGAAGAGAACTTCAAGGCGAGGGACTCCAAGGGAAGATGAGAGTAAGCGATTGTAACTCGGGATGGGGTAGCTCATAGGTGAACATGGCCGAATGGCTAAGTCAAGTGTCAGAGGCTTAACCAAAGGTTGGTTTGAGGTTTTACCCGACACAAGTCGACTGCAATAGATGGCAGTCAATTGCTCTAGGTCGATTGAACTCAACTGGTGTTCGACTGGGCTGGTTTCTAACGGAACAGTCGACTACCAAGGAATGGCAGTCCACTGATGATGTCAACAAAATATATAGGGTTTTAGGAGTAGTTTTGGCTCACATCTCAATTCATTTTATGTTTGTTTCATGCATATTTTACTTTATTTTGCATGTATTTCTTATTTTCTAGTTTGGATATCTACTTTTGTTAATTTATGTGTAGGTCAGTGTTTTTGGAGTAAAAATGGAGCAATTTGTGAAGCACGAACCTTAGGGAACACGCACTGGCCATGTCCCAAGACTTGGGCATGTTTCCGAAGCGAAATGGATCAAAATGAAGGCTCCAAGAAAATACATGGCAATTCCATGTGAAAACACACAGCTGTGCCATTTTTCCAGCTCAATTTCCAGCTGAGATTTCATCTGTTTTCCAACGTTGCACATGACCAGGGCATTTAAAATTCACACGACCGTGTGGCAGCACCGCGAATTCAAGGAAATAGGGTTTTTAAAGCATTTATGGAAAGCCGGAGCTGCCTCTATATATAGGAAACTCATCTAAGAGGCGAGGGATCACGAGGGAACCGCCCTAGGGCTCCCAAACCCTAGGGGGAGGCAAGACGGTTGGGACGGTACACCGAAGCCCTAAAAAGCTTCGGGAACTCATAACTGGGAGGAAGAACACCGCCGGAGATCCGAGTGCTACACTTCAACGGCAGAGAGAAGGCCACATTGGCATTGTAAATTCCTGTTCTTGCACTTTATCTACTATGTATTCGAACATGAACATGCCTTGTGTTTCTTCTTTCCCATCTATGGAGTAGTTTCTTCGATTCTTGGATTAGGGAGTAGCTTGTGTGCGTATGACATGCTGCTTCAAATTTAATTATGTTATTGAGTTTGAATTTCCAATTGGAATTTGTTTAGACCGATATCTATGTGTATTTTGTTTTCTATCTACTGTGCTTAGCCAATACGAGGGGTGATAGCCCTTGTATCTAAGATTTAGGGAATTTATACAAGGAACCTAGGGGTTAGTCTCATCTCCTGTAACCGTGGGTAGAAGGATGCAATAGAACTGGAAACGGTTCATCACAGGGATTGATTCGGCATCCTCGTATCGCCTATCCAGTCCTTGTAAGGCAGAGATAACTCCCGATAGATGTGGCAGCCCATCGAGAGAGTGTATGATGTCCCTTCCACAAGACCGTAGTTAGACGTTTAGACAATGCCCAGTTGATAGCATGTCTTGTGACACACAAGCGAAACCGAAGTCCTAGAATCCCTTTAAAAGATATTGTGGCAACCTCCTTTCTTCCTCCGTGTGACACTATATTGAGTAGGACCACCGATAACCCTCACATTCACAACCCCTTAGAGTTTAGTCCTGAACAATTTCACCCACCTAACAAATCAGTACTCGAATCTCAGTCCCTGTGGGATCGATAATCTTTTTATTACTTGATGACATCCGTGCATTTGCGGGCATTGAGCGTGACCGCATGCTTCAAGTCCTCGACGGTCTCGTCACGAGATTTGAAGTTGCGTTCGTGTGCATCAAGTTTTTGGTGGCATTGTCGGGGACTGATTTATTTGATATCGAATCGAGAAGTGGATAATTGGATCGGACCTCGGATAGATTTACTTTTCTTGTTTTATTTTATTTCAGTTTTGTTTATTCAATTGCTCTTTCCTTATTTATAATTTCTTGCATATAACGATGCATGCTTTTACTCATGATTTTGGTCAATTTAATGCTGTGAGTTTCGGTAACATTTATTGTGAGCATTGTGGTGAAACATGGCATACCATAAATGATTGCCCGAATATATTTGAACCTTCACAATTTGAACAAGATGATGTCACCTACAATTACAACCAGTGGCCACAAGATGATTCCTATTCATATAGTTATGACCCTGGGTACTTAAACCCTCAATATTGTCCGCTTAAATCCTGACTTGAGCAGATGATGGAAGATTTCATTCGAACAAAACAAGCGGCGAACACTGAATTCCAACGGTGGCATTCACAGACAAAGACTCAATATTGTTTCCCAAGTGAGAACGAGAGCTATGAATCACCACGTGAATTTTATCCAGAATCAAGTCCCCACTTAGAAGCCTTGCTAGACAATTATATTAGGGAATGCAAGGGGCATAGTCTACAATTCATAGAGATTATGCAATGGAAAAAAGAAACCAAATGACTAGAAGGTGCCTTCGATGACTGGATTACACCTAATATGGCGGAGACTCACTTTGAGCGAATGAATGAGGAAGACATAGATGACATAGGAAGTAAAGAAGGGCAATCCATTCAATCACCACTTGAAGAAGAACTTGAGGATTATTTAATTGATACTTTAATCGAGGAGTGCATTGCTTCAATCAAAATACCTCCTAACCTCAAGGTTCTAGAAGAGCCTACCTTAACCCTCACTGAAACATTAGTTACTAGTAACAAAACCCTTTTGGTGATTCATAATGGTAAAATTTCATTCGACATAATGGAATCTACTAATCAATCTTTTGGTGAGGATGTCTATGGTGAATTAAATTATTTACAACATTTAGAATATAATGATCAAACTATTGATGATTCATTGAGACTAAGCATATTCAACCTCGAGACAAGGAAAGTAGCGCCCAAGTATCTTGCCCCTCCATGAGGAAGATTTAAAAGATATAGTAACGGAGGACCAAAAGGCAGGAAGCGAAAGGTGAGAAAGTATCTGGCCCTCCATGAGCAAAATTTAAGGGAAATAGCGATGGAGGACCACCAAGGAAGATGCTTAAAGTGAGCATGTACCTTGCTCCCCCATGAGCAAGATTCAAATGCCTCAAATGAAACGTAGGAATAAGGTCGAGCTAAAAGACCTTAAACAAAGCTCTTCTTGGGAGGCAACCCAAGTTTAGATTTTTTGTTTATTTCTTATTATTTTGTTGCATTCGTTTGTTTTGAACATTGATTTATATTCGTTTAGCGTGTTGCATTTGAATTAGGACTAGAAAGAACTTGCTAGGTAGAAACAAAAATCATTTTGAACCTACACGACTGAGCGTGTAAGGAGAATTCGGACCATTGTGCACCATGAGAGAGAAACGGGGGGCACACGGCCTGACCATGTGTTTTTACACGGTCGTTCCCCACATTCTAGCAGCGCACATGGACTGGTCGTGTGTTTTCAAACGACCATGTTGCGCAAGTGGCACTGCACCATGTGTTTCGCCCCTATACATCACTATCCCTCTAGTCCATGCATGTATAGGAGTTCACCTAGTCCACATCGACATTAGCTTGCACCTGCACCACCATCGTTTTCTACTTTTGAGAAGGATGCAGGTACATCTTCCTATTATTTTTTGGAGTTCCGATCATGTAACAGCGAAAATTTTAGTTCTTATATATTTTTTTATTTTATTTATTTATAGGAAATTAGAAATAAGAATAGGAATAAAATAATAAAAATAATAGAAATAAGAATCAGAATAAAAAAAGAATTCGAATAAATTGTTCGTTAGCTGGGGCTCGAACCATGAACCCTTGGTTTGGGGGAATAGTCTTCCTACCACTAAGTCATAAGATTACCAATGAGTAATATATAACAGAATATATCTATAGGCAGGAAAAAGGGAGAAGTTGGTTAATTTGGCCAATCATTTAAACGGGTAATTAAGTTAAGAAAAACACTAGTTTATTTTTTTTCTCCTTTCCCTAAATCCCTGGCGCCGCCCTCCCACGCTCTCTCTCCCACTTCTCTCCAAACGCCAGCCACGCCCACCCACACTCTCTCTCCCTCTTCTCTCCAACCGCCGACCAACCCTTCCCCTTCCTCTCCCCTTCCATTTTCTTCTCCACCGTGGGATAATTCAAGAGGGATCTCCTCAAGGACTTGGTAGAGGATCACACTAAAGCAAAGGAATGCGTAGGAGGTCTTCTCTTTACAAAATCTATCGGTAAAAATTGGTGAAAAAGCGTAGGAAGTAAGTATTGCTCACCTGTAGTATAAGTAGTTATCATATGTCATTGATATATTTTTATGTGCATGTTATTTTCAATTATGCATGGTATTTTTAGTTACATGATTTTACCGTTATGTCATGTTCGATTCAGTATCATATTTAGATCCATGATAAGAATGTGATTTATGATCATGCATGTTGTAGATGAGTTGTAGCTTACAATTTTATGCATGATGTAGAGTAAGATATAAAAAAATTTCATTTATAAAGAAAATTTAAAGATGCTCCCCGTACGAATTGGGGATAAAGAGCACAATGATCTTTAGTATGCTTCCCATTTCAGTTTTGTGGGTCAAGAGTATAATGATCTTTATGGTGCTCCCCATTCATGGTTTAGGGGATTAAGAGCAATATTTTAGTATGTATAAGAATATAACTATAAAGGAAGTATTTTACTTTTGAAAGGGCATGTACCGGGCATCAGTTTTGCCCACGAGCCAAGACCCTCAGTTTCAGTTCCCTAGTAGGTTCGGTGGTTGGCCACCCCGACCTATTAGGAAAGGGCGCATTGGTAATATTCCGGGCCCATATTCAAGAGGATTATTAATTTGAAGTATCAGTATAAGTACAAGTAAAAGTTTTTCAAAGTTAATCATTCCAGTTCAGATAGACTGTTTACAAGTTTTAAAATACTTAAGAGCATAGTTTATACAAGAGACAAGTATTCAGAGTTATGATTTCCAGTTATGCATACATGTGTATAAATGTATCAAGGGTAAGAGAACTAGTTGGATGATTTCATACGTTGCATGTTTTTGTGAGCATAGAAAGTACTTACTAAGCGTTATTGCTTACAGTTTGCATTTCCTTATACTGCAGATAAAGGTAAAGAAAAGCTTTAGTAAGGTTGCATAGCCGATGAAGTGCTTGGAGTGAGTGGCAACGGAACTGTGGAAATAAAAGATCCTAAGTGCAGAAGTCTAAACTAGATTTTAAGTTTCTAGTTGTTTTTTTTTAATATTGTTGAAGTTCAACTAGATTGCTTATGGTCGAGACCAAGGAATGCTATAGTCATGTTGGGTTAGTCTTAATACTTGTATGTTATGTGAAGATCTTTAATGGGTTATTGTTTAAGTGATGTCAAGGTCCTTATGATCTTTTAGTTGTTAGCATATTGCATTAGTATATTGCATGAATTTTGGAATGATGGTAATATGGGGTGATGATTAAAGTATAGTGTCAAAGTAAGATAAGGAAGAATTTAAGAAAAAGGACAGTAAAGTAGTGACATCTCCCCTAGTAGAGAATGGAAATACTAGGGGGGGGGGTTACAAGATAGTATCACAGCGGGTTCTGCCCTTTCGTCACACACACATTGAGCATCAGTTCTGCCGCCTCCAAGTAAGCAAGTATTTATCTGCTTTATTTACTTTATGAGTAGTAAGGAATGCTTCTTTTTAGTTAAACATGCTCATCTAGAATGTTCTCTTTGAGTTAAACATGCTTGCATATATATATATGAAGATGATAGACAGTAAGTAATAAAGCATACCTAGATATGTATGTGAAGAAAAAAAATAGTGATAATAGCCTAATAGTGGTTTCACTTTATCATCTTATGAAGAGTAGGAAATGCCTCGAGAAATACCCCATGGAGGACAAGAAATGAATGAAAAATACCACCACCTGTCTAGATGCAGATAGTAACTCAGCTCCAACAACAAGTGGCAGAGCAGCAGCAGGTCATCAATACCTTGATGACGAATCAGCTAGAGAATCCTGTTACTCAGCCAGGGACTCAGAATGCCATTCCAACTGCATCTTCTACCCCATCAGACCCACCAACAGCTCCAGTGGAAAGGGTGAGACAAGAGGCCTATCTGATTCAATGGCAAAAGCTGAAGCCAGAGAGTTTTGCCGGTGCCAGTGAACCATGGGATCCTCAGGCATGGTTCAAGATAGTAGAGAGCATAGTGGAACTGTTATACTGGCCTAAGAATGAGAAAGTTAAGTGTGTCTCATTCTGTCTGACCGGAGATGCCAGAATGTGGTGGGAGCGAGTAAAGGCTAAGAGGGTGGTGAACCAAATGTCATGGATGGACTTTGAGACAAAGTTCTTCGAGGAGTTCTTCCATATGCGAGTCACCAACAAGCATTATGATGAGTTCACAGAGTTCCGACAAGGGAATTTATCAGTAGATGAAGCGGTAAAGAAGTTCAATAGGTTGGCTCGCCTATGTCTGGAACTGGTCAGTACTGAGAAGGAAAGAGTTAGGTTAATGCTAAAGATGTTGAGACCAGAGATAGTTCTGAATGTAGCTAGTGGAATTAATAGACCACAGACCACTAAAGATCTAGTCAGTAGTGCTCTAATCATGGAGCATTACATATCAAGCACCAGAAGCTAGCCTCGATAGAAAGCAAAAGCCAGGGAAGTTTAAGAGATCAGAAACCTTAGAGCGGTAATTCGAACTGGAAGCGAAACAACAATGGCAAGAGGAAACAATGGAATAGTGCAAAGGGAGGTTCAACCAGTAAGCAGCCTATGTATCCCACATGTTCTAAGTGTGGGAGAAAGCATCCAGGAGTTTTCCGCTAGGGCGTGAGCTGTTGTTATATATGTGGTGTCCAGAGACACTTCGCCAAACAGTGCCCCACCAAGACCAATCTACCTCCACCATAGTCTACTTAGAACGGAGGTAGACCAGCTCAGCTACATCAGATGTAGGGAGTACTAGAGGGTCCTTACATCAACCAAGAAAGATTGGAGGTCCCATCAGTTACACATAATGCCCGGATCTTCTCCCTCACCAAGGAAGAGATAGCAAATGCTTCTACGGTAGTCAAAGGTCAGATACCTATCCTTAGTCAGCATGCTACCATACTGTTTGATAATGGGACAACCCATTCTTTCATGTCTATGGAATTTGCTAAGAAGATAGATATAAATCTGGATATCTTAGATATTCAGTTTTTAACGACCCTACCTTCGAGTGAAATAATGACATCTATACATTGGTTACGTGTCGTGTCAGTTAGAATTTCAGACAGAGAGCTTTATAGTGATCTGGTCTTGCTAGACATGCATGACTATGATGTCATCTTTGAAATGGACTTTCTAAGCAAGTATGGTGCTTCGATTGAGTGACATAAGCGAAGAGTAGTATTCCAACCCGCGACCGAGGCCAAATTTGAGTTTATGGGAGAACCAAGGAAGAAGACTAAGATGTTCTTGTCTACCATGGAAGCTCAGAAGTTGTTAGCTGGTGGATGCACTGGGTATTTAGCACATATAGTTGACACTAAGCAAGAAAGAAGCCAAAAGCTAGAAGATGTCCCAATTGTGTGCGACTACCTGGGAGTATTTCCTGACGAGCTACCAAGACTATCACCTAGAAGGGAAGTTGAGTTTGAGATCGAGCTTATTTCTGGTACCCACCCAATCTCAAAAGCACCCTATCGTATGACTCCAGTTGAATTGAAAGAGCTTCAAGAACAATTATGGGAGTTGCTAGACAAGAAAATCATCCTCCCTATTCATTCCCCGTGGGGAGCTTCGGTGTTGTTCTTGAAAAAGAAAGATGGGTCTATGAGGATGTGCATAGACTATCGAGCCTTGAATCAAGTGACGATCAAGAACAGATATCCTCTACCAAGGATAGAGGATTTATTTGATCAATTGAGGGGAGCCACAGTCATCTCCAAGATTGACTTGCTGTCCGGTTATCATCAAGTGAGAGTTAAAGAGGATGATATACCGAAAATAGCCTTCCGAACAAGGTATGGATACTATGAGTTTGTGGTGATGCCCTTCGGAGTGACAAATGCACCTGCTATGTTTATGGACTTGATGAATTCGGGTATTTAAGGAGTTCCTTGACAAGTTTGTGGTCATCTTCATTGACAACATCCTTATCTACTTGAGAACCCAGGAAGAACATGTCGAACACTTGAAGACAGTCTTGTAGACCCTTCAGCAAAGAAAAGTATATGCAAAGTTCTCCAAGTGCGAGTTTTGGCTTGATCGAATATCGTTTCTGGGTCATGTTATTTCAAAAGATAGAGTTAAGGTAGACCCGACAAAGATAGAAGCAGTCAGTTATTTGGGTCAACCAAAGAATGCCAGTGAAGTCAGAAGTTTCCTCGGATTAGCAGGGTACTACCAAAAGTTTGTGAAAACTTCTCAAGGATAGCTTCACCGTTGACGATTCTTACCAGAAAGAACAAGAAGTTCAAATGGACTGAAGATTGTGAAAGGAGCTTCCTTGAATTAAAGAGGAGACTCACAAGTGCTCCAGTGCTCAGCCTTCCAGAAAGTAATGAGGGATTTGACATGTATAGTGATGCGTCCAAGATGGGACTCGGAGCAATACTTATGCAGAAGGGTAAAGTCATTGCTTATGCATCTAGACAACTCAAGGACTACGAAAAGAATTACCCCACTCATGACCTTGAGTTGGCAGCAGTGGTGTTTGCTTTGAAAGTTTTGAGACATTACCTATATGGAGTCCAATGCAAGATTTACACAGATCACCAGAGTCTGAAGTATTTCTTCACTCATAAGGATCTGAATATGCGACAGCGCAAATGTCTTGAGCTAGTAAAGGACTATGACTCTGAAATCCTCTACCATCCTTGAAAGGAAAACAAATTAGCAGACGCGCTGAGTAGAAAATCATGCACCACTTAGATGTCCCTAGAAACACTCTCCCAACCATTGGAGAAAGAAATAATGAATTTTGGGATTGAGATCATTTCTGGGCAGCTCTCTGCCTTGACCATAGTACCTACACTGTTTGAGGATATATTAGCGAGACATGACAAAGATCCTAGCCTCCAAAGGATCAAGCGAGAGATCCAAGAAGGAAAGGATGAAGGATTCCGTGTCTCTGACAGTGGGGTATTATATTTCGGTGAATGACTATGTATCCCCAAGGACCCAGACTTAAGAAAGAAGATCCTAGAAGAAGCTCATGGGACCCCATATTCGATGCACCCTAGATCCACCAAGATGTATCAAGATATGAAAGGGAAATTCTAATGGCTGGGTATAAAGAGGGATGTGGCTAAGTATGTTAGCATGTGTCTGACATGTTAGAGAGTGAAAGCCGAACACCAGGGACCAAGAGGAGTTCTATAGCCTATCCAAATTCTAGAATGGAAGTGGGAGGAAATAGCCATGGATTTCATAATAGGACTGCCCAAAACAACTAATGGCTACGATTCTATTTGGGTAGTTGTCGATAGATTGACAAAGTCTGCTCACTTCATGCCTATCAGAATATCATACTCCATGGAACAGTTAGCCCAATTATCTGTCAAGGAAGTGATTAGACTGCATGGAGTACCTAAGACCATTATCTCTGATAGAGACAATCGCTTCACTTCACACTTCTGGGAGTGTGTTCAGACAGCCCTTGGCACTAAGCTATGATTCAGCACTGCATTTCATCCTCAGACAGATGAGCATACAGAAAGGGTGAATCAGATTTTGGAGGATATTCTAAGAGTTTGTGCCTTTGATTTTAAAGGAAGCTGGTGCAAATATTTGTGTTTGGTAGATTTTGCCTATAACAATAGTTATCAAACCACAATTGGAATGACACCTTATGAAGCCTTGTATGGAAGGAGATGTAGATCACCTATCTGTTGGTATGAGGGTGACGAGAAGAAAGAAATGGAACTCATGATTGATTTTACAGATGACGCCATCAAAGCTATAAAGAACATACGCCAAAGGATAGAGACTGCCCAGAGTCGACAGAAGAGTTACGCCGATGTCCGACGCTGACTCCTAGAGTTCAAAGTTGAGGATTCAGTGTTCATTAAGGTAGCTCCTATGAAAGGGGTAATGAGGTTTGGAAAGAAAGGCAAGTTAAGTCCTAGATATGTAGGCCCCTACCTGATCACCAAGAGATTTGGCAAAGTAGCTTATGAGCTAGAGCTACCACAGGAGATGTCAGCTATCCACAATGTATTTCATCTTTCAATGCTTAAGAAGCATGTCCCAGATAACAACCAAGTGATTGAGCCACAGATACAACAGATTCAGACATATCTAAGCTATGAAAGTCGACCTATTTAGATAATAGATCGAGCAGTCACGAAACTAAGAAATAAAGAAGTACCGTTAGTAAAAATCTTATGGCAATGACAAAGGTTTGAAGAAGTAACCTGGGAACGTGAGGATGACATGAAGCAAAAGTACCCCGAGATGTTCTAAGTTTCGAGGACGAAATTTTTATAAGGTATAAGGGATTGTAACATCCCAAATTTTAGTTCTTATATTTTTTTTATTTTTTTTATTTAGAGGAAAATAGAAAAAAGAATAGGAATAAAAATAATAATAATAATAGAAATAAGAATCAAAATAAAAAAAATAATTTGAATAAATGGTTCGTTAGCCGAGGATCGAACCATGAACCCTTGGTTTGGGGGAATAGACTTCCTACCACTAAGTCATAAGATTACCAATGAGTAGGATATAACAGAATATATATATAGGCAGAAAAAAAAGGAGAAGTTGGTTAATTTGGCTAATCATTAAAGGGGTAATTAAGTTAAGAAAAACCCTAGTTTATTTTTTTTCCTTTCCCTAAATCCCTAGCGTCGGCCATCCACGCTCTCCCTCCCACTTCTCTCCAAATGCCGACCACGCCCACCCATGCTCACTCTCCCTCTTCTCTCCAACCACCGACCAACCCTTTCCCTTCCTCTCCCCTTCCGTTTTCTTCTCCACCATGGGATAAATCAAGAGGGATCTCCTCAAGGACTTGGTAGAGGATCACACTAAAGCAAAGGAACGCGTAAGAGTTCTTCTCTTTACGAAATCTAATAGTATAAATTGGTGAAAAAGCATAGGAAATAAGTATTTCTCACCTGCAGTATAAGTAGTTTTCATATATCATTGATATGTTTTTATGTGAATGTTATTTCCAGTTATGCATGGTGTTTTTAGTAACATGATTTTACCGTTATGTCATGTTCGATTCAGTATCATATTTAGATCCATGATAAGAATGTGATTTATGATCATGAATGTTGTAGATGAGTTGTAGCTTACAATTTTATGCATAATGTAGAGTAAGATGTAAAAATATTTTCTTTATAAAGAAAATTTAAAGATGCACCCCATTCGAATTGGAGATTAAGAGCACAACGATCTTCAGTATGCTTCCCATTTAAATTTTGGGGGTCAAGAGCATAATGATCTTTATGGCGCTCCCCATTCATGGTTTAGGGGATTAATAACATTCTTTTAGTATGTATAAGAATATAAGTATAAAGGAAGTATTTTACTTTTGAAAGGGCATGTACTGGGCATCAGTTTCGCCCACGGGCCAAGGTCCTCAGTTTCAGTTACCCTAGTAGGTTCGGTGGTTGGCCACCCTGGCCTATTAGGAAAGCGCGCATTGGTATTATGTCGGGCCCATATTCAGGATGATTATTAATTTGAAGTATCAATATAAGTACAAGTAAAAGTTTTTCAAAGTTAATCATTTCAGTTCAGATACACTGTTTACAAGTTTTAAAATACTTAATAGCATGATTTATACAAGAGACATGTATTCAGAGTTATGATTTCCAGTTATGCTTACATATGTATCAATGTATCATGGGTAAGAGAACTAGTTGCATGATTTCATATGTTGAATATTTTTGTGAGCATAGAAAGTACTTACTAAGCGTTATTGCTTACTGTTTGCATTTCCTTATACTCCAGATAAAGGTAAAGAAAAGCTTTAGTAAGGTGGCATAGCGGATGAAGTGCTTAGAGTGTGTGGTTACGGAACAATGGAAATAAAATAACCTAAGTGCAGATGTCTAAACCAGATTTTAAGTTTCTAGTTGTTTTTTTTTATGTTGTTGAAGTTCAACTAGATTACTTATGGTTGAGACCAAAGAATGCTAGAGTCATGTTTGGTTTGTCTTAATACTTGCATGTTATGTGAAGATCTTGAATTGATTATTATTTAAGTGATGTCAAGGTCCTTATGATCATTTTAGTTGTTAGCATATTGCATTAGTATATTGCATAAATTTCGGAATGATGGTAATATGGGGTGATGATTAAAGTATAGTGTCAGAGTAAGATAAGGAAGAATTTAAGAAAAAGGATAGTAAAGCAGTGACATCTCCCCTAGTAGAGCATGGAAAGACAAGGGGGGGGGTGTTACAGATCGTGCCTCAATGACATATATGTCGAGCAGCAGACGCAGAGGCAGCGATGGGAGGAGCAGAGCGCTTACACGCAGGCAGAGTTTCAGGGCTTTCGGGAGCACTTCCAGCGGGCTGTGGAGTTCTACGACGAGCCCCGCATATACTTTTAGGAGGAGGATGTCCGTCGCTAGGATGAGGCCACCTACCGCCAGGAGATGCGGCATCACATGCATGCCCAGCAGGCATAGTGGGCCTGGGAGGAGGAGCACAGAGCGGCCGCTGCATTCACCAACTCTCAGATCAATTACATATACATGTGACATCAGCAGCTGAGCATCAGATTTTCCCAGGAGCCTGACATGCCGAGACTATCGGACTTCCCACCTCGTCCACCATATTAGCGGTACGATCTCATATAAGTCTGGGGTGACCCCAAGTTTTGATTTATTTTGTTTCTAGCAATAGTTTCCTTCCTGATATTAGAATTTTAGTTTTAGTTAGCATTCATTTATTCATCCATAATGTGTTTAGTTTCTTTCTGCACTTAGTCTTTGCTATCTTTAAGCTGCCTCGGTAGTATTTTTAAAGTTACTTTCATGAGTTGTTCCCATAGGTAGCTTAACTTTATTTATCTCGTGGTATTTTATTTTATTTGCTCTAATGAATGTTCTAGACTTATACTGGTTAACTTTTTTTTTTACACCTACACATGACGAATATTCTGAAAGGGAAAATCTAGTACGTACCTAGTTATGATTCAACTCAGTAGTCTAGTACTTTGGAATTCATAGGTGACTCTAGATTTAACATTTTAGTTACTGGAGATGGATTTGTGGAAGCCCATTCGAAAAAATCAAAATCCCAAGAGAGAGAGAGAAGAAGAAAAAAAATGGAATAAGAAAAAAAAAAGAAAGAAAGAAAAAGAGAGTAAGAAAAAAAAATTTGAAAAAAAATATTTATAAGGGATAAAAAATAGTTGTCGTGGGTAGAAATGGTTAGGTGCCCCTTTGAGACCAAGTTTGGTTACTAGGGAAACACCTACCAATTTCTTTCAAATAGAGCACACCTTTGAGACTTTGTGCTAGAACTAGGGAACGACCCTCGCTTTGGGCAGGTAAGTGCCTAAGAGGCGGAGACCTTAGAAAAGCTATAGGATGATGACTTAACTTACCATGGAACGAGTATCCCCTAAGAAGATTCGCTTAGCACGAGCATGACGAGCTAACTTAGTGAATTTCTAGAACATATCTATTTTGCTTTGATTGCAAATACCACTTAATAAATCTAGCTAACATGCTAAGTATGGAACAATACCTTTTTAAAATTTCATGGCATTGAGGTTTGCTTGAGGACAAGCAAAGATCTAAGTCTGGGGGAATTGATGTGAGCAAAACATATAGAGTTTTAGAAGTAGTTTTGGCTCACATTTCATTTCATTTTATGTTTGTTTCATGCATATTTTACTTTGTTTTGCATGCATTTCCTATTTTATAGTTCGGAGATCTACTTTTGTTAATTTACGAGTAGGGCATCATTTTTGGAGATAAAATGGAGAAATTTGGGGAGCACGGACCTTAGGGAACATGCACTGGCCATAGACTTGGGCATGTTTTCGAAGCAAAACGAATCAAAACGAAGGCTCCAGAAAAAGACACGGGCAGGCCATGTGAAAACACATGGTCGTGCCTTTTTTCCAGCTCAATTTCCAACCGAGATTTCATCTATTTTCTAGCCTTGCACAAAGCTAGGCCGTGTGAAATTCACACGGCCGTGTGGTGGTGCCGCGAATTCAAGGAAATAGGATTTTTTCAAGCATTTATGGAAAGGAGGAGTCGCATCTATATATAGGAAACTCATCTAAGACATGAGAGATCATGAAGGAGCCGCCCTAGGGTTCCCAAACCCTAGGGGGAGGCAAGACGGCTGGGACGTCACACCGAAGACCTAAAAAGCTTTGGGAACTCGCTATGGGGAGGAAGAACACCGCCGGAGATCCGAGTTATGCATTTCAACACCAGAGAGAAGGCCACATTGGCATTGTAAATTCCTATTCTTGTACTTTATCTACTATGTATTCGATCATGAACATGCCTTATGTTTCTTCTTTCCCACTTATGAAGTAGTTTCTTCGATTACAGGATTAGGGAGTAGCTTGTGTACATATGACAAGCTGCTTTAAATTTAATTCTGTTATTGAGTTTGAATTTGCAATTGGAATTTGTTTAGACCGATATCTATGTGTATTTGGTTTTCTACCTACTGTGCTTAGCTGATATGAGGGGTGATAGCCCTCGTATCTAAGATTTAGGAGATTTATACGAGAAACCTAGGGGTTAGCCTCATGTCTTGTAACCGTGGATAGAAGGATACGATTGAATTGGAAACAGTTCATCATAGGGATTGATTCGACATCCTCGTACCGCCTATCCAGTCCTTCTAAAGGAGAGATAGCTCCCGATAGATGCGGCGACTCATCGGGAGAGTGTATGATGTCCCTTCCACAAGACCGTATTTAGACATTTAGACAACGCCCAGTTGATAGCATGTCTTGCGACACACAAGCGAAACTGAAGTCCTAGAATCCCTTTAAAGGATCTTGCGACAACCTCCTTTCTTCCTTCGTGTGACACCGTATTGAGTAGGACCACCGATAACCCTCACATTCACAACCCCTTAGAGTGTAGTCTCAAACAATTACACCCACTGAACAAATCGGTACTCGAATCTTAGTCCCTGTGGGATCGATAATCTTTTATTACTTGATGACATCCATGCACTTGTGGGCGTTGAGCGCGAGTGCGTGCTTCGAGTCCTCGATGGTCTCATCGTGAGATTTGAAGTTGCATTCGTGTGCATCATTTGATCGCACCACCAGTTGACTGCCAAGGGTTGGCAGTCGACTGATGGCAAGGGTTTCAGGCACTGAACGTTGGAGAGTTGACTGCTTGCTTTGGGCACTCGACTGTTGGCTCCATCAGTCGACAAATGGGAAGATCAGTCGACTGATGTGGGAGCCATTAGTTGGAATCCAATGTTGATGAAGTCGTTGCGAGGCAACGACTCTAGCAGCAGTCGACTGATGGCTGCATCAATCGACTGCTCGGTGCCCAATAGGAGGAATGACCTCTTCTCTATAAGAAGAGGCCCTGGGTCATCTTGGGGGGTTAATGCTTCAACTCTAAACTACTCCCAAGTGCCCTAAATGTTTTATACTCTTCTTACTTGCTCTTATTTAAATGTTATTATAAGAAGAGAGATCTTGTAAAGAAAAGGTTTACCTCCACCTTACTTAGTGCCAAGGAGAGATTAGTGCATTGGTTAAGGAGTGATTAACCTTGGAACGAATCGGATCATGGATTTGTGGCAATGTCTATGAACCACGTTATGCAATTGTGTTAGCATTTGTGCTTTGTTTTCTATTGCTTTAGCTTAATTGTTGTAATCCTTTGTTATCATTACATTTCTGCTGTGCTAACGAGCTTGTAGAAGAGCAATCAATGAACGATCTTCACCATCAACGATAAGAGGCTATTCACGCCTCTCTAGCCGGCCACCGATCCTCCAACAAGTGGTATCAGGGCAAGGAGCTTGTCGAGGACTAATTGTTAGTAATATATGAGAGATGTCCTAAGGCAATCGCCATATGTTTGAACCATTTATATGATAAATGAAGATTCACTATTTGAGTATACATTTTTTCATGTATTTGATTGGATCTTAAACTCATTTACTGAATGTCAATGATATGATTCATATCATGAGAGAATTTGTGATTCGATCACAACTAGTGAGTATCTCTACATGTGTAATTGTTATGTATCGGAATTATCCATAGTCGATGAATTGATGGATTTGGACACCAACAATTCTGTGAAGGCTAGCACGAGGTACTCCTTGGTGTATCCAAGCAGCTGATTTTCACTGGCTGGAGACATTGTGATGTCCGGAGTTAATCATGGATGTTAGTTATGGTAACTAGTTCATTGGAGTGACTAGCCGTAAGACTTCATATGGTTCTCTGCATATATAGATTTTTCAATGAAGTTCTTACTGCAGCTTAAGTGTGATGTTCCTTTGACTTGTGGTATTCAAGTCATCTTGATCATGAAGACTTATGCTTTGACATCTTAAGCAAGCATCTCTGAGGAGATGTGGACCCGGGATGATTGGGTATAATTCGAAGTGATCGAAGGTGTTTAAATAGCCTATAAATGATTTACCACTCCTTGTGAGGAGATGTATACCCATGGCCTCTCGTAGGATTGTTACTAAAGTCTTTGGCCAAATCATTACATGTTTAGAGTAAGGTACTCTTGGATACATGTGCAGTAACTAGAATCCGTAGGATGAGGAAATGATACATGGGCTAGGTGTGACATAGTCAACCTAGTGGGGCCTAACACTATAGACCATGTTCTAAACCAAGTGGGTATAAGATGAGTGAATGGAATGGGGTACGAATCATTATAGCTGCTGAAGGGTTTCAGAAATAGTTTTGGATCAACCATTAATCTTTTCGGTTAATTAGGGATCATGATTTACTACTAGGTGCCACTCATGATTGTTTTATAATTAATGGTTAATTATAGACGAACAACATAAATCGAGAACCTATTTGGTCACACGCACAATGAGCGTAATTCAAAGAATTTAAAATGAGCTTGAGAATGAGATTCTCAGACCGAGAGATACTAGGTTTGGTTGGACCAAACAAGGAGCGAGCATGAAATCATTTCAGTCGTAATGGAAGCGTGGATGGGCCGTGTCTTATGAAGACATGATGGATGAACCAAATTGGTTAGGTTCTAATCCAATGGTGGAGAATAAACCAAAGGGGTTTGGTTTGTTTTAAACGAATGAACCAAAGATGGTTTGGTTCTATTTAACTTAAAATAGACCAAATTGGTTTGGTTTATTTTAACTTAAATTAATGGAGCGGTTTAACGGGTTTTTGGTTATGAACCAATAACCATTAGGAGAATTTGTTCTCTATAAAAATAGGGTTTAAGAGTTTTATGAAAACCTAATCTAATCTTGTCACCCCTCTCCCTCCTCTCCTTGTAGTGTTAGTAATATATGAGAGATGTCCTAAGGCAATCGCCTTATGTATGAACCATTTATATGATAAATGAAGATTCACTATTTGAGTATACATATTTTATGTATTTGATTGGATCTTAAACTCATTTACTGAATGTCCACGATACGATTCACAGCATGAGAGAATTTATGATTGGATCACAACTAGTGAGTATCTCTACATGTGTAATTGTGATGTATCGGAATTATCCCTAGTCAATGAATTGATGGATTTGGACACCATCAATTCTGTCGAGACTAGCACGAGGTATACTCCTTGGTGTATCCAAGCAGCTGATTCTCACTGGCTGGAGACATAGTGATGTTCGGAGTTGATCGTGGATGCTAGTTATGGTAACTAGTTCATTGGAGTGACCAGCCGTAAGACTTCATATGGTTCTCTGCATATATAGATATGTCAATGAAGTTCTTACTGTAGCTTAAGTGCGATGTTCCTTTGACTTGCGGTATTCAAGTCATCTTGATCATGGAGACTTATGCTTTGACATCTTAAGCAAACATCTCTAAGGAGATGTGGACCCGGGATGATTGGGTATAAGTCGAAGTGATCGAAGGTGTTTGAATAGCCTATAAAGGATTCACCACTCCTTGCGAGGAGATGTATACCTATGGCCTCTCGTCGGATTGTTACTAAAGTCTTTGGCCAAAGCATTACATGTTTAGAGTAAGGTACTCTTCGATACATGTGGAGTAACTAGAATCCGTAGGACGAGGAAATGATACTTGGGCTAGGTGTGACGTAGTCAGCCTAGTGGGGACTGACACTATAGACCATGTCCTGAACCAAGTGGGTATAAGATGAGTGAAGGGAATGGGGCACGAATCATTCAAGCTGCTGAAGGGTTTCAGAAATAGTTCTGGATCAACCGTTGATCTTTTCGGTTAATTGGGGATCATGATGTACTACTAGGTGCCACTCATGATCGTTCTATAATTAATGTTTAATTATAGACGGCCAACATAAACCGAGAACCTATTTGGTCACACGCACAACGAGTGTAATCCAAAGGATTTAAAACGAGCTTGAGAATGGGATTCTCAGACCGAGAGAAACTATGTTTGGTTGGACCAAACATAAAGCGAGCTTGAAATTGTTTCAGTCGCAATGGAAGCGTGGATGGGCCGTGTCTTATGAAGACATAATGGATGGACCAAAATGGTTTGGTTCTAATCCAATGGATGAGAATAAACCAAAGGGTTTGGTTTATTTTAAACGAATGAACCAAAAGTTGGTTCGGTTTGTTTTAACTTAAAATAAACCATCTTGGTTTGGTTTATTTTAACTTATCTTAATGGAGCGGGTTAACGGGCCTAATGGTTATGATTTAATAACCATTAAGAGAATTGGTTCTCTATAAAATAGGGCTTAAGGGTTTTTGTAAAAACCTAATTTTTGAGGCAACCCTAATTGGCCGCCCACCCCTCTCTCCCTCTTGTTGTTGGCGTCAACAACAAGAGCAGCCGCCCAACCTCATTGAGCTGCTGCCATCTCTTTGCCGGCGTCCAAGCTTCGTCCGGTGGACCTCCGGCGACCCTCCGGTGATCTCCCTTGGGTTCGGTGTAAAGGTGAGCCTCCATCTCCTCTTTAGCCGGCGCCTATATCCTCCACCAAGCTGTCCAGTTTTCTGGACAGCTTCTTCTCCTCTCGTCGGAGCGTCGTTTGGACGACGGTTAGTGCTCCGACAGCGGCTAACAGACCGGGGATTTGATCTCCGGTAATCCTCTGAGGTGGAGGACGAAGGATTCGTCAATCGGTTGACGAATACCTCTCCGGAGAAGCAAGTCTTGAGGACTTGTTTTTAGGTCCGAATTTGGATTCGGATTGTGATCATCTCTCGATCACGTCGTCTTCAACACGAGGCTAGTAACCCGTACGAAGACGAAGCTCGTGACTTAGCGAAGTCATCCCGAGGAGCTCGGCGTGGATACGGATAGAGACGATTCTTACGAGGATCGTTCCGGTTGATGCCGTTCCCGCTACACGTCATACGGAAGGTATAACGTAGTTTAATTTCCTTTTATTGCAAATTTTAATTTACGGTTATGTCTACACTTGTTGTAATAGCATGCGTGTGTTGTGTGTGTTGTAATAAATATAGATTTATTAATTTTAATTGCTTCCGCTGTGCTCATGTTTACGAAACATGATCGAACACACACACGCCGCGGTGCCGGAAACCCAACAGTGGTATCAGAGCCCAGGTTGTGTTTCGACATAATCGTAAAATTGGTTTTGCGATAGTCATAATGTATTTCTGGAAATTTTCTAAATTTTGGAAATTTAGAAGTATTTATGGAAATTTTTCAATTTTGGAAAGTCTAGAAGTATTTATGGAAATCTTCCACTTTTGGAAAGTTGGAAGTATTTATGGAAATTTATATTTTCCATAAATAAAATATTTGATTAGATTCTGGAAATTTGTTTCCTAATTTAATCTTGATTTGATTTGGGAAATCAAATCTTTAAAATATTTTATTTCCATAAGTAGTTTTGAAGATTTAGGAAATTGGTTTCCTAAATAGATTTTCCTTAATCAAATAATTCCATGAATAAAATATGTGATTAGATTTGGAAATATGTTTCCTAATTTAATTATGATTTGATTTGGAGAATCAAATCTTAAACATATTTTATTTCCATAAATAGTTATGACATATAAGGAAATATTGTACATGACATAATTGTATGACATGTAGTTGCATTAGATGCATAACATAATGTCATGCGTGTCGTGACATGTAGATGTATGTCATGTATGCCATGCCATGTAGATAATAGTTATTTGCATGCAAAGAGGATGAGACATAAAAACCTTTAAACAATATTAAAGCCTACACCTTCCATTAATATGGTTTGAACCAGAGTTCCGTTTCTTGTTTGGGTTGTTGGACTCTCTCCAAGCCCGGCTCGAACCCGAACATGTTCAAACCATGAAATAGTTTAATACTAATATGGTAAGAGTCAGAGGTCAATCGTTAGCTTTGGTTGTTGGACTCTCTCCAAGCTGGGCTAATTGGTTGAATGCGCTCTAACCATATTAAAACTATTCTTGATTAATGGGTTGGCTTTAACCTGGAGCATCGGCTTGTTGGACTCTCTCCAAGGTCGATGTTAAGGGAGGTGAAGTTGGGTGCTATGCATAAGATGCATACTTGTTAATGTGTTAACAACCCAATGTATGTGTGAACATTCAATTAGTTGATAGCACATTGTGATAGTTGCATATACGTGATATGCAATCGGTATAGATGATACCTACCGTCGTAGCTATGAATGGCTTGTTGGACTCTCTCCAAGGTTATTCATAACTATGATGGATATCAACCCATTCGGAGATGAACCTACAATCTCCCGAAGTGATTTTGAGGTTTTTGAAATTCGAAAAATGAATGGGATTTATAAATGTATATTGATGCATTTTAAATCGTTTTCTCATATATGCTCGTTTTGTATTTCTAGGTCAATAAATTGATCATGACGTCTTTGAATTTGCGCACTATTTTGGATTCGAACAAACTGACTGGGCCTAACTTCCTGGACTGGCTTAGAAACCTGAGAATTGTTCTCAAGGTGGAAAAGCTTGCATATGTCCTTGAAGAGCCTCTTCCTGACCGTCCTAAGGACGATGCAACTCCAGACCAAATGTTGGTCTATCAGAAGCATGTGGCAGATTCTGAGCTGGCGAGTTGCATCATGCTAGCGGCGATGGTACCTGAGCTGCAGAAGCAGCATGAGCATATGGATGCTAACACTATGGTCTTCCATCTTCATGAGTTGTTCGATGAGCAAGCGAGATCCGAAAGGTTCGAGGTCTCTAGGCTCCTCTTCACCACGAAGATGCAAGAAGGTTCGTCTGTAGTACAGTTTGTGCTAAAGATGAATGGGTACATCGAGCGGCTAGCTACCCTCGGTTTTGTGATGGATCATGAGTTAAGTATTGACTTAATTCTGCATTGTTTGCCCAAGAGTTTCTCGCAATTTGTGATGAACTATCGGATGAACAAATTGGAATCCACCATTCCCGAGCTCCTCAATATGCTGAAGACTGTGGAGCCTTCTGTGAAGCATGAGGAGAAGGCGGTTCTGTTAGTTGATTCCTCAAAGAAAGGTTCTAAGAGGAAGGCAAAAGAACAGAAGAAAGGAAAGAAAAAGGCAAAGAAGGCGGAACCAGCGCAAAAGGGCACTTGCCATCACTGTGGCAAGGAAGGCCATGAAGAAACTGCAAGATTTATCTTGAGTCCATGAAGAAGAAGAAGGCATCCGATGCCCCATCCTCTTCAGGTATCTTCGTTATTGATTGTCATTCTATTTCCTTAGACACTTGGGTATTGGATACTGGGTGTGGCTCATATATATGTAATGACATACAGGGGCTAAGGAATAGAAGAAGACTTGTCAGAGGGGAGTCAAATTTGCGAGTTGGCAATGGAGCAAAGGTTGCTGCGGTCGCCATCGGAACTTATTTGTCAAGCTCCTAGTGGACTAGTCTTTGAACTGGACAATTGCTATTATGTTCCTTCTCTAATAAAGAACATTGTTTCTATTTCCTGCTTAAATAGAAATGGTTTCCATTTAACGTTTAGTAACAATTGTTGTTATATAACTTTGAATGGCGTACTTTATGGAACTGGAACTTTGAGTAATGGCATTTATACGTTGGACGTATCCAGTGACATCTTCAATATCGAAGCGAGCAACACGCGTGCTCGAAAGGATAATCACATAGACTCCTATATGTGGCATTGTCGTCTTGGCAATATAAGCAAGAAACGCATGTCCGAATTACACCGATGTGGAATTCTGGAATCGTTTGAATTGGATTCATACGATACATGCGAATCATGCTTAAAAGGCAAGATGACTAAGTTACCTTTTACGGGAAAAGGTGAACGAGTGGGAGAGTTACTAGGTTTAGTAAATACTGATGTATGTGGACCTATGTCAACTCAAGCATTAGGAGGCTATAGCTACTTCATTACCTTCACCGATGATAACTCACGGTTTGGGTATGTGTTCTTGATGAAACACAAGTCTGGAGCCTTTGAAAGGTTCAAAGAATTCAGAAATGAAGTAGAGAAACAACATGACAAAAGTATTAAAATACTTCGATCGGATCGAGGTGGTGAATACTTAAGTCAAGAGTTTCTTGATTATCTAAGAGACAATGGCATATTGTCTCAATGGACTCCGCCCTATACACCACAGCATAATGGTGTATCTGAGAGGCGTAACCGGACCTTGTTGGACATGGTCAGGTCAATGATGAATCATGCGACTCTTCCCAAGTCCTTTTGGGGTTATGCACTTGCATACAATTTGTTACTTGTTAAACAGAATGCCTACCAAGGTAGTCTCAACTACTCCATATGAGATATGGAATGGTAAGAAACCTCATGTATCTTACTTGAAGATATGGGGTTGTCCTGCTTATGTGAAGCGGACTGTATCAGACAAACTGGATGCTAAGTCTGATAAATGTCTATTTATTGGATACCCTAAAGAAACAAGGGGTTACCAATTCTATCATCCTGTGGAACAAAAGGTGTTTGTTTCAAGGCATGCTGTGTTTCTAGAGAAAGAGTTTCTCTTGCAAGAAAACAGTGGGAGTGTCGTCGAGCTTGAGGAGGCTCGAGATACTCAAATAGACATTGTGATAACTCATAGTGATGAGCAATCTTTGGACCATCAGAACACCACATCTTCAGAGATCCGTAGAACACGCAACATTCCCGAGAGATATGGATTTCTCATAAGTGAATCGAACGCGTGTTACTCATTGATGATGAGGAGCCTACGGCTTATGAAGAAGTGCCGACAAGTTCGAAAGGGATAAATGGCGATGCCATGAAGTCGAAATGGATTCCATGTATGAAAACCAAGTTTGGAACTTGGTTGACCACCAAGGCATCAAGCCTATAGGGTGCAAGTGGTTTTCAAGAGAAAACCGACATGGATGGTAATGTGATTACCTATAAGGCTAGATTGGTGGCAAAGGATATCGCCAAAAGCAAGGTGTTGATTATGACGAAACCTATTCGCTGTAGCTATGCTTAAATCCATTCGGATGCTCCCGCCATAGCGGCTCATTATGATTATGAGATATGGCAAATGGATGTGAAAACAGCTTTCCTTAATGGAAACCCGCCGAGGACGGTATATGATACACCGAGGGTTTCACATCGCTGATAAAACCAAGGTATGCAAATGCGACGATCCATTTATGGATTGAAGCAAGCATCCAGAGTCGGAATATCCGCTTTGATGAGACGATCAAAAGTTTGATTTCTCACAAAATCCGCATTTAACCTTGTGTGTACAAGAAGGTTAGTGGGAGTGCAAATGTGTTCCTAGTATTGTATGTCGATGACATATTACTATGAAGCGATGTTTCAATCTTCTGATCGATTAAGGTTTGGTTATCAGACATTCTCCATGAAAGACACAGGAGAAGCAACCTACATCCTTGGGATTAAGATCTATAGAGATAGATCGAAGCGGTTGCTTGGTCTTTCGCGATCTACATATATAGGCCAAGTGCTAAAGAGGTTTAGCATGTCGGAATCCAAGAAAGGTTATCCTACCCATCGGGCATGGGGTACACCTTTGAAGTCTATGTGTCCGCGCCGCGAAGGCGAGAGGATTTGCATGAGTAAGATTCCTATGCATCCATAATAGGATCTATCATGTATGCTATGTTATGTCACGAGGCCCGATGTATCGTATGCTCACGAGTGTCACGGCGGATACGATCGATCGAGGAATGGATCATTGGGTGGTATTAAGGCGATCCTTAAGTACTTAAGAAGAACTAAGGATGTGTTCCTACCGTTTCAGTTACGTATTGCTGATTCTGGACAACAGAGTTTTGGGGAAGTTATATAGAATTTTGCTGGAAATCCAATATCTAATGCGTGTTCACCTTGAATAGAAGCGCGATGAGTTGGAAAAGTTCCAAACAAGAGGCGTAGCGGATTCTACCACGAGGCGAGAATATATTGCGGCCGGAGCGTGAAGAGGCGGTTTGGATCGAAGTTCGTTCATGAACTTGGTGTGATTCCGGCCATTGTTGAAGCAATCGGTCTCTGCGACAACAATGGAGCAATTGCGCGAAAGAGCCAAGGTCTCATCAGCGATCAAACATGTGCCGCGCTATCATCTTATCGGAGAGATCATCGGTAGGAGCGAAATACAAATCGAGAAAATTCCCCTTTGAAAGGAACTTAGCGGATCCCTTGACTAAAGCATTACCTCAAAGCAAGTTTGAGGGTCATGTTAGAGACTATGGTATTGGATACCGTAGCGATTGGCATTAGGCCAAGTGGGAGTCTGTTAGTAATATATGAGAGATGTCCTAAGGCAATCGCCTTATGTATGAACCATTTATATGATAAATGAAGATTCACTATTTGAGTATACATATTTTATGTATTTGATTGGATCTTAAACTCATTTACTGAATGTCCACGATACGATTCACAGCATGAGAGAATTTGTGATTGGATCACAACTAGTGAGTATCTCTACATGTGTAATTGTGATGTATCGGAATTATCCCTAGTCGATGAATTGATGGATTTGGACACCATCAATTCTGTTGAGACTAGCACGAGGTATACTCCTTGGTGTATCCAAGCGGTGATTCTCCTTTTTGGAGACATAGTGATGTCGGAGTTAATCGTGGATGCTAGTTATGGTAACTAGTTCATTGGAGTGACGGTAGTAAGACTTCATATGGTTCTCTGCATATATAGATATGTCAATGAAGTTCTTCTTGTGGCTTAAGTGCGATGTTCCTTTGACTTGCGGTATTCAAGTCATCTTGATCATGGAGACTTATGCTTTGACATCTTAAGCAAACATCTCTAAGGAGATGTGGACCCGGGATGATTGGGTATAAGTCGAAGTGATCGAAGGTGTTTGAATAGCCTATAAAGGATTCACCACTCCTTGCGAGGAGATGTATACCTATGGCCTCTCGTCGGATTGTTACTAAAGTCTTTGGCCAAAGCATTACATGTTTAGAGTAAGGTACTCTTCGATACATGTGGAGTAACTAGAATCCGTAGGACGAGGAAATGATACTTGGGCTAGGTGTGACGTGAGTCGACCTAGTGGGGTGACACAATAGACCATGTCACAGAACCAAGTGGGTATAAGATGAGTGAAGGAATGGGGCACGATTCATTCAAGCTCTTGAAGGGTTTTGAAATAGTTACGGATCAACCGTTGATCTTTTGGTTAATTGGGGATCATGATGTACTACTAGGTGCCACTCATGATCGTTCTATAATTAATGGTTAATTATAGGCGGCCAACATAAGCGAGAACCTATTTGGTCACACGCACAGCGAGTGTAATCCAAAGGATTTAAAGCGAGCTTGAGAATGGGATTCTCGAAGAGAAACTATGTTTGGTTGGACCAAACATAAGCGAGCATGAAATTGTTTGATCGCAATGGGCGTGGATGGGCGTGTCTTATTAAGACGTAATGGATGAACCAAAATGGTTTGGTTCTAATCCAATGGATAAGAATAAACATAAGGGTTTGGTTTATTTTAAACGAATGAACCAAAAGTTGGTTCGGTTCGTTTTAACTTAAAATAAACCATCATGGTTTGGTTTATTTTAACTTATCTCAATGGAGCGGGTTAACGGGCTTTATGGATATGATCCATTAACCATTAAGAGACTTAGTTCTCTATAAAATAGGGCTTTAAGGGTTTTTGTAAAACCTAATTTTGAGGCAACCCTAATTGGCCGCCCACCCTCTCTCTCCTCTTGTTGTTGGCGCAACAACAAGAGCAGCCGCTTAACCTCATTGAGCTGCTGCCATCTCTTTGCCGCGGCCCAAGCTTCTGGACCTCCGGCGACCCTCGGTGTTCTCCTCTTGGGTTGGTGTAAAGGTGAGCCTCCATCTCCTCTTTAGCGGCGCCTATATCCTCCACCAAGCTGTCCAGTTTTCTGGACAGCTTCTTCTCCTCTCGTCGGGCGTCGTTTGGGCGGCGGCAGCGGCTAACATACCGGGGATTTGATCTCCGGTAATCCTCTGAGGTGGAGGATGAAGGATTCGTCAATCGGTTGACGAATACCTCTCCGGAGAAGCAAGTCTTGAGGACTTGTTTTTAGGTCCGAATTTGGATTCGGATTGTGATCATCTCTCGATCACGTCGTCTTCAACACGAGGCTAGTAACCCGTACGAAGACGAAGCTCGTGACTTAGCGAAGTCATCCCGAGGAGCTCGGCGTGGATACGGATAGAGACGATTCTTACGAGGATCGTTCCGGTTGATGCCGTTCCCGCTACACGTCATACGGAAGGTATAACGTAGTTTAATTTCCTTATATTGCAAATTTTAATTTACGGTTATGTCTACACTTGTTGTAATAGCATGCGTGTGTTGTGTGTGTTGTAATAAATATAGATTTATTATTTTTAATTGCTTCCGCTGTGCTCATGTTTACGAAACATGATCGAACACACACACGCCGCGGTGCCGGAAACCCAACATGTAGTTGGCGCCCAAGCCCTTGCCGCCTCCTGCCGGCGATCCTACGCCGACCCTCCGATGATCTTCCTTGGCTCCGGCGACAAGGTGAGCATCTAACATTCCTTATTTGGCTGGCACAACATCCTCCACCAAAGCTATCCAGTTTTCTAGACAGCTTGTTTCCTTCTTGTCGGAGCATCATTTGGATGACGTTTGTGTTGGATCGAAGCGGATCGCTAGAGGGGGGGGGGTGAATAGCGATAAAACCTTTTTTTTGTTCGTTCGTTAAAACTCGAGTAGATAATTAATTTGCAGCGGAAAGATAAGCAATAAATAAAATGAGACAAATATTTTTACTTGGTTTGTAGCCTTCGGCTACTACTCCAAGGCCCTAGTGATCCTTGATCACGCACGGAGGGCAATTCACTAAAAACACTCCTCCTCGTTGGAGGTAGGAGTTTGACGATTACAAAAAACCTTCGAAAGAAAAGATAGAGAGACAAACCCTCTCTTCTATTAATATAAAGTGCAACGATAGAAAACCTCGATTAATAAAAGGAATTGCAATATTTAAAGAGACAACAAATTAAAATATCGACAACTAAAGAGTAGAAACTAAGCAAGGGTTGTTGACAACACTTTGTCGTAGAGTCGTCGGAGAATCGCGGAGTTGCAAAGGTTTTTGAGCACTTAGAGATGATGAAAACCTCTAGGAGAAGCCCTCCTTTTATAGCCTTTAAGCTCCTCATCGAATGGGTCTTCAACCAATAGGAATTGGGCACAAAACTCCTTGAAAAATGGTGATAAAGTTTGACTCCTCGAGGCTGATTTTTGACCATCGGTTGAACTGATTTCTTGGCTGGTTAAACTGATGGCTCAGCAATTGAACTGATCCTTGGCTGGTTGAACTGATGGCTTAGCAGTTGAACTGATCCTTGGTTGGTTGAACTGATTTTCAGACTTTTCGACTGTAATAAAGAGTTAGCTCAAAATATAAGTGAATTCGACGGCCACTTGCCATCCGATCTCAACATAGACCTTCCATGGGAAGTCTTGGTCGGATTGTCGCCTAAGGATGTCCCCGTATGAAGGACTCGACCTTACTTACGCTCACACACACGAGCTTACCTCAACATTTACCTTTGAAGCCTTGCTTTCGGTCTCCACCTGATTCCTTTGGCTCCCTCCGAAGTCCTCCCGGTGTCACCCGACCACTATAGTTCTCTCCGAGTGTCGCTGACCTTCGTCTTAGCTTAGCATTTCTGCATACTTGATTCAATTCGTGAGATAATGACATGAGCTTAACTTTGTATAGTTTGCTATAATCAAAACTCAGGTTCGACTTAGGTGCCTACTACACCAACAGTTTGGAGATCCGACAGTGGCTTCCTTGCCGGGGATTCAATCTCTGGTAATCCTCATAGGTGGAGGATGAAGGATTCGTCAAACGGTTGACGAATACCTCTCCGGAGAAGCGACTTTTGGGGACTCGGTTTTGAATCCAAATTTTGATTCGGATTGTGGTCTTCTCTCGATCACATCGTCTTCGACACGAGGCTAGTGACTCATACGAAGATGAGGCTCGTGACTTTGTAAAGTCATCCCGAAGGTACTCGACATGGATACGGATAGAGGCGATTCTAGCGAGGGTCGCTCCGGTTGATGTCTTTCCCGCTACATGTGATACGTAAGGTATACGTAGAATAAATTTCCTTTTATTGTAAAATTTGAAACTACGGTTATGTCTACACATGTTGTACTATGCATGCGTGTGATGTGTGTGATGCAATAAATTAGATTTATTGCTTTTTATTTCTTCCACTATGCACATGTTTACGAAACATGTACGAACACACACTCGCTGCGGTGCCGAAAACCCAACAGTGGTATCAGAGCCCAGGTTGTGTTTCGACATAATCGTAAAATTATTTTGCAATAGTCGTAATGGTATTTATGGAAATTTTCTACTTTTGGAAAGTTAGAAGTATTTAAGGAAATTTGCTAATTTTGGAAAGTCAAGAAGTATTTATGAAAATTAACATTATCCATAAATAAAATATTTGATTAGATTTGGAAATTTTTTTTCCTAATTTAATCATGATTTGATTAGGAAAATAAAATCTAAAATATATTTGATTTCCAAAAATAGTTTTGACAATTTAGGAAATTTGTTTCCTAAATTAAAAATTGACTTTCCTTAATTGAGACCTTCCATAAATAAAATATGTGATTAGATTTGAAAATTTATTTCCTAATTTAATCATGATTCGATTTTGAGAATCAAATCTTAAAAATATTTTATTTCAATAAATAGTTATGACATATAAGGAAATTTTATACATGCCATAATTGTATGTCATGTAATTGCATTAGATGCATATCATTATGTCATGCATGTCATAACATGTAGATGTATGTCATGTATGTCATGTCATGTAGATAATAGTTATTTGCATGCAAAGAGGATGAGACATAAAAACCCGTACTCAATATTAAAGCCTACACCTTCCATTAATATGGTTAGAGCCAGAGTTCTGTTTCTTGTTTGGGTTGTTGGACTCTCTCCAAGCCCTGCTCAAACCTGAACATGTTCAAACCATGAAATAGTTTAATACTAATATGGTAAGGGTCAGAGGGCAATCGTTAGCTTTGGTTGTTGGACTCTCTCCAAGCCGAGCTAATTGGTTGAATGCGCTCAAACCATATTAAAACTATTTCTCGATTAATGGGTTGGCTTTAACCTGAAGCATCAGCATGTTGGACTCTCTGCAAGGTCGATGTGAAGGGAGGTGAAGTTGGGTGCTATGCATATGATGCATACTTGTTAATGAGTTTACAACCCGATGTATGTGTGAATATTCAATTAGTTGATAGCACATTGTCATAGTTGCATATATGTGATACGCAATCGGTATACTTGATACCTACCATTGTAGCTATGAATGGCTTGTTGGACTCTCTCCTAGGTTGTTCGTATCTATGTTGGATATCAGCCCATTCAGAGATGGACCTACGATCTCCCGAAGTGATTTTTTGGGATTTTGAAATTCGAAAAATGAATGGGATTTATAAATGTATGTTGATGCATTTTAAAATCATTTTCTCATATATGCTCGTTTTGTATTTATAGGAAAATTATTTATCATGATGTCTTTGAATTTGCACTCTATCTTGGATTCAAATAAATTGACTGGGTCGAACTTCTTGGACTGACTTTTGGATTCAACCTGAGAATTATTCTCAAGGTTGAAAAGCTTGCGAATGTCCTCGAAGCGCCTCTTCCCGCTGATCCTAGTGACAATGCAACTCTGGACCAATTGTTGGCCTATCAGAAACATGTGACTGATTCTGAAATGATGAGTTGCTTCATGCAAGCCGAGATGGTACCTGAGTTGCAGAAGCAGCATGAGCATATGGATGCTCATACCATAGTCTTTCATCTTTATGAGTTGGTTGATGAGCAAGTGAGATTTGAAAGGTTTGAAGTCTCCAAGCTCCTCTCTTACCTCTGAGATGCAAGAAGATTCATCTGTGGTACTGCTCAACATGCTGAAGATTGTGGAGCCTTCTGTGAAGCATGAGCAGGGGACGGTGCTGTAAGTTGATTCCTCGAAGAAAGGTTCTAAGAAGAAGTCAAAGGAATAGCAGAAGGGGAAGAAAAAGGCTTAAAAGGCAAAACTAGCTCAAAAGGGCACTTGCCATCATTATGGCAAGGAGGGCTATTAGCGAAGAAATTGCAAGATTTATCTTGAGTCCATGAAGAAAAATAAGCCATTGGATGCCCTATCTTCTTCAGATATCTTCATTATTGATTGTCATTCTATTTCCTCAAACACATGGGTATTGGATACTAGGTGTGGCTCACATATATGTAATGACATACAAGGGCTACTGAATAGAAGAAGACTCGTCAAGAGAGAGTCAAATTTACGTGTTAGGAATGGGGCAAAGGTTGCTGCACTCGCCATCGGAACGTATTTATTGAAACTCCCTACAGGACTTGTCTTAGAACTGGACAATTGCTTTTATGTTCCTTCATTGATAAAGAACATCATTTCTATTTCTTGTTTAAATAGAAATTGTTACCATTTGACGTTTAGTAACAATTGTTGTTATATAACTTTGAATGACGTACTTTATGGGATTGGAACTTTGAGAAATGGTATTTATACGTTGGACGTATCCAGTGACATTTTCAATATCGAAGTGAGCAACAAGCGTGCTCAAAAGGATAATCAATTAGACTCTTACATGTGGCATTGTCGTCTTGTCCATGCAAGCAAGAAATGCATGTCCTAATTACATCGATGTAGAATTCTGCAATCATTTGAATTGGATTCATACGATACATGCGAATCATGCTTAAAAGGCAAGATAACTAAGTTACCTTTTACAGGAAAAGGTGAACGAGTGGGAGAGTTGCTAGGTCTAATACATACAGATGTATGTGGACCTATGTCAACTCAAGCTTTAGGAGGCTATAGCTACTTCATTACCTTCACCGATGATCACTCACGGTTTAGGTATGTGTTCTTGATGAAACACAAGTCTGAAGCCTTTTAAAAGTTCAAAGAATTCAGAAAAGAAGTAGAGAAACAACATGACAAGAGTATTAAAATACTTTGATCGGATCGAGGTGGTGAATACTTAAGTCAAGGGTTTCTTGATTATCTAAGAGACAATGGTATATTGTCTCAATGAACTCCGTCATATACACCACAGCATAATGATGTAATTGAGAGGCGTAACCAGACCTTGTTGGACATGGTCAGGTCAATGGTGAATCATGCAAATCTTCCCAAGTCCTTTTGGGGCTATGTACTTAAGACAACTGTTTACTTGTTAAACAGAATGCCAACCAAGGTAGTCTCCACTAATCCATATGAGATATGGAATAGTAAGAAACCTCATGTATCTTATTTGAAGATATGGGGTTGTCCTGCTTATGTGAAGAGGACTGTATCAAACAAATTGGATGCTAAGTCTAATAAATGTCTATTTATTAGACACCCTAAGGAAACAAGGGGTTACCAATTCTATCATCCTGTGGAACAAAAGGTGTTTGTTTCAAGGTATGTTGTGTTTCTAGAGAAAGAGTTTCTCTTGCAAGAAAACAGTGGGAGTGTTGTCGAGCTTGAGGAGGCTCGAGAGACTCAAATAGACAATTATGAGATACATGGTGAAGTATCACAGCCAATCGCTCATAGTGATGAGCCATCGGCTGGACCTATTGAGACACCACATCTTCATAGATCTGGTAGAACATACAATATTCCTGAGAGATATGGATTTCCTCATTGATGATGAGGAGCTTACCAGTTATGAAGAAGTGCTGACAAGTTCAGAAAGGGATAAGTGGCTTGGTGCCATGAAGTCGGAAATAGATTCCCTGTATGAAAACCAAGTTTGGAACTTGGTTGACCCACCTGAAGGCATAAAGCCTACAGGTGCAAGTGGGTTTTCAAGAAGAAAACCGACATGGATGGTAATGTGATTACCTATAAGGCTAGATTGGTGGCGAAAGGATATCGTCAAAAGCAAGGTGTTGATTATGACGAAACCTATTCGGCTGTTGCTATGCTTAAATCCATTTGGATGCTCCTGGCCATAGCGGCTCCTTATGATTGTGAGATATAGCAGATGGATGTGAAAACATCTTTCCTTAATGGAAACCTTCTCGAGGACGTGTATATGAAACAACCTGAGGGTTTCACATCGTTTGATAAAACCAAGGTATGCAAATTACGATGATCTATATATGGATTGAAGCAAACATCCAGGAGCTGGAATATCCGTTTTGATGAGACAATCAAAAACTTTGATTTCTCACAAAATTCAGACGAACCTTGTGCATAAAAGAAGGTAAGTGGGAGTGCAGTCGTGTTCCTAGTATTGTATGTCCGTGATATATTACTTATAGGAAATGATGTTTTAGTCTTACAGTCAGTTAAGATTTGGTTGCGCAAGACATTCTCCATGAAAGAACTGAGAGAAGCAACCTACATCCTCGGGATTAAGATCTATAGAGATAAATCAAAATGGTTGCTTGGTCATTCACAGTCTACATATATAACCGAGTGCTAAAGAGGTTTAGCATGTCGGAATCCAAGAAAGGTTTCCTACCCATCAGGCATGGGATACAGCTTTCGAAGTCTATGTGTCTGCGCACAGAAGACGAGAGGATTTGCATGAGTAAGATTTCCTATGCATCTGCAATAGGTCTATCATGTATGCTATGTTATGTACGAGGTCCGATGTATCATATGCTCTGAGTGTCACGAGTAGATACCAGTCTGATTTAGGAATGGATCATTGGGTGGCTGTTAAGATGATCCTTAAGTACTTAAGGAGAACTAAGGATGTGTTCCTAATATATGGAGAAGGGGACATGGTGATACGCAGGTATACGGATGCCAGCTTCTAGACAGACAAGGATTATTCCAGGTCTCAGTCTGGGTACATGTTCACCTTGAATGAGGGCGCAGTGAGTTGGAAAAGTTCAAAACAAGATACTGTAGCAGATTCTAGCACTGAGGAAGAAGACATTGCAGCTCTATAAGCAGCAAAAGAAGCGGTTTGGATCAAGAAGTTCATTTATAAACTTGGTGTGGTTCCAGCCATTGTTGAAGCAATACCGGTCTACTGCGACAACAATAGAGCAATTGCACAAGGGAAAGGGCCAAGGTCTCATCAACAATCCAAATATGTGCTTCACTACTATCATTTGATTAGAGAGATCATTAGTAGGAAGGAAATACAAATCGAGAAATCCCCATTGAAAGGAACTTAGCGGATCATTTGACTAAGGCATTACCTCAAAGTAATTTTGAGGGTCAAGTTAGAGCTTATGGTATTGGATACCATAGCGATTGGCATTAGGCCAAGTGGGAGTTTGTTAGTAATATATGAGAGATGTCCTAAAGCAATCGCCTTATGTTTGAACCATTTATATGATAAATAAAGATTCACTATTTAAGTATACATGTTTTCATGTATTTGATTAGATCTTAAACTCATTTACTGAATGTCCACGATACGATTCACAGCATGAGAGAATTTGTGATTGGATCACAACTAGTGAGTATCTCTACATGTGTAATTGTGATGTATCGGAATTTTCCCTAGTCGATAAATTGATGGATTTGGACAACATCAATTTTTTCGAGACTAGCACGAGGTATACTCCTTGGTGTATCCAAGCAGCTGATTCTCACTAGCTGGAGGTATTGTGATATCCGGAGTTAATCGTGGATGCTAGTTATGGTAACTAGTTAATTGGAGTGACCATCCGTAAGACTTTATATGGTTCTCTACATATATAGATATGTCAATGAAGTTCTTACTGTAGCTTAAGTGTGATGTTCCTTTGACTTGCGGTATTCAAGTCATCTTGATCATAAAGACTTATGCTTTGACATCTTAAGCAAGTGTCTCTGAGGAGATGTGGACCCGGGATGATTGGGTATAAGTCGAAGTGATCGAAGGTGTTTGAATAGCCTATAAAGGATTCACCACTCCTTGCGAGGAGATGTATACCCATGGCTTCTCGTCGGATTGTTACTAAAGACTTTGGCCAAAGCATTACATGTTTAGAGTAAGGTACTCTTGGATACATATGCAGTAACTAGAATCCGTAGGATGAGGAAATGATACTTGGGCTACATGTGACGTAGTCAACCTTGTGGGGGCTGACACTATAGACCATGTCCTGAATCAAGTGGGTATAAGATGAGTGAAGGGAATGTGACACGAATCATTATAGCTGCTGAAGGGTTTCAAAAATAGTTCTGGATTAACCATTGATCTTTTCGGTTAATTGGGAATCATGATGTACAACTAGGTGCCACTGATGATCGTTCTATAATTAATGGTTAATTATAGACGACCAACATAAATCGAGAACCTATTTGGTCACACGCACAATGAGCGTAATCTGAAGGATTTAAAATGAGCTTGAGAATGAGATTCTCAGACCGAGAGAAACTAGGTTTGGTTGGACCAAACAAGGAGCGAGCATGAAATCATTTCAATCGCAATGGAAGCATCGATGGGTCGTGTCTTATGAAGACATGATGGATGAACCAAATTGGTTTGATTCTAATCCAATGGTAGAGAATAATCCAAAAAGGTTTGGTTTTAAATGAATGAACCAAAGTTGGTTCGGTTTGTTTTAACTTAAAATTGACCAAATCAGTTTGGTTTATTTTAACTTAAATTAATGGAGCGGGTTAACGGGTTTTTGGTTATGAACCAATAACCATTAGGAGAATTTGTTCTCTATAAAAATAGGGTTTAAGGGTTTTGTGAAAACCTAATCTAATCTTGTCTCCCCTCTCCCTCCTCTCCTTATAGTCGGCACCCACCCCTTGCTGCCTTTTGCCGGCGATCCTCCGGCAACCCTCCGGTGATCTTCCTTGGCTCCGGCGACAAGGTCATCATCTATCTTTCCTTATTTGGCTGGCGCAACATCCTCTACCAAAGCTGTCCAGTTTTCTAGAGAGCTTGTTTCCTTCTTGTCAGAGCGTCGTTTTGACGACGTTTGGAGCTCCGACAGCGGCTTCCTTGCCAAGGATTCGATCTCTGATAATCCTCATAGGTGAAGGATGAAGGATTCGTCAAACAGTTGACGAATACCTCTCCGGAGAAGCGAGTTTTGGGGACTCAGTTTTGAATCCGAATTTTGATTCGGACTGTGACCTTCTCTCGATCACATTGTCTTCGACACGAGGCTAGTGACTCGTACCAAGACGAGGCTCATGACTTTGTGAAGTCATCCCGAAGGTACACGACATGGATACGGATAGAGGCGATTCTAGCGGGGGTCGCTCCGGTTGATGTCTTTCCTGCTACATGTGATACGTCAGGTGTACGTAGAATAAAATTCCTTTTATTGTAAAATTTAAAACTATGGTTATGTATACACATGTTGTACTATGCATGCATGTGGTGTGTGTAATGTAATAAATTAGATTTATTGCTTTTTATTTCTTCCGCTGCGGATATGTTTACGAAACATGTTTGAACACACACTCGCCGCGGTGCCGAAAACCCAACAGTGGTATCAGAGCCCAGGTTATGTTTCGACATAATCGTAAAATTATTTTGTGATAGTCGTTATTGTATTTTTGGAAATTTTCTACTTTTGGAAAGTTAGAAGTATTTAAGGAAATTTTCTAGTTATGGAAAGTCAAGAAGTATTTATGGAAATAAACATTTTCCATAAATAAAATATTTGATTAGATTTGGAAATTTGTTTCCTAATTTAATCATGATTTTATTTGGAATATCAAATCTAATATATATTTTATTTCCAAAAATAGTTTTGACAATTTAGGAAATTTGTTTCCTAAATTAAAAATTGACTTTTCTTAATTGAGACCTTTCATAAATAAAATATGTGATTAGATTTGAAAATTTATTTCCTAATTTAATCATGATTTGATTTTGAGAATCAAATCTTAAACATATTTTATTTCCATAAATAGTTATGACATATAAGGAAATTTTGTACATGCCATAATTATATGCCATGTAATTGCATTATATGCATATCATTATGCCATGCTTTTCATAACATGTAGATGTGTGTCATGTATGTCATGCCATGTAGATAATAGTTATTTGCATGCAAAGAGGATGAGACATAAAAACCCGTACTCAATATTAAAGCCTACACCTTCCATTAATATGGTTAGAACCAGAGTTCTATTTCTTGTTTGGATTGTTGGACTCTCTCCAAGCCCGACTCGAACCTAAACATGTTCAAACCATGAAATAGTTTAATACTAATATGGTAAGAGTCAGAGGTCAATCGTTAGCTTTGGTTGTTGGACTCTCTCCAAGCCGGGCTAATTGGTTGAATACACTCTAACCATATTAAAACTATTTCTCGATTAATGGGTTGGCTTTAACTTGAAGCATTGGCTTGTTGGACTCTCTCCATGGTCGATGTGAAGGGAGGTGAAGTTGGGTGCTATGCATATGATGCATACTTGTTAATGAGTTAACAACCCGATGTATGTGTGAACATTCAATTAGTTGATAGCACATTGTGATAGTTGCATATATGTGATATGCAATAGGTATACTTGATACCTACCATTGTAGCTATGAATGGCTTGTTGGACTCTCTCTAAATTTGTTCATATCTATGTTGGATATCAGCCCATTCGGAGATGGACCTACGATCTCCCGAAGTGATTTTTGGGGATTTTGAAATTCAAAAAATGAATGAGATTTATAAATGTATGTTGATGCATTTTAAAATTATTTTCTCATATATGCTCGTTTTGTATTTCTTGGATAATTGATTTATCATGATGTCTTTGAATTTGCACTCTATCTTGGATTCAAATAAATTGACTTAGTCGAACTTCTTGGACTGTCTTTTGGATTAAACCTGAGAATTGTTCTCGAGGTTAAAAAGCTTGTGAATGTCCTCGAAGCCCCTCTTCCCAGACATCCTAGTGACAATGCAACTCTGGACCAATTGTTGGCCTATCAAAAACATGTGACTAATTCTGAAATGATGAGTTGCATCATGCTAGCCGCGATGGTACCTAAGCTATGAAAGCAGCATGAGTATATGGATGCTCATACCATAGTCTTTCATCTTTATGAGTTGGTTGATGAGCATGTGAGATTCCAAAGGTTCAAAGTCTCCAAGCTCCTCTCTTACCTCTGAGATGCTAGAAGGTTCATTTGTTTTACAGCTCAACAGGTTGAAGATTGTGGAGCCTTCTGTGAAGCATGAGTAGGGGACGGTGGTGTAAGTTGATTCCTCGAAGAAAGGTTCTAAGAGGAAGTCAAAGGAATAGCAGAAGGGGAAGAAAAAGGCTTAAAAGGCAAAACTAGCTCAAAAGGGCACTTGCCATCATTATGGCAAGAAGGGCTATTGGTGAAAAAATTCCAAGATTTATGTTGAGTCCGTGAAAAAGAATAAGGCATCGGATGCCCTATCTTCTTCACATATCTTCATTATTGATTGTCATTCTATTTCCTCAAACACTTGGGTATTGGATACTGGGTGTGGCTCACATATATGTAATGACATACATGGGCTAAGGAATAGAAGAAGACTCGTCAAGGGAGAGTCAAATTTACGTGTTGGGAATGGGGCAAAGGTTGCTGCACTCGCCATCGGAACGTATTTATTGAAACTCCCTACATGACTTGTCATAGAACTGGACAATTGCTTTTATGTTCCTTCATTGATAAAGAACAACATTTCTATTTCTTGTTTAAATAGAAATGGTTACCATTTGACGTTTAGTAACAATTGTTGTTATATAACTTTGAATAACGTACTTTATGGGAATGGAACCTTGAGAAATGATATTTATACATTGGACGTATCCAATGACATTTACAATATCGAAGCGAGCAACAAGCATGTTCGAAAGGATAATCAATTAGACTCCTAAATGTGGCATTGTCGTCTTGGTCGTGCAAGCAAGAAACACATGTCCTAATTACACCGATGTGGAATTCTGGAATTGTTTGAATTGGATTCATATGATACATGTGAATCATGCTTAAAAGGCAAGATAACTAAGTTACCTTTTACAGGAAAAGGTGATTGAGTGGGAGAGTTGCTTGGTCTAATACATACTTATGTATGTGGACCTATGTCAACTCAAGCTTTAGGAGGCTATAGCTACTTCATTACCTTCACCGATGATCACTCATGGTTTGGGTATGTGTTCTTGATGAAACACTAGTCTGAAGCCTTTTATAGGTTCAAAGAATTCAGAAATGAAGTAGAGAAACAACATGACAAGAGTATTAAAATACTTTTATTGGATCGAGGTGGTGAATACTTATGTCAAGAGTTTCTACATTATTTAAGAGACAATGGTATATTGTCTCAATGGACTCCGTCATATACACCACAGCATAATGATGTAACTGAGAGGCGTAACCGGACCTTGTTGGACATGGTCAGGTCAATGATGAATCATGCGAATCTTCCCAAGTCCTTTTGGGGCTATGCACTTCAGACAGCTGTTTACTTGTTAAACAGAATGTCAACCAAGGTAGTCTCCACTACTCCATATGAGATATGGAATAGTAAGAAACCTCATGTATCTTACTTGAAGATATGGGGTTGTCCTGCTTATGTGAAGCGGACTGTATCAGACAAATTGGATGTTAAGTCTGATAAATGTCTATTTATTGTATACCCTAAGGAAACAAGGGGTTACCAATTCTATCATCCTGTGGAACAAAAGGTGTTTGTTTCAAGGCATGCTGTGTTTCTAGAGAAAGAGTTTCTCTTGCATGAAAACAGTGGGAGTGTCATTGAGCTTGAGGAGGCTCGAGTGACTCAAATAGACATTGATGAGATACCTGATGAAGTATCATAGCCAATCACTCATAGTGATGAGCCATCCGCTGGACCTATTGAGACACCACATCTTCGTAGATCTGGTAGAACATGCAATATTCCTGAGAGATATGAATTTCTCATAAGAGAATTGAACGACGTGTTGCTCATTGATGATGAGGAGCCTACCAGTTATGAAGAAGTTCTGACAAGTTCAGAAAGGGATAAGTGGCTTGAAGCCATGAAGTCAGAAATGGATTCCATGTATGAAAACCAAGTTTGGAACTTGGTTGACCCACCTGAAGGCATAAAGCCTATAAGGTGCAAGTGGGTTTTCAAGAAGAAAACCGACATGGATGGTAATGTGATTACCTATAAGGCTAGATTGGTGGTGAAAGGATATCGTCAAAAGCAAGGTGTTGATTATGACGAAACCTATTCGGCTGTTTCTATGCTTAAATCCATTCGGATGCTCCTGGCCAAAGCAGCTCATTATGATTATGAGATATGACAGATAGATGTGAAAACAACTTTCCTTAATGGAAACCTACTTGAGGACGTGTATATAATACAATCTGAGGATTTCACATCGGTTGATAAAACCAAGGTATGGAAATTGCAACGGTTCATATATGGATTAAAGCAAGCATCCAGGAGATGGAATATCCGTTTTGATGAGACTATCAAAAAGTTTGATTTCTCACAAAATCCAGATGAACCTTTTGTGTACAAGAAGGTAAGTGGGAGTGCAATCGTGTTCCTAGTATTGTATGTCGATGACATTTTACTTATAGGAAACGATGTTTTAGTCTT
Organism: Wurfbainia villosa; assembly: GCA_025175895.1. Lineage (NCBI taxonomy): Eukaryota > Viridiplantae > Streptophyta > Magnoliopsida > Zingiberales > Zingiberaceae > Wurfbainia > Wurfbainia villosa. The sequence goes on along the minus strand of CM046000.1, from coordinate 18,085,982 downwards.
ACAGTCAGTTATGTTTTGGTTGTCCAAGACATTCTCCATGAAAGACCTGGGAGATACAACCTACATCCTTGGGATTAAGATTTATAGACATAGATCGAAATAGTTGCTTGGTCTTTCGCAGTCTACATATATAGACCGAGTGCTAAAGAGGTTTAGCATATCGGAATGAAAGAAAGGTTTCCTACCCATCTGGCATGGGATACAACTTTCGAAGTCTATATGTACGCGCACAAAAGAAGAGAGGATTTGCATGAGTAAGATTTCCTATGCATCTGCAATAGGATCTATCATGTGTGCTATGTTATGTACGAGGCCCGATGTATCGTATACTCTGAGTGTCACGAGTAGATACCAGTCTGATCTAGGAATGGATCATTGGGTGGCTGTTAAGACGATCCTTAAGTACTTAAGAAGAACTAAGGATGTGTTCCTAATATATGGAGAAGGGGACATGGTGATACGTGGATATACGGATGCCAGCTTCTAGACAGACAAGGATGATTCCAGGTCTCAGTCTGGGTACATGTTCACCTTAAATGGGGGCACAGTGAGTTGGAAAAGTTCCAAACAAGACACTGTAGCGGATTCTACCACTGAGGCATAATACATTGCAGCTCCGGAAGAAGCAAAAGAAGCGGTTTGGATCAAGAAGTTCATTTATGAACTTGGTGTGGTTCCAGCCATTGTTGAAGCAATACCGGTCTACTGCTACAATAATGGAGCAATTGCACAAGCGAAAGAGCCAAGGTCTCATCAACAATCCAAACGTGTGCTTCGCTGCTATCATTTGATTAGAGAGATCATTAGTAGGAAGGAAATATAAATCGAGAAAATTCCCACTTAAAGGAACTTAGCGGATCCTTTGACTAAGGCATTACCTCAAAGTAAGTTTGAGGGTCATGTTAGAGCTTATGGTATTGGATACCATAGCAATTGGCATTAGGCCAAGTGGGAGTTTGTTAGTAATATATGAGAGATGTCCTAAGGCATTCGCCTTATGTTTGAACCATTTATATGATAAATGAAGATTCACTATTTAAGTATACATGTTTTAATGTATTTGATTAGATCTTAAACTCATTTACTGAATATCCACGATACGATTCACAGCATGAGAGAATTTGTGATTGGATCACAACTAGTGAGTATCTCTACATGTGTAATTGTGATATATCAAAATTATCCCTAGTCGATGAATTGATGGATTTGGACACCATCAATTTTGTCGAGACTAGCACGAGGTATACTTCTTGGTGTATCCAAGCAGCTGATTCTCACTGGCTGGAGACATTGTGATGTCCTGAGTTAATCGTGGATGCTATTTATGGTAACTAGTTCATTGGAGTGACCAGCCGTAAGACTTCATATGGTTGTTTGCATATATAGATATGTCAATGATGTTCTTACTGCATCTTAAGTGCGATGTTACTTTGACTTGCGGTATTCAAGTCATCTTGATCATGAAGACTTATGCTTTGACATCTTAAGCAAGCATCTCTGAGGAGATGTGGACCCGGGATGATTGGGTATAAGTCGAATTGATCGAAGGTGTTTGAATAGCCTATAAAGGATTCACCACTCCTTGTGAGGAGATATATACCCATGGCTTCTCGTCGGATTGTTACTAAAGTCTTTGGCCAAAGCATTACATGTTTAGAGTAAGGTACTCTTGGATACATGTTTAGTAACTAGAATCTGAGGACGAGGAAATGATACTTGGGCTCGATGTGACATAGTCAACCTAGTGGGGGCTGACACTATAGACCATGTCCTGAATCAAGTGGATATAAGATGAGTGAAGGGAACGGGGCATGAATCATTATAGTTGCTGAAGCATTTCAAAAATAGTTCTGGATCAACCGTTGATCTTTTCGATTAATTGGGGATCATGATGTACTACTAGGTGCCACTCATTATCGTTCTATAATTAATGGTTAATTATAGACGGCCAACATAAACCGAGAACCTATTTGGTCACATGCACAATGAGCGTAATTCGAGGGATTTAACATGAGCTTGAGAATGAGATTCTCAGACCGAGAGAAACTGGGTTTGGTTGGGCCAAACAAGGAGCGAGCATGAAATCATTTCAGTCGCAATGGAAGCGTGGATGGGACGTGTAATATGAAGTCATGATGAATGAACCAAATTGGTTTGGTTCTAATCCAATGGTGGAGAATACACCAAAAGGGTTTGGTTTTAAACAAATGAACAAAAGTTGGTTCGGTTCGTTTTAACTTAAAATTTACCAAATCGGTTTGGTTTATTTTAACTTAAATTAATGGAGCAAGTTAACGAATTTTTGGTTATAAACAAATAACCATTAGGAGAATTTGATCTCTATAAAAATAAGGTTTAAGGGTTTTGTGAAAACCTAATATAATCTTGCCACTCCCCTCTACCTCCTCTCCTTGTAGTCGGCGCCCAAGCCCTTGCTGCCTCCTACCGGCGATCCTCCGGTGACCCTTCGGTGATCTTCCTTGGCTCCGGCGATAAGGTGAGCATCTAGCTTTCCTTATTTGGCCGGCGCAACATCCTCCACCAAAGCTGTCCAGTTTTCTGGAAAGCTTATTTCCTTTTTGTCGGAGTGTCGTTTGGACGACGTTTGGAGCTTCGACAGCGGCTTCCTTGCCGGGGATTCGATCTCCGATAATCCTAATAGGTTAAGGACCAATGATTCGTCAAACGGTTGACGAATACTTCTCTAGAGAAGCAAGTTTTGGGGACTCAATTTTGAAACCGAATTTTGACTCGGACTGTGATCTTCTCTCGATCACATCGTCTTCGACACGAGGCTAGTGACTCATACGAACACAAGGCTTGTGACTTTGTGAAGTCATCCCGAAGGTACTCGGTATGGATATTGATAGAGGCGATTCTAGCTAGGGTCGCTCCGGTTGATGCCTTTCCCACTACACATGATATGTCAGGTATACATAGAATAAATTTCCTTTTATTGCAAAATTTGAAACTACGGTTATGTCTACACATGTTGTACTATGCATGCGTGTGGCGTGTGTGATGTAATAAATTAGATTTATTGCTTTTTATTTCTTCTACTGCGCACATGTTTACGAAACATCTTCGAACACACACTCGCCGCGGTGCCGGAAACCCAACACTAATCGCCAACACAAGCACGACAAGTTGGTCGGCTCCAACATCCATCTGCCAAAGTTCAAGAGGGAATTCGCTTGGTGGAAAAAGAGAATGGAGGTATTTTTTGAAACTGACTTTGAAATTATGCTAATTATAGAAAACAGTTTCAAGTTGCCTAAGGATGAGGAAGGGGAGCCACTAGAGAAATCGAGATGGACAAAGAAGCAAAGAGAGGAGTACTTGGCGAATTCAAAGGTCAAGCACCATTTGTACAATGTGCTCCCTCAACAAGAAGTAAATCGAATAAAAGAATGTGCTAGCGCCAAAGAGATGTGGGAGAAGCTTGTAGAACTTCATGAAGGCACATCTGAGGCCAAGCTAGCAAGAAGAGATGTTCTCCGCTCCCAACTCAATAATATCAAACTCGATAAAGGGGAGAAGGTAACATTTTGACATTCTCATTTTAAAGAAATTCTTAACGGTTTATCTACTGTAGGAGAGAAGCTCTCGAATAGGGACATGATCATGAAGGCAATTGATGCATTCCCTCGATAATCAAGGTGGAGTTCCATGGTGGACTCATTTTATATCTCAAAGAATCTAGAGGTAAGTACTCTAGATGAATTTTTCTGCACTATGGAATTACATGAGTCTAGGCTTGAAGGAATAGTTGAAGATCAAATCAAGCCGTCAAGGGGAGTTGCATTAATGGCTGACAAGGGAAAGAAGAAGAAGAAGGAGATTGCACCGTCATCATCCGATGAATCCTTCTCCTCCTCTATGGATAGCAATGAAGATGCTTACATGTTAAGGAAGGTAAGATGTGCACTTAAAAGTTTTAGATTTAACAAGTCTAATGATAGGAGAAGAAGGCCAAGAAGAAAGATAATATGCTACAATTGCCAAGGAGAGGGACATATAAGAGATGATTGTCCCCTCTTGAACAAAAGCAAAGAAGAAAGGAGGAAGAAAGAAGAGAAGAAGAAAGGGAACAAGGAGGATGAAAAGAAAACCAAGGAAAAAGGGAAGGTCAAGGCACACAAGGCAACATGGGATGATCGTTCATCTTCATCGGAGGAAGATCAAGCCTTCACAAGACTTGCCTTAATGGAAATAGAAGATCTAGACTCCACCTCCTCCGAGGAAGAAGAAAGAAGTTCAAGTGAGGAGGAGAGCTCAAGTGAAGGGGGAACATCTACCTCATCGGAATCAGAAAAAGAAGATTGGGTAAGTGAGGTAACGAATCTTCCTCCCAAGAAAGTTATTTCCATGATTACTAGTTTAACTAAGGACTTATTTAGGGCAAAAAAGAAAAACAAAAGCATGCAAAATGAAATTAAGGCCCTAGAAGAAAAGCTAGAAAAAGCATGCTTAAATATTAATCATAATGCTTCTTCTTCTAGTTTTGATAATGCATGCTCACATGATGATTATATTCCTTTTAATGTTAATGATGCATGTATTGAAGAAAATAAGGCCTTAAGGGAAAAGGTAGATCATTTAACTAAGGCCTTAGAAAAATTCACAATTGGCTCCAAAGGGATAGTTTCAATAAGAAAGGATTAGGCTATAAGGGAAACAAAAATGAAAAGGCCTACCATTGCCTAATTGCTAGGGGTCAAGCTAAAAATACAATGGTAGCTAGAAAATGAATCCCAAAGGAATACTTAGTGAACCCTATTGGAAATAATCTATATTGGGTTCCTAAGTCCATCCTTAAGGGGTAGGAAAACCTAGGATAGTCAACCATGAGTGGACTTATTTTATATCATGTAAAATGGTTGCCTTAGGATGACATGGAAGATAATTTTTAATTTATAGTGTTGGGTGATGATAATGTGATCATAATATGAAATCATGTATAATATTTGTTTTATGATCATGATGTGTAATAAATTGAAGATATATTATCATGATTGATAATACATGTTTTATGATCATGTTTGGTGTTTTTGGATGATAGATACTTAACCTTGGTAGAATTGCATGAAAATTGATGGTTAAGTATAATACCTTTAGGTACATCTCACACTCACTATAGGTTAACTTGATTGAAAACATAGCATGAGTGAGATGTTACGTTGGTACAAATGCCCATTAATGCTTATGGCATTTAGATGGTCATTTACATGTATCATGTCATATTAATCATAGACCAACTATGGGGAAAGTAAATGTTTAATCAATGGACATATTACCCATAGATCATAGTTGGATATTTTAAATGATTTAAAAATATTTCATGTTTTATAAATAGTGAGTTCATGTTTTGAAAAGTTTCAAGGCAAAACTAGACTTTCAAGTTGATACAAAATTGAGTCTTTTTCAAACTTTTGAGTTTTTGCCTAATTTTTGAAAATATAATGAATTTTCATGAAAAATACTTTTTCACTGATAGAGGGACTTATTATAAATATGTTCCCCAAATTTCATGATTTTTCTAATTTTCTATAATTTATGGTGCATTTTTGAATTTCATTCAAAAAATTAGAAAATTCTGAAATATGGTTGCCAGTCGACTGATGCTCTGATTCAGTCGACTGATGTACTGTGCCCAAGCATAGTAAGCTGCTATATCAGGTTTTTAACTTGATGTTTGGTATTTTCTTCCATTAGACTTGATGTCATGCTTGTATAACATTTGTATAATGTTTTTGATGGTGTCAAAGGGGCATAAATTGTGAGTTTAAGTTAATCATGCTAAGGGGAAATTTAGCATGTCTTAAGGGGGAGTTGCATGTTGAAGGGGGAGTTGTGATACTCATGTTTACTTGCATGCTTTCTTGCCTTATGTTTTTATGTTATTGTTTTACCTAACTTAAACGGATTGCTACACATCAAAAAGGGGGAGATTGTTAGGGAAATCAGTTTTGATGTGTGTGGAAAAGGATTTAAGTTAGGTTAATTATGGATTTGATATGTGCGTTGAAGTCGTGCAGGACATAGTAATTTGCACATGGATGGCTTGACAAAGCATTGGCAAGATTCACTATTTCATGACTCAGTCCTTGAGTCGGTGAAGGATAGCATTGCGGAAGTCACGCGCTTGGTGCATCCGAGGGACCGCTGGACGAGAAGCATTAGAGTGAAGCCAAAGCAAGTAGACTTCAAGATAAGATGTGAAGGATGGATTACAAAGTCATGCGCTTAATGCATCTGAGGGACGTGGTCGGACAAAGAGAACTTCAAGGTGAGAGACTCCAAGGGAAGATGAGAGTGAGTGATTGTAACCCGAGACGGGGTAGCTTATAGGTGAACTTGGCCGAATGGCTAAGTCAAGTGTCGAAGGCTCAACCAAATGTTGGTTTGAGGTTTTACCCGACACCCGCCGATCCATAGATGGCGCTGATCGCTCTAAATCGATTGGACTTGACCGGTGTCGGTGGGCTAGTTTTCGCCAAATAGTCATTGCCAAGGAATGCCGGGCCGATCGATCGCGCGCCACCTGATCGGTGATGGCGAGGGTTTCAAGCCTGAAACATTGGAGAGTCATCGCTCCCGGGCACTCAATCGTTGGCTCCATCACCGATCGGTGATGGGAAGATCACCGATCGATGTGGGAGTCGTTGGTTGGAATCCAACATGGATGAAGCCGTTGCGAGGCAACGACTCTAGTAGCAGTCGACTGATGGCGGCATTAGTCGACTGCTCAGTGCCCAACGGGAAGAATGACCTCTTCTCTATAAGAAGATTCCTTTGCTCATCTTGGGGGGTTAATGCTTCAACTCTAAACTACTCCCAAGTGCCCTAAACGTTTTCTACTCTTCTTACTTTCTCTTATTTCAATTCTATTATAATAAGAGAGATCTTGTAAAGAAAAGGTTTACCTCCACCTTGCTTAGTGCCAAGGAGAGATTAGTGCATTTGTTAAGGAGTGATTCACCTTGGAATGAATCGGGTCGTGGATTAGCGGTAAGGGCCATGAACCACGTTACGCAATTGTGTTAGTGTTTGTGCTTCCTTTTCTATTGCTTTAGCTTAATGGTTTTAATCCTTTGTTAGCATTACATTTTCGCTGCGCTAATGAGCTTGTAGATGAGAAATCAATGAACGATCTTCACCATCAATGATAAGAGGCTATTCACCCCCCTCTAGCCGGCCACTGATCCTCCCACAATTTATGGAGTAGTTTCTTCGATTCTAGGATTAGGGAGTAATTTGTGTGCATAGAACTTGTTATTTCAAATTAAATTCTGTTATTGAGTTTATATTTGCAATTTTTATTAGTTTAGACCGATATCTATGTGTTTTGGTTTTCTATCTACTGTGCTTAGCCGATACAAGGGGTGATAGCCCTCGTATCTAAAACATAGGGAAATTAAAGAGGGACCTAGGGGTAGGCCTCATCTCCTGTAACTGTGGATAGAACGGTGCGATAAAATTGGAAATGATTCGTCGCAGGGATTGATTCGGCATTCTCGTATCGCCGATCCCGTCCTTGTAAGGCAGAGATAGCTCCCGATAGATGCGAAGGCTCATCGGGGGAGTGTATGATGTCCCTTCCACAAGGCCATAGTTAGACATTTAGACAATGCTCAATTGATAGCATGTTTTGTGACACGCAAGCGAAACTGAAATCCTAGAATCCCTTCCAATCACTCGCAGCAAGCCTTTTCTTCTTCCGTGTGACACTGTATTGATTTAGGACTGTCGACAACCCTCGTAATCACAAACATTAGATTTGACTTCTGAATAATAACGTCCACCGAATAGATCGGTACTCGAATCTCAGTCCCTGTGGGATCGATAAATCTTTTTATTACTTGATGACATCTATGCACTTGTGGGCGTTGAGCGCGAGCGTGCGCTTCGAGTCCTCAATGGTCTCCGTCGTGAGATTTGAGGTTGAATTTGCGTGCATCAACCAACATAAACTGAGAACCTATTAGATCACACACACTGCGAATCCTTCGAAGAGACTTAAAATGAGTTTGAGAATTAGATTCTCAAGATCGAGATAGATCAAGTTTGGTTGGACCAAACACATGACAAATATGGAAACATTTGTCAAGTCAGAAATGCGAAAGGAGAACGTCTTAAGAAGATTGATTGGACCTTAAAAGGTTTAATTATAAACCAAACCCATTTGGTTTTAATTAAAAGAGCCCTCTTTTGGTTAAGGGCCCAATTAGGGTTTAATGTATGAGATTAAGCCTTAATGGTTATGGGATTAGGGATTTGATCCACTAACCTATAACCTATAACCTATTAGGATTAGTGCCTATATAAAGGGATATAAAGGCTAAACCTAATGAATAGAAGTCATTAAGGCCCTCTTTCTCAACCTATCCAAACTCTCTACCCTCTTCCTTCTTCTTTGTCGTCAGCCCTAGCAAGGCTCCCTATTGTTTAGGTCGGGCCAACTCCTCCCCAAGGAAGTGGTGAACTCCGACCAAGTCTACCTCAAGGTGGATTGACCATTCGTCCAAGGCTTGGAACAAAGGTTTCTTCCTTTGTGCCGTTGGTTGAACCTAGGAGAATTAGGGTTTGGTGTTCCATCGACCATCAAGGAAATAAGGGTTGTTTCCCTCTTTAAAGGCCAGCCACTCTAGGTTTTAGGGATGTTATTGTCGCTTATTGAAGCTTCAAAAATAGCAGCTAATTCCGACACGAATCGACAACCTTACGAAGGTTGTTCGAGGACTCGTTTGTGTCATAAAATGAGTCGGCGATTGCTCTCTGATCACCCGACCTTCTTGCTTTATCTAGTAGCGAAGAGAAGGTCAAACTCATGTCTTTGTGAAGTTGTCCCTCTGAAGATTTAACATGGATAATATAGAGACGAAGCTCTACGAGCATCGTACGGTTGATGCCCTTCTTGCTCGTCATCATCCGAAAGGTATACCTAGAGTAAAATTTATTTTATTCTTATTGTATGTAAAATTTTATCTGGCGGATATGTCCGCACGTGTTGTAATCCTGCATACATGGGTTTAAGTGTTGTAATAATTTAGGAAAGTATTACATTTTTCATTCGCTGCGTTCATTTGTGAAATGACAAAAGTATATCTACGTGTCGGCCATAACCCAACAAAATTTTTTTTCACTATCTGCATCACTAAAATCAAAAGAAGTCATCAAATAATTCTAAAGTTCCTATTTACAACATGAGGATTTTAATGGACGTTTCATCCACTCTTTTAGTAAAAATTGTATTTTTCTAAGTTTTATATTATTATTACTAATATTTTGAAGTTTCAATACATTACATTTTAATCCATATTTTAAACTATATTATTTAGAAATTTCATATAAATTATTTTTAGTAGTTTGTACAAGATAAGAATAATCTTTTATTAAAATTAAAATATCATAATACATAACTAACATTTCGTATAACACATCTAACTTTAATATAGGCTCTAAACCAAATACAACTAAATAAATATCAGGAATATAATAAAAATATTTTTTTCTATTTTATTTTCATTGTTAACATGTAAGAAGATAAAAATTCATTGTTAGTATATTCATTTAAAATTAAAGCTATATTATAAAAAGTTATCATAATTAATTGAGAATTACGATAATAAACACTAGAAAAATGTTCGATTGTATCATTAAATACTTTTAAAATTTTATAAATAAGGATTAATAATTATTTTAGAAAAATATAAACATAATAATTCTTTATATTCAAATAAATCTTGTAGCAATTGATTAGTTGAATTCCAATGAGTTGATACATCATGTGGAAAATTTTTAGGTCTTATTCCATTAATTTTACAAAATTTATCTCATTGTTTCTTCTTTTAGGATGTAACCATAAATAAGAAATTTTAATTTTAATTGATTTTCTAAAATTTTTAATCCATCTTGAACACATAAATTTAAAATATGACATACAGAGCGAATATAGAAAAAATGCACCACCAATAGTAAATTGATAAATTAATTTAAGTTCATCTATACTTACAGTATTAGAACTAGCATTATCATTTGAAATTGAAAATATTTTATTAAATAATTTTTTTCTTCTAAAATTAAATATAATAATTAAAAAAATATTATAAGTAGTGTGTGATTCGCTAAAACCTTAATATAATAATATAAATTTTTGGATTATCCATGAGCTATCGATCCAATGATAAGTTATACCAATATAGGAATGAGTTTACCAATGATCGCTCCAAATACCTAAATATAAAAATACTTTATTATTTAATTTACTAAATTCTTCAATTAAATTACTTTTGTTGGTGCAATCGACCCAGGTCACGATTGACCATACTCGAGTTTGACTCGAGTATTGTTTTGATGTTTGTCGATGAGTTGACCATTATTTAAAAATGGGTCGACTAAATGGTTGACCATACAATGGGAAAGTCTAAGTCATGAGTACTTGGGATGGAAAGTCCAAGCTTGAGTCTTGGCAATTGGAAAGTCCAAGTCTTGAGTACTTGGCATGGAAAGTCCAAAAATGGGTCTTGGCAAGGGAAAGTCCAAGCTTAAGTCTTGGACATTGGAAAGTCTAACATGGAGTTGGCATAGAAAGTCCAAGGGTGTAGTCTTGGTCATGTAAGTCCAAGTGTGTAATCTTGGCAGTGAAAGTCCAAGTCAAGGGTACTTGGCATTTGGGAAGTCTATGGATTGATATTGGTGGCATAAAGTCCAAGGGTGGAGTCTTGGCAGCATAAGTCCAATGGTTGGTGTCGTAAAGTCCAAGCGTGTGTCTTAGCAGCGTAAGCCCAATGTCCCTTGGCGATATTGACTAGCTTATCATCAAAATAACCGATGGAAGCACCTGAAGGCTAGCGTATGAATGAACAAGTCATGGATGATTTGGTGGGATCCAATAGGCGTGAGGTAGATGGAGGTGGCTAGAAGGCTTCGGTCTAGGCTAAGGGTGGTCTAGCAAGTATGAGGGCATCATACTTGGGGTAAATATCATGGTTGAAGTTTAGCAGTCGACTGGGGTTATGGACTAGTCAACTGATCAAGTGTTTGACACTTGGCAGCCGAGTCAACTCTTGGCAGTCGACTGGGATTATGACCAGCTGACTGATTGGAGTCGACTGGCGATCGAGTAGCCTATGTAGTCTACTACCATGGTATGGTAGTCGATTGGCCTTGAGTAGTCGACTGCCATGTAGGGCAGTCGACAGCTGCTAGCTTTAGTCGCGAGGCAGAAAGCTCGGTAGCTAACTGAGCAATCGGCAATTGGTATGATCAGTCAACTGCTAATAAATGGCAGTCGACTGCCACTATATCCATTGGCTGGAATGCAAATGTGGATTAAGTCATTGTGAGGCAATGACTACAGGAGCAATCGACCAGGGACTTTTGGCAGTCGACTGCTAGGTAAAAATCAACCTGAGTTGCAGCTTTAAAAGGAGCACGAAGGTGAGGTTTTTGGTCATGGTTCTTAAGGCGATTTGAAGGGGAATTGCTGCTGTAATCTAGACCTTCAAGGCACTTCGTAAGCAACTAAAGATCAAGCATTCAAAGTATTCTTATAAAGTATTTTTCTTTACTTGTATATCCTTTTATCTTTGTAATCGCTTGTATCTTTCATATTACTGTTGTAATCTTTTGTACGAGGTTTCTCCACCTCCGGTGTGTCACCGTGGAGTTTTATTAGTGGTGTGTGCATCAATAGAGCTCATTGAGCTCACCCCATGGAGTAGGAACTCTAAGATTCCGAACCACGTATATTCATGTGTATTGTGTACTTATTATTTTGTATTTGTTTTATCATTATATATTCCTCTGTGTACACTAACAATTATAGCAAGGATGCGGTCGAATTCCATCAAGCGAATGAACGCGCCATTCACCCCCCCCTCTAATGCTCACCGAAGTTCCTACAACTTTTTTCTTGTTTAACTAATTTTTTAATTGTACGAGTAAGTGTAGTTCTAGGAACACGTTTAGCAGATGGATTAAGAGATTTTTGGCAAAAGTTTTCAAATGTTCATTTAGACTCAAAACTAAATGAATTATGTTCTAGATAAACGAATCTAGCTAATGACTACCTTAATTTAAGATCAGAATATTTGAATAAATTTTGTATACATACCTTCAGTGGATGAAAAAACTTGAAAAGTTGCATTTGAGAATAGTAGATCTCAAATTTCATCGGGTGCTTTATTTCGACATGTCGCTTTAACGACCCATAACCATCATTCGATTGAAATTTATACAATGCATTATAATATTTATATTTTGCCTACATTTCATCGGAGGAATAAAATAACTTTCTCAAAATATTTAGTAAATCTTGATGATTTTAAAGGTAAAGGATCCCACACCTTGGAAGTTTCAGTACTTCCTTGTGTGTCGATTGTCGAAAATTACTCTGGTTCATCATCAATGAATTGAACCTCTTTGGACTCTAGATCAACATTCGAAATGAAGACATCCTTCCTCTTCTGAGGTTGAGATGAACTACCTTCCATTGAAATTTAAGTCAGAGAATTAAAGATGATTGAAATTGGATAATTGAAAGCACTTGAAATAGTGAAATTGAGAGAGGAGTAGGAAGATGAGATGAAAATGAGCCTTCTATATATAGAGTTTGGAGCATAATGAACACTAAATTGTAGTAATTGACAAAAAAATGGTCAAATGATCTTGATCGTCGAAAAAAAACTTTTAACCATTTGGAATCAGTGATTCCAATGACTATTTTTTAAAAAAAAATTAACCATTCAACTAGAGATTTGGACCACAGATTCAACGATTCTAGGCTGGTAGAATCGTAACTGGCATGTCCCTTGATAGGTCAGTTTAGGTTTTAGTTCGTTAACCCAGGTCAATGAATAATCGACCCATTGACTCGATTATGGACTTGGTTGGATCTAAGCTGGACCCACCATGTGGTTAGGTCTAGCTTCATGAACCATCATTGCATTGAAAACTAGAATGAAAGCTTTCAAAAGTTGATTGTCCAGCTTAGGTGTACTCAAATTGAAGATTGCTGAACACTAAATAATATGATCTATAATTTTAATATATTATTAAATAATTTTAAATTAAATTATACTATATTACTTATATATATGTGTAAATATGTAAGGATTGACAAGAATATTCAGATACCCGATGACTCGAGATTTTTTAAAGTACAGTAAAAAAATGATATAAGACATATAAGAGATCGAAAATGATCAAGAGGATTGAAGATAGTAATGTTGGGATGTATACTGAAAGCCTAGCTCTTTTGTATGAACATCTTTATTTTGAAATAAGAATCACATGATCATTGTTTGCACTTTATTTATATATGTGCATATTGTCTAATACTTTATATTATAGATAACATGGTGCTTGGGTGTGGCACAGAAGATCATGTTATCAGTCCCTTGTAGAGTATAAGTAAAGGCTCACAACCAAGATGGTTTTGGACAAACCATTGGCATGGTTGTAGTGTAGCTTGGTATTGTTTTGTCTTGAACATAGAGTTACACTAGTACACTTAGGTGTATTGAGCAGGACCGACATAGAGGTGATTCAATTTATTGCTGACTACATAATTGAATCGGACCTTGGATATTATGTTGTACATGCTCTTAATCCCGATATAATAATGGGCACATGTACTTAGTATTTATTTCTTTGATTTACCAATGGGTGAGATTTAGATGGATTAAATCAATATGCCCGGTACGTTGGGAAATGATATTATTTACATGGTGTGTTGTTGATTATAGGAGGAAACCGTGTCCTATATATTAGGTTGATGATGTCCCCTTGAGGAGCTCATAAGGTTCATCATGTAAACCCTGCAGGTTGACTTAGTCAACATGATGATAAGGTTGAGTGGTACTACTCGAGGAGTTAGATGTTAATTAATTGATGGTCAGTAAATCAATTAATTGATGGACATTCGATATCTTAAACACGGGGAGATGGATGTACAAATAATATATGGAGCCCATATTAATTTATGGGGGTTGGTGAGGTAGTTCAATGATGATCCTCTAGTGGAATGGAACATCATTGATGGATCAAGTTTGTGTGGTTCCGATCCATCGGGTGGCCAAAACCCAACTCCTCCTCATGGTCCCTATCGTAGCCTAATATAAACCTCATGAAGTCTAGATCAAATGATGGAAAACAAATCTCTAGATCCGACGGTTGGGATTAAAACCCTAGAACCGACGGTTGAGATTAAATCTCTAGATCTGACGGTTGAGATTAAAACCCTAGAAATGACGGTGGAGATTAAACCAAGGCCTAAACCTAACTCTATATATATAGGCTTAAGGTGGGCGGCAAAAAATATGATGGATGATGGAAATTAGGGTTTAGCCTCTCATTGCTTGGGCGGCAAGAAACCCTAAGGAGGAAACCCTAATTGGATTAGGGTTTGGCTCTTTGGTTGGGCGGCATGAAATGGAAGGGAGAGTGGGCAGCAACTTGTGGAGGATCTCTTCTTCTTCCAAGAGGTGGCCGACTCCTAGATCTCTTCCCTTCACCTTGGTTGGGCGGCAAGAAAGCCTAAGGAGGAAACCCTAATTAGGGTTTGCCTCCTATGGTTGGGCGGCTAGGGTTTGCAAGAAGGTGGGCGGCATCTATAGGAGAGGAGATCTTCTTCTTCCTAGGGAGTGGCCGGCTCCTTCCTCTATTCCCTCCACCTTGGCCGGCGCCCAATGTATTCCTCTTCTCCTCTTCATTCCATCTTGGCCGGCGGCACTAGAAGCTAGGGTTTGTCCCTAGTTTGGTTCCTTGGTGGTTTCCATTTTGGTCTCTCTATTCTTGGGGCCGGCGGCATCAATCCTTTGCGGATTGGTGGTTGGCTCAAGCAAGAAGGGAAAGAGAGTTCTTCTTTCTTTGGATTGAAGAAGATCTAGGAAGCTTCAACTTGTGGAGGATCTTCGCCCACACAAAGTCTACAAGAGAGTTCTTCTTTCTTTGGATTGAAGAAGATCTAAGAAGCTTCAACTTGTAGAGGATCTTCGCCCACACGAAGTCTACAAGGAGGTTAGGACATACAATAGAAGATCAAGAGGTATAAAAGTTTTACAACTTTTATTATTGTTCTTTGCATGTTCTTATTGATATGCTAGCTTATGTTCTTTATGTTAGTATGTATTGATTATACTAGTTTACATTTGTATGTATTTGTATAATCATGGACCCCGAAGATAAACACAAAAATCAGCGATCCGTCCGTCGTCTCTTCCGCGACTAATCGACTAGAAGAGTTGATTGCTTGAACAACAAGTTTGTTCAAGCGATCGCTCGAGTCGTTAGCACGACGATGAATTGGTTGAGCTTAGGAAACTCATCCCATCCGGATTAGTTTTCATTAGTGAAAATTTTAATCCGGGGACATGGGAGCCAATGAGCCTCCGAGGGCTAGCATGATTTCCAACAAGTAAGACTTGAAGCAAAAGAAACAAGGATGAAAAAAGTGTGGGGAGTATTGGGATTACAATCAAAGTCACACATTGGTAAGACATGGAAAAGTTCATGTGCTTAGAAGATGAAAAGATATCTCCATTGGTATGAGACAATTTGGGTAATGCCCAAAAATAAAACCATGTGAGCTTAGGCCTAAAGTGGGCAATATCATATCATTGTGGAGATACGTGAATCTTATAGGCACCAACAATTGATATCAGAGTCATGATCTATGTCAATCCATGAATCTCGAACGAAGGAAGTGGAACTCCCATGTTTGAATCAAAAGAACCAGATACCAGATAGGAAGTCCAATTGGGTTAGGAGAACCGAACACCTAGTAGGAAGTCCAGTTGGGCCAGAGGAGCTGGATAATTGACAGGAAGTCCATCTGGGTCAGGAGGACCAGCCAGTTGGCAGTAAGTCCTAGTGGATTGAGAATCGGACATCAAGTAGAGGAAGTCCTTCGAGAATGGATAAGCTTAAGGGGGGCTCAATGTGGTCCTTCGTTTGAGGGGGGGGGGTTGTTGGGAGTATGAAGAATACAATTAAAGTCCCACATTGACAAGACATGGAAAAGATCATGTGCTTATAAGATAAAAAGTTCTCTATTGGTATGAGGCCTTTTGGGCAAAGCCTAAAAACAAAACCATGAGGGCTTAGGCCCAAAGTGGAAAATATTATGTCATTATAGAGATATATGAATCTTATAGACACTAACAAAAAGAAAGACACAAAAGAGAGTAGAGGGCTCAGTGCATTCGAGAGAGAAAAAATTTGATGGAAGAATATTCTGATGGAGCTAGAATAATGCATGCGAAGTGAACTAAAGAACTCTTTGCATCTTAGGGAAAAGAAACTGAAGGAAGAATTATTTCTCAAGTAATTTAATGAGATGAATTGAGTGACTTGTAATCAGGATCAAGATAAAAAGACTTAACATAGGCGAACTTAGTCATAGTGGACTAAGTCTGAGATCCATGCTACTAGAACTCCGGGCGACCAAAATGTATTTAGGCGATCCTATGCATTGTACATTATCTATTTAACATGTATCAGATCGGAGTGATTTGGGTGGTCCAAGTGAATAGAAGGACATCAGAAAAACTAAAAGCATACATGCAGTATAGATCTGAGTGAGCAAGAAGAGATATGGATTGATTGAGCTTCTAGGTGACTGAAGCTGGTCCAAGAAACTAGAGCTAGTTTACTCAATCGGAGGGATGTCATGTCAGCTAGATCGAATGAGGAGCGATATATTCATGGGTGATGTTGACAGTTGAATCAAAAAATTTTGGTGATTAAAAGGGTAGTGCTTCCAAGTGATTGGAACAATGTCATGTCACTACAATGACCAAATCGAAGTTAATGTTATATAAGGAGTCCTGAAGCTAGAAGACAAAATATATACACTCAAAATACCTACCTAAAACTTCTCTTATTGCAAAAATTATACTTTCTATTATTCATTGTATAAGAGGTTTCTTTACCTTCGATATTTTAACAAAGCAGAGAAAGCTAGTGGATGACATCGTGCACAGGTCTTGGACTAGAAACCTAGGGGTTGTGAACCAAGTAAACTCTATATCTTCTCTATATACTTTTTTTTACTTAATGTGTGTGTCATTGCTAAATAATTAGCAAGAAGAAAATTGTTTATTGCAATTATGCAATTCACCCTTCCCCCTCCCCTTTAGTGATTCAAAACATCCATTGTGCCAACAATTTCCACTTGCTCTTCGAATTCACTCTAATTCAACTTGCTCAACTATCTTTGTTGATCAACTCTATCTATTGTCATCTCTTTAGTTACTTATTTCTTGTTAAAATTTCTTTGATAGTATGTTTAAGATTTATTGTTAGGTTTAGGGTATAGGGTTTTAGTTTTAGGGCTTAGGGTGTCATTAATGTAACAATATAATAAGGATTTGAAATCCAAAACTGATATATTGACAAACAAAGATCTCATTTATGATTTTAGGTGTTTTCATATTACATTCCTTTAGGTTTTTGGGTACTAGATGAGTTTGAAAGTTGTTTGTGATTCCTCAAGTATTGAATCTTTATTTTACATCTAGAAGGTTGTTGTAGTTGTGATTCATAGCTACTATAACATTATTGATAGTGTGATTCATAATTGATATAATGTTGTAGCAAGTAATGCATAGTTGCTACAACCTTATATCATCATCAGAACCAACTTATATATTATGCTATTTTTCAAAACTTGCATTATAATGTCTGACTAAGAAATGAATTATTTGTTTTTGTAGAACTAAAAGACATCTAGTGCTTCAAGCTTTAAAGACGGTGTAAGTTTTGACTATGGAAGTGTTGTCTCCCGTGCATATCATAAAAATATGCAATGGAAAAGTAACCATTTCCAATTTAGATCTTTTATATCATCATTATAACCAAATGATCAATAGAAAAAGTTGATAAATAGAAGCCCCTTTGCATGGGTTCTAGACACCATCAAAGAATCTGAATATCAGATGTCTTATACAAAATATGTTTAACCACTAAGACTATGAAGTTGGATGTTTCATATTTCAAAATCTCTTGTTTAGATTCACACGAAAAGATGTTGCTCTGATTCGAAGACATCAAAACCATGGAGATGAATTTCTTATGCATTTAAATTTTACATCAAGCCAACTCTACCTTTAACATTTAAAAAAGTTAATTGTTTAAAGAAAGAAGTGGAGAAAAAGTTGAGGAACATCAACTACAAGAAGATCCTACATCTAATATTTTGTACTGTTAACTTTTCATTAATTTTATATATTTTGTGTGTGTGTTTTTCTATTACTAATAGTGTATCTAAATTATTAGCACTATCACTAATAAATTGTGTAGATGACTTTAAAAATATAGGCAAATATAATTGATGTAAGACTCTTTATGAATACATGCCCCCTCAAATGGAGGTCATCAATGTGATTCTCTCATTGAGACCAAAGCTAGATGACCTTGAGGGCAACCAAAATCTTATGCAGAAAGATTTATACAACTCATAGTTGTTAATATCTTACTATAGTTGCATTTATCTTTATCATTCAAAATTTTAAATAATTCTTATTGCAATGCAGATATGAATGTATAAGAGTTATATCACCATACAATGATCATGTCCTTCCCAAAATATGTTGATAGAAGTGGACTAACTCTCTTGTAGAAAAAAATAAAGAGGATGATTGAACAACTCTATCCAACACTAATAATAGTTGATTTTATTCATTTAGATTTTGAGGAACAACATCTATTAAGTGGTTCCTTGCCAGAGATGTTGAATAGCAAATTGGCAAAAACTTTGCTATGCAATTTCCTAAGCATTTTGTGGAAGAAGTTGAAGAGCAAGTTCCATGCCAATCCTAAAAAGAAAATATGAACAACTTGTTTAGAGTAATATTTTGGTTGAATCAATGAATATAAGAAATAAAGAATTGATTGCTTTATTTGCATTCTAAGGACAATCTAACTAAAGAGAAGAAGAATAGAATAAAGTATTAGTGCAATCGCCCATGATCACGATTTGATCAGACTCAAATTTTACTCGAGTAGGATTTTGATATTTGACAAAACGATTGACAATGTGATTGATAATGGAAAGTCCAAGTTATGGATACTTGGCAATAGAGAAGTCAATGTTAGTGAAAGCCCTAGAGTTAATCATGTGATGATTGTTGTATGGACTTTGTTGTATCATATTCCTATTTATAAAGACATTTCTTTATGATTATTATACTTACTTGTATTGGTGCCAATAACTAAGTATAATAACATCTTTGAGTAGAAGGTTCTTATCTATATCAATTGATTGGTTGAATCGATAATGAGATGATATAGAGAACACAAGTCTTAATCATTCCTAGTCAAGTATTAATATTCAGAGGCAATGTTAATTCGAAGAGACTAGCATGTAGGTCAACTCGATGACTTGATCTCACAAGTCATGGATATGTGATATCAAGTTGACACATGGGTGTGCATTGGAGAATGTATACTGAATGACCCGCCATGAGAAAGTATCATGGATCGTTATATGAGTGTCATATACTTTCTCATGTGACTATTAGTATGACTATTAGTCCTTGGACCTAAAGTCACCATGGTTCCCTACATAAGGAGTTGCATACTTTGACTTCGGCAAATGTCACCTGTAAATGGGTGGACTATAAAGTCAATTACTGGGTATGTAATATATTATGCAGAGTGAAGTGAGTGATGTAGATGGGATTTATCCCTCCTATATGATGGGAGTCAGATCATGATTCTTGATAGAGTGAGACCACTAAGTGCATGGTCATGCCCAAATGAGTTAATATGAGATATTGAGTTCATTTGATTAGAGTGAGTCTACTTGGCATTCAAGATATAGATTGTACATAGGATGACATGGTCTATGACTCAATTCGTCAATCTAGATGTCAAAGATAGAGGGACATTGTCACATATTATGAGAGTCACAATTAGTAGTCACAAAGGTGATGTTGGATCTCAATATTCTTGTATCTTGGGTAGCAATGATGTGTTGCTAGATAACGCTCATTGCTTATGTTTCTTAATCGGCTTAGGAGCATTGCCAACATTACACAAACCTATAGGGTCACACACAAAGGGAAATTAGATGGAGATTAGGTCCATATGATAGACCATGAGAATTAGGTTCATGTGATGAACAAAATTGGATTAAGAGTAATCCAAATTAGACTAATTGAGTTGGACTCAATTTGATTCAAGTGTTGAATGTGTCTAATTTAGATTTGATTCATCGAGTCAATATAAACTAATGAATAGAGATTCATTAAATTAAATTGACTTAAATCAAATGGTTGGATTTGATCAACCATGAGAGATAATAGGTCAAGTTTGACTTTACTTGAGAGGGAAGATGAATGGTCAAGTTTGACTTGACCAAATGCAATGTCATGATGACTTCGCATGGGCTAGACAATGATGATGTTCCACATCATTATGGACACATCATGGGGTGTCACCTCATGAGGGAGACTAAGAGCCATGACTCTTGGTATTACATGCATGTATATAACATCCTTGTACTAGCCGGCCACTATTGTGGATGAGCATTAGTTGTGAAGTAAGTGGGAATTGATTAGATCTTCTTCTTCCTCCTTTGCTCTCCTCTCAAGCTCTCTCCCTCATCCTTCTTGCCGTGGGTTTCTTGGAGTGCTAGCACACTCTAAGTTGCCTTCTCCACCTATTGTTCGTGTGGATACTTGTAGAGGAATGTATGCTTGACACTCTCGAGTTCCGACAAGCCATTTGGACGAGCGGGATAAGCGAAGGGCGTCGCATCAAGGGTAAAGCTCTTCACATGTAGATCTAAAGTAGATCTAAGGTTTTTAACATGTACATGTATATATTTTGTTTATCTTCACATGGATCCGTGGCTGACTTTCGAGGTTTCCGCAACACAAATAGTGATTTTTGTAGCTCGGATAGTCCAACAATGGTATCAGAGCCACGTGCGAAACATATATGTGTTTAGTTTTGTAATTTTTGTATTAGATATGAAAAATTACATATCTGTAAGTTTCTGTAATTTTCCTAATTTTATGGATTTTATGAGTATTTTTCTCGTAGAGTCGAAGCAACAAGTGTTTGGACACTTGTAGGCTTCCACCACCGAGAAAAACCCTCCGAAACGGTGAGGTCTCACTTTAGTATTTTGGGACAGTGACTTAAGGCGTTGTAAGATCAAGATGGGACACTCACAAGATTCATTTTGCGAGAAGGGGCGCGGCCCCTAACCCCGTAAGGGGCCTTGTCCCGCGATCACGCCCGAAAATCGCTTAGCGGGAACGTTACGAAGATGTGACTCATAAAATGATACAAAAGGATAGAAAAATTATAGAAATTTATGTAAAAATATATAATTTAGAATTATGTATTATACTGTGATGATCATGTCCCAAGAACCCCAATGTGATTGGATAAAATGTGATGTAATTCATAATACGGCTTGCGCGCCTTTTTTATGTTGTGCATGCTGTATATGGTATGCGACCTTCGCGTCGTGCCTCTATTTTAATATTCCTGTTGTAAATTATTTTTAGACCCGAATATAACTTGAGTTTCATGTTTGTAATCTACAAAAATAAATCGGTGGAAGGTCCACTAGCAGACGGAGTTAGGAGGAGGGTGTCGATGACACATGGCGGTCAAAGGAGGCGCTTGGAGAAGCTGCTAACCCTAGGTTGACCGTCTGATCTTCTCATTGGCTTGAGAAGATCATAGTAGGGCCATAACCTCATCACAATTTAATAATTATTATATATATATATATATATATATATATATATATATATATATATATATATATATATATATATATATATATATATATATATATATATATATATATTTGTTTTTGCTTGTATGTATGTGATGCATGCTAGTATATTTTGCTTGTATGTATATGATGCATGCTAGTATATTTTGCTTATATGTATGTGATGCATGCTAGTGTAGGGTAAATAAGGCCTTAATGCGTATATGATACACATTCACGATTAGATTATATCTTAATCGAATCAACTCGAAATGCCTACCAAGTTTTGATACCCATCACTACCTCAATCATTTATTGTTGTTGAATCTGCCAATGTAGATTAATGCATATTATCTTGGTAGGGTGCGGAGGGACAATGTTGGTCCCACCTATCACAGCTTAGTTAAGAATAAGCTCAATTAGATTGAGTGAAACTAGTTAACTCAATTGGATCGAGTAACACTATGGGCATATTCCAACGGTTGGAAAGATAGGATAAGATCACATTTACACTAAATCTTGGGCGATTTAGCCAAAGCTAACTCAAGTTCTTTTGTAAATGTGGATATTGATCATATAAACAAGAGTTACATAGAGATGTAATCGGTAATTTGTTACCTACCGATCATACTAAGTCTTGGGCGATTTAGCCAAAGCTAACTCAAGCCATAGTATGATGTGGATCTTGTCCCGCGAGAATTATAGCTAGTTTGTATGAATCTAGTAATGTGGTTTGACCACATCCATGACTCGATTCTACAAAAGGCCTATAATTTAGTGGGAGCATCATTTAATTAAAGGCCTAATTAAATGATAAAAGAAATATGATATTTATTTTCTGCATTGTTTATGTTGTAGATTACCATGTCATCAAACACGAACAATCTCTCCCTGCATTTTGTCCTTGAGAAGGACAAGCTCAATGGAGGTAATTTTCTGAACTGGTATAGGAATATGAGAATTGTTCTCATACAAGAAAGAAAACTATACATCCTTGAGCAGCCCATTCCGGAAGCACCTCCTGCCACTGCCTCGCGAGCTGACCGAGATGCTTACAAGAAGCAGATGATGCATTAGATGTGTCATGCCTCATGCTCGCGACCATGAACTCTGAGCTTCAGAAGCAACCCGAGTTCATGAATGCTTTTGATATGGTTGAACATCTTCGTCAACTGTATCAAGGACAAGCAAGGCACAAGAGATACGAGATCTCTAAGGCATTGTTTCAGTCCAAGATGCAAGATGGGACTCCCGTAGGTCCATATGTACTCAAGATGATTGGATTCATAGAGAACCTACAAAGGTTGGGATTCCCACTTGGCCATGAATAGTCCACTGACTTGATCTTGCAATCTTTGCCAACAAGCTACAATCAATTTGTCATGAATTAAAACATAAATGAAATTGATAAGCCACTTCTTGAGTTTCTTAGCATGTTGAGAACTATTGAGCTCAACCTTAAGAAGGGAAAACCCGACTCCATTTTGATGGTGCAAAAGAAGAAAGGCAAGAGCAAGCCTAAAGGTAAGGGAAACTCCCAAGCCAAGGGCAAAGGCAAGGCACTGAAACCGAAAGGAGGGGTGGCCAAGGAAGGGACTTGCTTCCACTGTAAGGAAGCTGGACACTTGAAGCGTAACTGTAAAGCATACCTGGAAGATCTTAAGAAGAAGAGAAGTGAGACTTCTACTTCAGGTATATATGTCATAGAAGTCAATCTATCTATTTCTTCATCATTGGTCTTAGATACTGGATGTGTATATCACATTTGTACCAATGTGCAGGCGCTGAGAAATAGCAGGGCATTGATGAAGGGTGAGGTGGACCTACGAGTAGGCAATAGAGCAAGGGTTGCTGCTGTTGCTATAGGAACTTATTTTTTATCTCTTTCCTCTTGGCTTGTACTAGAACTAGATGAATGTTGTTATGTATCTGCTCTGACTAAGAACATAATTTCAGTTTCTTGTTTAGACAAGAAAGGCTTTTTATTTATAATAAAGAATAAATGTTGTTCAGTTTATTTAAATGATATCTTCTATTGTAGTGTACCTCTGATGAACGGACTCTACATTCTAGACTTAGAGAGCCCCATCTTTAACATAAGTACAAAAAGGTTCAAGTCAAATGAGTTGAACCAAATCGATCTCTGGCATTATCACTTAGGTCACATAAATGAGAGTCGCTTATCCCAGCTCCATAAGAATGGGATATTGGACTCATTTGATTTTGAATCATATAAGACATGCGAGTCTTACCTTCTAGGCAAGATGACCAAGACTCCCTTTAGTGGACACAGTGAAAGAGAAACAGACTTGTTAGGACTTATACATAGTGATGTATGTGACCCTTTCAATGTTGCTACTAGAGGTGGTTATAGGTACTTCATTACATTTACTGCAGACTTCAGTAAATATGGTTATGTCTATCTGATGACACATAAGCCAGAATCTTTTGAAAAGTTCAGAGAATTCAAGAATGAAGTACAAAACCAACTTGGCAAGAGTATTAAGATACTTCGATCAGATCGAGGTGGTGAATACCTTAGCCATGAGTTTCGTGACTATCTAGCTGAGTGTGGGATTCTATCCCAACTCACTCCTCCTGGAACACCACAGTGGAATGGTGTATCCGAAAGGAGAAATCGTATCCTATTAGATATAGTATGATCTATGATGAGTCACACAGTTCTTCCTATATCCTTTTGGGGATATGCTCTAGACACAGCATCCTTCAAACTTAACCGTGTACCATCTAAGGCTGTGATAATGACACCATATAAGATATGGATAGGGAAGAATCCTAAGTTGTCTTTCATGAAGATTTGGGGTTGTGAGGCTTACGTTCGACGTCAAGTCTCAGAAAAACTGGGACCCAAATCCGATAAGTGCTATTTTGTTGGATATCCAAAGGAAATGAAGGTATATTACTTCAACATTCCGAGTCAGCATAAAGTGTTTGTGGCAAAGACTGGGGTACTTCTAGAAAGGAATTTTGTTTCTAGAAAAACTAGTGGGAGTACATTCGATCTTGAAGAAATTCGAGATAAGGACTATAACACTGAGGCCTTGATGGAGGTTGAACAGGAACTACAAAGTGTTGTGGGTGATGAGTGTTAGTGAAAGCCCTAGAGCCAATCATGTGATGATTGTTGTATGGACTTTGTTGTATCATATTTTTATTTATAAAGGCAATTCTTTATGGTTATTATACTTACTTGTATTGGTGTCAAATAACTAAGTATAATAACGTCCTTGAGTAGAAGGTTCGTATCTATATCAATCGATTTTTTGAATCGATAAAGAGATGATATAGAGAACACTACTCTTAATCATTCCTAGTCAAGTATTAATATTCAGGGACAATATTAATGCGAAGAGACTAGCATGTAGGTTAATTCGATTACTTGATCTCACAAGTCATGGATATGAGATATCAAGTTGACACATGGGTGTGCATTGGATAATGTATATTGAATGACCCGCCATGAGAAAGTATCATGGATCGTTATATGAGTGTCATATACTTTCTCATGTGACTATTAGTCCTTGCACCTGAAGTCACCATGGTTCCCTACATAAGGAGTTGCATACTTTGGCTTCGTCAAACGTCACCCGTAAATGGGTGGACAATAAAGGCGATTACTGGGTACGTAACAAATTATGCAGAGGGATGTGAGTGATGTAGATGGGATTTATCCCTCCTATATGATGGGAGTGACATCGTGATTCTTCATTGAGTGAGACCACTTAGTGCATGTCCATGCCCAAATGAGTCGATATGAGATATTGAGCTCATTTGATTAGAGTGAGTCTACTTGGAGTTCAAGATATAGATTGTATAGAGGATGACACAGTCTATGCCTCAATTCGTCAATATGGATGTCAAGGATAGAGGGACATTGTCACATATTGTGAGAGTCACAATTTGTAGCCACAAAGGTGATGTTAGATCTCAACATTCTTGTAACTTCGGTAGCAATGATGTATTGCTGGATACCGCTCATTGCTTATGTTTCTAAATCTGTTTAGGAACATTGCCAAAGTTACAAGAACTTATAGGGTCACACACAAAGGGCAATTAGATGGAGATTAGGTTCATTGATGGACCATGAGGATTAGATTCATAGTATGAACCAAATTGGATTAAGAGTAATCCAAATTAGAGTAATTGAGTTGGACTCAATTTGATTCAAGTGTTGAATGTGTCTAATTTAGATTTGATTCATCGAGTCAATTAAAACTAATAAATAGTGATTCATTAAATCAAATTGACTTGAATCAATTGGTTCAATTTGATCAACCATGGGAGATAAGAGGTCAAGTTTATCTTGACTTGAGAGGGAAGATGAATGGTCAAGTTTGACTTGACCAAATGCCATGTCATGATGACTTGGCATGGGCCGACCAATGATGATGATCCACATCATCATGGACACATCATGGGGTGCCACCTCATGAGGGAGACCAGGAGCCATGGCTCTTGGTCTTACATGCATGTAACTCCCATGAAGTTTTCGGCCACTTATGTTGGTGGATTAGTGTGAAGTTAAGTGGATTAACTTCATCTTCTTCCTCCTCTCATCTCAAGTTCTCTCCCCCTCATTCTTGCCATGAGCTTCTATGGGTTCTCACACACTCTAGGTTGCTTTTCTCCACCTATTGCTCGTGTGGATACCGATAGAGGAGTGTACACTGGACACTCTCGAGTTCCGACAAGGCGTTTGGACGAGCGAGATAAGAGAAGGGCGTCGCATCAAGGGTAACGCTCCTTTCATGTAGATCTAAGGTAGATCTAGGTTTTCTAAACACGTACATGTAATTTTTGTTTATCTTCGCATGGATCCGTGGCTGACTTCCGAGGTTTCCGCAACGTAAAAAGCGGTTTTTGTGGCTCGGATAGTCTAACAGTGGTATCAGAGCCACATGCGAAGCATGCATGTGTTTTTTTTTGTAGTGTTTTTATTAGATATAAAAATTATAGATCTGTAAGTTTCTTTAAATTTCCTATTTTATAGATTTTTTTTGGTATTTTTCTCGAAGAGTCGAAGCAACAAGTGTTGGAACACTTGTAGGCTTCAACCACCGAGAAAAACTCTCCGAAATGGCGAATTCTCGCTTTAGTCTTTTGGGACAGTGACTTAAGGTGCTGTAAGATCAAGATGGGACACTCGCGAGATTCATTTTGCGACTAGGGGCACTGCCCCTAACCCTGCAAGGGGCATTGTCCCGCGATCACGCCCAGAAATCACGTAGCGGGACCGTTACGGAGATGTGACTCATAAAATTGAAAAAAAATAGAAAAAATTATAGAAATTTATGTAAAATACATAATTTTGAATTATATATAATTCTATGATAGTCATGGCCCACGAACCCCAATTTAAATGGACAAAAATGTGTTGTAATTCATAATATGACTTGCAAGCCATTTTTTTCGTTGTGCATGTTGTATATGGTATGCGACCTACACGTCTTACCTCTTCTTTTAATATTCCTATTGTAAATAGTTTTAGACTCGAATGTAACTCGAGTTTCATTTTTGTAATGTAAAAAATGAAGCAGTGGAAGGTTCACTAGTAGACGGAGTTAAGAGAAGGGTGCCGACGACACATGGCGGTCAAAGGAGGCACTTGGAGAAGCCGCTAAACCTAGGTTGACCGCCCGATCTACTCATTGGCTTGAGAAGATTGTAGTAGGGCCATGACCTCATCACAATATATATATATTGGCTTGTATGTATGTGATCGGCTTGTATGTATGTGATGCATATATGACATACATCTACATGTCACGACACGCATGACATAATGATATGCATCTAATGCAATTACATGGCATACAATTATGTCATGTACATAATTTCCTTATTTGTCATAAATATTTATGGAAATAAAATATGTTTAAGATTTGATTCTCCAAATCAAATCATGATTAAATTAGGAAACAAATTTCCAAATCTAATCACATATTTTATTTATGGAAATAGTTGATTAAGGAAAATCAATTTAGGAAACCAATTTCCTAAATCATCAAAACTACTTATGGAAATTAAATATTTTAAGATTTGATTTCCCAAATCAAATCATGAATAAATTAGGAAATAAACTTCCAGAATCTAATCAAATATTTTATTTATGAAAATATCAATTTCCATAAATACTTCCAACTTTCCAAAAGTGGAAGATTTCCATAAATACTTCTAGACTTTCCAAAATTAAAAAATTTCCATAAATACATCTAAATTTCAAAAATTAGAAAATTTCCAGAAATAACATTATGACTATTGCAAAACCATTTTACGATTATGTCAAAACACAACCTGGGCTCTGATACCACTGTTGGGTTTCCGGCACCGCGACGAGTGTGTGTTCGAACATGTTTCTTAAACATGTGCACAGCGGAAGAAATAAAAATAATAAATCTATATTTATTACAACACACACATCACACGCATACATAGTACAACATGTGTAGACATAACCGTAAATTTTAATTTTCAATAAAAGGAAATTTAACAACGTTATACCTTTCGTATCATGTGTAGCGGGAACGGCATCAACCGGAACGATCCTCGCTAGAATCGTCTCTATCCGTATCCATGCCAAGTATCCTTAGGATGACTTTGCTAAGCCACGAGCTTCGTCTTCATATGGGTTACTAGCCTCGTGTTGAAGACGACGTGATCGAGAGATGATCATGATCCGAATCCAAATTCGGATCCAAAGACGAGTCCTCAAAACTCGCTTCTCCGGAGAGGTATTCGTCAACCGTTTGACGAATCCTTCATCCTCCACCTATGAGGATTACCGGAGATTGAATCCCTGGTATGTTAGGCTCTATCGGAGCTCTAACCATCGTCCAAACGACGCTTTGACGAGAGAAGAACAAGCTGTCCAGAAAAACTGGACAGCTTTGGTGGAGGAGTAGGCGTCGGCCAACCAAGGGAAGCAAAGTGCTCACCTTATCGCCGACGCCGAAGCCTAGGAAGATCACCGGAGGGTCACTGGAGGATGACCGGCTGAAGCTTGGATGCCAGCAAGGAGTTGGACGGTGGCACAAGGGGCTGGGCGGCAATCCTATGGTTGGCGCCGAAAATCCAAGGAGAGGATGGAGAGGTGGGCGGCAACCACAAGCTAGGGTTTTGGATTAGGTCTTAACAATCCCTTAAGCCCTCTTTTATAGAGAACTAATTCTCTTAATGGTTAATGGATCATATCCATAAAGCCCGTTAACCCGCTCCATTAGTATAAGTTAAAATAAACCAAACCATGATGGTTTATTTTAAGTTAAAACGAACCGAACCAACTTTTGGTTCATTCGTTTAAAATAAACCAAACCCTTTGGTTTATTCTCCTCCATTGGATTAGAACTAAACCATTTTAGTTCATCCATTATGTCTTCATAAGACACGGCCCATCCATGCTTCCATTGTGACTAAAACGATTTCATGCTCGCTTCTTGTTTGGTCAAACCAAACCTAGTTTCTCTCGGTCTGAGAATCTCATTCTCAAGCTCATTTTAAATCCTTCAGATTACGCTCGTTGTGCATGTGACCAAATAGGTTCTTGGTTTATGTTGGCCGTCTATAATTAACCATTAATTATAGAATGATCATGAGTGGCACCTAGTAGTATATCATGATCCCCAATTAACCGAAAAGATCAACGGTTGATCCAGAACTATTTCTGAAACCCTTCAGCAGCTCGAATGATTCGTGCCCCATTCCCTTCACTCATCTTATACCTACGTCACACCTAGCCCAAGTATCATTTCCTCGTCCTACGGATTCTAGTTACTCCACATGTATCGAAGAGTACCTTACTCTAAACATGTAATGCTTTGGCCAAATACTTTAGTAACAATCCGACGAGAGGACATGTCTATACATCTCCTCGCAAGGAGTGGTGAATCCTTTATAGGCTATTCAAACACCTTCGATCACTTCGACTTATACCCAATCATCTCGGGTCCACATCTCCTTAGAGATGTTTGCTTAAGATGTCAAAGCATAAGTCTCCATGATCAAGATGACTTGAATACCGCAAGTCTAAGGAACATCGCACTTAAGCCATAGTAAGAACTTCATTGACATATTTATATATGCAGAGAACCATATGAAGTCTTACGGCTGGTCACTCCAATGAACTAGTTACCATAACTAGCATCCACGATTAACTCTGGACATCACAATGTGTCCAGCCAGTGAGAATCAGCTGCTTGGATACACCAAGGAGTATACCCCGTGCTAATCTCGACAGAATCGATGGTGTCCAAATCCATCAATTCATCGACTAGGGATAATTCCGATACATCACAATTACACATGTAGAGATACTCACTAGTTGTGATCCAATCACAAATTCTCTCATGCTGTGAATCGTATCGTGGACATTCAGTAAATGAGTTTAAGATCCAATCAAATACATCAAAACATGTATACTCAAATAGTGAATCTTCATTTATCATATAAATGGTTCATACATAAGGCGATTGCCTTAGGACATCTCTCATATATTACTAACAACCACTCTATTCGAATAGCACGACCATGAATCGGTTGCTTAGGTAATCCCTCTTTGTCTAGGATTAATTTTTTTTAATCCTGGGATGTAGATGGGATCGCCATGCACAAGTGACCAAGTTGAAGACGGGAAGCGAAGTTTTCACCTTCAAATGTTACCCAAGGGCATGTGAATCTTCCCTTGGACCGAAGAGGAAAATTGAACTATGCAGTGGAAGACATTCCGTGCAATATTGACATCAAGCAAATTACGCAAAGTGTACATTAGGATTAGATGGGGAGGACGGATCTTGGCCTTACCCCATGTGACTATGGGTAAAAGACATCCAACAATGACTTTGTAAAGCATATTGTCTGGGGAAGATAAAGCATTAATCGAGAAGAGATTTTGACTCAAAGAACGGGATGAATGGAAAAAGAACTCATGCATAGACTCTATAGTGACATAGTCAAAGTCAAACGGGGCAGAAAGAGGCTCATCAAGAAAAGGATAAAAGATGAAAGTGTCGTCAGATGGTCGACACTCCAAAAACTCCTGTTGGATCTCAAGAGTGAACTCTAAATCACATTTTGCATCGTGAGTGGAGTATATCGGACTAGTTTTATCAAACAGGAATACAAGAAATACAACAAGTATACTAAACAATAAGCAAATACAAGTAAAGAAAACTTTACACAAAGAACGTTTGATTGCTTTCTTGTTGCTTTCTTTGGATTTCTCATAAAGGTCTAGAATGCAGCAGCACTTCCCCTTCAAAATAGCCCCAAAAACTAGTGCAAAATCCTCCATCTCGAGTTACTTTTATAACCTGCATCGAGCTAATTTTGCACCTAGCAGTCGACTGTCAAAAGGCACCAGTCGACTGCTCTCCCATCCGTTGTCTCACAACGGCTCCATCCACGCTGGAACCTGCCCAATGGATACCCTAGCAGTCGACCGCCCTTACCAGCATTCAACTGTTATCCGGTAGTTGATTGGCAAGTTGACTACAAAAGTTTCTATGCTCATTTCCACATAAAGTAGTCGACTGCCAAATCCTAGCAGTCGATTAATCAAGGACAATCGACTGGCCACAATGGCAGTCGACTTCCAGTGCTTCCAATCTGCCACAATGGTAGTTGATTGGCTTGTATGTATGTGATGCATGCTAGTAAATTTTTCTTGTATATATATGATGCATGCTATGATATGTTGCTTGTATGTATGTGATGCATGCTAGTATATTTTGCTTGTATGTATGTGATGCATGCTAGTGTAGGGTAATTAAGGCCTTAATGTGTATATGATACACATTCACGATTTGATTAGATCTTAATCGAATTGACTCAAAAATGCCTACCAAGTTTTGATACCCATCACTACCTCGATCATTTGTTGTTGTTGAATCTGCCAAAGCAGAGCAACGCATATTATCTTGGTAGGGTGCAGAAGGACAATCTTGGTCCTGCCTATCACAACTTGGGTGAGAATAAGCTCAATTAGATTGAGAAAAACTAATTAACTCAATTGGATCACGTAAAACTATAGGCATATTCCAACCGTTGGAAAGGTAGGATAAGATTACATTTACACTAAATCTTGGGTGATTTAGCCAAAGCTAACTCAAGGTATTTTGTAAATGTGGATCTTGCTCTTATGAACAAGTGTTGCATAGTGATGTAATTGGTAATTTGTTATCTACCGATCATACTAAGTCTTGGGCGATTTAGCCAAAGCTAACTCAAGGCGTAGTAGGATGTGGATCTTGTCCCGTGAGAATTATAGCTAATTTGTATGAATCTAGTAAGGTTGTTTGACCACATCCATAACTCGATTCTACAAAAGTTCTATAATTCAGTGGGAACATCATTTGATTAAAGGGCTAATTAAATGATAAATGGAATTTGATATTAATTTTCTGCATTGTTTATGTTGCAGATTGCCATGTCGACAAACACGAACACTCTCTCCCTGCGTTCTGTCCTTGAGAAGGACAAGCTCAATGGAGCTAATTTCCTAGATTGGAACAGGAATCAGAGAATTGTTCTCACCCAAGAAAGAAAATTGTACATCCTGGAGCAGCCCATTCCGGAGTCACCTCCTACCACTACCAGGTGAGCTGACAAAGATGCTTACAAGAAGCATCAAGATGATGCATTAGATGTGTCATGCCTCATGCTCGTGACCATGAACTCTGAGCTTCAGAAGCAACACGAGTTCATGAATGCTTTTGATATGGTTGAACATCTTCGTCAACTATATCAAGGACAAGCAAGGCATGAGAGATACGAGATCTCTAAGGCACTATTTCAGTGCAAGATGCAAGATGGGACTCTTGTAGGTCTATATGTACTCAAGATGATTGGGTACATAGAAAACCTACAGAGGTTGGGATTCCCACTTGGCCAAGAACTGGCTACTGACTTGATTTTGCAATCCTTGTCAGAAAGATATAATCAATTTGTCATGAATTACAACATGAATGAAATTGATAAGCCACTTCTTGAGATGCTCAGCATGTTGAGAACTGCTGAGCTCAACCTTAAGAAGGGAAAACCTGACTCCATTTTGATGGTGTAAAAAAAGAAAGGCAAGGGCAAGCTTAAAGGCAAGGGAAAGTCCCAAGCCAAGGGCAAAGGCAAGACACTGAAACCGAAAGGACGGGTGGCCAAGGAAGGGACTTGCTTCCACTGTAAGGAAGATGGACACTGGAAGAGTAACTACAAAGCTTACCTGGAAGATCTTAAGAAGAAGCGAAGTGAGACTTCTACTTCAAGTATATATGTCATAGAAGTCAATCTATCAATTTTCTTCATCATGGGTCTTAGATACTGGATGTGAATCTCACATTTGTACAAATGTGCAGGCGCTGAGAAATAGCAGGGCATTGACGAAGGGCGAGGTGGACCTACGAGTAGGCAATAGAGCAAGGGTTGCTGCTGTTCCTGAAGAACTTATTTTTTATCTCTGCCCTCTTGGCTTGTACTAGAACTAGATAAATGTTGTTATGTGCATGCTTTGATTAAGAACATAATTTTAGTTTCTTGTTTAGACAAGAAAGGCTTTTTATTTATAATAAAGAATAAATATTGCTTAGTTTATTTAAATGATATGTTCTATTGTAGTGCACCTCTGATGAACGGACTCTACATTCTAGACTTAGAGAGCACCATCTATAACATAAGTACCAAAAGGTTTTAGTCAAATGAGTTGAACCAAACCTATCTCTGGTATTGTCGCTTAGGTCACATAAATGAGAGTCGCTTATCCCAGCTCCATAAGGATGGGCTGCTGGACTCATTTGATTTTGAATCATATGAGACATGCGAGTCTTGCCTTCTAGGCAAGATGACCAAGACTCCCTTTAGTTGATACAGTGAAAGAGTAACAGACTTGTTAGGAGTTATACATAGTGATGTATGTGGCCCTTTCAATGTTGCTTCAAGAGGTGGTTATAGGTACTTCATTACATTTACTGATGACTTCAGTATATATGGTTATGTGTATCTGATGACACATAAGTCAGAATCTTTTGAAAAGTTTAAAGAATTCAAGAATGAAGTACAAAACCAGCTTGGCAAGAGTATTAAGATACTTCGATCAGATCAAGGTGGTGAATACGTTAGCCATGAGTTTTGTGACTATCTAGCTGAGTGTGAGATTCTATCTCAACTCACTCCTCCTGGAAAACCATAGTGGAATGGTGTATTCGAAAGGAGGAATCGTACCCTATTAGATATGGTACGATCTATGATGAGTCACACAGATCTTCCTATATCCTTTTGGGGATATGCTCTAGACATAGCAGCCTTCACTCTTAACCGTGTTCCTTCCAAAGCTGTGATAAAGATACCATATACGATATGGACAGGGAAAAATCCCAAGATGTCTTTCATGAGGATTTGGGGTTGTGAGGCTTACGTTCGACGTCAAGTCTCAGACAAACTAGGACCAAAATTTGATAAGTGCTATTTTGTTGGATATTCCAAGGAAACAAAGGGATATTACTTCTACATTCCTAGTCAACACAAAGTGTTTGTGGCGAAGACTTGGGTATTTCTAGAAAGGGATTTTGTTTCTAGAAAAACTAGTGGGAGTACGTTAAATCTTGAAGAAATTCAAGATAAGGACTATAGCACTGAGGCCTTGATGGAGGTTGAACAGGAACTACAAAGTGTTGTGGGTGATGAGATTGTTGCACAAAGAGTTGTGGAACAACAACCTGTTTAGGTAGACTTACCTCTTCGCAGGTCTAATAGAGTACGTTGTCAGCCTGAGAAATACTTATTTCTCTTGTCTGACCATTATGATGTTATGCTCATTGAGAATAAGCCTAACTCTAATCAAGAAGCTGTGATGAGCCCAAATTTTGAGAAATGGCTAGAGGCCATGAGATCCGAGATGGAGTCCATGTACACCAAGTATGGACTTTAGTTGATCCACCTGAAGGCGTCAAACCCAATGGATGTAAGTGGTTTTTTAAGAGAAAGAATGGCATGGATGGACTTATGCATACCTATAAGGGCCGATTGGTGGCTAAAGGTTTCAAGCAAATTAATGGTATTGACTATGATGAAACCTTTTCTCCAGTAGCGATGTTTAAGTCCATTCGGATCATGCTTGTTATTACAGCATACCACGATTATGAGATCTGAAAGATGGATGTCAAAAATGTATTTTTGAATGGAAACTTGCTCAAGGATGTGTACATGACATAGCCTGAGGGTTTTGTAGATGGTGTGAGTCTTTCGAAGACTCAATGTCCCTCTTCTAAGGAGGAGAGAGATCGCATGGATAAGATCCCTTATGCATCTGCCATAGGGTCTATCATGTAAGCCATGCTTTGTACTCGTCCTGACGTCTCGTATGCTTTGAGTATGACGAGTAGATACCAGTCGGATCTAGGTGAAAGTCACTGGATAGCAGTCAAAAATATTCTTAAATACTTATGAAGAATGAAAGAATATTTCCTGATATTTGGAGGCAATGAGGACCTAACTGTAAAGGGTTACAGTGATACAAGCTTCCAAACAGACAAGGATGACTATAGATCGCAATCGGGGTACGTGTTTTGCCTGAATGGTGGAGCTGTGAGCTGGAAGAGTTCGAAGCAGGACACAGTTGCTGATTCTACAACAGAAGCCGAGTATATTACTGCGTCTGATGCAGCAAAGGAGGATGTTTGGCTCCGCAAGTTCATCAGTGAACTTGGGGTAGTTCCTAGCATTGCAGATCCAATAGACCTCTATTGTGACAACAATGGGGCTATTGCACAGGCTAAGGAACCTCGATCACATCAACGGACCAAACACATACTGCGGCGCTTCCATCTCATTTGAGAGATCATCGATAGAGGAGATGTGAGGATATGCAGAGTACCAACAGAAGCTAACATCGTAGATCCATTGACCAAGGCTTTGGCACAGAGGAAGCATGATGGTCACACTAGGTCACTAGGTATTAGATATCATAGTGATTGGTACTAGTGCTAGTGGGAGATTGTTAGTTATAGCCCTAGAACCAATCATGTGATGGTTGAATAGGGAACATTTTGTATCATATTCTATAAAGGAAAAAAATTGGTTATTATATATTTACGTCTTGCTTGTGCCAGCTAAATTAAATATATAATAATGCCCTAGAAAAGTAGTTTCTTATCTATAGCACATCAATTGGCAGAATTGATTATGAGAGGTTGTAGAGAACACTTTCCTAAATGTTCCTAGTCAAGTATTAATATGCAAGGGCAATATTAATACATAAAGACTAGCATGTAGGTCAATTGATGACTTGATCTCACAAGTCATGGATATATGATATCAAGTTGACACATGGGTATATATTAGAGAATATATACTGAACTGACCCGCCCTGAGAAAGTTTCATGGATCAGTATATGAGTGTCATAAACTTTCTCATGTGACTATTGGTATGAATAGTCCTTAGACCTGAAGTCACTACGGTTCCCTACATAAGGAGTTATGTACTTTGGTATCGTCAAACGTCACCCGTAACAGGGTGGACCATCAAGGCGATTACTGGGTATATAACAAATTATGCGGAGGGATGTGAGTGATGTAGATGGGATCTATCCCTCCCATATGACGGGAGTGATATCTGTGGGCCCCTTGATTGAGTAGAACTACTAAAACACATGGTCATGCTCGAATGAGTCAATATGAGATATTGAGCTCATTTATTTGAGTCAGTTTACTCAGGGATCAAGAAACACATAGATTGATCGAGGATGATACGGTCTATGCCTCATTGGTCAATCTGATATCAAGGATAGAAGGACACGGTCATACATTATAGTAGTCACGGAAAGGTTAGTCGGATCTTGACTTATTTCGTAACTTGGGTAGCAATGATGTATTGCTAGATGTCGTTCATCGCTTGTGTATCTAAAAGAATTTAGATCCACTGCCAACGTTATGAGAGCCTATAGGGTCACACACAAAGAGCATGATGATTAGAAGAATTAGTGCATTCTAGTTTGACTAGAATAATTTGGGAATGAGCTTAAGTACAAAATGGTTTTTGGACTTTAAGCTTAATGAGAATTTTAGCTTATTGATTTAATGAGATTAATTCAATATACTAAGCTTAATTGATTTAATAAGATTAATTCAATATGTTACCTTATTGATTTAATGAGATTAATTCAATATGACAATATAAGCTTATTGGATTAATAAGATTAATTCAACATGCATGAATGCCACATAAGCATGCCACCTAAGCATGCCACATAAGAATGCCACATAAGCATGCCACCTAAGCTTGATGAGGTGGAAGGAGACAAAGGGTTTTGACCTTTGGATTTCCCCCACATGTGGCCGGCCAAACAAGGAGTGTAACTCCTTGTTTGATTATGTTTCAATGCAATTGATTGCATTGAATGTGTTAGGAGGTGAAAGGTTTTTCAATCCTATAAAACACCCCATGGGGTGGTCGGCCAAATTGTTGAAGCTTGAGGCTTGGAGAGAGCTTGGTGGTGAGAGCATTTGGTTGTGTGGCTTTTGTGAGTGTAGCAAGAAGAGTAGTCTTCTTTTTCCTTTCTCTTTTTCCCTACTTTCCTCTCCTTTAGGAACTTCTCTAGCAAGAAGTAAAGGAGAGCTCTTCTAGTTTCTTTTGTGAGACAAGAGCTTGCTCGTGTAGATACATATAGAGGTACGGACATTTGAACGTGCTAAAAGATCCAACAAACCCAAGGAGAAGCGGGATTACAAAGGGCATGCAACAAAGGTAATATTCTCCTATAAGATAGGTTTTGAGAAATTTATTTTTGTACGAGGTTTTCTTTCGCAAGGATCACTTGGAAGGGATCCTATTTTTCCATTGCGCATATGCTATTTTGCATACGAGATCCCTACATGTGGATGACATACTACTCATTGGGAATGACATCCCTTCTCTACAGTCTGTGAAGACTTGGCTGGGGATGTGCTTCTCAATGAAGGACTTAAGTGTAGCAGCCTGTATTCTAGACATCAAGATCTATTGAGATTGATCTAAGTGATTGCTCACTCTAAGTCAGAGTACATATATTGGCACGGTATTCCTACGATTTGCCATGCAGAATTCCAAGAAGGGACTTCTGTCGAAGTCACATAGTGTAAGTCTTTCGAAGACTCAAAGTCCCTCTTCTAGAGAGGAGAGAGACTACATGGATAAGATCCCTTATGCATCGACCATAGGATCTATCATGTACGCCATATTATATACTCGTCCTAATGTCTCTTATACTCTGGGCATGACTAGTAGATACCAGTCAGATCCAGGTGAGCGTCACTGGATAGTAGTCAAGAATATTCTTAAGTACTTGAGAAGGACTAAAGAATATTTCTTTATATTTAGAGGCGATGAGGAGCGAGCTGTAAAGGGTTACAACGATGCCAACTTTCAAACAGACCAGGATGATTGTAGATCGCAGTCAGGGTTCGTGATTTGCTTGAATGGTTGCGTTGTGAGCTGGAAGAGTTTGAAGCAGGACACAGTTGCTGATTCTACAACAGAGGCCGAGTATATTGTTGTATCAGAGACAGCAAAGGAGGCAGTTTGAATTCGCAAGTTCATTACTGAGCTTGGGTTGGTTCCTAGCATAGCAAATCCTTTAGAGCTCTATTGTGACAACAATGGAGCGATTGCGCAGGCTAAGGAACCTCGCTCACACCAGCGGACCAAACACATACTACCACACTTCCATCTCATTCAAGAGATTATCGATAGAGGAGATGTGATGATTTGCAGAGTACCCACAGAGGCTAACATCGCAGATCCCTTGACCAAGGATTTTGTAGAGAAAAAGCATGATGGTCACAATAGGTCGTTGGATATTTGATACTACAGTGATTTGCACTAGTGCTAGTTGAAGATTATTAGTGAAAGCCCTAGAGCCAATCATGTGATGATTGTTGTATGGACTTTGTTGTCTCATATTCCTATTTATAAAGGGATTTCTTTATGGTTATTATACTTACTTGTATTGGTGCCAAATAACTAAGTATAATAACGTCCTTGAGTAGAAGATTTTTATCTATATCAATCGATTGGTTGAATCGATAATGAGATGATATAGAGAACACTACTCTTAATCATTTCTAGTCAAGTATTAACAATCAGGGACAATGTTAATGCAAAGAGACTAGCATATAGGTCAACTCGATGACTTGATCTCACAAGTCATGGATATGAGATATCAAGTTGACACATGGGTATGCATTGGAGAATTTATACTGAATGCCCCTCCATGAGAAAGTATCATGGATCGTTATATAAGTGTCATATACACTCTCATGTGACTATTAGTATGACTATTAGTCCTTGGACCTGAAGTCACCATGGTTCCCTACATAAGAAGTTGCATACTTTGGCTTCGTCAAACATCACCCATAAATGGGTGGACTATAAAGGCGATTACTGGGTACGTAACTAATTATGCGGAGGGATGTGAGTGATGTAGATGAGATCTATCCCTCTTATATGACGGGAGTGACATCGTGATTCTTGATAGAGTGAGACTACTAAATGCATGGTCATGCCCGAATGAGTCAACATGAGATATTGAGCTCATTTGATTAAAGTGAGTCTACTTGGCGTTCAAGATATAGATTGTACAGAGGATGACACGATCTATGCCTCAATTTGTCAATCTAGATGTCAAGGATAGAGGGACATTGTCACATATTGTGAGAGTCACAATTAGTAGTCCCAAAGGTGATGTTGGATCTCAACATTCTTGTAACTTGGGTAGCAATGATGTCTTGCTAGATACCGCTCATTGCTTATGTTTCTAAATCGGTTTAGGAACATTGCTAACGTTATAAGAACCTATAGGGTCACACACAAAGAGAAATTAGATGGAGATTAGGTTCATATGATGGACCATCAGGATTAGGTTCATGTGATGAACCAAATTGGATTAAGAGTAATCAAAATTAGACCAATTGAGTTGGACTCAATTTGATTCAAGTGTTGAATGAGTCTAATTTAGATTTGATTTATCGAGTCAATTTAAACTAATGAATAGAGATTCTTTTAATCAAATTGACTTGAATCAAATGGTTGGATTTGATCAACCATGGGAGATATGAGGTCAAGTTTGACTTGACTTGAGAGGGAAGATGAATGGTCAAGTTTGACTTGACCAAATGCCATGTCATGATGACTTGGCATGGGCCGGCCAATGATGATGATCCACATCAGCTTGGACACATCATGGGGTGCCACTTCATGAGGGAGACCAAGAGCCATGGCTCTTTGTATTACATGCATGTAACTCCCATGAAGTGGCCGACCACTTATGTTGATGGATTAGTGTGAAGTTAAGTGGATTAACTTCATCTTCTTCCTCCTCTCTTCTCAAGCTCACTCCCCCTCATTCTTACCGTGAGCTTCTAAGGGTGCTAGCACACTCTAGGTTGCTTTTCTCCACCTATTGCTCGTGTGGATAATGATAGAGGAGTCTACACTTGACACTCTCGAGTTCTGGCAAGCCGTTTGGACGAGCAGGATAAGCGAAGGGTGTTGCTTCAATGGTAACACTCCTTTCCTGTAGATCTAAGGTAGGTCTAGGTTTTCTAAACACGCACATGTAATTTTTGTTTATCTTCGCATGGATCCATGGCTGACTTCTGAAGTTTTTTCAACGCAAAAAGCGGTTTTTGCAACTCGGATAGTCCAACAATGAGATTGTTGCACAAAGAGTTATGGAACAATAACCTATTCAGGTAGACCTACCTCTTCGCAGGTCTGATAGAGTACGTCGTCAGCCTGAGAGATACTCATTTCTCTTTTCTGACCATTATGACGTTATGCTCATTGAGAATGAGCCTACCTCCTATCAGTAAGCTGTGATGAGCCCCGATTCAGAGAAATGGCTAGAGACCATGAGATCCGAGATGGAATCCATGTACACCAAGCAAGTATGGACTTTGGTTGATCCACATGAAGGCGTCAAACCTATTGGGTGTAAGTGGGTCTTTAAGAAAAAGACTGACATGGATGGACTTACGCATACCTATAAGGGTCGATTGGTGGCTAAAGGTTTCAAGCAAATTCATGGTATTAACTATGATGAAACCTTTTATCCAGTTGCGATGTTTAAGTCCATTCAGATCATGCTTGATATTGCAGTGTACCACAATTATGAGATCTGACGGATGGATGTCGAAATCGCATTTCTGAATGGAAACTTGCTCGAGGATGTGTACATGACACAACCTGAGGGTTTTGTAGATCCACATCATAATGGAAAAGTATACAAGCTGCAAAAGTCCATTTATGGGCTAAAGCAAGCTTCTCGGAGCTAGAATCTTCAATTTGATGATGCAATCAAACAATTTGGTTTCATCAAGAATGAAGATGAACCCTGTGTCTACAAGAGGGTTAATGGAAATACAATTATCTTTCTTGTATTGTATGTGGATGACATACTACTCATTGGGAATGACATCCCTTCGCTACAGTCTATGAAGACTTGGCTAGGGATGTGCTTCTCAATGAAAGACTTAATTGAAGCAGCTTGTATTCTAGGCATCAAGATCTATAAAGATAGATCTAAGAGATTGCTTGGCCTAAGTTAGAGTACATATATTGATACGGTATTACTACGATTTGCCATGCACAATTTGAAGAAGGAACTTCTGTCGATGTCACATGGTATGAGTCTTTCGAAGATTCAAAGTCCCTCTTCTAGAGAGGAGAGAGACCGCATGGATAAGATCCCTTATGCATCAACCAAAGGATCTATCATGTATGTCATGCTATTTACTCATCCTGATGTCTCGTATGCTTTGATAATGACGAGTAGATACCAGTCAGATCTAGGTGAGCGTCACTGGATAGCAGTGATGAATATTCTTAAGTACTTGAGAAGGACTAAAGAAATTTCTTGATATTTGGAAGCGATGAGGAGCTAGATGTAAAGGGTTATATCAATGTCAGCTTCCAAATATACCAGGATGATTATAGATCACAGTCAGGGTTCGTGTTTTGCTTGAATGGTGGCGTTGTGAGCTGGAAGAGTTCGAAGAAGGACATAGTTGCTGATTTTACAATCGAGGCCGAGTATATTGTTGCATCAGAGGAAGCAAAGGAGGTAGTTTTGATCTGCAAGTTCATTATTGAGCTTGGGGTGGTTCCTAGCATAGAAGATCCCATAGATCTCTATTGTGACAAAAATGGAGCGATTGCACAGGCTAAGGAACCTCACTCACACCAGCGAACCAAACACATACTACGACACTTCCATCTCATTCGAGAGATTATCGATAGAAGAGATGTGAAGATTTGCAGAGTACCCACAGAGGCTAACATTGCAGATCCCTTGAGCAAGGCTTTGGCATAGAAAAAGCATGATGGTCACATTAGGTCATAGGGTATTAGATACTACATTGATTGACACTAGTGCTAGTGGGAGATTGTTAGTGAAAACCCTAGAGTCAATCATGTGATGATTGTTGTATGGACTTTGTTATATCATATTCCTATTTATAAAGATATTTCTTTATGGTTATTATACTTACTTGTATTGGTGCCAAATAACTAAGTATAATAACGTCCTTGAGTAGAAGGTTCTTATCTATATCAATCGATTGGTTGAATCGATAATGAGATGATATAGAGAACACTACTCTTAATCATTCCTAGTCAAGTATTAATATTCAGGGACAATGTTAATACGAAGAGACTAGCATGTAGGTCAACTCGATGACTTGATCTCACAAGTCATGGATATGAGATATCAAGTTGACACATGGGTATGCATTAGAGAATGTACACTAAATATCCCGCCATGAGATAGTGTCATGGATCATAATATGAGTGTCATATACTTTCTCATATTACTATTAGTATGACTATTAGTTCTTGGACCTGAAGTCACCATGGTTCACTACATAAGGAGTTGCATACTTTAGCTTCGTCAAATGTCACCCGTAAATGGGTGGACTATAAAGGCGATTACTGGGTATGTAAAAAATTATGCAGAGGGATGTGAGTGATGTAGATGGGATTTATCCCTCCTATATGACGGGAATGACATCATGATTCTTGATAGAGTGAGACCACTAAGTGCATGGCCATGCCCAAATGAGTCAATATGAGATATTGAGCTCATTTAATTAGAGTGAGTCTACTTGGCGTTGAAGATATAGACTGTACAGAGGATGACATGGTCTATGCCTCAATTGGTCAATCTAGATATCAAGGATAGAGGGACATTGTCACATATTTTGGGAGTCAGAATTAGTAGTCACAAAGGTGATGTTGGATCTCAACATTCTTATAACTTGGGTAGCAATGATGTGTTTCTAAATTTGTTTAGGAGCATTGCCAACATTACAAGAACCTATAGGGTCACACACAAAGGGCAATTAGATAGATATTAGGTCCATATGATGGACCATGAGGATTAGGTTCATGTGATGAACAAAATTGGATTAAGAGTAATCTAAATTAGACTAATTGAGTTGAACTCAATTTGATTTAAGTATTGAATGAGTCTAATTTAGATTTGATTCATCGAGTCAATTTAAACTAATGAATAGAGATTCATTAAATTAAATTGACTTGAATCAAATGGATGGATTTGATCAACCATGGGAGATAAGAGGTCATGTTTGACTTGACTTGATAGGGAAGATGAATGGTCAAGTTTGACTTGACCAAATTCCATGTCATGATGACTTGGCATGGGCCGGCCAATGATGATGTTCCACATCATCATGGACACATCATGGGGTGCCACCTCATGAGGGAGACCAAGAGCCATGGCTCTTGGTATTACATGCATGTATATAACTTTCTTGCAGTGGTCGGCCACTATTGTGGATGAGCATTTGTTGTGAAGTAAGTGGGAATTGATTAGTTCTTCTTCTTCCTCCTTTGCTCTCCTCTCAAGCTCTCTCCCTCATCCTTCTTGCCGTGGGTTTCTTGGAGTTCTAGCACACTCTAAGTTGCCTTCTCCACCTATTGTTCGCGTTGATACATGTAGAGGAGTGTACGCTTGACACTCTCGATTTTCGACAAACCGTTTGGACGAGCGGGATAAGCGAATGGGCATCGCATCAAGGGTAAAGCTCTTCACATGTAGATCTAAAGTAGATCTAAGGTTTTTACCATGTTCATGTATATATTTTGTTTATTTTCACACGGATCCGTGGCCGACTTCCGAGGTGTCCGCAATGCAAAAAGAAGTTTTTGCGGCTTGGATAGTCTAACAGTCCAAGCATAGGTCTTGGCATGGAAAGTCCAAGAATGGGTCTTGGCAATGGAAAAGCCCAAGCATGGGTCTTGGCTATGGTAAAGTCCAAGTCAAGGGTACTTGCCAAGGAAAGTCCAAAGGTATAGTCTTGGCAGCATAATTCCAAGTGTGTAATCTTGGCAGCATAAAATTCAATTGAACTTTGACGGTGAAAGTCCAAGTAATGATGCTTGGGAATTGGGAAGCCCAAGGATGTGATATTAGAAGCATAAAGTCCAATCATGTAGTCTTAGTGGCATAAGTCCAATGTTTGGCGGCATAAAGTCCAAGCATTTGTCTTGGCAGTGTAAGTCCAAATGTACCATGGCAAAGTAGACCCGGTTA
This sequence comes from Wurfbainia villosa, assembly GCA_025175895.1. Lineage (NCBI taxonomy): Eukaryota > Viridiplantae > Streptophyta > Magnoliopsida > Zingiberales > Zingiberaceae > Wurfbainia > Wurfbainia villosa. The sequence goes on along the minus strand of CM046000.1, from coordinate 18,041,651 downwards.
GCATTACAATAGACGATGGAAGCACCTGAAGGCTAGAATATGAATAAACAAGTCATGGAGGACTCGGAGGGATCCGATAGGTATGAGGATGATAGAGGTGGCAAGAAGGTTTAGGTTTAGGCTAAGGGTAGTCTATCAAGTATGAGGGGATCATACTTGAGTTAAACCTCACGTTTGAGGTTTATTAGTCGACTGGGGTTATGGATCAGTCGATTGACTGAGTGTTTGACACTTGTTAACCTAGTCAACTTAGATTAGTCGATTGGAATTATGGTTGGTCGATTGGTCAAGTAGTCGACTGAGCATCAATGGCTCGCATGAAGCACTGGAAGTCGACTGCCATTGTGGCCAGTCGATTGTCCTTGATTAATCGACTGCTAGGATTTGGCAGTCGACTACTTTATGTGGAAATGAGCATAGAAACTTCTGTAGTCGACTTGCCAATCAACTACCGGATAGCAGTTGAATGCTGGTAAGGGCGGTCGACTGCTAGGGTATCCATTGGGCAGGTTCCAGCGTGGATGGAGCCGTTGTGAGACAACGGATGGGAGAGCAGTCGACTGGTGCCTTTTGACAGTCGACTGCTAGGTGCAAAATTAGCTTGATGTAGGTTATAAAAGTAACTCGAGATGGAGGATTTTGCACTAGTTTTTGGGGTTATTTTGAAGGGGAAGTGCTGCTGCATTCTAGACCTTTATAAGAAATCCAAAGAAAGCAACAAGAAAGCAATCAAACGTTCTTTGTGTAAAGTTTTCTTTACTTGTATTTGCTTATTGTTTAGTATACTTGTTGTATTTCTTGTATTCCTGTTTGATAAAACTAGTCCGATATACTCCACTCACGATGCAAAATGTGATTTAGAGTTCACTCTTGAGATCCAACAGGAGTTTTTGGAGTGTCGACCATCTGATGACACTTTCATCTTTTATCCTTTTCTTGATGAGCCTCTTTCTGCCCCGTTTGACTTTGACTATGTCACTATAGAGTCTATGCATGAGTTCTTTTTCCATTCATCCCGTTCTTTGAGTCAAAATCTCTTCTCGATTAATGCTTTATCTTCCCCAGACAATATGCTTTACAAAGTCATTGTTGGATGTCTTTTACCCATAGTCACATGGGGTAAGGCCAAGATCCGTCCTCCCCATCTAATCCTAATGTACACTTTGCGTAATTTGCTTGATGTCAATATTGCACGGAATGTCTTCCACTGCATAGTTCAATTTTCCTCTTCGATCCAAGGGAAGATTCACATGCCCTTGGGTAACATTTAAAGGTGAAAACTTCGCTTCTCGTCTTCAACTTGGTCACTTGTGCATGGCGATCCCATCTACATCCCAGGATTAAAAAAAATTAATCCTAGACAAAGAGGGATTACCTAAGAAACCGATTCATGGTCGTGCTATTCGAATAGAGTGGTTGTTAGTAATATATAAGAGATGTCCTAAGGCAATCGCCTTATGTATGAACCATTTATATGATAAATGAAGATTCACTATTTGAGTATACATGTTTTGATGTATTTGATTGGATCTTAAACTCATTTACTGAATGTCCACGATACGATTCACAGCATGAGAGAATTTGTGATTGGATCACAACTAGTGAGTATCTCTACATGTGTAATTGTGATGTATCGGAATTATCCCTAGTCGATGAATTGATGGATTTGGACACGAGATTAGTAGATGTATACTCCTTGGTGTATCCAAGCAGCTGATTCTCACTGGCTGGAGACATTGTGATGTCCGGAGTTAATCGTGGATGCTAGTTATGGTAACTAGTTCATTGGAGTGACCAGCCGTAAGACTTCATATGGTTCTCTGCATATATAAATATGTCAATGAAGTTCTTACTGTGGCTTAAGTGTGATGTTCCTTTGACTTGCGGTATTCAAGTCATCTTGATCATGGAGACTTATGCTTTGACATCTTAAGCAAACATCTCTAAGGAGATGTGGACCCAGGATGATTGGGTATAAGTCGAAGTGATCGAAGGTGTTTGAATAGCCTATAAAGGATTCACCACTCCTTGCGAGGAGATGTATAGACATGGCCTCTCGTCGGATTGTTACTAAAGTCTTTGGCCAAAGCATTACATGTTTAAAGTAAGGTACTCTTCGATACATATGGAGTAACTAGAATCCGTAGAACGAGGAAATGATACTTAGGCTAGGTGTGACGTAGTCAGCCTAGTGGGGACTGACACAATAGACCATGTCCTGAACCAAGTGGGTATAAGATGAGTGAAGGGAATGGGGCACGAATCATTCGAGCTGCTGAAGGGTTTCAGAAATAGTTCTGGATCAACCGTTGATCTTTTCGGTTAATTGGGGATCATGATGTACTACTAGGTGCCACTCATGATCGTTCTATAATTAATAGTTAATTATAGATGACCAACATAAACCAAGAACCTATTTGGTCACACGCACAATGAGCGTAATCCGAAGGATTTAAAACGAGCTTGAGAATGGGATTCTCAGACCGAGAGAAACTAGGTTTGGTTGGACCAAACAAGAAGCGAGCATGAAATCGTTTCAGTCGCAATGGAAGCGTGGATGGGCCGTGTCTTATAAAGACATAATGGATGAACCAAAATGGTTTGGTTCTAATCCAATGGAGGAGAATAAACCAAAGGGTTTGGTTTATTTTAAACGAATGACCAAAAGTTGGTTCGGTTCGTTTTAACTTAAAATAAACCATCATGGTTTGGTTTATTTTAACTTATACTAATGGAGCGGGTTAACGGGGTTTATGGATATGATCCATTAACCATTAAGAGAATTAGTTCTCTATAAAAGAGGGCTTAAGGGATTGTTAAGCCCTAATCCAAAACCCTAGCTTGTGGTTGCCGCCCACCTCTCCATCCTCTCCTTGGATTTTTGGCGCCAACCATAGGATTGTCGCCCAGCCCCTTGTGCTGCCGTCCAACTCCTTGCTGGCATCCAAGCTTCAGCCGGTCATCCTCCGGTGACCCTCCGGTGATCTTCCTAGGCTTCGGCGTCGGCGATAAGGTGAGCACTTGGCTTCCCTTGGTTGGCCGGCGCCTACTCCTCCACCAAAGCTGTCCAGTTTTTCTGGACAGCTTGTTCTTCTCTCGTCAAAGCGTCGTTTGGATGATGGTTAGAGCTCCGATAGAGCCTAACTTACCGGGGATTCGATCTCCGGTAATCCTCATAGGTGGAGGATGAAGGATTCGTCAAACGGTTGACGAATACCTCTCCGGAGAAGCGAGTTTTGAGGACTCGTCTTTGGATCCGAATTTGGATTCGGATCATGATCATCTCTCGATCACGTCATCTTCAACACGAGGCTAGTAACCCGTACGAAGACGAAGCTCGTGTCTTAGCAAAGTCATCCTAAGGATACTCGGCGTGGATACGGATAGAGACGATTCTAGCGAGGATCATTCCGGTTGATGCCGTTCCCGCTACACGTGATACGAAAGGTATAACGTAGTTAAATTTCCTTTTATTGAAAATTTAAATTTACGGTTATGTCTACACATGTTGTACTATGCATGCGTGTGATGTGTGTGTTGTCATAAATGTAGATTTATTATTTTTATTTCTTCCGCTGTGCACATGTTTACGAAACATGTTCGAACACACACTCGTCGCGGTGCCGGAAACCCAACAGTGGTATCAGAGCCCAGGTTGTGTTTCGACATAATCGTAAAATGGTTTTGCAATAGTCATAATGTTATTTTTGGAAATTTTATAATTTTTGAAATTTAGATGTATTTATGGAAATTTTTCAATTTTGGAAAGTCTAGAAGTATTTATGGAAATCTTCCACTTTTGGAAAGTTGGAAGTATTTATGGAAATTGATATTTTCATAAATAAAATATTTGATTAGATTCTGGAAGTTTATTTCCTAATTTATTCATGATTTGATTTGGGAAATCAAATCTTAAAATATTTAATTTCCATAAGTAGTTTTGATGATTTAGGAAATTGGTTTTCTAAATTGATTTTCCTTAATCAACTATTTCCATAAATAAAATATGTGATTAGATTTGGAAATTTGTTTCCTAATTTAATCATGATTTGATTTGGAGAATCAAATCTTAAACATATTTTATTTCCATAAATAGTTATGACAAATAAGGAAATTATGTACATGACATAATTGTATGTCATGTAATTGCATTAGATGCATATCATTATGTCATGCGTGTCGTGACATGTAGATGTATGCCATATATGTCATGCCATGTAGATAATAGTTATTTGCATGCAAAGAGGATGAGACATAAAAATCCTAACTCAATATTAAAGCGTACACCTTCCATTAATATGGTTAGAACCAGAGTTTCGTTTCTTGTTCGGGTTGTTGGACTCTCTCCAAGCCCGGCTCGAACCTGAACATGTTCAAACCATGGGATAGTTTAATACTAATATGGTAAGAGTCAGAGGTCAATCATTAGCTTTGGTTGTTGGACTCTCTCCAAGCCGGGCTAATTGGTTGAATGCGCTCTAACCATATTAAAACTATTTCTCGATTAATGGGTTGGCTTTAACCTGGAGCATCGGCTTGTTGGACTCTCTCCAAGGTCGATGTAAAGGGAGGTGAAGTTGGGTTCTATGCATATGATGCATACTTGTTAATGTGTTAACAACCCGATGTATGTGTGAACATTCAATTAGTTGATAGCACATTGTGATAGTTGCATATACGTGATATGCAATCGGTATAGTTGATACCTACCGTCATAGTTATGAATGGCTTGTTGGACTCTCTCCAAGGTTGTTCATATCTATGATGGATATCAGCCCATTCGGAGATGGACCTACGATCTCCCGAAGTGATTTTGGGGTTTTTGAAATTCGAAAAATGAATGAGATTTATAAATGTATATTGATGCATTTTAAAATCATTTTCTCATATATGCTCGTTTTGTATTTCTAGGTCAATAAATTGATCATGACGTCTTTGAAATTGCGCACTATTATTGATTCAAACAAACTGACTGGGCCTAACTTCCTGGACTGGCTTAAAGACCTAAGAATTGTTCTCAAGGCAGAAAAGCTTGCATACGTCCTTGAAGAGCCTCTTCCCAACTGTCCTAAGGACGATGCAACTCCAGACCAAATGTTGGTCTATCAGAAGCATGTGGCAGATTCTGAGCTGGCAAGTTGCATCATGCTAGCGGCGATGGTACCTGAGCTGCAAAAGCAGCATGAGCATATGGATGCTAATACTATGGTCTTTCATCTTCATGAGTTGTTCGATGAGCAAGCGAGATTCAAAAAGTTCGAGGTCTCTAGGCTCCTCTTCACCACGAAGATGCAAGAAGGTTTATCTGTAGTACAGTTTGTGCTAAAGATGAACGGGTACATCGAGCGGCTAGCCACCCTCGGGTTTGTGATGGATCATGAGTTAAGTATTGACTTAATTCTGCATTGTTTGCCCAAGAGTTTCTCACAATTTGTGATGAACTATCGGATGAACAAATTGGAATCCACTATTCTTGAGCTCCTCAATATGCTGAAGACTGTGGAGCCTTCTGTGAAGCATGAGGAGAAGGCGGTTCTGTTAGTTGATTCCTCAAAGAAAGGTTCTAAGAGGAAGGCAAAAGAACAGAAGAAAGGGAAGAACAAAAAGGCGAAGAAGGCAGAACCAGCGCAAAAGGGCACTTGCCATCATTGTGGCAAGGAAGGGCACTGGCGAAGAAACTGTAATATTTATCTTGAGTCCATGAAGAAGAAGAAGGCATCTGATGCCCCATCCTCTTCAGGTATCTTCGTTATTGATTGTCATTCTATTTCCTTAGACACTTGGGTATTGGATACTGGGTGTGGCTCACATATATGTAATGACATATAGGGGCTAAGGAATAGAAGAAGACTTGTCAGAGGGGAGTCAAATTTGCGAGTTGGCAATGGAGCAAAGGTTGTTGCGGTCGCCATCGGAACTTATTTGCTGAAACTCCCTAGTGGACTAGTCTGGGAACTAGACAATTGCTATTATGTTCCTTCTCTAATAAAGAACATTGTTTCTATTTCCTGTTTAAATAGAAATGGTTTCCATTTGACATTTAGTAACAATTGTTGTTATATAACTTTGAATGGCGTACTTTATGGAACTGGAACTTTGAGTAATGGCATTTATACGTTGGACGTATCCAGTGACATTTTCAATATCGAAGCGAGCAACACGCGTGCTCGAAAAGATAATCAATTAGACTCCTACATGTGGCATTGTCATCTTGGCCATGTAAGCAAGAAACGCATGTCCATATTACACAGACGTGGAATTCTAGAATCGTTTAAATTGGATTCATACGATACATGCGAATCATGCTTAAAAGGTAAGATGACTAAGTTACCTTTTGCTGGAAAGGTGAACGAGTGGTAGAGTTACTAGGTCTAGTACATACTGATGTATGTGGACCTATGTCAACTCAAGCTTTAGGAGGCTATAGCTACTTCATTACCTTCACCGATGATCACTCACGGTTTGGGTATGTGTTCTTGATGAAACACAAGTCTGAAGCCTTTGAAAGGTTCAAAGAATTCAAAAATGAAGTAGAGAAACAACATGACAAGAGTATTAAAATACTTCGATCGGATCGAGGTAGTGAATACTTAAGTCAAGAGTTTCTTGATTATCTAAGAGACAATGGCATATTGTCTCAATGGACTCCGCCATATACACCACAGCATAATGGTGTATCTGAGAGGCATAACCAGACCTTGTTGGACATGGTCAGGTCAATGATGAATCATGCGAATCTTCCCAAGTCCTTTTGGGGCTATGCATGCATAGCTTGTTTACTTGTTAAAATGTAATGCCTACCAAGGTAGTCTCTACTACTTCATATGAGATATGGAATAGTAAGAAACCTCATGTATCTTACTTGAAGATATGGGGTTGTCCTGCTTATGTGAAGCGGACAGTATCAGACAAATTGGATGCTAAGTCTGATAAAAGTCTATTTATTGGATACCCTAAGGAAACAAGGGGTTAACAATTCTATCATCCTGTGAAACAAGAGGTGTTTGTTTCAAGGCATGCTGTGTTTCTAGAGAAAGAGTTTCTCTTGCAAGAAAACAGTGGGAGTGTCGTCGAGCTTGAGGAGGCTCGAGAGACTCAAATAGACATTGATGAGATACCTGGTGAAGCACAACAAATACAACTCATAGTGATGAGCAATCGGTCGACCTATTGTAACACCACATCTTCAGTAGATCCGTAGAACACGCAATATTCCCGAGAGATATGGATTTCTCGTAAGTGAATCGAACGACGTGTTACTCATTGATGATGAGGAGCCTACCAGTTATGAAGAAGTGCTGACAAGTTCAGAAAGGGATAAGTGGCTTGGTGCCATGAAGTCGGAAATGGATTCCATGTATGAAAACCAAGTTTGGAACTTGGTTGACCCACCTGAAGGCATTAAGCCAATAGGGTGCAAGTGGGTTTTCAAGAAGAAAACCGACATGGATGGTAATATGATTACCTATAAGGCTAGATTGGTGGCGAAAGGATATCATCAAAAGCAAGGTGTTGATTATGACGAAACCTATTCGCCTGTAGCTATGCTTAAATCCATTCGGATGCTCCTGGCCATAGCGGCTCATTATGATTATGAGATATAGAAGATGGATGTGAAAACAACTTTCCTTAATGGAAACCTACTCGAGGACGTGTATATGATACAACCTGAGGGTTTCACATCGGTTGATAAAACCAAGGTATGCAAATTGCGACGGTCCATTTATGGATTGAAGCAAGCATCCAGGAGCTGGAATATCCGTTTTGATGAGACAATTAAAAATTTGATTTCTCACAAAATCTAGATGAACCTTGTGTGTACAAGAAGGATAGTGGGAGTGCAGTCGTGTTCCTAGTATTGTATGTCGATGACATATTACTTATAGGAAACAATGTTTCAATCTTACAGTCAGTTAAGGTTTGGTTATCCAAGACATTCTCCATGAAAGATCTGGGAGAAGCAACTTACATCCTTGGGATTAAGATCTATAGAGATAGATCGAAACGGTTGCTTGGTCATTCGCAGTCTACATATATAGACCGAGTGCTAAAGAGGTTTAGCATGTCGGAATCCAAGAAAGGTTTCCTACCCATCAGGCATGGGGTACACCTTTCGAAGTCTATGTGTCCGCGCACAGAAGACAAGAGGATTTTCATGAGTAAGATTCTCTATGCATCCGCAATAGGATCTATCATGTATGCTATGTTATGTACGATGCCCGATGTATCATATGCTCTGAGTGTCACGAGCAGATACCAGTCTGATCCAGGAATGGATCATTGGGTGGCTGTTAAGATGATCCTTAAGTACTTAAGAAGAACTGAGGATGTGTTCCTAATATATGGAGAAGGGGATATGGTGATACGCGGGTATACGGATGCCAGCTTCCAAACAGACAAGGATGATTCCAGTTCTCAGTCTGGATACGTGTTCACCTTGAATGGGGGCGCAGTGAGTTGGAAAAGTTCCAAACAAGATACTGTAGCGGATTCTACCACTGAGGCAGAATACATTGCAGCTTCGGAAGTAGCAAAGGAAGCGGTTTGGATGAAGAAGTTTGTTTATGAACTTGGTGTGATTCCGGCCATTGTTGAAGCAATACCGGTCTACTGCGACAACAATGGAGCAATTGCACAGGAGAAAGAGCCAAGGTCTCATCAATGATCCAAACATGTTCTTCGCCGCTATCATCTTATCAGAGAGATCATCAGTAGGGACGAAATACAAATCGAGAAAATTCCCACTGAAAGGAACTTAGCGGATCCTTTGACTAAAGCATTACCTCAAAATAAGTTTGAGGGTCATGTTAGAGCTTATGGATTAGATACCGTAGCGATTGGCATTAGGCCAAGTGGGAGTCTGTTAGTAATATATGAGATATGTCCTAAGGCAATCGCCTTATGTATGAACCATTTATATGATAAATGAAGATTCACTATTTGAGTCTACATGTTTTGATGTATTTGATTGGATCTTAAACTCATTTACTAAATATCCATGATACGATTCAAAGCATGAGAGAATTTGTGATTGGATCACAACTAGTGAGTATCTCTACATGTGTAATTGTGATCTATCGGAATTATCCCTAGTCGATGAATTGATGGATTTGGACACCATCGATTCTATCGAGATTAACATGGGGTATACTCCTTGGTGTATCCAAGCAGCTGATTCTCACTGGCTGGAGACATTGTAATGTCCGGAGTTAATCGTGGATGCTAGTTATGGTAACTAGTTCATTGGAGTGACCAGCCGTAAGACTTCATATGGTTCTCTGCATATATAGATATGTCAATGAAGTTCTTACTGTAGCTTAAGTGCGATGTTCCTTTGACTTGCGGTATTCAAGTCATCTTGATCATAGAGACTTATGCTTTGACATCTTAAGCAAACATCTCTAAGGAGATGTGGACCCGGGATGATTGGGTATAAGTCAAAATGATCGAAGGTGTTTGAATAGCCTATAAAGGATTCACCACTCCTTGCGAGGAGATGTATACCCATGGCCTCTCATCGGATTGTTACTAAAGTATTTGGCCAAAGCATTACATGTTTAGAGTAAGGTACTCTTCGATACATGTAGAGTAACTAGAATCTGTAGGATGAGGAAATGATACTTGGGCTAGGTGTGACGTAGTTAGCCTAGTGGGGAATGACACTATAGACCATGTCCTGAACCAAGTGGGTATAAGATGAGTGAAGGGAATGAGGCACGAATCATTCGAGCTGCTGAAGGGTTTCAGAAATAGTTCTGGATCAACCGTTGATCTTTTCGGTTAATTGGGGATCATGATGTACTACTAGGTGCCACTCATGATCGTTCTATAATTAATAGTTAATTATAGATGACCAACATAAACCGAGAACCTATTTGGTCACACGCACAATGAGCGTAATCCGAAGGATTTAAAACGAGCTTGAGAATGGGATTCTCAGACCGAGAGAAACTAGGTTTGGTTGGACCAAACAAGAAGCGAGCATGAAATCGTTTCAGTCGCAATGGAAGCGTGGATGGGCCGTGTCTTATAAAGACATAATGGATGAACCAAAATGGTTTGGTTCTAATCCAATGGAGGAGAATAAACCAAAGGGTTTGGTTTATTTTAAACGAATGAACCAAAAGTTGGTTCGGTTCGTTTTAACTTAAAATAAACCATCATGGTTTGGTTTATTTTAACTTATACTAATGGAGCGGGTTAACGGGCTTTATGGATATGATCCATTAACCATTAAGAGAATTAGTTCTCTATAAAAGAGGGCTTAAGGGATTGTTAAGCCCTAATCCAAAACCCTAGCTTGTGGTTTCGCCCACCTCTCCATCCTCTCCTTGGATTTTCGGCGCCAACCCTAGGATTGCCGCCCAGCCCCTTGTGCCGCCATCCAACTCCTTGCCGGCGTCCAAGCTTCAGCCGGTCATCCTCTGGAGACCCTCCGGTGATCTTCCTAGGCTTCGGCGATAAGGTGAGCACTTGGCTTCCCTTGGTTGGCCGGCGCCTACTCCTCCACCAAAGCTGTCCAGTTTTTCTGGTCAGCTTATTCTTCTCTCGTCGGAGCATCGTTTGGACGACGGTTAGAGCTCCGACAGCGCCTAAATTACCGGGGATTTGATCTCCGGTAATCCTCATAGGTGGAGGACGAAGGATTCGTCAAACGGTTGACTAATACCTCTCCGGAGAAGCAAGTTTTGAGGACTCGTCTTTGGATCCGAATTTGGATTCGGATCGTGATCATCTCTCGATCACGTTGTCTTCAACACGAGGCTTGTAACCCGTATGAATACGAAGCTCGTGGCTTAGTGAAGTCATCCTAAGGATACTCGGCGTGGATACGGATAGAGACGATTCTAGCGAGGATTGTTCCGGTTGATGCCGTTCCCGCTACACGTGATACGAAAGGTATAACGTAGTTAAATTTCCTTTTATTGCAAATTTAAATTTACGGTTATGTCTACACATGTTGTACTATGCATGCGTGTGATGTGTGTGTTGTAATAAATGTAGATTTATTATTTTTATTTCTTCCGCTGTGCACATGTTTACGAAACATGTTCGAACACACACTCGTCGCGGTGCCGAAAACCCAACAGTGGTCACTTGAACAAACTTGTTGTTCAAGTTACCTACCTCTTTTCTACTATAAGCCACGAAATCGACGATGTACGGATCATCGATTTTTGGGTTTGTCTTCGGGGTCAAAGTAAATTAGCCACAAACAATTATAAACAATTATATACATAATACAAAATAATACTAATCAAAGCAAACAAGCTTATACCTCTTGTTATACCTCTTGATCTTCTATTGTATGTCCTTTCTCCTTTTGGACGTCGTGTGGGCGACGATCTTCCAAAAGTAGAAGCCTCCAAGATCACGTTCTTCCCTTCCTTGCTCACTCCGAAAAAATGGAAGAATAAAGCAAAACTTTTTTTCTTATCTAGAACCGACCACCAAGCTCCAAGCTTGATCCTTACCGCCAGCCAAGGAGAGGAGATGGAGTGGGCGCCAGTCAAGAGCTCCAAGGGAAGAACTCTAACCCTTGTTCCCACCGGCCAAGGAGGAGAGAAAGAAGATTGGGGAGCCGGCCAAGAAGAGGAAGGAGAAGAGGGGCGTCGGCCAAAACCCTAGGAAGATAGGAAAACTTGCCGCCAAAGACTTCTCCAAACCCTAGCTGCCCAATCCTTGAAGCAAAACCTAATCTCTTTGAGTTGTCCTTGTCACCCACCCCTTAAGCCTTATTTATAGAGTTAGGCTTAAGCCTCCTTTCAATCCCCACCGTTGGATCTATGGATTTAATCTCAACCGTAGGATCTAGGGATTTAATCTCAACCATCGGATCTAGAGATTTAATCTCCACCGTTGGATCTAGAGATTTAATCTCCACCGTCAGATCTAGACATTTAATCTCCACCGTCATATCTAGAGTTCCATTTTCCACCATCGGATCTAGGCTCCATGAGGGTTTAATAGGTTACAATAGAGACCATGAGGAGGAGTTGGATCTTGGCCACCCAATGGATCAAGCCCACATAAAGTCCGATCCATTAATGATAATCCATTCCACTAGAGGATTATCATTGATCTACCTCACCAACCTCATAAATAAATATGGGCTCCATATATTATTTGTACAAATATCTTCTCGTGTTTAAGATCTCGAATGTCCATCAATTAATTAATTTACTGATAATTAATTAATCAACATCTAACTCCATGAGTAGTACCACTCAAACTTATCATTATACCGGACCAAGTCCACCTGTAGGGTTTACATGATGTACCTTATGAGCTCCTCAAGGGGACATCATCATCCTAATATATAGGACACAGTTTCCTCCTATAATCAACGACACACCATATAAATAATATCATTTCCCAACTTACCGAGCCTATCGATTTACTCTATAAATCTCGCCCATTGGTAAATCAAAGAAATAAGTTCTGCCCGTTATTATATCGACATTAAGAGCAAGTACACCATAATATCCGAGGTCCGATTCAATTATGTAGTCAGCAATAAATCGAATCACCTCTAAGTCAGTCCTGCTCAAAACACACAAAGTGTACTAGTGTAATTCTATGGTCAAGACAAACCAATACCAAATCACACTATAACCATACCAATGGTTTGTCCAAACCATCTCAGTTGTGAGCCTTTACTTATACTCTACAAGGAACTAATAACATGATCTAACGTGTGACACTACACACCATGTTATCTACAATGTAATATATTAGACAATATGTATAACCATAAATATTCAAATAATGATCATGTGATTCTTATTTCAAAAATAAAGATGTTCATACAAAAGATAGACTTTTCAATATTCATCCCAACAATCTCTCACTTATACTAAAAGATTATGCTGTCCTCATACTGCCATACATCTGATTCTCATTCCCTCCACATGCCTATCAAAAGCTCTCGCTCGAAGGGCCTTAGTGAAAGGATTTGCCAGGTTATCCTCTGATGCAATCTTGGCCACAACAACTTCTCCTTACTTTATGATTTTTCATATCAGGTGGTACTTACGCTCTATGTGTTTACTTGCCTTATGGGCTCGTGGTTCCTTTGAGTTTGCAACTGCACCACTATTATCACAATAAATTGTGATAGTTCTGGGCAAACCAGGAATCACATCCAAGTCCATCAAGAAGTTCCTGAGCCATACTGCTTCTTTGGCCGCCTCAGAGGTTGTCACATACTCAACTTCCATGGTGGAGTCCGCCACGCACTTCTGCTTGACACTCCTCCATACAATGGCTCCACCTCCCAAAGTAAACACAAAACCTGAGATAGACTTACTGTTATCCCTATCAGATTGGAAGTCAAAATCTGTGTAACCCACAAGGAGTAATTGATCTACTTGGTAAACCAACATATAATCCTTAGTCCTTCTCAGGTACTTCAATAAATACTTTACCACAGTCTAATATCCCTGTCCTGGATTACTCTGATATCTGCTAAGCATGCCCATGGCAAAGCAGAAATCCGGTCTCGTACATAACATAACATACATGAGGCTTCCTACTGCCGAAGCATAAGGAACCACCTTCATCTCCTCTATCTCCTTTGATGTTTTAGGACACATCTCTTTAGATAAAGGTACTTCATGCCTAAAAGGTAGAAAACCTTTCTTGGAGTTCTGCATGTTAAAACGAGCTAAATTGGTGTTTATGTATGAAGCTTGAGATAAACACAACATCCTTTTCCTGCGATTCCTTATAACCTTGATCCCAAGGATGTGTCCCACTTCTCCCAAGTCCATCATATCAAACTGTTTCGACAACCATACCCTTATATCCGATAACACCTTGATATTGTTGCCAATTAACAAAATGTCATCTACATATAGTATAAGAAATACCACTACATTTCCATCACATCTCTTGTATACACAAGACTCATCCAGACTTTGAATAAATCCATAAGACTGGATTACCTCATCAAAGCGGATGTTCTAAGATCTCGAAGCTTGCTTCAATCCATAAATGGACCGATTAAGCTTGCACACAAGATGCTCTTTGCCCTTTGTAATGAATCCCTCTGGTTGCTTCATATAGATGTTTTCCTCAAGACTTCCATTAAAGAAAGCTGTCTGGACATTCATCTGACATACCTCATAATTCATATGAGCAGCAATACATAAGAGAATCCGGATAGACTTAAGCATGGCTACCGACGAAAAGGTCTCCTCATAATCGATTCCCTCTTTTTGAGTATACCCCTTCGCAACAAGCCTCGCTTTGAAGGTCTCAACCTTCCCATCTATTCCTCTCTTTCTTTTGTAGATCCACTTGTATCCAATGGTTTTTACACCATTGGGTGGTTCTACTAGCTCCCAGACCTGATTTGAATCCATAGACTCTATCTCAGAATTCATCGCACTTTGCCAAGATACTACACCTTTATCATGGATTGCCTCGTCATATGTCCAGGGATCAGGTTCATGTTCGCCAGGGATAAAATCAGAAGATTCTCCCAAGAACATAAATCTATCAAGCTGTCTAATAACCCTCCCACTACGACAAGGTATCACCTGTGTATCCTCTGTGACATGCGGTGCAATCACTTGTGGTATATCCTCTTGTACCGGTGGAACAAAAGTAGTGACTTCCCCTCTCAATTCCTCCAGAACAATCTTACTCATGGGCTTGTGGTTCATCACATATTCTTCCTATAGAAATCTAGCGTTCATGCTAACGATCACCCTCTGATCTCTAGGACTATAAAACAAATCACCTTTTGTTCCTCTATAACATGTGCACTTGCACTTCGTGCGAGGTTCTAACTTACCAAAGATTCGCCTTAAGCACATGTGGACTCCAAAACCAATATGTCTCAGACTAGGCTTACCACCCACAATTGCAGGGAGTAGAAGGCACTGATTTAGATGGTACCAAGTTCAGAATATACACTGTCGTATCCAGAGCATACCCCCAGAATGAATCTGGCAACTCAGAATAACTCATCATCGATCTAACCATCTCTATAAGAGTCTTATTCCTTCGCTCTGCTACACCATTCTGCTGGGGTGTCCCAGGTGTAGACAATTGGGATTGAATCCCAGCCTCTGATAAGTAATTCCTAAACTCTTCCAAGAGGTACTCACCACCATGATCAGATCATAGTGTCTTGATACTTTTACCTTGACGCTTCTCCACATCAGCCTTGAATTCTTTGAACCTGTCAAAGCATTCAGACTTGCAGTGCATCAAGTAAATGTATCCATATCTTTAATAATCTTCTATAAAAGAGATGAAATATTCAAAACTACCTCTTGCTTGGATAGACATAGAACCACACAAATCAGAATGAACCAATTCCAACACATCTTTGGCTCTATACCCCTTGACCTTAAAAGGCCTCTTGGTCATTTTACCTTCTAAGCAAGATTCGCATGTTGGGAAATCTTCCACCACTAATGAATCCCGAGGTCCATCAGCTATCAACCTTTGAATTCTACTTAGGTTAATATGACCTAACCTTAGATGCCAAAGATATATTTGGTTCACTTTCTAAAGTTCTTTTCTCTTATTAGAATTAGAAGATGAGTTATTTACTTCTATTTGCGTCGTGGGAGCTTTTGGTTCAAGGGTATATAAATTTCCTATTAATGCACTAGAACATATAATCTCCCTATTCCTTTTTATAACAACTCTGTCATTAAAAGAAATAGAATATCCATCCATAATCAATTTAGAAACCAAAATCAAATTATTTCTAAATAAAGGTATATAAAGGCAATTTTTTAGAACCAAAACTTTATTCCTCTCAAAAGACAAATAAACATCTCCCACTGCAACAACTGCCACCTTCGTAGCATCACCCAAGTAAATGGTAATCTCCCCCTCAGCTAGTTGTCCGGTTTCCTGGAACCCCTCAAAGTATTGCAAACATAATCAGTGGCTCCCATATCAACACACTAAGTGCCGGTAGATAACACCGCTAAACATGTTTCAACGACTAGGCCAAAAGATATACCTTTGTTCTGCTTCCGATTGGGGCAGTCCTTCTTCCAATGTCCAGTCTGCTTGCAAGTGAAGCACTTGCCTTTTAGCTTCTTCACTCCTCCCTGAGATCCTCCTGCCACCTTTTCCCCACCTTGTTTCTTCTTTTTCTTGCCTTTCGGCTTAGAAGTAGAAACCTTTTGGGTAACCATGGTCTGAGCCTGAGCACTCTGACAAAAAAGCCCCTCTACCGCCTGGAGTTCTATCAGAAGCTCCGCCAACTAATACAACCTCTTATTCATGTTGTAATTCAGGCGAAACTGCTTAAAACTCCTAGGTAGAGACTGGAGAATGATATCGACTTGGGTTTTTCCATCGATCTCAGCTCCAAGGACTTCCAACTCATTCAAATGAGCCATCTTCTTGAGAACATGATCCCTCACGGGTGTTCCCTCGATCATGGTGGTCGTCATCAAGTTCTCATGGCTTCCTACCTTGAAATCCGATTCTGGTGTCTGAAAAGCTCCTTGAGATTGAGCATCATGTCATAAGAAGTGGGCATGGCTTGATGCTGATGTTGCAATACATTTGACATAGAAGCCAAAATGTAACATCACGCCATCTCATCAGCCTTTATCCACTTCTTATAACTCTCCTTCTCCTTTTCCCCAGAATCATCTGCAGGCTTAGGAGGACACTCTTCGAAGAGTACATATTTGTACTCCTCAATAGTCAAGACAATATCAAGATTCCTTTTCCAATCAACATAATTGGGTCCAGTAAGTTTATTCTCTTTTATTATCACAGCAAGCGGGTTGAAAGTCATTTTTGAAAAACCTAAGAATCACATAGATCAAAATATTAGACTTCAAAAAATTATTGATTCCTCAAACAATAAAATTATAAAATCAACCAACACCTCAAAACACCGAGAATATCGTATGCCATGATCATGTGGACGTATACGAATTCTACATTTGTAAGAGGAGGTTTTACCCATTAATTTTAGTATCTTGTCAACCTAACTTTTTGACAAATAAAATTAATAGTTGGTTCCTCTTCGGCCCTACAAATAAAAGCAGTGACTCCGATGGGGAGGATACTTCTATTTGCATCTAAGTGTTCACCATTACTCGATACCAAGGCAATTATCTCGGGTTATGTGTCTTCTGATGGGGAAGTACATACGCTCCTAAATAATTTCCTATAACCATATTCGACCCTGTGATCCACAAAACAAACTCATCCGATGGGGAGGAAGGCACTCAGAGCTGACGTACAAGTTTGTTTGCATCACATGTCAAATCATAATGGAGGCAGCGAAAATTTATAAAAATATCTCTCTCTCACTTAGTAATTTAAAATTGAGTAATTTTCCTAGCACACGATATGCATATCAAATAAGAAGAAATAAATATGAAAAAAAAATATTTTCTAACTATTATGGCTTTTGTTCTCCAATATGCCTCCCGTCGTATCGCCATCGTGTCCGCTCCTCCCTACGCCATGTACAAGCCATCCGGAGATCTGAGCCGAGAAAAATTATTTTAATTTACATCCACCAATCCTATACTCCACGAATGAGTGTACATGAAATCTAGATCAAAAGTAAACTAAAATAAAAGAGTGGCTAAATAATGTCGTACTTAATTACTAAAAATTAAATACTAGCCTCATCAACCCCCGAGGATTCAAATAATAATACAATTACACACATCCAATCACATACACACACATATGGCCATAATAGTTGAATATTATGCCTGTAACAAAAAAGTTAGCCTACGGACATCCTACTATTATCCGACACATACAATATATGATAAGTGCATAAAAGTAACCGAATCCTTAACACACAAAATCGGAAACCGTGGCTCTGATACCACTTGAAGGTAGAAAATTCGCTTCCCGTCTTCAACTCGGTCACTTGTGTATGGCGATCCCATCTACGTCCTCGGATAAAAAAAAATAATCCTAGACAAAGAGGGATTACCCAAGCAACCGATCCATCGTCGTGCTATTCGAATAGAGTGGTCACTTGAACAAACTTGTTGTTCAAGTAACCTACCTCTTTACTTCGATTAGCCGCGGAATAGACGATGTACGGATTGTCGGTTTTTGTGTTTGTCTTTGAGGTACAACTAAATTAGCCACATACAATTGTAAACAATTATATACATAATACAAAAGAACACTAATCAAAGTAAACAAGTTTATACCTCTTGTTATACCTCTTGATCTTCTATTGTATGTCCTTCCTCCTTTTGGACGTCGTGTGGGCGACGATCTTTCAAAAGTAGAAGCCTCCTAGATCACATTCTTCCCTTCCTTGCTCGCTCCGAGCAAAAGGAAGAATAAAGAACAATTCTTTTTCTTATCTAGAACCGACCACGAAGCACCAAGCTTGATCCTTACCGCCGGCCAAGGAGAGGAGATGGAGTGGGCGCCGGTCAAGAGCTCCAAGCGAAGAACCCTAACCCTTGTTCCCACCGGCCAAGGAGGAGAGAAAGAAGATTGGGGCACCGACCAAGAAGAGAAAGGAAAAGAGGGGCGCCGGCCAAAACCCTAGGAAGATAGGAAAACTTGCCGCCCAAGACTTCTCCAAACCCGAGCCACCCAATCCTTGAAGCAAAACCTAATCTCCTTGAGTCGTCCTTGCCGCCCACCCCTTAAGCCTTATTTATAGAGTTAGGCTTAAGCCTCCTTTCAATCTCCACCATCGGATCTAGGGATTTAATCTCAACCGTCGGATCTAGGTATTTAATCTCAACCGTCGGATCTAGAGATTTAATCTCCACCGTCGGATCTAGAGATTTAATCTCCACCGTCGGATCTAGACATTTAATCTCCACTGTCGGATCTAGAGTTCCATTTTCCACCATCGGATCTAGGCTCCATGAGGGTTTAATAGGATACAATAGAGACCATGAGGAGGAGTTGGATCTTGGCCACCGAATGGATCAAGCCCACATAAAGTCCGATCCATTAATGATAATCCAATCCACTAGAGGATTATCATTGATCTACCTCACCAACCTCATAAATAAATATGGGCTCCATATATTATTTGTAAAAATATCTCACCGTGTTTAAGATCTCGAATGTTCGTCAATTAATTAATTTACTGACAATTAATTAATCAACATCTAACTCCATTAGTAGTACCACTAAACCTTATCATCATGTCGGACTAAGTCCACCTGCAGGGTTTACATGATGAACCTTATGAGCTCCTCAAGGGGAATTCATCATCCTAATATATATGACACAATTTCCTTTTATAATCAACGACACACCATTTAAATAATATCATTTCCCAACTTACCGAACCTATCGATTTACTCTATAAATCTCACGCATTGATAAATCAAAGAAATAAGTACTAAGTATATGTGCCCGTTATTATATCAAGATTAAGAGCATGTACACGATAATATCTGAGATCCGATTCAATTATGTAGTCAGCAATAAATCGAATCACCTCTAGGTCAGTTGTGCTCAATACACACAAAGTGTACTAGTGTAATTCTATGGTCAAGAAAAACCAATACCAAATCACACTACAACCATACCAATGGTTTATCCAAAACCATCTCAGTTGTGAGCCTTTACTTATACTCTACAAGGAAGTGATAACATGATCTCCCGTGTGACACTACACACCATGTTATCTACAATGTAATGTATTAGACAATATGCATAACCATAAATATGCAAACAATGATCATGTGATTCTTATTTCAAAAATAAAGATGTTCATACAAAAGATAGACTTTTCAGTATACATCCCAACAACATCATCACTGCATGGTTGGCATCCATTGCCATCAATAAATCCAAGAGAATTTGAGGCCGCTATCAGACTCTTATGATTGCATCACCCTGAGGCACTTTGCATTAGCTGGCATGCAAATGGGATATGGACGGATGAAGCGGTTAGTAGTGCAGAAGCAACCACCTAAGGAGGTAGAGCATGAGGAAACACAGGATCTAAAGGGAGAGTATTTTTTCGAGGACCAAATTGTGTTTCAGCAGCATACGTCATCACGTCTTACCCACATTGAGTCTCAGCTAGATGAGCTCCATGAGACTATAGACACACGCTTTGAGGATCTCATTCTCGATCATGCTGAGATAGGGCGACATCAGATAGAGATGTACGACATGCTGGGTACGGTTCTCCAGGTTCAACAACCTCCACTGCCTCCACCACCTCCAGCCAATGATGGTGGTGATTGATAGTTTTGCAGCTATAGGAGGGTCTTGTTTCTTTATTGTAGGATTATGGTGTCTTGTGTTTTTTTTTCATTGTCATGGGAAAACCTTGTATGAGTGCTTTTTGAAAATGAATGAAATCATTTTCTATCACTTAAATGTTTCTATTATTTACCTTATATTGTTTGGTTGTAATAATGTGTGTTTTATTGCTCATTACATGTATTGATGTGTATGCTCATTCATTACTTTTATGCCATGTCATCATGTATAAGCAATAACCTTCTTTCAACAATGAAATCAATGTATGTCATGACATCTTAATTCTTATGGTTATTTTAATATGTCATGATCATATTTTTGTTAATGTCATATTTGTACTTATGTTTGTATATTTATGCCATGACATCATGATTATTGGCACATGCTTTAAATATGCTATCATTCTTATGCCATGTTCATTTTTCATGAATTTAGGATAATTAAAATTGATTTAAAGACAATGGAATGATTTGAAGTCCCAAGTATAAGGTAATCAAATAGAGTTGCCTAAAAAAAATGCATGAACCCTTAGCTTAGGTAAAAGAACCAAAACTCACATCTCACATTAAATTGACTTGTGTGTGTTTTTATACATCTTAGACACATATGAGATGCTAGAAAATGAGTTAAGTTCATGTGCTTATTTAGTACATCATAATGAACTTAGAACTCGTTAAATGATAATGATAAATCATGAGGAAAGCTAGTGTATAAGTCATGTAGACTTAGCCCATAGAACATGATTGAAATAAGGTTTGAAAAATATTTCAAAATCATTTTTAAAAACATTCGTGAAGTCTATCTTTTTATATTTATCACCATTGATGAAGTTGATACAAAGTAGGCTTAAAATATTGAAGTTATCAATGGTTTTGAACATTGTATCAATCTCACAATTTAATGGGTATTTTATTATAAATTTATTTTTCACCGATTCTATTTCATGTAAGTAATGTGCATATGAATTTTCAAGATTTTTCAAAATACGTTTATTTACTAATGTATTTTCAAAGTTCGTTGCTGCTAGTTTGATTTCTGGAAATTAGATGTTAGTTGACTGCCTTAGGTTGGCAATTGATTGATGCTATTAGTAGTCGTCTGGTTGCTACCCAAGTCAACTGCTAGGTTGATTTCGAGTAAAAAAGATTTTTTTTAGCCCATTTTCAATGATCTCTAGGTACCCTAACGTCTCCTAACCTTAGGATATTCTTTGGAAAGCATTGGAAGGGTGAAATATCATTGAAAATGATTAGAAGAGGTGTTTAAGTTTGAGTATCGAATAAGAGAGGTTAAAGTTCAAGTTTGAACTTTTACCTTTGTTTTCTATGGTTTAAGTTTCCTATTGGCTATGGAACTCTCCAAGGACATTGTTGGTGCAATGGTCAAGGGGGAGTAAGCCTTTAAGAAAATGTTATCCATCAAGGGATGATGGATGTGTATTCCTAAAAAAGGAGAAAATAGGAGACGTCAGAATTGCCTCTCATTTAGTGATATGGGACTTATCACCATAAAGAGTGAAGGCATCCTAAATGTTTTGGATCAAGGGAGAAAATGTAAGATCTCATTGGTATATGAGATATTGATACCTTTGGTAGTTTTTTTTATGTATACCAAAGGGGGAGAAGTGAGGTTTAAGTTGGGTAAACCTTCACTATGCTTTGGTATTAGAATAGTTAAGGTTGGGCTTATTGGTTAGCCTAACTTAAAGGTGTTGTCAAATATCAAAAAAGAGAAGATTGTTGGTGCAATCGGCCCAGGTCATGATTGACAAGACTCGAGTTTGACTCGAGTAGTATTTTGATGTTTGACAAAACAATTGACGATGTGATTGGAAATGGAAAGTCCAAGTCAAGGGTACTTGGCAATTGAGAAGTCCAATCAAGGGTCAAGGCATGAAAAGTCCAAGCATGAGTCTTGGCAAAGGAAATGTCCAAGCATGGGTCTTGGCAATGGTGAAGTCTAAGTCATGGGTACTTGACAAGAAAAGTCCAAAAGTATAGTCTTGGCAGCATAAGTCCAAGTGTGTAGTCTTGGCGGTGTAAAGGCCAAGTGAACTTTGGGGGTGAAATTCCAAGTATGGATGCTTGGCAATTGGGAAGTCCAAGGATGTGATATTGGTGGCGTAAAATCCAAACATGTAGTCTTGGCGGCATAAGTATAATGTTTGGTGACGTAAAGTCCAAGCGTTTGTCTTAGTGGCATAAGTTCAAATATACCATGGAAAAGTAGATTCAGTTAGCATGACAATAGCCGATGGAAGCTCATGAAGGCTAGCATTGTGATGAACACATCATGGAGGACTTGGAGGGATCGGATAGGTGATGTGTACAAATCATATAGGGTTTTAGGAGTAGTTTTAGCACACATCTCATTGCATTTTATACTTGTTTCATGCATATTCTTCCTTGTTTTACATTCATTTACTATTTCCTATTTCAGAGATCTGCTCTCGCTATTTTTATGTGTAGGAAGGCATTTTGGAGATAAATTGGCATATAATTGGATTCCAAGGAAGGCAAGCATGCTCTAACAGTGTTCCCCAAAACATGGGCATACTCCGGATCAAAAGATGGTGTTCGCATGAAGCTCCAGAATAAGACATGGTCGGTCATGTGAATCTCACACAACCTGTAACACCCGTAAAAAGTCTCCAGCAATTTTACGAGGATTTTTGGCTTTACGATAATGGGCTTTATGGGGGTTTTCCGAAAATAAAAGGAAATAGCCAAAAAGAGATGCAAGGCCTAGGAATTGAACCCCAAACCTCTAGAGATAGCCAAGCCCTATAGATGCACCCACTAACCATAAGCCCAATAGGATTATATCATTAAGAGAAGAGGGGAATTATAGATAAGGGTGATGAGGGTAAATGAAGGGGCATGGAAAAGAAAAGAGGAACTTCCCTTCCTCCCTTTATAAAGAAGAAGGAAGTTCCCATTTGGCCACTTCTTCCTCTCCTCCTCATCCTCACCGAAACCACCTTGCTCCCCCTCTCCAATTGCACCTTTGGCCGAAATTCCTCCAAGCAAGAAGAAGGCTAGGGTTGGCTTCCATTAGGTCATCTTCCAACTAAAAAGCAAAGCGAAGGATGTAAGATTTCCTCACCTGCAGTATATTAGTTTTGTAGGATGAATTACATGAAAGAAATATGAGTTTGGAGCTTCATATGTTTCGGCCAACTAAGTCTTGGGCTAGGATTCATGAAATATGCTATTAGGGAAACCTTTTATATGTTGTATGCTCCAAGTAGGGATCCTTATGTAACAAAAGTCCAAGGGTTTTAAACCCTATATGTTTCGGCCACCAAGGGTTTAGGGTTAGGGTTTCATGAAGAGCTCCCCCTTATGAAGTTAGGTTATGATATATGCCTACATGAATAGATTTAGGTGATAAAAATCCAAAGATCTTAACCCTACAAGTTTCGGCCAACCCATGAAATTAGGGTTAGGGTTGCATGAAAAATATTTCTAAGGATACTATGATAGGTTATAAGGCTTCATGAATGAATTTTAGGGTACAAACCCAAGCTTGAGCCCCTCACAAGTTTCGGCCAACCCATGAAATTAGGGTTAGGGTTGCATGAAAAATATTTCTAATGATGCTATGATAGGTTATAAGGCTTCATGAATGAGTTTTAGGGGACAAACCCAAGCTTGAGCCCTTCACAAGTTTCGGCCAACCAAGGAAACTAGGGTTAGGGTTGCAAGAAAAAGGCTTCTAAGGGAACTAGGGGATGTTGTATGCCTCATGTAGGAGTTTTAAGTGATGAACATGCTTGGTGATTAATATGCCATGAATATGCCAAAGAAATAGGCTTCATGTTATGATGTAATGTGCCATGAAATATGCTTAGGTGATGAACATGTTTTTTTTATGATTTAATATGCCATGAATATGCCTAGGAAACATGCTACATGTCTATGATGTAATGTGCCATGAAATATGCTTAGGTGATGAACATGCTTTGTGATTTAATATGCCATGAATATGCCTAGGAAACATGCTACATGTCTATGATGTAATGTGCCATGAAATATGCTTAGGTGATGAACATGCTTTGTGATTTAATATGCCATGAATATGCCAAAGAAATAGGCTTCATGTTATGATGTAATGTGCCATGAAATATGCTTAGGTGATGAACATGTTTTTGTGATTTAATATGCCATAAATATGCAAAGGAAATATGCTTCATGGTATGATGTAATGTGCCACGAAATATGCTTATGTGATGAACATGTTTATACTTTAGGACCCCTTTAGGGTACTCTTATGTTATGAATGCATGTGTCCTTATGATAAGATGGAGATGCTTCCCTTTCAAGTAGGGATCAAGAGCTCTCCTTATGATAAGATGGAAATGCTTCCCTTTCAAGTAGGGATCAAGAGCTCTCCTTAAGATAAGATAAAATGGAGATGCTTCCCTTTCAAGTAGGGATCAAGAGCTCTCCTTATGATAAGATAAGATTAAGATGCTTCCCTATTTATGTTGGGGATCAAGAGCATTCTTTATACTATGATAAGAAAAGAAAGGAATTAAGTATTTTACTTTGTAAGAGGGCAGGTGGTGGTCGTTAATCAAATCCATAGGGACATAAGAAGACGTAAGAGGTCTTGCCTGGTAAGACGTAAGAGGTCTTGCTCTGTAGGTCCGTGGCTCGCTACCCTGACCTATTAGGAACGCGCATTATGTGGTACTTAACCTGGGGCCCCCCAAACAAGTTATGATGATGTTGAAGTATCTATATGTATATTTTTTGAAAAGAAAAGACTTTTATGAAATTGTGTATGCTTATGTTAAAGATTATGAATGCTTACGAACTCGTCCTTATGCATGTTAGACTCTATGAAGTTATGATGCTTGCAGTAGTTTAAGAATACTTGTGATTGTGTGCCTTATGCATGTGTAGGATTTATGTCATATTAAATGTTTATGCTCAAGTTAAAAATGCTTATGAGTATGTCCTTTATGCATTTTAGATGATATGAAGTTAGGATGCTTACAGTAGTTTAAGAATACTTGTGATTATGTATCTTATGCATGTTTAGGATTTATGTCATTATAAATGTTTATGCTCAAGTTAAAAATGCCTATGATTATGTCCTTTATGCATGTTAGACTCTATGAAGTTAGGATGCTTACAGTAGTTTAAGAATACTTGTGATTATGTACCTTGTGCATGTTTAGGATTTATGTCATTATAAATGTTTATGCTCAAGTTAAAAATGCTTATGATTATGTCCTTTATGCATGTTAGACTCTATGAAGTTAGGATGCTTACAGTAGTTTAAGAATACTTGTGATTATGTACCTTGTGCATGTTTAGGATTTATGTCATTATAAATGTTTATGCTCAAGTTAAAAATGCTTATGATTATGTTCTTTAAGCAGGTTAGATTTTACTAAGTTACGATGCTTATAGTAAGAACATTTGGGTTTATGTACTTCCTGCATGTCTAAGATTTATATCATGAATGCTTATGTTTAGAGTATGCCCTGCTTGGTTTTAATTATGCTTATCATGCTGATGTAAACTCTATGCCATGCTTAGGTTTCATTACATGGTATGTTGTTGATTAGTGTTACTATGGAATACTTAGGCCATTTATGCTA
This sequence comes from Wurfbainia villosa, assembly GCA_025175895.1. Taxonomy (NCBI): domain Eukaryota; kingdom Viridiplantae; phylum Streptophyta; class Magnoliopsida; order Zingiberales; family Zingiberaceae; genus Wurfbainia; species Wurfbainia villosa. Next base: position 18,015,826 of record CM046000.1, on the reverse strand, counting down.
GCATGCTTATCTTTCTAATTGCTTGATGAAGTTCGTGTTTTTTTTATGAGTAGGCAAGAATCTTACTAAGCTTTATGCTTATAGTTTATGTTGTCCATATACTGCAGATCAAGGAAACCTGAACTAGAGAAAGTAGCAGGAAGGGCCCAGTGTGTGTGATAGTGGCATGGTGGAGAAAGACCCTATTACTATCTACTTATATTTATATTCTCAATTAACAACTTAAGACATTGCTTCCGCTTATAAGACTTGTGAATTATTAGTACCATGCTGGATGTTGCTTAGTTATATTATTGTTCAATTACTTAAGAAAGTTGATATGATAAAACTCACGAATGGATCCTTATGATGGGCATGTTATGAAATGAGATAAGATATGGTAACATGCTAACTATGAATAAGATAGGTGATGCATGTAGAAAAGAAGGTTTATGCCATGATAACATGCTTAAGTAAATGGTGAAATGATCCATATATGCTATGTTAAAAAAAAAAGGGGGTCAAGTAGCGCCGCCCTGAGAGCAGATAAGGGCGGGCGTTACACAACCATGCCTAATCCCGAAGATAGAATTAGAGCATGATTTCCAGCGTGCCACACGGTCAATCGTGTGGATTCCACATAACCATGTGGCGTCAGCCCAACTTAACACAAATCAACATTTTACGGGTAATGGACAAAATTGACATCACTCCAATAAAAGGAAAGGCACGCCCAAACCCTAGGGGGAGGCCTGATGGCTAGCCGGCAAGAAGGTGCCCTAAAAAGCATCGAAGGCTCGCAACAGGGAGAGAGGAAGCAGCTCTAAGGCCCGAATCAATGCTCCAATGCCTCAGAGAATGACCAAGACACAACAACAAATTGAACAGAGAGTACTTCCATCATTCTAAACTCTATTTAATTGTAATGATTTACATTAAGATGTCTAGTGTTTAATCTTTTATTCATGGAGTAGATACTTCGATTCTAGGATTAAGGAGTGGCTTGTGTATGTTGGATGTGCTAGTTTAAATGTTTATTCTCTTCTCTTGAATATATATTTTTAATTTAGGCTGTTAAGATCTGTGAAAGTTGTGTTTTGATTGTACTTCTACTGCACATAGCGGATACAAGGGCAGAAAGCCTTTGTATCAAAATCTTGGAGAAAAAAGGAGGAACCTCACAGTCATCCTCCCTCCCATAATTGTAGAAGGTAGAATATGATAGAGTAGGATATGAAATATGATCCATCACTTCATAGGGATTACTACGACATTCTCATACCCTAAGAACCTATTCTGTTGGTGCAATCGGCCCAATTCACAATTTACCAGACTCGAGTTTGACTCGAGTAGTGGTTTGATGTTAGGGTTTTGATGTTTGACATTGATGTTTGACCATGAGTTGGCCATTGTTTGACAATGGGTTGACTTTGGGTTGACCATAATGGAGAAGTCCAAGCATGGGTCTTGGCAAGGGAAAGTCCAAGGATAGGTCTTAGCAAGGGAAAGTCCAAGCTTGAGTCTTGGCAATTGGAAAGTCCAACATAGGTTGGCAGGGAAAGTTCAAGCATGGGTCTTGGCAAGGGAAATTCCAAGCTTGAGTCTTGGAAAATGGAAAGTCCAACATGGGTTGGCAAGGGAAGTCCAAGGGTTGATATTGATGGCATAAAGTCCATACGGGGGTCATGGAAGCATAAGTCCAATGGGTTAGCGGCGTAAAGTCCAAGCGGTAGTCTTGGCAGCGTAAGTCCAAATGTGCCTTGGTAGTGTAGACCATCTTAGCATGGAAATAGCCGATAGAAGAACCTGAAGGCTAGCATATGGATGAACAAGTCAAGGGTCATGGATGACTTGGAGGGATCCGATAGGTGTGAGGCTAAGGAAGGTGGCTAGAAGGCTTAGGTCTAGGCTAAGGGTGGTATAACAAGTATGAGGGCATCATACTTGGGGTTAAACTTCATGGTTGAGGTTATCAGTCGACTAGGGTTTTGGACTAGTCGATTGGTTAAGTGTTTTGACACTTGGCAGTCGAGTTGACTCTGGGAAGTCGATTGGGATTATAAATAGTTGATTGGTCGGGAGTCGATTAGCGTTCGACTGTGGCAAATAGCCTTGGCAGTTGATGGCCAGCATTGGACAGTCAACTGATGACTTGAGTAGTCGACTGCCATGAAAGGTAGTTGACTGTTGGTCGAGGATGTGGGAGTAGAATGCTCGGTAGCCGACTGGTCAGTCGGCAACGACCTTCGCAGTCGACTGGTGGATAATGGTAGTCAACTGCCAGTGTATCCGATGGCTTGAATGCTGACATGAATTAAGTTCATTCTAAGACAATGATACTGTTGGCAGTCGACTGGGGCCTTATGGTAGTTGACTGCCAGGTGTGGAATCAGGTTATAAAAGTAGCTCGTGGAGGAGATTTTTGGCATGGTTCTTTGGGGCGATTTGCTGGTGCAATTCAGGGTCTCCAAGTGTTGCTCAACCAAACAAACAAGTAAGCATCCAAAGCAATAGTTGTAAAGTTTACTTTACATTGTTTTGTGTATTTCATTCATATTTTCTTGTATATTTCCTGTATTACTGTTGTAATCGTTGTACGAAATTTCTCATCATCCGACTTGTTGTCGAGAAGGAGTGTTTTGGTTTAGTGGTGGTGTTTGCATCGCTAGGGCTCATTCGAGCCCAACCCATGGAGTAAGAACCCTAAGGTTCCAAACCACGTTATATCACCAATTTTGTGTGTTGTTGTGTTTGTTATATTTAGTTATGCTTTATATATATATTTCGCTGCACTTAATAACGAAGTGTAGAGACGAACATGATCGAATTTCGTCGTCGAACGAACACATTATTTACCCCCCTCTAGCGCTCACCGAAGATCCTACAATTGGTATCAGAGCTAGGAGCTCTTCTACAGATTAACTATCGGGAGCAAAGAACTAGAGAAAAGAAGATGGTGATTGAATAAAGATTGGGGGATGACATCAATGTGTCGCCACCATACAAACTCTATAAAACTAAGGATTTTAATCTATGGGCGATAAGAATGAAATATTTTCTAATGTGAGACTTTGATAATTAGATTAGTGTAATGGTTGGGTTCGACACTCCAAAGGACGAAGAAGGAAGAAAACTCAAGAAGAAGAATTGGAGCAAAGACCTACTCCGATACTACAACATAAATAACAAGGTAATGGGTATATTGCTTAATGCAATTACTAATGATGTTTTGCGTAGATTAGGAGATTGTAAGGATGCAAAGGAGCTTTGGAGCAAGCTTGCTAAGCTCCATGAAGAACCCTCAATGGCTCAAGAGATAGAGGAGTCTAAGGAACAAAAATGCTCTTCGGCTCAATTGCACAAGGAGACCGAAACAGCAAGCTCTTCCTCACAAGAAAGTGAGGATTCAGAAGTTGATAAGGAGTCAACATCTGGATCAATTGAAGAAGTAGAGTTGGAGGAAGCTTCCACCTTTAGGATTGATGGGGAGGAGACTAGGTCATCTTCAATACCATAGCCAACTCAAGAGGAACCATCTACCTCCGGTCTAAAAAATGAAGAAGCTCACCACTCCACCACCACCCTAGGTAACTCAAGCATTTTAATTAAAAAATAAAAATCATATCATATGCTTTGAGTGTAGAGAAGCAAGACTTTACAAGAGTAAATAACCTAAAAGAGTCAAGAAAAATCAACCGCCATGAAAATCTCAAGAAAAGTCAAAGGATGTTGGAGCTCCATTAAGGAAAAGCAAGGAGCATGTAATTTGCTTCAAGTGCAATTAAAGAGGGCATTATAGAAGTCAATGCCCTAGTGGGAGGAAGAAAGTCCAAGAAGGAGCATCACATGTAGGGGGAGCCTTAAAACCAAACCCTAAGGTATATTTCAATAATGCACCTTCGAGTTTTGGTTGTAAAAAGCTTTCTTTTAATAATCTTGCAATTGTGCATAATCATAAGGAGCATGGTAGAAATAATAGTCTTTATTGCTTATCTACAAAATCTTGCAATTATAGAAATAAGGAGAAATTTGGGACTAATAGTGCTAGAAAATGTTAGGGTAATCAATCCATGAATGATGTGTTTTGATGAGTGTGACAAAGGTTTAAGTTAGGTTGTTTGTGGATTTGATATGTGTGTTGAAGTCGTGCAGGACTTAGTAATTCACACATGGTTAGCTTGACAAAGCATTGGCAAGATCATCATCTCATGACTTGGTCCTTGAGTCGGTGAAGGACGACATTGTAAAGTCGTGCGCATGATGCATCCGAGGGACCACTGGACGAGGAGCATTGGAGTGAAGCCAAGGAAGCAGACTTCAGGACGATACTCGAAGGATGACATTGCAAAGCCTTGCGCTTAGTGCATCCGAGGGACGTGGCCGGACAAAGAGAGCTTCAAGGCAAAGGACTCCAAGGGAGATGAGAGTGAGCGATTGTAACCCAGAATGGGATAGCTCATAGGCAAACTTGGCCGAATGGCTAAGTCAAAGTGTCAGATGCTCAACCAAAGTTTGGTTTGAGGTTTTACCCGACACCAGTCGATTGCTATAGGTAGCAGTTGACTGCTTTAGGTCGATTGGACTCGACCGGTGTTCGACTAAACCATTTTTGTCCCAACAGTCGATTGCTAGGGTTTGGAAGTTGATTACTCGACCATCAGTTGACTTCCAAGGGGCGACAGTCGATTGATCGAGGCAAGTTCGGGCACACAAGGTTGATCAGTTGAGTGATTGCTTCGATCACTCGACTGATCGCTCCATCAGTCAACTGATATGGGAGTCGTTGGTTGGAATCCAATGTGGATGAAGCGTTGCAAGGAAACGACTACAACAATAGTCGACTGATGGCTGCATCAGTCGACTGCTCGATGCCCAATGGGAAGAATGACCTCTTCCCTATAAAAAGGGCCCTTGGGTCACTTTGGATAGTTAATGCTTCATCTCTAAACATACTCCAAGTGCCTAAACATTTTCTTCCCTCTTTCTTGCTATTATTTCAATCATATTGTAAAGAGGGAGATTGTAAGAAAGGTTTACCTCCACCTAGCTTATTGCAAAGGAGGGACTAGTGGAATTGGTTTAGGCGTGATTCACCTAGAACGAATCGAGTCGTGGATTAGCGGCAAGGAGCGTGAACCACGTTACATGCCTTGTTAGTGTTTGCATTCTTTTTTTCTTTGTTTTTTCTTAATTGTTTTACTTTAGCATTATATTTCCATTGTGCTAACCGTTGATTGTAGACGATTAAGCAAATGATTACCATCGACGAAAATCTAGGCTATTCACCCCCCTCTAGCCGGCCACCAATCCTCCAACAAGTGGTATTAGAGCGATGAGATTATCGCTGGAGTCACCGTCACAACAATCAACGACAATGGCCGGTTCCAACATTCATCCACCAAAGTTCGAGAGCAACTTCTCTTGGTGGAAGAAGAGAATGGAGGTATTTTTCGAAATGGATTTTGATATTATGATTACAATGGAAATCAGTTTTGATTTTCCTAGGGATGAAGAGGGGAAACCAATAGAAAAAATAAGGTGGACCAAGAAGCAAAGAGAGGAGCACCTTGCAAATTCAAGTCCCAAGCACCATCTCTACAATGTGTAATGCTCGTAAAATTCCTAGCAATTTTACAATAATTTTCACATGATTATAATGAGATTTATGTGGGCTCTTACAAAAAAATAAAAGAAATAGAGCCAAAAAGGATGCATGGCCTAGGAATTGAACCCCAAACCTCTAGTAGATAGTTAAGCCCTAAAGATGCATCCAATAACCAGAAGCCCAATAGGGTTGTACTATTAGAGGAATATGGGAAATGATAGAAAAGGGTAAGGGAGGCTAAGGGACACCTTCAAGTGAATAAATAAGGGAATGAGGAGACATGAGAAATCAAAGTTGGCATCTTTTCCTTCTCTTCTTCTTCCTCACCGAAAACCCTAAGCTCCCTCTTCCATTTTTCGAGATGTATCCAAGCAAGAAGAAGGCTTTAGGTTTGGTATCCCTTAGGGTATTTTCCAACTATTAACAAAGAGAAGGAAGTAAGTATCCCCTCACCTGCATACAAGTTGTTTCGATTGATGTTTTTAACAAAATCCCTTCAAGAACCATTCGGCCAAGACCCTTACTTGTGTTTTCTGTTGGGATGTATATTGAAAGCCTAGCTCTTTTGTATGAACATATTTATTTTGAAATAAGAATCATATGATCATTGTTTGCATATTTTTATGGTTATGCAAAATTTTCTAATATTTTACATTGTAGATAACAGGTGCTTGGTGTGGCACAGAAGATCATGTTATCAGTTCCTTGTAGAATATAAGTAGAGGCTCACAACCAAGATGGTTTTGGACAAGGCATTGTCATGGTTGTAGTGTAGCTTGGTATTGTTTTGTCTTGAACATAGAGTTACACTAGTACACTTAGGTGTATTGAGCAGGACCGACATAGAGGTGATTCAATTCCTTGCTGACTATATAATTGAATCGGACCTCGAATATTATGTTGTACATGCTCTTAATCCCGATATAATAACGGGCACATGTACTTAGTATTTATTTCTTTGATTTACCAAAGGGTGATATTTAGATGGATTAAATCAATATGCCCGGTAAGTTGGGAAATGATATTATTTACATGGTGTGACGTTGATTATAGGAGGAAACCGTGTCCTATATATAGGTTGATGATGTCCCCTTGAGGAGCTCATAAGGTTCATCATTTAAACCCTGTAGGTTGACTTAGTCAACATGATGATAAGGTTGAGTGGTACTACTCGAGGAGTTATATGTTAATTAATTGATGGTCAGTAAATCAATTAATTGATGGACATTCGATATCTTAAACACGGGGAGATGGATGTACAAATAATATATGGAGCCCATATTATCATATGGGGGTTGGTGAGGTAATTCAATGATGATCCTCTAGTGGAATGGAACATCATTGATGGATCAAGTTTGTGTGGTTCCGATCCATCGGGTGGCCAAGATCCAACTCCTCCTCATGGTCCCTATCGTAGCCTAATATAAACCTCATGAAGTCTAGATCAAATGATGGAAAATAAATCTCTAGAACCGATGCTGGAGATTAAATCTCTAGAACCGACGGTTGAGATTAAATCTCTAGATCCGACGGTTGAGATTAAATCTCTTGATCTGATGGTTGAGATTAAATCCCTAGGTGGAGATTAAATCTCTAAGATCCGACGGTTGAGATTAAATTTCTAGAACCAATGGAGGAGATTCAACCTAGGCCTAAACCTAACTCTATATATATGGGCTTAAGGTGGGCGGCAAGAAGGTTGATGGAGAAGGATTTGGTTTTTGGAGATTAGGGTGTTGCCCATCAATGGCTTGGGCGGCAAGAAACCCTAAGGAGGAAACCCTAATTAGATTAGGGTTTGGCTTCTTTGGTTGGGCGGCAAGGTTTGGAAGGAGAGGGGCGGCAACTATAGGAGAAGAGCTCTTCTTCTTCCTAGGGAAGGTGGCCGGTTCCTAGATCTCTTCCTTCCACCTTGGTTGGGCGGCAAGAAAGCCTAAGGAGGAAACCCTAATTAGATTAGGGTTTGGCTCTTATGGTTGGGCGGCTAGGGTTTGCAAGAAGGTGGACGGCAACTATAGGAGAGGAGCTCTTCTTCTTCCTAGGGTGTTGCCGGCTCCTTCTCTTTTCCCTATACCTTGGCCGGCGCCCAACATATTCCCTTTCTCCTCATCACTCCATCTTGGCCGGTGGCACTAGAAGCTAGGATTTGTCTCTAGTTTTGTTCCTTGGTGGTTTCCATTTTGTTCTCTCTATTCTTGGGGCCAGCGGCATCAATCCTTTGTGGATTGGTGGTTGGCTCAAGCAAGAAGGGAAGGAGAGATCTTCTTTCTTTGGATTGAAGAAGATCTAGGAAGCTTCAACTTGTGGAGGATCTTCGCCCACACGAAGTCTACAAGGAGGTTAGGACATACGATAGAAGATCAAGAGGTATAAAAGTTTTATAACTTTTATTATTGATCTTTACATGTTCTTATTATTTTGATTAGTATGTGTTGATTATACTAGTTTGCATTTGTATGTATTTGTATAATCATGGACCTCGAAGACAAACACAAAAACCGGCGATTCGTCCGTCGTCTCTTCCGCGGCTAACCGACTAGAAGAGCTTGGTTGCTTGAACAACTAGTTTGTTCAAGCGATTGCTCAAGTTGTTAGCACGACGACGAATTGGTTGTGCTTAGGAAATTCATCCCATCCGGATTAGTTTTCATTAGTGAAAATTTTAATTCGGGGATATGGGAGCCAATGAGCCTCTCCGAGAAGCATGAGTTACCAACAATTGGTATCAGAGCCACGGTTTCCGGTTTTGTGTGTTTTGGATTCGGTTACTTTCATGCACATATCATATATTGAGTATGCCGAATAATAGTAGGATGTGCGTAGGCTAACTCTTTGGTTGCAGGCATAAGATCCGACTATTATGGCTATATGTGTGTATGTGATTGTTTGTGTGTGATTGTATATTATTTGAATCCTCGGGGTTGACGAGGCTAGATTAGTATTTAATTTTTGTAATTAAATACGGCATTGTTTAGCCGCTCATTTTAGTTTACTTTCAATCTAGAGTATTTGTACACTCCTTCGTAGAGTATAGGATCGATGAATGTAAATTAAAATGATATATCTCGGCTCGGATCTCTTTATGTGGCTTACGCGCGGGAAAAGATGGAGCGGACGAGGTGGTGACACGACGGGACGCATATTGGAGAACAAAGCCATAATAGTTGAAAAAATTCTATTTTTTCCATATTTATTGTTGATTTGTTTTATATGCATGTTGTGTGTGCTTGAAAATTCCTCATTTTCAATTTACTAAGTGGGAGAGGGATATTTTAATTAATTCCCGCGGCCTCCATTACAATTTGACGTGTGATGCAACAAACTTGCGCGTCGGCTCTGAGTGCCTTCCTCCCCATCGGATGAGTTTGTTTACGGATCACTAGGTCAAATAATGGTTATAAAAAATTGTTTAGGAGCGTGTGTACTTCCACATCGGTAAGGCACATAATCTGAGATAATTCCCTTAGTATCGTGTAATGGTGCACACTTAGATGAAAATAAAAAGTATCCTCTCCATCGGAGTCACTGCTTTTATTTGTAGGGCCAAAGAGGAACCAACTATTAATTTTATTTGTCAAAAAGTAAGGTTGACAATATAATAAAATTAATGGGTAAAACCTTCTCTTACAAATGTAGAATTCGTATACGTCCCCACTATCATGGCAAGCGATATTCTCAGTGTTTTGAGGTGTTGGTTGATTTCGGAATTTTATTGTTTTGAGGAATCAGTAATATTTGAAATCTAACATTTTGATCATTGTGATTCTTAGGATTTTAAAAAATGACTTTCAGTCCACTTACTATGATACTAAAGAAAATAAACTTACTGTACCCAAATAATGTTGATTGGAAAAGAATCTAGATGTTGTCTTATCTGCTAAGAAGTACAAGTATACACTCTTCAAAGAGTGTCCTCAAGCCATGGTTGCTCAAAAAGGTTTCTACTTCTAAGCCGAAAGGCAAGAAGAAGGAGAAACAAGGTGGAGCAAAGGTGGTGGGAGGATCTCAGGGAGGAGTGAAGAAGCCGAAAGGCAAGTACTTCACTTGCAAGCAGACTGGACATAAGAAGAAGGATTATCCCAATCCGAAGCAAGAACAAATGTTTATTCTTTGGTCAAGTCGTTGAAACATGGTTAGAGGCATTATCTATCGGCACCTGGTGTGTAGATACGAGAGCCACTAATCATGTCTGCAACACTTTGCAGGGGTTCCCGAAAACCCAACGACTAGCTAAAAGGGATATTACCATTTACTTGGGCAATGCCATAAAGATGACGGCTATTGCAGTGGGAGATGTTTTATTTATCTTTTGAGAAAAATAAAGTTTTTGGTTCTTAAGAATTTTCTTTATGTACCTTTATTTAGAAAGAATTGCTTTCGATTTCTAAATTATGGATGGATAATCTATTCCTTTTAATGACAGATTTGTTATAAAAGGAATAGGGACATTATCTATTCAGGTACATAGATAGGATATTTATAACATGAACCACAAGCTCCCACGATGCAAATTGAAGTTTACAACTCATCTTCTAATTCCGATAAGAGAAAAGAACCTTCGAAGATGAACCAAACATATCTTTGGGATCTTAGGCTTGGTCATATTAACCTAAGAAGAATTCAAAGGTTGATAGCTGATGGACCTTTGGGTTCATTAGTGGTGGAGGATCTCCCAACCTGCGAATCTTGCTTGGAGGGTAAGATGACCAAGAGGCCTTTCAAGGCCAAGGGGTATAGATCAAAAGATGTGTTGGAATTGGTTCATTCTGATTCGTATGGTCCTATGTCTATCCAGGCAAGAGGTAGTTTTGAATATTTTGTCTTTTTCATAGACAATTATTCAAGATGAAACTACGATCTGATCGTAGTGGTGAATACCTCTTGGGAGAGTTTAGGAATTACTTATCAGAGGCTGGGATTCAATCCCAATTGTCTGCACCTGGCACACCCCAACAAAATGGTGTAGCAGAGCGAAGGAATAAGACTCTTATGGAGATGGTTAGATTGATGATGAGTTATTCTGACTTGCCAGATCCGTTCTGGGGATATGCTCTAGATACGGCGGTGTACATTCTGAACTTGGTTCCATCTAAATCAGTGCCTTCTACTCCCACAGAGTTATGGACTGGGCGGAAGCCTAGTCTAAGACATATTTGGATATGGGGAGTCCAGCACATGTGCTGAAGGCTGATGCTGGTAAGTTGGAACCTCGTACAGAAGTGCGCTTGTTTGTTGGCTATCCTAAGAGAATGAAGGGTGGTTTGTTTTATAGTCCTAGAGATCAGAGGGTGATCGTTAGTACTGTTAGGGCAATCTCTTGCCGTGATTAGGTTTTGATGTGTGTGGAAAAGGGTTTAAGTTAGTTTGTTATGTTGATTTGATATGTGCGTTGAAGTCATGCAGGACTTAGTAATTCGCACATGGAGCCATGGCGAGTTTCACATCTCATGACTCGGGCCTTGAGTCGGTGAAGGATAGCTTTGCAGAAGCTGTGCGCTTGGAGCATCTGAGGGACCGCCGGACGAGGAGCTTGGAGTGAAGCCGGAGGAAGTAGACTTCGAGGAAAGAGACGCGAAGGAGCATAGCAGAGCCGTGCGCCTGATGCAGCCGAGGGACGTGGCCGCGATCGAAGAGAACTTTGAAAGCGAGGGACTCTGAGAGATGAGAGTGAGCGAATGTAACCCGGGAAGGGGTAGCTCTTAGGTGAAACTTGGTCATTTTGCTAAGTGTCGGATGGGATTTCTTGACACCAGTTGACTGCCATGGAATTGCAGTCCACTACTCTGAGTCGATTGGGTTCGACTGGTGTCTGACTCATGGGCATTTGTTTAAGCGACGCCTGGATCGGCAATGATCGATGTAGACATCACGCCAAGGGCGGCGACGATTGATGTCACCGCATGGGCACAGAGTGGAAAGGAGCCGACTGCTGACAAGTATCCGATCATCACGATCACCGATCGTTGATCACCACGATGATATATCGCTGATGATCCAACGGCGCCATTATCGACACGGCTGGTGATCAACTACCGAGGCATCACCGAGATCATCGTGGCGCTAACGGAATGGGAAGAAACCCTCTTCCTCTATAAAAAGGAAGGGGATGGGGCTTTGGGAGGCTAATGCTTGAGCTCTAAACTTCTCCCAAAGTGCCATACATGATTCCCTACTCTTCTTACTTACTTTAATTCCATTCTATTGTAAGAAGAGAGATTGTAAAGAGGTTACCTCCACCTAGCTTTGTGCAAAAGAGAGATCTAGTGGATAGATTGCGGAGTAATTCACCGTGGACGAATCAGACCGTGGATTAGCGGCGTAGCCGTGAACCACGTTACATCTCGGTGTTTGTATTGTTTGTTCTCATTGTTTATTTTCTTGTCTTTATTTATTTGTATTTGCATATTCCGCTTGCGCTAATCTTTGTGTAGATGAGCAAAATTCGTAAACCAACGAGCGAGGGCTATTCACCCCCCTCTAGCCGACCGTTTCGATCCCCCAACAAGTGGTATCAGAGCAAGGTTGCTTGTCACCGGACTAACCGCCGCAACAAGCTCTTCATCAAAAGATGGCCGGCTCGAACATTCATCCGCCGAAGTTCGAAGGGGAATTCGCTTGGTGGAAGAAGCGAATGGAGGTATTCTTCGAAACCGACTTTTAAATCCTTTTAATAATGGAAAACGGTTTCGAATTGCCTAGGAATGAAGATGGGGAGCCATTGGAGAAATCGAGATGGAGCAAAAGACAAAGAGAGGTGTATTTGGCAAATTCAAAGGCCAAGCACCACCAATACAATGTACTCCCTCAACAAGAAGTCAACCGGATAGGAGAGTGTGCTAGCGCCAAGGAAATGTGGGAGAAATTAATAGAGATCCATGAAGGCACATCCGAGGAAAAGCTAGCAAGGAGAGATGTCCTTTGCTCCCAATTGTCCAATATCAAACTCGAAAAGGGAGAGAAGGTAAAATCCCTACACTCTAGATTTAAGGAAATTCTAACCGGTTTGACAAGTGTAGGTGAAAAGCTCTTCAACCGGGATATGGTAATGAAGGCCATAGATGTCTTTCCCTGGTCCTCAAGATGGAGCTCCTTGGTGGACTCATTTTATATCTCCAAGAACTTAGAAGTAAGCACCTTGGAGGAATTCTTCTCAACCATGGAGCTTCACGAAACAAGGCTTGAAGGAATACAAGAAGAGCCAAAGTTTCAACCTTCAAGGGGAGTGGCACTAATAGCAAACAAGGGGAAGAAGAAGATAGAGATCCCCTCCTCCTCCGATGATGAAGCATCTTCCTCCTCCTCCATGGATAGCACCGAAGAAGCCTATATGGTAAGGAGGGTAAGAAGTGCATTAAAAGGTTTTAGATTTAATAAGGCTAATGATAGGAATAGAAGACCAAGGGGGAAGGTCATATGCTACAATTGCCAAGGAGAGGGGCACATAAGGGACAATTGTCCTCTCCTAAACAAGAGCAAGGAAGAAAAGAAAAAGAAGGAAGAAAAGAAGAAGAAAAAGGGGAACAAGAAAAAGGAAGAAGAAAAGAAGGCAAAGGAAAAGGGGAAGGCCAAAGCATTCAAAGCCAAGACATGGGATGATCTTTTTTCCTCATCCTCATCCGAAGAAGAAGAACAAGTCTATTCCAACCTTGCATTGATGGCCTTCGACGACTTGGATTGCTCCTCCACTGAAAATGAAGAATCAAGATCAAGTGGAGAGAGCTCAAGTGAAGGGGGAGCCTCTACATCATCCTCATCCGAAGAAGAGGATTTGGTAAGTGAGGTAACAAATCTACCCCCTAAGCAAATTATGTCTATGATTTCTAGCCTCACTAAGGACTTATTTAGAGCTAAGAAGAAGAACAAAAGCATGCTAGATCAAATTAAGGACTTAGAAAATAAACTAGAAAAAGCATGCTTAAATAAAAATGAAAATATTTCTTCTAGCTTAAATGATGCATGCTCACATGAATATATGCTTTTGGATGTTAGTGATGCATGTATAGAAGAAAATAGGGCTCTAAAAGAAAAGTTAGATTACTTGACAAAAGCCCTTGAAAAATTTACCATAGGCTCCAACACCTTGAACATGATCATAGGGAGCCAAAGAGCTAGCTTCAACAAAAAGGGCCTAGGTTATAAAGAAAAGAAAATTGAAAAGGCCTATAAATGCCTAATTGCTAGGGGACAAGATAAGAAGAAAGTAATAGCTAGAAAATGGATTCCTAAGGAGTATCTAGTGAACCCCATAGGCTAGAACTTATTTTGGGTTCCAAAATCCATCCTTAAGGGTTAGGATAACCATAGGGTATTCAACCATATGCAATTGACCTATATTATATTTTGGTTGACTTAGGATGGCGGGTCAACATTTTTAAATAGTGTTAGGTGATGATAACGTGCCTATAAATAGTAAATAATGCTTAAATCATGATGATTGATGTAATTGCTATGTATGTTTGCAATCATGATTTATGATTTTGATATTTGGCACATAATCATGAGAAATAGGGTTAAATCATGCTTTAGGTGATACTTTGTTTATTATCATGACATAATACCTAATGCATGATCATTAATTGATGAATACATTAGGTTCATTATCATAATGTAGAATTAATTGATATATGCCATAATGATCATGAGGATTGTTAGATTGATACTTAACCTTGATAGAATTGCATGAATATAATGGTTAAGTGTATACAAATACCCTCTAGGATACATCTCACACTCACAATAGGCTACCTTGATTGAAAACATAGCATGGGTGAGATGTTAGGATGATACAAATGTCAACTAATGCCTATGGCATTTAGATGGTCATTTGAAGTATCAAAATAGCAATAATAGACCAATCATGGGGAAGACTCATGTTTAATTCATAAACATATTGCCCAAAGATCATGGTTGGATATTTCATATGTTTTCAAAACAATTTCTTAATCTAAAATCTATGTATTCATGTTTTGAAACAGTTGGATCCAAAACTAGGTGTTAAACTTGATACTAGAATGATAAAAAACCTAGTGGTTTTTAAAGCTTTTGGATTTTTCACAAATATCAGAAAATATAATGATTTTTCATGAAAAACTATTTTTCATTGATAGATATACTTACAAGAAATATGTTCCCCAAATTTCATGATTTTTTGAATTTTCTAGAATTTTTAATGGATTTCTAAAATTCGGTCCGAAAATCAGAAAGTTCTGAATCGCGTCGATCATTGGTAGTCCGAACTCGATTGATGGCTGAAAATCGAGCGATAAAGGTTTAGTCCAATTTTTGGTATTCTCCTTCCATTAGACTTGATGCCATAAGTTCATAACTTAGTATTTATCTTTTTGATGGTGTCAAAGGGGGAGAAATAATTATGTTTAAGTTAATAATGATAGGGGGAGAAATATGTATGGGGAGTTTCATGGATTAAGGGGGATTTGCATGTTGCAATATCATGTTTTTGTTTACCTGCTTTCTTACCTTAGAAATTTATATCAAATGTTTTTACCTAACTTAAACAGATTGCCACACATCAAAAAGGGGGAGATTGTTAGGGCAATCTCTTGCCTTGATTAGGTTTTGATGTGTGTGGCAAAGGGTTTAAGTTAGTTTGTTATGTTGATTTGATATGTGCATTGAAGTCGTGCAGGACTTAGTAATTCGCACATTGAGCCGTGGCGAGTTTCACATCTCATGACTCGGGCCTTGAGTCGGTGAAGGATAGCTTTGCGGAAGCCGTGCGCTTGGAGCATCCGAGGGACCGCCGGACGAGGAGCTTGGAGTGAAGCCGGAGGAAGTAGACTTCGAGGCAAGAGACGCGAAGGAGCATAGCAGAGCCGTGCGCCTGATGCTGCCGAGGGACGTGGCCGCGAACGAAGAGAACTTCGAACGCGAGGGACTCCGAGAGATGAGAGTGAGCGAATGTAACCCGGGAAGGGGTATCTCTTAGGTGAAACTTGGCCATTTGGCTAAGTGTCGGATGGGATTTCCCGACACCAGTCGATTGCCATGGAATGGCAGTCGACTGCTCTGAGTCGATTGGGTTCGACTGGTGTCTGACTCATGGGCATTTGGCAAGCGGTCGATCGCCTTGGGTAGCGATCGGTGATGTCGCGACGATCGGCCGATCGGCGCGGCAATGCGGTCGGCGATGTCCGTGAATGGGAGTTGAGTCGACCTTGTTGAGCACTCGACTGATTGACATCAGTCGACTGATGGGTGCCATCAGTTGACTGATGCCAATACCGTTGGATGGGATCCAACGTGGAAAGCGGCTGTTATTAGGCAACGGCTACAGGACCAGTCGACTGATCGAGGGCATCAATCGACTGATCCTGTGTCAACGGGATGAAACACTCTTCCTCTATAAAAAAGAAGGGGATGGGGCTTTGTGAGGCTAATGCTTGAACTCTAAACTTCTCCCAAAGTGCCATACACGATTCCCTACTCTTCTTACTTGCTTTAATTCCATTCTATTGGTAGAAGAGAGATTGTAAAGAGGTTACCTCCACCTAGCTTTGTGCAAAGGAGAGATCTAGTGGATAGATTGCGGAGTGATTCACCGTGGACGAATCGGACCGTGGATTAGCGGCGTAGTCGTGAATCACGTTACATCTCGGTGTTTGTATTATTTGTTCTCATTGTTTATTTGCTTGTCTTTATTTATTTGTATTTGCATATTCCGCTTGCGCTAATCTTTGTGTAGACGAGCAAAATCCGTAAACCAACGAACGAGGGCTATTCACCCCCCTCTAGCTGGCCGTTTCGATCCGCCAACAAGTACGAATGTCAGATTTCTAGAGGAGGACTATGTGATGAACCACAAGCCCACGAGTAGGATTGTTCTTGAGGAGTTGACAGGGGAAGTCCCGACTTCAGTACCACCGATACAAGAGGATATACCACATGTCACTGCACCGCATGTCACAGAGGATACACAGGTGATACCTCGTCGTAGTGGGAGGGTTGTGAGACAGCCTGATAGATTCATGTTCTTGGGAGAATCTTTCGATTTGGTCCCTGGCGAACATGAACCTGATCCCTGGACATATGACGAGGCATTCCATGATAAAGATGCAGCATCTTTGTAAAGTGCAATGAATACTGAGATTGAATCTATGGATTCAAATCAGGACTGGGAGCTCTTATGCATAGCAGCTCATATGGATTATGAGGTGTGGCAGATGGATGTCAAGACAGCTTTCCTTAATGGAAGTCTTGAGGAGAATATCTATATGAAGTAACTAGAGATTCATTGCTAAGG
Organism: Wurfbainia villosa; assembly: GCA_025175895.1. NCBI lineage: Eukaryota > Viridiplantae > Streptophyta > Magnoliopsida > Zingiberales > Zingiberaceae > Wurfbainia > Wurfbainia villosa. The sequence continues at coordinate 17,998,982 of CM046000.1, read as the reverse complement.
GCAAAGAGCATCTTGTATGTAAGCTTAATCGGTCCATTTATGGATTGAAACAAGCTTCGAGGTCTTGGAACATCCGCTCTGATGAGGTAAATCCAGACTTATGGATTTATTCAAAGTCCGGATGAGTCTTGTGTATACAAGAGATGTGACAGAAACGTAGTGGTATTTCTTGTACTATACGTAGATAATATTTTGGTAGTTGGCAACAATATCAGAGTATTATCAGACGTAAGTGTATGGTTGTCCAAACAGTTTTGAAGGACTTGGGAGAAGTGGGACACATCCTTGGGATCAAGGTGAGTGTGCTAATCCCAAGCTTCATACATAGACATGATTATGGATCGTTTTAGCATGCAAAACTCCAAGAAAGGTTTTCTACCTTTCAGGCATGGAGTTCCTTTATCTAAGGAGATGTGTCCTAGATCATCTGAGGAGATAAAGGAGATGAAGGCGGTTCTTTATGCTTCGGCAGTAGAAAGCCTCATGTATATGATGCTATGTACGAGACCCGATATCTGCTATACCGTGGGCATGATCAGCAGATATGAGAGTAATCCAGGACAGGGACATTGGACTGCGGTAAAACATATATTGTAGTGCTTGAGAAAGACTAGGGATTATATGCTAGTTTACCGGGCAGACCAATTACTCCCTGTGGGTTACATAGATTCCGATTTCCAATCTGATAGGGATAACAGTAAGTCTACCTCAAGTTTTGTATTTACTTTGGGTGGTGGAGCCATTGTATGGAGGAGTGTCCAGTAGAAATGCATGGCGGACTCCACCATAGAAGCTGAGTATGTGGCAGCCTCTTAGGCGACCAAAGAAGCTAGGTGGCTCAGGAACTTCCTGATGGACTTGGATGTGATTCCTGGTTTGCCTAGAAATATCACAATTTACTGTGATAATAATGGTGCATTTGCAAACTTGAAGGAACCACGAGCCCATAAGGTAAGTAAATGCATAGAGCGCAAGTACCACCTAATACGAGAAATCGTAAAGGAGGTAAAAGTTGTTGTCACCAAGATTGCATCAGAGGATGACCTAGTAGACCCTTTCACTAAGGCCCTTCTAGCAAGAGCTTTGATAGGCATGTTGAGGGAAGGGGAATCAGATGTATGGCAGTATGAGGACAGCATAGTCTTTCAGTATAAGTGGGAGATTGTTGGGATGTATACTGAAAGCCTAGCTCTTTTGTATAAACATCTTTATTTTGAAATAAGAATCACATGATCATTGTTTGCATATTTTTATGGTTATGCAAAATTGTCTAATATTTTACATTGTAGATAACATGGTGTTTGGTGTGGAACAGAAGATCATGTTATCAGTTCCTTGTAGAATATAAGTAGAGACTCACAACTAAGATGGTTTTGGACAAGCCATTGGCATGGTTGTAGTGTAGCTTGGTATTGTTTTGTCTTGAACATAGAGTTACACTAATACACTTAGGTGTATTGAGCAGGACCGACATAGAGGTGATTCAATTCCTTGCTGACTACATAATTGAATCGGACCTCGGATATTATGTTGTACATGCTCTTAATCCCGATATAATAATGGGCACATGTACTTAGTATTTATTTCTTTGATTTACCAAAGGGTGAGATTTAGATGGATTAAATGAATATGCCCGGTAAGTTGGGAAATGATATTATTTACATGGTGTGCCGTTGATTATAGGAGGAAACCGTGTCCTATATATAGGTTGATGATGTCCCCTTGAGGAGCTCATAAGGTTCATCATGTAAACCCTGCAGGTTGACTTAGTCAACATGATGATAAGGTTGAGTGGTACTACTCGAGGAGTTAGATGTTAATTAATTGATGGTCAGTAAATCAATTAATTGACGGACATTCGATATCTTAAACACGGAGAGATGGATGTACAAATAATATATGGAGCCCATATTATCATATGGGGGTTGGTGAGGTAATTCAATGATGATCCTCTAGTGGAATGGAACATCATTGATGGATCAAGTTTGTGTGGTTCCGATCCATCGGGTGGCCAAGATCCAACTCCTCCTCATGGTCCCTATCGTAGCCTAATGTAAACCTCATGAAGTCTAGATCAAATGATGGAAAATAAATCTCTAGAACCGACGGTGGAGATTAAATCTCTAGAACCGACGGTTGAGATTAAATCTCTAGATCTGACGGTTGAGATTAAATCTCTTGATTCGACGGTTGAGATTAAATCCCAAGGTGGAGATTAAATCTCTAAGATCCGACGGTTGAGATTAAATCTCTAAGATCCAACGGTTGAGATTAAATCTCTAGAACCAATGGAGGAGATTAAACCTAGGCTTAAACCTAACTCTATATATATGGGCTTAAGGTGGGCGGCAAGAAGGTTGATGGAGAAGGATTTGGTTTTTGGAGATTAGAGTTTTGTCCATCAATGGCTTGGGCGACAAGAAACCCTAAGGAGGAAACCCTAATTAGATTAGGGTTTGGCTCCTTTGGTTGGGCGGCAAGGTTTGGAAGGAGAGGGGCAACAACTATAAAAGTAGAGCTCTTCTTCTTCCTAGGGAAGGTGGACGGTTCCTAGATCTCTTCCTTCCACCTTGGTTGGGAGGCAAGAAAGCCTAAGGAGGAAACCCTAATTAGATTAGGGTTTGGCTCTTATGGTTGGGCGACTAGGGTTTGCAAGAAGGTGGGCGGCAACTATAGGAGAGGATCTCTTCTTCTTCCTAGGGTGTTGCCGGCTCCTTCTCTTATCCCTATACCTTGGCCGGCGCCCAACATATTCCCTTTCTCCTCTTCACTCCATCTTGGCCGGCGGCACTAGAAGCTAGGGTTTGTCTCTAGTTTGTGTCCTTGGTGGTTTCCATTTTGTTCTCTCTATTCTTGGGGCCGGCGGCATCAATCCTTTGTGGATTGGTGGTTGGCTCAAGCAAGAAGGGAAGGAGAGTTCTTCTTTCTTTGGATTGAAGAAGATCTAGGAAGCATCAACATGTGGAGAATCTTCGCCCACACGAAGTCTAAAAGGAGGTTAGGACATACGATAGAAGATCAAGAGGTATAAAAGTTTTATAACTTTTATTATTGATCTTTGCATGTTCTTATTATTTTGATTAGTATGTGTTGATTATACTAGTTTGCATTTGTATGTATTTGTATAATCATGGACCCCGAAGACAAACACAAAAACTGGCGATCCGTCCGTCATCTCTTCCGCGGCTAACCGACTAGAAGAGCTTGGTTGCTTGAACAACTAGTTTGTTCAAGCGATTGCTCAAGTTGTTAGCACGACGATGAATTGGTTGTGCTTAGGAAACTCATCCCATCCGGATTAGTTTTCATTAGTGAAAATTTTAATTCGGGGACATGGGGCCCATGAGCCTCTCCGAGAAGCATGAATTACCAACATTTTCAATGATGAACCATGCCATACCTTGTAGGAATATGATGATGATAGGTTGCTAGATAGGTTTGGTTAAGTGTTTGATCTTAAAAACCCCAAGAAATTTTTGGCCAAGACCATTACTTGTGCTCTCCATGATGATCTATGCTATACCTTGTATGAATATGATAATGATAGGTTTCTAGATGGGTTTGGTTAAGTGGTTGATCTTCAAGCCCTCCTAGGACTCTCGGCCAAGCCTCTTTTGACCCCTAATGTGTTTTTCTATGCCATGCTTTAGATGAGTTCATGATATGTTTTGATGTTAGATGAAGATAACCTGTTCTATGCTATGCTTTAAATGAGTTCATGCCATGTTTTAATGATTTGATGAAGATAACATGTTCTATACCATTCTATAGATGAGTTCATGCTATGTTTTGATGTTAGATGAAGATGACATGTTGTTGGCTAACCTAAATTTAAGTGGTTGATCCTTTAAGTTCCTTAAACCATTCAGCCAAGACCTATTTAGGTCTATTATGCTATGATCCAAAAGATGTCATGCTATGTTATGAATATAGATGAAGGTAACATGTTGTTAGCTAACCTAAATTTAAATGGTTGATCTTTTAAGTTTCTTGAACCATTCGGCCAAGTCTCATTTAGGTCAACCATGCTATGATCTATAAATTGCCATGCTATGTTTTGAATGTAGATATAGGTAACATGTGAAAGCTAATCTAGATTTAAGAAATGGATCTTAGGTTTTCATGAAACTCTCGGCCAAGAATTATCTAAACTCCTAAGTGCCTTCCATGCCTTGCTTTATAGGTGAAAGAATTAATATGTGGTTAGTTAGATCATATATAATTTGTTTAGGGTTTAAAACTTTGGTAGAGCTCCATGAAGTTTAGATCACTCCATGTATGTTGTTGATGATGTCTATGCCATGCCCTATATGTGTGTGATGTTAACATGATGTTAAGGAGTCCATGCTCAAGTGGTTTAGCATGATTGGGTTATGTCACTACCATATGTCTATGTTAATAGTAGGGACGCATGACAAATTTCTACTCATTACCATGTTAAATGTATGATCATGTTATGCTCATTGCCATGTAAATTGTATGATCATGTTATGCTCATTGCCATGTGAATTGTGTGAATGTATGACATGTTATAAAGAAGGAACTTGATATGTATGAAAAGAATATGATATGTTATGAAGAAGGAATATGATATGTTATGAAAAGAAAAATGATATGTTATGAAGAAGGAATATGATATGCTATGAAGAAGGAACATGATATGCCATAATAAGGAACATGATATGTTTATGAAAAGAAATATGATATGTTATGATATGAAGCATGATAAGTATTTTACTTTCTGCATGGCTTGTACCGGACCCTAACAAGGTCCAAAGGGATGGGCTCCTAAGTTGCCCTAGGTCGACGGACATAGTACAGGCCTAGGATGGGCTTCTATGTTATGATTGCCCCTAGGTCGACGGTCATAGTACGGACCTAGTACGGGACGACCACCCAGATTCCCTAGGCCAACGGTCATAAGTACGGGCCTAGGATGGGCTTCTATGTTCAGATGATGGCCCCTAGGTCGACGGACATAGTATGGGCCTAGTAACTTAGTAGGTTCGGGATTAGCTACCTCGGGTCTATTTAGGGATGTGTGCTATGATGATGATGATGTGGTAGAATGTCGGGCCCAATATGTTGAGATTATGTTTAAATACCTATAATATATATTTTCAAAGAGCATCCTGCATATATCCTTAGTTCATGTCTGGGTCGTTATGATGTTTTATTCATGTTATGCTTATGTTTATATGCATATTATGCTTGCTTATGTTCTTGTATGTCTATATGTATGTTATGCTTGCTTACATTCTGGTATGTTACATGCATGTTATGTTTGCTTATGTTCTTAGATGTTTATATGAATGCTATGCTTATGTTCTGGTATGTTATATGCATGTTATGCTTGCTTATGTTCTTGTATGTTTATATGCATGTTATGTTCGTTTATATGTAGTTGTATGTTTATATGAATGTTAGGCTTACATGTGTTATATGATCATGTCACTACTCTATGCTTAATATTTGACGTATGGTTTTTGTGAGTAGGACAGGATCTTACTAAGCCTATGTGCTTATAGTTTATGTTCCCTTGTACTGCAGATAAGGGTAAAGGGTGGCTAAACTAAAGGGAGCAGCAGGAGGGGCAAAGTGTGTGTGGTAGTGGCATGGTGGAGGAGATCTGTTATGTTTCCTTATGCATGTTTTCCTTTAAGATGATTTTTAAGAACTTGAACTAAGTACTTATCAAATGATGATGCATGCTCTATGTTTAAAAAGAAGTAATTATGAAATGATGATGCATGTTTATGTTTAAAAAAAGAAAAAAAAATAAGTCTAAAGTCTTCCGTTGTAAGAAGTATATGTAGTCTTCCGCTGAAATGCATGTATGTACGATCGCGTCGTGCCACCCCTCCGAACCCCTGGAAAGGGCGGGCGGGATAGGTTGGTATCAGAGTAGATCTGCCTTTCCACTACACAAACATCAAGCTCCAAATCCAGCCGCTCCAAGTAAAAATTTCTATGCCTACTCTATTTTGTTCATGTATGATAAGAAATGCTACTAGCTTAAATATTCCTGAAAATATGTATGATACCCTTATGCTAGCTTTTAGTTTAACTATGCATAGATAAATGAACGATAGTCTTATACTAGCCTTACTCTAATATATGAAGATAAACATGGTCCGGAGATGCAGTAGTAGAGTCGATGAGATAGCACCCCCACATGACCTCACGCATTTGGTTACTGAACCCCAACGGCAAGTCATAGAGCAACAACAAGTGATAAATGCCTTAATGAATCAGCGAGGAAACCCTACCACCCCACCAGCAGGCCCTGGCCCGATGGTTCGACAGGAAGCTTACCTGATCCAGTGGCAGAGGCTGAAGCCAGAAAATTTCTCTGGTACTAGTGAACCATGGGATGCCCAGGCCTAGTTCAAGATGGTGGAAAGCATCGTAGAGCTACTGGACTGGTCCGAATACAAGAAGATTAAGAGCACATCATTTTGCCTTTCGGGAGATGCTTGGATGTGGTGGGAACGGGTTAAAGCAAAGAGGCAAGTAAATCAGATGAGATGGACGGACTTTGAGTATGAATTTTTCGAAGAATTCTTTCATATGCGAGTGATGAACAAGCATTACGATGAGTTCACTGGGTTCCGGCAAGGTGACCTACTAGTCAGTGAAGCCGTGAAGAGATTTAACCGACTCGCACGCCTATGCCCAGAGTTGGTTAGCATATAAAGAGAAAAGGTTAGACTCATGCTGAAGATGCTCCGACCCGAGATAGCTCTGAGCGTGGCCGGCGGAGTTAATAGACCACATACCGCAGAGGAGTTGTTCAGTAGTGCCTTGATTACCGAGCATTATCTGAACAATATTAACCAGCAAAAGAAGGCACTGAGTGAAGGCAGGAGTTAAGCCCAGTCAGGAGGTCAGAGAAACTAGAGTATTTGGAATGGGAACCACACTGGCAAGAGAAAGCAATGGGATGACTGTAAAGGTGGTCCAGCGAATAAGCAGCCCAAGATCCCTTTGTGTGCTACATGCGGGAAGATACATCCTGGAGTATGCTACCAAGGCACAAATAGATGTTACAACTATGGACCGGAAGGGCATAGAGTCAAGGACTGCCCTATTCAGGTTCAGGTACCTCCTCAGCCATATGCCCAGTACAGGGGTGCTCCTCCATAGCTACACCAGATGCAGGCTACAATCGAAGGAACCCCGATCAGTCAAGGGAGATTGGAAGCCCCGCCAGTTATGACAGATGCCAGGGTATTCTATCTCACCCAAGAAGATGTGGCGAACGCTTCTACAGTTGTCACAGGTCAGATATTTATTTTCTGTCAGCATGCTACTGCATTATTTGATACTGGGGCAACACATTCGTTTGTTTCTACACCCTTCACGGAAAAGATAGACATGCCACCACAAGCTTTGGATCGCAAGTTCTTAATCACTCTGCCCTCGGGAGAAGTAATGCCCTGCACTCATATGCTGCGAGCCGCACCCATCAGAATTGCAGACAAAGAACTATACTGTGATCTGATAGTGCTCGACATGCAGGATTATGATGTCATATTGGGCATGGATTTCTTAAGCAAGTACGGTGCTTCGATCGAGTGCCATAAAAGAAAAGTGGTCATCCAGCCGGAGGCAAAACCTATGTTTGAATTTATTAGAGAGCCAAGGAGAAGAATCGATAAATTTCTATCATCTCTGTAGGCACGCAAGATGTCAGACAGTGGATGCACTGGGTTTCTAGCGCATGTGGTTGATACAAGTCCAGCTAAGGACCAGAAGCTAGAAGATGTCAGAGTTGTACGCAACTACCCAGAGGTATTCCCAGATGAACTACGTGGTTAGCGATAGAGAAATCAATCTGAGATCGAATTGATTCCTCGTACTAACCCGATCTCTAAAGCACCTTACCGTATGGCGCCCATCAATTGAAGGAACTTTAGGACAACTTTACAGGAGTTACTCGACAAGGACTTATTCGCCAAGTCGCTTCCATGGGGAGCTCCAAGATCGCTGTGAAGAAGAAAGATGGGTCTATGCGAATGCATAGACTACCGAAAGCTAAATAATGTGATTTATCAAGAATGTAGCCTTTACCGTGGATTGACGACCTATTCGACCAGCTAAAGGGTGCCACCGTCTTCTCTAAGATTGACCTGAGGTCTGGCTATCATCGAGTGAAAGTGAAACCAGATGATATACCAAAGACGGCTTTCCGTAAATGATACGGACATTACGAGTTCGTAGTTATGCCCTTTGGAGTGACGAATGCACCTGCTATGTTCATGGATCTGATGAATCAAGTATTCTCGACATTTCTTGACAAATTTGTAATTGTTTTCATCAATGATATACTGATATATTCGACAACCCCAGAAGAGCACGCAGAACACCTGAATATGATATTACAGATTCTTCGGGAAAAGCAGCTGTATGCAAAGTTCTCCAAATGTGAATTCTGGCTCGATCAAGTTTCATTTTTGGGTCATGTTATATCTAAGCACGGAGTGATGGTAGACCCAATAAAGATTGAAGCTGTGAGTAACTGGAACCGACCAAAGAATGCTAGCGAGATCAAAAGCTTTCTTGGGCAAGCAAGCTACTACAGGAAGTTTGTAGAGAACATCTCTAGAATTGCAGCCCCTATGACAGTCCTCACCAGAAAGAACAAAAAGTATGAAGGGACAGACGCCTGCGAGAAGAGTTTCACAGAATTGAAAAAGAGACTGACGAGTGCTCCAATCCTTGCTCTTCCGGATAGTAACGAAGGCTTTGACATGTACAACGACGCTTCCAAGTTGAGACTCGGAGCTGTAATCATGCAGAATGACAAGGTCATTGCTTACGCCTCTAGGCAACTCAAAGAACATGAAAGGAATTATCCCACTCACGATCTAGAGCTAGTGGTCGTGGTCTTTGCTCTAAAAACATGGAGGCATTATCTATATGGAGCTCAGTGTAAGATTTATACAGACCACCAAAGTCTGAAATATATCTTCACACAGAAGGACCTGAACATGAGACAACGCAGATGGCTCGAGCTCATCAAGGATTATGACTGCGAGATCTTCTACCATCCTGGAAAGGCGAACAAGGTGGCCGATGCACTCAACATAAAGTCCTGCGCCACCTTGATGTCTCTATCAGTATTATCTTGGCCCTTAGAAAAGGAAATTATGCGTTATGGGGTTGAAATCATTTCTGGACAGCTCTCGACCATGACGATAGCACTGACGCTGTTCGACGATATATTGGAAAAGCAAACCCGTGACCAGAGCATTCAGAGGATCAAGCAAGAGGTCCTAGAAGGAAAGGATGATGGGTTTCATATCTCTAATAGTGGAATACTCTACCTCAGGGATCGCTTGAGTATTCCCGATGATCCAAAATTACGGAAGAAGATATTGGAGGAAGCTCACGGAACTCCTTATGCGATGCATCCTGGAACCACCAAGATGTACCAAGACCTGAAAAGAAATTTCTGGTGATTCGGAATGAAAAGAGATGTGGCTCAGTATGTCGATTACACACGACCTACTAGAGGTTAAGCGAGAACACGAGACACGGAGGAACACTATAGCTGATCCAAATTCCAGAATGGAAATGGGAAGATATTTCTATGGATTTCATCTCAGGATTGCCCAAGACGACAAATGGATATGATGCTATATGGGTAATTGTGGACAGATTGACGAAGTCTGCCCACTTCTTAGCAATCAAGATGACCTATTCGACTGAGCAACTGGCTCAATTATATGCTAAGGAAATTATCAGATTACATGGGATTCCTAAGACAATCATTTCTGACAGAGATGGTTATTTTATTTCCCATTTCTGGGAATGTGTTCAGAAGGCCTTTGGCACAAAGCTATTATTCAGTACTACCTTCCATCCTCAGACGGACGGACAGACCGAAAGGGTAAATCAAGTACTTGAGGATATGTTATGAGCTTGCGCCCTGGATTTCAAAGGGCGTTGGTGCCGATACTTATGCTTGGCAGAATTCGCCTACAACAATAGCTAGCAAGCTACTATTGGAATGGCGCCCTACGAGGCTCTATACGGGAGGAAATGTAGATCTCCTATATGTTGGTACGAGGGTGGTGAAAAGAAGGGAATGGGACTCCAGATAGATTTCATTGATGACACCACCCGAGCTATACAGAACATCCGCCAATGAATTGAAACTTCTCACAGCCGACAATAGAGATATGCAGATATGCGACGTAGACCATTAGAATTCGAAGTCGTGGATCTGGTATTCCTCAAAGTGGCCCCTATGAAGAGAGTGATGAGATTTGGAAGGAAGGGTAAGCTGAGTCTGCGCTATGTGGGACCGTATCTGATATTGAAGAGAGTTGGCAAGGTAGCTTACGAGCTAGAGCTGCATCAAGAGTTGTCGGCTATTCACAAGGTGTTCCATGTTTTGATGCTCAAGAAGTGCATTTCCAGTACGGACCAAGTGATCAAGATACAAATAGTGCAAGTTCAAGAGGACCTGAGTTATGAAAGTCGGCCTATCCAGATACTAGACCGAGAAGTCAAAAGGCTAAGGAATAAAGAGGTGCCCTTAGTGAAGGTCCTGTGGCAAAATCAACGGTATGAAGAAGCAACCTGGGAACGCGAGGAGGACATGAAATAAAAGTACCCAGAGTTGTTCTAAGTTTTGAGGATGAAACTTTTAAAAGATATGAAGGATTGCAATGCCCGTAAAATTCCTAGCAATTTTACAAGAATTTTCGCATGATTATAATAGACTTTATGTGGGCTCTTACAAAAAATAAAAGAAATAGAGCCAAAAGGATGCATGGCCTAGGAATTGAACCCCAAACCTCTAGTAGATAGCTAAGCCCTAAAGATGCATCCAATAACCATAAGCCCAGCAGGGATGTACTATTAGAGGAATATGGTAAATGATAGAAAAGGGTAAGGGAGGCTAAGGGACACCTTCAAGTGAATAAATAGGGGAATGAGGAGACATAAGAAATCAAAGTTGGCATCTTCTCTTTCTCTTCTTCTTCCTTACCGAAAACCCTAAGCTCCCTCTTCCATTTTCTGAGATGTATCCAAGCAAGAAGAAGGCTTTAGGTTTGGCATCCCTTAGGGTATTTTCCAACTATTAACAAAGCGAAGGAAGTAAGTATCCCCTCACCTTCATACAAGTTGTTTCGATTGATGTTTTTAAGCAAATCCCTTCAAGAACCTTTCAGCCAAGACCCTTACTTGTGATTTCAATGATGAACCATGCCATACCTTGTAGGAATATGATGATGATAGGTTGCTAGATAGGTTTGGTTAAGTGTTTGATCTTAAAAACCCCAAGAAACTTTCGGCCAAGACCATTACTTGTGCTCTCCATGATGATCTATGCTATACCTTGTATGAATATGATGATGATAGGTTTCTAGATGGGTATGGTTAAGTGGTTGATCTTCAAGCCCTCCTAGGACTCTCGGCCAAGCCTCTATTGACCCCTAATGTGTTTTTCTATGCCATGCTCTAGATGTGTTCATGATATGTTTTGATGTTAGATGAAGATAACCTATTTTATGCTAGGCTTTAAATGAGTTCATGTCATGTTTTAATGATTAGATGAAGATAACATGTTCTATACCATGCTATAGATGAGTTCATGCTATGTTTTGATGTTAGATGAAGATGACATGTTGTTGGCTAACCTAAATTTAAGTGGTTGATCCTTTAAGTTCCTTAAACCATTCGGCCAAGACCTATTTAGGTCTATTATGCTATGATCCATAAGTTGTCATGCTATGTTATGAATATAGATGAAGGTAACATGTTGCTAGCTAACCTAAATTTAAATGGTTGATCTTTTAAGTTCCTTGAACCATTCGGCCAAGACCCATTTTGGTCTACCATGCTATGATCTATAAATTGCCATGCTATGTTTTGAATGTAGATATAGGTAACATGTGAAAGCTAATCTAGATTTAAGAAATAGATCTTAGGTTTTCATGAAACTCTCGGCCAAGAATTATCTAAACTCCTAAGTGCCTTCCATGCCATGCTTTATAGGTGAAAGAATTAATATGTGGTTAGTTAGATCATATATAATTTGTTTAGGGTTTAAAACTTTGGTAGAGCTCCATGAAGTTTAGATCACTCCATGTATGTTGTTCATAATGTCTATGCCATGCCCTATATGTGTGTGATGTTAACATGATGTTAAGGAGTCCTTGCTCAAGTGGTTTACCATGATTGGGTTATGTCACTACCATATGTCTATGTTAATAGTAGGGATGCATGACAAATTTCTACTCATTACCATGTTAAATGTATGATCATGTTATGCTCATTGCCATGTAAATTGTATGATCATGTTATGCTCATTGCCATGTGAATTGTGTGAATGTATGACATGTTATAAAGAAGAAACTTGATATGTATGAAAAGAATATGATATGTTATGAAGAAGGAATATGATATGTTATGAAAAGAAAAATGATATGTTATGAAGAAGGAACATGATATGCTATGAAGAAGGAACATGATATGCCATGATAAGGAAAATGATATGTTTATGAAAAGAAATATGATATGTTATGATATGAAGCATGATAAGTATTTTACTTTATGCATGACTTGTACCGGACCCTAACAAGGTCCAAAGGGATGGCCTCCTAAGTTGCCCTAGGCCGAGGGACATAGTACGGGCCTTGGATGGGCTTCTATGTTATGATTTTCCCTAGGTCGACGGTCATAGTACGGACCTAGTACGGGATGGGCTCCCAGATGCCCTAGGCCGACGATCATAAGTACGGGCCTAGGATGAGCTTCTATGTTATGATGATGGCCCCTAGGTTGACGGACATAGTACGGGCCTAGTAACCTAGTAGGTTCGGGATTAGCTACCTTGGGTCTATTTAGGGATGCGCGCTATGATGATGATGATGTGGTACAATGTCGGGCCCAATATGTTGAGATTATGTTTAAATACCTATAATATATGTTTTCAAAGAGCATCCTGCATATATCCTTAGTTCATGTCTGGATTGTTATGATGTTATATTCATGTTATGCTTATGTTTATATGAATGTTATACTTGCTTATGTTCTTGTATGTCTATATGTATGTTATGCTTGCTTACGTTCTGGAATGTTACATGCATGTTATGTTTTCTTATGTTCTTAGATGTTTATATGAATGTTATGCTTATGTTTTGGTATGTTATATGCATGTTATGCTTGCTTATGTTCTTGTATGTTTATATGTATGTTATGTTCGTTTATATGTAGTTGTATGTTCATATGAATGTTATGCTTACATGTGTTATATGATCATGTCACTACTCTATGCTTAATGTTTGACGTATGCTTTTTGTGAGTAGGACAGGATCTTACTAAGCCTATGTGCTTATAGTTTATGTTCCCTTGAACTGTAGATAAGGGTAAAGGGTGGTTAAACTGAAGGGAGCAGCAGGAGGGGCAAAGTGTGTGTGGTAGTGGCATGGTGGAGGAGATCTGTTATATTTCCTTATGCATATTTTCCTTTAAGATGATTTTTATGAACTTGAACTAAGTACTTATGAAATGATGATGCATGCTCTATGTTTAAAGAGAAGTAATTATGAAATGATGATGCATGTTTATGTTTAAAAGAAGAAAAAAAAAGTCTAAAGTCTTCCGCTGTAAGAAGTATATGTAGTCTTCTGCTGAAATGCATGTATGTACGATCGCGTCACGCTGCCCCTCCGAACCCCTGGAAAGGGCGGGTGTGACACAATGTGCTCCCTCAACAAGAAATCATTAGAATTAGAGAGTTCCTTAGTGCCAAAGAGATGTGGGAGAAGCTAGTGGAGCTTGATGAAAGCACATCTGAGGCCAAACTAGAAAGAAGAGATCTCCTCCGCTCTCAATTGAACAATATCAAACTCGATAAAGGTGATAAGGTAACATCTCTTCACTCTCGTTTTAAAGAGATAATTAACGGTTTGACAAGTGTAGGAGAAAATCTTTCGAACCGGGATATGGTAATGAAGGTGATAGATGCATTCCCCCGGTCATCAAAGTGGAGCTCCATGGTGGACTCCTTCTACATTTCCAAGAATCTAGAGGTGAGTATCCTAGAGGAATTTTTCTCCACCATGGATTTGCATGAAACTAGGCTTGAAGGCATAGTTGAAGATCAAATCAAGCCATCAAGGGGAGTAGCACTCATAGTCGAGAAGGGAAAGAAGAAGAAGGTGACACCACCCTTCTCATCCGATGAAGATTCATCTTCATCATCAATGGATAGCAATGAGGAAGCATATATGGTAAGGAAGGTAAGGCGTGCATTAAAGAATTTTAAGTTTAATAAGTCTCATGATAGGGGAAGAAGGTCAAGAAGAAAGATTATTTGCTACAATTGCCAAGGAAAGGGACACATAAGGGATGATTGTTCCATCTTGAACAAAAGAAAAGAAGAAAGAAAAAAGAAAGAAGAGAAGAAGAAGAGGAGAAAGAAAAAGGAAGAAGAAAGAAAATCAAAAGAAAAAGGGAAGGCCAAGGCACACAAAGCCACATGGGATGATCCATCATCCTCATCGGAGGAAGATCAAGTCATCACAAGCCTTGCCCTTATGGCAATAGAAGACTTGGACTCCACCTCCTCCGAGCAAGAAGCAAGAAGCACAAGTGAGGAGGAGAGCTCAAGTGAAGGGGGAGTGTCTACCTCATCGGAATTGGAAAAAGAGGATTAGGTAAGTGAGGTAACAAATCTTCCCCCTAAAAAGGTTATTTCAATGATTACTAGTTTAACTAAGGACCTATTTAATGCTAAGAAGAAAAATAAGTGCATGCAAAATGAAATTAAGGCCCTAGAAGAAAAACTTGAAAATGCATGCTCATATGATGATTGTATTTCTTCAAGTATTAATGATGCATGTGTAGAAGAAAATAGGATGTTAAGGGAAAAAGTAGATTTCCTAACTAAGGCCCTAAAGAAATTCACAATAGGCTCCAACACTTTGAACATGATAATTGGGAGCCAAAGAGCAAGTTTCAACAAAAAGGGTGTGTTTGGTTCAAGTAATCATACGTAACCTTAGTTATGTGATTACCAGAGAATAAAACATAACCTTGGAATAAAGTATAACCTTAGATAAAAACCTTGTTTGGTTGGAGGTTTTAATATATAACTTAGTTTAATATTTTACTAAATTATCCTTTGTCTTTGCACCGACGGTCGACGATGGGCGGCGGCGATGACCAACGACGGGCGGCGGTGGCGGGCGACCGGCGGAATCTGGCCGGCGACCGCATGGAGGGCGTCCGACAAAGTGGCGGCAGCGGCAGCGACGAGGCGGCGCGAGGGACGACGGCAGGACGGGGCCGGCGATAAGGGGCGGCGGCGATGGTCGATAACGGGCGATAGATGCATGGCGATGATGCGGCACCGGCTCGACGAGCTACGCCGGCGGCCGGTGTGACGACAACGGCGGCCGACGACGGGCGGCGGCGGTGGTCGACGACGGGCCAGGCCGACGACGACGGCGGCGGTTGGCGGCGGCCGATGATGGGTGGTGGCGGCGGCGGGCGGTGGCGGCGATGGCGGCGGTGTGGCGGCGATGGCGCGGTGATGGCGATGAATGGCGGCGGCGACGGCGTCAATGACGGTGGCCAAAGACGGGCAGCGACCGACGACAGACGATAAATCGATTTTGACAAATTTTCATTTAATATATTGCTTGGGGTAATATTGGAAAAAAGTTTCCTTAACCCCGGGAATCAACAAAAAACCTTGGTTCTCTAAGGTTTTCCTATTCCCCCTAAAAAGGTTTTTGTTCATAACTTGGTAATGATCAATTACCAGGTAATTGTTTATAACCTAAACCAAACAAGGCTTTTGTTGATAACCTAACAAGGTTATCAACAAAAACCCCCAACCAAACGCACCCAAAGGGTCTAGGATATAAGGCATCCAAAAATGAGAAGACCTACCATTGTTTGATTGCTAGGGGTCAAGCTAAAACCACAATCATAGCTAGGAATTGGATCCCTAAGGAGTATTTGGTGAACCCTATTGGAAAGAATCTATATTGGGTTCCCAAGTTCATCCTTAAGGGTTAGGAAAACTCTAGGATAGTCAACCATGAGTGGACTTATTTTATATCATGTAAAATGGTTAACTTATAAGGATGTGGGTGATGATTTTTTATTTAGTGTTGGATGATGATAATGTGTAACCCATAAATTGAATGCTTAAATAATGATTTATGCTTGATTTTAAACTTGATAAATAATCATGATTTATAATTTGGATGATAATATTTGATTCATGATCATAATATGTAAATTAAATGATAATCTAGTGTTATGATCATACATGACACTTAACCTTGGGTAGAATTGCATAAAATTGATGGTTAAGTATGAAATACCTTTATGTACATCTCACACTCACTATAGGCTAACTTGATTGAAAACATAGCTTGGGTGAGATGTTAGGATGATATAAATGACTCGCCTATGATTATAACATTTTGATGAGTCATTATAGGTATCATGATAGCAATAATAGACCAATCATGGGGAAATCATATGTTTATGTCATAGACATATTGCCCAAAGATCATGGTTGAATATTTAAAATGTTTTGAAAACATTTCTTGTTTCATAATCTGTGAGTTTATGCTTTGAAAAGGTTCTAAGGAAAAACTAGCTTTCAAGTTGATACAAAATAGAGACTTTTTGCAACTTTTGAATTTTTGCCTATTTTTCGAAAATATAATGAATTTTCATGAAAAAAAAACATTTTTCACTGATAAAGGGATTTTACAAGAAATATGTTCCCCAAATTTTACCATTTTATAAATTTTTTGAAATTTTTAATGTATTTCTGAAGTTGGACTTCGGAAGTCAGAAATTCTGAAATATAGGTGTCAGTCAACTGATGCTCTAATTCAGTCGATTGATGTACTGTGCACGAGCACAGTAACCTATTTTATCAGGTTTTGAGTTATTTTTTGATGATTTTCTTTCCCTAGATTTGATGTCATGCTTATATAACATATGGTAGATGTTTTTTGATTATGTCAAAGGGAGAGAAATGGCTAAGTTTAAGTTAATCATGCTAGGGGGAGAAATTAGAATGTGTTAAGGGGGAGTTGCATGAATTAAGGGGGAGTTGATATTCATGTTTGATATCCATGCTTTACATGCTTTCCTTCCTTATGTATTTTGATTAATGTTTCACCTAACTTAAACATGGTTGCCACACATCAAAAATGGGGAGATTGTTAGGGCAATCAACCCATGAATGATGTGTTTTGATGTGTGTGGCAAAGGTTTAAGTTAGGTTGTTTTGTGGATTTTATATGTGTGTTGAAGTCATTCAGGACTTAGTAATTCACACATGGTTAGCTTGACAAAGCATTGGCAAGATCACCATCTCATGACTTGGTCCTTGAGTCGGTGAAGGACGACATTGCAAAGCCGTGCGCTTGAAGCATTCGAGGGACCGTCGGACGAGGTGCATTGGAGTGAAGCCAAGAAAGCAGACTTCAGGGCGAGACGGTAAGGATGACATTGCAAAGCCGTGCACTTAGTGCATCCAAAAGAAGTGACTGAATGAAGAAAGCTTCAAGGCGAAGGACTCAATGGGAGATGAGAGTAAGCGATTGTAACCCAAGAAGAGGTAGCTCATAGGTGAACTTGGATGAATGGCTAAGTCAAAGTGTCAGATGACCAACCAAAGGTTGGTTTGAGGTTTTACCCGAGACCAGTCGACTGCTATAGGTAGCAATCGACTGCTCTAGATCGATTGGACTTGATTAATGTTTGACTGAACCTTTTCTGGCCTAACAGTCGACCGCTAGGGTTTGGTAGTCGACTACTCGACCATCAGTCGACTGCCAAGGGACGACAGGTGACTGATCGAGGCAAGTTCGGGCATAGAAGGTTGATGAGTCGAGTGATCGCTTCAGTTACTCGACTGATGGGAAGATCAGTCGACTGATGTGGGAGCCGTTCGTTGGAATCTAATATGGATGAAGCCGTTGCGAGGCAACGGCTATAGCAATAGTCGACTGATGGCTGCATCAATCAACTGCTCGGTGCCCAATAGGAAGAATGACCTCTTCCCTATAATAAAGGGCCTTGGGTCACTTGAGATGGTTAATGCTTCATCTCTAAACATACGCCAAGTGCCTAAACATTTTCTTTCCTTTTTCTTGCTTTTATTTCAATCATATTGTAAAGAGGGAGATTGTAATAAAGGTTTACCTCCACCTAGCTTAGTGCAAAGGAGACACTAGTGGAATTGGTTTAGGCGTGATTCACCTTGAACGAATCTGGTCGTGGATTAGCAGCAAGGGCTGTGAACCACGTTACATGCCTTGTTAGCATTTGCATTCTTTGTTTCTTTACTTTGTCTTAATTTTTTTACTTTAGCATTATATTTCCGTTGCACTAACCGTTGATTGTAGACGATTAAGCAAACAATTACCATCGACGAACATCTAGGCTATTCACCCCCCTAGTCGGCCTCCCATACTCCAACAGAAAAATCCTACCTTGGGAGAGTATTAGGTTGGTTGAAACTCATTTAGGCATTAACCCTAAGAAGGGTAGGCATGTGCCTAGAAGAAATGGCAATGCCCAAAGACTCAATCAAAAATTAAAAATTGGGCAATTAGAATTAGAAAATCAAGTTTTGAGGTCAAATCTTGAGAAATTGGAAAAGATCCTTAGAAAGATGTAAAATCAAATGCAAGGGTCAAATAGTCAAAGCCTAGGGTCTAGGAGGCAAGGATCATCTATGGGCAAGAAAAGCTTCTGTCACAAGCCTAGGTCCATGGTAGATAAGCCTACCTATCACAATGTTCCATTCGATTATGGAACACAACCTAGGACTAGGAAGACCTTGGTTACTAGGGAAGTTATCCCTATGGGTAACCAAGGTGTGTGCCTAGTGGCTAAGGTTTCAAGGAAACCTAGGGAGGCCACAAAGAAGGTTACAAAGGAGAGTTACTCCTAGAGTTAACCTAGGTAAGACCCAAATGACTAGGCTTCTAAGCCTAGGAGGGTCATTAGGAGGGTATCTAGGGAAGTTATCCCTAAAGAATACCTAGTAAACCCATGGAGCTCCAATAGGTATTGGATTCCTAGGAGCGTGATCGATTCACGCTAAATGGGTTAGGTTGTGTCAACCTTGATTGGATGGGTAGTTAACTCAACCATAGCAAAGTTGACACTTTAGGACATTTTCAAGGTTTTGGGATACCTTGGAAATAAGTTTGATCATAATCCTAAAGGATTTTAGGATGTGCCAATATAATTTATGAAAGTTGAAAATTTGATCAAATAGACATGAACTAGGTCTAGAGGTCATAGAGTGCCATTTTGGGATTTTCGCACACTTGGGAGGAAAGTAGTAATATGGAAAAATGGAATTAATCATAACAAATGACAATCAATACTAAAACTTAGGTATTCTTATACCTTCACATCTTATTTGTCATGCCTTGATTGCCATATAACATGCCATGACTTCATATTTCATTTTAATTATAAATGTCGTGATCATGCTTAGTGATGCGCATTATCGCGACCTTTAATCCAGCGACGGAGTCCGTTGAAGACTCAAAGTGCGCGCTCGCGCTCAACTCCCGCAAGTGCACGGATGTCGTCAAGTAATAAAGATTATCGATCCCACAGGGACTAGGATTCGAGTACCAATACGCTGAGTGGTTGCGATTGTTCGGACGGAATCTCAGAGAGAGTTGGTTGGTGACGACTATCGGAGGACCCTACTCAGTGCAGTGTCACACGGAGGGAGAAAAGAGTGTGCCGGGGTCTTGAAAAGTCAATTCTAGGACTTCGGTTTCGCTTGTGTACCATATAACAATGTTGTCAATTGGCGTCGTCTAAATGTCTACCTATGGTTTTGGGGAAGGGACATCATACACTCTGCCACAGAGCTACCGCATTCACCAGGAGCTATCCTCGCCCAAAAGGATGGGATAGAGGGTACGAGGATGCCAAATTAATCCTCGCGGTGGACCATTTCCGATTCCACCGCTCCCTTCTCCCCGCAGTTATGGGAGGTCAAGTTTACCCCTAGGTTCCTTGATCAAACCTCCTAAATATAGATTGCGAGGGTTGTCACCACCTCGTATCGCCTAAGAACAGCGAAAAGAAAGCCAAATTCACGAAAGTATAATAGAGAATAACTACCAACTGTCAAATCAAACTTTTGGTCATAATTTAATATGAACCAACATTGTATATGAACTAAAGCTACTTCCTAATCCTAGAATCAAAAATACTACTCCATAAATACGAAGGAAGAATCACAAAACATATTTAATTTCTAATACAATAGAGATAAAGCACAGAAATAGAGATATACAATGCGTTGTGATCTTCTCTTCAGCGTTGTATTGCAAATTGTGGACCTCCGATGGCGTTCCTCCTCCCCGCTGTGAGTTATTGAAGCTTTTTAGTGCTTCAACGTGCTGTCCTAGCCATCGTGCCTCCCTCCTAGGGTTTGGGCGGAGCCATCCTTATATAGATATCGTCTCGGACCGCTGTAAAATCTAGAAAAAGCTCTAGTTGCGCAAATCCATCGGGGCGCCACACGACCATGTGTTTCCACATGGCCAGGCCGTGTGTGGCCCTGGGGTGCTATTCTTCGCCGATTGGACACGGCCGTGTGAATCCACACGCCTTGGCCGTGTCCCACTCTGCGTCTAGTTGTGAAAGTCCTTCTTTTGCTCCGAAAACGCATCTTTATCACCAGAAAAGCTAACCTGCACACATAAGTACAATGAGCAAACCTCCGAACCAGAAAATAGGCAATGCGTGCAAGAATATAGTAACATATGCATGAAACTAACGCAAAATGTAACAAGATGTGAGCGAAAACTACTCCTAAAACCCTATATATTTTGCTCACATCACTTAGGTTTATTTTTATGTCATGTATGCTTAAGTTTATATTTATGCCATGACATCATGATGATTGACACATGCATATTTATGTTATCATTTATGACATAATTATCATTCATACATTAATACAATTGATTTAAGGACTATGACATGATTTGAAGTCCCATGCATAAGGGAATCAAATAGTGTTGCCTTAGAAAAATGCATGAGACCTTAGATTAGGATGAACAAAACTCACATCTCACATCAAATTGACATGTGTGAGTTTTCAAACACCCTAGATACATGTGAGATGCTAGGAAATGAGTTAAGTTCAAGGTGCATAGTTTTTGCATCTAGTTGATTCAAACTCATCTTATACCAAAGAGGAATCATGAAGAAAGCTTATGTACAAGTCATGTGCATTAAGCCTATAGACCATGGTTCAATATAAGTTTTTAAAACCATTTTAAAATCATTTTGAAAAACCTTAGTGAAATCTTTCTTTTGATAGCAATCACCATTGTGAAAGTTGATACAAAATAGCTCAAAAACATTGAAGTTATCAATGGTTTTGAATTTTATGTCAATTTCTTATTTGAATGGGTATTTTATTTTTAAAATATTTTTCACCCATAATGTTTGACATAAATATTATACATATGAAATTTCGTGATTTTTTAATTTATGTATAATAACTTATAATTTTTATAATTTCATTTTTTGATTTCTGAATTCTGCATTTGCAGAAATCAGTCGAATGCCGCTTATGGCAGTTGACTAGAGTCATGCGTAGTCGACTACTGACTGACAGAGTCGACTATCAATGCTGATTTCGAGTAAACAAGGGATGTTTAGCCCATGTTTCAACTATGTTAGGCTGCCCTAACTACTCCTAACCCTAGGATATGCTTTGGAAATCATTAGAAAGGGTGAAGAAAATCCATTGGATATGGATTAGGAGAGTTATTTAGGGTGATGTATCAATTTTAAAGTGTGTGAAAGTTCAAGTTTGAACTTTTGACCTTAATTTTGATGGGTTAGTATTTCTATAGGCTTAGGGACTCTCCAAGGACATTGTTGGTGTAATGGTCAAGGGGGAACAAGCGTTTATGGGGAGGTTATCCATCATGGAATGATGGATGTGTTCTTTTTCATGAGTGAGAGAATTTTGAGAATGTAAGGTGCCCAATTGGGAAAATTGGGAGAGTTTAAAGGATTGCCTCTCTTTAGCTGTATGAGACTTATCACTAGGAAGAGTGAAGACATCCTAGATATTTTTGGACCGAGGGAAAGATTGTAAGATCTCATTGGGATATGAGACATTGACACCCTTGGAGAGAGAACCTTTTTGTATGTATGTCAAAAAGGGGGAGAATTTGAGATTCTCAATTTTGACAATTAGGAGGAGTGGATTGAGTTAGTGTTCTAACTGAAAATTGTTTGGTTTTTGTTAAACATAAAAAGGGAGAGATTATTGGTGCAATCGGCCCAGGTCAAGATTGATCAGACTCGAGTTTGGCTCAAGTAGTGGTATGATGTTATTGTTTTGATGTTTGACATTGATGTTTGACCATGAGTTGACCATTGTTTGATAATGGGTTGACTAGTTGGTTGACTTTGGGTTGACCATAATGGAGAAGTCCAAGCATGGGTCTTGGCAAGGGAAAGTCCAAGCATGGGTCTTAGCAAGGGAAAGTCCAAGCTTGAGTCTTGGAAATTAGAAAGTCCAACATGGGTTGGCATGGAAAGTCCAAGCATGGGTCTTGCCAAGGGAAAGTCCAAGCTTGAGTCTTGACAAATGGAAAGTCCAACATGGGTTTGCAAGGGAAGTCTAAGGGTTTATATTGGCGGCGTAAAGTTAAAGCGGAAGTCTTGGCATGATACATTAAATGGTTTGGCGGCGTAAAGTCTAAGAGGTAGTCTTGACAGCGTAAGTCCAAATGTGCCTTGGCAGTGTAGACCTACTTAGCATGACAATAGCCAATGGAAGCACCTAAAGGCTAGCATATGGATGAACAAGTCATGGATGACTTGGAGGGATCCGATAGGCATGTGGCTAACGGAGGTGGCTAGAAGGCTTATGTCTAGGCTAAGGGTGGGCTACCAAGTATGAGAGCATCATACATGGGATTAAACGTCCTAGTTGAGGTTATCAGTAGATTGGGGCTTTGGACTAGTCGATTTGTCAAGTGTTTTGACACTTGGCAGTCGAGTTGACTCTGGGCAGTTGACTGGGATTATGACTAGGCGACTGGTCGGGATTCGATTGGCATTTGACTGTGGCAAATAGCCTTAGGAGTCGACTGCCAACATTGGGCAGTTGAATGATGGCTTGAGCAGTCGACTGCTATAGAGGGAAGTCGACTTCTAGTTGAGGTTACGGGAACAGAACGCTCGATAGCTGATTGGTCAGTCGGCTTTGGCCTTGGTAGTCGACTAGTGGGTAATGGCAGTCGACTGCCAGTGTATCCGTTGGCTTGAATGGCAGTCCATTGTGAAACAATGACACAATTGGCAGTCGACTGCTAGATGTGGAATCTGGTTATAAAAGAAGCACGTGGAGGAGATTTTTGGCATGGTTCTTTGGGGCAATTTGGGGCAATTTGGGGGTGCAATTCAAGGTCTCCAAGTGCAGCTCAAGCAACCAAACAAGCAAGCATCCAAAGCAATAGTTGTAAAGTTTTCTTTACGTTGTTTTGTGTATTTCATTCATATTTGCTTGTATATTTCGTGTATTAATTTTGTAATCATTGTACGGGGTTTCTCCGCCTCCGACTTGTTGTCGAGGAGTGTTTTGGTCTAGTAGTGGTGTTTGCATCACTAGGGCTCATTCGAGCCCAACCCGTGGAGTAGAAATCCTAAGATTCTGAACCACGTTATATCGCCGTGTTTGTGTGTTATTGTGTTTGTCGTATTTAGTTTATGCTTTATATATATATTCCGCTGCGCATACTAACAAAGTGTAGAGACAAACACGATCGAATTTCGTCGTCCAACGAACACGCTATTCACCCCTCTCTAGCGCTCATTGAAGATCCTACATATTATGCCATAAGGCCCAAAGCATGAGACATTAACTCTAAAAGGATTGAGGGACCCCCAGTGATAGAGGGCTCCCAAAATTATCAATCCCCTGAGCTCTGACGATTCGAAAGGGAAACTTGGTTAGGAATAGGTAGTTTCTGGTAGAAACAAAAGTTCATCGGGATAACATACACTGATCCTCCCACAAGGTCATAACTGGAGATCCTTGGAGCATTAAATTTATAGCATATTCAACAATGCACAAGTGAAGCCGAACTCCTAGAATCCTTTAAGGAACTTTGAGCCCACCTTCCCTTTCTCCAAGTGACACCCTAATTGAGCCAAGACTGTCGTCAATCTCACACACCTGACATGTAAGAGATTTACTCCGAACAAATATAATTCACTAGACAAATGGTACTCGTATCACAGTCTATGTGGGATCGATACATAAATTATTACTTGACAATAACTGTGAAGGGTGGGGATCCGAAGCTTCGCTTCGCACCTCGGTCGCTTGTGCATGGCAATCCCATCTACGTCTCCGGATTAAAAAAATTAATCCAAGACGAAGACAGATTACCCAAGCAACCAATCCATCATCGTGCTATTCGATTAGAGTGGTCTCTTGAACGAACTTGTTGTTCATGCAACCTAATTCTTTTCCTCGATTAGCCGCAGAATAGATGATGTATGGATCGTCGGTTTTTGTGTTTATCTTCGGGATCCAAGTAAATTAGTCACATGCAATTACATACATAATACAAAGAAACAAAAGAAAACTAAAACAAGAATTATACCTCTTGTTTACCTCCAGGTCTTCTATTGTATGTCCTTCCTCCTTTTGGACGTCGTGTGGGCGATGATCTTTCAAAAGTCGAAGCCTCCTAGATCACGTTCTTCCCTTCCTTGCTCACTCCAAACAAAGGGAAGAATAAAACAAAACTTCTTCTCCTACCTTGAACCAACCACCAAGCCACCTTGCTTGGTGGTTTCTGCCGGCCAAGGAGAAGAATAAGGAGCGCCGACCAACCTTGAAGAAAGGTTGCCGCCGGCCAAAAGAGAGAGAGAGAGGGAGGAGTTGCCGGCCAATCTAGAGAGAGAGAGGGTGAGGCGCCGCCGGCCAAGAAGAGCCAAAACCTAATCTTCTCGCTGCCCAATTAGAAGAAGACCAACCTTAGGTTGTCACCCACCTCTTCTCTCAAGCCAACTCCAAACCCTAATCTCCTCAAGATATCCATGCCCAAGCCCTTAGCCCTCCTTTTATAGAGTTAGGCTTAAGCCTCCTTTCAATCTCCACCATCGGATCTAGAGATTCAATCTCCACCGTCGGATCTTGGGTTTCATTTTCCACCGTGAGATCTAGGCATCAAGAGGGTTTTAATAGGCTACAATAGGGACCATGCGGAGGAGTTGGATCTTGGCCACCCAATGGATCTAGCCCACATAAAGTTCGATCCATTAATGATAATCCATTCCACTAGAGGATAATCATTTATCTACCTCACCAACCCCCATAAATAAATATGGGTGCCATATATTGATTGTACAAATATCTCCATGTGTTTAAGATCTCGAATGTCCATCAATTAATTAATTTACTGACAATTAATTAATCAACATCTAACTCCATGAGTAGTACCACTCAACCATATCATAATGCCGGACCAAATTCACCTGCAGGGTTTAGATGATGATCCTTATGAGCTCCCCAAGGGGACATCTGTTGGGTTTTCGGCACCGCGGAGTGTGTGTGTTCGATCACGTTTCGTAAACATGAACACAGCGGAAGCAATAAAAATAATAAATCTACAATTATTACAACACACACAACACACGCATGCATATTACAACAAATGTAGACATAACCGTAAATTTAAATTTGCAATAAAAGGAAATTTATCTACATTATACCTTTCGTATTACGTGTAGCGGGAACGACATCAACCAGAACGATCCTCGCTAGAATCGTCTATATCCGTATCCACGCCGAGTTCCTCAGGATGACTTCGCTAAGCCACTAGCTTCATCTTCGTATGGGTTACTAGCCTCGTGTTGAAGACGATGTGATCGAGAGATGATCACAATCCGAATCCAAATTCGGATCCTAATACGAGTTCTCAAAGACTCGCTTCTCCGGAGAGGTATTCGTCAACCAATTGACGAATCCTTCATCCTCCACAACAGAGGATTACCGGAGATCGAATCCCCAGTAAGTTAGCCGCTGTCGGAGCTCTAACCGTCGTCCAAACGACGCTCCGACGAGAGGAGAACAAGCTGTCCAAAAAACTGGACAGCTTTGGTGGAGGTGATAGGCGCCGGCCAACCAAGGGAGATAGAGCTCACCTTGATGCCAAACTTGAAGGAGATCACCGGAGCACTAACCGGCAGCAGCTCGACGCCGGCGAGGGGGAAGGAAGCAGCCTTCTGGACGCCGGTTGGAGGAGCTTTGGGCGGCGGCAATAGGTTGGCGCCGAGAGCTCCAAGGAGGAGGTGGGCGGCAACCTTAGGGCTAGGGGTTTTTGGATTCAGGCTTAATTATCCCTTAAGCCCTCTTTTATAGAGAACTAATTCTCTTAATGGTTATTGGATCATAACCATTAGGCCCATTAACCCGCTCCATTAAGATAAGTTAAAATAAACCAAACCATGATGGTTTATTTTAAGTTAAAATGAACCGAACCAACTTTTGGTTCATTCGTTTAAAATAAACCAAACCCTTTGGTTTATTCTCCTCCATTGGATTAGAACCAAACCATTTTGGTTCATCCATTATGTCTTCATAAGACACGACCCATCCACGCTTCCATTGTGACTGAAACGATTTCATGCTCGCTTCATTTTTGGTCCAACCAAACCTTGTTTCTCTCGGTCTAAGAATCCCATTCTCAAGCTCCTTTTAAGTCCTTTGGATTACGCTCGTTGTGCGTGTGACCAAATAGGTTCTCGGTTTATGTTGGTCGTCTATAATTAACCATTAATTATAGAACGATCATGAGTGGCACCTAGTAGTACATCATGATCCCCAATTAACCGAAAAGATCAACGGTTGATCCAGAACTATTTCTGAAACACTTCAGCAGCTCGAATGAATCATGCCCCATTCCCTTCACTCATCTTATAACCACTTGGTTCAGGACATGGTCTATAGTGTCAGTTCCCACTAGGCTTACTACGTCACACCTAGCCCAAGTATCATTTCCTCATCCTACGGATTCTAGTTACTCCACATGGATCGAAGAGTACCTTACTCTAAACATGTAATGCTTTGGCCAAAGACTTTAGTAACAATCCGACGAGAGGCCATGGGTATACATCTCCTCGCAAGGAGTGGTGAATCCTTTATAGGCTATTCAAACACCTTCGATCACTTCGACTTATACCCAATCATCCCGTGTCCACATCTCCTTAGAGATGCTTGCTTAAGATGTCAAAGCATAAGTCTCTATGATCAAGATGACTTGAATACCGCAAGTCAAAGGAACATCGCACTTAAGCCACAGTAAGAACTTCATTGACATATCTATATATGCAGATAACCATATGAAGTCTTACGGTTGGTCACTCCAATGAACTAGTTACCATAACTAGCATCCACGATTAACTCCGGACATCACTATGTCTCCAGCCAGTGAGAATCAGCTGCTTGGATACACCAAGGAGTATACCTCGTGCTAGTATCGACAGAATTGATGGTGTCCAAATCCATCAATTCATCGACTAGGAATAATTCCGATACATCACAATTACACATGTAGAGATACTCACTAGTTGTGATCCAATCACAAATTCTCTCATGCTGTGAATCGTATCGTGGACATTCAGTAAATGAGTTTAAGATCCAATCAAATACATAAAATATGTATACTCAAATAGTGAATCTTCATTTATCATATAAATGGTTCTTACATAAGGCGATTGCCTTAGGACATCTCTCATATATTAGTAACAGACTCCCACTTGGCCTAATGTCGATCGCTACGGTATCCAATACCATAAGCTCGAACATGACCCTCAAACTTATTTTGAGGTAATGCCTTAGTCAAGGGATCCGCTAAGTTCCTTTCAGTGGGAATTTTCTCGATTTGTATTTCGTTCCTACTGATGATCTCTCTGATAAGATGATAGCGGCGAAGCACATGTTTGGATCGTTGATGAGACCTTGGCTCTTTGTATAATTGCTCCATTGTTGTCGCAGAGACCGGTATTGCTTCAACAATGGCCGGAATCACACCAAGTTCATGAACCAACTTCGATCCAAACCGCTTCCTTTGTCGCTTCCGCAATGTATTCTCGCCTCGCAGAATCCGCTACTCTCTTGTTTGGAACTTTTCCAACTCATCGCGCCCATTCAAGGTGAACACGATCCGCATCGAGACTGGAATCATCCTTGTCTGTCTCGAAGCCGCATCCGATACCCGCGTATCACCATGTCCCTTCTCCATATATTAGGAACACATCCTTAGTTCTTCTCAAGTACTTAAGGATCGCTCTTAACACCGCCTAATGATCCATTCCCGGATCGGATCGGTATCCGCCGTGACACTCGTAGAGCGATATACATCGGGCCTCGTACATAACATAGCATACGCAGTAGATCCTATTGCGGATGCATAGGGAATCTTACTCATGCAAATCCTCTCGTCTTACGTGCGCGGACACATAGACTTGAAAGGTGTACCCCATGCACGATGGGTAGGAAACCTTTCTTGGATTCCGACATGCTAAACCTCTTTAGCACTCGGTCTATATATGTAGACTGCGAAAGACCAAGCAACCGTTTCGATCTATCTCTATAGATCTTAATCCCGACGATGTAGGTTGCTTCTCCCAGGTCTTTCATGGAGAATGTCTTGGATAACCAAACCTTCACTGACTGTAAGATTGAAACATCGTTTCCTATAAGTAGTATGTCATCGACATACAATACTAGGAACACATTTGCCTCCCACTAACCTTCTTGTACACACAAGGTTAAATGCGGATTTTGTGAGAAATCAAACTTTTGATTGTCTCATCAAAGCGGATATTCCGACTCTGGATGCTTGCTTCAATCCATAAATGGATCGCAATTTGCATACCTTGGTTTTATCAGCCGATGTGAAACCCTCGGTGTATCATATACCGTCCTCGGCGAGTTTCCATTAAGGAAAGCTGTTTTCACATCCATCTGCCATATCTCATAATCATAATGAGCCACTATGGCCAGGAGCATCCGAATGGATTTAAGTATAGCTACAGATGAATAGGTTTCGTCATAATCAACACCTTGCTTTTGACGATATCCTTTCGCCACCAATCTAGCCTTATAGGTAATCACATTACCATCCATGTCAGTTTTCTTCTTGAAAACCCACTTGCACCCTATAGGCTTTATGCCTTCAGGTGGGTCAACCAAGTTCCAAACTTGGTTTTCATACATGGAATCCATTTCCGACTTCATGGCACCAAGCCACTTATCCCTTTCTGAACTTATCAGCACTTCTTCATAACTGGTAGGCTCCTCATCATCAATGAGTAACACGTCGTTCGATTCACTTACGAGAAATCCATATCTCTCAGGAATATTGCGTGTTCTACCAGATCTACGAAGATGTGGTGTTACAATAGGTCCAGCCGATTGCTCATCACTATGAGTTGTCGGCTGTTGTGCTTCACCAGGTATCTCATTAATGTCTATTTGAGTCTCTCGAGCCTCCTCAAGCTCGACGACACTCCCACTATTTTCTTGCAAGAGAAACTCTTTCTCTAGAAACACAGCATGCCTTGAAACAAACACCTTTTGTTCCACAGGATGATAGAATTGGTAACCCCTTGTTTCCTTAGGGTATCCAACAAATAGACATTTATCAGACTTAGCATCCAATTTGTCTGATACAGTCTGCTTCACATAAGCAGGACAACCCCATATCTTCAAGTAAGATACATGAGGTTTCTTACCATTCCATATCTCATATGGAGTAGTTGAGACTACCTTGGTAGGCATTCTGTTTAACAAGTAAACAGCTGTCTGAAGTGCATAGACCCAAAAGGACTTGGGAAGAGTCGCATGATTCATCATTGACCTGACCATGTCCAACAAGGTCCGGTTACGCCTCTCAGATACACCATTATGCTGTGGTGTATATGGCGGAGTCCATTGAGACAATATACCATTGTCTCTTAGATAATCAAGAAACTCTTGACTTAAGTATTCACCACCTCGATCCGATCGAAGTATTTTAATACTCTTATCATGTTGTTTCTCTACTTCATTTCTGAATTCTTTGAACCTTTCAAAGGCTTCAGACTTGTGTTTCATCAAGAACACATACCCAAACCGTGAGTGATCATCGGTGAAGGTAATGAAGTAGCTATAGCCTCCTAATGCTTGAGTTGACATAGGTCCACATACATCAGTATGTATTAGTCCTAGTAACTCTCCCACTCGTTCACCTTTTCCAGTAAAAGGTAACTTAGTCATCTTGCCTTTTAAGCATGATTCGCATGTATCGTATGAATCCAATTCAAACGATTCCAGAATTCCACATCGGTGTAATTCGGACATGCGTTTCTTGCTTATATGGCCAAGACGACAATGCCACATATAGGAGTCTATTTGATTATCCTTTCGAGCACGCGTGTTGCTCACTTCGATATTGAAAATGTCACCTTTGGATATCGTCCAGCGTATAAATGCCATTACTCGAGTTCGATTCTATAAAGTATATCATTCAAAGTTATATAACAACAATTGTTACTAAGCGTCAAATGGAAACCATTTCTATTTAAGCGAAATAGAAACAATGTTCTTTATTAGAGAAGGAACATAATAGCAATTGTCGATTCTAAGACTAGTCACTAGGGAGCTTTGACAAATAAGTTCGATGGCGGCCATGCAACCTTTGCTCCATTGCCAACTCGCAAATTTGACTCTCCTCGACAAGTCTTCTTCTATTCCTTAGCCCCGTATGTCATTACATATATGTGACCCACACCCGATTATCAATACCCAAGTGTCTAAGGAAATAAATGACAATCAATACTTGAAGATACGAAGAGGATGGGGCATCGGATGCCTTCTTCTTCTTCATGGACTCAAGATAAATCTTGCAGATTTCTTAGCGATGGCCTTCCTTGCCACAGTGATGGCAAGTGCCCTTTTTGTTTAGTTCTTCCTTCTTTGCCTTTTCTTCTTTCCTTTCTTACATTCTTTTGCCTTCCTCTTAGAACCTTTCTTTGAGAATCAACTACATGAAATCGCTTCTCCTCATGCTTCACAGAAGGCTCCACAGTCTTTAGCATATTGAGGATCTCGGGAATGGTGGATTCTAATTTGTTCATCCGATAGTTCATCACAAATTGTGAGAAACTCTTGGGCAAACAATGCAGAATTAAGTCAATACTTAACTCATGATCCATCACAAAACCGAGGGTTGCTAGCCGCTCGATGTACCCGTTCATCTTTAGAACAAACTGCACTACAGATGAACCTTCTTGCATCTTCGTGGTGAAGAGAATCCTAGAGACCTCGAACCTTTCGTATCTCGCTTGCTCATCGAACAACTCATGAAGATGGAAGACTATAGTATTAGCATCCATATGCTCATTTGCTTTCGCTCGGTACCTACCATCGCTAGCATGATGCAACTCGCCCATTTCGGAATCGCCATGCTTCGATAGACCAACATTTGATGCAGGTTGCATCATCCTTAGGACGGTCAGGAAGAGACTCTTCAAGGACATATGCAAGCTTTTCAGCCTTGAGAACAATTCTCAGGTTTCTATGCCAGTCCAGGAAGTTAGGCCCAGTCAGTTTGTTCGAATCCAAAATAGTGCACAAATTCAAAGACGTCATGATCAATTTATTGACCCAGAAATACAAAACGAGCATATATGAGAAAATGATTTTAAAATGCATCAATATACATTTATAAATCCCAATCATTTTTCGAATTTCAAAAACCCCAAAATCACTTCGGGAGATCGTAGGTCCATCTCCGAATGGGCTGATATCCATCATAGTTATGAATAACCTTGGAGAGAGTCCAACAAGCCATTCATAACTACGACGGTAGGTATCATCTATACCGATTGCATATCACGTATATGCAATTATCACAATGTGCTATCAACTAATTGAATGTTCACACATACGTTGGGTTGTTAACACATTAACAAGTATGCATCATATGCATAGCACCCAACTTCACCTCCCTTTACATCGACCTTGGAGAGAGTCCAACAAGCCGATGCTCCAGGTAAAAGCCAACCCATTAATCAAGAAATAGTTTTAATATGGTTAGAGCGCATTCAACCAATTAGCCCATCTTGGAGAGAGTCCAACAACCAAAGCTAACAATTGACCTCTGACTCTTACCATATTAGTATTAAACTATTCCATGGTTTGAACATGTTCGGGTTCGAGCCGGGCTTGGAGAGAGTCCAACAACCCAAACAAGAAACGGAACTCTGGTTCTAACCATATCAATGGAAAGTGTAGGCTTTAATATTGTTTAAGGGTTTTATGTCTCATCCTCTTTGCATGCAAATAACTATTATCTACATGGCATGGCATAAATGACATACATCTACATGTCACGACACGCATGGCATAATGTTATGCTTCTAATGCAATTACATGACATACAATTATGTCATGTATATATTTCCTTATATGTCATAACTATTTATGGAAATAAAATATGTTTAAGATTTGATTTTTCAAATCAAATCATAAATAAATTAGGAAACAAATTTCCAAATCTAATCACATATTTTATTTATGGAATTATTTGATTAAGGAAAATCTATTTAGGAAACCAATTTCCTAAATCATTAAAACTACTTATGGAAATAAAATATTTTAAGATTTGATTTCCCAAATCAAATCAAGATTAAATTAGGAAACGAATTTCCAAAATCTAATCAAATATTTTATTTTTGGAAAATATCAATTTCCATAAATACTTCCAACTTTCCAAAAGTCGAAGATTTCCATAAATACTTCTAGACTTTCCAAAATTGAAAAATTTCCATAAATACTTCTAAATTTCCAAAATTAGAAAATTTCCAGAAATAACATTATGACTATCGCAAAACCATTTTACGATTATGTCGAAACACAACTTGGGCTCTGATACCACTGTTGGGTTTCCGGCACCGCGACGTGTGTGTGTGTTCGATCACGTTTCGTAAACATGAACACAGCGGAAGCAATAAAAATAATAAATCTATATTTATTACAACACACACAACACACGCATGCATATTACAACAAATGTAGACATAACCGTAAATTTAAATTTGTAATAAAAGGAAATTTATCTACATTATACCTTTCGTATTACGTGTAGCGGGAACGGCATCAACCGGAACGATCCTCGCTAGAATCGTCTCTATCCGTATCCACGCCGAGTTCCTCGAGATGACTTCGCTAATCCACGAGCTTCGTCTTCGTACGGGTAACTAGCCTCGTGTTGAAGACGACGTGATCGAGAGATGATCACAATCCGAATCCAAATTCGGATCCTAATACGAGTTCTCAAAGACTCGCTTCTCCGGAGAGGTATTCGTCAACCAATTGACGAATCCTTCGTCCTCCACCTCAGAGGATTACCAGAGATCGAATCCACGGTAAGTTAGCCACTGTCGGAGCTC
Source organism: Wurfbainia villosa (assembly GCA_025175895.1). NCBI lineage: Eukaryota > Viridiplantae > Streptophyta > Magnoliopsida > Zingiberales > Zingiberaceae > Wurfbainia > Wurfbainia villosa. The sequence continues at coordinate 17,965,466 of CM046000.1, read as the reverse complement.
TAACCGTCGTCCAAACGATGCTCCGATGAGAGGAGAACAAACTGTCCAGAAAACTGGACAACTTTGGTGGAGGTGATAGGCGCCGGCCAACCAAGGGAGATAGAGCTCACCTTGATGCCAAACTTGAAGGAGATCACCGGAGCACTAACCGGCAGCAGCTCGACGCCGGCGAGGGGGAAGGAAGCAGCCTTCTAGATGCCGGTTGGAGGAGCTTTGGGCGGCGGCAATAGGTTGGCGCCGAGAGCTCCAAGGAGGAGGTGGGCGACAACCTTAGGGCTAGGGGTTTTTGGATTCAGGCTTAATTATCCCTTAAGCCCTCTTTTATAGAGAACTAATTCTCTTAATGGTTATTGGATCATAACCATTAGGTCCGTTAACTCGCTCCATTAAGATAAGTTAAAATAAAACAAACCTTGATGGTTTATTTTAAGTTAAAACGAACCGAACCAACTTTTGGTTCATTCGTTTAAAATAAACCAAACCCTTTGGTTTATTCTCCTCCATTGGATTAGAACCAAACCATTTTGGTTCATCCATTATGTCTTCATAAGACACGGCCCATCCATGCTTCCATTGCGACTGAAACGATTTCATGCTCACTTCATGTTTGGTCCAACCAAACCTTGTTTCTCTCGGTCTGAGAATCCCATTCTCAAGCTCGTTTTAAGTCCTTTGGATTATGCTCGTTGTACCTGTGACCAAATAGGTTCTCGGTTTATGTTGGCCGTCTATAATTAACCATTAATTATAGAATGATCATGAGTGGCACCTAGTAGTACATCAAGATCCCCAATTAACCGAAAAGATCAACGGTTGATCCAGAACTATTTTTGAAACCCTTCAGCAGCTCGAATGAATCGTGCCCCATTCCCTTCACTCATCTTATACCCACTTGGTTTAGGACATGGTCTATAGTGTCAGTCCCCACTAGGCTTACTACGTCACACCTAGCCCAAGTATCATTTCCTCGTCCTACGGATTCTAGTTACTCCACATGTATCGAAGAGTACCTTACTCTAAACATGTAATGCTTTGGCCAAAGACTTTAGTAACAATCCGACGAGAGGCCATGGGTATACATCTCCTCGCAAGGAGTGGTTAATCCTTTATAGGCTATTCAAACACCTTCGATCACTTCGACTTATACCTAATCATCCCGGGTCTACATCTCCTTAGAGATGCTTGCTTAAGATGTCAAAGCATAAGTCTCTATGATCAAGATGACTTGAATACCGCAAGTCAAAGGAACATCGCACTTAAGCCACAGTAAGAACTTCATTGACATATCTATATATGCAGATAATCATATGAAGTCTTACGGTTGGTCACTCCATTGAACTAGTTACCATAACTAGCATCCACGATTAACTCCGGACATCACTATGTCTCCAGCCAGTGAGAATCAGCTGCTTGGATACACCAAGGAGTATACCTCATGCTAGTCTCGACAGAATTGATGGTGTCCAAATCCATCAATTCATCGACTAGGGATAATTCCGATACATCACAATTACACATGTAGAGATACTCACTAGTTATGATCCAATCACAAATTCTCTCATGCTGTGAATCGTATCGTGGACATTCAGTAAATGAGTTTAAGATCCAATCAAATACATAAAATATGTATACTCAAATAGTTAATCTTCATTTATCATATAAATGATTCTTACATAAGGCGATTTCCTTAGGACATCTCTCATATATTAGTAACAGACTCCCACTTGGCCTAATGCTGATCGCTACGGTATCCAATACCATAAGCTCGAACATGACCCTCAAACTTATTTTGAGGTAATGCCTTAGTCAAGGGATCCGCTAAGTTCCTTTCAGTGAGAATTTTCTCGATTTGTATTTCGTTCCTACTGATGATCTCTCTGATAAGATGATAGCGGCGAAGCACATGTTTAGATCGTTGATGAGACCTTGGCTCTTTCGCATGTGTAATTGCTCCATTATTGTTGAAGTAGACCGGTATTGCTTCAACAATGGCCGGAATCACACCAAGTTCATGAACGAACTTCTTGATCCAAACCGCTTCCATTGCTGCTTTCGAAGCTGCAATGTATTCTGCCTCAGTGGTAGAATCCGCTACAGTCTCTTGTTTGGAACTTTTCCAACTCACTGCGCCCCCATTCAAGGTGAACACGATCGCATCGAGACACGAATCATCCTTCTGTCTCGAAGCCGCATCCGTATACCCGCAGTATCACCATGTCCCTTCTCCATATATTAGGAACACATCCTTAGTTCTTCTCAAGTACTTAAGGATCGCCTTAACGCCCAATGATCCATTCCCGATTGGATGGTATTCCGCTCGTGACACTCGTGAGCGCATTTATACGTCGGGCCTTGTACATAACATAGCATACATGATAGATCCTATTGCGGATGCATAGGGAATCTTACTCATGCAAATCCTCTCGTCTTGCGGCGGACACATAGACTTCGAAAGGTGTACCCCATGCCTGATGGGTAAGAAACCTTTCTTGGATTCCGACATGCTAAACCTCTTTAGCACTCGGTCTATATATGTAGACTGCGAAAGACCAAGCAACCGTTTCGATCTATCTCTATAGATCTTAATCCCGAGGATGTAGGTTGCTTCTCCCAGGTCTTTCATGGAGAATGTCTTGGATAACCAAACCTTCACTGACTATAAGATTGAAACATCGTTTCCTATAAGTAGTATGTCATCGACATACAATACTAGGAACACGACTGCACTCCCACTAACCTTCTTGTACACACAAGGTTCGTCTGGATTTTGTGAGAAATCAAACTTTTTGATTGTCTCATCAAAATGGATATTCCAGCTCCTGGATGCTTGCTTCGATCCATAAATGGACCATCGCAATTTGCATACCTTGGTTTTATCAACCGATGTGAAACCCTCAGACTGTATCATATACACATCCTCGAGCAGGTTTCCATTAAGGAAAGCTGTTTTCACATCCATCTGTCATATCTCATAATCATAATGAGCCACTATGGCCAGGAGCATCCGAATGGATTTAAGCATAGCTACAGGTGAATAGGTTTCATCATAATCAACACCTTGCTTTTGACGATATCCTTTCGCCACCAATCTAGCCTTATAGGTAATCACATTACCATCCATGTCGGTTTTCTTCTTGAAAACCCACTTGCACCCTATAGGCTTTATGCCTTCAGGTGGGTCAACCAAGTTCCAAACTTGGTTTTGATACTTGGAATCTATCTCTGACTTCATGGCACCAAGCCATTTATCGCTTTCTGAACTTGTCATCACTTCTTCATAACTGGTAGGCTCCTCATCATCAATGAGTAACACGTCGTTCGATTCACCTAGGAGAAATCCATATCTCTTAGGAATATTGCGTGTTCTACCAGATCTACGAAGATGTGGTGTTACAATAGGTCCAGCCGATTGCTCATCACTATGAGTTGTCGGCTGTTGTGCTTCACCAGGTATCTCATTAATGTCTATTTGAGTCTCTCGAGCCTCCTCAAGCTCGACGACACTCCCACTATTTTCTTGCAAGAGAAACTCTTTCTCTAGAAACACAGCATGCCTTGAAACAAACACCTTTTGTTCCACAGATGATAGAATTGGTAACCCCTTGTTTCCTTAGGGTATCCAACAAATAGACATTTATCAGACTTAGCATCCAATTTGTCTGATACAGTCCGCTTCACATAAGCAGGACAACCCCATATCTTCAAGTAAGATACATGAGGTTTCTTACCATTCCATATCTCATATGGAGTAGTTGAGACTACCTTGGTAGGCATTCTGTTTAACAAGTAAACAGCTGTTTGAAGTGCATAGGCCCAAAAGGACTTGGGAAGAGTCGCATGATTCATCATTGACCTGACCATGTCCAACAAGGTCCGGTTACACCTCTCAGATACACCATTATCCTGTGGTGTATATGGCGGAGTCCATTGAGACAATATACCATTGTCTCTTAGATAATCAAGAAACTCTTGACTTAAGTATTCACCACCTCGATCCGATCGAAGTATTTTAATACTCTTATCATGTTGTTTCTCTACTTCATTTCTGAATTCTTTGAACCTTTCAAAGGCTTCAGACTTGTGTTTCATCAAGAACACATACCCAAACCGTGAGTGATCATTGGTGAAGGTAATGAAGTAGCTATAGCCTTTTAATGCTTGAGTTGACATAGGTCCACATACATCAGTATGTATTAGTCCTAGTAACTCTCCCACTCGTTCACCTTTTCCAGTAAAAGGTAACTTAGTCATCTTGCCTTTTAAGCATGATTCGCATGTATCGTATGAATCCAATTCAAACGATTCCTGAATTCCACATTGGTGTAATTCGGACATGCGTTTCTTGCTTATATGGCCAAGATGATAATGCCACATATAGGAGTCTATTTGATTATCCTTTCGAGCACGCGTGTTGCTCACTTCGATATTGAAAATGTCACTGGATACGTCCAACGTATAAATGCCATTACTCAAGGTTCCAGTTCCATAAAGTACGTCATTCAAAGTTATATAACAACAATTGTTACTAAACGTCAAATGGAAACCATTTCTATTTAAACAGGAAATAGAAACAATGTTCTTTATTAGAGAAGGAACATAATAGCAATTGTCCAGTTCTAAGACTAGTTCACTAGGGAGCTTCAGCAAATAAGTTCCGATGGCGACCGCAGCAACCTTTGCTCCATTGCCAACTCGCAAATTTGACTCCCCTCTGACAAGTCTTCTTCTATTCCTTAGCCCCTGTATGTCATTACATATATGTAAGCCACACCCAGTATCCAATACCCAAGTGTCTAAGGAAATAAATGACAATTAATAACGAAGATACCTGAAGAGGATGGGGCATCGGATGCCTTCTTCTTCTTTATGGACTCAAGATAAATCTTGCAGTTTCTTCGCCAGTGGCCTTCCTTGCCACAGTGATGGAAAGTGCCCTTTTGCGCTGGTTCTTCCTTCTTTGCCTTTTTCTTCTTTCCTTTCTTCTGTTCTTTTGCCTTCCTCTTAGAACCTTTCTTTGAGGAATCAACTAACAGAACCGCCTTCTCCTCATGCTTCACAGAAGGCTCCACAGTCTTCAGCATATTGAGGAGCTCGGGAATGGTGGATTCAAATTTGTTCATCCGATAGTTCATCACAAATTGTGAGAAACTCTTGGGCAAACAATGCAGAATTAAGTCAATACTTAACTCATGATCCATCACAAAACCGAGGGTTGCTAGCCGCTCGATGTACCCGTTCATCTTTAGAATAAACTGCACTACAGATGAACCTTCTTGCATCTTCGTGGTGAAGAGGATCCTAGAGACCTCGAACCTTTTGTATCTCGCTTGCTCATCGAACAACTCATGAAGATGGAAGACTATAGTATTAGCATCCATATGCTCATGCTGCTTTTGCAGCTCAGGTACCATCGCCGCTAGCATGATGCAACTCGCCAGCTCAGAATCTGCCACATGCTTCTGATAGACCAACATTTGGTCTGGAGTTGCATCGTCCTTAGGACGGTCAGGAAGAGGCTCTTCAAGGACATATGCAAGCTTTTCCGCCTTGAGAATAATTCTCAGGTTTCTATGCCAGTCCAGGAAGTTAGGCCCAATTAGTTTGTTCGAATCCAAAATAGTGCGCAAATTCAAAGACGTCATGATCAATTTATTGACCCAGAAATACAAAACGAGCATATATGAGAAAATGATTTTAAAATGCATCAATATACATTTATAAATCCCAATCATTTTTTCGAATTTCAAAAACCCCAAAATCACTTCAGGAGATCGTAGGTCCATCTCCGAATGGGCTGATATCCATCATAGTTATGAATAACCTTGGAGAGAGTCCAACAAGCCATTCATAACTATGACGGTAGGTATCATCTATACCGATTGCATATCACGTATATGCAACTATCACAATGTGCTATCAACTAATTGAATGTTCACACATACGTTGGGTTGTTAACACATTAACAAGTATGCATCATATGCATAGCACCCAACTTCACCTCCCTTTACATCGACCTTGGAGAGAGTCCAACAAGCCGATGCTCCAGGTTAAAGCCAACCCATTAATCGAGAAATAGTTTTAATATGGTTAGAGCGCATTCAACCAATTAGCCCATCTTGGAGAGAGTCCAACAACCAAAGCTAACGATTGACCTCTGACTCTTACCATATTAGTATTAAACTATTCCATGGTTTGAACATGTTCGGGTTCGAGCCGGGCTTGGAGAGAGTCCAACAACCCAAACAAGAAACGGAACTCTGGTTCTAACCATATCAATGGAAGGTGTAGGCTTTAATATTGTTTAAGGGTTTTATGTCTCATTCTCTTTGCATGCAAATAACTATTATCTACATGGCATGACATATATGACATACATCTACATGTCACGACATGCATGGCATAATGTTATGCTTCTAATGCAATTACATGACATACAATTATGTCATGTATATATTTCCTTATATGTCATAACTATTTATGGAAATAAAATATGTTTAAGATTTGATTCTTCAAATCAAATCATAATTAAATTAGGAAACAAATTTCCAAATCTAATCACATATTTTATTTATGGAATTATTTGATTAAGGAAAATCTATTTAGGAAACCAATTTCCTAAATCATTAAAACTACTTAAGGAAATAAAATATTTTAAGAATTGATTTCCCAAATCAAATCTAGATTAAATTAGGAAACAAATTTCCAAAATCTAATCAAATATTTTATTTTTGAAAAATATCAATTTCCATAAATACTTCCAACTTTCCAAAAGTCGAAGATTTCCATAAATACTTCTAGACTTTCCAAAATTGAAAAATTTCCATAAATACTTCTAAATTTCCAAAATTAGAAAATTTCCACAAATAACATAATGACTATCGCAAAACCATTTTACGATTATGTCGAAACACAACCCGGCTCGATACCCTTTGTTGTTTTAGATCATGACGACGTGTGTGTGTTCGATCACGTTTCGTAAACATGAACACAGCGGAAGCAATAAAAATAATAAATCTATATTTATTACAACACACACAACGCACGCATGCATATTACAACAAGTGTAGACATAACCGTAAATTTAAATTTGCAATAAAAGGAAATTTATCTACATTATACCTTTCGTATTACGTGTAGCGGGAACGGCATCAACCGGAACGATCCTCGCTAGAATCGTCTCTATCCGTATCCACGCCGAGTTCCTTGATATGAATTTGCTAATCCACGAGCTTTGTCTTCGTACGGGTTACTAGCCTCGTGTTGAAGACGACGTGATCGAGAGATGATCACAATCCGAATCCAAATTCGGATCCTAATACGAGTTCTCAAAGACTCGCTTCTCCGGAGAGGTATTCGTCAACCAATTGACGAATCCTTCGTCCTCCACCTCAGAGGATTACCGGAGATCGAATCCACGGTAAGTTAGCCGCTGTCGGAGCTCTAACCGTTGTCCAAACGACGCTCCGATGAGAGGAGAACAAGCTGTCCAGAAAACTGGACAGCTTTGGTGAAGGTGATAGGCGCCGGCCAACCAAGGGAGATAGAGCTCACCTTGATGCCAAACTTGAAGGAGATCACCGGAGCACTAACCGGCAGCAGCTCGACGCCGGCGAGGGGGAAGGAAGCAGCCTTCTGGATGCCGGTTGGAGGAGCTTTGGGCGGCGGCAATAGGTTGGCGCCGAGAGCTCCAAGGAGGAGGTGGGCGACAACCTTAGGGCTAGGGGTTTTTGGATTCAGGCTTAATTATCCCTTAAGCCCTCTTTTATAGAGAACTAATTCTCTTAATGGTTATTGGATCATAACCATTAGGCCCGTTAACCCGCTCCATTAAGATAAGTTAAAATAAACCAAACCATGATGGTTTATTTTAAGTTAAAACGAACCGAACCAACTTTTGGTTCATTCGTTTAAAATAAACCAAACCCTTTGGTTTATTCTCCTCCATTGGATTAGAACCAAACCATTTTGGTTAATCCATTATGTCTTCATAAGACACGACCCATCCATGCTTCCATTGCGACTGAAACGATTTCATGCTCACTTCATGTTTGGTCCAACCAAACCTTGTTTCTCTCGGTCTGAGAATCCCATTCTCAAGCTCGTTTTAAGTCCTTTGGATTACGCTCGTTGTGCGTGTGACCAAATAGGTTCTCGGTTTATGTTGGCCATCTATAATTAACCATTAATTATAGAACGATCATGAGTGGCACCTAGTAGTACATCATGATCCCCAATTAACCGAAAAGATCAACGGTTGATCCAGAACTATTTCTGAAACCCTTCAGCAGCTCGAATGAATCGTGTCCCATTCCCTTCACTCATCTTATACCCACTTGGTTCAGGACATGGTCTATAGTGTCAGTCCCCACTAGGCTGACTACGTCACACCTAGCCCATGTATCATTTCCTCGTCCTACGCATTCTAGTTACTCCACATGTATCGAAGAGTACCTTACTCTAAACATGTAATGCTTTGGCCAAAGACTTTAGTAACAATCCGACGAGAGGCCATGGGTATACATCTCCTCGCAAGGAGTGGTTAATCCTTTATAGGCTATTCAAACACCTTCGATCACTTCGACTTATACCTAATCATCCCGGGTCTACATCTCCTTAGAGATGCTTGCTTAAGATGTCAAAGCATAAGTCTCTATGATCAAGATGACTTGAATACCGCATGTCAAAGGAACATCGCACTTAAGCCACAGTAAGAACTTCATTGACATATCTATATATGCAGAGAACCATATGAAGTCTTACGGCTGGTCACTCCAATTAACTAGTTACCATAACTAGCATCCACGATTAACTCCGGACATCACTATGTCTCCAGCCAGTGAGAATCAGCTGCTTGGATACACCAAGGAGTATACCTCGTGCTAGTCTCGACAGAATTGATGGTGTCCAAATCCATCAATTCATAGACTAGGGATAATTCCGATACATCACAATTACACATGTAGAGATACTCACTAGTTGTGATCCAATCACAAATTCTCTCATGCTGTGAATCGTATCGTGGACATTCAGTAAATGAGTTTAAGATCCAATCAAATACATAAAATATGTATACTCAAATAGTGAATCTTCATTTATCATATAAATGGTTCATACATAAGGCGTTTGCCTTAGGACATCTCTCATATATTACTAACAACATCATCATCCTAATATATAGGACACAGTTTCCTCCTATAATCATTGACATACCATGTAAATAATATCATTTCCCAACTTACCGAGCCTATCGATTTACTCTATAAATCTCGCCCATTGGTAAATCAAAAAAATAAATACTAAGTACATATGCCCATTATTATATCGGGATTAAGAGCATGTACACCATAATATCCGAGGTCCGATTCAATTATGTAGTCAGCAATAAATTGAATCACCTCTAAGTCGGTCCTGCTCAATACACACAAAGTGTACTAGTGTAATTCTATGGTTAAGACAAACCAATACAAAATTACACTACAACCATACCAATGGTTTGTCCAAAACCATCTCGGTTGTGAGACTTTACTTATACTCTACAAGGAACTGTTAACATGATCTCCCGTGTGACACTAAACACCATGTTATCTACAATATAATGTATCAGACAATATTCATAACCATAAATATGCAAACAATGATCATGTGATTCTTATTTTAAAAATAAAGATGTTCATACAAAAGATAGACTTTCCAGTATACATCCCAACAAACTGGGCACTTGTGGGAGTTGAGAGCGAGCTCGCACTTCAAATCCTTGGCGATCTCAGTCAAGGATTTGGTAACGGGCTCGCATGCATCAATTGGCGTGAGGCTGATGGAGGTGGATAGAAGGCTTAGGTCTTGACTAAGGGTGGTCTATCAAGTATTAGAGGATCATACTTGAGTTAATCCTCATGTTTAAGGTATGTTAGGACCCTTGGAATGGCTAGAGGGGGGGTGATTAGCCTTTCTTCTTTTCTACAAAAAATGTTAGCGGAAGCAATACAAAATATAAACACAAATCAAAGCAAGAACGAAGCTAACACCCGATGTACGTGGTTCGGAGATGACGCTCCTACTCCACGGCAATCCGTAAGGTGGATTAGCCCTAATCAACCTTCACTAGAACCTCCTTTGGATGAACCAAGGTGGAGAAACCTTTCTTACAATGCACTCCTCTTCTTTACAATGATGGATGATCAAGAACAAGATAAGAGGAGGATTTAAATCACTAAAAACACTTGGAAGGCTTGGTGAGCACGAGAGTATAGTTAAGAGCAAGAACACTAGCTTCACCAAGCTCCCCATGGCCCCTTTTTATAGAAGAGGGGCTATTTTTCCCATTGGGCGTCGATCAGTCGACTAATGCATACCATCAGTCGACTGCCGCCGAAGCCAACGGCTTCTGAAATGCGATCTCTGTGGAGATTCGTAGCCGCAATCTCCAACGGCCAGGCGATCAGTCGACTGATCCCTCCATCGATCGGTGATGGGGTGATCGATCAGTGATCAAGGCGATGTCGAGTGAGGCGCATTACGTGGTGATATTTCCCTTGATCGGTCGGTGATGCCTTTGGAAGTCGTGATCGCGAATCGATCATTGCTCGACCAAGCGGTCGGTGATGGTCGGTTTCACTGACTCGAGCGCGACGACGGTCGGTGATACATCGTATCAGTCGACTGATACTCATCAAGTATGAGTAATTCATACTTGATTTTATACCCTAGATCTAGACTCAACCTTCTAGCTCCTCAATATGCCTTGCGCCTTCAGGATCCCTCCGAGTCCGCGACTTGTTCATCCTTTGCGCTTTGCTTCCAAGAGCTTCCTTCGGTTTCGTCATGTCTTGGGTTGTCAAATGCTTGGACTTTACGCCGCCAAGACTACAAGCTTGGACTTATGCTGCCAAGACTTTAGTTTGGACTTCCTTTGTCAAGGTTCACTTGGACTTTACGCTGCCAAGACTACAAGCTTGGTCTTACGCTGCCAAGTCCATCCCTTGTACTTCCTTTGCCAAGATCATACTTGGATTTCCTTTGCCAAGATCACACTTGGACTTCCCTGTCACTTAACCATTTTCGCAATTAGATCACAAGATATTGCCTAACTTAGATGATTATCCAAACATCAAAACATATATAAATGCTTGGAGCATTGTTGCACCAACAATCTCCCTCTTTTTGATGTTTGGCAATCATTTGAGTTAGGTCTTTAAATACACACATAATCAAATTTGCAATATGTATTATAACTTAAACACTCCTTCTCCCCCTTTGACATACATCAAAAAGAGAAGGATTCAAACATGAAGGAAATAATGTGTTAGATCTTGGACTAAGGTACAATATTGAAATTAAGCTCCCCCTTAATCCAAGATATGCTTTATAATGTATAAACAATAGTTGAAGCAAAGCATACCAAAAATTCAAAGAAAATCAAGTCCTAACTTTGCACCAACAATGGTTTTGGGGATGAAAAAGATATAATTTATGAAAACTCCCCCTAAAACTCTGCATTAGTCAGTCCTAAATCTTGTTTATACGCAATATTATCATACTATAGTGTTAGGACATCAAAGATACACCAAATATCAGAAAATAGAGCTTATTATCAGAAAACCCAGTGTATCACTGACTCGGTATTCAACTCTGACTGACGCAAAATCGAAATTTCAAATTTTTCACATTTTCGTAAATGTGGTAGAAATTCCAGAAATCTCAAAAATCACTAAATTTTATGTACACATTTCTGAAATCATACTTTATTAAGGAAAAATAATTTGAAAAATATATGTTTTCCAGATTTCAAGATTGATACAAATTTGGAAACTTACAAAAGTTCTAAAGAATTTTCAAACTTTGTATCACTTTTGTGATTTAATTGACAACTGTTTTCCAAAATATAATGAACATGGTTTAAAATATATATGATTTGGAATTTCCAACCATGTTCTTAGAGCTATGTACTCATTACTTGAATACAAGCCTTCCCAATGGTTGGTCCATAAGGTATTTATGTCTCTAGGTGTGTCATTGGCTCATAGTAATGCATCATAATAAGCATGATGAGCCAAGTACACCTTCCCTATCATCTCACATGGTTCTAAGTGTCTCAATATAAAAATCAAGGTTTCTTAAGGCTTTTTGTGAGATGTATCAAGGTATAAAGATAACACATAAACATGGGATCATGCAAACCTAGAATTTTACTCTACAAAGCACATACCAAGCTCTCTCCTTAAAGATGAAAATTCATTTTCGGGAAGAGCTTTGGTGAAGATATCGGCAAGGTTGGACTTAGATTCTACATAATTAAGTTCAATGTCCCCTCTTGCCACATGATCTCTTATGAAGTGATGTTTCACTTCAATGTGCTTGGTCCTAGAGTGATGTACCGGATTTTTGGTCAAGTTGATGGTACTCACATTATCACAATAAACTTTAATGTTAGAGTAGTGTAGCTCATAGTCTACAAGAGTATGTCTCATCCAAAGTAATTGAGCTACACAACCACCCATAGCCACATATTCGGCTTCGGTGGTTGATAAAGCAACACAATGTTGCTTCCTACTACTCCAACTAACTAGGGAGGACCCAAGAAATTGACATCCACCACTAGTACTTTTCCTATCCAATTTGCACCCGGCATAATCGGAATCGGTATAACCAAGTAATTCAAATGACTTAGTCCTAGGATACCAAAGTCCTACATTTAGGGTGCCTTTAATATATCTTAATATTCTTTTGACGGCTACCAAATGTGATTCTTTGGCACAAGATTGGTATCTTGCACACATACCTACCGCAAATAAAATGTCGGGTCTACTAGCGGTTAGGTATAGTAAGCTACCAATCATACTCCTATACAATTTAAGATCAATTGATTTACCTTCATGATCACTATCTATTCTAGTGATAGTGGCCATAGGAGTGGTTACAATTTTGGCATTTTCCAAACCAAATTTCTTGATCATTTCATTTGCATATTTGGTTTGATAAATATGAATACCCTCATTGGTTTGTTTGACTTGTAAACCTAGGAAAAAGGTAAGCTCTCCAACCAAACTCATTTCAAATTCATTTTCCATATTTTTTATAAAGTCTTGAAGAAGATCATCATTTGTTGACCCAAAAATGATATCATCAACATATACTGTTGGTGCAGTGGGCACCAAAGTCGAACCGGTATTTTGATTATGGCAAAAGGCTCAATAGTTAAGGGTATATTTGTTATCTTACGAGCTCAATTAAGTGTGCAGAAATGCTAAAGTTGAGCGGAAGGTCTGCGACACCCGGTGGGAACCGAGGTGGTCGGGCAACGCCAGAGGGACTTCGGAGGAAGCCGAGGTACTCGGGTGGAGACCGGAAGCGAGGCTACAAGGTAAGCTCGTGTGAAAGCGAAGCAAGGTCGTTAAGCGTAGATCCGACCCAATACCTCCAATAGAAGGTCTAGGTCGAGATCAGATGGTTAGAACCATCGTACTTTATATTTTAAGCTAACTTGTACTGCAGTCCAAAACCCTTTGACTACAGTCAACTGCTAGTCAAGTTCCAGCCTCGAGAAGAGCTCGAATTTCAAGGGGGTGAATTTGGACTTGACTCGTGTTTTGGTACAAAGGGTGATGTGGCATCAAGGTGGACATCCAAACCATCACCAAGCTTGGACCTCATCCTTGAGTTGGCGTGAAGGCCTCCTTGAGGTGGCACAAGATGGTTGGCTCCCATGATGTGGCACAAGTTGGATGGCTTCTTCTTCTTGGCGTGAAGGCCTCCTTGAGGTGGCACAAGATGGTTGGCTCCCTTGATGTGGCACAAGTTGGATGGCTTCTTCTTCTTGGCGTGAAGGCCTCCTTGAGGTGGCACAAGATGGTTGGCTCCCATGATGTGGCACAAGTTGGATGGCTTCTTCTTCTTGGCGTGAAGGCTTCCTTGAGGTGGCACAAGGTGGTTGGATGAAACACCTCATCCTTGAGTTGGGATAAGAACCTCACCTTGGACACTACCTATGTCTAAATTCATAGATCAATATCCATAAATAGACATGTTCACTCCAAGCAAATCACAAGACATCCAGAGCTCTCAACACGCCGTCGTAACGCCGCTACTACTACTCACATTTGCTACGACGAAGTGCCGCCGACAACGAAAGCTACATCTTCTACTTATAAGAGTTGTCGGTATATTTATTTAAGTTCTACTTCTTTAAATTGTCTTTGTGCTTTAATCGTAACAAGGAAAGGGGGAGTGTCCCTTTGCCTTGATTTCTTTTTGTAATCGTTGCTCCTACTTCCAACGAAGAGGAGTGGTTTTAGTGAATTGCCCTCCGTACGTGATCAAGGATCACTAGGGCCGTGGATTAGCAATCGAAAGATTGTGAACCACGTAAAAATATCTTGTCTACTTTATATTTCCGCTGTGCACTCTCTACTTGCTTTTTACATATTGCAAAAGTTTTTAACGACACCGTATCGCTTATTCACCCCCTCTAGCGACACTTTCGATCCAACAATTGGTATCGAGTCGGGCGCTAAGATTCGGTGAAACCACCAATCTAGCTTTGTTTTTCTTTTTCACAGATTTTTATTTATTTATTTCTGTTTTCGTATAATTATTTCACTTGCTTATCTTCTCCTACATATAGAATTGCATTAGAGGCTTTAGGATCCGGATAAGGTTGTCCTTCGGGTTAGATCCGAGTAAGGTTGTCCTCCGAACTTCAACGACATTCGCATTTGATTGTTTATTTCTTTTGCAAGTTACATTTTATATATATCTTTTTACTTCCCTACTAATCCAAGACGAAAGTCTTGGAATATTCTTTCGTGTGTTTTGCAAGTTTAAATGCGTTCTTCTTCTTGTTTTTAAATGGCCCATCTCGAAGGGTTTAGCACCGCCCTTGACCCCCGTTTTACAGCGGTAATGACTTTCGTTATTGGAAGGTCGGATGGAATGCTTTCTTAAAACCCAAATCGAGATGTGGATCGTAATCAAACCGGTTTCACACTTCCTATTAATGAAGATGGTGAATCTTTGGAGTTACGATCAATGTCAAATTCCATGAAAAAACAAGTAGAAGCCGATGCCAAGGCAACTCAAATCTTGCAATGTGGGTTGTCGAGGAAGAGCTCAACGCGTCGGCCCCTTCATTAGTGCAAAGGACTTATGGACCAAGCTAGTGGAACTACGAAGGCACCGGCGACACGAAGGTATGTAAAGAGATTTACTTTTAAATAAATTGTATAACTTGAAAATGCAGGAAAAGCGAGACCGCAACTCAACTACATGCTCGTATCCAAGACATCGTCAACCAACTCCATGCCATCGGACAAAGGTCGAGAATCGCGACCTTATCGGTATTCTCTTAACTCGTTTCCTAGGACCACCTTGTGGGCATCCATGGTCGATGCCTACAAGGTCTCCAGACCTTTCTAAAATTAGGTTAGGCGAATTGTTTTGAACTTGAATTACATGAGCAAACTAAGCGTGGTCGGGCCGAGAAGAGTATTGCTTTAGTTGCGAGTTCCAAGAAGAAGAAGCCCATAGCAAGCCACCCCGAAGGAAGAAGGCGAGTCGAATCGGAAGTAGACTCGAAATAGAATCCGAACTAGTCAATCTAGTTGGAAGATGATCAAGAGGCAAGCGACCAACAACTCAAGGTAAGCCTAAACCTAATTCAAATACTTCTAATTTTAGATGCTATGAGTGCAGCGAGGTTCGGTCACATCAAGTCAAGTGCCCAAAGCTAAAGAATAACGCATTAAAGACCAAGAAAGCGCTAAGCGCTACTTGGGAGGAGTTGTCGGAGGAAGAAGGCGATATCCAAGCTCTAATGGCCAAGTCGACCGAGCACGACTCGAAACCGAAGAAAGTCAGAGTCGAATCCGATGATGACCTTCCATTCAAGACAAGCCACGGATCCGTATCCGGTTCAAAAGAATCATTAAAGGGTAAGTCGGTCGTTACTTAATACTTTATATGGTGCAATTAAATTTTTAACTAAGAAACTAGCTAAGTCCGAGTCCAAGGTCGAGACCCTAATTGAGGAGGTTAACCTTCTCAAACATGAGGTCTCCTAACCTCTTCGACTACTCGTATTCAAGAGGAGGACTCAACTCAAGTTGAAAAGCTTGAAGTTGAGAACTCGCTTTTGAAAACACAAGTCGAAGACCTTAGGGCTGCGTTGGAAAGGTTCACTTTGGGATCCAAGGGACTTGACCTCTTACTTGGATCACAAAGGGCCGTGTACAACAAGGCGGACTCGGGTTTAACTCAAATACAACCAATAAGTCATATATGTCTATAGTAAACCAACATAAGAAAAATGTCCAAGCATGGGTCCCTAAGACCACTTTGATTTCAACTTTAGGATCTAACATGTATTGGGTTCCCAGGACCAAATTCACTATGTGAATAGACCCACTCGATTCAATGGTCGAGGGAGCCAATACAAAATGTATTTTTGTTAAGTCTTAGAAATTGCATGCTTAGTTTTTCCTTTATTTTTAGAATGGTTAGATAGGACTCATAACCAACTAAAATCCTGCGAAAGATTGAGCCTCGGGAGCCTCTTTTCAAAAATAAATCAACTAAAATCCTACGAAAAGATTGAGACTCGGGGAGCCTCTTTTCAAAAATAACTAGTTAGACCAAGATGTAGTCTCAAGTAAGTCGAGTTATCAATTTCTTGAAATTAGCTTTGTCTAAGGAAGTGGTCGTTGTTCCGATCAAAGAAGGCCTCTGTGCCTCGCCACGACACGAAGCTAATCTCTTGAAAAGATTACTTGATGAGCTTAGACTAAATCCGAATCTAACCTAATGTTGGTTAATTTAAATTCATTAAAATTAATCAAGTAAAATTGAAAGTCATCTCACAATAACACATAGGAATAACATGTTTTGATCATGTAGATATTGGTGAGATGATTTAGGTTTAAAAACTTACAAACAACACTTTAGTAATTCCATTGATCCTACACATAAGAGTCGAAGAAACCATTAATATAGTTTTCGACGAAGGACACGAACCCGTTCAATCCTTAACAAAACCAACTAGCAAATCAACTTATAGCGAACCCGACTCTGATCTTGAACTTGAATCTCGTCCTAACCCAAGTCATCCTATCGACCAAGTGATAGATGACTCTAACCCAAGTCAAACTAGAACTCACCCAAGTCATCCTATCGACCAAGTGATAGATGACCCTAACCCGAGTCACACTAAGACTCAAACAAATCATCCTATCAATCAAGTTATAGGTGATCCAAATTTAGGGGTTCGAACTAGAGCTTCATATCGAAACCTTAGTCAAATCTCGTTAATTTCCAAAATCGAACCCAAAACTATTGAACAAGCACTTCTTGATCCCGACTGGATTATTGCTATGCAAGAAGAGCTAGCTCAATTCACTAGAAATGAAGTCTGGGAATTAGTACCACCACCTAAAGAAAAATCAATTATTGGAACAAGGTGGGTATTTCGAAATAAACTTGATGATAAAGGTGAAGAAGTTAGAAATAAAGCTAGGTTAGTCGCAAAAGGGTTTAGTCAAGTCGAAGGTTTAGATTACGATGAGACCTACGCCCCGTAGCGGACTAGAGTCCATCCGAATGTTGTTAGCATATCGCACATCGAGGTTTTAAATTGTTTCAAATGGATGTCAAGTCAGCATTTTTGAATAGATACATTAAGGAAGAAGTTTCGTCGATCAACCTCCGGATTGAAAATCTAGATAAACCTGACCATGTCCTTAGACTTAAGAAAGCCCTATATGGACTCAAACAAGCCCCAAGAGCTTGGTACGAAAGGCTTTCGATCTATCTTAAGTCCAAAGGATTCAACCAAGGTTTAGTCGACCCAACCTTATTCGTAAAAACCGTAGGAAAAGAAATCTTTATAGCCCAAATCTATGTAGATGATATAATTTTTGGAACTACCAACTCGATCCTGCTAAACGAATTCATCTCACTTATGGAAAGTGAATTTGAAATGAATTTAGTGGGAGAGTTAAGTTTCTTCTTAGGTTTACAAATTAAACAAACTAAAGATGGAATATATTTACATCAACAAAAATATACTAAGGACTTAATAAATCGATTTGGAATGCAAGATGCTAAAATAATCAATACACCTATGGCAACTAATGTTAATATAAACGAAGATGTAGAAGGAAAACCCGTTGACCTAAAATACTATAGGAGCGCAATAGGAAGTCTCCTATACTTAACCGCGAGCCGACATTTTGTTCAGTAAGTATGCAAGGTTACAAACCTGTGCCAAGGAGTCTCACCTAACCCTAGTCAAGCGTATCCTTAGATATCTAAAGGGCACGCTAAACGTAGGTATTTGGTACCCTAGATCTACCGAGTTTAATCTAATCGGCTACTCCGACTCCGACTATGCCGGTAGTAAACTCGATAGAAAGAGCACGAGTGGTTGTTGTCAAATCCTCGGCTCGAGTCTAGTGAGTTGGTGCAGTAGGAAGCAGCATTGCGTTGCCTTATCTACCACCGAAGCCGAATACGTTGCGATAGGTGAGTGTGTCTCTCAGCTCCTGTGGATGAAGCACACTCTCCAAGACTTTAGCTTAATCTTTAACAACATTAAAAGTTAGGTATGTGCATAATAGAGTAGGATTTAAATTTTTCTATATATGTACTCTATTTTTGCTTCTTTTTATGAAATTAGCCTAAGTCTTACCTTAGAAATCATATTGGGAACTTGCTTGGACTTACAAACCCTAAAATATATTTACAAACTTTTTGAGTTAAGGCAAAAGGGGGAGAAAGTCACAAAAGTAAGGAAGAAAGTAAACAAAATTATTACCTTTTATATTAAGTAATTCCGTTTACTTAAGCAACTATTAAGGGGGAGTAAAAATTATTAATTATTTTTCAAGAACTCACCTTCGGTCAAGGGGGAGGTTACCTCAAAGGGGAGAACTTGAAACAATAATATTTCTCACTCATGCTTAATCTTTATGCTAGCTCATTCATGCTTAATCATTATGCTAGCTCATTCATATTTAATCTTTATGCTAGCTCATTCATGCTTAATCATTATGCTAGCTTACTGTTATGCTTAATTTTTCCTTAACTTTTGTGTCGGTTTGCCATGAATCAAAAAGGGGGAGATTGGTGGTGCAGTGGGCACCAAAGTCGAACCGGTATTTTGATTATGGCAAAAGGCTCAATAGTTAAGGGTATATTTGTTATCTTACGAGCTCAATTAAGTGTGCAGAAATGCTAAAGTTGAGCGGAAGGTCTGCGACACCCGGTGGGAACCGAGGTGGTCGGGCAACGCCAGAGGGACTTCGGAGGAAGCCGAGGTACTCGGGTGGAGACCGGAAGCGAGGCTACAAGGTAAGCTCGTGTGAAAGCGAAGCAAGGTCGTTAAGCGTAGATCCGACCCAATACCTCCAATGGAAGGTCTAGGTCGAGATCAGATGGTTAGAACCATCGTACTTTATATTTTAAGCTAACTTGTACTGCAGTCCAAAACCCTTTGACTACGATCAAGCTGCTAGTCAAGTTCCAACCTCGAGAAGAGCTCGAATTTCAAGGGGGTGAATTTGGACTTGACTCGTGTTTTGGTACAAAGGGTGATGTGGCATCAAGGTGGACATCCAAACCATCACCAAGCTTGGACCTCATCCTTGAGTTGGCGTGAAGGCCTCCTTGAGGTGGCACAAGATGGTTGGCTCCCATGATGTGGCACAAGTTGGATGGCTTCTTCTTCTTGGCGTGAAGGCCTCCTTGAGGTGGCACAAGATGGTTGGCTCCCATGATGTGGCACAAGTTGGATGGCTTCTTCTTCTTGGCGTGAAGGCCTCCTTGAGGTGGCACAAGATGGTTGGCTCCCATGATGTGGCACAAGTTGGATGGCTTCTTCTTCTTGGCGTGAAGGCTTCCTTGAGGTGGCACAAGGTGGTTGGATGAAACACCTCATCCTTGAGTTGGGATAAGAACCTCACCTTGGACACTACCTATGTCTAAATTCATAGATCAATATCCATAAATAGACATGTTCACTCCAAGCAAATCACAAGACATCCAGAGCTCTCAACACGCCCTAAATAGCATAGCTACTACTACTCACATTTGCTCTGACGAAGTGCAGCTACATCTTCTACTTATAAGAGTTGTCGGTATATTTATTTAAGTTCTACTTCTTTAAATTGTCTTTGTGCTTTAATCGTAACAAGGAAAGGGGGAGTGTCCCTTTGCCTTGATTTCTTTTTGTAATCGTTGCTCCTACTTCCAACGAAGAGGAGTGGTTTTAGTGAATTGCCCTCCGTACGTGATCAAGGATCACTAGGGCCGTGGATTAGCAATCGAAAGATTGTGAACCACGTAAAAATATCTTGTCTACTTTATATTTCCGCTGTGCACTCTCTACTTGCTTTTTACATATTGCAAAAGTTTTTTAACGACACCGTATCGCTATTCACCCCCCCCTCTAGCGACACTTTCGATCCAACATATACTTGGGCTATGAATATATCTTTTAACGTTGACTTTATAAACAAAGTTTGATCTACTTGGCCTCTTCTAAAATCCTTAGAAATTAAGAAGGATGACAATCTTTCATACCATGCCCGGGGAGCTTGTTTTAACCCATATAATGATTTCCTAAGCTTACATACATGATTTGGATAATCTATGTTCTCAAATCCGGGTGGTTGCTCTACATATACTTCCTCCTTAATAAAACCATTTAAGAATGCCGATTTAACATCCATTTGGTAAAGTTTAAATCCCATGTAGGAAGCATACCCTAAGAGAATCCTAATAGATTCTAACCTTGCAACCGGGGCATAAGTCTCATCATAGTCAAGCCCCTCAACTTGATTGAATCCCCTAGCAACCAACCTAGCCTTATTTCTAGTGATATTTCCTTGATCATCTAGCTTATTCCTAAAGACCCATCTTGTAGTAATTATGGTTCTATCATTGGGTCTAGGTACTAATTCCCACACTTGACTTCTCTCAAATTGAGCCAATTCATCTTGCATTGCCAAAATCTAATCCGGATCATGTAATGCATCGTTGATCGATTTGGGCTCAATTTGTGAGATAAGAGCAACTTGACTAGTAGGAGGTCTATGAAATGACCTAGTTCTTACTCCTTGAGATAGATCTCCTACTACTTGGTCAAGTGGATGATCTTGATGAATTCTTAGGTTTCTAGAAGGGATTTCAATTTGATCATTGTTATCTTCCACCCTTCTTTCATCATCGGAGTCTCCTCTTCCTCCCCCTTGATCATTACCCCTAATGGTCAAATTTTGAAGTTTTTGGGTAATGTCTTGATTATTGTCATTAATATCCTTATCAATGGAGGACTTTCTAGGGTAGGTACTAGTAGTTTCATCAAATTGAACATTGGAAGACTCCTCAATCCCTTTGGTTCTCTTATTGTAGACTCTATACCCTCTACTTGTGGATGAGTATCCAACTAGGATTCCCTCATCCGCTTTTGATTCAAATTTTCCTAAGTTATCTTTGGTGTTTAGAATATAAACTTTACATCTAAAGACTTTGAAATAATGAATTGTGGGTATAGTCCCATTCCATAATTCAAATGGTGTTTTTCCTAAAAACCTATGGATTTGAACCCTATTTTGGATATAGCAAGCAGTATTAACCGCTTCCGCCCACAAGTAGCTAGGTAGAGAATATGCATTAAGCATAGTCCTAGCCGCCTCTTGTAGGGCACGATTTCTCCTTTCCACCACCCCATTTTGTTGGGGTGTTCTAGGACAAGAGAACTCATGCTTGTACCCTTGCTCTAAACAAAATTGTGAAAATTTTAGGTTTTCAAATTCACCACCATGATCACTACGGATCCGGTTGACTTTGAGACTCTTTTCATTTTCAACCCTTTTACTAAATCCTATGATTATTTCTATGGTATCATCCTTATGTTTCATAAAATAGACCCAAGTATACCTAGAAAAATCATCTACTATAACAAAACAATATTTATTACCATTTAAAGATGGAGTACTATAGCAATCAAATAAGTCAAGATGCAATAATTCTAATGGTAAAGAGGTATTGGTTAGGGTTTTACCTTTGTGTGATGCCTTTGTTTGTTTTCCTTCTTGGCATGCATCACACAATTTGTTCTTGACATACTTGATCTTTGGTAGCCCTTTGACCAACTCCATCTTGGCTACCTTGGCTATGTTTTTCATGTTGATATGTCCCAATCTTCTATGCCATAGCCAACTTTCCTCTTCTTTTGCAACCAAACACTTAGTAGAAATGTTAGAAGCATATGAAAGATCAACATAATAGATGTTTGATTTCCTATATCCAACTAACATACAATCATTTAATTCCTTGTGTCTAATCATGCATTTAGAGGATTCAAAAGAGACATGATAGTTTGCATCACAAAGTTGACTAACACTTAATAAATTAAATTTCATATTTTCAACTAGCAATACTTTGTGAATAACAATTTTACGGGATACCTCAATTGTACCTCTACCTAATATCTTGAGTTTTCTACTATTCCCAAAAGACACCGCTCCCTTCTTCACATATTTAATTGTGGAGAACTTGCTCACATCCCCGGTCATATGTGTTGAGCAACCGCTATCCACAATCCACATACCTCGCTCTCCTACCTAAATCACATGAAAAACACAAGCTTTTGGTACCCAAACATTTGGACCGGTATCATTAAGTAAAAACTTCTTAGGTACCCAAGCTTTCTTAACCTTACCCTTAATGGTTGCTCTCCTATTAATTAATGAAATATAAGCAACTTCTTTTTCTTTTGGCTTATATCCTAACCCGGCCTTGTTATAAACCGCTCTTTGTCTACTAAGAATCATATCAAGACACTTTGAGCCATTTGAAAATTTTTCTAAACATGCTTTCAATTCACTAACCTCATCCTTAAGTTTGTCATTTTCTTCCCTAAGCATGCAAGAGTCAATATGTGAAGGCTTTTCATTCCTAATGGCCTTTAGTTCTACCTTCATGCTCTTAACCTTAGATTTTGACTTATCTAGAGCTTCTTTAAGATAAGCAATTGATTTATAGAGAAGGATAACCTTGGGAGAATTCATTACCTCATCGTCACTATATGACGATTCATCACTTGAAGAATCTTCTTGACTTGATGTGCCGGAATCATCTTCTAATGCCATGAGTGCCACATGGCATGTGATGTGGCAAAGCTCATCATCGGATGAAGAGTCTTCAGCACTTGGTGTGTCCCATGTGGTTTGAGCCACCATGGCCTCCTCCTTCTTTTCCTTCTTGTCCTTCTTTTTCTTTTCCTTTTCCTCCTTCTTCTTTAGCTCCGGGCAATTCGGCTTTATATGCCCCTTCTTATTGCAAGCATGGCAAATCACATTATTAGTAAAACTTGAATTACCATTAAATTTACCTTTTGAGGAATGAGACCCCTTCCTTGCTTCTCTATTCTTGAACTCTCTTGACTTTCTATAAAGCTTCTTGATGAAATTTGCCATTTCACTAGATGAGTCCCCATCGCTACTTGACTCATCCTCCGACTCGGATGATGATGATGATGCTTCTTTTCTTTCCTTCTTCTTCTTTTCTTTCTTGTCCTTCTTTTCAACGAATAGAGCTAAACCCTTTTCCTTAGAGAACATTTTAGTTTGCTCATGTAATTCAAACTCACAAAATAATTCATCAATTTTAATTTGAGATAAATCCCTAGTTACCTTAATGGCATCAACTATTGAAGTCCATAAAGAGTTTCTAGGAAATGCTTGTAAAATATACCTTACCAAATCCCGGTTGTCAACTCGCTCACCTATGATATGGAGTCCGTTTACAATTTCCTTGAACCTTCCATGCATTTGACTTACGGTTTCATGCATCTTCATTTGGAAGGCTTGAAGTTGTCCAATTAATAGGTCCTTCTTGGCCCTCTTTGATTCCTTGGAACCTTCATTTAGCTCAATGAGCTTTTCCCATAGCTCCTTGGCGGATTCAAAAGGCCCCACCTTGTTGAGTTGCTCCATTGTGACGCCGCATTGGATGGTGAGGACAGCCTTTGCATTTGATTCAAATTTCTTGTTTATTTCTCTTGTCTAATCCTTGCTTGGAATAGGATGTCCATGTTCATCCACCGGTTCCTCGAAGCCATCTACAACACTATGCCAAATTTCAATATTACTCATAAGATAGTACTTCATCCTACCTTTCCAATAGGCAAAATGACTCCCATCGAAGAGCGATGGCTTGGCGATGCTATATCCCTCTTGAAGAGCCATTGATGTCTTGGTTGATGGTGAGATCTTCCAAGCTATCCGGGCTCTGATACCACTTGTTAGGACCCTTGGAATGGCTAGAGGAGGGGTGATTAGCCTTTCTTCTTTTCTACAAAAAATGTTAGCGGAAGCAATACAAAATATAAACACAAATCAAAGCAAGAACGAAGCTAACACCCGATGTACGTGGTTCGGAGATGACGCTCCTACTCCACGGCAATCCGTAAGGTGGATTAGCCCTAATCAACCTTCACTAGAACCTCCTTTGGATGAACCAAGGTGGAGAAACCTTTCTTACAATGCACTCCTCTTCTTTACAATGATGGATGATCAAGAACAAGATAAGAGGAGGATTTAAATCACTAAAAACACTTGGAAGGCTTGGTGAGCACGAGAGTATAGTTAAGAGCAAGAACACTAGCTTCACCAAGCTCCCCATGGCCCCTTTTTATAGAAGAGGGGCTATTTTTCCCGTTGGGCGTCGATCAGTCGACTGATGCATACCATCAGTCGACTGCCGCCGAAGCCAACGGCTTCTGAAACGCGATCTCCGCGGAGATTCGTAGCCGCAATCTCCAACGGCCAGGCGATCAGTCGACTGATCCCTCCATCAGTCGACTGATGGGGTGATCGATCAGTGATCAAGCGCAGCAATGAGTGAGACGCATTGCGTGGTGATATTTCCCTTGATTAGTCGTGATGCCTTTGGCGATCGGTGATCGCAGAATCGATCATTGCTCGACCAAGGCAAGCGATCGATGGTCGAGGTTTCACCACGACTCGGTCGAAACGCTGAGCAGTCGTGATACTCATCAAGTATGAGTAATTCATACTTGATTTTATACCCTAGACCTAGACTCAACCTTCTAGCTCCTCAATAAGCCTTGCGCCTTCAGGATCCCTCCGAGTCCGCGACTTGTTCATCCTTTGCGCTTTGCTTCCAAGATCTTCCTTCGGTTTCGTCATGTCTTGGGTTGCCAAATGCTTGGACTTTACGCCGCCAAGACTACAAGCTTGGACTTATGCTGCCAAGACTTTACTTTGGACTTCCTTTGTCAAGGTTCACTTGGACTTTACGCTGCCAAGACTACAAGCTTGGTCTTACGCTGCCAAGTCCATCCCTTGTACTTCCTTTGCCAAGATCATACTTGGACTTCCTTTGCCAAGATCACACTTGGACTTCCCTGTCACTTAAACATTTTTGCAATTAGATCACAAGATATTGCCTAACTTAGATGATTATCCAAACATCAAAACATATATAAATGCTTGGAGCATTGTTGCACCAACAAGGTATATCAGTCGACTAGCCGAGTGTTTGACACTTGGCAGCCTAGTCAACTTTGATCAGTCGACTAGGATTATGCCTAGCTAACTGGTCAAGTAGTTGACTGAGCTTTGAATGCTTGGGTGAAGCACTAGCAGTCGATTACCATTGTGAGCAGTCGACTTTCCTTGATCAGTTGACTGCTATGGTTTGGCAGTTGACTGCTTTAAGTGGACATGAGCATAGAAGCTTTTGTAGTTGAATGGCAAATCGACTACCAGGTAGTAGTTTATTGTTGGTAAGGGCAGTCGACTGCTAGGGAATCCGTTGGGTAGGTTACAACATAGATGGAGCCATTATGAGACAAGGGATGGGAGAGCAGTCGACTGATGCCTTTTAGCAGTCGACTACTAGGCACAAAATCAGTTCGATGCAGGTTATAAAAGAAACTCGAGATGGAGGATTGATTCATGTATATGCGACCTAAAATGTAGTGACGGAGACCATCGAGGACTCGAAGTACGTGCTTGCGCTAAACTCTTGCAAGTGCACAGATGTCGTCAGGTAATAAAAAGATTATCGATCCCACATGGGCTGAGAATCGAGTACCAATCTATTCGGTGGACGTTATTGTTCGAAAGTTAAATCTAATGTTTGTGATTGTGAGTGTTGTCGGCATTCATAAATCAATACGCTATCACACGGAAGAAGAAAAGGCTTGCTGTGTGTCTTTGGAAGGGATTTTAGGATTTCAGTTTTGTCTAAACATCTAACTATGGTCTTGTGGAAGGGATATCATACACTTCCCCGATGAGCCTTCGTATCTATCAGGATCTATCTCTGCCTTACAAGGACGGAATAGGTGGTACGAGGATGTCGAATCAATCCCTACGATGAATCGTTTCCAATTCTATCGCACCCTTCTATCCATAGTTACAGGATATGAGGCCAACCCCTAGGTTCCTCTTTAATTCCCCTAAGTCTTAGATACGAGGGATGTCACCTCTCGTATCGACTAAGCACAGTAGATAGAAAACCAAAACACATAGATATTGGGCTAAACTAATACCAATTGCAAATACAAACTCAAGAACATAATTTAATTTGGAATAACATGTTCTATGCACACAAACTACTCTCTAATCCTTGAATCGAAGAAACTACTCCATAAATATGAGAGGAGAAACATAAAGCACGTTCATATTCAAATAAACAATAGATAACATGCAAAGAATGGAAATTACAATACAATATGGTCTTCTCTCCGGCATTGAAGTGCAGAACTTGGATCTCCAGTGGCCTTCCTCCTCGTCGTTGCGAGTTCCTGAAGCTTTTAAGGGCTTCGAAGTGTCATCCTAGTCGTCGTGCCTCCCCCCTAGGGTTTGGGCATAGCTTTCCTTATATAGACATCGCACCAGATCCTCGTGAAATCTGGAAAAACCCCTGGTCGCGTCAAGTTGCCTGGCCACCACACGACTGTGTGAAAACACATGGCCAGGGCATGTGTAAGGTTGTGGTGTCCATTTTCAAACCCTGGACTCGGCCGTGTGTAGCCACACATCCAGGTTGTGCCCACTCTGTGTCCAGCTGCCAAATGCCTCCATTTTGCTCCGAAAGCGTGTCGTTTTCCCCATGGAATGCTATCCTGCACACAAAAGTATAAAAAGCAGATCTCCGAATCAAAAAATAGAAAATGCATGCAAAATAAAGTAGAATATGCATGAAATAAACATAAAACCAAATGAGATGTGAGTGAAAACTACTCATAAAACCCTATATGTTTCGCTCACATCAATTCCCCCAGACTTAGATCTTTGCTTGTCCTCAAGTAAACCTCAGTGCCATGAAATTATAAAATGGTATTGTTCCATACTTAGCATGTTAACTAGATTTATCAAGTGGTATTTACAATCAAATAAAAATATATATGTTCTAGAAATTCACTAAGTTAACTCCTCGTGCTCGTGCCAAGAGAATCTTCTTAGGGGATACTCATTCCATGATAAGTTAAGTCATCACACTATACCTTTCCTAAGGTCTCTAGCTCTTAGGTACTTACCTGCCCAAAGCGTAGGTCGTTCCCTAGATAAAGCACAAAGTCTCAAAGGCGTGCTCGATATTGAGAGAAATTGGTAGGTGTTTCCCTAGTAACCTAACTCGGTCTCAAAGGGACACCTAACCATTTCCACCCACGACAACTATTTTT
Organism: Wurfbainia villosa; assembly: GCA_025175895.1. Classification (NCBI taxonomy): domain Eukaryota; kingdom Viridiplantae; phylum Streptophyta; class Magnoliopsida; order Zingiberales; family Zingiberaceae; genus Wurfbainia; species Wurfbainia villosa. Next base: position 17,937,757 of record CM046000.1, on the reverse strand, counting down.
TTTATCCCTCATAATCTCTTTTTCTTCTTTCTTTTCTTTTTCATTTCTTTTTCTCTCTGTTTTTGGCTCACTGAGATTTTGATTTTATCGAATGGGCTTACACAATTCTAGCATCTCCAATAACTAAAATGCTAAACTTAGGGTCACCTATGGATTCCAAAGTACTAGACTACTGGGATGAATCATAACTAGGTATGTACTAGACTCTCCCTTTCAGAAAGGTCATCATGTGTATGTGTAAAATAAAAGATAACCATTGTAATCTAGAACATTCATTCAGAGCAAATAAAATAAAATACCACGAGGTAAATGAATTTAAGCTACCCATGGAAACAACTCAAGAAGAAAACTTTTAAAAATACTACTGAGGAAGCTAATAAATAGCAAAAACTAAGTGCTGAAAGAAACTAAACAACCAATGCATGAATAAATGAATGCTAATTACAATGCAAATATCACGAAAGAAACTACTGCTAGAAACAAAATAAAACAAAAATTGGAGTCCCCCCAGACTTAAGCAAAGCATACCTCTAGTATGGTGGATGAGGTGGAAAGTCTGGTAGCCTCGACATCTCGGGATCCTAGGAGAACCTGCTGTTGAGTCGCTGATGCCACATGTACATGTCATCGATTTGAGAGTTGGTGGATGCAGTGGCTGCTCGGTGCTCCTCCTCCCTAGCCCACTGTGCTTGCTAGGCTCGCATATGCTGCCGCATCTCTTGACAGTAGGTGGCCTCCACCTGGCGACGGGTAGCCTACTCCTGGAAGTAGACGCGGACCTCGCCGTAGAACTCCTCGACCTGCAGGAAGTGCTCTCGGAAACCCTGAAACTCTGCCTGTGTGTAGGTACTCTGCTCCTCCCATCGCTGCCTCTACATCTCTGCTTGGCATATATGTCGTCGAGGCGCGATCGAAACTCTAAAAAATCATAGGCAGCTGTACCTGCATCCTGCTCAAAAGTAGAAAAAGGTGGTGGTGCAGGTGCATGCTCATGTTGATGTGGACTAGGTGGGCTCCTGTGTATGCGTGGACTGGAGGGAGAGTGATGTAAAGGGGAAGAGATGGGTGCCACTGTGGATGGTTCCTCATATGGCGGGGACTCCACTATCAGGTCTAAGTGCCAGTTAGCACGTGTGGTGATGGTGGTACGATCGGGGTCGGGCAACCTAAGGGCCGTTAGGTTTTTCCTTAAAAAGCATAGGGAGTGTCCCTCTCTTACAATCATCTTCATCGCCATACACACTCCCAGGTCGATCCTAGGGCTCCCCTTTATGCTATCTAGCGTGGTGTAGTCGTACCCCATCCTATGGCAAATGTGGGTAAGTAGGCCTCCCACATTAATCTCTCCTCTCGCTGCTTTGCCCATTTTCACTAAGTGTCTAATGAAATGGGACCCTACATCGATGCTACTTCTTTCTTGTAGCATGTCCTATAAAAAAAGTAGCTCACTAGCTCTCACTACACCGTCACTCTCCCCACGACCAAAAATAGTACTTGCCATGATTCGGTGCAGGTATCGAAAAATGAGGTTTTGGAGGCGCGATGATTTTACCCTAGAAGGGTCATAAGTGTGCTCTCCTGTCAATTCCAAAAGATTTGAGAGTTAAACCCAAGAGGGGTTCTTTTCTCTCCCCCACTAGGCAAGCCAAAGAATGTGTTCCATTGGTGTAGTTTCCATTCATGCTCAATGTTAAATATTCTAAAGGTAATTCTACCCTCTTCGCTGTCTCTTCCCGTTAATATTTCTGCTTCCAAAGAACTCAAGAATTCTAAAACTATCCTAGGTTATGTGTGGTGTCTTATTCCCATTATCTCTTCCCACCCCATTTTTGCAAATAGGGCTTGAATGTCACCAAACAAACCTATGGATTCTAAGAGATCTTCATCAAGGTACCAAGTAGCAGTGATTCTTCTAGTAGAGAGCATATCAAATCTTTCCCTATGCTCATTATAGCGAAAGAGAAGGGTTGGAAAGGTGTTACCTTCTTCCGGAGCTTGAGGGGCTTCAGTTCTCCTTTTCCTTCACTCCGAAACTCGGGATTGAGATGCCACTTGCTTGGTCCTCCTCATCCTTACTTCTTTTGGGCTTTCTTGAGGGTAGGAAAGGTTTCTAGGTGGTGGGGAAGAAGGATTCACATGGCTAGGGAAAGAGAAATCAAAACACATGGTGCATTTGGGGTGGAAACGCATGGCGTGCCCTACTTAACCTCATGCGCCACAGCCGTGTGAAAACACACAACCAGGTCATGGCCTCTTGGTGTTAGTCGGGCACGGCCGTGTGCCCCTCATTTTTCTCCTTTCATGCACAATAGTCTGAATTTTCTCACATGCCTTTCTATGTAAGCTAAAATTGATTTTTATTTTTACCTAGCAAGTTCTTTCTGGTCCTAATGCTAAACGAAATGGAAATAAAAGTTAAAATTAACCAAATGAATACAATACAATAAAAAGGAAACCTAAAAACTAAACTTGGGTTGCCGCCCAAGAAGCACTTTGTTTAAGGTCTTTTAGCTCGACCACACTTCATTATCAACTTGGCTCTGGAGTTCTGTAAACCTCCATTCATCTATCTCAGGAACTTTATATACGGTTTCCTCCTTAGCTCTAGCTGGAATTACGTACTTCCCTAACGCGGGTCCGCGACTTCCCGTACTAGCCGACTCAAATTCCATCTTATCCTCTCCCACTCTTAGGGTCAGCTTGTGATTCCTGACATCAATAACCATTTCGACAGTTGCTAAAAATGGTCGCCCAAGGATGACAGGAATCTTTGGATCCTCTTCCATCTCCATGACCACAAAGTCGGTTGGGAGTGTAAAGTTTCCCACCTTCACAGGCACATCTTCTAGAATCCCAGTGGGTATCGGTATGTGTGGTCAGCTAGTTGTAATGTCATAGTAGTGAACTTCAAATTTCCCAACCCTAGCTTTTTGCATAAGGTATAGGGCATCAGGCTCACACTCGTGCCCAAGTCACATAAGGCTTTGCTAATCAAGGTTGTCCCTATATAACATGGAATATAGAAGCTCTACGGATCTTTTAGTTTCTGAGTGGTCTCGTTCTGGAGATAATCGCTTGATTCCTCCGTGAGGGCCATTGTTTCAGACCTTTTGACCTTCCTACATTGTGCCAGAATATCTTTAATGAATCTTGCAAACTAGGGCATTTGGTGCAGCGCTTCGAGTATCGGCACCTCCACTGAGATCGACTTCAGCATGTCCAGAAATTTACCAAACTCAGCATCCTTTTTTGCATTGGTCAACCACTGTTGGAATGGAACATGAAGGGGTGGTTGAGTTTTTGCGGTTGGTTTCTGATTTATTTCTCCGGCTTCTTCCTTCTCGGTCTCCCTTAAAGGTTCCCGTATTTCGGGTCCTAGCTCCCCTTCAGCAACCAACCGGCTCGTCATCTCTTTCAAAGTCATCCCACTTCGCAACATCACTGCCTTGCACGACTCTACCGAATTGACCTTTGCTTTTCCTGGTAGCTTCCCTAGTACCATGGAGATCTAGTTGGCAATCTGAGCTACTTCAATCTCTAGTGACTTTTGACTATTGGCAAGATCCCTTACAGACAATCTTAACTCTTCAATCATCGTATTCGTCTGCGAATGTCGCCGCTGAAATTCAATATTTGCCTCCCGTTGCATTCGAATGAAGTTCTCTATCATATTCTCCAAATGGGTGTCAAGCGGCTGCGGCTGCTCATTTCCTCCTGATTTTTGGAAATTTCCTGAGTTATTCTTATAGGAAAAATTTGGGTGCATCCTCCATCCGAGATTGTAAGTACTGGAGTATGGGCTATTGGCCTTTTGATTTCGGTTGCCAACCACATCAACATGCTCAATCTGCACATCTAAGCTTCACAACCCTCCATAATAGTCCATCCTTGCTGTTAGGTGGCCCACTAAGTTGACAGCATATCGTCCCGCTGCAAGAGATGGGTGACTACGTTCGAAAGTCCATCGATGGTGGTTTTGGGCCACCTCTTCTATCAACTCCTCTACTTCCTCGTTAGTCTTGTTCATAAGTGCTCCTCCTATGGCAGAATCGAGGGACATCTTTGTGGCATATGTGATCCCATTATAGAAAATGTGGATCACCATCCACCTTTCCAGTCCATGGTGAGGGCATTGGTAAAGTATCCCCTTGTAGCGATCCCAAGCTTCAAATAGGGACTCCGCTTCCTTCTGACAGAAGCTTGTGATTAGATGGCACATGTGAGCAGTCTTGCTTGGTGAGAAGTATTTAATCATGAACTGCTGCTCACATTGCTTCCATGTAGTAATGCTTCCCGAAGGCAAGGAGTGAAGCCATGCCTTAGTCTTATCCCGCAATGAGAACGGGAATAGGCTCAGGCGGATCGCGTCTGCAGGGACTCCATTTATCTTCATCGTCGAGCAGATTTCCAAAAATGTCTCTAGGTGCCGGTTCGGATCTTTAGTCGCATCCCCCCCCCCAATTGACTTTGTTGAACCATGTGTATGAGTGTTGGTTTCAGCTCAAAGTTGTTTGCCGAAATAGACGGTCTAGCTATGCTCGGCCTAAATCCTCTAGCACTAGGGGCTGCATAATCCCACAGAGGTCGACTACCTATATTCACTTCGGATGCAGCTTGGTCCTCTATCCTCTTCTGTTCAGCTCTCCGGCGATGATAGGTTTGTTCGATTTCTAGATCGATCGGAATCAGGCCTTTCAATCCTAGGCATCTAAGCATACGAAGAACCAAGCCACAAAATTAGGAGTATTTACCTAATGTTTAGAAACAAGAGATAAACTAATCTAGCTAACTAAATCAAAGAGCCAATAAGAAAATGTAGAACTACTGCTAAAATAAAATAAAAACTAAATCTAGATATGGAAAATCTAAAACTGAAGTAAATAAAGTAAAATAAAAAGAAAGTAAAGCAATTAAATAAATCTAATTCTAAGTCCGATCCAATTATCCACTTCTTGATTCGATATTGCATCAATCAGTCACTACCAACGAAACCAAAAACTTGATGCACATGAACACGACCTCAAATCTTATGATGGAGACCATCGAGGACTCAAAGCGCGCGCTCACGTTCAACTCCTGCAAGTGCACGGATGTCGTCAAGTAATAAAAAGATTATTGATCCCATAGGCACTGAGATTCAAGTACTGATCTATTCGTTGAACGTTATTGTTTGAAAATAAAATCTAATGTTTGTGATTGCGAGGGTTGTCGGCGGTCCTAACTCAATACGGTGTCACACCGAAGAAGAAAAGGCTTACTGTGAGTCTTTGGAAGGGATTCTAGGATTTTGGTTTCGCTTGTGTGTCGCAAAGCATGCTATCAATTGAGTATTGTCTAAATGTTTAACTATGGCCTTGTGGAAGGGACATTATACACTCCCTTGATGAGCCTTCGCATCTATCGGGAGCTATCTCTGCCTTACAAGGATGGGATAGGTGGTACGAGGATGCCGAATCAATCCATGCGATGAATCGTTTCCAATTCTATCGCAACCTTCTATCAACAGTTACAGGAGATGAGGCCAACCCTAGGTTCCTCTTTAATTCTCCTAAGTCTTAGATACGAGGGTTGTCACCCCTCGTATCAGCTAAGAACACTAGATATCGGTCTAAACTAATACTAATTCCAAATACAAACTCAAGAAGAGAATTTAATTTGGAATAACATGTTCTACGCACACAAACTACTCCCTATTCCTAGAATCGAAGAAACTACTCCATAAATATGAGAGAAGAAACACAAAGCAGGTTCATATTCGAATAAACAATAGATAACATTCAAAGAACAGATATTACAATGCAAAATGGTCTTCTCTCCGACATTGAAGTGCAGAACTTGGATCTCCAGCGGCCTTCCTCCTCCCCATTGTGACTTCCCGAAGCTTTTTAGGGCTTCGGAGTACCGTCCCAGCCGTCGTGCCTCCCCCTAGGGTTTTAGCATAGCTTTCCTTATATAGACATCACGTCAGATCCTCACGAAATCTGGAAAAACCCCTGGTCGTGTCAAGTTGCCTGGCCGCCACACAACTGTGTGAAAACACATGGCCAGGGCATGTGTAAGGCTATGGTGGCCATTTTCGAACCCTGGACATGACTGTGTGTAGCCACACATCTCGATCGTGTCCCACTCTTTGTCCAGCTACCAAATGCCTCCTTTTTGCTCGAAAAGCATGTCGTTTTCCCCATGGAATGCTATCCTGCATACAAAAGTACAAAGAGTAGATTTCCGAACCAGAAAACAGGAAATGCATGCGAAATAAAGTAGAATATGGATGAAACAAACATAAAATGAAATGAGATGTGAGTGAAAACTACTCCTAAAATCCTATATGTTTCGCTCACATTAAAGATTTTGCACAAGTTTTTGGGGTGATTTTGAAGGGGAAGTGCTGTTACATTCTAGACCTTCAAGAGTAATCCAAAGCAAGCAACAAGAAAGCAAGCAAACATTCTTTGCGTAAAATTTTCTTTACTTGTATTTGCTTATTTCTTAGTATACTTGTTTTATTTCTTATATTACTATTGCAATCACTTTGTAAGAGGTTTCTCCACCTCCGGTGTGTTTTCCGAGAATGAGAGGTTTATTAGTGGTGGTGTGCATCACTAGAGCTCGCTATTGAGCTCGCCCCGTGGAGTAGGAACTCTAGGTTCCTACAATTATATCTTGTGTTGTTCTTATGTATTATTGTTGTGAATTTGTATTTGTTGTATATTCCTCTACACACTAACATCATTGTAGACAAGCAATCGAATGAACATAAATGATTTTCAAGCAACAAAGCAAAAATGCTATTCACCCCCCTTTAGTGACACCAATGTTCCTAAGATAAAGGAGATTCTTGATATGTTGGAGAGGAGTGCCATAATATTGAAATTTACTTTTCGAGAAGGATAAGACCATAGCTAAAAAGGACAAGAACATAGCTAAAATGGAAACAAGATAGTAGAAATTTTAAAGTTTTTGTAGAGCAATGACTTAGAAGGGCCCCTAGTAGCGCTTAGTCATGATAAAGAGCCCATAAAGCCTCTAACCAATATCCTAGATTAGTGACGGTGTTCCTTTTTCTAGCACGCTCGGATTCCTCCTCCTCTTTCGCTAGTAAGAAGCGAAATATGCAAGATCTATGAAGATGTTATTAAGGTTCCTGATCTACAATAACACTTAGCACTTAGGGGTGGATCGACTTTACCAATGCGGCCCATTCAATACTTAAGTTACTGCCCATCAAAGAGACAAGAAGAGTACAGTAAATGACAAGAGAATAAAGGAAGGAACTTAAATAAGAAGAAGAGCTATCTCCACGTACCAGATAGGGAAACATCCCCCCTCCTCCCTCGCTTCCTCATCTCTACCCTTTTATATAGGGGTAGTCACTGCCTATCCCTCCATCTTAATTGACTACAATGTCTTTTGAGATATTAAGAAATAACCATTATACACAATGAGGAGGAAACTGGTAATCAAGTGATTGAGAAAGTCTGAGTACGAGGTCTATCATGAGGCAGTCAACTATCATAATGAGGCAGTCGACTGATACTAAAACAAAAAGTTGGTGCCCAATAAAGAAGAGGGTGGTCAGGAAATGCATAGGCTAGTTTGGAAATATATAGTGTGGTTGGGAAATACATAAGTCAGTCGGAAAATACATAAGGCAGTTGGGAAATTCATAGTGTGGTCAGGAAATACATAGGTCAGTCGGGAAACACATAGGCTAGTCGGAAAATGCATAGTGTGGTCGGGAAATACATAAGTCAATCAGAAAATACATAGTGCAGTCGGGAAATACATAAGACAATCGAAAAATACATAGTGTGTGATCGAGAAATACATAGGTCAGTCAGGAAATACATAGTGTGGTAGGGAAATACATAGGTCATTCGGGAAATACATAAGCCAGTAGATAAATACATAGGGTGTGGTCGGGAAATACATAGGTCAGTCGAAAAATATAGTGTGTGGTCATAAAACACATAGGTCAGTCGAAAAATATAGTGTGTGGTCATAAAACACATAGGTCAGTCAAGAAATACATAGTGTGGTAAGAAAATACATAAGTCAGTCGAGAAATACATAGTGTGGTCGGGAAATACATAGGATGGTCGAGAAATACATATACTAGTCGAGAAATAGATAGAGTGCTCTGGAAAGACACATTGTACTCTAGAAATACACAGGGTGCTCTGGAAATACATAGGGTACACTAGAAATACATAGAATACTCTGGAAATACACAAGGTGCTCAGTGGGAAGGAGGGTGCTCAAGAAATAAGCTTTGTGGTTAGGAATTTCTGCCAACACTCCTAGGTACCATCATAAGTCGCCCCTTCGATTCAAATTGAAGAGCGAAGTCGAATGAAGTTTGATAAGTATAAAAAGATAATTACTTAACTCAGCTAGAAAGAAGGTGCTCGGCGTAAACACCACAATATTGAGCTCTGAGTCAACTACATTGCTTGGCCTTACCAAGCTCAAGAAAAACTGAAGCAGCTCCGAATTCTGACTCAACTATAACACTGGACCATATTACACTCGAAAAACACAAAGGATGCTTCAGAAAATTCAAGGCAACTCCAAATTCTAAATCCACTATAATGCTTGGTGACCCTGTGCTCGGAAAACAACATAAAATGCTCAAGACAAATACAATACATAATAATACTGAGTTCTGAATTGACTATAATGCTGAGAAACATTGGCCTCAAGAAAATACAATATGCTCATCCAACCAGAATACTTGACAACCCTAAGCTCCGATCCAACCAGAGGTGCTTGACACTACTGCAATCAGCTACAACATAGGATGTACAACATTATTGCTCCAACCCACTGAACTCAGAAATAACCATGATGCTTCAGCTTTACAAAACTAAGAATCAAATAAGATTCTCAGCCTCACTACACTTGGAAATAACACACAATGCTAGTACTACCAAAATACGTAAAAACCCTGAACTCGAAATACACTAAGGTGTTTAGCCCTATTGCACTCAGTAACAACACACCATGAGCAGCCAAAATGCTTGACCATGAACTCATTACACTCAGAAGAACACATAATGCCCAACACAAATATGACACTCAATAACACTGCTTTCGAAACCAACCAAAGTGTTCTTTTATACTGTGCTCGAAAATGCTAAGGGTACTCAACACTACTGCTCTTCCACACCATCTCAAGCAACTATTGGATGTTGGATCGAGAGAATCACTAGAGGGGGGAGGGGTGAATAGCGATTGTAAAACTTTTCTTTTCGATTCGACGTTAAAACTAAAGTATTGTAGTGGAGATAATAAATTAAAGAAAAAGTGAGGAGGCACTTTTTTTTTTACTTGGTTCACAACCGAAAGGTTACTACTCCAAGGCCCCATGATCCTAGACCACGTACAATGCGACAATTCACTATAGGTCTCCTCCTCATTGGAGGTAGGAGACAACGATTACAAAAACCACAAACTTGAGGAAGGGCCAACAAGCATACCTCTCCTTTTTAGTAAATAAAAGCTCGAGTACAAGTGAAGTAAGATAATTAAAGTAAAGACTACTAACGAAAAAGGTTGGAAGCTCAGTATATCGTAGGTGTTATGGAGACGTAGTGTTATGGAGCACTTTGGGAGCAAGAAATGATGATCCAAAAGAGTGAAACCCCCTTCTTTTATAGCCCTTCAAATCCTAGCTCGTTGAGATCTAGATCTAGGTCAAAGAGCCACCTCACCCCAAGATAAGGAGATCTTATCTTGACTTTCATTGAGCTGACTAGTTTGAATATCAGTTGACTGATTACCCTTAGCAGTCGACTGCCAATAGCTGTTAGTCGACTGTTGGCCTGGTCACTCACTTGCAGCAAAGATTTAGCACAAAACTAACAAGTAATGGACATTATGATGGTTACTCATTGTCCAATCTCAACCTAGACCATCCCTTAGAAGTCTTAGTCGGATTGTCGCCTAAGTTCATCCCCGTACGGAGGACACAACCTCACCATTGCTCTTCACTCAGTGTTTACCTCTGGTCCTTCTAACTTGTCCCTTAGCTTCCAGTCTCCAACAAGGTTCCTCGACTCTACCAGGTTCACTTGGTGTCACATGATTACCATGGGTTCTCGTCCCGAGATTCTACAGGTGTCGCTCGACCTTGGGCATAGCTTAAACACTTCCTTTTAGTGATCTTGGAACGGTTAGAGGGGGGTGAATAGCGTCTTTCATGCGATGTCGTAAATCGATCGCGTCCGTGTCTACAATTTCGTTAGTACACAGCGGAAATAGAAATGATACAATAACGAAATGAACAACACGCTAACACGAGTATGTAACGTGGTTCGGAGCCGAATGGTTTCTACTCCACGGATCGAGCTCTAAAGAGCCCTAGTGATGCACACGCACTCACTAATCAATAAACTCCTTCTCGGAACAATCCGTAGGCGGAGAAACCTCGTACAATATGTCTTACAACAGTAAGAATGAAATACAAGCAATATACAATATAAATACGAAATACAAGTAAAGAAAAGACTTTACAACACTTGTTTTGATTGCTTGAATGCTTGGTTGCTTGCTTGCACTTGGAGACCTGATTTGCACCAACAAATCGCCCCAATAGCCCTCAAGAACCGATAGTTTTTCCTCCATCACGAGCTCCATATATAGCTTCAACCTATGCTGGAAAAAGTCGATCAGTCGACTGATGCCACTATTATCGTGAGACAACGGCTAGATCCACGCAGGATAAGTCCAATGAAACCTTCATCAGTCGACTGATTGTGACCATCAGTCGACTGATGGAGTCCTCACTCGACCAGTCGAGTCTCGACTCCATTCTGTGGCCGATTTCTCGAGCACCAGTCGACTGATCACACGATCAATCGATCGCTGAGCATCGCCGACCGCCCACTTCGCAAATGACTAGGCCATAACCCGCAATAAACCCTAGTTGACGGTCCGATCGCCACATGGCACTGGGCCGACCGCACACCTCAAACATGAGGTTTTAACCCAAGTATGGTTCCCCCATACTTGCTAGACCACCCTTAGCTTAGACCTAAGCCTTCTAGCCACCTCCATCAGCCTCACGCCTCTCGGATCCCTCTAAGTCATCCATGACTTGTTCATTCATCGCGCTAGCCTTCAGGTGCTTCCATCGGCTATGTCATGCTAACGGTGTCTACACCGCCAAGGCACATTAGACTTACGCCGCCAAGACTCCGCTTGGACTTTACGCCGCCAACCATTGGACTTATGCTGCCAAGACTACCGCTTGGACCTTACGCCGCCAATATCAATCCCCTTGGACTTCTAATTGTTAGGGCAATCTCTTGCCGTAATATGGTTTTGATGGTGTGGCAAAGGGTTTAAGTTAGTTTGATATGTTGATTTGATATGTGCGTTGAAGTCGTGCAGGACTTAGTAATTCGCACATGGAGCCATGGCGAGTTTCACATCTCATGACTCGTGCCTTGAGTCGGTGAAGGATAGCTTTGCGGAAGCCGTGCGCTTGGAGCATCCGAGGGACCGCCAGACGAGAAGCTTGGAGTGAAGCCGGAGGAAGTAGACTTCGAGGCAAGAGACGCGAAGGAGCATTGCAGAGCCGTGCGCCTGATGCTGCCGAGGGACGTGGCCGTGAACGAAGAGAACTTCGAAGGCGAGGGACTCCGAGGGATGAGAGTGAGCGATTGTAACTCGGGAAGGGTAGCTCTTAGGTGAAACTTGGCCATTTGGCCAAGTGTCGGATGGGTTTTCCCGACACCAGTCGACTGCCATGTCATGGCAGTCGACTGCTCTGAGTCGATGGTTCGATCGACTGGTCTAATATGGCTGAATCAAGTTGATCGATCATTGCGCACATGGGCGATCGATGATTTGATCAATCGACCGCCAAGGGTGACGGTCCGATCGATGTCCTTGTGCCGCAGACGCAGAATGGAGTCGACCTCGTTGAGGACTCGACTGGTTGACAACAGTCGACTGATGGGTGCCATCAGTCGACTGATGCCAGTACCGTTGGATAGTATCCAACGTGGAAAGCGACCGTTATTGGGCAACGGCTACAGCACCAGTCGACTGATGGGTGCCATCAGTCGACTGCTCCTGTGTCAACGGGAAGAAACCCTCTTCCTCTATAAAAAAAAGGGTTGGGGCTTTGGGGGGTTAATGCTTATGCTCTAAATTGCTCCCAAAGTGCTTTAAGTGTTCTTCCACTCTTCTTACTAGTTTTATCTCCATTCTATTGTAAGTTCGTTCGGTTACGTATTGCTATAAATCTCTAAGCCCATCCCTAGGCGGTATCATCTATATCATCGACCTAGGGCATCTTAAGCGATCAATCTAGTCGTGGATTAGCGGCGTAGCCGTGAACCACATTACATCTCCGTGTTTGTATTGTCTTTGTTTTATTTCTATTTGCTTGTCTTAGTTTATTGCTTCCGTTTGCGCTAACGTATTTGTAGACGAGCAAAATATGGCATCCAACGAACGAGGGCTATTCAGCCCCCTCTAGCCGGCCAATCGATCCCCAACACTAATGCCAACCCATGTTGGACTTTCCATGCCAAGACCATGCTTGGACTTTCTATGCCAAGACCATGCTTGGACTTTCCCAAATGCCAAGACCATGCTTGGACTTTCCCTTGCCAACCCATGTTGGACTTTTACATTGCCAAGACCATGCTTGGACTTTCCTTGACAATTACATTATCATATGTTTTTGTCGAAACATCAAAACACTTCAAAACATCACTCGAGCCAAAACCGAGTCTTGGTCAATTGCGACCTGGGCCGATTGCACCAACAATCTCCCCCTTTTTGATGTTTGACAAAAACCAAACAAATTATTGAGTTAGAACACTAACTCAAATTCCTTACCAATTATCCCAAATTGGTAAACACTCTCCAAATGTTCTCCCCCAAACATTCTCCCCCTTTCTGACTAACATCAAAAAGGTTTTCTCTCCAAGGAGGTCAATGTCTCATGTCCCAATGAGATCTTACAATCTCCCCCTTGGTCCAAAAATATCTAGGATGCCTACCATCTTCTTAGTGATAAGTCTCATATCACTCAAGAGAGGCAATCCTATTTACTCTCCCAATTTCCAAATTGGGTATCAAAAAACCCATCAATTTTCCCAAATTGATGATACTCTTCCAATAACTTCACCTCTTCAAGGAAACATCCATCATCCCAAGATGTATACCTACCCCTAAAGACTTGCTCCCCCTTGACCATTGCACCAACAATGCCCTTTGGGAAGTTCCTAAGCCAATAGGAACTCTAAGCCATCAAAAATTAAGGTTAGAAATTCAACATTGAACTCTCCAACACCTTAAAATTGATACAAACCCTAAACACCTCTCCTAATCAATATCCAATGGATTTTCACCCTTCATCATGCTTCCCAAGGCATATCCTAGGGTTAGGAGTGATTAGGGACCATAACCGTAGCTGAAATCGGGTCAAACAACCTTGGTTACCCAGAAATCAGGCTATCAGTCGACTCTGTCAGCTACCAGTCGACTGATGTGTCCATCAGTCGACTGGCACGAAGCAACAGTCGAGCGATCTGATCTTTGCGATCGAGTCAAATCTTGCCAATCGATCAGTAGAAGCGATCGTGATAAGCGTGATTTTCAGAAATCAGACTCGACTTTTGGAAATTCATAAGTAATTCTACGTAAATCAAAAAATCATGAAACTTGATACGTATATTACTTAACACACATACAATCATTGAAAAATTTCGGAAAAATATTTTTACCATTGAATTAGGAGATTGATACAAAATCCAAAAGTGACTAAAAACTTTAAGGTTTAAGCTCACTTTGTATCAATCTTATCAATGATGATTGCTATCAAAAGATAGACTTCACCAAGGTTTTTCAAAATGATTTTAAAATGTTTTTAAAACCCTATTTTGGATCATTTTCCTTGGGCTCTATGCACATGGCTTGTACCCAAGCTTTCCTAATGATCCAAATGTTGAATTAATATGAGTTTGGGTTCAACTAGATGCAAAAACTATGCACCTTGAACGTAACTCATATCCTAGCATCTCACATGTATCTAGGGTGTATAAGTACACATACATGTCAATTTAATGTGAGATGTGGACATTGGTTCATTTGATTTAGGATTTCATGCATCTTCTAAGGCAACCCTACTTGATTCCCATATGAATGGGACTTCAAGTCATGTCATTTTCCTTAACTCAATGTTCAATCAAATTAATGCATGAAATGATCATGGCATAGTGATGGCAAAATAAAAATATGACCAATGATCATGATGTCATGACATATGATGAAATTTAAGAACACATGACATCTAAAATAATCCTAAGCAATAACATGACATGGTATATGATAGGATGCAATTTCTTGTCATGATATATCAACTTTCATAAGCAATACAATCATACAAGTACTCATCCAAACACACAAGATTTTCATACACAAAAATTTCATTTAACTTAAAATTTTTAGTCTTTTACATTCAAAATCGAGATTGGCTATGCTCAATCTCACTACAGAAACTAACAACAAAAGAAAATCTAACATCCTAAATATCTAATCGTCCGCAGGAGGTGGCGGTGGAGGAGGCTGCTGACTCAGGGTCCAGGCCCGCATCATCTCTAACATATCAAGCTGATGCTGCTTTATGTGGCTTTGGGACTCCTCCATCCTATCAAGGACGTCGGCGAAGGATGTCCGGCTGCCGATATCTCTGACGACCTAAGCGTCCAATCAATGCTCGATAGTCACGAAATCTAGACTCGGTAGGCCACGACGATCATCTGATGGACCCGCCGCTAATGCATCTGCCGGCATCTGATCTTCCTCATCAGCGGCATCTACATCCTCGTAGTCCTCTGCTGTATCTCCGGGTACTGGAGGAGGCTCTCTGTGTGCCCTGGGTGGTGGTCGTGGCGCCAACTCCATCTGTCCAGCGCCCATCCGTAGCTTTGCTAAAGAGAATTCTGACGAATCGATACTGATCGTACACCTCCGATAGCGCTCTCAGAGAACCCCTGTGGATGTTGACGCCTACGGACTCTAACCATGCGGTAATGATATGACCAAAAGGCATATGCACTTTCCCTTGAATAGGGGAAATGAAATGCACAATGCAGTGGAACATGTTTAATGCAAAGTTAATATCTAACCTATGACGCATGGCGTAAAGTAGAAAGAGATGGGGAGGCCGAATCTTGGCCCGACCCCGAGTGACAATGGGAAGAAAACACCCAACAATGACCTTGTAAAGGACATTGTCAGGTGCAGACAACTCAGTGATAGGAAATAAGTTTTGGGCCGGTGGACGAGGA
This sequence comes from Wurfbainia villosa, assembly GCA_025175895.1. Lineage (NCBI taxonomy): Eukaryota > Viridiplantae > Streptophyta > Magnoliopsida > Zingiberales > Zingiberaceae > Wurfbainia > Wurfbainia villosa. The sequence continues at coordinate 17,922,446 of CM046000.1, read as the reverse complement.
TAACCAAAAATGATCTCATGCATGGACTCCATAGAGATATGGGAAAAGGGCTCTGGTAAAGGGAAATCCATGGTAGGGTAACAGATAAAAGTGTCATCTGAGGGCCTACACTCGAGAAACTCCTGCAGTATCACAGGAGTGAACTCTAACTCACGTTTTGCAATGCGAGTAGTGTAAGTAGGGCCGTCATCCACTTTCTTTAGGTTTTGATAAAATTCCTTAAGAAGGTCGTCGTTAATGGAATGGGTGCATAGGATGACTTTCATGAGACTATAGTATGAAATTAACTCCATGACATCACTACAATGACGGTTAAAAAAATCCCTGTCGATGTACCTAACCAACATTGGTTGGTACACTCGAGATTCACCCTCAGATGGATCATCCCTACGGCCTCTCCTATTATGAATGCAATGTATGATATGACATGCAAGGGCAATGATACATGATTAGATAAACCCAAATTGTAACGGAAATGAAAATTAGGGCTCGGAAGAAAATCGTTACTTAGGCGCCATTTGAAGGTGTGGCCGGAGAGAGAACTCAGATGTCGCCGGAAAACTCGCCGAAGAACTTCAGACGCCGGAACCCTAATCGGAACAAGGAAGGATCAACCCTAAAACATGTGAACTAGGGCTCGAAATAAGTGAAAAACGGAAGAGGAGAGGCTTATCTATCAAACCTAACACTTTGGGCGGTTGGCACGGCCGGAAGAATCGGTCGGAGACGGAGATGGCGATCGGAGAAAGAAAGGAGAAGAAAAGCTCATCGCGTGAAGACGCCGAACCCTAGCGGTTCGGCGTTATAAAATCGCGATGCAGTCGACTGATGTGGAGCATCAGTCGACTGATCGCGGTTTATTATCGGGTTTACCGAGCCGGCAGTCGACTGATCCGGCTCGGCAATCGACTGCTGAACCTTCTGTGACGTGCTACAGTAGCATCAGTCGACTGATGTTGCTAATCAGTCGACTGATGTGCGCATCACTCGACTGCTCGTCGAGCACTCGACTGATGACCCTCGGCCTTGGTGAACAGTACCAACAGTCGACTGATGTATCCCATCAGTCGACTGATGTTCAAGCAGTCGAGTCATGAAGCGAGCACTCGACTGATGACTGTATCGTATCGTGCTACAGTGTCATCAGTCGACTGATATCTGATTTCCAGTTCTGAAAATCAGAAGATCTCGATTTCATCATCTCAATTATTCCATTTTATCACGTTAGATCTTGTATATCGAATGTATTGATGTTATACTTTTATTCGTGTATTCGTTAATGTATTCTAATGTTTTATTTCATTTTTGCAAACATTAACATTCAATGATTTCCAAAAACCTAACATCTCACCCTTTCTAAGTGTTAAAATACACAATCAAGGTAAAAGACTTGTTTTGTGAGATGCAATCTATCCTAGACATTCCTTCCATGCAAACATATGGTAAAACATATGAAGCATGGTGAGTACAAGACATCAAGTTATGTGGCACTTGAGTATCACTCTAGATGTTACTTTTACATCTTAAACACACATCTCTTGATACATGAACTTCTAAAGTGTGCCAACAATCAAAGTTACACACTATGACCTCTAAATCTAGATCGTGTCAATTTTATTGATTTTCATGTTTTCAAGATATATATATTAACACATCCTAAAATTCTTTGAAATTAAGGCTCAAAGATATTTCCAAGGTAACCATAACCTTGAAGGTAACCTAAAGTGCCACCTTTATCATGGTTGAGTTAACTACCCATCCAATCAAGGTTGGCACACCCTAAACCCATCTAGCATGAATCAATCACGCTCTTAGGAACCCAAAACCGATTTGAGCTCCTACGGTTAATTAGGTATTCCTTAGGGATAACCTCCCTAGATACCTTCCTAATGACCCTCCTAGGCTTATTAGCCTTGATCATTTTGGTCTTGCCTCGGTTAACCTTAGGGATTGCCTCCCTAACAACCTTCTTAGTGGTCACCCTAGATTTCTTCGAAACCTTGGCCATTAGGCACAAACCTTGGTCAACTCTAGGGATGACTTTCCCATTGACCTTGGTCTTCCTAGACCTAGTTAGTGTCCCATAGTCAAATGGAACACTATGGTAAGTCACCTTGGACTTAGGTTTGTGACCCAAACCATTCTTGCCCTTGGTTGACTTTTGACTCTTAGGTCCTAGAGTTTGACAATTAGACCCTTGAAATTGATTTTGTATCTTGTTTAGGGTCTTTTCCAATTTCTCAAGCCTTGACCTCAAGGCTTGGTTCTCTAATTCTAATTTCCTAATTTTAGAATTTTTATTTAAGTCTTGGGCATTGGACTTTCTTGGCATATGCCTAGTCCATTTTGGATTAAAACCTAGATGTTCTTGTATTTTCTTAATAGATTCCCTAGGTATGGTTTTTCTAGGGACATTAGTCCCAAATTTCTCCTTATTCTTAAGGTGAACATTCTTAACTCCTAAACAAATATGTTTGTTATTTCTATCATGCTCTTTATGATACATAGCAAAATTGCTAAAATTAGTTCTAGCATGCTTTTTAATAGTTAAATTAGACGGAGCATTATTTAAATATACCTTAGGGTTTGCCTTAGTGGCTCCCCCTTCTTGTGATGCTCCCCTTTGCCCCTTCTTCTTCTTCTTTGGGCATTGACTTCGGTAATGACCCGGTAGTCGGCATTTGAAGCAAATGACATGCTCCTTGCTCTTTTGACTTGGAGAACCGGCATCCATTGACTTTTGTTGACTTTTAGGTGTCGGAGGAGCTTTCTTGATTCTCTTTGGGCATTTGCTCTTGTAATGCCCATACTCCCTACACTCAAAGCACATAATATTATTTTTATTTTGAATTGAGGTGTTTGAGTTACCTATGATGGTGGAGACTGAAATTGGACTTTGGGCTTCTTCATCTTGACCGGATGTCGAAGCTTCTTCTTCTTGATGTTCCGGTATGAAGGTTCTCTCCTCCCCCTCAATCCTTGAGGTGGATGCTTCTTCCACTTCCTCCACCTCTTCCGACCCGGAAGTTGACTCCTCACTTTCTTGTGAGGATGATGATGATTCTTCTTCGGTCTCCTCCTCTTCCAAGTCTTCTAGAACCAATTCTGGATTGTTGTGGTACTTAATCAACTTGTTCCACAACTCCTTGGCATCCCTATAGCTTCCTAATCTTGACAAAATATCGTTAGGTATCAAATCAATCAACATTTTTGTTACCTTAACGGTTGTCTTGAATTTCTCCCGTTGCTCCTCGGTCCATCGCTTCATTTTGAGGATTTCACCGTTCTCTCCTCTCGGAGCATCAAAACCTATAGTCACGGCAAACCAATTTTCTATATTCGTCATTAGAAAATATTCCATCCTACCTTTCCAATACGCGAAATGTTCATGGTTGAAGGAAGGTGGATTGTTGACGTCGTCACCCAATTTTTCTTGGAAATCCATATTCATCCCTCTAGATTCTTGACTCCAGGTTGTTAATCCGTAGAAGAGCCTTAGGCTCTGATACCACTTGTTAGTGATCTTGGAACGGCTAGAGGGGGGTGAATAGCGTCTTTCGTGCGATGTCGTAAATCGATCGCATCCGTGTCTACAATTTCGTTAGTACGCAGCGGAAATAGAAATGCTACAATAATGAAATGAACAACACGCTAACACGAGTATGTAACGTGGTTCGGAACCGAATGGTTCCTACTCCACGGATCGAGCTCTAAAGAGCCCTAGTGATGCACACGCACTCACTAATCAATAAACTCCTTCTCGGAACAATCTGGAGGCGGAGAAACCTCGTACAATATGTCTTACAACAGTAAGAACGAAATATAAGCAATATACAATGTAAATATGAAATACAAGTAAAGAAAAGACTTTACAACACTTGTTTTGATTGCTTGAATGCTTGGTTGCTTGCTTGCACTTGGAGACCTGATTTGCACCAACAAATCGCCCCAATTGCCCTCAAGAACCGATAGTTTTTCCTCCATCACAAGCTCCATATATAGCTTCAACCTGTGCTAGAAAAAGTCGATTAGTCGACTGATCGGGACCATCAGTCGACTGATGCCACTGTTGTCGTGAGACAACGGCTAGATCCATGCTGGATAAGTCCAACGGAACCTTCATCAGTCGACTGATTGTGACCATCAGTAGACTGATGGAGTCCTCACTCGACCAGTCGAGTCTCGACTCCATTCTGTGGCCGATTTCTCGAGCACCAGTCGACTGATCACCGCGATCGATCATTGCTCGAGCTTCATCATCGGCCCCGCCTACCCGCTTGACTCGGTCCAGTCGACTACCACATGGCACCAGTCGACTGGCACACCTCAAACATGAGGTTTAACCCAAGTATGGTTCCCCCATACTTGCTAGACCACCCTTAGCCTAGACCTAAGCCTTCTAGCCACCTCCATCAGCCTCACGCCTCTCGGATCCCTCCAAGTCATCCATCACTTGTTCATCCATCGCGCTAGCCTTCAGGTGCTTCCATCGGCTATGTCATGCTAACGGTGTCTACACCGCCAAGGCACATTGGACTTACGCCTCCAAGACTCTGCTTGGACTTTATGCCGCCAACCATTAGACTTATGCTGCCAAGACTACCGCTTGGACCTTACGCCGCCAATATCAATCCCCTTGGACTTCTAATGCCAACCCATGTTGGACTTTCCATGCCAAGACCATGCTTGGACTTTCTATGCCAAGACCATGCTTGGACTTTCCCAAATGCCAAGACCATGCTTGGACTTTCCCTTGCCAACCCATGTTGGACTTTTACATTGCCAAGACCATGCTTGGACTTTCCTTGACAATTACATTATCATATGTTTTTGTCGAAACATCAAAACACATCAAAACATCACTCGAGCCAAAACCGAGTCCTGGTCAATTGTGACCTGGGACGATTGCACCAACACTTCCTGCACACTTAATGTAATGCCCGCCCTTCCCGTCCTCCTAACACACATCCTATAGACGGGTGGCGGCGCTACGCGATCATACATTCATGCATATAACAGCAGAAGCATTTAAAAACTTTACAACTTTTAACTCTAATTACATTAACCAATCAACCTAACAATTTAATCATGGCAAAAGGTCTTAGCAATTTATTTAACTAAACATGTATTAACCATTTCAAGGTTCATAAAAATAAACATGAGTAACAACCATAGAAATCATTAACGTCTCCTAACAGTTTTCACATAAACTAAAAATCATGCATAAGTCCGTATATGAAAAATGATCTCGTCCACCATGCCACTGCCACACACATCTTTGCCCCTCCTACTGTTCCCTTTAATTTATCCATTCCTTGCCCTTTTCTGCAGTACAAGGAAAGTAAACTGTAAGCATATAGGCTTAGTAAGGTCCTTTCCTACTCACAAAAACATGCATCATGAATTAAACGTAAAGTAATGACATGTTTGTTTAAACAACATATGAGCACAACATTTATTTAAAGTAGAGACATGATCAATTTACGAAAAGAACAAAAACTTATCATTTTCATCGCAGCAGTACATTGTCTATAAACATGATAATTCAATGAACATAAAATGGTATATGCAGGATGCTCTTTAAAAACATATAGTTTATATACTTAAACATAATCTCAACATATTGGGCCCGACATTGTACCACATACATCATTCGCGCGCATCCTAAATAGATCCGAGGTAGCTAATCCTGAATCTACTAGGTTACTAGGTCCGTACTATGTCCGTCGACCTACGACCAACCTTGGAGCCCATCCCATGGACCTTGTTAGGGTCCGGTACAAGCAATGCATAATGTAAAATAACATACATGTTCTTTTTCCTAAAGAGTGTTCTTATCCCCACTCTTAGGGAAACATTTCTTAGACATTTCATATACGTGAGTTAATCCTAACATGGGTGAAAACATAAGCATGTAGCATAGCATAAATCGGCATGAGTACAATTTAACATGGCATAAGGTAGTGACATAAGGAAAATTAAGCTAACATAAATAGAAATCATCATCTAACATGCATAACGTAGAAGAATTTCAAAAAAAATAATTTCTCTAATTTTTTTAGCCGAACCTTCTACACATAGTTCCAGATTCTTTCGTCCAAAATCAAGCATACAACATTACATCATAAGCACTTATACTGCAGTGAGGGGATACTTACTTCCTACGCTTTTCACCAATTTATACCGTTAGACTTCACAAAGAGAAGACCTACTACATGTTTCCTTGCTTTAGCGTGATCCTCTACCAAGTCCCTCTTGAAAATCCCCTCTTGAATTATCTAAAGAGAAGACAACCTTCTTCCTTGCTTCGGCGGCTTCCTTCTTTCCAATCCTCCTCTTCGTCACTGCCCTTTATCGGACTCGTTCCCTTGTCCTCGGCGGTGCACCACGCACGAACCTCTTGCTCTCGCAATCGGCGTAGCGCCACATAGATAAGGTCAGAGGGTTAGGGAAGGAGAGGGGAGAAGGCTATTCGGCGGCTGGAGGAAGAACGAGTGAGAGAGAGAGAGAGAGAGTGGTTGGCGTGAGGTTTTAGAGAGAGGAAAGAAAAGAAATATATATATAAATTAGGATTTTTCTTAAACTAATTATCTCTTTAAATGATCAGCTAGATTAATCAACTTCTTTCTTTTTTTCTACCAATAGATATATTATGTTATATCCTACTCATTGGTAATCTTATGACTTAGTGGTGGGAAGCCTATTCCCCCAAATCAATGGTTCATGGTTCAAGCCTCGACTACGAACTATTTATTCTTTTTTTTATTCTTATTTCTATATATATATATATATTTCCTTTAAATAAAAATATAGTAACTAAAATTTGGGATGTTACAATCCCTTATACCTTATAAAAGTTTCGTCCTCGAAACTTAGAACAACTCGGGGTACTTTTGCTTCATGTCATCCTCACGTTCCCAGGTGGCTTCTTCGTATCGTTGACTTTGCCATAGGACCTTCACTAAGGATACTTCTTTATTCCTTAGTCTTTTGACTTCTCGGTCTAGTATCCAGATAGGTCGACTTTCATAGCTTAGGTCCTCTTGAATTTACACTGTCTGTGGCTCGACCACTTGGTCGGTACTGGAAATGCACTTCTTAAGCATCGAGACATGGAACATGTTGTGAATAGCAGACATCTCCTGAGGTAGTCCTATCTCGTAAGCTACCTTGCCAACTCTTTTCAGGATCTTGTACGATCCTACGTATCGCAGACTTAGCTTTCCTTTCTTCTCGAATCTCATTATTCCTTTCATAGGAGCTACCTAGAGAAATACCAAATCTTCGACATTGAATTCCAAAGGTCTACATCACTGATTCGCATAGTTCTTCTGCCGACTCTGAGCAGTCTCTATTCTTTGGCGGATATTCTCTATCGCTCGGGTGGTGTCGTCGATGAAATTTGTCTGAACTCCCATCTCTTTCTTCTCACCACCTTCGTAGCAATAGATCGGAAAACTACATCTCCTCCCATATAATGCTTCATAAGGTGCCATTCTGATGGTAGTTTGGTAGCTATTATTGTAAGTGAATTCCCCTAAACATATGTAGCGGCACCATCTCCCTTTGAAATCCAAGGTACAAGCTCGTAACATGTCTTCCTGTACTTGGTTCACCCTTTCTGTTTGCTGATGAAAGGCGGTACTGAAACGCAGCTTCGTGCTAAGTGCCTTATGAACGCATCCCCAAACCTGTGAAGTGAAGTGACCATCCCTATCTGAAATGATGGTCTTGGGAATACCATGCAGTCTGATGATTTCCTTAGCATATAATTTATCCAGTTGCTCAATCAAATATGTCATCTTGATCGCTAGGAAATGAGCTAACTTTGTCAATCTGTCAATGATAACCCATATAACGTCATATCCGTTCGTAGTCTTGGGAAGACCTGAAATGAAATCCATAGAGATGTCTTCCCATTTCCACTCCGGAATTTGGATCAGTTGCAGAACTCCTCTAGACCTATGGTGTTCTACATTAACTTGCTGGCAGGTCAGGCAGGTACTGACGTGCTGAGCTACGTCCCTCTTTATACCGGACCACCAGAACTTCTCTTTCAGGTCTTGATACATTTTGGTGGATCCCGGATGCATAAAATAGGGGGTTCCATGAGCCTCCTCTAATATCTTTTTGCGTAGTTCCAGATCGTTAGGGATACATAACCGATCCCTAAGGTATAATACTCCGCTATTGGCAATACGGAAACCCTCGCCTTTTCCTTCTAGGATCTCCTGCTTGATCCTTTGGAGACTTGAATCATCACTTTGTTTTGCTAATATGTCATCAAATAGTGCTGGTATTATTGCCATAGTCAAAAGCTGCCTGGAAATAACCTCGATTCCATAGCGCATAATTTCCTTCTCCAGCGGTCGAGACAATACCGATAAAGACATCAGGGTGGCCCTGGACTTCCTGTTGAGTGCATCGACCACTTTGTTTGCCTTGCCAGGATGGTAAAAGATCTCATAGTCATAGTCCTTCACGAGCTCCAGCCATCTGCATTGTCTCATATTGAGGTCCTTCTGAGTGAAGAAATACCGCAGACTCTGGTAATCCGTATAAATCTTGCACTGTGCTCCATACAGATAGTGCCTCCATACCTTGAGAGCAAAGACCACAGCTGCTAGCTCTAAATCGTGAGTGAGATAGTTCTTTTCATGTTCCTTGAGTTGCCTAGAGGCATAGGCAATAACTTTACCCCTCTGCATAAGTACAACTCTGAGTCCCAATCGGGAGGCATCGCTGTACATGTCGAAGCTCTTGTCGTTCTCTGGGAGAGTAAGGATTGGACCACTTGTAAGTCTCCTTTTCAGCTCCAAGAAACTCTTCTCACATTCCTCCATCCATACATACTTCTTGTTCTTCCACGTGAGAACTGTCATAGGTGCTGCTATTCTGGCGAAGTCTTCTACGAATTTCCGGTAATAGCCCACTAATCCGAGAAAACTCCTCACTTCACTAGCATTCTTTGGCTTGCTCCAGTTACTCACAGCTTCAATCTTTCTTGGGTCTACCATAACTCCATCTTTGGATATAATATGACCCAGAAAAGATACTTGATCGAGCCAGAATTCACATTTGGAGAACTTGGCATATAGTTGCTTTTCTCGAAGAATCTGTAATACCATCTTTAGATGTTCGACATGCTCTTCTTGATTTCTCGAATAGACGAGGATATCATCAATGAAGACGATCATGAACTTGTCAAGAAATGCCGAGAATACCCGATTCATCAGGTCCATGAACATAGCAGGAGCATTTGTCACTCCGAAAGGCATGACTACGAACTCATAATGTTCGTATCTTGTTCGGAAAGCTATCTTCGGTATATCCTCTGGTTTCACATTCACTTGATGATAGCCAGATCTGAGGTCAATCTTTGAAAAGACGGTCACACCTTTTAACTGGTCGAATAGATCGTCAATCCGTGGAAAAGGTTACCTATTTTTTATCGTCACATTATTTAGCGCTCGGTAGTCTATGAACAGGCACATAGTCCCATCCTTCTTCTTTATGAATAGTACCGGAGCTCCCCATGGAGAGTGACTAGGGCGAATAAAACCCTTGTCGAGTAACTCCTGTAGCTTTCCCTGAAGTTCCTTCAATTCGGTCTGTGCCATCCGATAAGGTACTTTAGAGATCGGGTGAGTACTAGGAATTAATTCGATCTCAAATTCAATTTACCTATCAGGGGCTAACCCTGGTAGTTCATCAGGAAATACCTCTGGGTAGTAGCATACCAATCTGACATCTTCTAGCTTTTGGTCCTTGGCTTGACTTGTATCAACCACATGTGCTAGAAAACCAGTGCATCCCCTGTCTAACATCTTGCGTGCCTTTAGAGCTGATAAGAATTTATAGGTTCTGTTCCTTGGCTCTCCAATGAATTCAAACATAGGTTCTGCCTCAGGCTGAATGACTACTTTTCTCTTATGGCACTCGATCGAAGCACCGTAGTTGCTTAAGAAATCCAAGCCCAATATGACATCATAATCCTGTATGCCGAGCACTATCAGATCACAGTAGAGTTCTCTGTCTGCAATTCTGATGGGTGCGGCTCGCAGAATATGAGTAGAAGGCATCACTTCTCCCGAGGGCAGGGTCGTTAAGAACTCGCAATCCAAAACTTGCGGGGGTATGTCAATATTCTTTGTGAAAGGAATAAAGACAAACGAGTGTGTTGCACCAATATCAAATAATACAGTAGCATGCTGACAGAAAATAATTATCTAACCTGTGATAACAGTAGAATCATTCTCCACGTCTTCCTTAGTGAGAGAGAAAACCCTGGCATTGTCGCAACTGGCGGGGCTTCTAATCTCACTTGGCTTATCCGGGTACCTTCTATTGCAGCTTGAAGCTGGTGTAGCTGTGAAGGAGCACCTCATCGGGCATACTTCGAGGAGGTGCACGAACTGGTAGAGGGGTCCTTGACTCTGTGTCCTTCCATTCCACAGCGGTAGCATCTATTTGTGCCCTTGTAGCACACCCCGGTATGTGGTTTCCCACATGTAGTACATTGGGGAATCTTGGCTTGTTTGTTAACTGAACCACCTTTAGAGTCATTCCATTGTTTCCTCTTGCCACTGTGGTTTCCTTTCCAGTTACCCTGAGTTTTCTGACCTCCTGGCTGGCCTTGACTCTTACCTTCACTCAGCGCCTTCTTTTCCTGGTTAATATTGTTCAAGTAGTGCTCTGTGATTAGGGCACTACTGAACAGCTCCTCTGTGGTCTATTCACTCTGCCGGCCACGTTCAAGGCTATCCAAAAAAATTCAGCTTCGAAGACCGTCCATCTCATTTGGTTTACTTGCCTCTTTGCTTTAATTCTTTCCCACCACATTCGAGCATCTCCAGAAAGGCAAAAGGATGCGCACTTAATCTTTTCATGTTTTGGCCAATCCAGCAGCTCTACAATGATTTCCACCATTTTGAACCAGGACTGGGCATCCCATGGTTCACAATTACCCGAGAAATTCTCCGGTTTCAGCCTTTGCCACTGGATTAGGTAAGCTTCTGGTCGAACTATCAGGCCAGAGCCTCCTGGTGGTACTGGTGTAGCTGCAGGCCTATCTGGATGCACCTGCTGGTCCCTTGGTGGTCAACTAGGGTTTCCTTGCTGAGTCATTAAGGCATTTATCACTTTCTGTTGTTCAGTGACTTGACACTGGAGTTCAGTAACCACCTGCATAAGATCCGGTGGAGATTCTGTCTCACTGACTCCCTTACCGCATCTTCTGGTCATGCTTATCTTCATAATTGATAAAAAAATACCAACATAAGTTTATCATCCTTACTTATATTCATACATACCCAACTAAAAACATTTCTTAGCATATATATATCATACATTAAATAAATAGAGTAGGCATAGAATGGCTTACTTGGAGCGGCAGGATGGAAGCTTGATGTGTGTGTAGTGGAAAGGCAGAACTGGACTCTGATACCACCTGTAACGCTCGCCCTTCCCGTCCTCCTAACACATCCTATAGACGGGCGATGGCGCTACGCGATTATACATTCATGCATATAACAACGGAAGCATTTTAAAACTTTACAACTTTTAACTCTAATTACATTACCCAATCAACCTAACAATTTAATCATGGCAAAAGGTCTTAGCAATTTATTTAACTAAACTTGTATTAACCATTTCAAGGTTTATAAAAAAAAACATGAGTAACAACCATAGAAAGCATTAACGTCTCCTAACAGTTTACACATAAACTGAAAATCATTCATAAGTCCGTATATGAAAAATGATCTCGTCCACCATGCCACTGCCACACACATCTTTGCCCCTCGTGCTGCTCCCTTTAATTTATCCATTCCTTGCCCTTTTTGCAGTAAAAGGAAAGTAAACTATAAGCACATATACTTAGTAAGGTCCTTTCCTACTCACAAAAATATGCATCATGAATTAAACGTAAAGTAATAACATGTTCGTTTAAACAACATATGAGCACAACATTTATTTAAAGTGGAGACATGATCAATTTAGGAAAAGAACATAAACTTAGCATTTTCATCGCAGCAATACATTTTCTCTAAACATGATAATTCGATGAACATAAAATGGTATATGCAGGATGCTCTTTGAAAACTTATAGTTTATATACTTAAACATAATCTCAACATATTGAGCCCGGCATTGTACCACATACATCATTCGCGCGCATCCTAAATAGATCCGAGGTAGCTAATCCCAAACCTACTAGGTTAGTAGGTCCGTACTATGTCCGTCGACCTAGGGGCAACCTTGGAGCCCATCCCGTGGACCTTGTTTGGGTCCGGTACAAGCCATGCATAAAGTAAAATAACATAAATGTTCTTTGTCCTAAAGAGTGTTCTTGTCCCCATTCTTAGGGAAACATTTCTTAGACATTTCATATACGTGAGTCATGCCTAACATGGGTGAAAACATAAGCATGTAGCATAGCATAAATCGGCATGTGTACAATTTAACATGGCATAAGGTTGTGACATAAGGAAAATTAAGCTAGCATAAATAGAAATCATCATCTAACATGCATAACGTGGAAGAATTTCAACAAGAATAATTTCTCTAATCCTATTAGCCAAACCTTCTACACATAGTTCCAGATTCTTTCGTCCAAAATCAAGCATACAACATTACATCGTAAGCACTTATACTGCAGGTGAGGGGATACTTACTTCCTACGCTTTTTCACCAATTTATACCGTTAGAATTCACAAAGAGAAGACCTCCTACGTGCTTCCTTACTTTAGCGTGATCCTCTACCAAGTCCCTCTTGAAAATCCCCTCTTGAATTATCTAAAGAGAAGACAATCTTCTTCCTTGCTTCAGCGGCTTCCTTCTTTCCAATCCTCCTCTTCGTCACCGCCCTTTATCGGACTCGTTCCCTCGTCCTCGGCGGCGCACCACGCAGGAACCTCTTGCTCTCGCAATCGGCGCAGCGCCATGCAGATAAGGTCGGAGGGTTAGGGAAGGAGAGGGGAGAAGGCTATTCGGCGGCTAGAGGAAGAACGAGCGAGAGAGAGAGAGAGAGAGAGAGAGGTCGGTGTGAGGTTTTAGAGAGAGGAAAGAAAAGAAATATATATATAAATTAGGATTTTTCTTAACCTAATTATCCCTTTAAATGATCAGCTAGATTAATCAACTTTTTTCTTTTTTTCTACCAATAAATATATTCTGTTATATCCTACTCATTGGTAATCTTATGACTTAGTGGTGGGAAGCCTATTCCCCCAAATCAACGGTTCATGGTTCAAGCCTCAACTACGAACTATTTTATGGTACCCCTGCACCATCAATCTCTCCTTTTTTGATCTATGGTAAACCGATTCAAAGTTAAGCGAAGATTAAGTATAAACAAGCATGAGTATGCAAGAAACATAAGTAAGCAAGTGTAAGTATGAAGTAAACATGAGTATGAGTAAGTAATCATAAGTATCATGTAATAAACATGAGTTAGTCAGTATGATTGATATACTAAGTGATTTTCAGCAAGTGTAATTAAGCAAGTGTAAGTAAGTATGAATAACAAGTTTTTTTCAAATCCTCCACCTAAAGGTGTTTCAAAAAAATCTTTTGACTCTTTAACTTTCCACTTAGACAAACTTAAAGAATGTTAAATTTTCAAAAATATTTGATTCCTTAACTCTTTATTCTCTTCTCCCCCTTTTGCCATAAATCGAAAATATTTGGGGGTTTGTAAAAATAAATTTAGAAAATAAGTCCAAGCACGACCCTTTTAATTTTGAAAATAATAGTTTCAATATAAAGTCAACTAATAGCATGTTCAACTCTTTTTGACTTAATTGATATAAAATGATCAATAAGTCTTGATTAGAGTTGGCTAATATAAATAATTATACTCCATGATTCATATTGATGCCCTAAATATACATCTGGAATCAGGAGTAAGGTCCTAATATCTCACACCCATCTATGTGGCTCAGTACATAAACACATTGAACCTATGTGTTGTGAGATGTGTTGGCTCCTTAAATCTATAGGTGCATGCTTTCTAAGGTAAACCCTAAGCTAGTTTCATGTAGCATGAAAAATAAAGATAGAGTATAAATAAGAGTTAAGTCCTACTCTACTATGCACATTCCTAATCTTCGTCTAAGCAGACTAAATTTTGCTTCAAGTAAGGGTTTTGTGAAAATGTCCGCTAGGTTCGATTTCGACTCAACATACTCGAGTTTTATAGTTCCATTTGTTGGTGTCAACCCTTAGTGCCAATCATGAGATGATTGATTAGGGATCATGTGTATCATATTTCATTAATAAAAGACAAAGATTGTTTATTATATTTACTTTATGCATGTGCCAGCTAAAATAAATATAATAATGCCCTTGAATAATAGGTTCTAATCTACAGTATATCAATTGGTAGAATTTATTATGAGAAGATGTAGAGAATACTATTCTTAATATTCCTAGTCAAGTATTAATAGACAAGGGCAATATTAATACATTGAGACTAGCATGTAGGTAAATGAATGACTTGATTTCACAAGTCATGGATATGTGATATCACTTTGACACATGAGTATATAAATTTAAGAATATATATACTGAATTGACCTGCCATGAAAAAGTGTCATGGATTGTTATATGAGTGTCATATACTTTCTCATGTGACTATTTGTTAGTGAAAGCCCTAGAGCCGATCATGTGATGATTGTTGTATGGACTTGTTGTATCATATTTTTATATATATTTATAAAGTCATTTCTTTATGGTTATTATACTTACTTATATTGGAGCCAAATAACTAAGTATAATAGCATCCTTGAGTAGAAGGTTCTTATCTATATCAATCGATTGGTAGAATCGATAATGAGATGATATAGAGAATACTACTCTTAATCATTCCTAATCAAGTATTAATATTCAGGGACAATATTAATGCAAAGATACTAGCATGTAGGTCAACTCGATGACTTGATCTCACAAGTCATGGATATGAGATATCAAGTTGACCCATGGGTATGCATTGGTGAATGTATACTAAATGACCCGCAATAAGAGAGTATCATGGATCGTTATATGAGTGTCAAATACTTTCTCATGTGACTATTAGTATAACTATTAGTCCTTGGACCTGAAGTCACCATGGTTCCCTACATAAGGAGTTGCATACTTTGGCTTCGTCAAACATCACCCGTAAATGGGTAGACTATAAAAGTGATTACTGGATATGTAACAAATTATGCAGAGGGATGTGAGAGATGTAGATGGTGGTGATATCATGATTCTTGATAGAGTGAGACTACTAAGTGCATGGCCATGCCCAAATGAGTCAATATGAGATATGGAGCTCATTTGATTAGAGTGAGTCTACTTGGAGTTCAAGATATAGATTGTACAAAGGATGACACGGTCTATGCCTCAATTGTTCAATCTAGATGTCAAGGATAGAGGGACATTGTCACATATTGTGAGAGTCACAATTAGTAGTTACAAAGGTGATGTTGGATCTCAACATTCTTGTAACTTGGGTAGCAATGATGTGTTGCTAGATACCGCTCATTGCTTATTTTTCTAAATCAGTTTAGGAGAATTGCCAACGTTCACACACAAAGGTCAATTAGATGTACATTAGGTTCATATGATGGACCAAGAGGATTAGGTTCATGTGATGAACCAAATTGGATTAAGAGTAATCCAAATTAGACTAATTGAGTTGGACTCAATTTGATTCATGTGTTGAATGTGTCTAATTTAGATTTGATTCATTGAATCAATTTAAACTAATGAATAGAGATTCATTAAATTAAATTGACTTGAATCAAATGTTGGATTTGATCAACCATGGGAGATAAGAGGTCAAGTTTGACTTGACTTGAGAGAGAAGATGAAGGGTCAAGTTAGACTTGACCAAATGCCACTTCATGGTGACTTGGCATAGGGGCCAGCCAATGATGATGTACCACATCATCATGCACACATCATGGTGTGCCACCTCATGAGGAAGACCAAGATCCATGGCTCTTGGTATTACATGGATGTTTATAACCCCATCTTTAATGTGGCTGACCATAGCATTAGTTGTGAATTGATTTTATATTCTTCCCTCTCCCTTCTTGCTCATTCCCTTTCCTCCATTGCCGTGACCTTCAAAGGTTCTAGCACACTCTAAGTGGTATTCTCCATCTTTTGTCCGTGTGGATATGTGTAGAGGAGTGTACACTTGACACTCTATGAGATCCGACAACCATTTGGACGAGCTGGATAAGCGAAGGGAATCGCTACAAGGGTAACACTCTTTCATGTAGATCTAAAGTAGATCTAGTGTTTCAAAACATGTACATGAATTAATTTAATTTACCTTCGCACGGATCCGTGGCCGGTTTCCGAGGTTTCCGCAACGCAAAAAGCGGTTTTTACGGCTCGGAGAGTTTAACCGTGGTATCAGAGCCAAGTGTGAAACATGTACATGTTTATATTTGTAATTTTTGTATTAGATATGAAAAGTTATAGATCTGTAATTTTCGGTAATTTTCCTAATTTTATTGATTTTGCGAGTATTTTTCTCGTAGAGTCGAAGCAACAAGTGTTTGGACACTTATAGGCTTCAACCACCGAGAAAAACTCTCTGAAACGGCAAGGTCTCTTTTTTGTTTCTTGGGACAGTGACTTAAGGCACTGTAAGATCGGTATGGGACACTTGCGAGATTGATTTTGCGAGAAGGGGTGTACCCCTAACCCCGCAAGGGGCATTATCCCGCGATAGTGCCCGAAAATCGCTTAGCGGGATCATTGTCGAGATGTGACTCATAAAATTGAAAAAAATTAGGAAAATTAAAGAAATTTATGTAAAATACATAATTTAGAATTATGTATGATATTGTGATGGTCATGGACCAAAAACCCCAATGTGATTGGATAAAATTATGTTGTAATTCATAATACGGCTTGTGCGTCGTTTTTGTATTGTGCATGTTGTATATGATATTCGACCTGCACTTTGTGCCTCTCTTATTATATTCCTACTGTAAATAGATTTTTAGACTCTAATGTAACTCGAGTTTCATGTTTGTAATGCACAAAATAAAGCGGTGGAAGGTCCACTTGTAGACGGAGTTACGAGGAGGGTGGCGACAACACATGGCGGTCAAAGGAGGCGCTTGGAGAAGCCGCTAACCCTAGGTTGATCGTCTGATCTTCTCATTGGCTTGAGAAGATCGTAGTAGGGCCATGACCTCATCATATATATATATATATATATATATATATATATATACATAATTATTTTTTTTTCTTGTATGTATGTGATGCATGCTAGTATAGGGTAATAAATGCCTTATTTGTTTTTGTTTGTATGTATGTGATGATAGTGAAAGCCCTAGAGCCGATCGTGTGATGATTGTTATATAGACTTGTTGTATCATATTCCTATATATATATTTATAAAGGCAATGAATTATGGCTATTATACTTACTTCTATTCGTGCCAAATAACAAAATATAATAGCGTCGTAGAGTAGAAGCTTCTTATCTATATCAATCGATTGGTTGAATCGATAATGTGATGATATAGAGAATACTACTCTTAATCATTCCTAGTCAAGTATTAATATTCAGGGACAATGTTAATGAGAAGAGACTAGCATGTAGGTCAACTCGATGACTTGATCTCACAAGTCATGGATATGAGATATCAAGTTGACACATGGGTATGCATTGGAGAATGTATACTGAATGACCCGCCATGAAAAAGTATCATGGATCGTTATATGAATGTCATATACTTTCTCATGTGACTATTAGTCCTTGAACCTGAAGTCACCATGGTTCCCAACATAAGGAGTTGCATGCTTTGGCTTCATCAAACGTCACCCGTAAATGGGTGAACTATAAAGGCGATTATTGGGTATATAACAAATTATGTGGAGGGATGTGAGTGATGTAAATGGGATCTATCCCTCTTATATGACGGGGGTGACATCATGATTCTTGATAGATTGAGACCACTAAGTGCATGGCCATGCCCAAATGAGTCAATATGAGATATTGAGCTCATTTGATTAGAGTGAGTCTACTTAGAGTTCAAGATATAAATTGATACAGAGGATGACATGATCTATGCCTCAATTGGTCAATCTAGATGTCAAGTATAGAAGGACATTGTCACATATTATGAGAGTCACAATTAGTAGTCACAAAGGTGATGTTCGATCTCAACATTCTTGTAACATGGGTAGCAATGAGGTGTTGTTAGATACCGCTCATTGCTTAGGTTTCTAAATAAGTTTAGGAGCATTGCCAACATTACAAGAACCTATAGGGTCACACACAAAGGGCAATTAGATGGAGATTAGGTTCATATGATGGACCAAGAGGATTAGGTTCATGTGATGAACCAAATTGGATTAAGAGTAATCCAAATTAGACTAATTGAGTTGGACTTAATTTGATTCAAGTGTTGAATGAGTCTAATTTAGATTTGATTCATTGAGTCAATTTAAACTAATGAATAGAGATTCATTAAATTAAATTGACTTGAATCAAAGGTTGGATTCGATCAACCATGGGAGATAAGAGGTCAAGTTTGACTTTACTTAAGAGGGAAGATGAAGGGTCAAGTTTGACTTGACCAAATGCCACTTCATGGTGACTTGGCATAAGGGCCGGCTAATGATGATGTTCCACATCATCATGGACACATCATGGTGTGCCACCTCATGGGGAAGACCAAGAGTCATGGCTCTTGGTATTACATGGAGGTATTTATCCCTCTTTAATATGGCTGACCAAGTATTGAATGAGTTAGTGGTGAATTGATTTCATCTTCTTCATCCACTCCTCTCTTGCTCTCTCCCTCATCCTCCTTTGCTGTGACCTCCAAAGGTGATAGCACACTCTAAGTGGTCTTCTCCACCTTTTGTCCATGTTGATACGTGTAGAAGAGTGTACACTTGACAATCTACGAGATCCGACAACCATTTGGACGAGCGGGATAAGCGAAGGGCGTCGCTACAAGAGTAACATTCTTCTCATATAGATCTAAGGTAGATCTAGTGTTTATAAACATGTACATGAATTTATTTTATTTATCTTTGCATGGATCCGTGGCCGACTTCCGAGGTTTCTGCAACACAAAAAGCGGTTTTTGTGGCTCTGAGAGTCCAACAGTGGTATCAGAGCCACGTGCGAAGCATGTACATGTTTGTTTGAAATTATTTGTATTAGATACAAAAAAAAATTACAGATCTGTAAGTTTCTATAATTTTCCTAATTTTATAGATTTTTGTGAGTATTTTTCTCATAGAGTTGAAGAAACAAGTGTTTGGACACTTGTAGGCTTCAACCACCGAGAAAAACTCTCTGACACGGTAAAGTCTCCTTTTAGTCTTTTGAGACAGTGACATAAGGCACTGTAAGATCAAGATGGGACACTAGCGAGATTCTTTTTGCAAGAAGGCAAGCTGCCCCTAACCCCGCAAGGGGCATTGTCCCGCGATCGTGCCCGAAAATCGCTTAGCGGGACCGTTGTGGAGATGTGACTCATAAAATTTAAAAAAAGGGAAATTATAGAAATTTATGTAAAATACATAATTTAGAATTATGTATAATATTGTGATGGTCTTGGACTAAAACCCCAATGTGATTGGATAAAATTATATTGTAATTCATAAAACAGCTTGCGCGTCGTTTTTGTGTTGTGCATGTTGTATATGATATGCGACCTGCGCGTCGTGCCTCCCTTATTATATTCCTATTGTAAATAGATTTTTAGACTCAAATGTAACTTGAGTTTCATGTTTGTAATGTACAAAATGAAGCGGTGGAAGATCCACTTGTAGACGGAGTTACGAGGAGGGTGCCCACGATATATAGCGGTCAAAGGAGGCGCTTGGAGAAGCCGCTAACCCTAGGTTGACCATCCGATCTTCTCATTGGCTTGAGAAGATCATAGTAGGGCCATAACCTCATCACAAATTAATTAATTAGTATATATATATATTGTTTTTTGTTGTATGTATGTGATGCATGTTAGTATAGGGTAATTAATTCCTTATTTGTTTTTGCTTTTATGTATGTGATGCATGCTAGTATAGAGTAATTAGTTCCTTAATGTGTATATCATACACATTCACGATTAGATTAGATCTTAATTAAGTCAACTCAAAATGCCTACCAAGTTTTGATACCCATCACTACCTCGATCATTTGTTGTTGTTGAATCTGCCAAAGCAGAGCAACACATATTATCTTGGTAGGGTGTGGAGGGAAAATATTAGTCCCGCCTATCAAGGTTTGGGTGAGAATAAGCTCAATTAGATTGAGTGAAACTAGCTAACTCAATTGGATCGGGTGAAACTATATGCATATTCTAATGGTTGGAAAGACAGGATAAGATCACATTTACACTAAATCTTGGGCGATTTAGCCAAAGCTAACTCAAGTTCTTTTGTATATGTGGATCTTGATCCTATAAACAAGAGTTGCATAGAGATGTAATCGGTAATTTATTACCTACCAATCATACTAAGTCTTGAGCGATTTAGCCAAAGCTAACTTAAGGCGTAGTATGATGTGGATCTCGTCCTGCGAGAATTATAGCTAGTTTGTATGAATCTAGTAGTGTGGTTTGACCACATCCATGACTCGAATCTACAAAAGTCCTATAATTCAGTGGGAGCATCATTTAATTAAAGGTCTAATTAAATGATAAATGGAATATGATATTTACTTTATGCATTATTTATGTTGTAGATTGCCATGTCGTTAAACACGAACACTCTCTTCTTGTGTTCTGTCCTTGAGGAGGACAAACTCAAAGGAGCTTATTTCTTGGACTGGTACAGGAATCTGAGAATTGTTCTCACACAAGAAAGAAAATTGTACGTCCTAGAGTAGCTCATTCCGAAAGCACCTCCTGCCACTGCCTCGCGAGCTGACCGTGATGCTTACAAGAAGCATCAAGATGATGCATTAGATGTGTCATGCCTCATGCTCGTGACCATGAACTCAGAGCTTCAGAAGCAACATGAATTGATGAATGCTTTTGATAAGGTTGAACATCTTCGTCAGCTATATCAAGAACAAGCAAGGCACGAGAGATACGAGATCTCTAAGGCACTATTTCAGTGCAAGATGCAAGATGGGACTCTTGTGGGTCCATATGCACTCAAGATGATTGGGTACATAGAAAACCTACAGAGGTTGGGATTCCCACTTGGCCTATAACTGGCCACTGACTTGATCTTACAATCATTGCAAGAAAGTTACCATCAATTTATCATGAATTACAACATGAATGAAATTGATAAGCCACTGCCTGAGATGCTTAGAATGTTGAGAATTGCTGAGCTCAACCTTAAGAAGGCAAAGCCCAACTCCATTTTGATGGTGCAAAAGAAGAAAGGCAAGGGCAAGCCTAAAAGTAAGGGAAAGTCCCAAGCCAAGGGCAAAGGCAAGGCACTGAAACCTAAAGAAGGGGTTGCCAAGGAAGGTGAATGCTACCACTGTGGTTAGACCGGTAACTGGAAGCGGAACTGTAAAGGATACCTGGAAGATCTTAAGAAGAAAAGAAGTGAGACTTCTACATTAGGTATATATGTTATAGAAGTCAATCTATCTATTTCTTCATCGTGGGTATTTGATACCAGATGTACATCTCACATTTGTACTAATGTGCAGGCGTTGAGAAATAGCATAACATTGACGAAGGGCGAGGTAGACCTACGAGTAGGCAATGGAGCAAGGGTTGTTGTTGTTGCTGTAGGAATTTATTTTCTATATCTACCCTCTGGGCTTGTACTAGAATTAGATGAATGTTATTATGTGCATGCTCTCACAAAGAACATCATTTTAGTTTCTTGTTTAGACAAGAAATGCTTTTCACTTATGATAAAGAACAAATGTTGTTTTGTTATTTAAATGATATGTTCTTTTGTAGTGCACCTCTGATGAACGGACTCTACATTCTAGACTTAGAGAATCCCATCTATAACATAAGTACCAAAAGGTTCAAGTCAAATGAGTTGAACCAAACCTATCTCTAGCATTGTCGCATAGGTCACATAAATGAGAGTCGCTTATCCCAGCTTTATAAGGATGGGTTGCTGGACTCATTTGATTTTGAATAATATGAGACATGCGAGTCTTGCCTTCTAGGCAAGATGACCAAGACTCCCTTTAGTGGACACAGCGAAAGAGCAACAGACTTGTTAAGACTTATACATAGTGATGTGTGTGGCCCTTTCAATGTTGCTGCTAGAGATGGTTATAGGTACTTCATTACATTTACTGATGACTTCATCAGATATGGTTATGTGTATCTGATGACACATAAGTCAGAATCCTTTGAAAATTTCAAAGAATTCAAGAATGAAGTACAAAACCAGCTTGGTAAGGTATTAAGATACTTCGATCAAATCCAAGTGGTGAATACCTTAGCCTTGAGTTTGGTGACTATCTAGCTGAGTGTGGGATTCTATCCCAACTCACTCCTCCTGGAACCATAGTGGAATGGTGTATCCGAAAGGAGAAATCGTACCCTATTAGATATAGTACGATCTATGATGAGTCACACAGATCTTCTTATATCCTTTTGGGGATACGCTCTAGACACAAGAGCCTTCACACGTAACCATGTTCCATCCAAAGCTGTGATAAAGACACCATATACGATATGGATAGGGAAAAATCCCAAGATGTCTTTCATGAGGATTTGGGGTTGTGAGGCTTATGTTTGACATAAAGTCTTAGACAAACTGTGACCCAAATCAAATAAGTGATATTTTGTTGGATATCCCAAGGAAACGAAGGGATATTACTACTACATTCCGAGCCAGCACAAAGTGTTTGTGGTAAGGAATGTTGTATTTCTAGAAAGGGATTTTGTTTCTAGAAAAACTAGTGGGAGTAGATTCGATATTGAAGAAATTAAAGATATAGACCATAGCACTGAGGCTGAGATGGAGGTTGAACAGGAACCACAAAGTGTTGTGGATGATGAGATTGTTGCACAAAGAGTTGTGGAACAACAACCTGTTCAGATAAACCTACCTCTTGCAGGTCTGATAGGGTACGTCGTCAGCCTGAGAGATACTCATTTCTCTTGTCTGACCATGATGACATTGTGCTCGTTGAGAATGAGCCTATCTCCTATTACGAAGCTGTGATGAGCCAAAATTCTGAGAAATGGCTAGAGGCCAGGAGATCCGAGATGGAATCCATGTACACCAACCAAGTATAGACTTTGGTTGATCCACCTAAAGGTGTCAAACCCATTGGGTGTAAGTGGGTTTTTAAGAGAAAGACTGACATGGATGGACTTACGCATACCTATAAGGGTTGATTTGTAGCTAATGGTTTCAAGCAAATTCATGGTATTAACTATGATGAAACCTTTTCTCCAGTTGCGATGTTTAAGTCTATTCAGATCATGCTTGCTATTGCAGCGTACCACGATTATGAGATTTGGCAGATGGATGTCAAAATCACATTTCTGAATGGAAACTTTCTCGAGGATGTGTACATGACACAACCTGAGGGTTTTATAGATCCACAATATACTGGCAAAGTTGCAAGCTGCAAAGGTCCATTTATGGGCTAAAGCAAGCTTCTCGGAGCTGGAATCTTCGATTCGATGATACGATAAAATAGTTTGGTTTCATCAAGAATGAAGATGAACCCTGTGTCTACAAGAGGGTTAATGGGAACACAGTTGTCTTCCCTGTATTGTTTGTGGATGACATACTACTCATTGGGAATGACATCCCTTTGCTACAGTCTATGAAGACTTGGCTGGGGAAGTGTTTCTCAATGAAGGACTTAGGTGAAGCAGCCTGTATTCTAGGCATAAAGATCTATAGAGATAGATCTAAGAGATTGCTTGGCCTAATTTAGAGTACATATATTGACACGGTATTACTACAGTTTGCCATGCAGAATTCCAAGAAGGGATTTCTGCCGATGTCACATGGTGTGAGTCTTTCGAAGACTCAAAGTCCCTCTTCTAGAGAGGAGAGAGACCGCATGGATAAGATCTCTTATGCATCTGCCATAGGATCTATCATATATGACATGCTATGTACTCGTCTTGATGTCTCGTATGCTTTGAGCATGACGAGCAGATACCAGTCAGATCCAAATGAGCGTCACTGGATAGCGGTCAAGAATATTCTTAAGTACCTAAGAAGGACTAAAGAATATTTCTTGATATTTGGAGGTGATGGGGAACTAGATGTAAAGGGTTACAGTGATGCCAACTTCAAAACTGACAAGGATGATTATAGATCGAAGTCAGGGTTCGTGTTTTGCTTGAATGGTGGCATTGTGAGCTGGAAGAGTTCGAAGCAGGACACAGTTTCTGATTCTACGACAGAGGACGAATATATTGCTGCATCAGAGGTAGCAAAGGAGGCAGTTTGGATCTGTGAGTTCATTACTGAGCTTGGGGTGGTTCTTAGCATAGCAGATCCCATAAAGCTCTATTGTGACAACAATGGAGCGATTGCGCAGGCTAAGGAACCTCGCTCACACCAGCGGACCAAACACATACTACGATGATTCCATCTCATTCAAGAGATTATCGATAGAGGAGATGTACAAAGGATGACACGGTCTATGCCTCAATTGTTCAATCTAGATGTCAAGGATAGAGGGACATTGTCACATATTGTCAGAGTCACAATTAGTAGTTACAAAGGTGATGTTGGATCTCAACATTCTTGTAACTTGGGTAGCAATGATGTGTTGCTAGATATCGCTCATTGCTTATTTTTCTAAATCAGTTTAGGAGAATTGCCAACGTTCACACACAAAGGTCAATTAGATGTACATTAGGTTCATATGATGGACCAAGAGGATTAGGTTCATGTGATGAACCAAATTGGATTAAGAGTAATCCAAATTAGACTAATTGAGTTGGACTTAATTTGATTCAAGTGTTGAATGAGTCTAATTTAGATTTGATTAATTGAGTCAATTTAAACTAATGAATAGAGATTCATTAAATTTAATTGACTTGAATCAAAGGTTGGATTTGATCAACCATGGGAGATAAGAGGTCAAGTTTGATTTGACTCGAGAGGGAAGATGAAGGGTCAAGTTTGACTTGACCAAATGCCACTTCATGGTGACTTGGCATAAGGTCCGGCCAATGATGATGTTCCACATCATCATGGATACATCATGGTGTGCCACCTCATGGGGAAAACCAAGAGCCATGGCTCTTGGTATTACATGGAGGTATTTATTCCTCCTTAATGTGGTCGGCCAAGTATTGAATGAGTTAGTCATGAATTGATTTCATCTTCTTCCTCCTCTCCTCTCTTGCTCTCTCCCTCATCCTCCATTTCCATGAACTCCAAGGGTGC
Organism: Wurfbainia villosa; assembly: GCA_025175895.1. NCBI lineage: Eukaryota > Viridiplantae > Streptophyta > Magnoliopsida > Zingiberales > Zingiberaceae > Wurfbainia > Wurfbainia villosa. The sequence continues at coordinate 17,897,118 of CM046000.1, read as the reverse complement.
TAGCACACTCTAAGTGGTCTTCTTCACCTTTTGTCCGTATGGATACGTGTAGAGGAGTGTACACTTGACACTCTATGAGATCCGGCAACCATTTGGACGAGTGTGATAAGCTAAGGGCATCACTACAAGGGTAACACTCTTCCCATTTAGATCTAAGGTAGAACAAGTGTTTCTAAACATGTACATGAATTTATTTTATTTATTTTCGCACAGATCCGTGGCCGACTTCCAAGGTTTTCGCAACGCAAAAAGCAGTTTTTGCTGCTCGGAGAGTCTAACATTTGATGCATGCTAGTATAGGGTAATTAATGCCTTAATGTGTATATGATACACATTCACGATTAGATTATATCTCAATCAAGTAAACTCGAAATGGCTACAATGTTTTGATACCCATCACTACCTCGATCATTTGTTGTTGTTGAATCTGCTAAAGCAGAGTAATGCATATTATCTTGGTAGGGTGCGGAGGGACAATCTTGGTCCCACCTATCAAAGCTTGGGTGAGAATAAGCTCAATTAGATTGAGTGAAACTAGTTAACTCACTTGGATCGGGTAAAACTATAGGCATATTCCAACGGTTGGAAAGATAGAATAAGATCACATTTTCACTAAATCTTGGGCGATTTAGCCAAAACTAACTCATGTTTTTTTGTAAATGTGGATCTTGATCCTATAAACAAGAGTTGCATAGAGATGTAATTGGTAATTTGTTACCTATCGACCAAACTTAGTTTGGACGATTTAGCCAAAGCTAACTCAAGTTCTTTTGTAAATGTCGATCTTGATCCTATAAACAAGAGTTGCATAGAGATGTAATTGGTAATTTGTTACATACCGATTATACTAAGTCTTCGGCGATTTATCCAAAGCTAACTCAAGGCGTAGTATGATGTGGATCTTGTCCCGTGAGAATTATAGCTAGTTTGTATGAATCTAGTAGTATGGTTTGACCTCATCCATGACTCGATTCTACAAAAGTCCTATAATTCAGTGGGAGCATCATTTAATTAAAGGCCTAATTAAATGATAAATGGAATATGATATTTACTTTATGTATTATTTCTATTGTAGATTGCTATGTCGTCAAACCTAAACACTCTCTCCCTGTGTTCTATCTTTGAGAAGGACAAGCTCAATGGAGCTAATTTCCTGGACTTGTACAGAAATCTGAGAATTGTTCTCAAACAAGAAAGAAAATTGTATGTCTTGGTGCAACCCATTCCGGAAGCACCTCCTGCCATTGCCACGTGAGCTAACCAAGATGCTTAAAAGAAGCATCAAGATGATGCATTAGATGTGTCATGCCTTATGCTCATGACCATAAACTCTGAGCTTTAGAAGCAACATGAGTTAATGAATGCTTTTGATATGGTTTAACATCTTCATCAACTATATCAAGGACAAGCAAGGAACGAGAGATTCGAGATCTCTAAGGCACTATTTCAGTGCAAGAAGCAAGATGCAAGATTCAAGATGCAAGATGAGACTCTCGTAGGTCCATATGTACTCAAGATGATTGGGTACATAGAAAACCTATAGACGGTGGGATTCCCACTTGGCCTAGAACTGGCCACTGACTTGATCTTGCAATCCTTGCCATAAAGTTACAAACAATTTGTCATGAATTACAACATGAATGAAATTGATAAGCCACTGCCTGAGATGCTTAACATATTGATAACTGCTGAGCTCAACCTTAAGAAGGCAAAGCCCGACTCCATTTTGATGGTGCAAAAGAAGAAAGGTAAGGGCAAGCCTAAAGGTAAGAGAATGTCCCAAGCCAAGGGAAAAGGCAAGGCACTGAAACCTAAAGGAGGGGTGGCCAAAGAAGGGACTTACTTTCACTGGAAGGAAGCTAGACACTGGAAGTGGAACTGCAAAGCATACTTGGAAGATCTTAAAAACAAGAGAAGTGAGACTTCTACTTCAGGTATATATGTTATAGAAGTCAATCTATCTATTTCTTCATCGTGGGTATTTGATAACGGATGTGCTTCTCACATTTGTACTAATGTACAGGCACTGAGAAATAGAAGGGCATTGACGAAGGGCGAGGTAGACCTATGAGTAGGCAATGGACCAAGGGTTGATGTTGTTGCTGTCGGAACTTATTTTCTATCTCTGCCCGCTGGGCTTGTACTAGAATTAGATTAATGTTGTTATGTGTCTGCTCTCACAAAGAACATCATTTTTGTTTCTTGTTTAGACAAGAAAGGCTTTTCATTTATAATAAAGAACCAAAGTTGTTCCATTTATTTAAATGATATGTTCTATTGTAGTGACCTCTGATGAACGGACTCTACATTCAAGACTTAGAGAACCCCATCTATAACATAAGTACCAAAAGGTTCAAGTCAAATGAGTTGAACCAAACCTATCTCTGGCATTGTCACTTAGGTCACATAAATGAGAGTCGTTTATCCCAGCTCTATACGGATGGGTTGCTGGACTCATTTGATTTTGAATTATATGAGACATGCGAGTCTTGCCTTATAGGCAAGATAACCAAGACTCCCTTTAGTGGACACAGCGAAAGAGCAACAGACTTGTTAGGACTTATACATAGTGATGTGTGTGGCCCTTTCAATGTTGCTGCTAGAGGTGGTTATAGGTACTTGATTATATTTACTGATGACTTCAGTAGATATGGTTATGTGTATCTGATGACACATAAGTCAGAATCCTTTGAAAAGTTCAAAGAATTTAATAATGAAGTACAAAACCATCTTGGCTTAAGATTTGGTGCAACCACCAATCTAGCATTTTTTGGATTTCTTTTCGTATTTATTGTCTTAAGTTTTTTCTCCTGCACTACTCATCCAAGACGAAGTCTTGGTACCCTTTTTTTTGGTTGTGTGTTTGCAAGTATCTCTTCACTTCCGGAGTAGCTCACGATAAAACGGGCTTAACTTTTTAAACAAGTGGACCCACAAAACTTGCTACCCACCGAATCGAAGCTCTCTCAGAGATCTACACTTCTTACTAGGGTTTACTCTAGTAACAAGCTGTTTTCATCGCCAAAGAAATGATGTTTATTACTCTTTCGGGGATGTCAAAGTTCATAAGTTCTTAGTTTTTGTTTAGCTTTTTATTTTTCATTTATTCCTTTTATTTATTTTCATTTCCTGCATTACTAATCCAAGGCGAAGTCTTGGAACCTTTTTCGTGTTTTTTGTGTGCAAGGTTTTCCTTTTCTTCTAAATGGCCCATCTCGAAGGATTTAGCACCGCCCGACCTCCATTTTACAATGGAGACGACTTTCAGTACTGGAAGGGTCGGATGGAATGCTTTCTAAAAACCCAAATCGAGATGCGGATCATAATCCAAATCAGGTTTACACTTCCTACTAATGAAGTTGGTGAATCATTGGATTACGATCAATGGACAAATGCCATGAAGTGCCAAGTGGAAGTCGACGCCAAGGCTATCCAAATTCAACAGTGTGGTTTGTCCAAAGAGGAACTCAACCATGTCGGCCCCTTCATCAGTGCGAAGGACAAATGGAATATGCTCGTAGAGCTACACGAAGGAACTGACGATGTAAAGGTATGCAAAAGAGATCTTTTATTTAATAAATTGTATAACATTGAGATGCGGGAACATGAGACGACAACCCAACTACACGCTCGCATACAAGACATCGTCAATAGCCTGCACTCCATTGGACAGAAGGTCAAAAACTGGCACCTTATAAGGTATGCTCTTAATGCTTTTCCAAGGACTACCTTGTGGGCATCCATGGTCGATGCCTACATGGTTTCTAAGGACATTTCTAAGATTAGATTAGATGAGTTATTTTCTAATTTCGAGTTACACAAACAAACAAACATGGCCTTGCCCGAGAAAGGAGTTGCCTTGCTTGCAGGTCAAAGAAGAAAGGGAAAGAGCAAGCCACCTCCCAAACAAGAAGATGGATCCGAACCCGAGGACGAATTTGAGTCTGAATCTGAAGAGGAGGTCGTGATAGTGAACATAGTGCAGAAAATAATTCGATAAGAAAGGCGGCAATCGAAGAACAAGAAGAGGGGGCAATTCAAACCAAAGAAAAAGGGAGCAAGGAAAGCTTTTCATGCAACTTGGGACAATGGAGAAGAAGGCGTCGGCGTAGCATTCATGGCAAGACCGGAAGAGTCTGAGACAGAATCCGAAGTTGAATCCAACTACAACTCTGACTTTGATCTCGAGGACTACTTTGAGAAGAGACTCAACGCTAGGCCGAAAGAGAAAGTAAAGGTTAGTTGTTATTTAATTAGTACGCTTTATCATACAATTAAAATGCTAAGTAGGAAATTAACTAAGTCAAAGTCTAGGGTTGAATCCTTGCTTGAGTAGGTTGAAACACTCAAGCAAGAAGCCACTCTAACCTCTTCGACTAGTCAAGTTTGAGAGGAGCACTCAACTCGAGTTGAAAAACTCGAAGAAGAGAACTCCCTCTTGAAAGGACAAGTCCAAGAGCTCGAGGCTCGGGTGGACAAGTTCTCAATGGGGTCCAAGAATCTTATCCGACTTTTTGGAACTCAGAGAGTTGTGTACAATAGAGCCGGACTTGGGTTTAGCTCAAAGACTACGAATATATCATATATGTCTATTGTAAATCGTAGTCATCAACGAGTCTAAGCTTGGGTCCCTAAAATTCTCTTAAATTCACATATAAGGACCAATAGGTATTGGATTCCTCAGGATCAAGTTCAATTTTTGGATAGACCATATTGTTTCGATGGTCCAGGGGAAGCTAATACCAAAAATAGTATACCCACAACCTTAGCGTCATGAACCTTTTTGTTTTATTTTATAGAATGGCTAGATAGGGCAAGTAGTTAGTCAACTCTTGACAATATAGTATCAGGATGCGGCAAGATGATAGTACGCTAGGAAAATGAAGTCCTGTGTATCCAAGTAAGATAAGGCGTATATAGCTCGGTGCACTCGACTAAGTGGAACTTGCTAAAGCTACCTCGCCATATCCTAAAATAGTTAGACCATGAAGTAATCTTAAGTAACTCAAGTAATCAATTTCTTGAAGTTGGCTTTGTCTAAGGAAGTGGTCATTTTTTGATCAAAGAAGGCCTCTGTGCCTTGCCATGACCTGGAAGCCAATTTCTTGAAAAGTTTACTTGATAAACTAAGGGTTAAATTCGAATAATACCCAAGGTTGACTAACTTCAAATCAAGATAAAACAATCTCACAAAACATATAAGGCTAACACATTCTGAGACACATAAAATGAGTGAGATGATTAAGGAATAATTATAAAATATACTTGACATAACTTTTTCAAAAAGCTACCTATTCTTTTAATTATTGTGCTTAAACGAATAATTATAATTTTCCAATACAAACTATACAACTCTCTAAGCCAAAGTTGAGCGCCCCCTAACTCTCTTATTTCTTTTATATTTGACTAAGGGGGAGAGCAAACTAATCCTAAGGGTTATATCACAACATCTTTAAAGTTTTCCTTGAAAATTCACTTATAAGTATTTTGGAAATTAAAAATGTTTCAAAAAAAACTTATTTTTGGTGTTGAGGGATAAACCTCGAACCAATTTAACCAAGTTAGAGACGCATGCTTGGACTTAATTTTTTATGCATGCGTTACTATTATGTTTTTCAAACCCCTTATTTTTTATAAAAAAACCCCGACCTTATTTTTGATTAATGGAAAAAGGGGGAGAAGAGCATAAGTTAAGGGGGAGTACCACAAAAATTTAAATTTAAATAATTAAAGTATTTCATTCAAAACTCGCCTAGGGGTAAGGCGGAGTTCTTTAAAGTGAGTTATGTCTTATGCTTTAAATTTCCCTTATCTTTGCGTCGATTTGCCATAGATCAAAAAGGGAGAGATTATTGGTGCAGGGGCACCAGATAATTGAACCTATGTTTTGATTATGGCAAAGACACAAAGTTAAGCTTATATTCTTATCTCATGAGCTGAATCAAGTGTGCAGGGATGTTAAGTTAAGCTGAAGGTCAGCGACACCTGAAGGTTCTCTTTTTGAGAAACCGTGGTGGTTGGGTGACACCGGGAGGACTTCGGAGGGAGCCGAAGAAATCAGGTGGAGACCGAAAGCAAAGCTATATAGGTAAAACTTAAGGTAAGCTCGTGTGTGTGAGAGAATGCAAGGTTGAGTCCTCCGTACGAGGACGTCCTTAGGCGATGATTCAACCAAGACTTCCTGTGGAAGGTCTAAGTCGAGATTGGACGGTAAGTAGCTGTCAAAATCACTTGTATTACTTGAATTATCGAGCTAACTTTTCATTGCAGCTAGAAACCATAGCAATAGTCGACTGATGGTTTGTATCAGTCGACTGCTAGGGTTGAACAGTCGACTGATGTTCAAATTCCAGCCTCGAGGAGAATCAAACCTCATCCCTTTATCTTAGGGTGAAGTGGCCTTTGGTGATTAAACTTGATCTCAACGTTTAGGGTTCTCAAAGGCTATAAAAGGAGTGTTCTTCACCATTTTCATGATCTCCAAGCTTCTAAAGTGTTCTAACAACGCCGCTCTTCTACGACGATCCTACGACAACGAAGTGCTACCACAACACCGACAATAAGATCTCAAACCCTACTTCATTAGTCGTCAGTATAAGTTTATTCTAAATCGTCGCTTTCAATTCTTGTATTTACTTCTTTCTCGGAGCTTTTCATTGTAACAAGGAGAGGGGGAATGTCCGTCTGCCTCGATCTTTTTCATTTTTGTATCCGTTGTCTCCTACCTCCAACAAGGAGGAGATTATTTTAGTGAATTGCCATTCGTGTGCGATATTGGATCGCTAGGGTCTTGGACTAGCAGCCGGTAGGCTGTGAACCAACTAAAAACAAACTCGTGTCATTTTATTTTCACTGTGCATTTCTCTTTTACTTGTTTTATACTCGACGAATGAAAAGTTTTCACGTGCGCTATTCACCCCTCCCCCCCCCTCTCTAGCGCTCATTTTGATCCAACAGATCCATCAATAGTCCAAGATGAGTTTTAGTTCATCTAGATGTAAGAACTAAGCACCATAAACTTAACTCATTTTCCTAACATCTCAAATGTATCTAGGGCGTATCAATACACACACATGTCAATGTAATATGAGATGTGGGGTTTTATTTTTTTTAATCTATGATCTCATGCATTTTTCTAGGCAACTCTATTTGATTCCCTTATACATGAGACATCAAATCATGCTATTGTCCTTAAATCAATTTTAATTAATCCTAAATGCATGAATGATGATTATGACATACAAGATAGCATAAATGAATCATGTGCCAATAATCATGATGTCATGGCATAAAATATAAACCTAAATATACATAACATAAAAATTGAACCTAAGCATTATCATGACATTTAAAATGATAATATGAGCATGATGTCATGACATGACAAGGCAAAATAAGCATGGAAATTTTACAATATTAAGGTATAAAAATACCAAAAGTTTAAACCTAATTTACATTTCCTAGGGTTAAACATAAATTTTTCCATAATGGCCAATTTCCCAAGTGTACCAAAAACTCAAAATGACACACTATGACCTCTAAACATAACTCGTGTCAATTTGATCATTTTTTTCTAACTTCTTAATTGGTACATCCTAACATCCTTTAAGATATGAAATTAAAAATTATTTCCAAAGTATCCCATACATTTGGAAATGACCTAAAGTGTCAACTCTACCATGGTTAGGTTAACTACCCATCCACTTAGGGTTGACACACCCTAACCCATTTAGCGTGAAGGGATCAGGCTCCTAGGAACCCAATACCTATTGGAGCTCCTTGGGTTAACTAGATACTCCCTAACGATATCCTCCATTAGTACATTCCTAATGACCCTTTTTGGTTTGTAAGCCTTGGTCAATTGGGTCTTGCCTAGGTCAACTCTAGGGATAACTTCCCTTGTGACCTTCTTAGTGGCTTTTCTAGATTTCAAGGAATCCTTGGCCACTAGGCACACATCATGGTTAACCTTAGGGATGAGTTCCCTTGTAACCTTGGTTTACCTAGACCTAGATTTAGTTCCATAGTCAAATGGAAGATTGTGGTAGGTCTCTTTGGGCTTAGGTTTGTGGCCCAAACCTTTCTTGGCCCTAGATGGTTCTTGTCTCCGAGGCCCTAATAATTGATCATTTGACCTTTGAATTTGATTTTGCATCTTCCTAAGGGTCTTCTATAATTTCTCAAGCCTTGACCTCAAGACTTGGTTCTCTAACTCTAATTTCCTAATTTTTGATTTTTCATTAACCTTTTGGGATGATTCTTTCTCTTAGGCATATGCCTACCCTTCTTAGTGGTAATGCCTAAATGATTCTCTACCTTACTAATGGCTTCCTTAGGAAGAATTTTTCTTCGGTTATTGGTTCTAAATTTATCCTTAACCCTAACATCGAAAAAATTGACACCTAAGCAATAAGATCTATTTCTATCATGCTCCTTATGATTATACACAATTGCAAGTGAATTAAAAACTTGTTTTTTAACATTAATATTTGAAGGTGCATTACTAATATATACCTTAGGGTTTGCTTTTGAAGCTCCCCCTACATGTGATGCTCCTCCTTTGCACTTACTAGGTTATCTTCCCTTAGGGCATTTGCTTCTATAGTGACCATGTTTTTGGCATTTGAAGCACACCATGTGCTCCTTGCTCTTAATTATTGGGGCTTCGGCATCCTTTGACTTGTCCTTGACTTTTGGTACTAGTTGAAACTTCTTGACTCGTTTTGAAAACTTTTTCTTGTAGTGTCCATTTTCCTACACTCAAAGCATACAATATGATTTTTATTTTTAATTAAAATGCTTGAGTTATCAAGGTCGGTGGTAGGACCCGGAGTTGGTTCTACATCTCTTCCGGAGGTAGATGGTTCTTCTTGCTCTTGTTCTTGCTCCGAGATGGAAGACCTAATCTCCTCGCCCTCAATCCTAGAGGTGGAGGCTTCCTCTAATTCTTCCACCTCTTCCTTAGATGTTGATTGTCTTTCAACCTCCAATTCTTCAAGCTCTCGGGATGAAGATGATGTGCTTTCTTCTTGAGCTTGGGAGAATGAGCCCTCCCCTTCTTCTTTTTCTTGTGCCTGTTTGGAATTTTTGTGGAACTTGACCAACTCCTTAGCATCCCTATTGTAGGATTGAAAAGTGCTAGAGGGTGGGGGGGGGTGAATAGCACGCGTAATAACAACTTTCTTTTCGTACGATTCGATTAAGACAAATTGTAGCACAATGGAAAAGTAAAAAAAATGAAGATATTTTACTTGGTTCACAACCTAACGGTTGCTAATCCAAGGCCCTTGCGATCCTAGATGGCATACGGAGGGCAAAGCACTAACTAAGTCTCCTCCTCGTTGGAGGAAGAAGACAACAATTACAAACCAAAGAAAACTCGAGGTAGAGGTACAATCCCACCTCTCCACGTTACGATCAAAAGCTTGATAAAGACAACATTAATACAATGAAGTGAAATGACAATAACTAAACTATACCAACAACTAATTGAGGTTTAGGTTGAGGTCGTGTCGTCGGCATCGCGGCAGCGTTTCAGCGTCGTAGCATTGTTGTAGAGATGCGTTGTTGCGGGAGCATTTCGGAAGCTTTCTTGATGACCTAAAGGGGTCATTGTTGGGATGTATATTGAAAAGTCTATCTTTTGTATGAACATCTTTATTTTGAAATAAGAATCACATGATCATTATTTGCATATTTATGGTTATGCATATTGTCTAATAAATTACATTGTAGATAACATGGTGTGTAGTATCACACGGGAGATCATGTTATCAGTTCCTTATAAAGTATAAGTAAAGGCTCACAACCGAGATAGTTATGGACAAACCATTGGAATGGTTGTAGTGTGATTTGGTATTGGTTTGTCTTGACCATAGAATTACACTAGTACACTTTGTGTGTATTGAGCAGGACCGACTTAGAGGTGATTCGATTTATTGCTGACTACATAATCAAATCGGACATCAGATATTATGTTGTACATGCTCTTAATCCTAATATAATAACGGGAACATATACTTAGTATTCATTTCTTTGATTTACCAATGAGCGAGATTTATAGAGTAAATCGATAGGCTCGGTAAATTGGAAAATGGTATTATTTATATGGTGTGTTGTTGATTATAGGAGGAAACCGTGTCCTATATATTAGGATGATGATGTCCCCTTGAGGAGCTAATAAGGTTCATCATGTAAACCCTGTAGGTGGACTTAGTGTGGCATGATGATAAGGTTGAGTGGTACTACTCATGGAGTTAGATGTTGATTAATTAATTATCAGTAAATTAATTAATTGACGGACATTCGAGATCTTAAACACGGAGAGATAAATGTACAAATAATATATGGAACCTATAATAACTTATGGGGGTTGGTGAGGTAGATCAATGATAATCCTTTAGTGGAATGGATTATCATTAATGGATCGGACTTTATGTGGGCTTGATCCATTGGGTGGCCAAGAACCAACTCCTCCTCATGGTCCCTATTGTAGCCTATTAAAACCTCATGGAGCCTAGATTCGATGGTGGAAAATAAAACTCTAGATCAGACAGTGGAGATTAAATCTCTAGATCTGACGATTAAGATTAAATCTCTAGATCTGACGGTTGAGATTAAATCCCTAGAACCGACGGTAGAGATTAAAAGAAGGCTTAGGCCTAGTTCTATAAAAGGAGGCATAAGGGTGGGCAGTAAGAGCATTGAAGAGAGATTAGGGTTTTTGTTTCTTTTGGCTTGGGCAGCAAGAAACAAAAGGGAGGCTAGGGTTTTGGAGGAGGCTTGGGCGGCAACACTTTTTGAAGTTTTTTTTCTCCTTCCTAGGGTTTTGGCTGGTGCCCCTTTCCTTCTCTCAACCTTGGCCAGCGCCCAACCTCTTCTTCCTCTTCTCCTTGGCCGGTGGAAACAAGGGTGAGGGTGATTCCTTGGAGCTCTTGGTCGGCACCCACTTCCTCCTCTATTCCTTGGTCGGCGGCATCATCAAGTCTCTTGACTTGGTGGCCGGTCTTAGATAGGGAAGAGTTTTGTTTTATTCTTCCTTTTGTTTGGAGTGAGCAAAGAAAGGAAGTAGGTGATCTAGGAAGCTTCGACTTTTGGATGATTGTTGCCCACATGACATCCAAAACGTGGAAGACATACAATAGAAGATCGAGAGGTATAATACTTATTTATATTCTTTTGTATTATGTCTATAATTGTTTTTCAATTATATGCATGTTGTATGTTTTTTTATGTGGCTAATTTACTTGGACCCCGAATACAAATGTAAAAACTGGCGATCCGTACATCGTCTATTCCGCAGCTATTCGAATAATAGAAGTTGGTCGCTTGAACAACAAATTTATTTAAGTGACTACTCTAATTGAATAGCTAGCATGACGATGGAACAGTTGCTTGGGTAATCCCTCTATCTCAAAGATTATTTTTTTTTTAATCCGGGGACGTAGACGGAATCGCCATGAACAAGTGACCGAGTTGAAGTGGGAAGCGAAGTTTCCCCACCTTCAGTCAAACCCCCCTTCTTTTATAGCCTTGGAAGCCACTCAACATTCAAATCTAGCTAAGGGTCAAAGATCCTCATCTCTCCAAGATAAGTGGAGCTTATCTTGACTTTCCTCGAGGTGGGCAGTTTGAATGGCAGTCGACTGATGGCCTTCATCAGTCGACTGATGCTAGTAGCAGTTGACTGCTAATAGCCAATAGTCGACTGCCAGCTTCTTTACTCAACTGCAACAGAGAGTTAGTCCAAAACATAAAAGTAAAGGTAAATTCGACGACCACATACTATCCGATCTCGACCTAGACCTTCAACTAGAAGTCTTAGTCGGATAGCCGCCTAAGGACGTCCCTGTACGGTGGACCCGACCTCACCTTTATACACAATCGAGATTACCTTTGATCCTTTGTGACTTGTAGCTTAGCTTTTGGTCTTCACCAGGGTTCTTCAGCTCCCTCCGAAGTTCTCCCGGTGTCGCCCGACCACAATGGTTTCTCAACTCAAGATTCTCCATGTGTCAGCGACCTTCAGCTCAACTTAATCATTTCTGCACACTTAACAGAACATGTGAGATAACGATATTACCTTAACTTTGGGCCTTTTCCATAATCAAAACCTCAGTTTGATTATCTGGTGTCGCTGCACCAACAATCTCCCCCTTTTTGATCAATGGCAAACCGACACAAAGTTAAGGGAAAATTAAAGCATAAAGTACATTAAGTAAATGAAATGATTAGATCCAATTAGAATGGACATGAAAGAAGTATGAATTCATATTTTAGTAAGTTAGTATGAATAACTTAGTAAGTTTAGCATGTGTAAGAGTATGAATAAAACACATTTCCAAGTCCTCCCCCTTGAGGTAACCTCCCCCTTGACCATAGGTGAGTACTTGAAAAAGGATCTTAGCTCTCCCCCTTAACATTTCCTACAAGTTAAGTGATCAAGATTACTTAACATTGGCCTAAACGTTTAAGTTAAGTTTAAGTTAAGTTATTGAAAAATAATTTTTGATCCCTTAACTTTGGCCTTTTTCTCCCCCTTTTGCCATAAATCGAAAAGAGTGGGGATTTCTATAAAAAAATAGAAAAATTGGTTTTGTAAGTCCAAGCATGTTTCTCTTAGATTTTGAAAATAATAGTTTAAACATAATCTCATCTAATAGTATGTTCAACTCTTTTTGACTTAATTGATATAGAATGATCAATAAGTCATGATTAGAGTTGGTTTATTTAAGTAATTATACTCCATAGTTCATGTTAATGCACTAGATCTACATCTGGAACAAGGAGTAAGGACCTAACATCTCACGTCCATCTACGTGTCTCAGTACCCAAACACATTAGTCCTATGTGTTGTGAGATGTGTTGGCTCCTTAAATCTATAGGTGCATGCTTTCTAAGGTAAACCCTAAGCTAATTCCATTTAGCATGAAAAGTAAAATTAGAGTATACAAGAAAAATATAAGTTTTGAGTTTTACTCTATTACACACATACCTAATTTGCGTTAAGCAGACTAAACTCTTCTTCGGGTAAGGGTTTGGTAAACAGGTCTGCTAGGTTCGATTTGGACTCCACGTATTTGAGTTGTACTATCCAATTTGCTACATGTTCTTGAATGAAGTAGTGTTTGACCTCTATATGTTTGGTTCTAGAATGAAAAATTGGGTTCTTGGTTAAATTAAGAGAACTAATGTTGTCGATGTAAATTTTAGTGTTGTTAAAGTTTAGTTTAAAGTCTTGGAGAGTGTGCTTCATCCAAAGGAGCTGAGCTACACACTCAACCATCGAGACATATTCAGCTTCGATGGTAGATAAGGTTGTTGGATTGTAAAAGCGTCGCTAGAAGGTGAAGGGGTGAATAGCGAGCGTGAAATCTGTTGGATCGAAAGTGTCGCTAGAGGGGGGGGGGGTGAATAGCGATACGGTGTCGTTAAAAACTTTTGCAATAAGTAAAAAGCAAGTAGAGAATGCACAGCGGAAATATAAAGTAGACAAGATATTTTTACGTGGTTCACAATCTTTCGATTGCTAATCCACGGCCCTAGTGATCCTTGATCACGTACGGAGGGCAATTCACTAAAACCACTCCTCCTCGTTGGAGGTAGGAGCAACGATTACAAAAAGAAATCAAGGCAAAGGGACACTCCCCCTTTCCTTGTTACGATTAAAGCACAAAGACAATTTAAAGAAGTAGAACTTAAATAAATATACCGACAACTCTTATAAGTAGAAGGTCGGCGCCGTCGTAGCAAATGTGAGTAGTAGTAGCGGCGTTACGACGGCGTGTTGAGAGCTCTTGATTTCTTGTCTTTGCTTGGAGTGAACATGTCTATTTATGGATATTGATCTATGAATTTAGACATAGGTAGTGTCCAAGGTGAGGTTCTTATCCCAACTCAAGGATGAGGTGTTTCATCCAACCACCTTGTGCCACCTCCAACCTTCTTGTGCGCCAACTCAAGGATGAGGTGTTTCATCCAACCACCTTGTGCCACCTCCAACCTCCTTGGGCGCCAACTTAAGGATGAGGTGTTTCATCCAACCACCTTGTGCCACCTCCAACCTCCTTGGGCGCCAACTTGAGGAGCCATTCAACTTGTGCCACATCATGGGAGCCAACCATCTTGTGCCAACTCACCTTATTTTGGGCGTCCACCACAAGGAAGCTTGGTGATGGTTTGGATGTCCACCTTGATGCCACATCACCCTTTGTACCAAAACACGAGTCAAGTCCAAATTCACCCCCTTGAAATTCGAGCTCTTCTCGAGGCTGGAACTTGACTAGCAGTTGACTGTAGTCAAAGGGTTTTGGACTGCAGTACAAGTTAGCTTAAAATATAAAGTACGATGGTTCTAACCATCTGATCTCGACCTAGACCTTCCATTGGAGGTATTGGGTCGGATCTACGCTTAACGACCTTGCTTCGCTTTCACACGAGCTTACCTTGTAGCCTCGCTTCCGGTCTTCACCCGAGTACCTCGGCTTCCTCCGAAGTCCCTCTGGCGTTGCCCGACCACCTCGGTTCCCACCGGGTGTCGCAGACCTTCCGCTCAACTTTAGCATTTCTGCACACTTAATTGAGCTCGTAAGATAACAAATATACCCTTAACTATTGAGCCTTTTGCCATAATCAAAATACCGGTTCGACTTTGGTGCCAACTGCACCAACAATCTCCCCCTTTTTGATTCATGGCAAACCGACACAAAAGTTAAGGAAAAATTAAGCATAACAGTAAGCTAGCATAATGATTAAGCATGAATGAGCTAGCATAAAGATTAAATATGAATGAGCTATCATAATGATTAAATATGAATGAGCTAGCATAAAGATTAAATATGAATGAGCTAGCATAAAGATTAAATATGAGTGAGAAAAATTATTGTTTCAAGTTCTCCCCTTTGAGGTAACCTCCCCCTTGACCGAAGGTGAGTTCTTGAAAAATAATTTTTACTCCCCCTTAATAGTTGCTTAAGTAAACGGAATTACTTAATATAAAAGGTAATAATTTTGTTTACTTTCTTCCTTACTTTTGTGACTTTCTCCCCCTTTTGCCTTAACTCAAAAAGTTTGTAAATATATTTTAGGGTTTGTAAGTCCAAGCAAGTTCCCAATATAAATATATATATATATATATTTTTTTAAATAATAATAAGCTTGAAAATATGTTCATCTAAAATGTACAACTCCGGTTGGACTTGATTGATATAGAATGATCAATAAGTCTTGAAGGAGTTGATTATTTAAATAATTATACTCCATGGTTCATGTCGATGCCTTGAATCTACATACGGAACGAGTAAGGTCCTAACATCTCACGCCCGTCATTGGCTAAGTACACAAACACATTAGTCCTATGTGTTGTGAGATGTTGGCTCCTTAAATCTATAGGTATATGATTTCTAAGGTAAGACTTAGGCTAATTTCATAAAAGAAGCAAAAGTAGAGTACATATATAGAAAAATTTAAATCCTACTCTATTACGCACATACCTAACTTTCGTCTTAATAAACTAAATTCGGCTTCGGGTAGTGGTTTGGTGAAGATGTCCGCTAGGTTTGATTTGGACTCAAAATACTCTAGTTGTATAGTTCCATTAGTTACATGTTCCCTAATGAAGTGGTGTTTAACTTCTATATGTTTTGTCCTAGAATGACATATTGGATTTTTAGTTAAGTTAATTGAACTAATGTTATCTATGTAGGTTTTAATGTTGTTAAAGATTAAGCTAAAGTCTTGGAGAGTGTGCTTCATCCACAGGAGCTGAGAGACACACTCACCCATCGCTTCCTACTGCACCAACTCACTAGACTCGAGCCGAGGATTTGACAACAACCACTCGTGCTCTTTCTATCGAGTTTACTACCGGCATAGTCGGAGTCGGAGTAGCCGATTAGATTAAACTCGGTAGATCTAGGGTACCAAATACCTACGTTTAGCGTGCCCTTTAGATATCTAAGGATACGCTTGACTAGGGTTAGGTGAGACTCCTTGGCACAGGTTTGTAACCTTGCACACATACTTACCGCGAATAAAATGTCGGGTCGGCTCGCGGTTAAGTATAGGAGACTTCCTATTGCGCTCCTATAGTATTTTAGGTCAACGGGTTTTCCTTCTACATCTTCGTTTATATTAACATTAGTTGCCATAGGTGTATTGATTATTTTAGCATCTTGCATTCCAAATCGATTTATTAAGTCCTTAGTATATTTTTGTTGATGTAAATATATTCCATCTTTAGTTTGTTTAATTTGTAAACCTAAGAAGAAACTTAACTCTCCTACTAAATTCATTTCAAATTCACTTTCCATAAGTGAGATGAATTCGCTTAGCGAGGATCGAGTTGGTAGTTCCAAAAATTATATCATCTACATAGATTTGGGCTATAAAGATTTCTTTTCCTACGGTTTTACGAATAAGGTTGGGTCGACTAAACCTTGGTTGAATCCTTTGGACTTAAGATAGATCGAAAGCCTTCGTACCAAGCTCTTGGGGCTTGTTTGAGTTCATATAGGGCTTTCTTAAGTCTAAGGACATGGTCGGTTTATCTAGATTTTGAATCCGGAGGTTGGTAGCGTAAACTTCTTCCTTAATGTATCCATTCAAAAATGCTGACTTGACATCCATTTGAAACAATTTAAAACCTCGATGATATGCTAACAACATTCGGATGGACTCTAGTCCAAGCACGGGGCGAGGTCTCATCGTAATCTAAACCTTCGACTTGACTAAACCCTTTTGCGACTAACCTAGCTTTATTTCTAACTACTTCACCTTTATCATCAAGTTTATTTCGAAATACCCACCTTGTTCCAATAATTGATTTTTCTTTAGGTGGTGGTACTAATTCCCAGACTTCATTTCTAGTGAATTGAGCTAGCTCTTCTTGCATAGCAATAATCCAGTCGGGATCAAGAAGTGCTTGTTCAATAGTTTTGGGTTCGATTTTGGAAATTAACGAGATTTGACTAAGGTTTCGATATGAAGCTCTAGTTCGAACCCCTAAATTTGGATCACCTATAACTTGATTGATAGGATGATTTGTTTGAGTCTTAGTGTGACTCGGGGTAGGGTCATCTATCACTTGGTCGATAGTATGACTTGGGTGAGTTCTAGTTTGACTTGGGTTAGAGTCATCTATCACTTGGTCGATAGGATGACTTGGGTTAGGACGAGATTCAAGTTCAAGATCAGAGTCGGGTTCGCTATAAGTTGATTTGCTAGTTGGTTTTGTTAAGGATTGAACGGGTTCGTGTCCTTCGTCGAAAACTATATTAATGGTTTCTTCGACTCTAAGAGTGTCGTGATTGTATACCCTATAAGCTCTACTGGTGGTTGAGTATCCTAGAAAGGTTCCAGTAGAGGTTTTGGATTTGAATTTCCCTAGGTAATCCTTAGTGTTTAAGATATGTACCTTGCATCCAAATACCCTAAAGTACTTGATGTTCGGTATTTTATCGTGATAAATCTCGTACGAGGTCTTTTGGTGCCTCTTTACCATAAGGATCCTATTTTTGACATAGCAAGCGTACTAACGGCCTCTGCCCAAAAATCTATCGGGTAGGTTATACTCGTTTAACATTGTCCTAGCGGCTTCTTGTAGGGTTCTATTTTTCCGTTCGACCAACCCATTTTGTTGTGGGTTCTAGGACATGAAAACTCATGGTGGTATCCGTTTAGGTTACAAATGTAAACACCTGTGGTTTCGAATTCACCACCATGATCGCTTCTAAGTCTTTTAATCTTAAGGTTCTTTTGATTTTCGATTAACCTACAAAGATTGATTAGTTGGTCTAGGGTATCATTTTTATGTTTGATAAACCTAACCCAAGTAAATCTAGAATAGTCGCCAATTATGACTAAGCAAAATTGACTACCATTGAGTGACTTAGCTCCATGTGAATCAAATAGATCCATGTGTAGGAGCTCAAGAACACTTTTGGTTCGTTCTTGATTAGTTAATTGATGTTGTGTCCTAGATTGTTTACCTTGTTGACAAGCATTACATATTTTATTATCCAAGTTGTTTAGTTTAGGCAAACCTATAACCAAGCCACTCGACTCATCTTGTGGACGAGTCTTGGAGTGCAGTGTCCGAGTCTTGGTGCCATAACCAAGATTCCTCTTCTTTGTGTCATAAGACACTTGGTTGAGGAGTTGGGTAAATTTATTGTGTAGATGTTGCTACTCCTAGTTCCTTTAAGTATTATTTTAGATGTTGCATTTATTTTGATTACGCATTCATTTTCTAGAAATATGACCTTATAATTGTTATCACACAATTGGCTTACACTAAGTAAATTATATTGAAAGTTTTCTACTAATAAGACATTTTGAATTGTAAAGTTAGAGTTGAGCTCAATATCACCGATCCGATGATTTTGAGCTTGCCGTTATTTCGAAGGCTACCGATCCTTGTCGTTTGAATCGTAACCGAAAATTTGAGTTGATCCCGGTCATGTGTGGGAGCCTTTGTCAACATCCGGTGATCCTACACATAAGGTAGTTGGATCGGATATTGGAATTACTAAAGGGTTGTTTGTAAGTTTTTAAACCTAAATCATCTCACCAATATCTACATGATCAAAACATGTTATTCCTATGTGTTATTGTGAGATGACTTTCAATTTTACTTGATTAATTTTAATGAATTTAAATTAACCAACATTAGGTTAGAGATTTAGTCTAAGCTCATCAAGTAATCTTTTCAAGAGATTAGCTTCGGTCGTGGCGAGGCCGAGGCCTTCTTTGATCGGAACAACGACCACTTCCTTAGACAAAGCTAATTTCAAGAAATTGATAACTCGACTTACTTGAGACTACGTCTTGGTCTAACTAGTTATTTTTGAAAAGAGGCTCCCGAGGCTCAATCTTTTAAATAGGATTTTAGTTGGTTTATTTTTGAAAAGAGGCTCCCGAGGCTCAATCTTTTAAGGATTTTAGTTGGTTATGAGTCCTATCTAACCATTCTAAAAATAAAGGAAAAACTAAGCATGCAATTTCTAAGACTTAACAAAAATACATTTTGTATTGGCTCCCCTGGACCATTGAATCAGTGGGTCTATTCACATAGTGAATTTGGTCCATGGGAACCCAATACATGTTAGATCCTAAAGTTGAAATCAAAGTGGTCTTAGGGACCCATGCTTGGACATTTTTCTTATGTTGGTTTACTATAGACATATATGACTTATTGGTTGTATTTGAGTTAAACCCAGTCAGCCTTGTTGTACCACGGCCCTTTGTGATCCAAGTAAGAGGTCAAGTCCTTGGATCCCAAAGTGAACCTTTCAACGTGTTCCTAAGGTCTTGACTTGTGTTTTCAAGCGAGTTCTCAACTTCAAGCTTTTCAACAGGTTGAGTCCTCCTCTTGAATCTGAGTAGTCGAAGAGGTTAGGAGACCTCATGTTTGAGAAGGTTAACCTCCTCAATTAGGGTCTCGACCTTGGACTCGGACTTAGCTAGTTTCTTATTTAAAAATTTAATTGCACCATACAAAGTATTAAGTAACGACCGACTTACCCTTAATGATTCTTTTGAACGGATACGGATCCGTGGCTTGTCTTGAATGGAAGCTCATCGCCGGATTCGGACTCGGACTCTTCTTGGTTTGAGTCGTGCTCGATCGGCTTGGCCATTAGAGCTTGGATATCGTCTTCTTCCTCGACAACTCCTCCCAAGTAGCGTTTAGCGCTTTCTTGGTCTTTGATGCGTTATTCTTTAGCTTTGGGCACTCGGACTTGATGTGGCCGAACACATTGCACTCATAGCATCTAAAATTAGAAGTATTTGAATTAGGTTTAGGCTTACCTTGAGTTGTTGGTCGTTTTCGTCTCTTGATCATCTTCGAACTAGATTGACTAGTTCGGATTCTATTCAGTCTACTTCCGATTCGGACTTGTCTTCTTCCTTGGGGTGGCTTGCTTGCGGGCTTCTTCTTCTTGGAACACAGCTAACGCAATACTCTTCTCGGCAGGACCACATTAGTTTGCTCATGTAATTCAAGTTCGAAAACAATTCGTCTAACCTAATTTTAGAAAGGTCCTTGGAGACCTTGTAGGCATCGACCATGGATGCCCACAAGGTGGTCCTAGGAAGCGAGTTAAGAGAATACGATAAGGTCGCGATTCTCGACCTTTTGTCGATGGCATGGAGTTGGTTGACGATGTTTTGGATACGAGCATGTAGTTGAGTTGCGGTCTCATTTTCCTGCATTTTCAAGTTATACAATTTATTTAAAAGTAAATCTCTTTTACATACCTTCGTGTCGTCGGTGCCTTCGTGTAGTTCCACTAGCTTGGTCCATAAGTCCTTTGCACTAATGAAGGGGCCGACGCGGTTGAGCTCTTCCTTGGACAACCCACATTGCAAGATTTGAGTTGCCTTGGCATCGGCTTCTACTTGCTTTTTCATGGAATTTGACCATTGATCGTAACCCAAAGATTCACCATCTTCATTAATAGGAAGTGTGAAACCGGTTTGGATTACGATCCACATCTCGATTTGGGTTTTAAGAAAGCATTCCATCCGACCCTTCCAATAACGAAAGTCATTACCATTGTAAAACGGTGGGCGGTGCTAAACCCTTGAGATGGGCCATTTAAAAACAAGAAGAAAGAGCGAAAAGAATCTTGCAAAACACACACGAAAGAATATTCCAAGACTTTCGTCTTGGATTAGTAGTCTTGAGAAGTAAAAAGATATATAAAATGTAACTTGCAAAAGAAATAAACAATCAAATGCGAATGTCGTTGAAGTTCCGGAGGAGGATAACCTTACTCGGGATCTAACGAAGGACAACCTTATCCGGATCCTAAAGCCTCTAATGCAATTCTATATGTAGGAGAAGATAAGCAAGTGAAATAATTATACGAAAACAGAAATAAATAAATAAAAAATCTGTAAAAAAAGAAAAACAAAGCTAGATTGGTGGTTTCACCGAATCTTAGCGCCCCCGGCTCTGATACCAATTGTTGGATCGAAAGTGTCGCTAGAGGGGGGGGTGAATAGCGATACGGTGTCGTTAAAAACTTTTGCAATAAGTAAAAAGCAAGTAGAGAATGCACAGCGGAAATATAAAGTAGACAAGATATTTTTCGTGGTTCACAATCTTTCGATTGCTAATCCACGGCCTAGTGATCCTTGATCACGTCACGGAGGGCAATTCACTAAAACCACTCCTCCTCGTTGGAGGTAGAACCGATTACAAAAGAAATCAAGGCAAAGGACACTCCCCTTTCCTTGTTACGATTAAAGCACAAAGACAATTTAAAGAAGTAGAACTTAAATAAATATACCGACAACTCTTATAAGTAGAAGATGTAGCTTTCGTTGTCGTGACGCCGTCGTAGCAAATGTGAGTAGTAGTAGCGGCGTTACGGCCAGCGTGTTGAGAGCTCTTGAGGTCTTGTCTTTGCTTGGAGTGAACATGTCTATTTATGGATATTGATCTTTGAATTTAGACATAGGTCGTGTCCAAGGTGAGGTTCTTATCCCAACTCAAGGATGAGGTGTTTCATCCAACCACCTTGTGCCACCTCCAACCTTCTTGTGCGCCAACTCAAGGATGAGGTGTTTCATCCAACCACCTTGTGCCACCTCCAACCTCCTTGGGCGCCAACTTAAGGATGAGGTGTTTCATCCAACCACCTTGTGCCACCTCCAACCTCCTTGGGCGCCAACTTGAGGAGCCATTCAACTTGTGCCACATCATGGGAGCCAACCATCTTGTGCCAACTCACCTTATTTTGGGCGTCCACCACAAGGAAGCTTGGTGATGGTTTGGATGTCCACCTTGATGCCACATCACCCTTTGTACCAAAACACGAGTCAAGTCCAAATTCACCCCCTTGAAATTCGAGCTCTTCTCGAGGCTGGAACTTGACTAGCAGTTGACTGTAGTCAAAGGGTTTTGGACTGCAGTACAAGTTAGCTTAAAATATAAAGTACGATGGTTCTAACCATCTGATCTCGACCTAGACCTTCCATTGGAGGTATTGGGTCGGATCTACACTTAACGACCTTGCTTCGCTTTCACACGAGCTTACCTTGTAGCCTCGCTTCCGGTCTTCACCCGAGTACCTCGGCTTCCTCCGAAGTCCCTCTGGCGTTGCCCGACCACCTCGGTTCCCACCGGGTGTCGCAGACCTTCCGCTCAACTTTAGCATTTCTGCACACTTAATTGAGCTCGTAAGATAACAAATATACCCTTAACTATTGAGCCTTTTGCCATAATCAAAATACCGGTTCGACTTTGGTGCCCACTGCACCAACAAAATCTTCATTTCTTTTTGTTCATTTGATTAAGAATATGAGTAATGCAGAGGAAAAATAAATATGACAAATTTATTTTTACTTGGTTTACAACCCAGCGGTTGCTACTCCAAGGCCCCACAATCCTTGACCACGTACCAAGGGACAATCCACTATATATTCTCCTTCTCGTTGGAGGTAGGAGACAATGATCACAAAAATCGAGAGACAAAAACTCGAGGATAAGGCAACAAGCCTTCCTTACCTCGTTACGATAAAAACTCCGATTAAAAATTAAATAAACTAATACTACAAACGAAAAAGAATTTGAAATGAAGAGATTGTTGTCGGCGTGTTGGCATCGTTGAAGACTAGCATTTTTGGAGCACTTGACAGCAAAGAATTTATGATCTTTGGGTTCGAGTCCTCCCCTCCTTTTATAGACTCGTGCCATGGAATTAGTCTGGATCCAGATCCTCAATTTGTGGAACATTTCACGAGGTGGCACCTTATCTTATCGCGAAGTGGCGGCGTCAAACGTTATCCTTTTTGACCAAGCGCACAGAGTTGATTCGTCGCCATCAATCGACTGATGCCCTTCATCGATCGATATCGACGATCGTCAATAGCCGTGATCCAGCCTAGCCTCATCCCTACAGTAAGAGGTTAGCATGGAATATGGTAAATATGACGATTCCTTACCATCCGATCTAGACCTAGATCTTCCACTGGAAGTCTTAGTCAGATCACCGCCTACAGTCGTCCCTGTACAGAGGACACAACCTTACCATCTCTCTTCACACTCGTGCTTACCTCTGGTCCTTTATGACCTGTCACTTTTCTTCCGGTCTTTACCTGTATTCTTTGACTCCCACGAAGTTCTTCCAGTGTCGCCCGACCACCACGGTTTCCTGACTTGGGATTCTCCAGGTGTCGCTGACCTTCAGTTTAGATTAATCATTTTCTGCACACTTAATTCAGCTCATGAGATAACAATATGACCTTAACTTTGGATCTTTTCCATAATCAAAACCTAGGTTCGATTATCTGGTGCCCCTTCACCAACAAAGGCAACACAATGTTGCTTTCTACTACACTAGCTAACTAGACTCGAGCCAAGAATTTGGCAACACCTACTTGTGCTCTTTCTATCGAGTTTACTACTGACATAATCCTAGTCGGAGTAGCAGATTAGTTCAAACTCACTAGATCTAGGGTACCAAATTCCTACATTTAGTGTACCCTTTAGGTATCTAAAAATACACTTGGCCAGCGTTAGGTGTGACTCCTTAGCACAAGATTGTAATCTTGCACACATACTCACTGCGAACAGTATATCGGGTCGACTCGCCGTTAAGTATAGGAGACTACCTATCACGCTCCTATAGTATTTTAAGTCTATTGGTTTTCCTTCTAAGTCCTCTCCTATATTAACATTTGTAGCAATTAGTGTATTAATTACCTTAGCATTTTGCATTCCAAATCTATTAATTAATTCTTTAGATTATTTATGTTGATGTAGGTAAATTCCTTCCTTAGTTTGTTTTATTTGTAAGCCTAGGAAAAATGTTTATTCTCCTACTAAGTTCATTTCGAATTCACTTTCCGTTAGTGAAATGAACTCATTTTGTAATATTGAATTGGTTGTTCCAAAGATTATATCATCTACGTATATTTGGGCAATGAAAATTTCTTTACCTATGGATTTTACAAAGAGAGTTGGGTCTACTAAGCCTTGACTAAACCCTTTAGATTTGAGATAAATGGAACGCCTTTCATACCAGCTCTAGGAGCTTGTTTTAGTTCATATAAGGCTTTTCTAAGCTTAAAAACATGGTTGGGTTTGTCTAAACTCTCAAACCTGGTGGTTGGCTAATGTAGACCTCTTCTTTAATGAATCCATTTAAAAATGCTGACTTCACATCCATTTGAAATAACTTAAATCCTCGATATGCAGCGTAGACCAGTAACATTCTAATCGATTCTAGTCTAGCTACAGGTGCATAAGTTTCACCATAGTCTAAGCCTTCTACTTGACTAAATCCTTTAGCAACGAATCTTGCCTTATTCCTAACTACTTCTCCTTATCATCGAGTTTGTTCCGGAATACCACCATGTTCCAATGATCGTTTTATCTTTAGGTGGGGGTACTAATTCCCAGACTTCACTCCTAGTGAATTGAGCTAGCTCTTCGTGCATAGCTATAATCCAATCGGGATCAAGAAGAGCTTGTTCAATTGTTTTGGGTTCAATTTTTGAGATTAATGAAATTTGACTTAGATTTCTATATGATGCTCTAGTTCAAACCCCTAGGTTGGGAACACCTATCACTTGATCAATAGGATGATTTGATTGCATCCTAGACTGACTTGGGTTAGGATTTGTACTAGACTCATTTTCATGATTAGATTCAGGTCTAATTTCAATTTGTTTATCCACTAGTTCTACTTCGGGTTTTGTAGGTTTACCTTCTTCGTCGAATACTACATTTATTGTTTTTCGATTTTTAGGGTTTCATGATTATAGACCCTATAGGCTTTACTTGTTGTTGAGTACACTAGGAATATTCCGGTGGTTGATTTAGAAGTGAATTTTTCTAATTAGTCTTTAGTATTTAATATGTGAACCCTACATCTGAAAACCCTAAAGTATTTTATGTTGGGTAATTTTTCATAATAGATTTCGTATGAGGTTTTAAGGTGTCTTTTGGCTAGTAGGATTCTATTTTTGACATAGCACACCGTACTAACGACTTCTGCCCAAAACCTATTAGGAAGGTTTTATTCATTTAACATGGTTCTAGTGGCTTCTTATAGGGTTCTATTCTTTTGCTCGACTAGACCATTTTGTTGTGGGGTTATAGGGCAGGAGAACTCATGGTCGTATCCGTTTAGGTTACAGAAGTCGGTGAACCTATGGTTTTCGAATTCACCACCATGATTGCTTCTAAGTCTCTTAACCTTATGATTCTTTTTGTTTTCTATTAATTTGCATAAGTTGGTGAGTTGATCTATGGTTTCAATTTTATATTTGAGAAACCTAACCTAGGCAAACCTAGAGTATTCATCAAATATGACTAAACAAAATTGACTCCCACTTAGTGACATGGCTCCATGAGAATGAAATAGGTCTAAGTGTAGGAGCTCAAGTACACTTTTGGTTCTTTCTTGGTTATTTAGTTGATGTTGTTCCCTAGTTTGTTTACCTTGTTGACAAGCATTACATAGTTTATTATCCATGTTGTTAAGGTTGAGTAAACTTCTGACTAAACCACTCTGACTCATTTTGTGTATGAGTCTTGAGTGAGAGTGGCTTAATCGTCGATGCCACAACTAAGATTCCTCTTATTGTGTCATAAGACACTTTGTAGAGGAGATAGGTAGGTTTATTGTGTAAATGTTGCTATTCCTAGTAACTTTAAGTATTGTTTTTGTGGTATCATTAGTTTTAATTAAGCATTCATTTTGTAAGAAGGTAATTTTATAGTTTTTATCACACAATTGACTTACGCTAAGTAGATTAATATCAAAATTTTCAACTAAAAGTACATTACGAATTATAAAGTTAGAGTTCAGCTCAATATCACCAGAACTTATGATTTTGAGCTTCCCATTATTTCCAAATGCTACCGATACTTGACTCTTGAATCTGATCTTCAAAAATTTTAGTCGGTCTCCGATCATGTGTCTAGAGCACCCACTATCCAACATCCATTGATTCTACACATATAGTAGTTGGATCGGACATTGGAATTTTAAAGTTGGTTGAATATTTTAGTCTAATAGTCATCTCACCTTTTCTACATGATCAAACATGTTAACCTTAAATATTTTTGAGATGAATTCAATTTTACTTGATTAAATTTAGTTTATTGAAACTAATCAACCTTGTGTTAGATTCGGATTTATCTCATAGCTCATCAAATAAACCTTTCGAGAAATTGGCTTTCAGGTTGTGGCGAGGCATAGAGGCCTTCTTTGATCGGAACAACAACCACTTCCTTAGACAAAGCCAAATTCAAGAAATTTATTACTTGAGTCACTTAAGATTACTTCTTTGTCTAACTAGTTAAGGATACAGAGAGGTAGCTTCTGCTAGTTCAACTTAGTCGAGTGCACCAAGCTAGATACGCCTTATCTAACTTCGACACATAGGACTTCGTTTCCCTAACGTACTATCATCTCGCTGTGTCCTAATACTATGTTGTCAAGATTGATGAGTTATTGACCCTATCTAGCCATTCTAAAAAAAATAACTTAGAATGCAAAGACTAATTTAATGTAATAGAACAAACAAATTTAGTACTAGCTCCCCCTGGACCATTGAATCGATTCGGTCTTTCCACGTAGTAGATTTTGTCCTTGAGAACCCAGTACTTATTAGATCCTAATTGTGAAATTAAAGTGGTGTTAGGGACCCATGCTTGGACTTGTTTTCTATTTCGATGTATGATTGACATATATGATATAGTAGTTGTGGTTGATCTAAATCCTAGTCCGGCCTTGTTGTACACGACCCATTGTGATCCAAGTAGTAGGTCAAGCCCCTTAGATCCCAAAGTGAACCTTTCCAACATTTGCCAAACATCGTGAACTTGTCCTTTCAAGAGAGAGTTCTCATCTTAGAGTTTTTTGACTCGAGTTGAGTTCTCCTCTCGTACTTGACTAGTCGATGAAGTTAGGGAGACCTCGTGTTTAAGGAGTTTAACCTCATCAACTAAGGTCTCGACCTTGGACTTGGACTTAGCTAATTATTTAGTTAAAAATCTAATTGCACTATACAAAAATATCAATTAAAGTCCGACTCACCTTGATTGAACTTTTTTTAACCGGATATGGATCCGTGGCTTGTCTTGAATTGAAACTCATCGTTGGATCTGGGGTCAGACTCATCTTATGGTTCAGACTCATCCTCAAGTTCGGTCGGCTTGGCCATGAAGGTGAGGTTGTTGAGCTTGTCTTCATCCTCCAACGATTCCTCCCACGTTGTGTGTTGGTGCAGGGGCACCAGATAATCGAACCTGTGTTTTGATTATGGCAAAGACACAAAGTTAAGTTTACATCATTATCTCACGAGCTAAATCGAGTGTGCAGAAAGTGCTATAGCTGGAGCTAAAGGCTCGCGACACCCGAAGGAAATCGCAGTGGTTGGGCGACACTCGAGTGACTTTAGAGGGAGCTGAAAGAATCGAGTGGAAGGCCGGAAGCTAGAGCTACAAGGTAAGTATCGAGGTAAGCTCGTGTGAGTGAGAGATGGTAAGGTCGTGTCCTCTATACGGGGACGACCGTAGGAGGCGATCCGACTAAGTCATCCTGTGGAAGGTCTAGGTCGAGATCGGACGATTAGAAATTGTCGCATTTATCATTTTCCGTGCTAACCTCTTACTGCAGAGATGTGGCCAGGCTGGCAGTCAACTGCTGGACATTGGGCAGTCGATTGATGCTCATCAGTCGACTGATGGGAGGCATCAGTCGACTGATGGCGATTAATCATCCTTTATGCTAGGTCAAAATGGATAAGGTTTGACGCGGCCACTTCGTGATAAAATTTTGTACAACTTCGTGATCTATTCCAAAAGATGAGGAGACATATTCAAAGGCCAATCTCTATAAAAGAAGGGGAGGATTCCAACTCCAAACATCATCAAGATTATTCTCAAGTGCTCCTACAATGCCAAAGCTCCAACACCGGCGATGCGATGACAGGTTCTAATCCTCTTCGTCGGCAGCAGCAACAAGTAACATATTTTGTTATTGTATTCTTTGTTTTTATTCGTAATGAGGTGAGGTAGGCTTGTTGCCTCATCCTCGTACTTTCGGTTTTGTGATAGTTGTCTCCTATCTCCAACGAGGAGGAGACGTTATAGTTCTTTGCCCATTAGGGCCTTGGAGTAGCAACCACTGGGCTGTGAACCAAGTAAAAATAAATGTGTATTTTTATTTTTCCACTGTGCTTACTCGTGTATCGAACGAATGAACGAAATGATTTACACTCGCTATTCACCCCCCCCCATCTAGCGAAGCTTCTTGATCCAACATTGCGTTGAGTGCCTTCTTGGGTTGTGGTGCCTTGTTCTTGAGTCTTGGACAATCTGATTTTATATGGCCCATCCTGTTGCACTCATACCATCTATAGTTGGAATTTTGTTTTGACTTACCCTCCTTGGATTGATTGATGAGTCGTCTTCTACTCTTGATCATTTTCCGAACTAGATTTACTAGTTCGGTCTCCATCTAGTTGTTCACCTCAGATTTGTACTCGTCATCTTCCTCGGGAGGTGGTTTGCTCTTCGACTTCTTCTTTGAACCTGCAAACAAAGCGATACTTTTCTCGGCGGCAGCTAAATTAGACTGTTCATACAATTCAAATTCAAAGAAAAGTTCTTCTAACCAAATTTTTTAAAGATTCTTAGAAATCTTGTAGGCATCGACCATTGATGCCCATAAGGTGGTCCTAGGGAAGGTGTTAAGTGCGTACCTGATTACGTCCTGATTTTTGACCTTCTGTCTGATCGAATGTAGCCCATTCATAATGTCTTGAATTTGAGCATGGAGCTGAGTGGCCAACTCGTGTTTCTGCATTTTCAAATTAAACAATTTATTGAGAAGGAGATCCCTTTTACATACCTTGGTGTCAGCGGTTCCTTCGTGAAGCTCAATGAGCTTGTTCCTTAAGTCCTTTTCACTTATGAACGGGCTACCACAGTTGAGCTCCTCTTTGTATAGCCCACATTGTAGGATTTGTGTACCCTTGGCATCGGCTCTCACTTGGTGTTTCATAGCATTTTTCTGCTGATCGCAATCTAAGCATTCACCATCTTCATTTGTTGGAAGGGTGAATCCGGTTTGTATCTCGGTCCACATCTCTACTTGGGTTTTCAAGTAGCACTCCATCTAACCCTTTTAGTAATGGAAGTCATCTCCATTGTAAAATGGTGGTCGAGCGGTGCTAAACCCCATGACATGGGGAATTTATAAAAAACCTTGGAAAAACACAAACGACACAAAAAAATAAAAGTTGCCAAGACTCTCGTCTTGGATTAGTTGTGCGGGAGAAAATTGACTTTAATGAAACGAAGAACACCACAAAATGCGATTTAAAATGAATACAAAAAAAAAGCTGAAAATGATGCTAGATTGGTGGTTGCACCAAATCGTAGCACCCCCGCTCTGATACCAATTGTAGGATCGAAAAGGGCTAGAGGGGGGGGGGGGTGAATAGCGCGCATAATACCAACTTTTTTTTCGTATGATTCGATTAAGACAAAGTATAGCACAGTAGAAAAGTAAATAAGATGAAGATATTTTACATAGTTCACAACCTAACGGTTGCTAATCCAAGGCCCTTGCATTCCTATATTGCGTACGGAGGGCAAAGTACTAACTAAGTCTCCTCCTCGTTGGAGGAAGGAGACAACGATTACAAACCAAAGAAAACTCGAGGTAGAGGGACAATCCCATCTCTCCTCGTTACGATCAAAAGCTCGATAAAGACAACTTTAATACAATGAACTGAAATGAAAACAACCAAACAATACCGATGACTAATTGAGGTTGAGTTGTCTCGTCAACGTCGCAGCAGTGTTTCAGCATCGTAGAGTTATTGTAGTGATGCGGCGTTGCGGGAGGATTTTGAAAGCTTTCTTGATGACCTAAAGGGGTGAACCCTCCTTCTTTTATAGCCTCGAAAGCCCCCCAACGTTCAGATCCAGCTAAGGGTCAAAGATCCTCATCTCCCCAAGATAAGTGGAGATTATCTTGACTTTTCTCGAGGTGAGCAGTTTGAATAGAAGTTGACTAATGGCATTCATCAATCGACTGATGCTAGCAGCAGTCAACTGCCAATAGTCAACAGTTGACTGCCATCTTTTTTACTCAACTAGAACAAAGAGTTACTCAAAAACATACAAGTATAGGTAAATTCGATGGCCATGTACCGTCCAATCTCGACCTAGACCTTCCATTGGAACTCTTAGTCGGATCGCCGCCTAAGGACATCCCCGTACGGAGGACCCGACCTCACCTTTACTCACACTCGAGCTTAACTTTGGTCCTTTGTGACTTATAGCTTATCCTTCGGTCTTCACCTGGGTTCTTCAGCTCCCTCCGAAGTTCTCCTGGTGTCGCCCGCCCACCGCGGTTTCTTGACTCGAGATTTTCCGTGTGTCGCCAACCTTCAGCTCAACTTAATCATTTTTTCACACTTAACAGAGCATATGAGATAACGATATGACCTTAACTTTGGGCCTTTGTCATAATTAAAACCGAGGTTCGATTATCTGGTGCCACTGCACCAACACTAACAAACCTCCTAATCTATGTTGGTGCAATCTGTTAGTGTCAGCCCTTAGTGCCAATCATGAGATGATTGATTAGGGATCATATATATCATATTTCATTAATAACAAGCAAAGATTGATTATTATATTTACTTTATGTGTGTGCCAGTAAATAAATATAATAATATCCTTGAATAGTAGGTTCTAATCTACAGTATATCATTTGGTAGAATTGATTATGAGAAGTTGTAGATAACACTATTCTTAAACATTCCTAGTTAAGTATTGTATTAATAGACAAATGGATATATTGATACATCGAGACTACCATGTAGGTCAATGGATGACTTGATCTCACAAATCATGGATATGTGATATCACATTGACACAGGGGTATATATATTGAAGAATATATGTACTGAATTGACTCTCCATGAGAAAGTGTCATGGATCGTTATATGAGTGTCATATACTTTCTCATGTGACTATTGGTATAAATAGTCCTTAGACCTGAAGTCACTATGATTCCCAACATAAGGAGTTATGTACTTTGGTATCATCTAATGTCACCCATAATAGGGTACACTATAACGGCGATCACTGGGTATGTAACGAATTATGCGGAGGGATGTGAGTGATGTAGATGGGATCTATCCCTCCGATATGACAGGAGTGATATCTTTGGCCTCTTGATAAAGTATGACCACAGAATGCATGACCATGCTCAAATGAGTCAATATGAGATATTGAGCTCATTTATTTTAGTGAGTCTACTTGGGGATTAAGAAACATAAAGATCGATATGGAGATGACACGGTCTATGCCTCATTGATCGATCTAAGATATTAGAGATAGAAGGACACTGTCACACATGATAATGGTGACGAAAAGGTTGTCGGATCTTGACTATCTTGTAGCTTGGGTAGCAATGATGTATTGCTAGATGTCGCTCATTGCTTATGTATCTAAAATCATTTTAGATACATTTCCAACGTTACAAGAGCCTATTAGGTCACACACAAATCACATTCTGTTTTGAAGATGGTTCCCTTTAGTTAGAGTAAAAGAACAATTGATCATATGGCCAAGACTTGAGTTAGACTCAATCTGGTTAAACTTGAGTTAGACTCATGTTGAACCTTGGAAATTGATTCATCATCATCAAGCATCATTAATGTGAATAATCATGCATATGAATACCAAGGGATGAGGAGAAAGGTTCATGCATTTAAAGAGCTAAATAGGATTTGGCTTGATTAAGCTAAATTGGATTTGACTCGATAGAGCAAAATAGGATTTGTCTTAAATGGCTTTCAACATGAAAAAGCAAAATGGGATTTGGCTTAAGTTGTTCTCCACGTGAAAGCCAAAAAGTGGCCTTTTGTTTTTGAATGTGTAAGCCAAAATAGAGAATAGTTCTTTCCTACTTCCTCTAAGAAAAGAGAAGAGTTCTCTCCTTCCTCTTCTTCTTCTTCCAAGTGTTCTTGGTGCCTTGCTAGGGTTGCTAGCACAACGTAACTCCAAAATGTTTGAGTGTCAGTGTGGATACAGTGGAGATATGGTTATACTTACCGTATCGAGATCCGACAGTGCTTGGATTTGCGAGATTGCGAAGGGCATGCAACGAAGTTATAATCTCTTCTTCTAGATAAGATCTGGATAAGATTAAGGAAAAATGATTTGTATGTTTTTGCATGGATCTCTGGTGGGATCCGGATATATATATTGTTCCCGCTTAGGTTGTGTGAAGTCCCGCGATGTTGTGAACATCAATGACCCGGATTTCCCAACAGAATCGCCCCACGTCACGATTGACCAGACTCGAGTTTGACTCGAGTAGTGGTTTGATGTTTGACATTGATGTTTGACAATGTGATAACCATTGTTTGACAATGGGTTGACAATATGGTTGACATGGGGTTGACCATAAGATGGAGAAGTCAAAGTGGGACACTTGGCAATGGAAAGTCCAAGTCTTGGGTACTTGGCATGGAAAGTCCAAGCATTGGTCTTGGCAAGGGAAAGTCCAAGCTTGAGTCTTAGCAATTCAAAAGTCCAACATGGGTTGGCAAGGAAAGTCCAAGCATGGGTCTTGGCAAGGGAAAGTTCAAGCTTGAGTCTTGGCAAATGGAAATTCCAACATGGGTTGGCAAGGGATGTCCAAGGGTTGATATTGGCGGTGTAAAGTCCAAGCGAGAGTTTTGGCAGCATAAGTCCAATGGTTTGGCTGCATAAAGTCCAGGTGTGAGTCTTGGCAGTGTAAGCCCAAATGTGCCTTGGCGATGGAGACAAGCTTACCGTGACAATAGCCGATGGAAGCACCAGAAGGCTACCATATGGATGAACAAGTCATGGATGACTTGGAGGCATCCGATAGGCATGAGGCTGATGGAGGTAGCTAGAAGGCTTAGATTTAGGCTAAGGGTGGTCTAGCAAGTATGAGGGCATCATACTTAGGGTTAAACATCATGGTTGAGGTTATCAGTCGACTGGGGCTTTGGACCAGTCGATTGGTCAAGTGTTTTGACACTTGGCAGCTGAGTTGACTTGTAGCATTCGACTGGTATTATGATCAAACTACTGCTTGGAGTCAACTGGTGTTTGATTGCGACAAAAGGCTTTGGCAGTCGACTGTCAGCCTTGGGCAGTTGATTGATGGCTTGAGTAATCGACAACCATGGAGGGAAGTCAACAAATGGTCGAGGAAACATGCACAAAATGTTTCCGAGTCGACTGCTAAGGTTTGGCAATCGTGTGGAAGCACAATCAGTCGACTAATGGGTATGATTATTCGACTGATGTTCTATCCGTTGGAACTTATCCAAAGTGGATCGAGTCATTGTCTAATAATGGATACAGGAGCAATCGACTGATGGTCGCGATTAGTCGACTTCTAGGTGGAATCCAACCTGAGTTGCAGCTTTAAAGGGAGCTCGAGAAGGAGCATTTTGGCATGGTTCTTTGAGGTAATTTGGAGAGAATTTGCCGCTCCAATCCAGACCTTCAAGGCTCTTCTCAAGCAACCAAAGATCAAGCAATCTAAAGCTCTTTATAAAGTTTTCTTTATTTGCATTTTAGTGTATTTTCTTATATTTGATTTGTATTACTTTTGTAATCATTGTAAGAGGTTTCTCCGCCTCTGACTTGTTGTCAAGAAGGAGTGTTTGTGATTAGTGGTGGTGTTTGCATCCTAGGGCTCATTCAAGCCCAATCTGTGGAGAAGGAAACCTAAGGTTCCGAACAATATTACATCCTTGTGTATTGGTGTGTTTGTTGTATTTCGTTATTGTTTTATTCTATATTCTGCTGCGCTAATAACGATTGTAGACAAGCACGATAAAATTTCATCAAGCAATGATGAACACGCCATTCACCCCCCTTCTAGTGACGTCAAATTACTAACAAGTGGTATCAGAGCCCGGGGCTCTTCTACGGATTAACACCCGAGAGAAAAAGCACTAGAGGAAATGGAGCTACCTAAGGACGGATTGGGATACGCCATCGACATTCCTCCACCATACGATCAAGAAGACTTTCCGTCATGGAGGGCGAGAATGGAAACATTCTTTATAATGGACATAGAAGATTGGTTCATCATCATGGAAGGTTTCGAACTCCCTAGCGATAAAAAAGGAGATGTCCTAAAATTGAAGAAGTGGAAACAATAGCAACGTCAAAAATTCAAGACCGAAGTTAGGGTAACAAAACTTATAGAAAATTTGATTCCTAATGAAATTTTGTGCAAGCTAGGGGACTACATGGATGCCAAGGAGCTATGGAGCATGTTGGCAAGATTTCATGAGAAACCGCAATCGGTCCTAGAAGATGAGGTAGAAGAGGAGTGCTCATCCTCCCAAGCTCAAGAAGAAGAAAGCACATCATCTTCATCCCATGATCTTGAGGATTCGGTGGTTGATAGGGAATCAACATCCAGTTCGGAAGAGGTAGAAGAATTGGAGGAAGCCTCCACCTCTAGGATTGAAGGGGAGGAAGTTAGATCACCGGAGTCAGAGCAAGAGCAAGAAGTAGCTTCATCCTCTGGAAGAAGTGAAGAATCAACTCCGGTGCTGACCACCATTGACCTATGTAACTCAAGCATTCCAATTAAAAATAAAATTCATATTGTATGCTTTGACTGTAGGGAAGCCGGACACTATAAGAGCAAGTGTTCAAAATGGGTCAAGAAGACGGCACTAGTCATGCCAAATGCCAAGGAACCCGATCCCCCAACAATTAAGAACAAGGAGCACATCATTTTCATCAAATGTCAACAAAGGGGGATTATAGGAGGCAATGCCCTAGGGGGAAGAAAAAGGTCCAAGGAGGAGCTACACATGTAGGGGAAGCTTCTAAAGCTAACCCTAAGGTATATTTTAGTAATGCACCTTCTAAGTTTAATATTAAAAAGCTTGCTTTTAATACTCTTGCAATTGTGCATAATCATAAGGAGCATGCTAGAAATAATAGATTTTATTGCTTAGGAGCTAAACATGTCAATATTAGAACAAAGGAGAAATATGGGACTAATAACCTTAAGAAATCTTACCTAGGGAAACTATAAAGAAGGTAGAACACCATCTAGGTCTTAATCCCAAAAATCATAGCCATATGCCTAGAAAGAGCAAATATACTCAAGGAAATAATGGGCCCGCCAAATTATAAAAATTAGAATTTGAAAATCAAGTTTTGAGGTCAAAACTTGAGAAGATGGAGAAGACGCTTAGGAATATGCAAAATCAAATTAAGGGGTCAAATTGTCAAAGTCTAGAGTCTAGGAGCCTAGACTCATCTATGGGCAAGAAAGGCTTGAGCCACGAGCCTAGGTCCAAGGTAGATAAGCCTACCTATCACAATGTTTCATTCGATTATGGAACTAGTACATGAAGGTGGAAACTTCGCTTCCCACTTCAACTTGGTCGCTAGTGCATGACGATCCCATCTATGTCCCCGGATTAAAAAAATTAATCCTTGACGAAGAGGGATTACCCAAGCAACTGATCCATCTTCATGCTATTCGAATAGAGTGGTCACTTGAACAAACTTGTTGTTCAAGTAACCTACCTCTTTTCTTCGATTAGCCATGGAATAGATGATGTATGGATCTCCAGTTTTTGTGTTTGTCTTCGGGGTCCAAGTATATTAGCCACATGCAATTACATACATCATATAAAGAAACAAAAAGAAACCAAAACAAGAATTATACATCTTGTTTACCTCTTGGTCTTCTATTGTATGTCCTATCCTTCTTTTGGACGTCGTGTGGGCGACGATCTTCCAAAAGTCGAAGCCTCCTAGATCACATTCTTCCCTTCCTTGCTCGCTCCAAACAAAGTGAAGAATAAAACAAAACTTCTTCTCCTATCTAGAACCGACCACCAAGCTCCAAGCTTGATCCTTACCGTTGGACAAGGAGAGGGAGAGGAAGTATGGGCGCCGGCCAAAAACTCCAAGGGAAGAAACCCTAACTCTTGTCGCCGCCCAAGGAAGAGGAGAAGAGGGTGGCGCTGCTGGCCAAAGGAGACAGAGAAAGGGTGGCACCGACAATGAAGAAAAGGAGAAGGAAGATCTCACCTTGCTTATGCCGCCGACCCTAGGAGAGAAACCCTAGCAGACCCATGCCGCCCAAGCCTAAAGTCAACTCCAAACCCTAACCCTAATCTCCGTTTGTAATCCATGTCGTGCAACCCTTAAGACTTATTTATGGAGTTAGGCTTAAGCCTCCTTTTAATCTCCACCGTCAGATTTAGAGATTTAATTTCAATCGTCGGATCTAGAGATTTAATCTCAACCGTCGAATCTAGGGATTTAATCTCCACCATCGGATCTAGAGATTTAATCTTCATCATCGGATCTAGAGATCTAATCTCCACCGTCGGATGTAGACTTCCATTTTCCACCATCGGATCTAGGCTCCATGAGGCCTTTAATAGGATACAATAGGGACCATGAGGAGGAGTTGGATCTAGGCCACCCAATGGATCTAGCCCACATAAAGTCCGATCCATTAATCATAATACATTCTACTAGATGATTATCATTGATCTATATCACAAACCCCCATAAATAAATATGGGCTCCATATATTAATTGTACAAATATCTCCCTATGTTTAAGATCTCGAATGTCTACTAATTAATTAATTTACTGACAATTAATTAATCAACATCTAACTCCATGAGTAATACCACTCAACCTTATCATCATGCTAGACCAAGTCCACCTGCAGGGTTTACATGATGAACCTTATGAGCTCCTCAAGGGGACATCATCATCCTAATATATAGGACATAGTTTCCTCCTATAATCAATGACACACCATATAAATAATATCATTTTCCAACTTACTGAGTCTATCGATTTACTCTATAAATCTCGCCCATTGGTAAATGAAAGAAATAAATACTAAGTATATGTGCCCGTTATTATATCGAGATTAAGAGCATGTACACCATAATATCTGAGGTCCGATTCGATTATGTAGTCAGCAAGAAATCGAATCACCTCTAAGTCAGTCCTGCTTAATACACATAAAGTGTACTAGTGTAATTCTATGGTCAAGACAAATCAATACCATATCACACTACAACCATACCAATGGTTTGTCCAAAATCATCTTGGTTGTGAGCCTTTACTTATACTCTGCAAGGAACTGATAACATGATCTCCCGTGTGACACTACACACCATAATATCTACAATGTAATGTGTTAGACAATATGCATAACCATAAATATGCAAACAATGATCATGTTATTCTTATTTCAAAAATAAATATGTTTATACAAAAGATAGACTTTTTAATATACATCCCAACAATCTCCCACTTATACTAAAAGACTATGTTATCCTCATACTGTCATACATCTGATTCTCATTCCCTCCACATGCCTATCAAAAGCTCTCACTGGAAGGGCCTTAGTGAAAGGATCTTCCAGGTTATCCTTGAAGGGTTTTGCCGCGTAAGCTCTGATACCAATTGAAGGGTTTTGCTTATCGAGTCCGTGAGGGAAAACTTCGCTTCCCACTTCACCTCGGTAGCTTGTCCATGGCGATCCCTTCGATGTCCCCCGATTAAAAAAATTTAATCCTAGACAAAAGGGATTGCCAAAGCAACCAAGCCATCGTCGTGCTATTCATTTAAAGAGGTCACTCGAACAAACAAGTTGTTCAAGCGACCAACCTCTATTCTACGAGTAGCCGCGGAATAGACGATGTTCGGATCATCGGTTTTTGTGTTTAAACTCGGAATCCAAGTATTATTTAGCCATTTACAGAAATATAACATGCTTATATTTGTAAAAAAAACAAGCAATGAATAAAAGAGAAAGAAGAATAGGTATACCTCTTGGTCTTCTAATGTATGACCTTCCTCCTTTTTGGACGTCGTGTGGGCAACGATCCACCAAAAGTCGAAGCTCCTAGATCGCAACACTTCCTTCCTTAACTTTTCCCAAGCAAGAGGAAGAAGAGAAACAATGTTTCTCTCCTTCAAAAACTCAACCAACAAGGAGCTATAGAAGTCCTTGCCGTTGACCAACTAGAATGAGAAGAAGATGGTGGAAAACTACCAAGACACCAAGGGAAACCCTATATCTTGTTTCCACCACCTGAGGAGAAGAGAGGGGAGTGTTTTGGGCGCCGGCCAAGGGATGGGAAGGGCTCGAAACCTTGCTGGACGTTGGCTACAAGACAAGGAAGAAGAAAGGAAAACTTGCCTTATTTGGTGCCGCCCTAGCCTCTAAACCCTAACCCTAATCCCAATCTTATCTCAACTAGGATTGCCCTTCTCTTGCCGCCCAAAGCTTGCTCCCTTTCAATATCCTTCACGCCAACTCCCCATGCCCTCCTTTTATAGAGTTAGGGATAAGTCATGAATTAATCTCCTCCATTGGTTCTAGGGATTTAATCTCAACCGTCGGATCTAGAGATTTAATCTCAACCGTCGGATCTTAGAGATTTTATCTCTACCAATGGATCTTAGAGTTTTGTTTCTATCCTTTGGATCTAAGCATCATGAGGTGTTAGTAGGCTACATTATGGACCATGAGGAGGAGTTGGGTCTTGGCCACCTATGGATCATGCCCACATAAAATCCGATCCACTAATGATGATCCAATCCACTAAAGGTTCATCATTGATCTACGTCACCAACCCCCATATGATAATATGACCTCCATATATTATTTGTACATTTTCTCCCCGTGTTTAAGATCTCGAATGTCCTTCGATTAATTAATTTACTGACCATTAATTAATCGACATCTAACTCCATGAGTAGTACCACTCAACCTTTTCATCATGCCGGACCAAGTCCACCTGCAGGGTTTACATGATGAACCTTATGAGCTCCTCAAGGGGACATCATCATCCTAATATATAGGACACGGTTTCCTCCTATAATCAACGACACAACATATAAATAATATCATCTCCCAACTTACCGAGCCTATCGATCTAATCTATAAATCTCGCCCATTGGTAAATCAAAGAGATGACTACTAAGTATATGTGCCCATTATTATATCGGGATTAAAAGCATGTACTAAATAATATATGAGGTCCGATTCGATTATGTAGTCAGCAATAAATCGAATCACCTCTAAGTCAGTCCTGCTCAATACACATAAAGTACACTAGTGTGATTCCATGGTCAAGACAAACCAATACCAAATCACACTACAACCATTCCGATGGTTTGTCCAAAGTCATCTCGGTTGTGAGCCTTTATTTATACTTTTCAAGGGGCCATTAACATGATCTCCCGTGTGACACCACACACCATGTTATCTATAATGTAAAGTATTAGACAATATTGCATAACCATAAAAATATGCAAACAATGATCATGTGATTCTTATTTCAAAATAAAGATGTTCATACAAAAGATAGACTTTTCAGTATACATCCCTACAATCCTCTGATGAAATCTTGGCCACAACAACTTCTCCTTGCTTTACGATTTCTTGTATCAGATGGTACTTGCGCTCTATGTGTTTACTTGCTTTGTGGGCTCGTGGTTCCTTCGAGTTTGCAACTGCACCACTATTATCACAATAAATTGTTATAGTTCTGGGCAAAGCAGGAATCACATCCAAGTCCATCAAGAAGTTCCTAAGCCATACAACTTCTTTGGCTACCTCAGAGGCTGCCACTGTAACACCCGTAAAATTCTTAGAAATTTTATAAGAATTTTTGCATGATCATATGGGCTTTTATGTGGGCTCTTTTAAAAATAAATGAAAATAGAGCCAAAAAGGATGCAAGGCCTAGGGTTTGAACCCTAAACCTCCAAGTAGATAACTAAACCTTAGGATGCATCCAATAACCAGAAGCCCAGCGGGGTTGTGCTATTAGAAGGACATGGGAAATGATAGTTAAAAGTATGGGAGGCTAAGGGACACCTTCAAGTGAATAAATAGGAGTATGAGGAGACAAGAGAACCCAAGTTGGCATTCTCCTCTTTCTCGTCTTCTTCCCCACCAAAACCCTAGCTCTCCCTTCTTCCATTTCCGAAAACTAACCAAGCAAGAAGAAAGCTCTAGTCTTGGCATCACAACCTAGGGTATATTCTATTACTAAACAAGCGAAAGGATGTAAGTATCTCTCACCTACAGTACAAGTAGCTCTTTGATTGTTTTATATAGCTTATTTTTCTATGTTTTGAAGATTATATGTTTGGATCAAATGATATATGTGTGTGATCAGATTTACAGTTAAGGTATATGTCTTTTTAAGCAAGATCTAAGATCACAAAGATGCTATCTTTCACCTGTAGCATAAGTAACTCTTTGATATGCCCATTTAACTTCTATCACCATGTTTTATTCAAATTTATATGTTCTGTCCAGATTATGTTTGTTTAGATTTTTAGGTATTTTAAGTATATTTCATGTTGAAGCAAGACATAAGGTCGCAAAGATGCTTCCCCTAAAAGTTTTGGAGACAAATAGCATGATTGCATGTCTTGGAAGGCTTCCTATATGAGTTTTGGGAGTATGATTATGTTAAATGTTTGATAAATGATAAAGAATATGTTTTGATCAGATTATATAGGTGTGTTTAGATTTATAGGTAAGTATCCCCTCACCTGCAGTACAAGTTGTTTCGGTTGATAGTTGCTTAAAAATATCCTTTGAAACTCTCGGCCAAGACTCCTTCATGCTTCCAATGATCTTTCCATGCCATGTTTTGTATGAATATGATGATAATATGTTGATAGCTAGGTTTGGTTTGAATGTTTGATCCCAAGGCCCTTGAAACTTTCGGCCAAGACCTATATATGCTCCTAATGGTCTTCTATGCTATGATCTACATGTTTCCATGCCATGTTTTGTATGTAGATGAAGATGACATGATGATAGCTAGGATTGGTTTAAGTACTTGATCCCATGGCCCCTTGAAATTTTTGGCCAAGACCCATATATGCTCCTAATGGTCTTCCATGCTATGATCTATATGTTTCCATGCCATGTTTTGTATGTAGATGACATGATGATAGCTAGGTTTGATTTGAGTATTTGATCCCAAGGCCCCATGAAACATTCGGCCAAGACCCATATATGCTCCTAATGGTCTACCATGCTATGATCTATATGTTTCCATGCCATGTTTTGTATGTAGATGAAGATGACATGATGATAGCTAGGTTTGGTTTGAGCATTTGATCCCAAGGCCCCATGAAACTTTCGGCCAAGACCTATATATGATCCTTATGGTCTTCCATGCTATGATATATATGTTTCCATGCAATGATTGTATGTAGATGAAGATAATATGTTGATAGCTAGGCTTGATTTGAGTGGTTGATCCCAAAGTCCCCTTGAAACTTTCGACCAAGTCCTAGTTGTGCTCCTAATGGTCTTCCATGTCATGATCTATATGTAATGGATGTTAACATGTGGTTAGTTAAATCTTGTACAAGTTGTTTAGGGTTTAAATTCTTAAGAACCCTCCCTTAGGGTTTTGTCCAACCCATGCTCATGCCTTCTAATAATCCTCCATGCCATGCTACATGTATATAAGATGTTAATATGATATTAGTTAGACTTTATGATAGCATGATTGGTTTAGGTCACTACCTTATGACCATGTTAGTTGTATGAATGTATGATTAGGTTATGCTCATTGCCATGTTAATTGTATGAATGTATGATTATGTTATGCTCATTGCCATGTTAATTGTATGAATGTATGATTATGTTATGCTCATTGCCATGTTAATTGTATGAATGTATGATTATGTTATGCTCATTGCATAATGATGAACAAGTATGTATGATGAAAATGCCTAAGAGACGCTTCCCTAAGAGCACTCTTTATGTTATGAAAAGAAATATGATATGTTATGAAGAAGGAACATGATATGTTATTTTACTTTATGCATGGCTTGTACCGGACCCTAACAAGGTCCAAGGGATGGGCTCCTAAGTTACCCTAGGCTGACGGACATAGTACGACCCTAGGATGGGCTTCTATATTATGATTGCCCCTAGGTCGACGGTCATAGTATGGACCTAGTACGGGATGGGCTCTTAAGTTGCCCTAGGCCGACGGACATAGTACGGGCCTAGGATGGGCTTCTATGTTATGATGGCCCCTAGGTCGACGGACATAGTACGATCCTAGTAACCTAGTAGGTTCGGGATTAGCTACCTCGAGTCTATTTAGGGATGCGTGCAATGATGATGATGAATGTGGTACAATGTCGGGCCCAATAGGTTGAGATTATGTTTAAATACCTATAAAATATATGTTTTCAAAGAGCATCTTGCATATACCCCTTTCCATGTCTATATGTTCTTGTATGTTTATATGAATGCTATGCTTATATGTTCTGTTATGTTTATATGAATGCTATGCTTATATGTTCTTGTACGTTTATATGAATGTTATGCTTATATGTTCTTGTATGATGATATGAATGCTATGCTTGTATGATCTTGTATGTTTATATGGATGCTATGGTTATATGTTCTTGAATGTTTATATGAATGTTATCCTTATATATTCTTAAATGATCATGTCACTACTCTATGTCTAAGTCTTGATGTATGGTTTTTGTGAGTAGGAAAGGATCTTACTAAGCCTATGTGCTTATAGTTTCATGTTTCCCTTGTACTGCAGATAAGGGTAAAGAATGGCTAAACTAAAGGGAGCAGCAGGAGGGGCAAAGTGTGTGTGTTAGTGGCATGGTGGAGGAGATCTGTTTATGTTCACAAACTTATGCATGTTTTCCTTTATGTTTTGCATGCTAGTTGTTAAGAGTCGAACTCTACTTGATGTTGATGGTTGCTACTTGGTGTCCTTTAAGTTGATTATCATGAACTTGAACTAAGTACTTATGAAATGATGATGCAAGCTCCATGTTTCATGTTCTATGTTTTAAAAAGAAATAAAAAGAAGTCTAAAGTCTTCCGCTCTAAATGCATGTAGTCTTCTGCTGTAGATGTATGTATGCATGATTGCGTCGCGCTGCCGTTAAAAAAGGGTGGGCGTGACAGCCACATACTCAGCTTCCATGGTAGAGTCCGCCACGCATTTCTGCTTGACAATCCTCCATACAATGGCTCCACCTCCCAAAGTAAACACAAAACCTGAGGTAGACTTACTATTATCCCTATCTGATTGGATGTCGGAATTTGTGTAACCCATAGGGAGTAATTGATCTGCCTGGTATACCAGCATATAATCCCTAGTTCTTCTCAGGTACTTCAATATATGCTTTACCGCAGTCTAATGTCCCTGTCCTGGATTACTCTAATATCTGCTAACAATGCCCACTGCAAAGAAGATATTCGATCTCGTACATAACATAGCATACATGAGGCTTCCTACTACCGAAGCATAAGGAACCGCCTTCGTCTCCTCTATCTCCTTTGATGTTTTAGGACACATCTCTTTAGATATAGGTACTCCATGCCTAAAAGGTAGAAAATCTTTCTTGGAGTTCTGCATGCTAAAACAAGCCAAAATGGTGTCTATGTATGAAGCTTGAGATAAGCACAACATCCTATTCATGCGATCCCTTATAACCTTGATCCCAAGGATGTGTCCCACTTCTCCCAAGTCCTTCATATTAAATTGTTTGGACAACCATATCCTTATGTCTGATAACGCCTTAACATTATTGCCAATTAACAAAATGTCATCTACGTATAGTACAAGAAATACCACTACGTTTCCGTCATATCTCTTGTATACATAAGACTCATCCGGAATAAATCCATAAGACTGGATTACCTCATCAAAGTGAATGTTCCAAGATCTCGAAGCTTGCTTCAATCTATAAATGGACCGATTAAGCTTGCACATA
The DNA here is from genome assembly GCA_025175895.1 of Wurfbainia villosa. Classification (NCBI taxonomy): domain Eukaryota; kingdom Viridiplantae; phylum Streptophyta; class Magnoliopsida; order Zingiberales; family Zingiberaceae; genus Wurfbainia; species Wurfbainia villosa. Next base: position 17,853,278 of record CM046000.1, on the reverse strand, counting down.
AGATGCTCTTTGCTCTTTACAATGAATCCTTCTGGTTGCTTCATATAGATGTTTTCCTCAAGACTTTCATTAAGAAAAGATGTCTTGACATCTATCTTCCATACCTCATAATCCATATGAGCAGCAAAACATAAGAGAATCTGGATAGACTTATGAATGGCTACCGGCGAAAAGGTCTCCTCATAATCGATACCGTCTTTCTGAGTATACCCTTTCGCAACAAGCCTTGCTTTAAAGGTCTCAACTTCCCGTCTATTCCTCACTTTCTTTTGTAGATCCACTTGCATCCAATGCTTTTTACACCATTTGGTGGTTCTACTAGCTCCAAGACCTGATTTGAATCCATAGATTCTATCTCAGAATTTATCGCACTTTGCCAAGATACTGCATCTTTATCTTGGATTGCCTCGTCATATGTCCAGGGATCTGGTTCATGTTCGCCAGGGACCAAATCAAAAGATTCTCCTAAGAACATAAATCTATTAGTCTGTCTAACAACCATCCCACTACGATGAGGTATCACCTGTGTATCCTCTATGACACGCGGTGCAGTCACTTGTGGTATATCATTTTGTACTGGTGGTACTGAAGTAGTGACTTCCCCTCTCAATTCTTAAAGAACAATCTTACTCATGGGCTTGTGGTTCATCACATAGTCTTTCTCTAGAAATCTAGAGTTCATGCTAACGATCACCCTCTGATCTCTATGACTACAAAACAAACCACCTTTCGTTCCTCTAGGATAGCCAACGAATATGTACACTTCTGTACGAGGTTTCAACTTACCAGCATCTGCCTTCAGCACATGTGCTGGACTTCCCCAAATCCGAATATGTCTCATACTAGGCTTTCGCCTAGTCCACAATTCTGTGGGAGTAGAAGGCACTGATTTAGATGGTACCAAGTTCAGAATATACATTGTCATATCCAGAGTATATCTCCAAAACGAATATGGCAACTCAGAATAACTCATCATCGATCTAACCATCTCCATAAGAGTCCTTTTCCTTTGCTCCGGTACACCATTCTACAGGGGTGTGCCAGGTGCAGACAATTGGGATTGAATCCCAGCCTCTGATAAGTAATTCCTAGACTCTCCCAAGAGGTACTCACCCTTGAAGGTTTTGGAACCGAAGCTCTGATACCACTTGAAGGTAGAGAACTTCGCTTCCCACTTCAACTCGGTCGCTTGTTCAAGGCGATCCCATCGACATCCCCAGATTAAAAAAATTTAATCCTAGACAAAAGGGATCACCCAATCAACTATTTCATCGTCGTGCTATTCGATTAGAGTAGTCACTTGAACAAACTTGTTGTTCAAGCAACCAACCTCTATTCTATGAATAGCAGCGGAATAGACGATGTACGGATTGTCAGCTTTTGTGTTTATGTTCGGGGTCCAAGTATATTTAGACACAAAATAAAACATATAACATGCATATAATTGAAAAACAATTATAGACATAATACAAAAGAACACTAATCAAAATAAACAAGATTATACCTCTTGTTATACCTCTTGATCTTCTATTTTATGTCCTTCCTCCTTTTGGACGTCATGTGGGCGACGATCTTCCAAAATTCGAAGCCTCCTAGATCACCAATCTTCCATTCCTTGTTCACTCCGAACCAAGGAAGATCATAAAAACAAAACTCTTCTTCCTATCTAGAACCAGCCACCAAGTCAATAGACTCGATGTTGCCGTCGGCCAAGGAAGAGAATATGGAGTATGGGAACCGGCCAAATGGGAATCAAGGAAGGTGATGGGCGCCGGCCAACTCTTGGAGAAGAGAAAGGAAACAAACCCTTCACCTTGTAGCCACCCAAAACCCTAACCCTAGCTCTCCTAGTTGTCGTCGGCCAAGGAAGAGGGGAAGAGGAATAGGATGAGCACCAGCCAAAGTACAGGGAAGAAGGATAGGTGCCGACAATACCTTAAGAAGAAGAAGAAGGGAACCTCTCCTCTTGTTGCTGCCCACTCCACCTCCCAAACCCTAGCCGCCCAACTCAATCCTAACCTCCCAAGGATTCCTTGCCGCCCAAGCGAAAGGGAGGCAAACCCTAATCTCCTAAGCCATCAAGTTGCCGCCCACCCCCTTAAGGCTTATTTATAGGGTTAGGGATAAGCCTTGTTTTAATCTCCACCATTGGTTCTAGGGATTTAATCTCAACCGTCGGATCTAGAGATTTAATCTCAACCATTGGATCTAGAGATTTAATCTCTACCATTAGATCTAGACTTCATGAGGTATTAATAGGCTACAATAGGGACCATGAGGAGGAGTTGGATCTTGGCCACCCAATGGATCAAGCCCACATAAAGTCCGATCCATTAATGATAATCCAATCCACTAAAGGATTATCATTGATCTACCTCACCTACCCCCATAAGTTAATATGGGCTCCATATATTATTTGTACATTTTTCTCCCCTTGTTTAAGATCTCGAATATCCGTCGATTAATTAATTTATTGACCATTAATTAATCAACATCTAACTCCATGAGTAGTACCACTCAACCTTTTCATCATGTCGGACCAAGTCCACCAGCAGGGTTTACATGATGAACCTTTTGAGCTCCTCAAAGGGACATCATCATCCTAATATATAGGACACGATTTCCTCCTATAATCAATGACACACTATATAAATAATATCATTTCCCAACTTACCGAGCCTATCGATTTAATCTATAAATCTCGCCCATTGGTAAATCAAAGAAATGAATACTAATTATATGTGCCTATTATTATATCGGGATTAAGAGTATGTACAATATAATATCTGAGGTCTTATTCGATTATGTAGTAAGCAATAAATCGAATCACCTCTAAGTCGGTCCTGCTCAATACACACAAAGTGTACTAGTGTGATTCTATGGTCAAGACAAACCATTACCAAATCACACTACAACCATACCAATGGTTTGTCCAAAGCCATCTCGGTTGTGAGCCTATACTTATACTTTACAAGGATCCGATAACATGAACTCCCGCGTGACACCACACATCATGTTATCTACAATGTAATATATTAGACAATATGCATAACCATAAATATGCAAACAATGATCATGCGATTCTTATTTCAAAATAAAGATGTTCATACAAAAGATAGACTTTTCAGTATACATCCCAACAACCCCCATGATCAGATCATAGTGTCTTGATACTTTTACCTTGACGTTTCTCCACATCAGCCTTGAATTTTTTGAACTTGTCAAAGCATTCAGACATGCGGCGCATCAAGTAAATGTATCCATATCTTGAATAATCATCTATAAAAGAGACGAAATATTCAAAACCACCTCTTGCTTGGATAGACATAGGACCATACAAATCAAAATGAACCAATTCCAATGGATCTTTGGCTTTATACCCCTTAGGCTTAAAAGGCCTCTTGGTCATTTTACCTTCCAAGCAAGATTCACAGGTTAGGAAATCTGCGACCACTAATGAACCCAAAGGTCCATCAGCTATCAACCTTTGAATTCTACTTAGGTTAATATGACCTAACCTTAGATGCCAAAGATATGTTTGGTTCATATTCGAAGGTTCTTTTCTCTTATTAGAATTAGAAGATTAGTTATTTACTTCTATTTGCATCATGGGAGCTTTTAGTTCAAGGGTATATAAATTTCATATCAATGCACCAGAACATATAATATCCCTATTCCTTTTTATAACAACTCTGTCATTAAAAGAAATAGAATATTCATCCATAAACAATATAGAAATCAAAGTCAAATTCTTTCTAAATAAAGGTACATAAAGGTAATTTCTCAGAACCAAAGTTTTATTTCTATCAAAAGACAAATAAACATCTCCCACTACAACAGCCACCACCTTCGTAGCATCGCCTAAGTAAATGGTAATCTCCCCCTCAACTAGTCATCTGGTTTCCTGAAACCCGTGCAAAGTATTGCAGACATGATAAGTGGCTCCCGTATCTACACACCAGGTGCCGGTAGAGAACACCGTTAAACATGTTTCAATGACTAGACCAAAAGATATATATTTGTTTTGCTTCCGGTTGGGGCAGTCCTTCTTCCAATGTCCAGTCTGCTTGCAAGTGAAGCACTTGCCTTTTGGATTCTTCACTCCTCCATCAGATCCTCCTACCATCTTTGCCCCACCTTGTTTCTTTTTCTTCTTCTTGCCTTTCGGCTTAGAAGTAGAAACCTTTTGGGCAACCATTGTCTGAACCTGAGCACTATGATGAAAAAGCCCCTCTGCCACCTCCTTTTCCCTAGAATCATCCGCAAGCTTAGAAGGACACTCTTCGAAGACTACATATTTGGACTCCTTAGCAGTCAAGACAATATCAAGATTCTTCTTCCAATCAACATAATTGGGACCAGTAAGTTTATTCTCTTTTAGTATCACAGCAAGCGGGTTGAAAGTCATTTTTGAAAAACCTAAGATCACATAGATCAAAACATTAGATTTCAAAAAATTATTGATTCCTCAAACAATAAAATCATAAAATCAACCAAAACCTCAAAACACCGAGAATATCGTATGCCACGATCGTGTGGAGGTATACGAATTCTACATTTGTAAGAGGAGGTTTTACCCATTAATTTTACTATCTTGTCAACCTAATTTTTTGACAAATAAAATTAATAGTTGGTTCCTCTTCAGCCCTACAAATAAAAGCAATGACTCCAATGTGGAGGATACTCTTATTTGCATCTAAGTGTTCACCATTACTTGGTACCAAGGCAATTATCTCGGGTTATGTGCCTTTCGATGGGAAAGTACACACGCTCGATAATAATTTCCTATAACCATATTCGACCCTGTGATTTGCAAAACAAACTCATCCTATGGGGAGGAAGGCACTCAGAGCCTACGCATATGTTTATTTGCATCACATGTCAAATCATAATGGAGGCCGTGGGAATTTATAAAAATATCCCTCTCCCACTTAGTATATTAAAATTGAGGAATTTTCTTAGCACATGACATGCATATCAAACAAGAAGCAATAAATATGAAAAAAATATTTTCCAACTATTATGACTTTTGTTCTCCAATATGCCTCCTATCGTATCGTCATCTCGTCCGCTCCTCCCTACACTATGTACAAGCCATCCAGAGATCCGAGCTGAGAAAAATTATTTTAATTTACATCCATCAATCCTATACTCCATGAAGGAGTGTACATGAAATCTAGATCGAAAGTAAACTAAAATAAAGGAGTGGCTAAACAATGTCATACTTAATTATGAAAATTAAATACTAGCCTCATCAACCCCGAAGATTCAAATAATAATACAATTACACACATCCAATCACATACACACACATATGGCCATAATAGTTGGATCTTATGCCTGCAACCAAAAATTTAGCCTACGCACATCCTACTATGATCCGGCACATACAATATATGATAAGTGAATAAAAGTAACTGAATCCTAAACACACAAAACCGGAAACCGTGGCTCTGATAAAACTTGAAGGTGGAAACTTCGCTTCCCACTTCAACTAGGTCGCTAGTGCATGGCGATCCCATATACGTCCTCGGATTAAAAAACTTAATCTTTGACGAAGAGGGATTACCTAAGCAACCGATCTATCGTCGTGCTATTCGAATAGAGTGGTCACTTGAACAAACTTGTTGTTCAAGTGACCTAACTCTTTTCTTCGATTAGCTGCGGAATAGACGATGTATGGATCGTCGATTTTTGTGTTTGTCTTCGGGGTCCAAGTAAATTAGCCACATGCAATTACATACATTATATAAAGAAACAAAAGGAAACCAAAACAAGAATTATACCTCTTGTTTAACTCTTGGTCTTCTATTGTATGTCCTATCCTCCTTTTGGACATCGTGTGGGCGATGATCTTCCAAAAGTCAAAGCCTCCTAGATCACGTTCTTCCCTTCCTTGCTCGCTCCGAACAAAGGGAAGAATAAAACAAAACTTCTTCTCCTATCTAGAACCGACCACCAAGCTCCAAGCTTGGTCCTTGCCGCCGGCCAAGGAGAGGAAGAGTAAGTATGGGTGTAGGCCAAAAGCTCGAAGGGAAGAAATCCTAACTCTTGCCGCCGGCCAAGGAAGAGGGTAGCGCCGCCGGCCAAAGGAGAGGGAGAGAGGGTGGCACCGTAAATGAAGAAAAGGAGAAGGAAGATTTCACCTTGCTTATGCTGCCGGCCTTAGAAGAGAAACCCTAGCAAACCCTTGCCGCCCAAGCCTAAAGCCAACTCCAAACCCTAACCCTAATCTCCTTTTGTTATCCTTGCCGCCCAACCCTTAACCCTTATTTATAGAGTAAGGCTTAAGCCTCCATTAATCTCCACCGTCGGATTTAGATATTTAATCTCAACCGTCGGATCTAGAAATTTAATCTCAATCATCAGATCTAGGTATTTAATCTCCACCATCGGATCTAGAGATTTAATCTCCACCGTCTGATCTAGAGATTTAATCTCCACCGTCAGATCTAGAGTTCCATTTTCCACCATCAGATCTAGGCTCCATGAGGCCTTTAATAGGCTATAATAGGGACCATGAGGAGGAGTTGGATCTTGGCCACCCAAAGGATCTAGCCCACATAAAGTCTGATCCATTAATGATAATCCATTCCACTAGAGGATTATCATTGATCTACCTCACCAACCCCCATAAATAAATATGAGCTCCATATATTAATTGTACAAATATCTCTCCATGTTTGAGATCTCGAATGTCCGTCAATTAATTTATTTACTAACAATTAATTAATCAACATCTAACTCCATGAGTAGTACCACTCAACCTTATCATCATGTCGGACCAAGTCCACCTGCAGGGTTTACATGATGAACCTTATGAGCTCCTCAAGGGGACATCATCATCCTAATATATAGGACACAGTTTCCTCCTATAATCAATGACACACCATATAAATAATATCATTTCCTAACTTACCGAGCCAATCGATTTACTCTATAAATCTCGCCCATTGGTAAATCAAAGAAATAAATACTAAGTATATGTGCCCATTATTATATCGGGATTAAGAGCATATACACCATAATATCCGAGGTCCGATTCAATTATGTTTTCAGTAATAAATCGAATCACCTCTAAGTCAGTCATGCTCAATACACATAAAGTGTACTAGTGTAATTCTATGGTCAAGACAAACTAATACCAGATCACACTACAACCATACCAATGGTTTGTCCAAAACCATCTTGGTTGTGAGCCTTTACTTATACTCTACAAGGAACTGATAACATGATCTCCCATGTGACATTACACACAATGTTATCTACAATGTAATGTATTAGACAATATGCATAACCATAAATATGCAAACAATGATCATGTGATTCTTATTTTAAAAATAAAGATGTTCATACAAAAGATAGACTTTTCAGTATACAACCCAACAATTACTAGGTCTAGGAAAACCAAAGTCTCAAGGGAAGTTATCCTTAGATTTGACCATGGTAGGTTCCTAGTGGCTAAGGTTTTGAATAAAACTAGGGAGGCCACTAAGAAGGTTACAAGGGAAGTCACCCCTAGAGTTAACCTAGGCAAGACCACAATGACCAAGGCTACCAAGCCTAGGAGGTTCATTAGGAGGGTATCTATGGAGGTCATCCCTAAGGAATACCTAGTAAACCCAAGGAGCTCCAATAGGTATTGGGTTCCTAGGAGCATGATCGATTCACTCTAAATGAGTGAGGGTGTGTCAACCCTAAGTGGATGAGTAGTTAACCTAACCATGGTAGAGTTGGCAATCTAGGACATTTTCAAGGTTTTGGGATAACTTGGAAATAAGTTTTGATCATAATCCTAAAGGTTTTTAAGGATGTGCCAATATATTTTGAGAACTATGGAAAATTGATTAAATTGGCACAATCTAGATTTAGATGTCATAGTGTGCTATTTTGAGTTTTTGGCACACTTGGGGGATAAGTGTTATTATGACAAAATGAACTTAATCCTAACAAATGGCAACTAATATTGAAATTTAGGTATTCTTATGCCTTATATCTTATTTTCCATGATTTGATTTCCATATACCATGTCATGACTGTTGGATCGAGAAGCGTCGCTAGGGGGGGTGAATAGCGATCGTAAAACTTTCGTTTTCGTTCGTTCGATACGCAAAGTAAACGAGTAAACACAGCGGAAAATAAAATGACACGTTTATTTTACTTGGTTCACAACCCAGTGGTTGCTACTCCAAGGCCCTATCGGTCCTTGACCGCGTACGGAGGGCAAAGCACTATAACGTCTCCTCCTCGTTGGAGGTAGGAGACAACGATCACAAAATCCGGAAGTACGAGGATGAGGCAACAAGCCTACCTCACCTCGTTACAAAAAAAACAACGAATACAATAATAAAAAGTATTACTAGATGCTGCTGCCGACGAAGAAGATTTGAGGTTGTCGTCGCGTCGGCGTTATGACGGTGTTGAAGCGTTGGCGTTGTAGGAGCACTTGATGAATAATTGATGTGATTTGGAGTGGAATCCTCCCCTCCTTTTATAGACTTTGGCCTCTGAAATTGTCTCCTATTTCTTTGGAACGGATCATGGATTTTTCCAAATTTTATCGCGAAGTGGCCGCGTCAAACGTTATCCATTTTGACCTAGCACAAAAGATGAGTCATCGCCATCTCGATGATGACTCATCGATCGGATGGGCATCGATTGCTATGTGTTCGGCCGATCATTGCCCGACTGCCAGCTTAGCCACTTCCCTGCAATAAGAGGTTAGCTCAGAAAATGATAAATGTGACGGTTTCTGACCGTCCGATCTCGACCTAGACCTTCCACGGGAAGTCTTAATCGGATCGCCGGCTATGGTCGTCCCCGTAAAGAGGACACGACCTTACAATCTCTCACTCACACGAGCTTACCTCGATAGTAGCTCTCGCTTCCGGCCTTCCACTTGATTCCTTCGGCTCCCTCCGAAGTCACTCGAGTGTCGCCCGACCACCGCGGCTTCCTCCGGGTGTCGCTAGCCTTTAGCTCCAGCTTTAATACTTTTTCTGCACACTTGATAGCTCGTGAGATAACGATGTAAACTTAACTTTGTGTCTTTGCCATAATCAAAACACAGGTTCGATTATCTAGTGCCCCTGCACCAACAATGACATGATATTCATTTAAATCATATAAAATGTCATGATTAATTTCTAGGGTTTAGTTTTATGTCATGTGTATTTAGATTTAATCATATGCCATGACATCATGATTATTTGCACATGATTCATTTATGTTATCATTTATGCCATAATCATCATTCATGCATTTAGGATTAATGAAAATTGATTTAAGGATAATTGACATGACTTGAAGTCCCATGTATAAAGGAATCAAGTAGTGTTGCCTTAGGAAAATACATGAGACCTTAGATTAGGATGAACAAAACCCACATCTCACATCACATTGTCATGTGTATGTATTGATACACCCTAGAAACATGTGAAATGCTAGGAAATTAATTAAGTTCAAGGTGCATAGTTTTTGCATCTAGATGAACTCAAACTCATCTTATACCATGGGTGGATCATGGGAAAAGCTAATGTCCAAGTCATGTGCATTGAGCCCATTGATCATGATCCAATATAGGTTTTCAAAAATATTTTAAAGTCATTTTAGAAAACCTTGGTGAAGTCTATCATTTGATAGCAATAACCATTGATAGAGTTGGTACAAAGTAAGGACAAAATATTGAACTTTTCAATGGTTTTGAACTTTGTGTCAAACTCACTTTTTAATGGGTAATTTAATTTTCAAATATTTTTCTCCTATTGTATTTGTTATAGGTAATGTACGTATGATTTTTGAAGATTTTTCAAAATACGTATTTTTACTTATGTATTTTTAAATTTTGAATTTTGAATTTGATTTTTTCATTTGCAGAAATCAGTCGACTGCCATCCATGGCAGTCGACTGGCATCATGGGCAGTCGATTGTTGACTGAAGGAGTCGACTGACATGCTTGATTTCGGGTAAACAAGCTTTGTTTAACCTGATTTCAGCTATGTTAGGCTACCCTAACTGCTTCTAACCCTAGGATATGCTTTGGAAAACATTATAAAGAGTGAAAATCCATTGGATATCGATTAGGAGAACTGTTTAGGATATGTACCATTTTTAAGGTGTGTGAAAGTTTAAGGTTGATCTTTTAACCTTAATTTTGATGGTTTAGTGTTATTATAGGCTTAGGGACTCTCCAAGAACATTATTGTTGCAATGGTCAAGGGGGAGTAAGCCTTTAGGGGGAGGTTATTCATCATGAGATGATGGATGTATTCTTCCTCGTGAGGGGGAGAATTTTTTAGTTTTTAGAGAAGTGAGGATTGCCTCTCTTTAGTGATATGGGACTTATCACTAGGAAGAGTGAAGGCATCATAGATGTTTTTGGACCAAGGGGGGATTGTAAGATCTCATTGGGATATGAGACATTGACACCCTTGGGGAGTGCCTTTTTGATGCATGTTAAAAAGGGGAGAATTAAAAGAATATGAGTATTCCCAATTTGGAAAATTGGGAGGTTTGAATTGAGTTAGTGTTCTAACTCAATGGTGTTTGGTTTTTGTCAAAAATCAAAAAGGGAGAGATTGTTGGTGCAATCGACTCAGGTCACGATTGACCAGACTCGAGTTTGACTCGAGTAGTGGTTTGATACAATGAGTTGACCATTGTTTGACAATGGGTTGACATGGGGTTTACCATATGATAGAGTAGTCCAAGTGGGACACTTGGCAATGGAAAGTCCAAGTCTTGGGTACTTGGCATGGAAAGTCCAAGCATGAGTCTTGGCAAGGGAAAGTCTAAGCTTGAGTCTTGGCAATTGAAAAGTCCAACATGGGTTGGCTTGGAAAGTCCAAGCATGGGTCTTGGCAAGGGAAAGTCCAATCTTGAGTCTAAGAAAATGGAATGTCCAATATGGGTTGGCAAGGGAAGTTCAAGGGTTGATATTGGCGGCGTAAAGTCCAAGCTGGAGTCTTGGAAGCATAAGTCCAATAGTTTGGCGGCATAAAGTCCAAGCGTGAGTCATGACAACGTAAGCCCAAATGTGCCTTGGAAATGTAGACCAGCTTAGCATGATAATAGCCTATGAAAGCACCTGAAGGCTAGCATAAGGATGAATGAGTCATAGATGACTTGGAGGGATCCAATAGGCGTGAGGCTGACGGAGGTGGCTAGAAGGCTTAGGTTTAGGCTAAAGGTGGTCTAGCAAGTATGAGGGCATCATACTTGGGGTTAAACCTCATGGTTGTAGTTATCAGTCGACTGGGGCTTTGGACCAATTGATTGGTCAAGTGTTTTGATACTTGGCAGTCGAGTTGACTTATAGCAGTTGATTGGGTTTATGATCAGTCGACTGCTAGGAGTTGACTAGCATTTGACTATGGCAAAAGGCCATGGTAGTCGACTGCCAGCCTTGGGCAAACGACTAATGGCTTAAGCAGTCGACTGCCATGGAGGGTAGTCGACTGATGGTCGAGGAAATGGGCACAAAATATTTCTGAGTCGACTACTTGGGTTTGGCAGTCGAGTGGAAGCACAATCAATCGATTGATGATATATTCGTTGGAACTTATCCAACGTGGATCGAGTCATTGTCTCACAACGGCTACATGAGCAGTCGACTGATGGTCGTGATCAATCAACTGCTAGGTGGAATCCAGCCTGAGTTGCAACTTTAAAGGGATCTCGAGAAGGAGGAATTTGGCATGGTTCTTTTAGGTGATTTGGAGGAGATTTGCTATTGCAATCCATACCTTCATGGCTCTTCTCAAGAAACCAAAGATCAAGCAATCCAAAACTTTTTATAAAGTTTTATTTATTTGCATTTTAGTGTATTTGCTTGTATTTGTTTTGTATTACTTTTGTGATCATTTTAAGAGGTTTCTCCGCCTCTGACTTGTTGTCGAGAAGGAGTGTTTGTGATTAGTGGTGGTATTTGCATCGCTGGGGCTCATTTGAGCCCAATCCATGGAGTAGGAACCCTAAGATTCCGAACAAGATTACATCCTTCCTTGTGTATTGGTGTGTTTGTTGTATTTTGTTATTGCTTTATTCTATATTCTGCTGTGCTAATAACGATTGTAGACAAGCACGATCAAATTCCGTCAAGCAATGATGAATGTACCATTCACCCCCCTTCTAGCGACGCCCAATTTCTAATAATCTTGACAAAATATCATTAGATATTACACTAACTAATATAGTTGTTAACTTTTTGTTTATATTGAAGTATCGGAGTTGTTCATTGCTCCACTTCTTCTTCTTGAGTATTTTTGCCTTTTCATCCATTGGAGCATCGAACCCTACTATAACACTAATCCAATTATCAAAATATTTTATTCTTACAGCCCATTGCTCAAATACTTTGCCTTCATAGAGTTTATATAGAGGAGGCACATTGATGTCATGTCCCAAGCCAAGACTCGGTTCCATCTTGCCCTCTAGCATGTTTGCTCCCTCAGTTGCGAAGCCGGTGGAGAGCAAGCTCGCTATGATACCAATTGTAGAGTATCGGAGCGTCTTCTTTTTCTGAGAGCCACCGGGCTCTGATTCCAATTGTAGAAGAATCATTGATTGCTGGAGGGGGAGTGAATACTGTTTTGCGTTGCTCGATGGAATTCGTTCGTTCTTTTTTTACTGTTCGTTAGTACACAGCAAAAATTCAAAATACAAATACACAGAAATAAAGACACAAGATGTAACATGTTTTGGAACCCTAGTTCCTACTCCACAGGGCGAGCTCAATAGCGATCTCTGGTGATGTACACCGCCACTAATCAAACCACTCCTTATCCAAACAATCCGGAGGTGGAGAAATCTTGTATAAGTGATTACAAAAGTAATACAATGAAATACATTAAGCAAACTAAACAATACACAAATACAAGTAAAGAAAACATTACACAAAGAATTTTGGATTGCTTGCTTATTGATTGCTTTGGATTGGCTTTGAAGGAATGGAAATCACCAAGTATTACCGTTCAAATCGCCTCAAGAACCATGGTCAAAATTCTGTAGGGAATCTATGCGGAGTCAGAAATATTTTACTAGAACTAAGCAGTGAAAAAATAAGATCCCTCCAGAGATCCATGCGAAAACCATACTCGTTTGATCGATTCTATCCTATGAGAATCATAGTTACCTTCCATGCGTACCCTTCGTAGTCCTGTCAGTAACACTTGTGCTCAAGGTGTCTGAATCTCAGTGCGGTCAGGATGTACGCACCTCCACAGTATCCACATGAATCGTGAGATGAAGAGGAACTGAGTTGTGGTGCTAGCCACAAGGTTGGTTCGGCCAAGAAGGTAGAAGAAGAAGGAGAAGAAGATCACAATCAAGTCAACCATCAACACCCATAAATTTCCTATTTTATATTCAACCATTGAATATAAACGGTTTCTGACTCTTGGTTTCCATGGAATTAATAAATCATTAATCCCATCTTAATGATCATGTAACCCCTCTCAATGGTGAGTCTCACTCAATCCGAATCTCACTTGAGTCTAACTCGAGTCAGATTCATTGGGTATACCTTGAGTCCCACTCATTGAATCTAATCTACATTAGACTCAACATGATGGCCAAATTGCTCATCACTTGAGCCATCTCCAACTCACATGTCCTATGTGTATGACCCAATAGGTTCTAGTAACGTTGCCAATGTTTCTAAAACCCTTTTGGACAGATAAGCAATAAGAGGCATCTAGCAATACATCATTCCTACCCAAGTGACGAGAATGTCGAGATCTGACATAACCTTTCCATGACTACTATCGTGTATGACTCAGTCCTTCTATCCTTGATATCTTGGTTGATCAATGAGGCATAGACTGTGTCATCCTCTTATCAATCAAGAGTTTCTTGATCTCTAAGTAGACAACTCAACTAAATAAGCTCAATATCTCATATTGACTTATTCGAGCATGGCCATGCATTTTAGCAGTCCTACTCTATCAAGGGGCCCATAGATATCACTTCCGATATATGGAAGGGATAGATCACATCTACATCACTCACATCCCTCCGCATAACTTATTGGATACCCAGTGATTGCCTTTATAGTCACTTTATTACGGGTGACGTTTGACGAAGCTAAAGTATACAACTCATTATGTAGGGAACCGTAGTAACTTAAGGTCTAAAGATTATTCATACTAATAGTCACATGAGAATGTTTATGACACTCATATAACGATCCATGAAATATTCTCATGGCGGGTCAATTCAGTACATAGTCTTTAATATGTACCTATGTGTCAACTTGATATCACATATCCATGACTTGTGAGATTAAGTCATCAATTCACCTACATGCTAGTCTCTGCGTATTAATATTGTCCTTTCATATTAATACTCGACTAGGAATAGTTAAGAGTAGTTTTTAATATATATATATATATATATATATATATATATATATATATATATGTCTACAAACTCTTACTATCAATTCAACCAATTGATATGCTGTAAACTTGAACCTATTTTTCAAGGACACTATTATATTATTCGTATAGCACATATAAGAAATAATATAATAAGCAAACCTTCCCTGTTATTAATGAAATATGATACATTTGATCCCTAATCATTCATCTCATGATTGGTACTAAGGGTTGCCACTAACAAATCCTCCTCTTCGAGCTCCTTATAAAGCTGCAACTCGGGTTGATTTTTGCATAGCAGTCGACTTCATATACCCATCAATCGACTAGTCCTGTAGCCGTTGTCTCATAATATCTTAATCCACACTAGAAAAACCCTAATGGATATACTAGCAGTCAACTTCCCTTACTAGCAGTCGATTGCTAGCCTTACGATGACTCACCAAGCTTCGCTTTGTGTCACTTAGACCGATCGATCGCTCATGGCGCGATCGCTATTGAACAATCGACTACTAAACCCTAGCAACTGACTGTTGGACCATAGAACAACAGTCGAGCATCAGTCGACTCCCATCAGTTGATTGCTCGTAACCCCAGTGGGCTGATCCAAGTTCACTAGGCTGACAAGTGTCAAACACTCGGCTAGTCAACTGATCCATAATCCCAGTCGACTGATAAACCTCATACATGAGGTTTAACTCAAGTATGATGCCTTCATACTTGAAAGACCACCCTTAGCCTAGACCTAAGCCTTCTAGCTACCTCCATTAGCCTCACGCCTTTTGGATCCCTCCAAGTCATGCATGACTTATTCATCCATATGCTAGCATTCAGGTGCTTCTATCGGCTATTGTTATACTAACCGAGTCTACACCGCCAAGGCACATTTGGGTTTACGCTGCCAAGTCACACGCTTAGACTTTACGTCACCAAACATTGGACTTATGCCAACAAGACACACGCTTGGACTTTACGTTGCCAATATCACACCCTTGGACTCTCCTTGCCAACTCCATGTTGGACTTTCCAAATGCCAAGATCCATGCTTGGACATTCCATGCTAAGTACACAAGACTTGGACTTTTCAATTCCAAGTGTCCCACTTGAACTTCTCCATCATATGGTCAACCCCATGTCAACAATATTGTCAACCCATTATCAAATAATGGTCAACCCATTATCAAATAATGGTCAACCCATTGTCAAATATCAAAATGTTGGATTAAAGCGTCGCTAGAGGGAGGGGGGGGGTGAATAGCCATCGTAAAACTTTCTTTTCATTTTGTTAAAACCAAAGTAAACACAGTGGAAGTAAATACAATAAAAGAAAGAGACACCTTTTGTTTTTACTTGGTTCACAATCGAAAGGTTGCTACTCCAAGGCTATGCGATCCTAGACCACATACGATGGGGCAATTCACTAAAATTCCCCTCCTCGTTGGAGGTAAGAGACGACGGTTACAACAAAAACAATATAAAGGAAGAGGCAACAAGCCTACCTCTCATCTTTATAATTAAAATCTTGAGTACAAGAAATGGAAACAAAATAAACGACAACTATAATTTAGGCTACCGATGAAGAAGTAGAATCCTGGAGTGACGTTGGCGTTATGGCGGCGTAGAATTGTCATTGAAGTTTGGCGTTGTTGGATCACTTTGGAAGCAAGAATAAATGATCCAAAAGGGTGAAAACCCCTTTCTTTAATAGCCCTTCAAATGCTAGCTCATTGAGATCCATATTTGGGTCAAAGCTCCTCATCCGCCCAATTTTGCTGGAGCTTATCTTGACTTTCTTCAAGCTGACCAGTTTGAATATTAGTCGACTGATGACCCTCAGTAGTCAACTGTTCGTGGGATCAGTAGATTGACAATAGCCTTCAGTCGACTATTATCTTTGTCACTCATCTGCAGCAAAGAGTTAGCATAGAAACACAAAGTAGTGGAAATTACGATAATTTTTTACCGCCCGATCTCGACCTATTCCTTCCCCCGCAAGTCTCAATCGGATATCCGCCTAAGTTCATCCCCATACAAAGGACATGACCTCACCATTACTCTGCACTCAGTTCTTACCTCTGGTCCTGCTGACCTGTCGCATAGCTTCCGGCTGCCACCAAGATTCCTTGACTCCAGGAGGTTCTCCTATCACCTGACCACCACAGTTTCTCATCTCGAGATTCTCTAGGTGTCGCTGACCTTTAGCTTAACTTAATCATTTCCTATACACTCAAGCCAACACATGAGATAATAATAATATCTTAACTTTGAATGTTTGCCACAATCAAAACCTAGGTTCGATTATCTGGTGCCCTTGCACCAACAATCTCACCCTTTTTGATCTATGGCAAACCGATTCAAAGTTAAGGAAAATTTAGGCATAAAAAGAATAGTAGTAACAAACATGAGTATGAATGAAATATAAGTAAGCAAGTGTAAGTATAAAGAAAACATGTAGTAAACATGAGTATGAGTAAGTAAGCATAAGTATCATGTATTAAACATGTTAGTTAGTATGAGTGAAACAGTAATGAAATAGTAAGTGTGATTAATAAGTTCTTTTTTCAAATCCTCCCCCTCAAGGTTACCTCCCCCTCGACCTTAGGAGAGTTTTTGAAAAAAAAAAAACTTATCTCTCCCCCTTAACGTTTCTACTTAAAGAAAGTTAAGTTTTCAAAAAAAACTTTTTATTCCTTACCTTTGATTCTCTTCTCCCCCTTTTTCCATAAATCAAAAATATTTGGGAGTTTGTAAAAAAAACTTTAGAAAACAAGTCCAAGAACATCCATTTTAATTTTGAAAATAATAGTTTCAATATAAATTCAACTAATAGCATGTTCAACTCTTTTTGGCTTAATTGATATAAAATGATCAATAAATCTTGATAAGAGATGGTTAATGTAAATAATTATACTCCATGATTCATATCAATGCACTAGATCTACATCTGGAATCAGGAGTAAGGTCGTAACATCTCACACTCATCTACGTGGCTTAGTACACAAACACATTGAACCTATGTATTGTGAGATGTGTTGACTCCTTAAATCTATAGGTGCATGCTTTCTAAGGTAAACCCTAAGCTAGTTCCATGTAGCATGAAAAATAAAGATAGAGTATAAATAAGAGTTAAGTCCTAGTCTACTACACACATTCCTAATCTTCATCTAAGTAGACTAAATTTTGCTTCGGGCAAGGGTTTTGTGAAAATGTCTGCTAGGTCAATTTGGACTCAACATATTCGAGTTTTATAGTTCCATTTGCTACGTGTTCTCGTATAAAATGGTGCTTGACTTTTATGTGTTTAGTCCTAGAGTGACAGATCGGGTTTTTAGTTTTGTTATTAGAACTAATGTTATCAATTAAAATTTTAGTTTTACTAAAATTTAACTGAAAGTCTTGGAGAGTGTGCTTCATTCAAAGAAGTTGAGCTACACACTCAACCATTGCAACGTATTCGACTTCGGTGGTAGATAACACAACACAATATTACTTTCTACTATACCAGCTAACTAGACTCGAGCCTAGGAGTTGGCAACACCCACTTGTGCTCTTTCTATCGTGTTTACTACCGCCATAATCCGAGTCGGAGTAGCCGATTAGTTCAAACTCGCTTGACCTAGTGTACCAAATTCCTACGTTTAAGTGTTCCTTTTAGGTATCTAAAAATTCTGTTGACTAGAGTTAGGTGTAATTCCTTTGCGCAAGATTGAAATCTCGCACAAATACTTACTGCAAAGAGTATATTAGGTTGAGTCGCAGTTAAGTATAGAAGGCTACCTATCGCGCTCCTATAGTACTTTAAATAGATTGGTTTTCCTTCTAAGTCTTCTCCTATGTTTACATTGGTAGCCATTGGTGTATTAATTTCCTTAGCGTTTTGCATTCCAAATCTATTAATTAATTCATTAGCATATTTATGTTGGTGTAAGTAAATTCTTTCTCTGGTTTGTTTTATTTGAAACCCTAAGAAGAAAGTAAGCACATATACTAAGTTCATTTTGAATTCACTTTCCATTAGTGAAATGAACTCATTTAGAAGCATTTAATTAGTTGTTCCAAAAATTATGGCGTCTACATAAATTTGTGCAATAAAGATTTCTTTTCCTATGGTCTTTACAAAAATGGTTGGGTCAACTAAACCTTGATTAAATCCCTTAGACTTAAGGTAAATTGAAAGCCTTTCATACCAAACTCTAGGAGCTTGCTTTAATCCATATAAGGCTTTTCTATGTTTGAAGGCATAGTTAGGTTTGTCTAAACTTTAAAATCCAGGTGGTTGGCTAACTTAAACCTCTTCCTTAATAAATACATTCAAAAATGCCGACTTAACATCCATTTGAAATAGTTTGAATCCTCGATGTGCACCGTAGGCTAATAATATTCTAATCGATTTAAGTCTAGCTACGGGTGCATATGTTTCATCATAGTTTAACCCCTATACTTGACTAAATCCTTTAGTAACTAACCTAGCTTTATTCCTAACAACTTCTCCCATATCATCAAGTCTATTTCGAAATACCCACCTTGTTCCAATTATTGTTTTTCCCTTAGGTGAGGGTACTAATTCCCAAACTTGACTCTTAGTAAATTGAACTAACTCTTCTTGCATAGCTATAATCTAATAGGGGTCAAAAAGAGCTTGTTCAATTGTTTTGAGTTTGATTTTTGAGATGAGTGAAATTTGGCTTATGTTTCTAAAGGACGCTCCAGTTCGAACCCCTAAATTAGGATCACCTATTACTTGATCAATAGGATGGTTTGCTTGTAATCTAGATTGATTTGGCTTAGGATCTACACTAGATTCGTTTTGTGAGTTAGGTTCAAATCTATCTTCAATTTCTTCATTAATCAATTCTACTTCGGGTTTTGTGGTTTTTTTTTCTTCATCAAATACTACGTTGATTGTTTCATCTATTTTTATGGTTTCATTATTATATACCTTATATGCTTTACTAGCGGTTGAGTATCCTAGAAATGTTCCGGTACTAATTTCAGAGGTGAATTTTCCTAAGTAATCTTTAGTGTTTAATATGTGTACCCTACATCCAAAAACCCTAAAATACTTAATGTTTGGTAATTTTTTGTAATAAATTTCATATGATGTTTTACGGTGTCTTTTAACTAATAGAATCCTATTTTGAACATAGCAGGTCGTATTGACCGCTTCTGGCCAAAACCTATTAGGTAAGTTGAATTCATTTAACATAGTTCTAATGGCTTCTTGTAGGGTTTTATTCTTACATTCAACTAGACCGTTTTGTTGAGGAGTCCTAGGGTCGGAGAACTCCTAGTGGTACCCGTTTTGGTGGCAAAAGTTGGTGAACCTATTGTTTTCAAATTCATCACCATGATTACTTCTAATTTTTGTATCTTAAGATTCTTTTCATTTTTCTATTAATTTTCATAAATTGGTGTGTAGATCTAAGATTTCACTTTTATGTTTTAAAAACCTAACCCATGTGAACCTACAATAGTCATCGACTATAACTAGACAGTATTGGCTTCCATTTAGTGACTTGGCTCCACGAGAGTCAAAGAGATCTAAGTGTAGGAGCTCAAGTACACTTTTTGTTTTTCTTGATTAGTTAGTTGATGTGAAGTCCTAGTTTGTTTACCTTGTTGACAAGAATTACATATTTTATCTTCAAGGTTATTTAGTTTAGGTAGACCTCTAACTAAACAACTCTGACTCATTTTGTGTATGAGTCTTGGATGAGAGTGGCTGAGTCGTCGGTGTCACAACCATGATTCCTCTTGCTGTGTCATTTGGTTGAGGAGTTAGGTGAATTGATTGTATAAATGTTACTATTCCTAGTTCTATTAAGTATAGTTTTTGAGGTATCACTATTTTTATAGGCATTCATTTTGTAAGAAGATGACCTTATAGTTGTTGTCACACAATTGACTAACTAAGGAGATTGAATTAAAAATGTTCAACTAAAAGTACTTGATGAATTATGAAGTTTGAGTTTAGCTCAATATCACATGATCTGATGATTTTGAGATTCCCATTGTTTTTGAATGCTACCGATTCTTGGTTTTTGAATATGAGCTTTGAAAACTTTAGTCGGTATCCGGTCATATGTCGGGAGCACCAACTATCCAACATCAATTGATCCTACATATATTGTAGTCGGATCAGATATTGGAATTTTAAAGTTGTTTGAAATTTCTAACCTAGGAATCATCTCACCATTTCTACACGATCAAACATGTTAACCTTATATATTTGGTGAGATGACTTCAATTTTAAATTGATTAAATTTAGTGATTCGAAGATAATCAACCTTGGGTTAGATATGGATTTAACCTTTAAATCTTTAAGTAAACTTTTCGAGAAAATGACTTCCAGGTCATGGCAAGGCATAGTGACCTTCTTTGATTAAAACAATGACCACTTCCTTAGACAAAGCCAATTTCAATAAAATATTCACTTAAGTCACTTAGGGTTACTTCCTGGTCTAACTATTTTTGAATGTAACGAGGTAGCTTCAGCTATTTCCACCTAGCCGAGTGCACCAAGTTGGATACTCTTTATCTAGCTCGGATACACAGGACCTCATTTCCCTAACGTACTATCATCTCTTTGTATCTTGATACTATGTTATCAAGGTTGACTAACTATTGATTCTATCTAGCCATTCTAAAAATTAAAACAAAAAGTAACTAAGCATGCAAAGCTAAATCAAGAGGTAGAGCATACAATTTTAGTACTAGCTCCCCCTGGACCATTGAACCGATGCGGTCTTTCCACGTAGTGGATTTGGTCCTTGGGAACCCAATACTTGGTTGATCCTAATTGTGAATTCAAAAAGGTCTTAGAGACCCATGATTGGACTTGTTTTTGTCTATTTCGACTAACAATCAACATATACGATTTGTTCGTTGTTGTTGATCTAAATTTGAGTTTGACCTTATTGTACACGGCCCTTTGCGATCCAAGTGGTAGGTCAAGACCCTTGGACCCCAAAGTAAACCTTTTCAATGTTTTTCTAAGGTTTTGAACTTGTCCTTTCAATAGAGAAATCTCCTCCTCAAGTTTTTCAACTTGAGTTGAGTTTTCCTCTTGACCTTGACTAGTTGAAGCGGTTAGGGAGACCACATGCTTAAGGAGTTTAACCTCCTTAACTAAGGTCTAGACCTTAGACTCAGACTTAGCTAACTTCTTAATTAAGTATTTAATTTCACCATATAAAGTATCAATTAGAGATCGACATACCTTGATCGAATCTTTTGAACCGGATGTGGATCCGTGGCTTATCTTGAATTGAACATCATTGTCGGATCCGAAGTCGGACTCTGCCTCGGACTCGTAGTTCATTTCGGGTTCGGATTTGTCTTCGAGATCGATTGTCTTGGCCATGAATGCTAGGTTGTTGAGATAATCTTCTTCCTCTGATGACTCTTCCCAACTTGCGTTGAAGGCTTTCATTGTGATGTGAGCAAAACATATAGGGTTTTAGGTGTAGTTTTCAATCACATCTTGTTACATTTTGCGTTAGTTTCATGCATATGTTACTCTATTCTTGAACGCATTGCCTATTTTTTGGTTCAGAGGTCTGCTCGTTCTACTTTTGTGTGAAGGTTAGCTTTTCTGGTGATAAAGATACATTTTCGGAGCAAAAGGACTTTCGCAGCTAGATGTAGAGTGGGACACGGCCAGGGCATATGGATTCACACGGCCGTGTCCGATGGGCGAAGAATAGCATCCTAGGGATGCACATGGACTGGCCGTGAGGAAACACAAGGTCGTGTGGTGGCCCGATGGATTTGTGCGACTAGGGCTTTTTCCAAATTTTGCAGCGGTCTAAGGCAATATCTATATAAGGATGGCTCCGCCCAAACCCTAGGGAGGAGGCACGATGGCTAGGACGGCACGCTGAAGCCCTAAAAAGCTTCAGTAACTCACAGTGGGGAGGAGGAACGCCACCGGAGGTCAACAACTTGCAATACAACGTCGGAGAGAAGATCACAAAGCATTGTATATCTCTATTGTATTCAAACTTAAACATGTTTTGTGATTCTTCCTTCTTATTTATGGAGTAGTACTTTTGATTCTAGGATTAGGGAGTAGCTTGTGTACATAGACAATGTTGGTTCATATTAAATTCTAGCCGTAAGTTTAATTTGACCATTGGTAGTTGCTCCTTATTATATCTACGTGTATTTGGATTTCTTTCCGCTGTACTTAGGCGATACGAGGTAGTGACTGCCCTCGCAATCTAGATTTAGCAGGTTTGATCAAGGAACCTGGGGGTAAACCAGACCTCCCGTAATTGCGGGGAGAAGGGAGCGGTGGAATCGGAAACGGTCCACCACAAGGATTGATTTGGCATCCTTTTGGGCGAGGATAGCTCCCGGTGAATGCGGCGGCTCTGCGGGAGAGTTTATGATGTCCCTTCCCCAAAACCATAGGTAGACGTTTAGACGACGCCAATTGACAACATTGTTCTGTGGTACATAAGTGAAACTGAAATCCTAGGATCACCTTTTAAGACCCCAGCGCACTCTTTTCCTCCTCCGTGTGACACCGCACAGAGTAGTGTCCACCGATAGTCCTCACCAACCAACTCTATCTCAGAGATCACGTCTGAGCAATCGCAACCACTTAGTGTATTGGTACTCGAATCCCAGTCCCTGTGGGATCGATAATCTTTATTACTTGACGACAGCCATGCACTTGTGGGTGTTGAGCATGAACGCGCACTTTGAGTCCACGACGGTATTCGTCGTGAGATTTAAGGACATGTACGTGTGCATCACATTGTTTGTGGTTGCTTGTTCTTTAGCCTTGGACAATCGGATTTGATGTGACCCCTTTTGTAGCATTTGTAATTTGAACCTTGCTCGGGGCTCTTCTCCTTGGATTGCTTGATAGGTCGTCTTCTGCTCTTGATCATCTTCCGAACTAGATTCACTAGCTCAGTCTCCATCTTATCGTTCACCTCTGATTCGTACTACTCTTCTTCTTCGGTAGGTGGTTTGCTCTTTACCTTCTTCGTTTGACCTGCAACCAAGGCAATACTTTTTTCGACCGGGCCCGAGTTAGATTGTTCGTGCAATTCAAATTAAAAAAAAAAGCTCGTCTAGACTAATTTTAGATAAGTCTCTAGATACTTTGTAGGCATCAACCATGGATGCCCACAAAGTGGTCCTAGGAAATGCATTTAAAGCGTACCTTATTACGTTCCTATTGTATACCTTTTGTCCGATTGAGTGTAGTATGTTCATGATGTCCTGGATCCTTGCGTGGAGTTGCATCACCATCTCTTGATCCTACATTTTTAAATTAAATAATTTATTTAGGAGGAGGTTCTGTTTACATACCTTTGTGTCGGTCATTCCTTCGTTTATCTAGATGAGATTGTTCCATAGGTCCTTTGCGCTGATGAACGGGCCGACACGGTTGAGCTCTTCCTTGGAGAGACGGTATTGAAGAATTTGTGTAGCCTTTGCATTGGCCTCCACTTGACGCTTCATGGTGTTTATCTAGAGTTGGGAGGGTGAACCCGGTCTGGATGACTATCCACATCTCGAGTTGGGTTTTGAGATAACACTCCATCTGACCCTTCCAATAACGGAAGTCATCTCAGTTGTAAAATGGAGGTCGGGCGATGCTAAAGCCCTCGAGATGGTCCATTCGATAAAATCTTGCACAAAAACACGATAAAGACATGAATTGTTGTCTTGGATTATTAGTGTGGGGTAACCAAAACTTAAATTAAACGAAAAGAGATAAAACTTGCTTGATCACTGGTTGCACTAAATCTGAGCATCCCCACTCTGATACAAATTGTTGGATCAAAGTGTCACTAGAGGAGGGCTGAATAGCGATCGAAAAACTTTCTTTTTGTTTCATTAAAACCAAAGTAAACAAAGTAGAAGTAAAGAGAATAAAAGAAAGAGACACCTTTTGTTTTTACTTGGTTCATAACCGAAAGGTTGCTACTCCAAGGCCCCACGATCCTTGACCACGTACGATGGGGCAATTCAGTAAAAGTCTACTCCTCGTTGGAGGCAGGAGACAGCAGTTATAACAAAAACAAGATAGAGGAAGAGCCAACTGATGGTGTGGCTCGGAGGCTCATTGGCTCCCATGTCCCCGGATTAAAATTTTCACTAATGAAAACTAATCCGGATGGGATGAGTTTCCTAAGCTCAACCAATTCATCGTCGTGCTAACGACTTGAGCGATCGCTTGAACAAACTAGTTGTTCAAGCAACAACACTCTTCTAGTCTGTTAGCCACGGAAGAGACGACGGAAGGATCGCCAATTTTTGTGTTTATCTTCGGGGTCCATGATTATACAAAAACATACAAATGTAGACATGTATAAT
This sequence comes from Wurfbainia villosa, assembly GCA_025175895.1. Classification (NCBI taxonomy): domain Eukaryota; kingdom Viridiplantae; phylum Streptophyta; class Magnoliopsida; order Zingiberales; family Zingiberaceae; genus Wurfbainia; species Wurfbainia villosa. The sequence continues at coordinate 17,828,564 of CM046000.1, read as the reverse complement.
CAACACATACAAACATATAAATAAGAACATGCAAAGATCAATAATAAAACTTGTAAAAGTTTTATACCTCTCGATCTTCTATCGTATGTCCTAACCTCCTTGTAGACTTCGTGTGGGAGAAGATCCTCCACAAGTTGAAGATTCCTAGATCTTCTTCAATCGAAAGAAAGAAGAACTTGTTAGTAATATATGAGAGATGTCCTAAGGCAATTGCCTTATGTAAGAACCATTTATATGATAAATGAAGATTCACTATTTGAGTATACATGTTTTATGTATTTGATTGGATCTTAAACTCATTTACTGAATGTCCACGATACGATTCACAGCATGAGAGAATTTGTGATTGGATCACAACTAGTGAGTATCTCTACATGTGTAATTGTGATGTATCGGAATTATCCCTAGTCGATGAATTGATGGATTTGGACACCATCAATTCTGTCGAGACTAGCACGAGGTATACTCCTTGGTGTATCCAAGCAGCTGATTCTCACTGGCTGGAGACATAGTGATGTCCGGAGTTAATCGTGGATGCTAGTTATGATAACTAGTTCATTGGAGTGACCAGCCGTAAGACTTCATATGGTTCTCTGCATATATAGATATATCAATGAAGTTCTTACTGTGGCTTAAGTGCGATGTTCCTTTGACTTGCGGTATTCAAGTCATCTTGATCATAGAGACTTATGCTTTGACATCTTAAGCAAGCATCTCTAAGGAGATGTGGACCCGGGATGATTGGGTATAAGTCGAAGTGATCGAAGGTGTTTGAATAGCCTATAAAGGATTCACCACTCCTTGTGAGGAGATGTATACCCATGGCCTCTCGTCGGATTGTTACTAAAGTCTTTGGCCAAAGCATTACATGTTTAGAGTAAGGTACTCTTCGATACATGTGGAGTAACTAGAATCCGTAGGACGAGGAAATGATACTTGGGCTAGGTGTGACGTAGTCAGCCTAGTGGGGACTGACACAATAGACCATGTCCTGAACCAAGTGGGTATAAGATGAGTGAAGGGAATGGGGAACGAATCTTTCGAGCTGCTGAAAGGTTTCAGAAATAGTTCTGGATCAACCATTGATCTTTTCGGTTAATTGGGGATCATGATGTACTACTAGGTGCCACTCATGATCGTTCTATAATTAATGGTTAATTATAGACGGCCAACATAAACCGAGAACCTATTTGGTCACACGCACAACGAGCGTAATCCGAAGGATTTAAAACGAGCTTGAGAATGGGATTCTCAGACCGAGAGAAACTAGGTTTGGTTGGACCAAACATAAAGCGAGCATGAAATCGTTTCAGTCGCAATGGAAGTGTGGATGGGCCGTGTCTTATGAAGACATAATGGATGAACCAAAATGGTTTGGTTCTAATCCAATGGAGGAGAATAAACCAAAGGGTTTGGGTTATTTTAAACGAATGAACCAAAAGTTGGTTCGGTTCGTTTTAACTTAAAATAAACCATCATGGTTTGGTTTATTTTAACTTATCTTAATGGAGCGGGTTAACGGGCCTAATGGTTATGATCCAATAACCATTAAGAGAATTAGTTCTCTATAAAAGAGGGCTTAATGGATAATTAAGCCCTAATCCAAGCCCTAGCAAGGAGTTGCCGCCCAACCCTCAATGTCGCCCAACTCCATTGCCGCCCAGCTTCTTGTGCCGCCATCCAAGTCCTTGCCGGCATCCAAGCTTCAGCCGGTGATCCTCCAGCGACCCTCCGGTGATCTTCCTAGGCCTCGGTGAAAAGGTGAGCACTTGGCTTCCTTGTTTTGGCCAGCGCCTACTCCTCCACCAAGCTGTCCAGTTTTCTGGACAGCTTCTTCTCCTCTCGTCGGAGCGTCGTTTGGACGACGGTTAGAGCTCCGACAGCGGCTAACTTACCGGAAATTCAATCTCCGGTAATCCTCTGAGGTGGAGGACGAAGGATTCGTCAATTGGTTGACGAATACCTCTCCGGAGAAGCGAGTTTTGAGAACTCGTATTAGGATCCGAATTTGGATTCGGATCGTGATCATCTCTCGATCACGTCGTCTTCAACACGAGGCTAGTAACCCGTACGAAGACGAAGCTCGTGACTTAGCGAAGTCATCCCGAGGAACTCGGCGTGGATACGGATAGAGACGATTCTAGCGAGGATCGTTCCGGTTGATGCCATTCCCGCTACACGTCATACGAAAGGTATAACGTAGATAAATTTCCTTTTATTACAAATTTAAATTTATGGTTATGTCTACACTTGTTGTAATATGCATGCGTGTGTTGTGTGTGTTGTAATAAATGTAGATTTATTATTTTTATTGCTTCCGCTGTGTTCATGTTTACGAAACATGATCGAACACACACACGCCGTGGTGCCGGAAACCCAACGGTGGTATCAGAGCCCAGGTTGTGTTTCGACATAATCGTAAAATGGTTTTGCGATAGTCATAATGTATTTCTGGAAATTTTCTAATTTTGGAAATTTAGAAGTATTTATGGAAATTTTTCAATTTTGGAAAGTCTAGAAGTATTTATGGAAATCTTCCACTTTTGGAAAGTTGGAAGTATTTATGGAAATTGATATTTTCCATAAATAAAATATTTGATTAGATTCTGGAAATTTTTTTCCTAATTTAATCATGATTTGATTTGGGAAATCAAATCTTAAAATATTTTATTTCCATAAGAAATTTTAATGATTTAGGAAATTGGTTTCCTAAATAGATTTTCCTTAATCAAATAATTCCATGAATAAAATATGTGATTAGATTTCGAAATTTGTTTCCTAATTTAATTATGATTTGATTTGGAGAATCAAATCTTAAACATATTTTATTTCCATAAATAGTTATGACATATAAGGAAATATATACATGACATAATTGTATGTCATGTAATTGCATTAGATGCATATCATTATGCCATGCGTGTCGTGACATGTAGATGTATGCCATGTATGCCATGCCATGTAGATAATAGTTATTTGCATGCAAAGAGGATGAGACATAAAAAACCCTTAAACAATATTAAAGCCTACACCTTCCATTAATATGGTTAGAACCAGAGTTCCATTTCTTGTTTGGGTTGTTGGACTCTCTCCAAGCCCGGCTCGAACCCGAACATGTTCAAACCATGGAATAGTTTAATACTAATATGGTAAGAGTCAGAGGTCAATCGTTAGCTTTGGTTGTTGGACTCTCTCCAAGCTGGGCTAATTGGTTGAATGCGCTCTAACCATATTAAAACTATTTCCCGATTAATGGGTTAACTTTAACCTGGAGCATCGGATTGTTGGACTCTCTCCAAGGTCGATGTAAAGGGAGGTGAAGTTGGGTGCTATGCATATGATGCATACTTGTTAATGTGTTAACAACCCGATGTATGTGTGAACATTCAATTAGTTGATAGCACATTGTGATAGTTGCATATACGTGATATGCAATCGGTATAGTTGATACCTACCGTCGTAGTTATGAATGGCTTGTTTGACTCTATCCAAGGTTGTTCATAACTATGATGGATATAAGCCCATTCGGAGATGGACCTACGATCTCTCGAAGTGATTTTGGGGTTTTTTGAAATTCGAAAAATGAATGGGATTTATAAATGTATATTGATGCATTTTAAAATCATCTTTCTCATATATGCTCGTTTTGTATTTCTAAGATTGATCGTGATGTCTTTAAATTTGCGTTCCATTTTGGATTCGAATATATTGACTGGGCCAAACTTCTTGGACTGGCTTAGAAACTTGAGAATTGTTCTCAAGGTGAAAAGCTTGTGTATGTCCTCGAAGCGCCTCTTCCCGCCTATCCTAGTGACGATGCAACTCCGGACCAATTGTTGGTCTAT